>AP027110.1:43024638-45424638 GCA_028142955.1 Pinctada fucata | reverse complement strand
TAGAGCTCTCTCCCTATATGTGCTGTAGAGCTCTCTCCCTATATGTGCTGTAGAGCTCTCTCCATGTCTATGATATAATTTGAGATTTCCTCCCTATATGTGCTGTAGAGCTCTCTCCCTATATGTGCTGTCGAGCTCTCTCCCTATATGTGCTGTAGAGCTCTCTCCCTATATGTGCTGTAGAGCTCTCTCCCTATATGTGCTGTCGAGCTCTCTCCCTATATGTGCTGTAGAGCTCTCTCCCTATATGTGCTGTAGAGCTCTCTCCATGTCTATTCTCCAACACACTCATGGTCAGATCAGCCACGTCTACTCATATGCATACTTGGCATTGAAAACTCACTCGTTGTCTAGTCTCCAACATACTCATGGTCAGATCAGCCACATCTACTCATATGCATACTTGGCATTGAAAACTCACTCGTTGTCTAGTCTCCAACATACTCATGGTCAGATAAGCCACATCTACTCATATGCATACTCAGCATTGAAAACTCGCTCGTTGTCTAGTCTCAAACATACTCATGGTCAGATAAGCCACATCTACTCATATGCATACTTGGCATTGAAAACTCACTCGTTGTCTAGTCTCAAACATACTCATGGTCAGATAAGCCACATCTACTCATATGCATACTAGGCATTGAAAACTCGCTCGTTGTCTAGTCTCAAACATACTCATGGTCAGATCAGCCATGTCTACTCATATGCATACTAGGCATTGAAAACTCGCTCGTTGTCTATTCTCCAACATACTCATGGTCAGATAAGCCATGTCTACTCATATGCATACTTGGCATTGAAAACTCGCTCGTTGTCTATTCTCAAACATACTCATGGTCAGATCAGCCACGTCTACTCATATGCATACTAGGCATTGAAAACTCGCTCGTTGTCTATTCTCCAACATACTCATGGTCAGATAAGCCATGTCTACTCATATGCATACTTGGCATTGAAAACTCACTCGTTGTCTAGTCTCAAACATACTCATGGTCAGATAAGCCACATCTACTCATATGCATACTAGGCATTGAAAACTCGCTCGTTGTCTAGTCTCAAACATACTCATGGTCAGATCAGCCACGTCTACTCATATGCATACTTGGCATTGAAAACTCGCTCGTTGTCTATTCTCCAACATACTCATGGTCAGATAAGCCATGTCTACTCATATGCATACTTGGCATTGAAAACTCGCTCGTTGTCTATTCTCAAACATACTCATGGTCAGATCAGCCACATCTACTCATATGCATACTCTGCATTGAAAACTCGCTCGTTGTCTAGTCTCAAACATACTCATGGTCAGATAAGCCATGTCTACTCATATGCATACTTGGCATTGAAAACTCGCTCGTTGTCTATTCTCAAACATACTCATGGTCAGATCAGCCACGTCTACTCATATGCATACTAGGCATTGAAAACTCGCTCGTTGTCTATTCTCCAACATACTCATGGTCAGATAAGCCATGTCTACTCATATGCATACTTGGCATTGAAAACTCACTCGTTGTCTAGTCTCAAACATACTCATGGTCAGATAAGCCACATCTACTCATATGCATACTAGGCATTGAAAACTCGCTCGTTGTCTAGTCTCAAACATACTCATGGTCAGATCAGCCACGTCTACTCATATGCATACTTGGCATTGAAAACTCGCTCGTTGTCTATTCTCCAACATACTCATGGTCAGATAAGCCATGTCTACTCATATGCATACTTGGCATTGAAAACTCGCTCGTTGTCTATTCTCAAACATACTCATGGTCAGATCAGCCACATCTACTCATATGCATACTCTGCATTGAAAACTCTCTCGTTGTCTATTCTCCAACATACTCATGGTCAGATCAGCCACATCTACTCACATGCATACTAGGCATTGAAAACTCGCTCGTTGTCTATTCCCAGACACACTCATGGTCAGATCAGCCACATCTACTCATATGCATACTAGGCATTGAAAACTCGCTCGTTGTCTATTCCCAGACACACTCATGGTCAGATCAGCCACATCTACTCACATGCATACTCTGCATTGAAAACTCGCTCGTTGTCTATTCTCAAACACTCTCATGGTCAGATCAGCCACATCTACTCATATGCATACTCTGCATTGAAAACTCGCTCGTTGTCTATTCCCAGACACACTCATGGTCAGATCAGCCACATCTACTCACATGCATACTCTGCATTGAAAACTCGCTCGTTGTCTATTCTCAAACACTCTCATGGTCAGATCAGCCGCATCTACTCATATGCATACTTGACATTGAAAACTCGCTCGTTGTCTATTCCCAGACACACTCATGGTCAGATCAGCCACATCTACTCATATGCATACTAGGCATTGAAAACTCGCTCGTTGTCTATTCTCAAACATATTCATGGTCAGATCAGCCACATCTACTCATATGCATACTTGGCATTGAAAACTCACTCGTTGTATAGTCTCAAACACACTCATGGTCAGATAAGCCACATCTACTCATATGCATACTTGGCATTGAAAACTCGCTCGTTGTCTAGTCTCAAACACTCTCATGGTCAGATCAGCCACGTCTACTCATATGCATACTTGGCATTGAAAACTCGCTCGTTGTCTATTCTCAAACACTCTCATGGTCAAATCAGCCATGTCTACCAGTATGCATACTCGGCATTGAAAACTCGCTCGTTGTCTATTCTCCAACATACTCACGGTCAGATCAGCCACGTCTACTCATATGCATACTCAGCATTGAAAACTCGCTCGTTGTCTATTCTCAAACACTCTCATGGTCAAATCAGCCATGTCTACCAGTATGCATACTCGGCATTGAAAACTCGCTCGTTGTCTATTCTCCAACATACTCACGGTCAGATCAGCCACGTCTACTCATATGCATACTCAGCATTGAAAACTCGCTCGTTGTCTATTCTCAAACACTCTCATGGTCAGATCAGCCACATCTACTCATATGCATACTCTGCATTGAAAACTCGCTCGTTGTCTATTCCCAGACACACTCATGGTCAGATCAGCCACATCTACTCACATGCATACTCTGCATTGAAAACTCGCTCGTTGTCTATTCTCAAACACTCTCATGGTCAGATCAGCTACGTCTACTCATATGCATACTAGGCATTGAAAACTCGCTCGTTGTCTATTCCCAGACACACTCATGGTCAGATCAGCCACATCTACTCATATGCATACTTGACATTGAAAACTCGCTCGTTGTCTATTCCCAGACACACTCATGGTCAGATCAGCCACATCTACTCATATGCATACTTGGCATTGAAAACTCACTCGTTGTCTATTCTCCAACACTCTCATGGTCAGATAAGCCACGTCTACTCATATGCATACTTGGCATTGAAAACTCGCTCGTTGTCTATTCTCCAACATACTCATGGTCAGATCAGCCACGTCTACTCATATGCATACTAGGCATTGAAAACTCACTCGTTGTCTATTCTCCAACATACTCATGGTCAGATCAGCCATGTCTACTCATATGCATACTTGGCATTGAAAACTCACTCGTTGTCTATTCTCCAACATACTCATGGTCAGATCAGCCACGTCTACTCATATGCATACTAGGCATTGAAAACTCGCTCGTTATCTATTCTCAAACATAATCATGGTCAGATCAGCCACGTCTACTCATATGCATACTCGGCACTGAAAACTCGCTCGTTATCTATTCTCCAACATACTCATGGTCAGATAAGCCATGTCTACTCATATGCATACTCGGCATTGAAAACTCGCTCGTTGTCTATTCTCAAACATATTCATGGTCAGATAAGCAACTTCTACTCATAAGCATACTTGGCATTGAAACCTGCACTTTTTAAAACTGCTGTAGCAACAATGTGTGTCCGTTATGATCAGAATTAGTTCAGGATATAAGTAACAACTACATACAAGCCATGGTTTATTGTTCAGTAAATCAATTTGTCACTTGAACCAATCAAATTACCCTCTCCTCGCTTTGCGACTTGGTGACAATTCTATTGGTTCATGCAATTGGGGGAATAGCTGTACAATAAACCATTTTAGCTAGGTAGTTATTTTTTCTTTATTATAACTTACATCAAAAGAGTAGGCTGTGGAATCATAACTTATATTTGTGACTCTCTCTGCATTCTCCCATGTAACGTTGTAGGTCTCACCATCTATTAAGTTTATCACCCAACCATTACTGTGAGTTATTCTTTTTTCTGCAAATGGTGCCACATCTGTACCGTGCGAGTTTTTAGCGATTAAATTCTTTGCTTCAAGAGCTGGAGGATTGATGCTGCTCAAAGCCCATCGGTGAAATTTCAGTCCAGGCTGACAGAGGCTAACACCCGTCGAAAGACTTCCAGCATCAAAGTCTGTGTTTGAGGCACATCTGACAAAATATTCAAATCTGTGTAATGAGTGACATACTCGATTAGCCTAATTTGGGGCCCCAGTCCAAATGCAAAATAGTATCATTTCCCCCAAATTTATTGACCATTTTTCCCAATTTGACACCTCTTAAATAATTAACTAAATGAGTTAAAATTTCTCATTTTCAAGTGAAAAGGCATCCAAACTTATTTTATATCTTTTCCCGATTTATGAGAAAATGCCGCTATTTTTCCCAATTTCGAAGGCCCTTGGCCCTAGTCCCAAAAATAGGTGTGAGAGCGCTGAACTTACATAATAATTGTAATATCATATTGTGTTCAAATACTGTAAACCTTTCATAATGACAAAAACAGTCCTTTTTGTTTTCTATAATATGACAGAGCAGGTAACACCTTTCTGTTTTCTATAATATGACAGAGCAGGTAACACCTTTTTGTTTTCTATAATATGACAGAGCAGGTAACACCTTTCTGTTTTCTATAATATGACAGAGCAGGTAACACCTTTTTGTTTTCTATAATATGACAGAGCAGGTACCACCTTTTTGTTTTCTATATATGACAGAGTAGGTAACACCTTTTTGTTTTCTATAATATGACAGAGCAGGTAACACCTTTTTGTTTTCTATAATATGACAGAGCAGGTAACACCTTTTTGTTTTCTATAATATGACAGAGCAGGTAACACCTTTTTGTTTTCTATAATATGACAGAGCAGGTACCACCTTTTTGTTTTCTATAATATGACAGAGCAGGTAACACCTTTTTGTTTTCTATAATATGACAGAGCAGGTAACACCTTTTTTGTTTTCTATAATATGACAGAGCATGTAACACCTTTTTGTTTTCTATAATATGACAGAGCAGGTAGACCTTTTTGTTTTCTATAATATGACTGAGCAGGTAACACCTTTTTGTTTTCTATAATATGACAGAGCAGGTAACACCTTTTTGTTATCTATAATATGACTGAGCAGGTAGCACCTTTTTGTTTTCTATAATATGACAGAGCAGGTAACACCTTTTTGTTATCTATAATATGACAGAGCAAGTAATATATCCAGGTGTACTGTTCAAATCAAATCAGTAACTGAGCACTGAAAATTTTCCAGGACCCTGGGGGTCTAGGGCAGAAACAAAACGTCAGATGTAAAACTAGACCATAGACCAAGTAAAATGCAAAAATATTAACTTTGTATATTAATATGGTGTTAGAGGAGTTTCCGGTACAAAATCACAGAATGAAATGGAAGAAAATGACCACACCCATTTTCTAAGACCCTGGGAGTCTAGGACAGAAACCAATTAGAAGGTGAACAACTAGCCCATTGACAAAGTAAAATGCAAAAACAATTGAACTTCCTACCTCTAATGGTTTCAGAGGAATTGACAGCAAAGAATACAAATAATTATAGAGGAGAATATGACCACACCCATTTTATTGGACACTAGGGGATTAGGGCAGAAAGAAAATGTCAGGTGCACAACTACACCATAGCTAACATCAAATGCTAAATGGATCAACGTTCTATCTCAAGTGGTTCTAGAGGAGTTATGGGCATAACATTACATAGAATTTTAAAGGACCACACCCATTTTTGAAGACCCTAGGGGTCTAGGACAGAAACCAAATGTCATGTGCACAACTAGACCATAGACCAAGTAAAAGGCAAAAAGAATTATCTTTCTATCTCTAATGCTTTCAGAGTAGTTTAAGGCACAAAAATTGTTTACGGATGGACAGACAGACAGCCACACACTGGAGGATGGGTGATCACATAAGCTCGACCAGTAGAGCTAAAAATAGCTTAACTTCCTAAGTTAAGGTCAAAACCTCAAAACTTTTGGTACCAAGGAACAGGTCTCTTGACAAGGAATATACACGTGAAATATTAAAGCCCCATTTCTCACATAACTATAGTAATGGCCAAGGTTAATGCTTCTCAAAAGAAGGTCAAACTCCATGGTCAAGGTCAAAATTTTTTGTATTGACAGAGAGTCCTTGTCACAAGGAGTAAAAAAATATTTAAAGTGATATTAGAACATCTGTGAAAATAGTATATAGCATTAGCTCTTTAAAAATGAAATTTTTCATCCTGTAACCACAGAAAAAAAATCCTGGTTTTAGAGAAAATCGACATTTTTGTCAATTTACCCAATAAATTTTCGGGATCGACTGTATTCTTCGTGGGTCTCAGTAAATGACGTCACAAGTTGTACACGACAAAGTGATTGCCTGTACTAGCACATGTGTTTACGCATGTGATTACCGTTTCTAGAATAAAACAATCAATATCTATAACATAGTTTTTTTATTTACTGAGCAGAAAACAAATAAATAAATAAATAAATGAAATAAATAAATAAAGGGCGCACCATTTCTAAACATGCTCATGGCTGGCGATCACCTCAGTGTAGATTCAGGACAGAAGTTTGACATAATTTATATTCTGATTAAAAAAAAATAATCGTGCTGGCCAATATTTTTGATAGATTCTTAATCTACATATGGATTTATGGATCTAGCACTTGCCGAATATTAGATCGTGGTTTGCGGGGGTAACCCCCCCCCTCCACACACACACGCACATTTGTCCGTTTTGAGTCGTTGAGAGAGAGAGAGAGAGAGAGAGAGAGAGAGAGAGAGAGAGAGCCTGGAGAGAGAGAGAGAGAGATCATCCAATCTTTTCTATCATCAATTGCCTCTCATGAAAACGTATTTCAAAAATGTTTTCAGATCAGTATAAATTTATTGCTTCGTTCTTTTATTATTATGTTATTCCATTAAAAACCGCTAACTGTAACCATAACTTAATAATTTAGAAAAAAAAAAGAATAATGTCGAATCGTTTTTCGTTGTTATTCCCTAAAATTGTGACCATATATATTGATAGAATAAAATCTGATCCTTATTTTAATTAAAATAGATTCCGTGACATCGACTTGGAGCCTCAGAATAATATTAAAATTTACTGAGTGTTTTAACCACTGAGGAGCTCGTGAAATAAGGTCTACCCTATATCCCTTGCAGGGAATGCAGGTGAATTTTGAAATAATTATTTATGAAGATGAATTCAAAAAAATATATGTAAAAATAAATTAATAACATTTTGTTTTTGTCATTATACCCCTCACCCCCTTCCTACGCTTCTCCGAAAGATTTTTTTCAATGTTCACTTTGATCCGCCCTCCCTATTTTAGATTCCTGATTCCGTCTATGCCAAATATATCTCCATTTGTCATTGAAGTGAATGTATATGACAATATGAATATAGGTAATACTATGTTGTTCACTAAGCTCAATGAAAGTATGGACAGGGGGCCTCCCGGTCTGAAACTACAGTCGCACGCATTCCAAGTTACCCCCCCCCCCCCTTTCTGCGTTTGAAACAGGTCGGGCTGTATATTCGACCATAGTTTCAATTCGTGCGTGTTTAGAACAAATAGTAAAATAGGTCAGACAGAAAATATGATGTGACATCATGTGTGAAATCGTCCATCTCAAGACCCTCCCCCCCCCCCTTTTTACTTACAGATGCTTGGTCGCATGAAAATTACTAACATTAAACATTTGCATATTAATACTTGACATGATCAAGAAATTATCAAAAGATGTGAAACTGAGCAAATTAAATGCGAACTCAGCTTCAATACCTCAACGGTACATTGCATTGTTTACACTACTTTCGTCTTTCTTGTACAACTTTCTACGTCATAAGTCTCTCCATCATATTTACCGGAAGTGATCATTTATAGAATCAGGGTTTCTGTAAATGGCTAAAAATAGCAACTTCAAAACTGATTTACGTATGTTTGCGGTAAGAGCTGAAAACTTTTTTTGGCGTATTATGGTTTATTTTTAGGGAAAGTTTTAGGTAAAAGTATTATCTCATATGTTCTAATATCACTTTAAGCCATATGATCCTGTGTAAAAGACACTGCAACTTAGTCAAGTTAGTGAAAGCATGCAGTGCTAGAAAAGCAAACACTTTGTTACAATTTTTCCCCAAATTTTCATGTATATGATAAAACAATTAGAGCACAGATGATTCGGTTGATATGATGATTTATGGAGTGATAAAACCAACATCAGCCTCGGCCTTCGACCTCAGTCAATATTGGTTTTATTACTCATTGACCTCATCACTGTGTAATAATTGTACGCTATACTTACAGACTAGAGGGTAGATTATCGTTGCTTGCTACGACTTGTACACCTGCAGTTCCAGTCCCTGTTAATGTTCCGTCCATATCTATTAATACACCCTGCCACTTCCAATCAAACTTGCCCCTATTCGGTGAATCAGTAAATGACATATCCTTAAACTGGTAGCTATATCCACCACAATAAAGTGAGCATGTTCCGTCTATTTTGGTGAATGTTAAAGCAGAGCAGTCTGTGTCATCAAAATTATAGAACTCCACACCTTTCGTTACCATGCCATTACCGTAGGGAAGAATAACGCCACCTATTGTGCACGTAGCCACATTTCCTGGATCCGCCGCTAATCCGGGGCTTTTAGCTACCACCACTGAATCGAAAACTCCGTAACTTTTATTTTCGTCATATTGCGGAGAGGCTTTAATAAGCTTGCCTTCGTACCCAGCTTTTTCATTATTAACCATAATGAAGTCCTTATACTGAGTAGCACCTACATTTACTGCTTCAGCCCCTTTCTCACAATTCCAAACGGTTAGGCTTTCAAAAACGGCCGTTTCATGCTCGTCTGAATCACATTTCCCGTCTTTATGAGGATGGTATTCTTGGAAAATCCACAGCCCAAACCATCCTTGAGAGTGAACTGTATTATTCTTGTAAACTCCTAGAGGTACATTCTGTGGGCAGATACTTTCATCAAATGACGGGCCGTCTGGATGCTCGTGCATTCGGTACCAAAAGCCGAAGTGTGTACCGCCGGCTGCATGGTTATGCTGTATGATATTATTAGGATTGGTTATCCAGTAGGCCGCTGGTGTAATGTCATCATTAAGTAAAGAAGAGCTTGCTTTTACAAAAACTGCCAAATTGTACTGCATAACATTGTTCGTTTCAATACCATCTTCAAGGAAAAATGAGCCTCCCATTATGTTGTACAGAACCGTGTGTTCAATCGTCATATTATGTACACCATGTATATTTACAGCTCTGTTAAAGCTATTATGAATGCCACATCCACGCACGTATGATGAAGGCATTAAACCATTCAGATGAAAATGGATCGGATAACGTCCGAGTCGGAAAGCCTGACCAACATGGGTGAACTCTGCATATTCAAATCGACCAATGACAGCCTCTGTATTGGGTTCAGGGGCGTGTAATAAGATATGAGCACCAAACTGATCCGATCCCATCTCCTCTCCAAACCTTCCCTGGAAGCATGTTTGTGTCGTAAACTCTCCTATAAATATAAATAACCATGATTAACACATGGAATATGACCAAAATGTCTGTGTCGTAAACTATCCTATAAATATAAATACCATCAAACCTGTGATAGACGGTCGGCTTTGGTAAAAGCCAAAAATGGCCATATTCCAGGTTGCCAATATAGCCATCCATACCTGGTCATAATTAATATGTTGTATTTTCTATCTATTGTTGACCTAATACATACATTTGTACAATGAATGTTAATGACTATGCATACTCATGTATTAGATGCATTAAGATTAATATATCTTACACAATTTTCAAACACTCTAGATTACTTTTCCTGTTCAAAATGGTCGTTCAAAACAGTCCAAGAAGCAGCTCACTCAAAATATTTGTCACCACTGACTGCTTTATGTGAGTGGCCATTGATTTGGGTACTTTTATGAAGCAAACCGTTTCAGGGGAAAATAACACCTGATACTCACTCCCCTCTTAGCTAACTAACAAGAGGCCCAAGGGGGCCACATCGCTCACCTGAGTTGCACATAAAAGAAAATGATAGTAGACAATTTCATAGAGGACCTTGAGTACTTGCTTCCAGTAAGGTTTTGTTAAATTATGTGTAGCAGTTTCAGAGGAGATGTCAAAAATTTGTCATCCAATCAGATCCCTGAGTGGCCATATTTTTTTTTTTTTTACCAAACGGCATGAAAAAACACAAACTTGTAAGAGGACCTTGAGTATTTGCTTCCTTTAAGGTTTCATGAAATTCTGTGCAGCAGTTGCAGAGTAGAATTCCAAAATGTGTCAGCCAATCAGAGCCCTAGGCAGCCATATTTGTTGACCAATCAGCACAAAAAACACAGACTTGGTAGAGGACCTTGAGTACTTGCTTCCTGTAAGGTTTTATGAAATTTACCAAAGTACTAGTGGTTGCAGGAAAGATGTCAAAAATGTATCAGCCAATCAGAGCCATCGGCAGCCACATTTGTTAAATGATCGGCAGGAAAAACACAAACTTGGTAGAAGACCTTGAGTACTTGCTTCCTGTAAGGTTTCATGAAATTCTGTGCAGCAGTTGCAGAGGAGATGTTGAAAATGTGTCAGCCAATCAGAGCCCTCAGCGGCCATATTTGTTGATGGATCGGCACGAAAAACACAAACAGTAGAGGACCTTGAGTACTTGCTTCCTGTAATGTTTTATGAAATTTACCAAAGTACTAGTGGTTGCAGGAAAGATGTCAAAAATGTATCAGCCAATCAGAGCCATCGGCAGCCACATTTGTTAAATGATCGGCAGGAAAAACACAAACTTGGTAGGGGAACTTGAGTACCTGCTTCCTGTAAGGTTTCATGAAATTCTGTACACAGGTTGCAGAGGAGATGTTGAAAATGTGTCAGCCGATCAGAGCCCTTGGCAGTCATATTTGATGACCCATTGGCACGAAAAACACAAACTAGGTAGAGAACCTTGAGTTCTTGATTCCTGTAAGGTTTTGTGAATTTCCGTGCAGCGATTACAGAGGAGATGTCGAAAATGTTTACGCCGGACGGACGGACAGACAACAGATGTACAAAAACAGATGGACGACGCTCTATGACAATAGTTCACTTGAACTTAGCTCAGGTGAGCTAAAAAGTGGCCGTTGACAGGGAGTGACCTTTGAAAACAAATGACTGCAAGGACAATTTTGACTGTGATCATGGTTATAATAGAATTCAATAGAGCCAAATGCTTGCAAAAGTATTTGTACAGTACATTAGAAGGGAAAAAACAGCCATTTCAGATTTACCGGTGTCAAATCCATCTTCACATGCCGGGATTGAGTCATTCCACTGTGGATCGCTCCCTCCACGGAACACAACATTATGGCTGAGCAGCCCCACCTCTCCCGCCATTTCTACAGTGTGAGAGCCGTACGTCTCTGTGATACTAACGTGGCTGTAGGTCAAGGCAGAATTCAAGGTCAAGGTCTTTCCATCGGCAGAAATAGCTGTAATTGTCCTGCGTTTGAAAACAAGATAAGCATGTTACGAAAAAAAAAAAAACATTCTTGAGCATCCAAAGTAGGCTATTTCAACTGACATAATGATTGCTTTGCAAAAAGCATGTTTTTATTTCAATATAAATCAATGTACTGATTACAAGAAGTGAGGTTTTGTATTTATATATCTAAAATTTTTAAAAAATGTGTTTGTGAAACATGAATGCTCCTGTTGGCATCTTTGATAGTAAGACGGCTGTAACGAAAAAAGTATTTAATACTCCGCAGTCAAGGCCTCAAGGTAAAAAATTTTGGTATCCATGGAAAGGTCTTGTCACCAGGAATACACATGTGAAATATAAAAGCCCTATCACTTACCATTCAAAAGTTATGGCCAATGTTAATTTTTTTGCGGACAAACAGACAGACAACAGACACGCCAAAAACTATATGCCTATTAATCTCCAATTACGGGGGCATCAATAAGAGAGACTCGATGTATAATTTTTGAATTCAAATTTTACTATTTAACCATATATGCCATGTCATGGCAATGATATCAAATGTTACCACTAGGGACACTATTCTTGATTCATTTTAGTACCTCTTAGAGCAAATTAGTATAAGAAGAAAGATTTTTTTTTTTAAGTTTGAAATATAAATGCCTCAGAATCTCTCAATAGGGGAGAATCCTAATAATGTGTTAAAGATACAAGTTATACTTTTCTTTTTACAAAAACATAAGTTGAAAGGACATGTCAGAGGCAACCTACCTGTACAATATAATGTTTCTACTGTGTATATAGTTCTTGAGATTTTGCTTCAACCAGAAAATTCAAAAGGTCAAGGTCATTAGGTCAAACATTAAAGCATAAATTTAAAGGACTTGTCACAGACAACCTACCTGTATAATATTATATTCCTACTACGTTTATGTTTCTACTGCGTTTAGTTCCTGAAATTTTGATTCAACCAGAAACTTAACCAAATTGTTGACAACAGACAGACAGACAGACGGATGGACAGACAGACATCATGAATCTATAGACTGGAATTGCTTTGCAATCCGGTAAATAATCCTTCATTTTCTAGAAAATTATCACTGTACTATTGTATAACCGTACAATTGTATAACTGGACTTCCTCTAGAGTATCAAAGGAGCTGATAAGATAAGGGCTGTATTTAGCCCTGAATCTCATCAAGTATTTCTTCTACACAATGATCTGTACGCTAGAAAAACTTGATAATTACTAAAATGTAATGTATTTGGTGATTCCTCACACAACTTTTATTTTGGTAATCTTATTTCTAGATACTTGAATTACAGTCCAAAGAGTAGGGGGTAGCCATGTTGAAAAGAAGCTAATATCGATCAAAAAATGTTGGAAATTAAGAACAATCTGGCTAATATGGATATCTATAAACTTTAAAACATAGTTATAGTCTAAAGAAGATACTAGAAATTAAATTCAAAAGACTAGTCTCAATTTTTTTCATAAATTTTAAAATCCTGAATCTGAAATATGGTTGTATTTTGTATTCATTGACTAAGAAGTAGGCATTTTACTGCGAAATACACATTGTGTAGAAATAAACTGCACACTCCTGTTTATTTCATTCCAAAATCTTGTGCATTTCATGTGAACATGTTTAGAATAAATAAATGAATGACTTTAAAAGGGAAAAAATTTAAATTTTGCTTATATTATGGCCTAAAACACAGATTTGTAAAAAGCCCCCCACCCTCCCTTTTTCAGTTTTTTGTCTCTGGGGCATCGTTCCCCCCTTAGCTACAGAACCCCACTTTGTCAAAAGATGTGTATTAGTGTTATACACCTTCTGTAAAAGTGGCATTCTGTAGCTGAGGGGGGAACAATGTTTTAAAAAACTTTTCCATTTTCCATTGGTTTCTATAGAAAAAAGACGTATTTTGCCCCAAAATTTAGGAAAACTATGCATGATAAATCTTATGTAACTGCTGATTATGATGAAACCAAGAACTGGCATCAATTTTGTGAAAGAATTTTTTTGAAGTTCCCATTTTGAAAATTCCACTTTTTCTGGGCAGATTTTACGCCTTATCTTATCAGCTCCTTTTGCAACTTTAATACTAAATAAAGGCAATGCAAGCATAGCATCCCCTCGCATTTGCATGCTCTATATCACTGAGCAAAATGATTTGAAGCCAAAGTCCAAAGTGACCTTGACCTTTGACCCTTGAACTTGAAAATCAATAGGGTTCATCTTCTCCCTATAGGGAACATTTGTAGAAGGTTTGATGTTTTGCGTTATCATTACTTTGTCTTCTATGCTGTTCACTAGGATTTTCAGCCAAATTCCAAAGTGACCTTGACCTTCGACCTTGAAAATCAATAGGGTTCGTCCTCTCTCCATGGGGAACATTTTGTGGAAGGTTTGATGTTTCTATGATCATTACTTTGTCTTCTATGCTGTTCACAAGAATCCGGACACAAACACACTCACCCTAACACAGATAAAGGTGGTATTGTCTATATCACAGTAGATAAAGGTGGCATTGTCTATATTACGGTAGATAAAGGTGGAGTAGTCTATATTACAGTAGATCAAGGTGGTATTGTCTATATTACGGTAGATCAAGGTGGTATTGTCTAGATGACGGTAAATAAAGGTGGTATTGTCTATATCATGGTAGATAAAGGTGGTATTGTCTATATTACGGTAGATAAAGGTGGTATTGTCTATATTACGGTAGATCAAGGTGGTATTGTCTATATTACGGTAGATAAAGGTGGTATTGTCCATATTACGGTAGATCAAGTTGGTATTGTCTAGATGATGGTAAATAAAGGTGGTATTGTCTATATCATGGTAGATAAAGGTGGTATTGTCTATATTACGGTAGATAAAGGTGGTATTGTCTATATTACGGTAGATAAAGGTGGTATTGTCTATACTTTACCTAGTTTCAGACTGTGACTGTGAATGACGATGTCCTGTGGTTGGTAACACGATCTTGTCCCCTACCTCCCAGTTTACAGACTTTTTCAGTGTGATACTGGTGTCACCAGCATTGGCCGTGCTCGCCAACAAGCCCCATGTCACTGGAGTGGGCCGACCTGCATTATTCATTGAATGCGGTGATAAATTGATTGAGATTGTAGTTGCATTAGACCAAAAACAAAAATATCTCTGCTTCTGCTCACCCTACCTACCCTCACTAGAGCTGCCGACCCTACCTTTTCTTCGGTCCCATCAAAGAATCTTTTTAATAGTTCATTTGTTTTACCAAGACTGCATTTAAATGACTCTATCATTTAAAACGGTTCTATTCCTTATCCATGTGTTGATTCATGGTTTCGTATATTAAAAATGTTAAGATCGCTGAGCGATACAAGTCCCCTACCGGCGGCATTATAATGTCCTGCAACTATGTCTAGATATCTTCAATTAAACATGAATTCCAGTTAAACTTACTGTCCATGCAGCTCAGTTCAGAAATAAGAAAACTGAGGTTTTATCTTCTTCATCCACTCGAAAAATAGTTCAAGCGTGAAGAAAGTCGAATTTGCACATAGGGTGTTATCGGTAAGGGACTAATTCAAGCGCCACTGAAACATCGGTTGAAGAAGCAGAAAAAATGTCAACTTCCAAACACTCCTTATGTCTAAAGACAAACTAGAACTGCCCTAAAGTGACAAATTATACCCCATGCGGGACGTTTTTCTCTGAACGGATTCATTTATGACATAGGAATCTATACGTTAAACATCATAGCCATATCCCTTACCGTTAAAAAGTAGGTCAAAGGTCAAGGTCACTAGGTCAAAAACCATGGTATCAAATGAAAGCTCTGATCTTATGGAATCTACATGTGAAATACCAAAGCCCTATCCCCTATAGTTTAAAAGTAGGTCAACGGTCAAGGTCACTAGGTCAACAGTCATGGTATCAAATGAAAGCTCTGGTCATGAGGAATCTATTTGTGAAATATCAAAGTCCTATCCCTTATAGTTAAAAAGTAGGTCAAAGGTCAAGATCAAGGTCATTAGGTCAAAAGTCATGATCTCAAATGAAAGCTCCCATCATGAGGAATCTATATCTTAAATATCAAAGCCCTATCCCTTTTAGTTAAAAAGTAGGTCAAAGGTCAAGATAAAGGTCACTAGGTCAAAAGTCATGATCTCAAATGAAAGCTCCATATGTGAAATATCAAAGCCCTACCCCTTACAGTTAAAAAGTAGGTCAAATGTCAAAAGTAGATCAAAGGTCAAGGTCACTAGGTCAAAAGTCATCGTATTAAATGAAAGCTTTAGTCATGAGGAATATATATGTGAAATATCAAAGCCCTATCTCTTACAGTTTAAAAGTAGGTCAAAGGTCAAGATCAAGGCCACAAGGTCGAATGTCATGGAGTAATACTTGTTATGATGAATGCGTGTATGAAATATTAAAGCCTTATCACTTATACTTGAAGAGATATTTGCTTTTTAAAGAACTTCTTAACCAAAATATTACTACAAGGTCAAAGTTCAAAGTCAAGGTCACTAGGTCAAATGTCTTGGTATCAAAATGAAGTACATATTATGGTGAATGTATGTATGAAATATGAAAGCCCTATCACTTATATGTGAACAAATATATGCTTTAAGAACTTCTTAACCAAAATATAACTATAAGGTCAAAGTTCAAGGTCAAGGTTACTAGGTCAAATGTCTTGGTATCAAAATGTAGTACTTATTATGGTGATGCATGTATGAAATATGAAAGCCCTATCACTTATACTTAAAGAGTTATCTGCTTTAAGAACTTCTTAACTGGACAGACGGACAGACAGACGGATGGACAGACAGACGGACAGGGTGTTTCCTATTTACCCCCCCAAACTTCATTTGCGGGGGATATAAAAAAGTAAAAAAGAAAAGAAAAGAAAATGCCTACATACCTACCCTATTTTTTTCTGAACTGGTGAGTGAAACAGATATATTTTTTTACCTTATCAAAATGACAGAAATAAAACTAAATTATTCAACAAAATCTGTTTAAATGCAAGTTCAAAACCTGGCAATTCAACTTATTCCATTCTTTGTGAGACCAAAATTTAAAGAAATAATTATAATTGAGATTACCATGGAAATCAACTGTTCCGTTTCTGACAGCCAGTACTTTTGATCCATATATAGGCAGCTCTGGGCTGCGGAACTGGCCGTGCATTTGAATGGTGGCTTTGTGCTGGAATGGTTCTTCTTCAGTCCCGACCTAGATATTAAAAAAAACATGTTTGTGAAACACAAATGCCCCCGTCAGCAATGTCAGTAATATAGCTTAGATGTAGATCATACTCAAAAGTCAAGGTCACTGGGTCAAAAATTTTGGTACCCATGGAAAGGTCTTGTCACAAGGAATGCACCTGGATAATATGAAAGCCAAAATCACTTACCATGCAAAAGCTATGGCCAAGGTTAAAGTTTTTCAAAAGTAGGTCAAACTTCAAGGTCAAGGTCAAGGTCAAGGTCACGAGGTCAAAAATTTTGGTATCCAAGGAAATGTCTTGTCACAAGGAATGCACATGCAAAATATGAAAACCAAATCACTTACCATTCAAAAGCTATGGTCAAGGTTAAAGTTTTTCAAAAGTAGGTCAAACTCCAAGGTCAAGGTCATGAGGTCAAAAATTTTGGTCTCCAAGGAAATGTCTTGTCACAAGGAATACACATGTGAAATATGAAAGCCTCATCACTTACCATTCAAAAGTTATGGCCAAGGTTAAAGTTTTTGCGAAAAAACAAACAGAACCACAGACATTCAGACACACCAGAAATGATATGCCCCTGAATCTTAAATAACGGGGGCATAAAAACATTTATGTATAAGGATTTACAAAATCAGTTGTTCTAAATTATATAAGACAGACTGTGAGGAAACTACGAGTCATCTCCAGCTTTGCTGTTAGGGGACTTAAAATTAACAAATATACTGAGTGATACGGAAGTAATACATGCTTATTACCGAGTACCAGATAAATCTAGTTCCATCAGTTTTGTCATCATCCAGCCCCATTCCCCCATGCCCCCCCCCCCTTTCCTGGAGAACATATTTTCCCCTCCTTTCCGAGAAATTTTCCCCCATATAAAAGATTTTTTCTTTGACAAAAAAAGGTTTACAAATTGTGTGTAAAATTCAACAAAAAGGGAATCAGAATAGTAAATTATGGTAGTTTGTATGTCCCTGTTTTTCACTGAAATCATTCCAATACTATCTAATAGAGTTTTTGGAAGAATTTTGCTTCACTCAAAAATTCCCCTTTTGGGTTGTGTTTGCACATTAATTTCCCCCTTGTAGGGAGACTGACCCCATTCCCCAAAAAGTGAGAAAAAACACTGAATAATCATCAAGTAACGTGTAACCAGAAATTTTAGCGATTTTATGGTAAATTAGGATGTCTTTATTTTCGCGAGTACAATTTTTCGCGATTCCTAAACTACAAACAAATATGTATAATGATTTCAGCATTTTGTACCTTCAATTATTAAAGTTTAAGTTATTTCTATCATAAGAATACACTGGATTTTCTCCTATTTATATTTAATCGGGATCTGTGAAGAATGACACATGTTGTAATAATTAGAACAAAATGTTGTATTTGAAGAATCGCTAAATTTTAGACTGGTTTCCATCAAAGTTGGTGACGTCATAATAAGGTTAAGTCAGATACTGTCCTGAATGGAATATAACTATCTACAATGGAAAGACTGAATCAATCTAAATATTTTTTTTTAAATCTACTGTCCTGTTCACTAAATCCAAAGCATCCACTGTTAAAGATTCATTTTTCCACCTTGGGAATTTTCCATTTTTAAAATTATTGTCGCCTGCGAAACATAGTGACACTTAGGAATCACTTTTACATAGGTAGTGACATCCAAGTGTAACAGACAGACGGACAACGGACAACAGACAAAGTCAGATCCCAAAGAGTCACTATGCTTTGCAGGTGACACAAAAATTGTAAAAATTGTAAAAAAAAAGGTGCTCCACAAAAATTGTAAAAAAAAAAGGTGCTCCACATTTAGTGAATATGACGTACAGTAGGCTGTGTTTCAGGCCTGTACTTCCACTAACCTGTAAAGCTCCGTTATCCGTGATTAGGATATAATTAGAATTCAAGGTCACGTCCTTCTCGTCAAATATTACTTTTCCTCCTATAAGAGACAAAAATAAAAGTCTTTTGTACATTTCGTATAATGCCAGATTATTACACAGTCGGCACCCTGGCCTAGTGGTTAAGGCGTCAGGCCTGTAACCAAAAGGATGCCCGTTTGAACAACAGTTCTGCCGACATATAAACAATATAGCGTTATATTTTCTATATGAAGAACGTCCTTGTCTATTTTGGGTTGTATGTCTGTGGTGTTTTTTTTTTCCAAAGATTATTACAAAGAAAAAAGAAGTATAGCATTATAATTTCTCTATATCAAAATTTCATGACTGCAAATAACTTAGTCTTATTTTGCAATCAGATTTTATTCTAATATTCTAATATTGGTTTCTCCCACTGTGCACAGGAGACCTCCCACTATGCACAGAGATTTCCTAGTCTGTAATCTCTATGCGGTACGATTAATGGAAGCCCTTTGTACAGGGAAATTGTGCACAAATCTAACAATGACATGACGTTACATTCTATGACGTCATAATACATGTATGTGTCATGTAGAGTGTGAGACAAGAAAATCTGATACTGCCACATCTATGTTTTTTCTTTTGTCTCAAGGCGTAAATGTCAAAGAATAGGTAAATACATGTACGTGGATATTTTTGTCTGGGGTGAAAGAAAACATTTTCACACGTTTTAACGCAAACATCAATTGTGACGTCATACATAATTACTGCGCTAGTCGATAAAAATCTCAAAAAGGAAAGTATCATTACTGTAAATGTCTCTTTATTAGCTAGAACTTCATTTTAACGAGCTTGGTGCAATGTGAAAATGAAGTCTTTGCTTATAAAAAGATGAGATATAATATTAATACATGTAATAAGACTTTTCTCATTTCATTATATCATGTTTGTCCAGCGCGGCTTTGATAAAGCATCCCTATTTTTGTGATTTATTCATTTTTGAGTTTTTTTCATGTTTGAAAAAGTGTAGTAGGCTGAATATGATTTTTGATATTCTGAAGTTAACAAATATCTGTACATACATGTATATACATTTGAAAGTATCCTAATTTCCTCTTCACTGCATTTGTTTACATTAGAGCTAATTCGGTCTTTTCGAAATACAGAGTTACTTCCCATATGTGCAGGTATCTGACGTCAACGCATTGTGACATCATCAAATTTTATGGAAACCAGCATGAAATTCAGGGAAACAGGGTTACACATATGAGGTTTTCAAATGAATTTAATGACGTCATAATGCTTTTACGTCAGATACCTGCACAAATCGAACGTAGGACTGTAAAATCGAAAAGACAGAATTACCCGCATTAGACTACCAGATTTGTAGGTATAGATGTATGTGTTCATGTCCGAGTTAAGGGTATTTGTCTTGTTTCCACAGTAATTGAATCAACTAGAAACAATATATGAAAAACTTTTCTTTTTTGGATAAGTATTGATTGATTTCAGTAAGAGAAGAAAGTTTTAACAAATGACTTTTATAAAGTAACATGGAGGAAAACGATTTTCAAGGATAAGAAATACTCACTTTAGTAAAAGACATGTATAATAAAAAAATAATACGGTAAGCGCAATATTAGTATCAAGGAACCAGGAAAACTTACCTAAATAGATTTTTCTCACATTATGAACTCACTAAATATAGGTCAAGAGAATTCATTCATGATCAAGTACTCTCAAAAATAAGGTTACGCAAATATACTGTTGTTCACAGAACTTTGAACTCTTTCAGATAGTGTGAGAAAAATAATCAATCACCAGATGTTATCAGGGACATGGAAATTCAAGCCTTGTATCCCGATGGGGGAAGAGGAGGGAAAGGAGACGAAAAATAGCCGGTACCTTGAATCAGTAGCATCTCCAGGACCGGGGTGTCTTGGTCAAGTAGGATGGTCATGCCCTGGGGGATGACCACTAGCTCTCCGGCCCCTGGTGGATTGCCGCCGCCCCAGGAATAGGTGGATGACCAAACATTGTAGTATGAGAAAGCCGCATTTGTCTACAATGAGAAAAATTAAATAATGAAAATTAAATATATAGTTATGATCTGAAAAGAAAATTCACAACAAACTTAGATATTTTAACAAATTACATGTACTTGGATAACATGGTAAGATATAAATCTATAATTCAAATATTGAATTATTCAAATTATAAATTTCTATCCACATGCAGAATTTAAACTCAAATATAATCATGAAAATTTCAATATCTATTAGGTCAAAATTTTGGACATATTTTGTAGATAAACAAAAACAGAATGTACCATTGAATTTAAATAAGAGAGGTACTTAGAGGAACACTAAGTACTTCATTTAAAGATCAAATTTACAGAGTTCAAGGTACTAGTATATAAACTTACAGTGTCAGCTATTCCGTTATTTACAGAGTTCAAGGTACTAGTATATAAACTTACAGTGTCAGCTATTCCGTTATTTGAGATTTGAAGTTCCACTTGCGTGTCGATAGAGCCTGCTGCTCGTGCACCAGTCGTACATGTGACCTCTGTTGCCGTGACGGTTTGTACCGCACAGGCAACGCCACCAATCATTACAGACACAGCACCAGTTGCAGTTCTAAAAAAAAAAAAATCTTTTTTAAAGTTACATAGACTTGTTAACACAACACAGATCAGAACTCTTTCTGTATATAACACATATAACATAGATGGAATTTTATGTTGGTCAATCTACAGGACAAGCTAGGCTTAAACCGGCTGCCCTAAACTTTTAACACTAGACCTCAGTGCCAACACAATAAAATGATTGGCATAAATTTTCTATAACAGTCACATCTGATTAATTGAAATTAGAGTAGAAAAGATTGCTAAAGACAGTATGACCATATTGTAAATTACAATGTACATCACGCAAGCCTTTGTCAGTGACTGTTATAAAAGTTGGTCAAATTATCAATATTAAAATCAATATTGAAATACGTTCTTGGGTAAAAATTTCATATGCAGCGAAATGTCTGATCTGAGTGAATATAGATGCTAGAAGCCAAAAAATAATTCCAAGGAATGCATGTGTCCCCTGCGAAACATAGTGACACTCAGGAATCACCTTTATAGGGTGTGACATCCAAGTGTGACAGACAGACGGACAACGGACAAAGTGATCCCTAAGTGTCGCTATGCTTCGCAGACGACACAAAAAGCAGAAATCTAAATAATGTATATCAAAGTCAAAGGTAGAAATAACTAAGTCACATGTTATATAGCATTATATTGAAAGATCTTGATATTGGCTCCCTACCTGTTTACTAAGTATGCTTCTAAGCATATAGTTTCTGAGATTTTGCTTTGACCATAAACTTCAAATACATGTACTTCAAATCAGAAACTTTACCAAACCAAAAAACTGACTACAAACTGACTGACTTTGTTAATCATTGTACAGAATTGCTTTGCAATCTGGCATACCGATTATTCCTTAACAAAATATGTGTATAATACTGATCAAGCCCATGTACAACAACACATACCCAAAACTTAAGCCTGTGATAGTAAGAGTTGCCCCCCCCCCTCCTATCTTGCCATGCTTAAGGGACATGCCTGATATTAAGTCTTTGCAGAAAACACTGTTATTTCCCATTTGAGACAGTATCTGACATAAAACCATTATGACGTCATGAAAATGGTATGGTAACGTCAATTTTATACTGTTATTTCCCAGAGTTTAGGGACCATTTCCATTAGAATTCTATGATGTCACGATTAGCCTACATCAGATACTGTCCCAAAGGGGAAACAATTCTTGTTTTCGAAAATATGGAACACTTAAAGGAATGAGAATGTAAAATTGTATGAATAAAAAAATACTGAGCAAGTATAGATATACAATTACACATACCCAAAACCTGAGCCTGTGATTGTAAGAGTTGTCCCCCCTCCTGTGCCGCCATGTTTAGGGGACACACCAGATATGGTTGGTGTTAGAGTGGCATCATACGTGAACGCTCCAGGAAGTGACCCTGTCTGACCTCCTTGGGCAACAGATACGTCACATGCCCCCGCAGCTGAATGATAAACGAATTGGGATATAAACTTTCTGAATAAAATATGAAATCATATCAATCAAAGGATTTAATGTGATTTGAAAAAAAGATGTATTATTTTCCATATGATCTATGTGAAATCCAGACAATCATCATATCAACAATGAAACACTTAAGGGGGTAAACATTTTCCATCTATCAACTGCAACTGGTGTCAATATCGGCACAACTTTTGTGAAAAATTACACAAAGCAGAAAAAAACTCCAGGGTTTTATGATAGCATAATCTTTTCTTGACAACTAAGAAAGTTTTGACTCCATCTCAATGTGATGTTATACAATTTCAAAAACAATGCTTTTAATTTACCTCCAGCAGGAGTTCTGACAATGAGCTGAGTTTCCGTTGATGACGCATCGACCGTGGCTGCATTACCACACAACGTAACGTCACTTGTCGTGCTAAAACCTCTGCCTTGTAAAGTCAATAACTGACCGCCACCTAAACTTCCTACAAAATGTAAGAATAACTTCAGGAGCCTGTCTTTCAAAAATACTTTAATATATTTTTTTTTTCATTTTTGTAACTTTTGATAGCTTAGTACTTCTTATGAACTAAAAATCACATTTTTTTTTTTAATTTTTGTAACTTTTGATAGCTTAGTACTTCTTATGAACTAAAAATTGCAAATCTTTTTTTAATTTTTGTAACTTTTTTGTAAAAATCAATATCATATTTTTTCTATTCAAAATATACATAAATGTCGTACACGTTTCAGTAATAGAGCAACATTTATCAAAATATTCATAAAAACGATAAACAATCTATAGTTTGGCCAAATACCTTTGTCTGGATTAGCAGATGCTAATTCAAGGTCATAGTTGAAGGTCGTCCCAGTACCAGCAACTCCATATGGTGACACTGTGACCTCGACATCAACTGTGGCTGCCGCGTTAGCTCCGAGCGTACACGCGATCTGAGTTGTAGATGCAGTTTGTACAGCACAAGCCGTAGTACCCATCAGAACAGTGACGTCCCCTGTTGTAGCAGAAAAACTGGTTCCGCTAATTGTTACAGAATCGCCGGTATTTCCAGAAGTTGGAGTTACGGCGGAAATCGTGGGCGTCTTTGAAGCGTCGTAAGTGAAGGTGGCTGTAGGATAACTGATGCTGTTTGATGTGACCTGAACGGTAGCTGCCCCTGATCCAGGAGGAGTTGTACATTCTATCTGGCTTAGTGTAACAGAAGTGACGGTGCAGGCATTGCCACCGAATGTTACAGTCGTCTGACCATCTATGAAACCATTTCCGGCAATGGCGACTTTGGTGCCACCATTGGTACTACCACTAGATGGAGACACTGTCACTGCTGTAGCGGTGCTGGTGACGGTAGCTGTTGAGGATGCCTTACCGTGAGGGAGGACAGTTACACCGACATTCTGGATTCCGACAGGCACGGCACCTACGGAACATTCTATCTGAGTAGCAATAACTGATGTTACACTACAAGACTCAGTTCCTACCGACACGGTAACTTTGCTAGCGTCTGTGCCGAAATTAGAACCGGTGATTGTAAGGCTAGAACTTGTTCCGCTCACAGATGCCGGGGAAACAGCGGTAACCATTGGGGTATAGAGTGACGAATAGCCAATAGTACAACTATATGTGCTCGGATCGGAACATTTGGCCATTAAGTTGTTACCATTATTTGTTACAATCACTTCCAAGTCTTCAGCTTTATTACTAGATGCAGCGGTACAGGTGATGGTATCGTACGTTATAGTTGACTGGTCTACAGTGCAAGCCGCCCCGGTGGTGATGGCTGTGTTGGTGGTGAAACCTCCACCCTGTATAGTCAAAGGGAAGCCACCCTTAGTAGACCCAGACTGGGGAGAATAGGAGCTTACGTGTGGCTCAAGGACAAAGCTTCGTTTAGTTTCACCATCTATGGCCAAGATCGAATATCCACGATTTTTGACGTTGACCATGAACCTGTTCATCACTGCAATCTGAAATATGGAAATTTAATAAATAGTGAACGAAAAAGGATAATTACTTAAAATTGAAATGTGTTCCTCTCTTAGTGGGAACAAAATACAATATGTACATACAAAAAAAATGTCATGTACATCTTTAAAAACAGATTTTATGCAGCTAGCTATTTCCTCCCTTGGTTATTACAATCGTTTAATTCATTCCTTATTGATAAATCAGTCATCTATCCTCCACACCCCCTTCCCCATTCCCTAATTAAACACTCCCTCCCATCCCCCATTTTCATTCCTTCCAACCATTCCTTAGGTATAGCATAATGTAAATCTTCTATTTAGTTTGATAGTTTTCTTTTGAATTATTTCAAAATTATCCTTTCAAATATAAGTATTACACTAGAAGTATCAATTAGCTAACGGAATAGGGCTGGGACGATACTGCACCCTGCCGATCCGATACGTATCACGATACTTGACATCTGACATGATACGTATTGCCATACTAAATGAATTGATAAAACCTTCTCAAAAAGCTATTTGATAGTATTTTATACATAATATAAGAAGCTTTTTTTATTTAACATACTATATTTATTCAACAGTAGCTTTCTCCAAACTTTTCTTTTCTTTTCATCAAATGTTATTATCGTTTTTGGTATGACCGACAAAAAAATCCGGAAAATTCGAACACATACTATTTATAAATTTTAACTTAGGTATCGTTGGGGTGTATTGATACTTGGATCGGGAAATAAAATATCATGATGCATCGATGAATCGGAGCATCGTCCCAGCCCTATAACAGAACTACAACAACATTTTTGTACAAAGATGTCATACCGGCAATACAACAAGACATACATACCGGCATAGGATTTGACGCGCTTGTGGCAAATCGGCAAGTGGCTGACGTTGCTGTAGACGCACTAACGACGCAACTATATCCTCCAGCTGTGATTTCATTGGATGATTTACAGGAACTGTCAGCAAATCCCTCTCCGGTGAAGACGATATCCTGCTGGCTATGACCTTGGTTAAGGGAAATGGCGCTGACGGAGCCAGACTTGCACGTCTCAAAGGAGAAGTGGAATTTGCCGCTTGTGCCACCTGTTGCCGCCGCAGTTGTGCATCCGGAAATAGACATGCTGGCATCACATCCACTGCTTGACGGTGCAGAGGCTGCAGGAAATATTTATCTTCATTGCACTTTTTCAATCTCAATTTTCTTTGATACAATATGCATATGTATACCTTTCAACATACATGTATCTATTTCATAATAGCATAAAATGGGATTGGGCAAAAGTTATAAGTGACATTACATAAGCCCTCTCCTTATCATATACAACATGTGAACATCAAGATGGCAACTTAAAAAGTAGGGATAATAGATTAAACAAATTGTTCAGCCACCATCTTGATTATTTTTCTTCCAGTTCTTCTGCCACATAATACTATTTACCTGATGTGTCATACGTTGCTTCAAAGCCATCCCTTTTCAGGCCAAAGTCTTCCACGGACTGAGCACGCTCACTAACATCCACCATACCCCTGAGGGCGATCAAATTTGCCCCGTCGACGTATCCGCTCCAGTAGTAATGTTTCCCAGTAGATGTAAACTGGTATGTGTACTTCCCTATAGAAAAGGTAAACGTCAATTTTCTACTACGGAAACTTTATATCGATCAGGCAACTGTCAATTTTAAGTCATTAAAAACATGAAAAATAATTAGTAAATAAGCCTTTTTCGCATAACTGTGGTCCAGTTGTTTTGGACGGCAAAATAAGAACAGTTCCCGCAATATGACGTCGAGGACAATCACTTTTTAACTGTGACGTCATGAAAGTCAGTACTTGCCGTCCACAAAATGCTAGTCACGCAGTTATGTGAAAAGGGCTAATTGTTCGATTAGGCCATACAAAATTAATGTTTAGTCTGACGGGCACATTTTGAGAAAAAAAGAGAGGGAGGCAGGTTTTTTTTTTTTTTTTTGCAAACGTGAAATTTGATGAATGTAATTTATCTTTTAACCAAACTCTAATTCAAGTGTTTTGATGCTGAAAATACATTAAAACTTAAATATAGTTTGAAGTGGTAATGTTTAGTGCATTGATCAACAAGATAACCCAACGTCTTCCTGTGATATAGTAATTACATTTCCAAATCTAAAGTTTGCTAGATATTATGTGATTTGGTCACACTTATCAAATGTTCCATATGACATACAATGTCCTATGTCAGACTAGTATGAAGATGTAGACTAAATACATGTAACTATGTTGTACATCTAAATTATGCTAAAAAGGATCACCAATCTCTAACCAATGCCCTGTGTAAGGTTAAAACTTCACATGACGTTAACATTTTGTGAACTACTTCTTTTAAGTGCAACTAAGTGAGTGAAAATCATTATTGTTGCTCAGTGCTTAGACCGAAAATTTGACCCTTGGCATCGGCAAAAGAGTAGGAAAAATGCAAAGAAACATGTCTGACAATTTTTGTTTGAATTTTAACAACGATTACACAAGGGTACCCTGATCGATTCGTCATCCCTTTTCACTGTTGGACTTGAGCAAGTTGTCTGCAAATTTGAATTTCTATCCCGCAGAAATTTTGAAGTTTCTGTGATGTGCTTAGGGTTTAAGGAGGTATTGTTCTCAAAATTTCTGAAATTATATATTTCTTGTCTGTCCTTGATTAAGCAAACTGACATTTGATTCTATCCACAGATAAATTTTCTAGGAGACTTTGAAATATGCATTAATCGGCGTTTTCGTGAATTTCTTGATGGTCAAAATATTGAAAGTGTCATTCCAGCTCTCGTAAAGCTATCGGAAATTAATTTTGATTTAACTTCCAAAATCTCCATAAATGTATTGCACTTACATATTGGAAAGATGAGATTGTGTTTTAAGCAAAGGCAGGATATTGGAATAAAGGTTGACACTGTCCCTCAAATAATTGCGATTTCTAGCCAATTGACTGTGGTTGATACTTTTAAATTATTAGAAATCCTGTGGATGAATCTTGGTCAAAAACTAACAAAATTATCAACAATGTCCAGAGATTATTTCATGATTAAATGAGAAAAATTGAATTTTGGATGAAAATATTACAAAGCTTTATATTTTTTAATTTTTCTTTCGAAAATCCTCCATTTTCAATGAAGTGACAATGTTAATTTGTCAACAAATTCACTCACAGTGATGAAGATTGAATTTTCTATTTTATACATGCAAAGTTTCAATGCGATACATTTGGTATTAATGTTTTTATTGCATTTTGAATACGAAGGTTTGTTGAATTATGCTATTTTCCCCAATAACGTCAAAATGACATCATGGTTTGCTCGTGGATAAAACCTAAATTTCTATTCAATTAACATTAGCTATTTGACCTGCTTCACATTTAATTTTGGCCATTTGCATCCATTTTCACAACATAAATAAAAAAAAAGATATACCATAGTATTACACTTCTGAAATATATATATTATACCGGATGAAACTTGAGTAGTTCCACTTGTGAAGCCCGAGGTGGTGGTTGAAGTAAAGTCGGCCGTTTGATGGACGCCATATTTAATAATTCCCGTTAGTTGTTGTGAGGTGTACCAAGTCCATTCCACGCTGTCTCCGACTTCAATCTGAACGTACGGTGGATCCCAGGCGTATCCAACTCCATGTGCTATATTAATAACATGTAAAGTAATAAATGTACGTAAGCATTGTGAAAATGTTGGTAACATTTTCAAAATTCAAAAAAAATCTTTCATCCGTAAGTTTCCGCTCTTGAAAACACTCTGTAAACCTGGTAATTTTCGCTCATAGAAATAATCAGGGTATAAATGTCTCTGTCGTTGGAAAAATGTACCACGGTTATTTTCACATGGGGGATATTTTTGAGAAATCCATTGATGCCTGAAATATGCAAAAATTACCCCCAAGCAAAAATTTCCATGTTTACAATATAAATATGCAGGGTAGACAGACCAGTTGCTATATGAGGATGATTTATTTTCAGTCCCCCCGCCCCTTCCTCAACAACCTTGTGAGTATGAGGGCAGATTGGACGAACTTCATCACATGGTATTCATAAATTCCCTACTTTTCATCTCTATTTATAAAACATTTTTGCATTTGCTATTCATCCTTTGGGCAGAAAAGGGCAAGTCTCAGACACTTATTACAAAATTCAATAGAAAGAAAATTTTACCAAAAAACTTAATATTAATAAATAATACCCAAATGTATTTTCATTTAAAAATGGTATTTACCAAAAAAAAATTAATATTAATAAATAATACTTAAATGTATTTTCATTTAAAAATGGTATTTACCAATCAAATTCTCTTTCCATTCAATCACACTATACACTATAATACATACATCCAGAACTTCCTTGATTAGTAATTTTCTTCGTTGCCCCAGTTTCTGCAATCTGACATGTAAACTGGGTATCGGTTACGGTTCCTATGATGTCACAGGCATGTGAACCGACAGTTGGTGACAGAACCGAGGCGGTTGTACCGAATCCCTCACCAATCACCGTGAGAACGGTTCCTCCATAGAGGGAGCCACTTCTTGGGTACATGTTCGTTACTTTCAATTTGTACTCAATTTCAAGATTTCCAGATCTGAATGTATAGAAAACCATGGCACTTAACGAGTTGTAATACTAGTAACAAGAAACTTATTACATTTAGGGCTGGGACGATATTCCGATTCATCGATGCTTCGCGATATTTTATTTCGCGATCCAAGTATCGAATTACACCCCAACGATACCTAAGTAATAGTTAACAATATGTGTTTGAATTTTCCGGAATTTTTTGTCTGACATACCAAAAACGAAAATAACGTTTGAAGAAAACAAAAGAAAATGTCGGAGAAAGCTAGTGTTGAATAAATATAACATGTTGAATAAAAAATGCTACTTATCTTATGAATATAAATACTATCAAATAGCTTTTTGAGAAGGTTTTATCCATTTACTTAGTATCACGATGTGTATCATATCGAATATCAGGTATCGTGATATGTATCGGATCGGCTGGGTGCAGTATCGTCCCAGCCCTAGTTACATTATCAAATTTAACAAACATCGGCTAAAGCAAAAGATATCCTCCTACTCATCATACATTATGTTCATGCACTTTTTTCAAAACTACATGTATTATGTAATAAACAATTCTGATGGCACAAACACTCTAGAAATTTATGACGTCGCTTTGCATTTTTCATGTTTGATTGAGGTCATAAAGTTTGTTTGTCTAAGGTCAAATCATTGAGAATTTAAGAACTTTTTTCTTTTTTCGAAGCACTTCGTTAACCACGATCAGAGGGGTCAGTTCTTTAAGCTTCTAATAGACAAAATGTTTATTTATAGATACAATGTTTATTTATAGATAAGACTTACCCAGAATACAGTGCGTATCCAGCGGCTCCTACGGTGAGTTTGACGGGGTACGTCCCCGTGGCTTGGGAAGGTAGGGTGGCTACTACCTGGGTGTCAGTGTATGATGTTATGGTAGCGGCTTGAGTTCCGATCTCAAGCTTGGTGTCTGTCGACTGAGTACCAAAGCTTGTGCCTGTTAGTGTTAGGGTTTCTCCTCCTGCGGAAAGAAAAAAAAATATATGAGCACATGAATTCTGAATTATGGAAAGAAAAGAAATGAAAATAAATATGAGCACATGAATTCTGAATTATGGAAAGAAAAAAAATGAAAATAAATATGAGCACATGAATTCTGAATTATGGAAAGAAAAAAAATGAAAATAAATATGAGCACATGAATTCTGAATTATGGAAAGAAAAAAAATGACAATAAATATGAGCACATGAATTCTGAATTTCATTAACTTATATAGTAAAAAAAGGATAATAAAAGTTCCGTTCTGATAGTAATAGTAATTATGTTGTTGTTGTTGTCTAACTTGACATCGTCATTGCGTCATATTGCGTTATCGTTATCGACGTCATTGTCATCATCAACATTATCATCCTTACCTGACACGCTTGCAGTAGATCGTGAAGCAGATGATATGGAAGCAGTAACAGAGTTATCATACGTAAATCCTGAGGTCTTTGTCAATTGTGTACTGTACTGATTTACTGACACATCAACTGTACCAGCACTCTGTAAATAGAACATGTCATTACCATATACATATAGGTACAGTACTGATTAACTGATACATCAACTGTACCAGCACTCTGTAAATAGAGCATGTCAATACCATATACATATAGGTACTGTACTGATAAACCGATACATCAACTGCACCAAGACTCTGTAAATAGAGCATGTCAATACCATATACATATAGGTTCCGTACTGATTTACTAACACATCAACTGTACCAGCATTCTGTAAATAGAGCATGTCAATACCATATACATAAAGGTACTGTACCGATTTACTGACAAATCAACTGTACCAGCACTCTGTAAATAGAGCATGTCAATACCATATACATATAGGTACTGTACTGATTTACTGACACATCAACTGTACCAGCACTCTGTAAATAGAACATGTCAATACCATATACATGTAGGCACAGTACTAATTAACTGACACATCAACTGTACCAGCACTCTGTAAATAGAACATGTTAATACCATATACATGTAGGTACTGTACTGATTAACTGACACATCAACTGTACAAGTACTCTGTAAATAGAGCATGTCAATACCATATACATATAGGTACTGTACTGATTTACTGACACATCAACTGTACCAGCACTCTGTAAATAGAACATGTCAATACCATATGCTTGTAGGTACAGTACTGATTAACTGATACATCAACTCATGGTACTAGCACTCTGTAAATAGAACATGTCAATACCATATGCTTGTAGGTACAGTACTGATTAACCGATACATCAACTGTACCAGCACTCTGTAAACAGAACATGTCAATACCATATGTATGTAGATACAGTACTGATTAACTGATACATCAACTCATGGTACTAGCACTCTGTAAATAGAGCATGTCAATACCATATGCTTGTAGGTACAGTACTGATTAACCGATACATCAACTGTACCAGCACTCTGTAAATAGAACATGTCAATGACATATATATGTAGGTACTGTACTGATTAACCGATACATCAACTCTGGAAATACACGTTAACATCATATATTTAAAGTAGCTGGTTTAACAAGGATCAGATGACACACAAGTCTATGTAAAATAAACATGTAAAATTGAATGTTTTAATTAACAATCAACAACATAAAAAATAGCTCTGTTTTTGAACAGGAATGTTGTCTGTCACATGTTTGACCCTACTGTCCTGTTCACCAAATCCCTCCAGATCACCCTGTTTTGGTGATTAATTCTGGCATCTGAAGAATTTCCCTATTAATTACTGTTTCCGAGAATTGACCTCCTTTAGTCGTAACTGGGAATTTATTTCAACTTACCCTATCAGCTGCCTTCAAACCTCAGTATGAAAAATAAAATGTCTACAGGATATTTCCATGTTAATTTCAAGCGATCGCCATATTGTTCTCCGTGTCAACTATAGTAAACAGTGACATCAAAGCCTCCGACATCACACATTTTCAGTGATTTTACTATAGATAATCCCCGTAGACTTTTTATTTTCCGTCCTATTTCTAACTTAATTGACGTACAGCCAAAACAATGGTATTTTCTCTTACGACTAAAGGAGTACTTTAAAATTGATATCTTTTTGGAAGATGACAATATCATATTTTAGAGAGAACTGGGAAAACAGGGTGCTCTGGATTTAGTGAACACAGGACAGTAATTACATGGCCTTGACCTTGACATTTACCTTGACCTATATAAGGTCCTGAGTGTCATCATCCTTTACCATCTCTGCAAGTTTGAAGGATGTCTGATGTATATCATCATAAGTTATAGCAACAAATGTAGCCGACCGACCGAGCGACCGAAAGGCAGACTGACAGACAGACAGACAGACAGACAAAGTGATCCCTATAAGTCACCTTTGCACTGCAGGAGACATAAAAAAACGTATTCACTTGTCCACAATATTCCTTAATAGGAGGCAAAGAGCATTTACTTACAGCAGCAGGCGTCACACACACAATCTGCGAGTACGTCTGTGACTCGATCACACAGCTGCCTGTTCCAACGCTAACGGTGGCAGTCGTAGCGAACCCTGAACCAGCTACGGTGATCTTAGTACCTCCTGTAAAGTAAGAGATTAGTGTGTATTAGATGGTTTACACACACAATCTGTAAGTTATGTCTGTGACTCGATCACACAGCTGACTGTTCCAACGCTAACGGTGGCAGTCGTAGCGAACCCTGAACCAGCTACGGTGATCTTAGTACCTCCTGTAAAGTAAGAGATTAGTGTGTATTAGATGGCTTACACACACAATCTGTAAGTTATGTCTGTGACTCGATCACACAGCTGACTGTTCCAACGCTAACGGTGGCAGTCGTAGCGAACCCTGAACCAGCTACGGTGATCTTAGTACCTCCTGTAAAGTAAGAGATTAGTGTGTATTAGATGGCTTACACACACAATCTGTAAGTTATGTCTGTGACTCGATCACACAGCTGACTGTTCCAACGCTAACGGTGGCAGTCGTAGCAAACCCTGAACCAGCTACGGTGATCTTAGTACCTCCTGTAAATTAAGAGATTAGTGTGTATTAGATGGTTTACACACACAACCTGTGAGTACGTATGTGACTCGATCACACAGCTAGATGTTCCCATACTAACAGTGTCTGTGGTAGTAAACCCTGAACCAGCTATATTGATCTTAGTACCTCCTGTAAAAGGAGAGATCACAAATCACTCTCGTTAAGTCATCTTCAAACGACTATCAGAAATAATTTGAATTAGACTTGCTGAGTAAATGACCAGCACTTGATTTTTAACGAGACTTAATTTATTCCCCTTTCTCTAACACCATACAGAAATGTATGTGTTGGCTATTTCTAACGATTAAGATCCCCTAAGCATTTGTATATGTAACTCCTTAGCAAGAAAGTCTTAATAATTAATCCATGGGTCTCCGTATAATTCATGGATTTTGTTTAACAATTTACCTTAACTTATTAGGTAAATTCAACTTATTAGGTAAATTCTCAAGGTAAAATGAATTATAGGACCTAAAACTTAGTTAAACTTAACGAAAAATTTGAGTTATTGAAATTTGAGTCATCAGGAGTAAAACTGCATAGAAACCAAAGGATGAGTACTTCTAAACAATTTCAGTTAATGAGAAAATTGGAGTTAACCGAGTCTTAGTAAATAAGAGTCAATTACAGTGAAATGAGTAAATACAAAATGAGAGTGTAACAGGAAAAATGGGTGAATACATGTATGTCTATGGTACATTTGCTTTGAAAAAAGCATTGAACTTGATCACATAACCTTGACCTTCATGGCTTCAAGACCTTGACATTGATCTTAATATGACCTTGACCTGATGTAAAATTGACCTTGATCTGATCTTTACATGACCTTGAACTTATGTCAAAATGACCCAGATCTGATCTGAAAATGACTTTGAACTGACCTGACCGCGACCTTGATCTGATCTAAATATGACCTTGAACTGATGTTGTGCAATCCAGTGCAATCTCAACTCCCTAAAGGAGTACACAAGCAGAGTTGTTGTTTAGGTGCTAATGCTTTTCATTCACAATACAAGCTCGTATTAATCCTGGGTGGAGAGAGTGCAAAGTAGTGTAAGTAATAATGAAAAGTGACAGTGAGATTCGAACCCCTGACCTATGGGTTTGTAGTCCACCACACTAACCATTACTCCACCAGCTCTTGTTACGTTTTGGCTACTCACATGTACAAGTTTTCAAAATGAGGAAGTTTAATCTCAAACATTTACACCATGAAATTGAACATCTGTGGGAATGATTGACAGTGATTCTCAACCTCTGCATTATGTCACACAAAGGCTCATTTAGAGATAAGCACCGAGAAGTTCAGAAATTAGTAGGGGGATAAACTCAGGGTTTATCATAGAGCAAAGTACAACCAGACTTGTCAGAATGACAACATAGCTCGCCGGTGGCAACCATATGTAAATTGCAACAACAACAATAAAAAAGGTCTTATCACAAGGAACGCACATGTGAAATATCAAAGCCCTATCACTTACCAATCAAAAAATATGGCCAAGGTTAAAGTTTTTCAAAAGTAGGTCAATCATCTCCAAGGTCAAGGTCACAAGGTCAAAAATTTTGGTATCCATGGAAACGTCTTGTCACAAGGAATACACATGTGAAATATCAAAGCCCTATCACTTACCATTCAAAAAATATGGCCAAGGTTAAAGTTTTTCAAAAGTAGGTCAATCATCTCCAAGGTCAAGGTCACAAGGTCAAAAATTTTGGTATCCATGGAAACGTCTTGTCACAAGGAATACACATGTGAAATATCAAAGCCCTATCACTTACCATTCAAAAAATATGGCCAAGGTTAAAGTTTTTCAAAAGTAGGTCAATCTCCAAGGTCAAGGTCACAAGGTCAAAAATTTTGGTATCCATGGAAACGTCTTGTAACAAGGAATACACATGTGAAATATCAAAGCCCTATCACTTACCTTTCAAAAAATATGGCCAAGGTTAAAGTTTTTCAAAAGTAGGTCAATCTCCAAGGTCAAGGTCACAAGGTCAAAAATTTTGGTATCCATGGAAAGGTCTTGTCACAAGGAATGCACATGTGAAATATGAAAGCCCAATCTGTATTGGTTTAAAAGTTATAAGCAAGGTTAAAGTTTTTGTGCATGCGCACGCAGACGCAGACGCCAACGCCAACGCCGACACCGGGGGTATGACAATAGCTCTCCGGACATACGTCCCGGCGAGCTAAAAATGTATATGGAAATGGCTATATATCAAGAATCTAATGCCTCGTTCACACGGTTGCGCAATAAATTTATTTCGCAATAACTTTATTGCGCAACAAATTTGTTTCGCAATAAGCTTTTTTGCGTTCATACGAGACCGAAACTATTGCGCAATAAAATGCCAATGAACACGCACAAGAATCATGAATAAGAGTGTACAACGAAGACCTTAAGGAAAAATTGTTCGAATAATTTTCATAAAGTCAAATTTAACACTATTTTGGGAGGTAGTTCATTCATTTATTTGTCATTTCAGTCTAAAGCATGACGTCATTCAATTGTGACGTCATTCTCTACAAGGGGCCCTGACTGAAAGAAAAGCGTTCTTATATATACGAAAAATCGGAATCTCTCAAAAGAATCGTAAAAATAAATACGTCGAGTAGTTATATTCGTAAGAATAACAATCTCTTTCCCTTGTCATGTTGATGCACATGCGTTAGATTTATTGCACAACAGTTTTGCTTAGCGTTTACACGGCAGAATTTGTTGCGCAATAAAGTTATTGCGAAACAAATCGAAAATTTATTGCGCAATAAATTTTGTCGTGTGAACGCAAAACAAATTTATTGCACAACAAATTTACGTTAATTGCGCAATAAACTCTCCGTGTAAACGAGGCATAACATTTATAACAAGACCAAAACTACCAGAATTCATTGAAGGAACCATAGAATAATACTCTGTTCGCTCCTAAAACCGAAATATAATAGCAGAATTAATGAACGAACCAACAAAATCACAGCTTTTTCATAGGACGTAGTGATAAGTTTAGAGACACATTCCCCTGTAAAAATGGAGGATATATGGTCATATGACTAGTGCGATATCAAGAATATTTTCAAAGAAATTATAAAATCAAGTCAAAATATCGGAAATGATTGAAAGAAGGCTAGCTTATCATAAAAATACCATGCCATATAATGATACACTCACGAGTAGAAATATCTGAAACCTGATAAATATCGGAAAAATATCTGCCCTGCTGTAATATGAATATATACCCACCTCCTAGCCCACCACTAGATGGCGTGACAGACGATACTCCGCTGGTATACTGATATGTGACAGTGCCCGATGCTAAACCTTTTGGAGTTACGTTGACTTTTACGTCATGTGACCCACTACCCTCTCCAGCGGTACATACAATCTGTGTAGCTGTTGCCGTGGTAACAGTGCAGGCTACTCCACCAATCGTGACGCTGTTGTCGGCTGGGGTAGAGCTGAATCCTGTACCGGCTATGGTAAGGGCAGTACCAGAGGCTCCTAGTAAATACAAACAAAATCATATGTTTATGAGAGGAGTTTTTTTTAAAGCCATTTTTTCCGTTTTTTTCACTCCCCACCCCTTTTTTCAAATAACATACATGTAGACACAACATACACAGAGGCGTTTTTTGAGTATGACACAGTGATTGGGAAGGACGTGCGCCATGCGCCATACGCGCATCTGCAATGAAAATGTCCCATTGTTTTTGTAAACAGTGCGCCTTAAGCTATACAAATGGCGCAACAAAAATTCATCCTTTGTGTTTACAAACCTTGTGTCAAAATAAAACGAAAGTGAAAATAAAACTCCTCGGACGTCTCTCTATACTTTCGTGGCTATATTAAGTAAAGCGAAGCTACCGAAGAGCTCCGAATGTTTGTAAGGCGCGTAATCATTGGTCAAATGAAACCAATTAAATGCTCTGTTCTACCTTGCTGTTGGGTGATCAATAATATCGATAGCAGGGATTTTCAAACTACAGTTTGAAGACTGTTATGCCGCCGAAGAAGCGGCTTCGTCTCGAAAAGGGACAGCAAACGCTGTTCTCGGCGCTATCTGACAAGGGCAAGAAAGGGGCTTCTGATGAAGGGAATACCGAGACTGACGAGAGTGCTACGTCCGCAATCAATATGTTGCATTCTCAAGAAGAGAATCCTATATTCTGTAATGGAACTACAAAAATAATGTGTTTGCATGCAGTTAACTTGTTTTGTTAACATCACGCATTAAAGATGTTTTGTTTTGATACATTTACGTTGTAAATCTCTGTCTTTTATTAAAATGTCCCATGAAAAAGTTTAAATGTCCCATTACAACAAAAAATGTCCCATTGATATCGAAAACTATGGGGCCATTGGCCCATCAACCCTTTCGTCCTTCCTAATCACTGATGACAAATAACTTGTGTTAATATATCGACAGGACCACTGTATATATTGGGATTGGTTGTACAGCAGACTCCATTTTACCGTATATTGGGTAATTTTGGCGCGATGGAAATTTTGGCTTTGTTGGCGGTTGCAGCAAATTAGCCAAATTTAAAAGCACCAAATTTTCTATTCATAAAAGACGGATATTTATTCAGCTAGGGACCCGCCACTGCAAATGATATTGTCTGTTTCCTACCGGATAATGGCTTCATTTGCGTAATATATATACCCATGCTGACCATGTCGTAATTACAGGTACCACCACGCCAAAATTACCCGATATACGGTATTTTCATACATGTACAGTGTATCCTCATCTCATCAAGAAAATTGTATTACTGACTAGACTATCTTCGTTTGCATAAAACCATTTCCAATGAATAATTCTATATTGAAAGTTTTCCTTACATGAATAGACTAAATCCTTAATTTTGCAAATTCCACAAAAAAATATCCAAATCTTAATTTTTTTATTTCTCCTATATTAAAAAGACTAAATAATGAACATGTATTTGTTTTGAATTGTAGATGCACATGTGTATGAAATTGTATGTGATACTATCTGTATACAATACTGTTGCATTTGTATACAATACGAACCTGAGCTTGGAGTCACACTTGTTATAGTCGGGGTTTGAGCTGTCTGCCACTCAAAGTTACACGTTCCAGTACACCGAGTCGGAATGCCGTTAATATAGGCCATCACTCCTGGTGTCGTCTCCTCGGTTCGTAACGTATCACCAAGTATTGGGTCAAACCAGAGACCTCCATTCCTAGTCGTCTTTTTCGATGCCTGGGGACTGTTTCCCTGTAAATTACTTCCATCGACCTACAAAATATAATTAAACTTCAAGAATGTCAAAGTTAAAGGTCAAGGTCTCAGATTAAAGGACTTTACATAGGGACTATTCCTGTGTTTCTAATGGTCTTTTTAGATGCCTTATGACTGTTTCCCAGGTCTCTAGATTACTGCCGTCAACCTACAAAAACATTACTTATATATATATGTACATATACTTCCGCTGGGTTTTAAACACGTTTAGTGTCATAGTCACTTGTACCTTTTGTGCTGTTTATACCTTTTTTTTCCAAGTGAAGTGCATTTGCCCTTTATTTGATGGATCCAGACTTGAGCAAGTTATCTGCAAATTTGAATTTTTATCCCGCCCAAATTTTTAAGCTTCTGCGATGTGCTTAAGATTTGATTTACCACAATTTATTCGTAGTGAAATTGGGGAAGCGTGGTATTTCTTGCCCCTGGAAATGCGCCAGGTCCATCCAACAAAATTAATTTTTCTTGGTCTTCTTCAGATTTTTTTTTTAATCGGACCCAATCTCAAGGTAAGTTCTCATTTCCATACTGACTTATCTCGCAACACAGAACAATCACTTTTTCAATATTTTTGTGCAAAAAAAATCACTATAGAAAAAAGGGTAATGTGATGCAGTGTAAGAATGTCCTAGCTCAGTGGTGCTGAAAAGTGCCAGTCCAAAGGATTTGACCGGCAAAATTTCATTCAGACTGGCAAAAAAATTAAAGTTTTGTTACATAATTCTTTATTCTGACTGGCATCATTTTCAAAATCACTGGCATACCTCAAAATTTTTCAACATCTCTGTACTAGCTATGAGTTTTAACCAAAATAAGACAAATACACCACATTCCCCTTTTCGTAAAAAATATCTATATTTCACGAAATTTTAGAAAAACCAAATGTTCTGCGTTTCTAGATTACCCTGAACGTGAAGTAGAGAAGGAGCTGATCATTTAGTTTACCAGCAGACGTCTTGGTACGCCCCTATTGGATTATGTCACATGGTATTGTCTAAACATAGGGTAATCAAAGATTACACAGCTCGCCTATACAGGTTTTTGTCAGAAACCAGGTTAAAGTTTTTGTATAGTAGGTCAAAGTCCAAGGTCAAGGTAACTAGGTCAAAGGTCATGGTCTCGTCACAAGGTGACATTTCACATGTGAAATATCAAAGCCCTACCCCTTACAGTTCAAGAGATAAAGCCCAGGTTAAAGTTTTGTCTACGGACGACGACAACGACGACGCCGAGGGTATGGCATTAGCTCTCCGGACTTTTTCGTGCCAGTGAGCTAAAAACTAGCATTCTACACAATTAAGTTCACGTGAAAGTAGCTAATAGTATTGTTTACAACACCCTAATTATCATTTTCAATTTGATCTTTAACAATTGTTTTAATTCATAATGCAACAAGACTAGTGTTAACGCGAAATATACCCTACCTTTGTGGTAAAATGGTGAATAATGAGGTCAAGGGTCAAGAGGCCACACAATCGAATTAACATGACTGAGTTAGTAAAACTTTGTAAAGAGGAAATGATTTAACCCAAGAACAGGTTCAATGCATAACACAAAAGTTCCAAGAGTCTTAGAATATTAATCATGTTAATTGTTGAAATTTATGTGGATATGTTGTTTTGTCTAATAATGTCCAGGTTTCCAACTCTATACCTTCTTGAAGAAAATTCCAAACCAATTTCCCTGCACCAGACACTAATGTCTAATTCACTCAAATTATACATATTTGGGGCACACATCTCAGGTCATGTGATGCCTGAGATTGCTTTAAACTTTAGACTTGCCCTTTATAAGACAATGACAACAAAATAATAATAAAAGAATCATAAAATAATAATACCGTAGCCTCTTGGAGGTCACCAGTCCTCGTCAGCCAATTAATCGTCCAATTAAAGTTAGCGCAGTCTCCTGCACGGGTGACGTTCAGACTTCCGATGCCAGTTATCGTAGACAGAGTGTCCTGTACACCTTGATCATTGTCTGTGGCTTTTACAGCTGTAATAAAGAGAGGGAAGTTAGAAATTATAAATCTTGCTTAATATTAAATTTTATTTCTAAGTAAAATTGATATTAAATTTTTTTTCTTTTTACATGTTTTAAAACATCAGAAACATGTAAAATTAAAACAAAGCCATTGTATATCATTCTTTTAAAGATAACAAACATGTAAAAACAAAAAACACAAACACATTTTAGTGTATAACACACTGGAAATTTTAAGGTTTAATATAGGCCAATCTTTGAAGCTAACAGGGGGGAGGTAACCAGCAACCTTAAACTTACAAGCCCTATACCTTCCTATACCTTGATAACCATATTGCGGCACAAAGATTCTGTAAGATAACTAGAACTGCCCTTAAAGTGACAAATTAAAACCCCAACGAGACGTTTTTCTCTGAACGGGTTCATTTATGATATAACACAGAAAGCTCTGGTGTCTTTTTGTTTTAACACCACAGACGCATACAAGGACATTTCTTAGTAATATTATGACACAGACCATAAAAAGAACTTGTCAGCTGATCGACCCATGGACAGTGGTGATTTCATGGACATAGCATAAAAAGTGATAAGACAACTGCAACTACCCTATCAAAAATATTGATTGTCGTTAAACTCAATTTCTGTCAGCCGATAATAGTTTTATGTATGATGCATACATGATAACCCATAGTGATTTTACTTACTGACAGTGTGTCCCTCAAAAGTGACATCTACGGTACCGGTTACCGGGGGCGATGCTGAGGCAGTTCTAGCAGTAGCCATGGAAACGGAACCACTGGAAGCTGTCAGGCTGGTAGTCACACTGCTTGCCGTAACTAAGTTTGTACTTGTCTAAAAATTCAAACGCAATTGATATAATTAAAATCACACAGCACTGTAATGAGGCTGAGGGTATTTCAACCTTATCATTCTACATGTTCTATGCATGATCTCTTAAACATGTTAAAAACCTCTCAATGCTACATGTATTTAGCAAGTTTTTATTTTGATAAACATCTGTAAAACCATGTCATAATGGAAAACTTCTCTTGAATGAGGCTTCAACAAAATTCAAGATCGAACAAAATTCAAGATTGAACAAAATAATTATTGTCTGAAAAGTCATCTATTTCTTATTTTTGGACTGAAAAATAAAGCTTGACCATGCCTTTAAAGCAACTGTGGAAAATCTTATCCATAAGTTTAATTACTCTTTAGATAATCTTTACAAGAAAAGGGAATGCTAGCTACATGTATATAGCTTGTGATCATTACTGTTGTTGATGGAAGATTAATAGGTTCTTTCATGATCTACTGTGACAAAAAAATTTACACAAGTGATGGAAATTTCGTCTTTTCCCGAGTGGAGTGTAGTGGAACCAGAGAAAAGATGTAAAATTTCCATCAAGAGTTTAAATTTTTACATCCAACTCAGAATTAAGTGACAGAATCTATTTCCTCCATGAAACATAAGAAAAAAGTAAATTCAAATGTTTCATGCCATCTAACGCAACGTTTTCTGACGACGTTACTGTGATGTAACAATAAGATTCTCTTTTATCATTGGTCAATGTGTTGCCTAAATTGAGACAAGTTAATACATGTATGTATCTAAAATGGGCTGTCTCAAAGGGTGCGAGCATACATGAAGTCTAAATAGTAAATGTATACAGTATCAACCAATGGCATAGTATTCAAGTGTTGGTTATTTTTACAAAGCATTTATTTTAATAAAATCTATGAGCTTCTGTTTCGCCCTACATTTATCTATTGGCTCAGAGTTCTTAAAATCTTCCAATAAAATGTCAGATATTTGGGAATTTTTATCTGTCCAAATGAAATTCTATCAGACCACACAATATTAATCGGCAAATCTGATAAAACCGATACTTTTCAATCACTGACCTGAGATCCAGCCAGTTTGAACATGGGGAATTGGTTGCCACAGTCATGTGGCGCCATGGTAACAGTGTAAACACCGCTACTCTTTGTTACAGTCACTGAACTCATAGGATTGCCTCCTGGTTTGGCCGCCAGTATTCTTTGACCCAATATTCCGTCTAAAAGTGAAAGTAAAAGTGATGAGTTCGGGATCTTTAAAGAACACAGCTTTCTCTCATGGGGCAATTTCTAGGAGTTATCTCACCTTGATTAAAAATACATGTACATGTACCTAAAAAAATCCATTGCAAGAGATCTTTACCGTGAACCATTTGATATTTTAGTTAAATTTGATAAATATCATTTTTCAAACAAAAATTTTAATTAAATTCATCCCATCATTTTGTAAAAAAAAAGTTTGAAAACACGTTTTATCCATACATGGTGTCAGAACAGTTTCCTGACAGTGACAGTTTCTGGACACTCGTCCTTTTAAAGTACTTTGGAGGAACTCACCGGTATTTAAAAATTTGAAATAATTTTTTAGATTTTTAAATGGAGAATTCAAATCATGAATCATCAAAACAAAATTTTGCATCTAATTTACCATAATATGCCTTCTTCTCCCCTTTTTCTTTCCTGTTTGACATTACGCACATGGGGAAGTCGCCAAGAGACATGCCAAGAGACATGCTTTTTAAATCTATGTAATATTTGAATATTCGGTACTTTTCCAAAATTCTTTTTACACAGTCATCTTTAGAAAGGAATAAAGAAAATAATATTCAAGATTCATTCTGTCTGACCTGATTTTGATCGAGATCGACAGCTTTAAATCAGGTGTCCGGAAACAGTGGTTTTCAGAGAACGGCCGAAATATGGGTCATAAAATCGATCTAGAAATCATACTTCTAAACAGATTTATCATTTTCTTTCTATTTGTGCATCTATGTGAAAGGGCAAAGCATTATTTGAGAGAAATTTGAACATTTGTAATCAAAGGACAGAGGAATTATCGCTGAAAAAGCTTCAAAATCGTCCAGAAACTGTTCCGACACCAGTATGCAGACTCTGAGGGTCTGTTAAAGGAATCAACTTTTATCAAAAACCAATTGGTGAAATACTTTCAATTAGTTAAAACATTATGAATACATAAATAAGTTTAGATTTCCAAACTCAATAAATAGGTTAACAGATTACTTCTCATTATACATTTAGTACGAAGTTACCAATTGCAATAATTTTTTCTATCTCAATCTAAGTTAAGTTTCAATGTACCCTGAGTGTCGGTTGCCAGATCTTCTCTCGTTATAATAACAGAATCTATATATAGATCATCGGAGGATGTGGAATCTTTGTTAACGGTGATTTCTCGGGTCTCAAAGTTAGATCCACTGGTTTTGGCCGCAGTCTGGGCAGAATTAAGGTCAATGCATTTGTAGTTCCATTTACTGAAAAGAAGCAAACTTTAAGTCATTGAAGGCAAAAAAAGGTTTCAAACAGAAAGTTGCAGACAATAAGGCCTTCCCTATTCAGCATCACAGTAATTTGATGATACTACTGTAGACAGTTCTATAACAGGTAGGAATATCATGCCTGCTGCACGTTTTACCTGACCTTAAATCTGACCTCAATAGCGGCAATGAGTCTCAGTGGTTGTTGAGTCTAATAATATGCCTGACCAATAATCCCTTCAAGTCGGATTGAAGTATATTGGAACAACTAACAGACTGACAGCGGACAAAGTGATCCCTAACAGACTGACAGCGGACAAAGTGATCCCTATAATATTACCCGACCTTGCAGGTGACATAAAAATTATCCAAGACAAAAACATCAAGCTGACATACATAACTACCATAATTTACCAGTTGTGTGTCTTCTTAACAGGAGAATCTCTTGTCAAGCATTAGTAAATCACATTTTGTACATTATCAGGTTTTTGACGAAGCAGCGAAAAAAGGGAAAGCAATTCCTTTCATATCTGAGCCCAAAATACAGGATTTATAGGACAAAGGGGTAGGGTCACAAAGCCAGATATTGGCCCTAATTTTGAACTACATGTATGTACTTCATAGAATTTTTAACTGTTATTTGACATTTTGAAACATTCTCTACTGAATAACAAATCTATCTTTTGAAAAGATAGCGTTTATAAATACCTTTAAGCCCTTTGAAAACACCAAAATAGGTCATATTCCGCGAAATTGATGCAAAAACTACATATTTCTAATAAATTAGCAATGGCCGCATGCATTAACTAAGATGGAAAATTTATATGTGAAAGATTATCATTATATCCTTTTGTCATAAACGTTTTATCTCAGTTAATGCATGCGGCCACATTGAATTCTTCAATAAAAGACAAAATTCCCAACAATTTTTGCCATATTTTGTCAATAACGTCAAAATGACGCTTCATGACGTCATTACAATTAAATGGCACTTTGTTTGGTGATATTTTTCTTTTCACAAAAGCGGTAAACAATCGTGTATTTTCTTGAGAGATATTAAAGTTTCTCATGAAATTAGTTCTAGAGAATAATCGTGGGCCTACCCCTTTCTCAAATACATGTGCTTAAAGGACTTTTATAGTAATATTAGAAATCACAAGACTTAGTAACATGTACATGTATTACCCATGCTATTGGAACTTAAAATATAATAAATCCGTTTAAAAATTCATCAAATTGGAAAAAAAATTGATTACTTTATTTACTTACTCCTTAGTGGCTGATGCCGACAATGTGAAATCTGACGTAGCATCTTTTTTCTGCGACGACTCCGTGTATTTATATTTAACTTCTATCTTGGGATCTAATGGACCCCTGTATGCAAAACACAGCTGAAAAATCAACAGTCGAAAAATGAACGAGTTTTGTGGAATTTATCATTTCATAGTCAAGAGAACTAATGGGCCAATGTCTTCAATTGTGTGGAGACAAGCTTATACTGGACTTAATTCATCTATAGCTTCATGTATAAATTTTCTTTTGTAAATAGAATTTGATAAAGTAAATCTCACTCACCCATGGGTACTGAGAACTTGTAATTCCCAATTTATTGGAAGCTGCTTTGTAAATGTGTGAGGGATTTTTGATGGAGTAACGTCCACAGAATGGTTCAGTATCGCTAACAGCCTCCCCCATGCTGGACACACTGCTAGGATTTTCAAAGTCCTCAAAATATTTGTTATCACTGGCTGTGAAGGTGGTGGGGCATCGTACACCGAATAACTGCTGAAGCTTGGTTTCCACCTGAAAATTAATAACAGAAAATTATTGACAATTACTATCTTTTTACAATTTTTTTTTACTAATTTTCTACCTCACGATACCTAAAGATCTTCCATGGCAGTTCCACCGTGATTTAGAATTCTTCTTCATTTGTCGAATGTCTGACACCATGGACACCCTATTGAGTCTTTGCGGAATACGGAGTTTTTTCCCCTTACAGACGGTATCTGACGTAAAACCATTGTGACGTCATGAAAATGGTATGACAATGTGGATTTTATACCATCATTTTCCAGACGTTAGGACTGTTTCCATAGAATTTGATGATGTCATAATAAGTCTACGTCAGATACCGTCTCAAATGGGAAGTAACTCTGGTTTTCGAAAATAGCGAATACTGCAGGGTTCAAAAGTCCTATACTCATCTTGTAGTTGTAGAAATCGAAGAATTTATTGTAGCAACCCTGAAATTTACCATGATTCATACTGAAATTATATACTAAAATTCCATGACTCAAATCACATTTCTCATAAAATCTATTTGGGCTTCTCGGGTAAATTATTTTCAGAATCTTACATCGTTATCAGAGGTGTCTGGCATACATGTATATTTTTTTTAGAATCTTACATCATTAGTGGAGGTGTCTAGCATAAATTATTTTTAGAACCTTACATCATTAAATTTTTTTCAGCGTAATATTGATTATTCTGTTTCGATTTCAGTCATTCCGTTTTTCATAAACTTTCACTGTTTATTTAAACGTTACCAATTATCTACGCTATATACCTATGTCCAGTAATCAGCCGGTGATGGATCTATGTTTTGAAAGTAATAGGTTAATAAAAGGTTGGCTGTCCCACAAACAACAGTCAATTAACGTCTCTACGTACATGCATGTAGGCCTTCTCTTGTTGGTATATTTTTTTTGCTCACAAAATCATTCGATCATTGAAATAAATAAAGCAATAGTAATACAGTGTTTGAGTGATACCATTTATGTAAGCCAAGATGAAAATGCATTTTAATGAGAAGAAACAACGTGATGTAAAAAAAGTAAACAAGATAAAACAAATAATAAAAAATGCTACGATCGCTGAGCGATATAAGTCCCCTACCGGCGGCATATATTTATGTCCTGCAACTCTGCCTATAAATTACTCTACAATTAAACATGAGTGTCCGTGCAGCTCAGTTCTGAGGTTTTATCTGCTTTACCGATTCGAAAAAGAGGTCAAGCGTGACGAAAGTTGAACTTACCCTGAAACTATCCAAGACTAAGCTGAGTATGAAATTACACCTGAATATCTCTATTTGTTGCAGAAAGAAGTCCGGAAAACTAACTAAAAACGGAATTTTCCAAGCCATCAAGGGGCATTACACCTAAAAAAAATAGGTCAAGCGTGACAAAGTTGAACTTGCTCTGTAACTATCCAAGAGTAAGCTGTGTATCAAAATTCACTTGAATATCTCTATTTGTTGCAGAAAGAAATCCGGAAAACTGACAAAAACTGAATTTTCCAAGTAATCAAGGGCCATAACTCCTCGAAAAATAGGTCAAGTGTGACGAAAGTCCAACGTGCTCTGTAGCTATCCAAGACCCAGCTGTGTATGAAATTTCACCTGAATATCTCTATTTGTTGCAGAAAAAAGTCCGGAAAACTGACAAAAAATAAATTTTCCAAGTCATCAAGGGGCATAACTCCTCGAAAAATATGTCAAGCGTGACGAAACTTGAACTTGCTCTGTTACTATCCAAGACCAAGCTGTGTATCAAATTTCATCTGAATATCTCTATTTGTTGCAGAAAAAGTCCAGAAAACTGACAAAAACTGAATTTTCCAAGCCATCAAGGGGCATAACTCCTCAAAAAAGGGTCAAACCTGACGAAAGTCGATCTTGCTCTGTGACTATCCAAGACCAAGCTGTGTATCAAATTTCACTTGAATATCTCTATTTGTTGCAGAAAAAAGTCCGGAAAACTGACAAAAAATAAATTTTCCAAGTCATCAAGGGGCATAACTCCTCGAAAAATAGGTCAAGCGTGACGAAAGTCGAACTTGCTCTGTAACTATCCAAGACCAAGCAATGTATCAAATTTCATCTGAATATCTCCATCCGTTGCAGAAAAAAGTCCGGAAAACTGAAATTCGGACAGACGGACAGAAGGAGGGACAGACGGACAGACGGACGGACGGACAGACAGACCGAGAGGAAACTAAGAGTCCCCTTCGGCGTTGCCGGTAGGGGACTAATAAGCTCAAAATGCATCGAAGATGCAAAATGCCGAGTTGCAAAACTGGAATGTAAGTATGAATATGCAGACTAACATGAAATGTGTATGGTTTGTAACAACATTTTGTGGTCCTAAATGAAAATTTCTGGATCAAGAAATGGTCTTCTCTTTATTCTATATCAGCGTGTAATATATTTTCAAGGATACAGATTTTCCTGTGACCTTGATCTTTGACCTTTTGACCCAAAAATTAATGGCAAGTTTCATGATTATAGGTGCAATACAGGCTCAAAAATGGTCTGGAAACCATTTTCAATTACCTAAGTCCTGTGACCTTGATCTTTGACCCTTTGACCCCTAAATCAAAAGCGGTCATTTTCTACTCACTGGAAACATTTCTGGCAAGTTACATGATTATAGGTGCAATACAGGCTCAAATTCAGTCGGGAAACCATTTTTAATCATCTTAGTCCTGTGACCTTGACCTTTGACCTTTTAACCCCAAAATTGATAGTGGTCATCCTTGATCCATGGGAAACATTTCTGGCAAGCTTCATGATTATAATTGCAATACAGGCTGAAATATGGTCCGAAACCACTTTCAATCATCGGAGTCCTGTGACCTTGACCTTTGACCTTTTGACCCCAAAATCAATAGGGGTCATTCTTGATTCATGGGAATCATTATTGGCAAGTTTCATGACTTTAGGTGCAATACAGGCTAAAATATGGCCAGGAAACCATTTTCAATCATCAGAGTCCTGTGACCTTGACCTTTGACCTTTTGACCCCAAAATCAAAAGTGGTCATTTTCTATTCACAGGAAACATTTCTGGCAAGTTACATGATTATAGGTGCAATACAGGCTGAAATATGGTCCGAAAACCAATTTCAATCAACAGAGTCCTGTGACCTTGACCTTTGACCCCAAAATCAATAGGCCTCATCCTTGATTCAAGGGAAACATTTCTGGCAAGTTTCATGATTATAGGTGCAATACAGGCTGAAATATGGTCCAGAAACCATTTTCAATCATCTGAGTCCTGTGACCTTGACCTTTGACCTTTTGACCCCAAAATCAATAGGCCTCATCCTTGATTCAAGGGAAACATTTCTGGCAAAATTCATGATTATAGGTGCAATACAGGCTGAAATATGGTCCGGAAACCATTTTCAATCATCTGAGTCCTGTGACCTTGACCTTTGACCTTTTGACCCCAAAATCAATAGGCCTCATCCTTGATTCAAGGGAAAGATTTCTGGCAAGTTTCATGATTATAGGTGCAATACAGGCTGAAATATGGTCCGGAAACCATTTTCAATCATCTGAGTCCTGTGACCTTGACCTTTGACCTTTTGACCCCAAAATCAATAGGGCTCATCCTTGACTAATGGTGAGTAAGTGTATGAAGTTTCATTGTTATAGCCTCTTTCGTAGTTGACTTATAGTCCGGAAACCGATTGTTGACGCCTTCCTGCCCGCCCAACCGCCCGCCCAGACGCCCGCCCAGACGCCCGCCCGCCCGCCCGTCTCACATCAAATTAAGAGCCGAGTTTTGCAACTCGGCTAATAAGCTTAAAATGCATCAAAGATGCAAAGTGCCGAGTTGCAAAACTTGAATATAAGTAAAATATACATGATTTGAATATGGTCTCAACAGATGGGAAACATTATTAGCATGTTTCAGGTTGATCCACATTCATATATAATTCAGAAACCATTTTCAATTAACGAGTCCTATGAATTTGACCTTTGATCTCTTGACCCCAAAATTAATAGGAACATTTCTGGCAAGTTACATGATAATAGGTGCAATACAGGCTCAAATTCAGTCGGGAAACCATTTTTAATCATCTTAGTCCTGTGACCTTGACCTTTGACCTTTGAATCCCAAAATTGATAGTGGTCATCCTTGATCCATGGGAAACATTTCTGGCAAGCTTCATGATTATAATTGCAATACAGGCTGAAATATGGTCCGGAAACCACTTTCAATCATCGGAGTCCTGTGACCTTGACCTTTGACCCCAAAATCAATAGGGGTCATTCTTGATTCATGGGAATCATTATTGGCAAGTTTCATGACTTTAGGTGCAATACAGGCTAAAATATGGCCAGGAAACCATTTTCAATCATCAGAGTCCTGTGACCTTGACCTTTGACCTTTTGACCCCAAAATCAAAAGTGGTCATTTTCTATTCACAGGAAACATTTCTGGCAAGTTACATGATTAGAGGTGCAATACAGGCTGAAATATGGTCCGAAAACCAATTTCAATCAACAGAGTCCTGTGACCTTGACCTTTGGACCCCAAAATCAATAGGCCTCATCCTTGATTCAAGGGAAACATTTCTGGCAAGTTTCATGACTTTAGGTGCAATACAGGCTAAAATATGGCCAGGAAACCATTTTCAATCATCAGAGTCCTGTGACCTTGACCTTTGACCTTTTGACCCCAAAATCAAAAGTGGTCATTTTCTATTCACAGGAAACATTTCTGGCAAGTTACATGATTATAGGTGCAATACAGGCTGAAATATGGTCCGAAAACCAATTTCAATCAACAGAGTCCTGTGACCTTGACCTTTGACCTTTTGACCCCAAAATCAATAGGCCTCATCCTTGATTCAAGGGAAACATTTCTGGCAAGTTTCATGATTATAGGTGCAATACAGGCTAAAATATGGCCAGGAAACCATTTTCAATCATCAGAGTCCTGTGACCTTGACCTTTGACCTTTTGACCCCAAAATCAAAAGTGGTCATTTTCTATTCACAGGAAACATTTCTGGCAAGTTACATGATTATAGGTGCAATACAGGCTGAAATATGGTCCGGAAACCATTTTCAATCATCCGAGTCCTGTGACCTTGACCTTTGACCTTTTGACCCCAAAATCAATAGGCCTCATCCTTGATTCAAGGGAAACATTTCTGGCAAGTTTCATGATTATAGGTGCAATACAGGCTGAAATATGGTCCGGAAACCATTTTCAATCATCCGAGTCCTGTGACCTTGACCTTTGACCTTTTGACCCCAAAATCAATAGGCCTCATCCTTGATTCAAGGGAAACATTTCTGGCAAGTTTCATGATTATAGGTGCAATACAGGCTGAAATATGGTCCGGAAACCATTTTCAATCATCCGAGTCCTGTGACCTTGACCTTTGACCTTTTGACCCCAAAATCAATAGGGCTCATCCTTGACTAATGGTGAGTAAGTGTATGAAGTTTCATTGTTATAGCCTCTTTCGTAGTTGACTTATAGTCCGGAAACCAATTGTTGATGCCCTCCCGCCCGCCCGCCCGCCCAGACGCCCGCCCGCCCGTCTCACATCAAAGGACCAGAGCCACGAACGGCGATATCGGCCTAAAGTTTTCGTATATTTTCAAACACAGACAATGTTTCTAAATTATCTACAAAAGGAAAGGAGAACATTTTGTCTTTCGAAAACGTGCGAAGTTGTGAGATTCCGGACATGTCTTAAGAAGATATAGAGCCCAAAACCAAGCCAGGATTGGCATTTCCGGTATTTTTGTGAGATATCATGAAAATTGATCGATAATTTCGCATAGGATCGGACATTTTACCAAAAAAATGATTATATTTAAATATTCTTTGATTATACCTGTAATTTTTTCGATGAAGGTTTTTTTTTTGGTAGAAGGTCCGGTCGTAGTCGAAAATTAAACTTTGATGAGTTCTCTGTTGGCACATTTCTTGACAATTTGTTCATCAAAGATGGTTAGAACGTCATGAAAAATACTTCCCAGACGATGAAAATGAGAAGTTGTATTTCAAGATAGGTAGTAGATGATCTGAAAGCTTTTAAAATTATGTAAAATTTTATAAATTTGGCGGTTGATTACTTTTACACCTATTTCAAACTATTCCAATTCTTCAGAAAACTGCTCCATAGTAGATAATATTTGTGACGTCATTTATACCAATGACGTCATCAAAATTGACGTTTATGAATTTCCTGAAATGTCAAGTTGTGCACTCGAGAAGTTACAATACATATTTTCTTTATACTTAGTTCTTTTGAACAACTCTATGTCTTCCCTGTATATATCGCCATGTATACACGTGATGCTACGAGGAAAAAATAAGAAATCTTTTAAAGAAGGCATATTTAATGTATGTGGGATTTTGGGGGTTTCGGTTTATTTGTTTGTTATATATATGTATGTTATTTCCTAAAATGTTCCTAATACGGGAATAAAATATGTAAACAAAAAATGCATCGGCTTTCTACAATTATCCTATACGATAGAGAAATTGGAAGATAAGGGGTAGAAAACGTGATTGAAATAATGAGAATTGAAATGAAAACATAACAGAAAGACGTAATATGAATGCAGCATAAAGAAGCAAAATAGATCGACGCCCAAGAAGAAATATTTATGATCTAATTCTTTTAAAGAGGAGGTGGGGATTTTTGAAGACAAAAAAAAAAGATGGAAAACTTAAAATCAAATGATTAATTTGAAATAGATGATTGACGAACGATATCAAACCAGCGAATATTTTGATTGAAGTTCAGACTATGCTGGATCAATTCTCTGTCCGTTTATTTTGATGTAATATAAAGTCCAGCGCCCAATACAATGCATAACAGGGGATAGGAGACCGTGGTATAATCATTTATTCAAAGATACTATTTCCCTGAAAATAAATTTTATTGAAAACGTAAATTTATTCCGACGGGTCTGGGTTGAGAAAAAAAAGAGACATAAAAAGTTTTATTTGAAAATATGCAGTAACGATCATAATATTGTCGAATTTGTAAAGTTAAATCTCCATATACCTCTATTATAAAAACCCAATACACTGTAGGTGGCGCCAGCGAAATGAATTAGAGCTGCGCACCCCAAATTAAAAATGACGTTTTCAAATGGCTATAGAATAGAATGTATGCGTTAGATTCGCCTGAAAATTTGAATTTATACAAATGAGAACGTAAACTTTCAGATGAAAAGAAATGTTTTGCATTTAAAAATTTTGTAAAATTAAATAATTTTCAAGGACACCGTACTATTATAAAAACTTTATCATCAAGTTCTGAAAACAAAAATCACGTCATTAAAAAAATGTTGACCGCAAAAAGGGGAGAGTCTAGAACATGCTCCCCTTCTCGCCCTGGCCTCATCCCTCCCTTTAGATTCGCCAATCATCCGATATTGCAAAAATGTGAAAAAAAATTGATTCTTATGAAGTACGCAAACGCTACAGTTCATAACATTCGAACATTAATCACATTTGCTACAGTCCATCGATCCAGAAATTAATAATGTTGTGCATCTGTGACATCGTTTTGTCAAATTCATGGTACTGTTCTGGCAGATTTGGATCAGTGGTTTTCTTATTCGTGTAACGTACCTAAATTGTCATTCCTCTAAGCGCGAATCATTACGTACATGTATTCGTATTCCATACCTTGATCTCTATCTTGTTCACATTAATACACGCTGTATTATTGTAACGATAGTCGCAGTCATCGTCGCTATCGTCTCTAAAATATCCAACTCGCCGACTATCGATTCTATCTCTGAGAATCGATTAATCGTAGTAAATTGATCTACACTTCTTTGAAAAATGTTCTCTCTTCACACAAAATGACACAAAAAATGTATCAGAATGGGAGTCATGGCAACGGATTCTAGTTTAGTTATGGAACGATTATCGCTGACGATCGATTGTCGGTCGTTGAATGGCCAGCGATGAACATTACTAATCGATGTTGAAAATCAAACGCAATTGTCGCCGACATCGCTGATAACCTTATTGACCGATTTAGTATCTTGATTTTGATAAACTCGTATATTTCCCTTTTATACTATTATTTTTTCCTTGTTCTTCAAAGTACATACTAGTGTATGACATTTTCTGTTGCGTGGTATTCAAGAAAAAGAAGCTTGAACAAACTGATAGGGTATTCATAGTAGTTGTGATCGAAAGTGCTTTACTCAATAAAACAATTTTATTCAAAGAAATAATGATTTGGTGTTTATTTCAATTCATTGTTGGTTGCAAAATGAAAAAAAGAAATTTTTTGAATATTCCGATTAAAATAATAATGGGTTATGCCCATCCAATTATTTCCGCTTATCGATTATGATTTAACTTTCGATTGCCCAACACTTATACTAGTACTAGCACAAACATGTGAGAAGAGTCACACTTATTTCTCTAATCAATCATTATATATGTCATGATAAGAACGGGAGCATGAAAAGTAATTTAAAATACGAAATATTCAAAATGCAACCATCGTTTTTTCTCTATGTTCAAAGTCCGCTACCATTGACCCGAATGGGACCCTTCGCTTTTAAGTTAGAAATTTCCCGTCCCCTAATTCCTGTATCCGCCACAACCTCTGCCAATGGGTATTACACACTGATTTTAGAAGGAAAATCATGCAATGAATAAAGACATTATTTTTCTCATTCTTCAACTCTAGTTTTAGCTGTACTTATTTATATTGAGTCATTGACTCATATGCACCGAAGTGTACGGAAGGGGTTTTCAATTTAGCCGATGTATTATCTCTGTCTAGTCCAGCAACTGACCGCGAAATTGGATTAAAAACTGATACGTGTAATTTGAGCCTACTAGTTTATAGGAACAAATTTGAAGTACTTATAGATGTCAAATTGAGTCACATCAATGTTTATCTTCATACATAGCTGACAGTGGTGTATCTACGGCAAAATTAAGTGGATGCTTTAATTATCTAGATCTGCAGCAGATATAGAACTGTGTTTTGATGTTGTACAGGGGTATTCACTTTTGATTGGAGATATTCTGACAACTTTATTACGGGAAAATCTTTGAATTTAACGGTATTTCAGAAATTTTCGGAAAAAATGAAGAAGCATACATGGTATTCCTATGTCTGATCTGATACAGCCTAACACTCTTCTAGGACAGTTTGAACGTATCGGATCTGTGATTCATGAAGATGGTAAACATGAAGTCTTTCTTTGATTTTTTTTTCATATAATCATAAATAATGACATCAATTTCTTGTGGATCGATGCAGCTTACATCTTACGCGATTTAAACGAATACAAAAAGTAAAAATATTACATTGAAGACATGCATACTGTAGTTCCAGGACGAACATTTTCAGCCTGTGATTTCGAGCAAAGGCAAAACAAACAAGGATTGTACATGATAAATTGTACACATATTGTATTTACAGAAATTTTTAAAATATGTTTTCTTGAAATTAATATTTCACACATTTTCTCAATGTAGAAATATCTCTCATCATTTCTAATACTTAGTAATTCATGGTACTTGTCCTGACATTATGCGACGTCATATGTGAAAATGACGTCAAATGACGTCGCAAACAATATACCATACCCTCAATTCACATTAAAATATTTTGCTTCAACTAGGCCATAAATCACAAAGTTGGCCATTTCTGAATTGCTGAAATATGGTATTATCAAAATATAAAAGATGAACGTTGTGGCAAATTAGGCCGATTTTGCCGTTCGTGGCTCTGGTCCTTAAGAGCCGAGTTTTGCAACTCGGCTAAAAAAATATGGCAACCATGGAACACTCCAAAGTTATTATAATACTCTCTTTATTACTATTGCGTCAAAAAACCCTCAATACTATATAACCAAAGTACGTTAGCTTAGTGTCGTTTTTAATACCCAAGTCTTTAAGTTATCCATTGTGTATTTGATTTAAATTGCTATTGTTTCCCAACGTCAATGCAGGCAATGGCACAGGTGTTTAAACCTTATGTTCAGAAAGTTGTGAATATAAAACGTGAACATTGGAGTAAAAGACTTAACGCACGTTAATAAGATTCATTTTTTCTCTGACGTTCTTGCGTTTGCAGAGGGCAATGATCTAGTGCAATTTTGGATTGCAATATCTGAAGTTCAACCTCCTAATGGAAAGTTACCTTAAACATAATTACGAAAGTTAACTTGGATGTGTTGTGTGCGACACAATCAGATGCTGATACTGAGTAAGAGAAATTTCAGTATTTTCATAAAAAGAATCGGACAAATTTTAGAGGAAACATGAGCAGGCTTTCTACTCTACCTCGATGAAAAAGTAGGAAAAAAGTAGGAGTAGTCAATGAAAAAAAGTTGGAGAAAAAAAGGAAAAAGTAGGAATTAATAGGGAAAAGTAGGACATTTTCCATCACTTTTAGTGACAATTTTCAGTAAGTGTGACACACAAATCACAGAAAGCAATGATTGTAGACTGGTAATGTTCATCTTTGAGGAAATCACAGGGAGAAATAAGGACAGATTGATTTTTCATGTAAAATATACAGCATTGGCCAGCGAAGCCAGCCCGAAATTTAAAAAAAAAACTTTGAATCAGATGTCGATGACAAGTGAAGCAAGTTATTTTTTACTTGTGAGATGAAAAAGTAGGAATAGTAGGAGGTTTTGAAGAAAAAGTAGGAAAAAATAGGATCAAAATAAAAAAGTAGGAAAAGTAGGAAATAGTAGGAAAAAGTAGGAACAGTAGAAAGCCTGTATGAGATATAATACTTAAAATTTTTACTCTTCTAATTGTTTTGACTGTATTGCTCTTCTAAAGTGAAGGAAATGCTAAAAAAAGCTTTTAACTGTGATGAAAAGGCCTAATTATAGTGATGAAAAAGTGTCCCTAATTATGTACCTCTTTGGTGTTATATTTGTCCCTCATTTTGATGATTTGTCCTTCTTTTTGTCCCTCTTTGCAATGACAAAACTCCAAAAAATTATGGCAAGTATGCATAAATTATTTCTATAATCTTACATCACTAGCGGAGGCGTCTGGAGTAATAGGCGGGGAGATAACTCCGGCCATGTCCAAGAACATGCTTCCCTTTCCTGCCACACCATTGGTATCAGAAGACACTACCACTTGTAACGAGCTTCCTGATTGGTCAACAGTTGCCACTATCGGGTCAAGGTCACCTGGAAACGTTGAATGTAAAAAATTTTCAACCAGCACATACAGTAAAGAGTATTCATCATGTACAATTATTGCTGAAGTGAAAGCAAAGAGAATTCAAGTACATTTATCTAAATGTTCAGCAAAATAGAAAACATTTTACGCTATATAGTTTCATTAATTTTTGCTTCATATGGCCAATGACATCTTTAAAATATTACACACAAAGCTTGCAGGTCATAGTCAACTGAATCTACATGTATTTTTAAGGATTATCAGCTTCTTATTTTATCTCATCTTAATATTTCATTAATTATTCTTTTTATTTAATTTCTTAAAAAGATCTTACAATAATATAAACAAGGTCAAATCTTGGTAACCAAAGAAGTCTTGTTACAAGAAATACAAGCAAAATGTTTGAAAGCCCTATTACTTACCATTCTTTGGTATTGAAGAGACAGACAAACAAACAATAATATTTACCTTCTCAACCCCATCCCCCCCCCCCCCCAAAAAAAAATATCAAGATATGAAAAAAGGAAGAGTATTCAATTCCCCTCCCCCCATATATATATATATAAATTACCGATAGCTAAATTGAATGTGATGGTAAACTCCTTTGAGTCAGCAGTTGAAGTTTCTGTGATGGAGACCTTGTCGGGACTAAACATGGGTAATAGATTGAGTGCTTTCTGTACCGTGGGGCCGTCACTGTTTGCCTTGATCGCAGCTGTAATCGATAAGCAATAGATATTAAATTATCGTCTACAAGAATCAATTCATAAAATATCTATAGATATAATTCCACTAAACAAAAAATCTGAAATGACAAAATTTACACGCAGAGACCATAAAAATTGAATTCTGATCTGATCTAAAGCGGAATGTCGCGTTAGAGCAGATAATAATCGTGTCTGTATAAACCCCACTTCATAGTAACAATGTATTGCAGGAACTCTCCTTCAGGAAGAATTACGGACAAAATAGAGAGGTTGAGATTTCCTAGATGTATTGTGTACGTCACACAGAACTTGTATATTAAACCCCTATTGTACCTGTATCATTTATTGTGTTTAATACAAGGTATGCGTTGGAAATAAGTGGGTTTTTTTTCTCACTTTTGGGGGAAGGGGGTCAGGGCCATTACATGGGGGAAAATATGCATGTGAACTACTCAATAGGGGAATTTTTTAATAAATCAAGATTCTCTCAAAACTTTAACAGATACATGTAGCATCAATTTAATTGGAATGACTTTAGGTACATTTAAGTAACCATTTTCTACCATTTTGATTCTGATTTTGTTGAATTTTACACATTATTTTAAAACGATTTAGCAAAAGAACAAATCTTTTATATGGAGGGAAATTTATCTGGCAGGAGGGGAAGTATATACATGTATACTCCTGGGAGGGGGGAATGCAGCTGAATATCGCCGATTTTTTTTTGGAAAAAAAAAGAAACACTGAATAAACAAATGTAAAATGAGGGTTACATATATTATGCTAAAGATACATGTATTTCCACCACATTATACATGTACTACATGTATTAAAAAATATAGACAGATGGATGGACTGACTGACTGACAGACTGAGAGGAAACTTAAGAGTCCCCTTCGGCGTTGCCGGTAGGGGACCATTTAGTACGAAAAGGAGTGAAATTAATTCAATAGTTTCTATTTGAGACTATACATGTAATTACAAAACATTATGTACCTTTCAGTGTTCATATCGGGTGTTTTGCTATTGATGCTGCGATGGGGTCTTGTTGGAGATCTCCTCCCTTCTTTTTGAACTTAACCCATTCAAAAGTCAACTTAAATTTGCATGGTTTTTACAAGTACATGTACATGTGTCAGACCTAATAATTAATCTGAATGGCAGTAACGTGTGGTTCAACTTGTATATTAGAAGTATCCGGTCCGTACAAGTTAAATGTAGGAAATCTCAACCTCTCTAATCACAGACAGACAGACATACAAAAGGACATGAATCTAACCTGTAGTGGCTCCCAAGCTTTTCAGTCTGTACGTGGTTTGTAAGTTGGCTCCGATGTTAGATACTTTGACTTTCTGGACTTCCTGTGTGAAGCTGCTTGACGAGGCATCAAAGTTAGTGAAGGACAGAGTCTGCAAAAACATCAAACAAGAGCTTCTTAAAATGACTCATACTTGTCAACTTTGAAATCTTAAAAAGAGGGAGATCTCCCTCCTTGGCACTTGAAAAAGAGAGAAATTGCGCGAGAAGCCATTTTGCTACATATTTTAGGAATCGAGACATTTTGCACAAAACTAATTTTTAAATAATTTCAGAGAGCTGACATTTCAGTACGAAAACATTTATAAACAATGAAACACGTATCAATAATTTATTGCATTCTATACGTCTTTTCTTGAATTTTGTCATGCAATTCCAGGTCATGAATGCTCTGAATGTTGCTATCTAGAGTTATTCTTCTTTGGTTAGAATAATAAATATGCCAAAAGAGGGAGAAAGAGGGTGATTGGGCCAAACAGAGGGAAATTTTTGTCTCCCTCTAGAAAGAAATACCAAGGAGGGAGATGAGATCAAAAAGAGGGAGTCTCCCTCCAAAAGAGGGAGAGTTGACAGGTATGATGACTCCATGAGAATAATAAAGATGCCTCTCTGAAATTTTTGAACTAAAAATTTTTGGATTAAGTTTTACTGACATGAGTTGAATCCATGTTACCCGAGTTTCACTGACCACTGGTGTTGTGATAGAGTTCACTTGTTTTCTTGTCTGGCCTGGGTTACCTGAGTTAATCAAGTTTATGAGATGAGTGTGAGTTTCACTGACCACTGGTGTTGTGATAGAGTTCACTTGTTTTCTTGTCTGGCCTGGGTTACCTGATTTAATCGAGTTTATATGATGAGTGTGAGTTTCACTGACCACTGGTGTTGTGATAGAGTTCACTTGTTTTCTTGTCTGGCCTGGGTTACCTGAGTTAATCAAGTTTATGAGATGAGTGTGATTTTCACTGACCACTGGTGTTGTGATAGAGTTCACTTGTTTTCTTGTCTGGCCTGGGTTACCTGAGTTAATCAAGTTTATGAGATGAGTGTGAGTTTCACTGACCACTGGTGTTGTGATAGAGTTCACTTGTTTTCTTGTCTGGCCTGGGTTACCTGAGTTAATCGAGTTTATGAGATGAGTGTGAGTTTCCCTGACCACTGCCTATGTGATAGAGATCACCTGTTGTTCCTGTCTTGCCTGAATTACCCGAGTTAATCAAGTTTGTAAAATGAGTGCTGACTTGACTGTAAGTTACCCGAGTTGAGTATGAGTTACCTGAGTTGCATGTAAGTTACCTAAGATGAGTGTGAGTTACCGAGTTTTGCTGGCCACAGTTGATGTGACAGAGATCACCTGTTGTTTTTGTCTGGCCTGAGTTACCTGAGTTTATGAGTTTACATGAGTTACCTGAGTAGAGATTGAGTTACCTGAGTTGAGTGTGAGTTACATGAGTTTCCCTGACTACTGGTGATGAGATAGAGATCAGCTGCTGTTCCTATCTGGCCTGAGTTACCTGAGTTAAGTGTGAGTTACCTGAGTTGAGTGCAAGCTACCTGAGTTGAGTGTTAGTTACCTGAGTTGAGTGTGAGTTAATTGAGTTGAGTTTACCACAGTTGATGAGATAGAGTTCACCTACTGTTCCTGTCTGGCCTGAGTTGAGTGTGAGTTACCTGAGTTGAGTGTGAGTTACCTGAGTTGAGTGCGAGTTACCTGAGTTGAGTATGAGTTACCTGAGTTTCGCTGACCACTGGCGATGAGATAGAGATCACCTGCTGTTCCTGCCTGGCAGCACCTGTCATACTACCAAGTACTGGTGATGTATCCATCCTGGCTCCGACATGAACGTACGTCCCCGACGCAGAATTCCCATGAAGCACTTGGATATAATACCTGAAGGTAATACGTTTATACAAATTAAAGTAAAAATCCGAATATTTAGTTTCAAACTAGACAAATAAGTTTTTTTTTAAATGTAATGTATTAGTACCCTTGACATTGTAAGTGGCCTCGACCTTCAAAAAATTTTGTGTCTATAAGTATGAATTCTGTACATAATTTCAATATAGACATACTAGCCTTGCTACTTGTACATGAAAATAAATCTGAAAATGAAACAACTATACTTGCTTTTCTCGTGCTTGTATGTTACACATATATACCTATGGAGATACCCATGTTACTGATGCAAAGAGAATATGGAACATTTTCATTTGATTCTTTTTTGCGAAAATTATAATACATGTATCACAGGGTTAATATACTTTTCTACCTGCCACAATGTATCATACATGTGATTTCCCTTTTATGCAAAGTTTATCCCTTTTCTTCATAACTCAGGAATGACCTTAATGACTTTTTTCCAATTGTAAATTCAAAAAAAATAATTTTAATTGTAAAATTTTTTTTCAATTCAAATTTTTTTGTTTTAATTGTAATTTTTTTTCTAAATTGTGAATCTAATTTAAATTGTACTCACGATTTTCCTTTAACAAGGCTGAATGTGGATGAGTGTTGCTCACTATCTTCAAAGTATGTAGCCCTGGTAGTAGAACATTCTGCAATTCTGGTCTGAAAAATTAAATTGAATGTGAAATCTCTTTTTATTAATTTTTTTTACTTGCAGAAAAATGAAGCGTCAGTAACATCCATATTTAGCACGAAGTTAACAGCTGATGCTAAACTATGACTCAATAGAAAATCAATATAACAATTGTAGCACTTTTATTCCATTGTCGGTCAATATTATACAATTATTGACTTTTGATGAGGTCTACTCGTGACTTTACAGACCTGGTCAGGTATTGGTTATTCTGCCTCGGTCAACCAATGCCTGAACAGGTCTGTATAGTCACGAGTAGACCGAAATCAAAAGACAATAACTGTTCATCAAATGATCAGGATTTTATTCAAATTTTCATTGTAATGATAGGCAAGGTCAAAGATCTAACACTACAAAAATCACTGGACACGCTGGACACGCACGCGCTATTCCCAAATAGACTGCTTTGGAGCGTTAGCGGTCAACTCATTCTGAGGTACACTCTATCAAACAGCTTCTCCATCAATCAGAAATAACAAAATCGGCAATAATTCCTAATCATTTATTTATATTTGTTATAATATATGCGACTGTAAATGATGTATGCCCTTTGGGGTCCAAGTTTTGGCAATAAAGTGCATGTATTGTATTGTATTGTATTGTATTGTATTGTATTGTATTGTATTGTATTGTATTGTATTGTATTGTATTGTATTGTATTGTATTGTTTTGTATTGTTTTGTATTGTATCATATCCTATCGTATTGTATGACTCTGCCGAAAGGTTAAGTGTCAGACATTTGGGGATACTTCTATTGAATTAAAATTTTCACCTTAGACGAGGGATCTCTGTCCGCTGAGCTGAAGTACAGGGCCGCATAGTCGTCACATTTGATGTAAAATCGGTAAGTTCCGGTGATTTGCGGTACAAAATATCCCGAAATACGTATAACGTAGTTAGAGGTTGTGTCGGGATCGCTGAAGGAAATCTCGTCTATAAATTTAGAGCTGTAATCGCTGGCAGAGCTTGATAGCGTTAATATGTCGTCAACAGTACTGAAAGCCTTACTGGTCGAGCCCCACGTCTCATATAACATCCCTCTGTTTCCTATAGTCGATAAAGATAGAAGGAGTTATAAAAAGACACATGGTGAAAAACTTAAATTAAAACTTTATGCTGAATTCAGGTTAGGCCATAGTAATATTAACTTTTGTTTTACGAACCGGTCATTTTCTGAAATTTAAAGGTATCCGGTCCAGTAAGAAAACACACATACAATGCATTAGCATAAAAAAAAATTCCTACTATAACTTCAAAAAGGAAAAAAAGATGTCATTCATCTTTCTTGGTACCTCTATGACAAATGAGGTGGATTTAGTAAATTCTCACATTTACATGTAACTCTAAAAGAATTTGGTTTGATTTGCAATGAAATTTTACGGGGTTTTTTTGGATAGCTGTGTGCTGTTTTTTTTTTCTGAACAATTTTCTAAAAAGAAGGTTTTATCCTTTAATGATCTACCTGTATGAGATGTAAATGAGGTTGTAGGCTGTTCAGGAATTTCACACGTCATTTCTGTCTGTGAATTGACGACAACGTTTGTACACGATACTCCTCCCACTTCTATTGTAGCCGGACTTTTTGTTTCGTCAAAATAGTTACCGGTTACGGTGAGTGTCACACCGCCCTTTAAACTGCCAGTCGTAGGAGACACCGAACTGATGACTGAAATAAACGTTTCATGTTTAAAGTAATCTAATCATAGATAAGTCTTGTCATTGAATAAATAAAATGTATAATAGAAACTAACCTTATCAGCATGACCAAATGATATGTATAATTTGGTATACAAAACAGATGATGAGTTCTAAACTAATAAAGTGAGTTACTATAATTGAAGAGAGACAGAATATAAGGAAATTGTGGATGCATGCACAGAAATATGGGTACCTCTCTCTTCCCTCCTGCCCCAATACCTCCCCCCTCCCTTCCTTCCTCCCTCCTTCCCTCCCTTTCATCCTTTCCCTCTCCCTCCCCCCCCCCCCCTTCCTCCTTTTGGCTGGGGGAAATCTTCGCAAAATGACAATTTCAACAGTATGCATGGGGGTAATTTTGGCAAATTCAGGAGTATTTCCTTTAGTCTTTTATACTGGTTGTTATTTTTATGTGGGGGTAACTATTTCGAGATAATGGCATGTATACAATTGCAAGAAATGCAAAAATTTGCACATTTACAATATTCTTATCCATCTTACAAGAAACATGCAAAATATGTCTATGACATCATATGACGTACACATTCAGTGGCAGATCCAGCAACCCCCTTTGCCGGGAGGTCAAGGGGCGAATTTTGCCGATTTTTACTGAAAATGGGCAAAAATATACCTGTTTTTGGAAAATTTTGGGTCAGTGCAGGGGGGGGGGGGGGCGGACGCCCCCTCCGCACCCCCTGAATCCGCCACTGACGTTCTACCTGATATAACGGTGATTAAGTTTTATTTTTTTCTTACCTGCGTAGGTCTGTACCCATATTTCTGTTCTACCTGATATAACGGTGATTAAGATTAATTTTTTTCTTACCTGCGTAGGTCTGGAACATCTCTATTTTCCCGTTGGCACTGTACCTCAATACATTCAAATTGGGATTGGACCTGATGAAAACATTACAAGCATAAACAAAAATCAACTTTATAGACATTACACATCTTTTTGTACATGAAATTAATCTAAATCTTACATAAATCTGTCTTCATGAAAACTCACTAGCCCGACGCTTGGGGCTAACAGAAATTATGTCTAACAAATTAAACAATCCCCCAGTTAAAATTGTATTGGGGCTAGTGGTTGAAAAAAGAATTTTGTAAAGACTGAATGAATAGATAAATAAATGATAAAACTAATCATTAAAACAGAGCTAGCCTCAATTCCTAATTTTACTTGCACCATCTATAAAATCTTAACAGTGATGCTTCCCCACTCAATCCAACTCAATCCCCTCTATTGAGTCTTTGCGGAATACAGAGTTTTTTCCCCTTACAGACGGTATCTAAACATAAAACCATTGTGATGTAATGATATGGTATAGTAACTTAGATTTTATTCCGTCATTTCCCAGACTTTTACGACTGTTTCCATAAAATTTGATGATGTCACAATCAGTCTACGTCAGATACCGTCTCAAATGGGATGTAACTCTGGTTTTAAAAAATAGCGCATGTTCTTTTAGCCTGATTTCCTGACCCTGTGTACATCTACAGAAGAAATAGGCCTACCTGCCCCAGCTTCCACTGATGATAAAACTGGCATTGATGTTACCTGAATAATTATACAGAGAGAGTAAATTTAGACTTTTTAGGTCATCACTTGCAGGTTTTGTAGCACCACTGACTTATACATGTATTACATTCAGACCTGCCTACCTGTTTCTTACTAAAAGTGAAATATTTCGCTAAAGAAAGAGTACATGTAATTCAGGAAAGTATTTTTAAGCATACCATATTTGTAATTTTGCGAAAAAAAAAAAACATCATCTTTTTTACACAACAACATTATTACAAACCTTAATCTTTGAAAAATTTCTGCTTGGAAGTATGATTGAGGCGTAAAATTGAACATCAAAAGGGTTGAGCATAATATTAAGGCAAAAAATTGCAAATATTACGCCAAAATCATAAAAGTAGGCAGGTCTTGACATGGGTGATGTACAGTATGTTGGAGAGGATTGATTAAAGTTATATCTTACAGTCAAACATAGGTAATCACAGATTACAAAGCTCACCTCGTGACAGCAAAATTCAATTCAAACATATTTCTTAGTACATGTATATTGGCTTTTAAAGGCAAAACCACTCAAGCAGAAAAAGTAGGTCAAGGTCATTTTATGAAAGTTTGATCAAAGATACATCCAATATGCAAGTTTGGTACATGTAGCAGTTATACTTTGCTCAATATTGGCTTTATAGAGCAAAATCACTCAAGCGGAAAAAGTAGGTCAAATCATTTTATGAAAGATTGATCAAAGATACATCCAATATGCAAGTTTGGTACAAGTATCACTTATACTTTGCTCAATATTGGCTTTTAAAGGCAAAATCACTCAAGCGGAAAAAGTAGGTCAAGGTCATTTTATGAAAGTTTGATCAAAGATACATCCAATATGCAAGTTTGGTACATGTATCACTTATACTTTGCTCAATATTGGCTTTTAAAGGCAAAATCACTCAAGCGGAAAAAGTAGGTCGAAGTCATTTTATGAAAGTTTGATCAAAGATACATCTAATATGCAAGTTTGGTACATGTATCACTTATACTTTGCTCAATATTGGCTTTTAAAGGCAAAATCACTCAAGCGGAAAAAGTAGGTCAAGGTCATTTTATGAAAGTTTGATCAAAGATACATCCAGTATGTAGCATTAGTACTTTGTCAGATACTGAGCTACCCTAAACTTCTTAACCAAGTCACTCAAGCGGAAAATGTAGGTCAGATGCTGCATCCCATGCATGGGTTCACCTCAGCATCCAAAGATGAATCACTTGTGCAAGTTTGGTTACTGTAGCATCAGTACTTTGTCAGATACTGAGCTGCCCCAAACTTCTTAACCAAGTCACTCAAGCGGAAAATGTAGGTCAGATGCTGCATACGATGCATGGGTTCACCTCAGCATCCAAAGATGAATCACTTGTGCCAGTTTGGTTACTGTAGCATTAGTACTTTGTCAGATACTGAGCTGCCCCAAACTTCTTAACCAAGTCACTCAAGTGGAAAATGTAGGTCAGATGCTGCATACGATGCATGGGTTCACCTCAGCATCCAAAGATGAATCACTTGTGCCAGTTTGGTTACTGTAGCATTAGTACTTTGTCAGATACTGAGCTACCCCAAACTTCTTAACCAAGTCACTCAAGCGGAAAATGTAGGTCAGATGCTGCATCCGATGCATGGGTTCACCTCAGCATCCAAAGATGAATCACTTGTGCCAGTTTGGTTACTGTAGCATTAGTACTTTGTCAGATACTGAGCTACCCCAAACTTCTTAACCAAGTCACTCAAGTGGAAAATGTAGGTCAGATGCTGCATCCGATGCATGGGTTCACCTCAGCATCCAAAGATGAATCACTTGTGCCAGTTTGGTTACTGTAGCATTAGTACTTTGTCAGATACTGAGCTACCCCAAACTTCTTAACCAAGTCACTCAAGCGGAAAATGTAGGTCAGATGCTGCATCCGATGCATGGGTTCACCTCAGCATCCAAAGATGAATCACTTGTGCCAGTTTGGTTACTGTAGCATTAGTACTTTGTCAGATACTGAGCTACCCCAAACTTCTTAACCGGACGCGGACGCGGACACGGACGCGGACACGGACGCGGACGCGGACGCGGACGAGGACGCGGACGCGGACGCGTGGGGTTATAGCATAAGCTCACTCAACTTCGTCGAGGTGAGCTAAAAACGGCAGTAAATTTATTTTTTCAAAATGCCCAATATCTGTGGTGTTGGCAATGTGACCTTTCAAAAATATATTATTTACAGACTAGCTTATCAAGCATGAAACGTATGTATAGTACATGTATGTATATAGGAATTTTTATACAAATTTTATCATGTAATAGCTCCTATGCAACCAATAGGCAAATTGCTGAAATTTATAACGGCTGACGAAATGACGAAAAGTGTCCGAGGTTGACAATTTTTGCACACTTTTTTCATTTTTAGGTCTCAATAGAATTGCGTCTTTAAACAGAAACATCATGATGTAAAACAACGCCAAAAAATGTTGACTCAGACATTTTGTGCTTTCTAACAAAGATCGGCAAATGGTCTATTGTGGAATCCCCAAATGTCTGACGACGTGTAAATCTGTCAGGGAAGTTTTCTATCAGAGCAGTGTTTGACAGGTCATCGATTATGAATTCATAATGTAAAAGTCGGCGAGAAAGTGTGACGTCAAACATTTGGCAATCCCTCCATACATCACCGTAACATACCAACATATGTTCCCGTCATTTTACAAACGTAGTGCCCATTGAAGGAGTCCCCATTGACAAGGTTCAAACTATACCTGTAAATAATAGAACAATAAACATAAAACTACAGTATACCTGTAAATGAAAGCACAATAAACAAAAAACTATGTCGGCGCCATGGTCTAGTGGATAAGGGCGTCAGGCCAGTGACCGAAAGGTCGCTGGTTCGAGCCTCACTAGGATCACGGGTGGGACAACATATACCTACTCGTCTATGTTCTGTGTTTATATCCAAAAATGTCATTGTCTGTGTTTTGTTTATGTGTATATGGCGTTAAAAAAAAAAGTCATAAAACTTATAATACCTGTAAATAATAGAATAAGCATATATTTCGTAAATATTATCTTATTTTCAAATTGCTAATTTTTTCTTATCCCCTTCGTACATGCATGTATTTGTCAATATTCGGGACTTATGCACAGTTTGTAACTTTTTTTAAGAAATATACCTTTTTAAATTGTATAAAATTATGCAGTTTGACATCATAGCTATCATAGCTAGCCACTTGTTTTTGTTTGACAAGTGGCACCACACAATTGGCAATTAGCTGATACTTTTCGCGAAAGTCGGCAGTACATATCTTCAGATCTTTATGATCTTTGACAACAGTTTTTATCCTTCAAGGGGCTTCTTTCTTATTCATGTAGAAACTTCAAAATACCTTCTACCCTAGCTATACTAAGAAATATTGGTAAGAGTGACCTTGATGTACTTACAGTTTGTCGTTTATCAGGTCCTTTAGTTCACAATTCTGACCTCCAGCATAGGATCTGAAAATAAGTTATAAATGTTATAATTCCTGTATAGGATCTGAAAATAACTTATAAATGTTATAATTCCTGTAGCTATTAAGGCATGTGTTAAAGTACAAAAAAGCTGTTAAGATAAGACGTAATTTGAGTCTGCCCTGAAAAGTCGAAATTTCAAACTGCAAAAATTGAGAAAATTTTTCAGTAAAATTAAGAAGTAACTTGGTCCAGATATGAATCTTCTGTCAGGTCGGATAAATTATCCAAAATAAGACAGATTTTTGGGTCAAAATAAGCGTTCTCATAGAACTCAGTGGAAAACAGAAAAGATTTTCTACAACATCGTCCCCCCCCTCAGTTCAGAATGTGACTTTCACCAAAGATGTATGTGGTAGTGTCAAATATTTCCACCAAAATAATTGGTGTCATAAAATAGTGTTTTTAACATTCATTCGTTTCCGTTTTTATGAAAAAGATCGGAACGATCTTGTTCATCAAATTAAGTCCTAATTCCTTCATTCATGGCCTAAGGCTATGTACCCCTTTACTATTCATGTATTTAATATTTTCACCTATTGGTCACTTTAAATATTGTCCACGCTGACCATTGGTCATTTGCATTGGGCGCAAATAAACAAATGCGCAAAGCGTCAATTTCACATAAAACACCGCAGACACGCACAATACATTGTCGAACAAAGACATTTGAATATTACAAAGAACTTCACCAAATTACAATGACTTGAATCGTAAGTCTACTTTACTTTATTTCTCCTTAATATTTCTTCTAATCGTAACATTTATTATCCATATAATTCCTTGAATTAATATTCAGAAGTTTGTACGTATCTAAAGAGAGAAAGTATTTACATGTATTTCTGTGGAATCATATGATAATAGTTTCATATATTATAATCAGACGTGCATTTCATTGTTCACACGCATTATTTATTATTTACTTATTTATTCTATAGGATATGAGAATTCCTTAGAGTTTATAATCCAGCACCATTCCGTGTGTATGGGCTCTGGTCCATAATCAGGTGATTTGATTATTTCAAATACTCAAATTATCTTTAATACATGTAATCGTATTTTTGAGAATATTTCTTGTGATCGAAATATATGTTTAACCAATTTGTTGAAGTCGCTTGCAAGGGAGATTACTCTTACAATTCATATTTTTAACCATTGTATAAATATCTAAGCGACTTGACTTTCTCATATCATCTATATAAATACATGCGTCTTTGAATCGTCACCATGTACTTTGTCTTATTATTGTTTATACATTGTTTCAGGGTTCCACATAAATTACAACTACTTTTCCACTACTTTGATGATTTCTAAATAAATATCACGGAACCTGAGCCACAGTGTGTTTTCTTTAAGTATACCAGAGGAAACCCTGTTACATGTACAAAAAATGTATATCAATAAAACAAATTTTCTGACCAAGCGTGGTTCTGAACAGAGGAAGGGGAATAATGTCCCACAGGCGAAAAACGAAAAAAGGGAAGATGGATGACTTTTTTAGAGTTAGTCTTTAGAGCGGTAAAATAGTGTTGTAAAATCGGAAAAATTTTACTATCGATAAAAGGAAACTATCAGAAGAGTATAATCGATATCACAATCGGAATAATCAGTCTTTTTTCTTGTCTAAAATTGTTGTATGTTTTGTATCTTTTCAGAAGGAGAATACTCAGTGCTTGTGATTTAAGAATCTGATTTCTATTTAAAGTCATGGAAATAAATTAAATGTTGAACATTCCGTGTTCTTAATAACATAATCTTGTGGTTTTCTTTAGAATGAGTCCCTTCCTTTTTCTTTCTAAAGCAAAAATGGTCCCAGACGGCAGACTTAGCACAACCGATATATACAAATATTCGATAGCGACAATTGATTTTCAAAACCATTATCCATAGTCGGCGACTTTCAAGTTTCAGCGACGATAGCGGCGACATCGGCAGCTATTGTTACAACATTAATTGAAACTGTCATTTTATCTTTTAATATCATGTAACAATCTATTCAAAGTGTGTTCCGATCAAATGTTTAACCGATAGGAAGGAAATAAACGTGAAAGTTGTCTATTTCTACATTGTGCGTATTTCGCACCTGAAAGTTACATATGTGGCTGATAAATACGAAATATAACCGTTTTTCAGTTTCCGGATTGAGGATTTTGCCAATTATATTGATACAATAACCTCAAGGTTAATTTCTTTTGTCTAATTTTGACATGAAAAGGTACAGAAGCATAATAAACATCATGATAATGATATTTGTGTAAAATAATGCATTTTTTTGTGAATTTTCTCTTGATATTTGATGTTTTCTCTTATCAGTACCCCCTACCTCTTCAACCCGTAATTATAACATCTTTTGCCAATTCTATCTAAATAAAATATCTATTAGGAATCTTCTAATACTTTATATTTTAATCCTGACTACTTTTTTCCTAAAGTAGAAGGACAGCACACACAAAATAATCAAGTGATTTCAGGGCTAAACCAAGCCCTTATCTTAACAGCTCCTTAATTCAATAGAAGTGCTGGTATGAATAAAATCATAATAACTTCAACTTGGCTCAATGTTGAAAGATGGATAAATGATACCACCCCACCCAACCCAACTCATCTTTCCAAAATCATTTTCTCTTATCAGTATCCCCTACCTCTTCAACCCGTAATTATAACATCTTTCGCCAATTCTATTTAAATTCACATGAAGTTTGCATAAAAGTTCACATGAAATTTATGTGAAACGAGCACGAACATGAAATTTATATGAAATTTTTTACATGAAATTCATGTGAAGTTTTTGACATAAATTTTATCCAAGTTTAATTTTGCATTAAGGTCACAAAGAAAAATTCATGTGAAATTCATGTGAAGTAAATTTATGTGAAATATTTTTTACATAATTATATGAATTTAACATGAACTTTCACGTGAAATTTACATGATGCTCATTTCATATGAATTTCATATGAGGCTCAATTGGCTGTGTACTAGCCATGACATATAAGTGTATACCCTCATAGATGAGAACAGGAAAGGGGGGGGGGGTGTGGTACATGTGAGAACTATTGACTTTGTGCTCCTACCAAGCCTACCTTAGTATGGTCTCAGTTCGTCCATTTGTAGCCTGTGGTAGGTTGCTGCCGAAAACATCCGTAACAAGCTTTCCTGTGACATTGATTTGCGTACCTATCAAAAATGTTATGCTTATTAGTAATGATACATGTAATATTACTAAATACTTTCTTTAGAAAGGGGGACACATTTAACATTGTAGGTTATCACAGTGTAATCACATTCCAAAAGACAGTTATTCTATAAATACAGCAAATGAAATATTGCAATACATCGCGATACACTTTCAGCATATCATTTCAACCCTAATTATTACATCACATAGCGTTAATCTAGCTATGACATCATAATGAAAAATTCCATACAAATGCCAATCCAGGATAATCTAATTCATTAGGAAAAAAAATGAAATATGCACTTACCTTAAAAAAGACTAGTAAACATACCTGGGGTGCCAGAATAAGGAGTAACACTTGTAATGGTGGGTGTATACCATGGGTGAGCCTTTTGAAAAAGAAAATAATAAAATTAATTGAACATTTAACACTTTTAAAAGATGTCAGAGACTCAAAATAGCAAAAAAAATTAATAATAATGATAATAATAGAAGTACAAACTACATAAATTTTCCATCCCTGGACCTTCATTATAATGTAAAAATCATTAGGAAATGGAAGATTCAGGGTTTTTTTTTTTATTTTGGAGAAGGTGCATGCCTGTCCAATTTGGAAAAAATTGTGACATTTTGCTGAAACTGGGAAAATTTTTATACAAATTCTCACCAAAGTATAACCATGATCATCAAATAAACTGAAGTATCATTTATTTACGCTGCTATTCCATTGATTTACTCGAAATGAACTCATGGGATGAATGAAAAACTTAAACATGATAGGCACGGTCCATTTGATATTCTGGGGGGGGCTTAGGTTTTTTTTCGAAAAAAATAATTTTGCTCTGAATTTTGATGAAAAAAATAAATTTGCTTATGGTGTGACAGAAAAAAATAATCTTGCTCTTACAAGTAATCTGAATTTGAAGAATAACCATAAAATTCGCTTAAAATTCCTGAAAATTTTTCGACTGGCTTCTTACTTTCTATAAAAAAATTTTGGCTCGCTTCGCTCGCCATAGTTTTCTCCTGTAATGGCAAGTTTATATTTGAAAAAATATCGAAAAGAATGCATGTAACTGAATTATAAACAAATCCAGTGCTTAAATACATTATCAATAGATTTATAAGGATTTATTACTATTAATAGATACATGTATCACCAAAGTGTCTAATTTTATATACAAGCTTGGAAGGAGAATTTAAATTTTAAAGTTTTACACTAGTTTTCATTTCTACATGTAAAAACTTGCATCAGGCCCTCTTACATGTTACATGACCTTGTAAAAATCTTTCATCTCTCTCAGTTTAGAAGTGAATACAAGTTTTACATGAAAATAATGTTTGGAGTAATTTAAGTAAAAATAAAGAATTTCTGCTGAAAAAACACAAACATTCTTAATATTCACATCAATTGTTATAAAAAAAATTTCCTTGCTCCAACTTTGCAAGAAAAAAATAATTTTGCCCCCGGTCCAGGGCGAAAATAATAATCTTGCTCCGACAAAAAACCCAAGCCCCCTAAGAATATCAAATGGACCGTGCCTTAAAGATGCACTAAAATTAGAAATAATATATGACATTTTGTGCTGTCACTTCCAGCTAGGTTTTTAATCCGATATTTTCTTAGGAGATTTTTATAATTCCTCTTTGGGAGTGATTTTTGGGGGAAGTAGACAAAATAATCCATTCTCTACCGCTGCCACTAAAAGACTTGATTATTTATAGTCTATGGGGGAAAATACTGGGAAGGGGCCAAAATTCCACACCAACACAAGGGAAAAAAACCCTGAAGAAGACAAAGCAGTGGCAGATCCAGTGCCCCCTTTGCCGGGGGTCGAGGGGCGAATTTTGCAAATTTTTACTGAAAATGAGCCAAAGACAAAGTATAGGGTTTTTTGGAAAATTTTCGGCCAGTGGCAGGGGGGGATGCCCCCTCGATCCGCACCCCCTGAATCCGACACTGCAAAGATCTATCAAAAATCCCCACCTTGCTAAGGCTTTTTTATTGTTTGAAATTATTATGCATTACATCACCAAGCGCTTATTCCCACCTTGGGCACCTACAACAGGCCATGATGGTATAATAGAGTTGCAGTTGAAGGGGGGCTCTAGCATGCATGAAAGTCTCATTTATAGTGTTTGAGTCGCGAAATGGTGCTAAAACATATTTTCGCCACAATACGTGTATACGGTTTATTTTCAACTGCCAGCATGCTGCGGTTACAGTCACTCTTAGTTTCTCTGTTTCTAGCATCGTACACAACCACGGCATTATCTACTTTCGTTTTCGTGTGAAATTGGCGCCAATTTCAAACCCGCATTTTTTAATTCTAATAAAAACAATCGGCAAGAAAAAATAGGGAAAGAGGATTTTTTTTATTTTGCTGATATAAAATTGATAACAATTGCCAAACCTTATGTTGATGCAGGGTTTCTTCCTTTGTACGCTATACATTTATAAGAATTATCAGCATTCAGTTTCACAAAAATACATACGAAAATTTTAGAAATTTTGTAACATTTGATCGCAAAGATAAGTCCATCTTATAATAAAAAAAAAATCTCGATGCTTTTCTTCTGAATTAATGTTTAGTATGTTTCAATGATAATAGAAAGCAATATAATCTAAACTGAAAAACATCTTTTAAAAAGCTTAGGCACGGTCCATTTGATATTCTGGGGGGGGCTTTGGTTTTTTTCGAAAAAAATAATTTTGCTCTCAATTTTGATGAAAAAAATTAATTTGCTTACGGTGTGACAGAAAAAAATAATCTTGCTCTTACAAATAATCCGAATTTGAAGAATTACCATAAAATTTCGCTAAAATTCTTAAATTTTCCAGCTCGCTTTGCTCGCCGCAGTTTTCAAATTGTATCCAAAATTTTTGGCTCGCTTCGCTCGCCATACTTTTCTATCAAAACATTATTTACTAATAGCATTTCAAGTTCAGATATTTGAAGATATCAAAAGTTATAAATGTAAGTGAATGAAAAAGGGCTTCCTTAAAAGCTTAAATGTATTACCAAATTATCAATATTTATGTATTGCTGTTAATACATGTTGCATGTATCCCATAGAGTCATGTTCTTGTAAGCTTGGAAGGAGAACTTCAGTTATTCACCCATTTACAATTCTTAGTCTCATTTAAAAAAATTGTCTAGGAGACCTTCCCGTAAGACCCTCTTATACATGTTATATACATGTGCACCTAATATGAAATATTGAGAATTGTATTGTAAAAATCTTTTATCTCTCTGTTTAAAAGTGAATTGAATACTTGCATAAAAATAAACTAATTCATTAATATTTAGAGTTTTGAGTAAAAATATAAATAATACCTATTGATAAAACACAAACATTCTTAATATGCGCATCACTTTGTTAAAAAAATTTCCTTGCTCCAACTTTGCCAGGAAAAAATAATTTTGCCCCGGTCCGGGGCGAAAAAAATAATCTTGCTCCGACAAAAAACCCAAGCCCCCCCCCCCCCCTGAATATCAAATGGACCATGCCTTAACTAGTTATTTGATGATGAAAGTTACGAAAATTCCTAAAATTTTGGCGTAGGAATTTTTATGAAACTGTTCTGGGCACTGAGCGCTAGTACTCCGGCTGTACTGCACACTAACTTGAGAAGCCGAGTAGAAAGTGCACCATGGCACCCAGGACTTATGAAGAATATATTATATGAGTATTAGATTTTTTTTTAGTAATGTAATTAAGTTTTGAATCCGATATATATCAGACAGTATAAGTTGCTTACCCTGAACTGACATTTTGTTTTATCAGTGGAACAGTGGTTGGCTTCCGGTATATCTGTTCCGTCCACCTTCACACGGACGTCGTAGGTTCCTGATGGCATACGACTAGAGAAATGACGTTAAAAATATACCACTAGTTGTATTTATAGACAATACACCCACAGGAGTTCGATGCCTACAACCCTCAATGACACCCGCTCCTTCCCATCTCTCTATATACATGTGTATATATAAGGAAAGTAAAGGGGCGGATATTCTTGTGGATCGTTAGCATCGAGCTCCTGTGCAAACAACAAATTTTCTCTTAGATTTTCATGGAAAATGAAAATATAGAACTTGATATACTTGGTCTATGCAAAGTGTAAATGCAACATTCTTTCAGAGTAGAAAAATCAAAAAATAATTTATGATATTTCAAACATGAAAAATGAGAGAAATTATACAACATCGGAGCTACATTATATAATTTTAGATGGTCAGTCCTAACCCTTCATTTAAATTTCTAATAAAATCCTACTTTTTACAATTCTGGCGTTTTAAAAATTTTCTCAAAATACAAAATGTAGTTAACACATGCAAGGGCACACCCCCGATTTTATTGGATACCCTATACCAACCCCATCCCGACTCTTTTTTATGTTTTGCACTTACACATTCATAAAAGAATATTTTATTTTAGAGTTTCTGTGATAGTTAAATATATATCTCAAAGCTCTTGTGATAGTTATTTCAGTTTTATATTTATATAATTACAAGATGAAATCATATCTCTCCAAATTCATAATCTGATTTTCTTGTTTTTTTATTACAAATTCCTAATATATATACAAACTACCTCAGTTTTATATTTCATTCATTGTATTTGTAGCAAATATATTTGCTCTTTATTCCATTACCATTTTTTGTTTATTTTAAATTTCATTATTTTGTCATGTTTTATTTTGCTGTAATCTTGACATATTGCCCTGTGACTTGGTTTTACCTGAATAAATCATATCATATCATATCATATATAAATAAATACAAAAGTACCTTGTGAAACAAACAACTTGTTTTTCGGTACAGTCATTTTTGTGTATTTCACAGGTATATGACTGGGTCCCAGACCGTAATGCTACGTTGTTTCCTAGGTTTGGATTCTGGAAATTAAACTGATTTTTGGCGAAGCCTGTAGAAAGAGAGAACAAATTATTTTAAACAATATGTAATTCACATAGATATATTGGATCTACCAAAGAGTACATAACTTGATTTTCATTTTATTTATTTGTTTATTTATTTAATTATTTATTTTTTATTTATCTATTTTTTTTTTATTTATTTATTTATTTATTTATTTATTTTTTTTTTTTTGGAACACATCACATGTCCAATATCAATACATTCGATTCTCCTCAAAGTATCAATCTTAAAACTTCATCTAGTAAGTGATGGATTCAAGGGGGGTTGCAGAAGGGGTGTAACTACAGAAAAAGTGCGTAAAACACCATCGACCGGTTGTCTAAATCATTTGCATGGATCTTAAAACGGCATAAAAGTAAAAAAATAAAAAAAAAATAAAAAAAAAAATAAAAAAATAAAAAAGATAAAGAAAGATAACTCACCTGTGCCATGTACGGTCAATTTAGTCTGTCCATTCAGACTGCCAACAGTCGGTGAAATGTGTGTAACTGTCGCTGTAAAAGATAAAATAATATGTCAAAGTAGATGGCCGAAGATATCATTTTCCTTTATATATATATCATGTGCAGAAACACTCTCGTTTTCTCTCAGTCTAAACCCCCGTCGTGGTGATGTGACGACAATCGCCGACTGTCGATAGTCGATCACTGAAACCACTTCGAATTTCGATGATCGATAGTAAAATTGACAATCGGTTGTCGCTAATTGTTTACTAGGAAAGCAATCAAAATGAAACTGAGCTAAGTCCATGATTAACAATGATGAACACAAAAAAAATTAAGTTGACGGTTTTATACTCTAACATTGCATTTCCATGTATTTGCAGCGTACAAATATGTATGAATATGTAAAAAAGATCACAGCCTCAATGGCATTTCACTGTTTGTTAAAGTGATTTTTTTTATAATTCTATATAGTTTCAATAATCAGTCGATAATTATAGTTTCAAATAGTGTTCCGATAGTAAATTTTGTCCGATAAAAAAAGAAGGATCAATCTAGATTTATATATGCCTCGTTTTACCTTTTTTTAAAATGTACCCCTCATACACGGGAAGTTGTTTTCTTTTTTTCTATAAAACGGCTAGTAACTTTCGCGAAGTTTCACGAGTATAGTTTTGACTGACACCCCCCCCCCCCCCCCCGAATGAAATGCTTGATCCGTGCCTGACCTGTCTTTGCTGTACACAGTTTCTCACCCTTTTCTTTCTTGATTTTTTTTTTCATTCTATATATTAAAAATCCAATATATCTATCTATTTTCCAAATAAAGTGGAATGAGAACATATAAATAAAACATGTATATTAAAACTCTTTAATTGCTTTTGATAATTATACCGTCAGTACCTACATTGTATAATAAGTAGAACAGATTCGATATGTATCGATAGTATTGAAAAAAAAAATGATATAACAGCGATATTTCAATTTTCTTTACAAACCTAAGTTTGAAAAACATTTTCACACAATGACGTCTACCCAGTCGCAATATGTACATAATCTTTACACATCATAGTAAGGAGTACTTTAATTGAAATCGATGTCAAGAAACACAATGCCTCTCCATATCATGTAAACATGATAAATAAATATCCATCACAAAGTTATTATCGATCTTGATACAAAACTTTTAATAATTTCGGTTAAGTAAAACAGAAATAAGTGCACGAAAACGCAGATTGAAGATTTGACTTTGCGCTGTGCAATCTATGACAATGGCATAGCTACCACATACGCATGCTCTTATATAAAGCACCCACTTTTTTCTTCAAAATTTCATGAGTTAATTTTGGTATTATAGCGTTTCCCTAAAGACAATATTTGTCGAAATATTTGAAGCTAATGGAAATGGTGGGGAGGAGTGTGGCAGAAACTGGTATCGTGCCCGGATATCTCAGTTGGTAAGAGCGTCTGATCTGATAGTAGAAGGTATCGGGTTCGATTCCCGGTCCGGTCACATCTTTTCCTCTCGCTTTACACATAAAAGACGGATGCCCGTGAGCACTAGAACATTTGTACTTTAAAAAGTAAGTCTTGTATTATTTGACTTATAGTAGGTCAAACCTACATTAGATTTAATTTTATATTTACATACTTTGAATTAAGGGAAATGACGTCATTTGATTGAACGAACTGATTTGACATTATAACTTTACCAATTGAACCTGATTGTGACGAGGTCTTCTATGGTCAAGTTAAGAACAAATACCCAATAAGTGGACACCACCATTGTAAATTCCTGTCCAAGGTCAAAATGATTCGCTATAAGTGCAGTTAATGTTTCAAAGCCTTTAAATATTTTTATTTATCACATGATGCACCCGTTATGCAGTTTCATAAAGCCATTTCATAAATATATGATATGATAACACGTTACATATCACTCTGCTTGAATGCGATTGGTCAAGTTTGGAACCTAATCACATAAACTTTTACGAATGTGACCTTTCAAATATCGGTCAACTGTTAAATTCAGACCCAGATTCAATATCAATGATTAAAATTGTTGTTGTTGAATTAATTCTTGCATTAAAATCCTATTCAAAATTGAAATACTTTTCTCTTACGCACAGAATATCTATACGATGGGGACACTACTTCTCATGGCGTAGCAGACGACTTCTATATCACGGCGTGGTTCGCCTCTATAATTCTCGGAAACGTTGATACACATTTTTAGGCAATATCATGTGATAAAAAGAATCTCAAATGAATTTTCGTTTCATACGATGTATTATGAAACTCGTTGTGCATTTTATATCCCCTCGTCTGCTCGGAGATATAAAACACTCAACTCGTTTCATAATAGAGATCTACATCGTATGAGATGAAAATTCATTTGAGATCCTATATATACTAGATTATGCTGATTTAATATATATTTTGGATATTAATTTATGTAAATCTGTAACGTAGGTTTAAATGTCCAGTTTCCTCTTGGCAAAGTGTAAGACTGGTTACCCAGAGGGTTAGAATTGAGAACAATACTGCCCGATCTAATTATATATACATGTATATAAAATGCCCCGCTTTAATACATTTAAAGAAAATCATATCTTCATGCTATGATCTTGTCTCGACCATGAACTTTTAACCTTAACCTTTTTTCACGGAGGATAGTATATTTCATTCCTTATTATTCTTCTTTATCTTCGCCCCTCCTTTCTCCACCTCCCCTATCATAAAGAAACAAGAAACTACAAAAAGTCGATGACTATAACGAATTCTTTCCCTTTAACAAGCATCAGAAACAAGTTTGCTCCAGTCCTATTTTACTCCTGTTCCATATTTTGAGCCATGAAGTCCATATCACACAAGTCCCATCTTACTCCTGTCCATTTTGCACCAGCATACATTGTATTTGTCACACACCGTATTACGATGCTTAGCAATTTCAGGGAGGGTTCTGATCTCCTTACTCATACTAGATCAGCTCTTTCAGTGGCATAGACAGAGCAAAATTAAGTGGCAACTAAAAATTTTGCTCTGTCTATGCCACTGAAAGAGCTGTTCTAGTATGAGTAAGGGGATCAGAACCCTCCCTGAAATTGCTAAGCATCGTAATACGGTGTATGACAAATACAATGTATGCTGGTGCAAAATGGACAGGAGTAAGATGGGACTTGTGTGATATGGACTTCATGGCTCAAAATATGGAACAGGAGTAAAATAGGACTGGAGCAAACTTGTTTCTGATGCTTGTTAAAGGAAAAGAATTCGTTATAGTCATCGACTTTTTTTTTTTAGTTTCTCGTTTCTTTATGATAAGGAAGGTGGAGAAAGGAGGGGCGAAGATAAAGAAGAATGATAAGGATCGGAATATACTATCCTCCGTGAAAAAAAGGTTAAGGTTAAAAGTTCATGGTCGAGACAAGATCATAACATGAACATTTTTTTAAAATGTACTAAAGCGGGGCATTTTAAATTGGGCAGTATTGTTCCAATTTTAACTCTCTGGGTAACCAGTCTTACACTTTGCCAAGAGAAAACTGGACATTTAAAACTACATTACAGATTTACGTAAATTAATATCCAAAATATATATTTAATCAGCATAATCTAGTATATGAAAATATTTAAAGGCTTTGAAACGTAAACTGCACTTATAGCAAATCATTTTGACCTTGGACAGGAATTTACAATGGTGGCGTCCACTTATTGGGTATTTGTTCTTAACTTGACCACAGAAGACCTCGACACAATCAGGTTCAATTGGTAAAGTTATAATGTCAAATCAGTTCGTTCAATCAAATGACGTCATTTCGCTTCAAAGTATGTAAACATGAAATTAAATCTAATGTAGGTTTGACCTACTATAAGTCAAATCATAAAAGACTTACTTTTTAAAGTACAAATGTACTAGTGCTCGCGGGCACCTTTCTTTTGTGTGTAAAAGGAGAGGAAAAGATGTGGCCGAACCGGAAATCGAACCCGAGACCTTCTGCTATCAGGGCAGATACCCGTTCCTGCCAAACTCCATTCCACCAATTTTTCAAGTTTCCACGCCCTGGAAACCTCTCACGAGACTCTACATCACCGTTAGTCATTTAGTTGGGCACAGATTTTGTAACAGGAGAGAAAAAGATTGGACTGAATAATCCAGTCTCTCCGCTGCCGCTAAAAGAGACTGAACCCCACTATGGTTGTTACAGAACGAAGTCGGACGAAACTGTTGCCCAAAGATTTTTACATATAACAGACCTTAAATATTGATTTTCTTGCAGAAAAGGGAAGGATATCCAGCATGACCACCCTGCAGACACCCAGAGAAACGAACCCATGAAAGTGACACAGATTGACACCAGACAAAAAACTACAAACCGCACAAGGACGCTAGACCATGATACGAAATAATCGAAATAGACGCACAGAAACATCAAAGACAACACATAAAAGGAAGGAGACCAATGTGCACCCGGCGCCGACTTTGGACGGCCATTTGCTATTAGTAAATGGTGTTGTTATCCGGATTACGAGCGCACAATCCTCCTACTTATCCGAATACACAGAGGTCTCCATAGATCTAGACGCACAATTGTTGTATAAACATTAAACTTCTCAAACAATAAAGTTAAATGCAGTGGCCTCTAGTAGATCCTGACGACAATCTCAACAGCACTCACAATAGAGCACAAAAGTAAGCATCGACGGACCCCTAGCAAGCTAGAGGTGGGACCAGGTGCTCGGGAGGAGTAAGCATCCCCTGTTGGCTAGCCGCACCCGCCGTCGATGTCGGTTTAAGCACGATAATGAAAACAATATATAAAATACATGCAGTGTCTGACGTTATGTCTATGTAGAAAGTGAAAGTGCTATGGCGACAATGTCAGGGAAATATATATTCAAAACACTGTCAAACACTTTCAGATAGGACAGAGAATCAGGACCCAGTCTTCTCTGATGAGATTGCAGGTAACACTTAAGTAAACATTAAACTAACTATCTCTACCCACCTCGCATTTTTTTCTCGCTTCGTAGTTGCATTTTCGCCAATTTTTAACTCCCTACCAAACCAAACAGGCAAGGCAAAAGTTCGGAGAACCGACCAATAAGAACGAAGGATGCAAATATCACGTTTCACCCTTTGTTCTGATTGGTCGGTTCTCCGAACTTTTGCCTTGCCTGTTTGGTTTGGTAGGGAGTTAAAAATTGCCGTTACAAGAGACTTTCTGAATAATCCAGTCTCTTGGATGCCGTTACAAGAGACTCTGAATAATCCAGTCTCTTGGCTGCCGTTTCAAGAGAGTCTCTTGTCTCTCAAGTAACGGCAGCCAGGAGACTGGATAATTCAGTCTACCAGAAAGTGCTGCGTGTGTTCTCATTTTCGCAAAGGGTAGCCTTAAATATCAATTATGTTATAATGCATTCAATTTATTGAATGGTGTATAATGTTAAACGTCTTCAAATTCAATAGCATCATTTAAGAACTGATGAGTTTGCAGCATGAACAAAAAGATATTAAGATATTGATATGAAAGTTACCGATAGATTGAGGACGTGGTTCAAAGGGAATTTAAGACTAATTGATCTCAATATCTCGCTGTATAATTCGTGCAAGCTTCTCAAAACCCTGGATCTTATGTCACATTTTCGAAATTGTAAAATCATGTCGCAGTTTGATTTGGTATTAAATACCGGACAAGTTACAAAACAGAGAATTTGTAATTAATTTCTCATTCATTATTGCACGTATATATTTGATATAGACATGAAAGAATTATTCATTGGTCTAATAATGATATTAAGAAATATCTAACCCTTTTACATCAAAAGAAATGACCCAAAGAACGATTTCTCACGCATAGACAAAGAAATCAAAAATCGTGAAAAGGAATGATTGCCGGTACATTCCTTTTTAAAGTATTCTTAAAAGAAGAAATTTATGTTCAATTTTTAAAAGTGGTTGCGTTACTGTGGCCTGTTTTTGTGTAAAGCATTGTATTACGTAAAGCAATGTTTAAGAGCGGATCTAGAGGGAGGAAGGGAGGGGTAGGGAGACGGACCCAAGGTTTCTGGAATTCACCAAAAACGATTATTTTCATGTTCCCTCCTTTTACTCATGAAATATATATATATATATATACTTTTTTTTCAAAATTACAGGCGGAACCCCTCATATTCAACCACCCCCTCTTCCCGGTGGGCTTGACAACCCCTGGGAAAATGCCCTATATCCACCCCTGTATGTTGCAAAACGCTTATTATGACGTTTAGTTTGCAAAGTGCATTATATAGTGCGTCCTATGTCTCTTTTCTATATCTCTTTGAAATCGCAGGCTTTAATCTGACGATGACTGTAGGGGTCGCCACCTGTAAACAAAAGAATATGTCGATCGTACCAGTAATCTTCTATAAAGAATATCTTATCTGAAAGTTTATGATCATTATCATGAGTTTTATTTTTCCGACGCGACAGGACGGAAATTTTAAGTATATTATTTAAAAAGAACACTTTGAACAGCATTGGAGACTAAAGTAATTTTTGAAAAAGGCATACTTAACAAAATAATTAACGAAAAATGGTATATTTACCAGAGTAATTATGATAAATTACGATTATTTCGATACATTTTTACCAACAAATTGCTATCTCGTTATTGATAAAACAATGATTTGAAGACCATAGAATTGCATGCACACTGTCTACTTTTTTCTGTCTCTGAATTCTAATGATCGAATTATTAATTACAAAGGGGGTAATTTGGAGGGTTTTTTTTAACAGAAACTAGAACATATAAATTAGTCCTCAACAAATGCCCAATTTACTTTTTCTATCAAGAAAAGCACAGATCTAGGGGGCAAGGGGGGTTAGGAAACGCCCTTAATTTGTAAAGAAAGCACATTTTAATGTCTTAATATGATTTTTTTTTCAACGTTGGTTTGACACCTCCCCATGCGGTTTGGACCCCCCCCCCTGAAAATATATAAAGATCCTCCCACGTATAAAGTCCTTGGTCATGCTCAAATCTAAAAGGTTGAGAAGGGAGTCTTAGTATGTTCAGGACATTTCCTGGTTTTGTCAAAAATATACGGTGGCCGTAAAGGGCCATGTGAAAAATAAAATGTATTTCGTTCCCACGAAATATTATTTCGAGGGAACAAAATAATATTTCGTGGGAATGAGATAATATTTTGAGAGATCGAAATGTTATTTCGTGGGAACGAAATGTTATTTCATGGGAACGAAATAAATTTTCGTGAGAATGAAATAAAATTTCGTGGGAACGAAATATTATTTCGTGAGAACGAAATAACATTTCGTGGGAACGAAATCATATTTCTCTGGAACGAAATAATATTTCAAGGGAACGAAATCTTATTTCGTGGGAACGAAATAAAATTTCGAGGGAACGAAATAATTATTTCGTGGATGCGAAATAATTTATGGCTATACGTATGCGTACACCTCTCAAATTTGAAGATATCAAAATTAGAAAGTATGCTATAAAGGAACTACTTGAAATAGGGGTTGTTTTTAAAAGATCCGAAGTCGAAGTTTATGGGGCATACCAGAATCACCCTGTCTGGTTAAGAAGTTAAAAAAGAGACTTCTTTCACTCTATGAAAGGCAGTCCTGTCATACGTTAGGAACACTTCATTTTGTTAACATGAATGTTGACCAAGTGACCTATCGACCTTGACCTTGTATATAGTATTATCATGATTACATTTTTGATTCACCTAGGGGCTTAACCAAAAATGAGTTATCATGATTACATTTTTGGTTAAGCCCCTAGGTGAATCAAAAATGTAATCATGATAGTATTTAGATAATAGAAATGAAAACAGATTTCTTTCATAATCTTCGTATTTATTCACACATTCCAGATAAATGAGTACTACACTTTTAACCCTAATTCTGATCTACCAGTAGGGAACTTAAGTTTTTACTTAGGTCTTTTATTATCATATGTTTAATCTATAATTGTAATATACATGTATGGCACATATATACATAAGTCTGCACATGCACAAAAGGGAGAATTATTTTGTTCTCACGAAATATTATTTCGTTCCCTCGAAATATTATTTCGTTCCCGCGAAAAATTATTTTGTTCCCTCGAAATATTATTTCGTTCCCATGAAATAATTTCATTTTCAACAAGGCCCTGCACGGCCACTGTAAAAATACCATTCATTTTATGTTTTAAGAAATTCAAAATAAAGACAATACGTTTATAAATCGTTAAATTAGGAAATCAATTCTTGTCTGCATGTAGGATAATACATATTTATAAACAAAATTGAAAAATAAATCCAACATTCTTAAAATCGTAAAATTTCAGAAAAAAAATTTTTTGAATGATTGTAGGGACGACAATTATGTAAAACAGAATGAAGTTGACATCATGTGATTAATGAGCTGAACTATGAACCTGAAATCGAACTATTCATTTTTTTCATTTTTATTACTTCTGAACCATTATTTCTTCTTTACATTGATTCTTTAAAATCTCTTACAAAGTTTAAAATTGTATTGATACCTAAAGTTGGTGCAAAAGTTGTTCTTGAACACTGGGCCTACATTTTGTAGACTTTGAAATCGCCTTCTCAAAATTAATAATAAAAAAGACTTGTCATCTAAATGATAAATGAGTTTTAAAAACGTAGAAAGTTCTATAATTTATTACCCAAATAATATCATACGTACGTATTTTCTTTGGTACCATGATTCAATATGTTTCTTTAATCATTTCATTCAAAGTTTGGCCATGATTGCTCTATAGCATTTGTAAGGCGACATATGATTGGTCGAAAATTTTGTCATGATTGGTCGAACGCATTTGTAACAAAACATATAACTGGTCGTAAATTCGAAAATTTGCAAGTCGACGTATAATTGGTTAAACGATTGTATGAATTATATGGAGAACACTCGCTTCAAGAGAACCAAAAAAAATCATGCAAAGACAAAATTAACAATAGATAAGGGAAAGGAGACCAGTGCGCTTCCGAATCAGACTGACATTCCGTAGACGGTCATCTGTTAATTTTGATATAGCGAATGTTGTGGTTATCCGGATCACGTACGCACAACCTTCCAACCTATGCGTATAAGCAAAATTGACATATAATCAGTCGGACACTTGCAACTCGTTATAATTATAATGAGTCGGGCTAGTATATTACGTCAAAAATAATTTGACAAATATTAGTGAGTGAAATTTGATTGGTTGAGCAATTTTATGACGACTTTTGATTGGTCGATTTTTCAAAATATGATTGGTCAGTTTTAAGGCGACACTATCAATGGTCAAGTCAGTTTCGAACGATTGTTTTAGTTTGGATTATTTTATTTCTCAGATACAGAAAAGGGTATTGTTTCACAACATTGCATATGCCCTTGCCCTTTGCCATTCCCTATGATTGGTCTGATGATAAATTTACATATAATTGGTCAATTTGGTTGTAAAATGGCAAATGATTGACTGAGCCAGATGTACGAGTTTCGACATCCGATTGGTCGAGTCAGTTGTAAGCTGGCACATGACTGGTCGAGTCACTTATAAATCGACATATGATTGGCCGAGCAAGTTGTCATCTTTATTGGTCGATTTGATTAAAATAAGAAATACGATTTGTATATCAAGTTTGAAGTTGTGATATAATCAAGGAAAATTTTAAAATCATTCGTCTGGAGTAGCGATACATAATAGAATTTCAAAACGTTTATAAGATCGCAAACAGACATGGAAAATAGGAATTGCTCTCATTTCTTCTATGGTCAGAAAAATTAATACGCAGATTTCATTTTATTGTATTTTGAACAAAAAATTGCTTGAGAGTTCTCTCCCCTATCATCAACATGCACATCCAAATCACAATGTGATCGTCCAGCAATGTTAGCAACTAGAGAGCTGAATTCTAACAAGCGGCCTCGGCTTTTTTACCGGCAGTCATGACTGCCGGTATACTGCAATCAATCGTGACATACTTGCACGGATAAAATAACTCTTTGCAATATGATTGGTGGACAATTACAAAATATGCAAATATTCGTCAAGGTTACTCAGAAACTGTGCATAAGATACTTTCATCAGATCGGCTCAAGAGTCTAGATGACTTGACAAATGAAAGTCATATCGTATCAGTGCATTTTCTTCCGAAAGATGCATCGAAAAGTCTTTGTACCGATACGTCCTACACCAATCACAGATCCTCGGAAATTTCCGTAGCTCGAATCGGAAATAAAACGGAAAAGCCCGGAAATGTGCGATTGGTCAACAGGAACAAAAATCGTTTATTCCAATTTTTTCTTACTAGAATTTTACAATATTCAATGTCAGCTAACTGCCGGCAAGCTTTTTGTAAAAGCTATAGTACTTGTTCATATCTCTACTCATTGTATTTGTAAAAATTATCAATTGTGAATCTGCGTTGAATAAATGCTGTTTAAACTAAAATCAATTGATCTGAACATACATGTACCTGAATTTATGAAATATGATTTACTTTACACAGCACATCTGGTTTCTTTTATAATCAAAGTTTTGTATATTGGCATGAAGTTCAGATAAAACAAACATTCTCTTTTCATCTGTGCTTTGTCATAGTTTACACACGATCTTGTCCCATCGGGTTTACAGATAAATCGGAAAATTATTAATTTTTCTTTCATACATATTATTTGCTTTTGACAAAAATACCAATATCTTCGGTGTAAGAAAGGGTCATATCTCGCGTTCCCTGGGACTTTTTCCGATACTACCATGGAGAGTTCATAATCTATGTACGTCGTACATATGTCTATATTTTCCAATCTATTACATATACCCGAGAAAAGATCAAAAGGCAAAAAATGTGTTGACCAAATTCTCTCTCACTTCTAATCGATTCCGCCTTTCCATATTCTAGTACACCGGAATATGTCTTTTATTTGGAACTTTAAGATTTCGATAGATTTCGAGGTCATACATTAAAAAATGTGTTACGTAATCGTGACTTAAAGAATATCAATATGCATATATTTTTCTTACAGTCTTCATTTCGCTATATGTTGCAATCTAATACATGAATTTTCAAATAATTATCTCTTTGATTTTGACGGCTATAGGTTTGACTTTTAACTTTTCAGACAATCAAATGGTTCTTTTGCACCAAGCATATCGAAGCCTTTGTCAGTACAAATGTTAAACTTCAACAAATTGAAGAGCATCATTTTAAGAGCACAATTCAATTTTCAATTTCAAAAACGCTCCTACCTACATTGTGCATAGAATTATTTCAAAATCTCTCCATTTATTTTATTCAAGATCTTTATTTTTTTCTAGATTCATCACGGCAAAATCTTAAAGAGTGTTCGAATCTACACTTTTTTTTATTTCTAAAGACGAAGGATTGTGAGAGTTTAATTTTTAACAAAAAAGTAACAGAAGATATTAATATGACATAATAGCTATATATCTTCAGATATGTTGCGAATTAAAATTTAAAAGACAAGGCGAATAAAAGAGTATATATTTTTACGTAACTGACAAAGTGATCAAACGAAAATCCAAGTGCATCTGGGCAGTAAATATCACTGACTCAAATTTTGTTTGATCTCTTTGTCTGCACCTGTATAACAAATATTATTTAAAGTAATCTCTTCAAACTTATGACAAACTGAATCAATGTCTCCCTTCGCCATCTTGAGCACAGGCCTACGACACTTACATATTTACGGCAACTGTGTCTATCAGACACCATGCAAGCGCAATAAGTGACAAATGACAGCAAAAACAATTTTACTGGAAACTGCAAATTATCACTCCTTTGTCGAAGCTGTAACGTACTAAATGATATATATATTGAAAAATTCAGTATAGACAGGGATTTATTTTCCGGTGAAATTACACTCAACTTTTTTCCACCTTGGAATTTGCTAACCCGTGCCATCTCGCCGAAGCTTCATCGAAGGACACTTCTGATTGGGTGTCAATTTAAATCCCACCTACTTGCGTGACGTGACAATAACTACATCAGACCGACAGGTGAACTCAACTCAGTTAAAATCAAAAACACAACCACGTGTCGGTGTCGTGTGCGCAAAGTCTACCTATACTTATGATTTTTTGAATTTGATATCGCGATAATATTTTGATTGAGAAGAGTCTTTTAATACACGTTCAGATATTGGACATGGCAACCCTGCATCCGGCCTTCCCAAATGATCGTTTAGTTGCACTTTGTCAGAAATCGTGTGTAAATTCGAATTTAGAACTACACCAGATATACTTTTTTTTCAAATATTTCTTTTTTCTTTTCAGACGACTAGACAAATTCACTTTTAAATCTCCATCGTTCAAAGTAAGAAGATATGAATATTTGTCCCATATTTGAAGCTATAGACTTTGTCGATGATATTGTGTATCTTGATTCAGAATTTCCGGAGACCAACACTTTGTATAAAGAACAATATTCTCTCTCTCTGTCTGGGTTTTTAAAAAAATTATTTCGAAAACGATGTGGATACAGACGTAGGCCTGACTACGCCCATGTATAAACCATCGGGAGGCACGAAGACCCCCCCCCCCCCCTTCCACCCCGATCTATTTAAGCGTACCTGCTTTTATCTCATAGTGAGAAAAAAAAATCACAAACAGGAATCAATCCACAATCACTTTATGAAGATCACATTACTTAGTTCTGTCATAAAATAAATATAGTATTTCAACAACAAGCATGCTATTCAACAGTTTTCTTATCGTTTTAAAACCTTTCCCCTTACTTAAAAATGCATTTCAAATTGATACAAATGATAGTTTAATCGTTGGATTTGATCATTATTGCCTATGGTATTCATTAGATTAAGGAATACCCGATATAAATAGTAAATAATACAACTTTGCCACTTGACCAATCAGGATGACGGATACAAAGCGTTCATGAGTACATTTAAATTACCGTGCGCATTGACCTGGCAAATTCCAAGGTGGAAAAAAGTTGAGTGTATTATTCTGCTCGGTGGACGATGTATTTAATGAAATAGTGTGTCAAACACCCGTGAACAAGAGAGATCTACAGCTTAATTTTAACAGAATGTCAATTTTATGGAGAGGTCAAAGTGTCAAGGTCGAACATTTATAGGAATCAGAGTAAAAGTCTTTCCTTTATTGATATATCTTTTATAAATTATCTTTTAAATGATATGCTGAACGTTTAAAATTCACACCTCCTCTCAAAATGCCATTTTTTTATAGATACAAATCGCTTGAAAAATTCATCAAATTTTTTGAAAGAGAAATCTACGAATTCAAGGCAACGTCAAATATTCTGCATATTAATCATGTAAACATTTATAGCATGTTAGAAAATTTTGAAAATGTCACAATATTGTATATCCAGGTTTTTATAAAGTGCATACTATATTCTAAGGAGAAATTCAAATTACAGTCGCTTGAAGTGACATAAAAAAACATAAAAGTTTTAATTATAAAATTTTGCTTTGGATTCAATGTTTATCATTTTCATGTTAATTAATTCACTAATCTAAAGAAAAGGTGGCATTTCTAAAATAAATTCATCTTTGGCACGAAATAACATGTGCCCCCCCCCCCCCCTTTCCTCTACTTTTTCTCCTTGGCGAACAAGGAAATCATTTATACATGCATATAACATTATTAAATTCTCTGTCTTATGAAATATCTTTGAAAAAAAATCGTTAAATGTAAAATAAAGTGAAATGCCACAAGAACAAAAAACACCCTATAATTGCTTGCGTTCTGGTTTTCCTGCACATGTTTTGTATTTTATAATTTTAAATTCATTCATTATATTTGTTTGATCTAAGGTATATATATATATATTTATCTTTTATCATAAATACCAAAATACCTAAATTGTCATAAGTGTTTTACAGGCATGCAAATATAGGAACGTACAGAATAATCACGACTTACCAGCGTCTATGGGTGTCCACCATTGCGATATGAGGATAACCACTTGTAAGACAAGGGGCCCGTGCCATCCCATCTTCATAATAATGGCCTTGTAAAGGCACTTGGCTTGCAAGACAGTCAGTTCTGAACTAGCAGAGTTTTTCAATATTTAAATCATATCCGAACAATGCCAACATTTAAATTTAAATTCTTCATTAACGATTGGTCGTTGATACTTTTTGCACTTGCGCAGAATTCTAGGCTTCTTTTTTTTCTTCTTTCTTTTAAATATCTAATCTGGAGTTCTGGTTTCTTTTTTTCAATTTGCGTCATAGAATTCTTTTCTTTGTTCTATTTTCATTTATAATTTGGCTTTGATTCAACAGTTTTTCATATCGATTAAAACATGCTTGAAACGCTAAAATCTAGCTTTTGAATACACACACCTCGAAATAAAACTAACTGAAAAATATTCTTTTACCTGGCAGAATTAAGTTCAGATACATAATGTATTTGAAGCAGGACACCACAAAAGGTGGAATCGTTGTTTTAACTACATCTCTAGTTATCAGAATATTAATTTCTCTTAAACTTTGGAGTTTGAAATTATTTTCAATAAGGAAACTTTTAAGGTCAAATTCCATCTTTGAGTTGTAAAAATGTCGAGTTAAGATGTGATAGCAGGTATCAATATACATAATGTTTATGTTGGACTGAAACTGAAATAAAAATTGTACGCATGGAATGTCAATAGCAGATTAAATCCCGTGTCTTTCCTCCGCACGCACGGAAAAGCCCGAAAAAGCCCGAAAAAGCCCGAAATAACGAGCGACTGAATATGTTATTTGATTTGTACGTGACCGTAAGTACACCCGCCCATTGCCTATATATATGTAAAATTTTCTATAAAAAGCACACGAAAGACATGTATATAACAATTACCTATTCTTCCCTGCCAGCATTCGAATCCACTACCCACAGCACCTTCCGCCTGACAATCAAGAGTTCGGCACGCTATCCACTACACCATCTCGACTTCACAAAAATGAAGTTTTGACGGCAAGGGTCTATCGTATCGGATTCATGATCACTCGGTAGTCGACGGTTTTCGGGATTTACCCCATGTACTGATGGTTGGATCGCCCTAGAATTTTCAGTAGGTATATACGGTGGCCGTAAAGGGCCGTGTAAAAATAAAATTATTTCGTGGGAACGAAATAATACTTCATGGGAACGAAATAATATTTCGAGGGAACGAAATAATATTTCGTGGGTACAAAATGATATTTCGAGGGAACGAAACGATATTTCGTAAGAACAAAATTATTTCGTCGGAACGCAATAATATTTCGAGGGAGCAAAATATTATTTCGAAGGAACGAAATAAGAGTTCGAGGGAACGAAATAAGATTTCGAGGGAACAAAATAATGTTTCGTTGGAAGGAAATAAGATTTCGAGGGAACGAAATAAGATTTCGAGGGAACGAAATAATATATGTCTCTGTGCATGCCTGTTAAATCTGAATATATCAAAATGGAAGACTTCGAAATTAGAAATTATGCTACAAAGGAATTATTTGAAATAGGGGTCGTTTTCAATGATCCAAAATTGAAGCTAAGGGGGAATATAGGAATTACTATGTCTGTCTGTCGATTAAAATGTTTAAAAAAAATTCTTTCGTACTTTCAAAGATTGGCCTGTCATACGTTCACCATAAGGTGTACTACATTTTATTACCGAGACTGTTGACCAAGTGACCTTTCTACCTTGACCTTGAATACAGCATTTAGATAAAAAAAATTAAATAAAAACGTTTTTCTCTCATACTCTTCGTATTTTGTTCACAAATCCCCGATAAAGAGTACTATATTTAATATTAATCTACCAGTAAAGACCTTGACCTTTATTTTGGGCCTTGAGTTGAATCTTTTATTATTAATCATATAACTGTAATTGAAAATTTCCATATGTACATGTAGGTATGGCACATATATACAGAGGTCTGCACATGCGCAAAAAGGAGGATTATTTCGTTTCTACGAAATACTAATTCGTTCCCACGAAATAATACACTGTTCAAAAAAATTAAAGGAGCAATTTTCTCATTGTAATATAATGGTACATAGCTTGTAAGATTTTCTGGGCTCCCTTAATTTTTTTGACCAGTGTATTTCGTTCCATCGAAATATTATTTCGTTCCCAAGAAATATTATTTCGCTCCCTCGAAATACTATTTCGTTCCCTCGAAATATTATTTCTTTCTCACGAAATATTATTTCGTTCCTACGAAACATTATTTCGTTTCCACGAAATAATATTTTGTTCCTACGAAATAATATTTCGTTCCCTCGAAATATTATTTCATTCCCACGAAATATTTTTTTCGTTCCCACGAAATATTGATCATTTCGTTCCCACGAAATATCGATCATTTCGTTCCCATGAAATATTATTTTGTTTCTACGAAATATTATTTCGTCTCCACGAAATAATATTTCGTTCCTTCAAAATAATATTTCGTTCCCTCGAAATATTACTTCGTTCCCAGGAAATATTATTTCGTTCTCACGAAATATCATTTCGTGCCCATGAAATATCATTCCGTTCCCTCGAACCACGAAATGTAATTTCGTTCCCTCAAAAATTTTGGAAAAATCGAAATAACATATCGTTCCCACGAAATATTATATCTTACAAGTATTTTGAGGGAGCGAAATAATTTTTTTACATGGCCCTTTACGGTCACCTTAGGCAAACCATCTTTCTGATTGACACAGTAGCGAGTTGTCAGTGCTTGTAAACATCGTCATCGTACTGCATTATGACGTCATATGACGTCATATTTGATTACTATTCGCTATTTTCGAAAACCATAGTTACTTCCCATTTGAGACGGTATCTAACGTAGACTGATTATGACGTTATCAAATTCTATAGAAACAGTCCTAAAAGTCTGGGAAATGGCGGTATAAAATCGACGTTACCATATCATTTTCATGACGTCACAATGGTTTTACGTCAGATACCGTCTGTAAGGGTGAAAAACTCTGTATTCCACAAAGACTCAATACGTCATGAAGAAACAACAGTTGCGATGTGGTACATTTGGCGATCTATCAACATGTCAGACATTGCACCTTTTGTCCAGCGTAAACTTTATGACGTCATAATTAATGGTCCGTCATTGTTTGACGGATTATTGATTGTGACGTCACAATGTAAAAGTCCGCCAGCAGGAGCGATGTCAGGACATAAGGCGATCCGAGGCCGTACAGACCACGCACTTATTTCGCGCTGATTGTATATGGCTCCTATAGTTTTGCCCACGTATCATCATGTTATCCCCAGGGAGATAGTACCTCACGAACCTCCTCGTCGGTTACTCACGTTACCTACATATTTTGCATATAGATAGCGAGTACTTGCAAGTGCGGCGAGTTCAGACAAAATGAAAATGCACACCCTTTTGAACGTTCACATTTCAATTTAAAAATTTAATTTGTACCACATGTAGGTTTTTATATAATATTTCTCAAAATTTTCCAGTCGCGCAACAATTTATTTCACATGTTTTCACGTAATCTAGATAGAGCATATTTCATTTACAATCAATAAGGACAGATGTATGTACACAAAATAGCGAGAGAAACCTTTTTCTTTTAGATTTTCAATATATGCAGGAAATTGCAATCTTTTTCATGAAAACACATACATGTACGTACTTAAGATCCGATTGATTTTAAGTCTATTATTCTCAATGTTTATCATTAATATACAGTCGATACTATATCGACGTAATTTTGTTCTTTGTTGTTTCAAAATTGTATCGGAAATAATTTTCCTACATGTATGCTAAAAGATCGTTCAATTCTGATTAAAGTTTGATATGAAAACTCTTAAAAAGCCTGTTTATTAAAATCTAAAGCAAACACAAAATAACAATGTAGAAGGAAACTCAAAGAACCGACTTTAAGAATGACATTGATACTGTCTCAGTTACTTTATAACAGAAATTGCTCTGGGTCGATTTTTCGGTTTTGAAAACCCCCAAAAATTAGAGACTATAAAAAATTAGAAAAAGTAATAAAATATCATAATTTCGAAATGTTCATTCAAGAATATGCCCACTGTGCAACAAATAGTGTAACAATGTAATTCCCATAGCATAGGAATAAAGCTTATTATTGTGGCAAGAACAATTTTTTTTTCAAATTCCATTCTATTGAAAAAAAAAAATATGTGAAAAACTTACACGATAATGTAGAGAGACCGGGGTTCAGTTTCTCTCCGCCTAAACATTGTCAAAGGTACATCGTTTCCCCTTATCTTTGCGTGACTTTTTTTTTCGAAAAATAAAAAAGACTGGACCCCCCCCCCCCATCTCAACTCTTCCCTGGATCGGACTTGACCCCCCAGCCACCCACCCCAGTGGCGGATCCAGTCCCCCCCCCCCTTTTGTCGGGGGGTCAAGGGGCGAATTTTGCCGATTTTTACTGAATATGGACCAAAATATACCTGTTTTTGGAACATTTTGGGTCAGTGCCGGGGGGGGGGGGGGGGGCGGACGCCCCCTCCGCACCCCCGAATCCGCCACTGCACCCGTCCATTAAATCTGGATCAGACATGAGCACATTGTATACAGAACTCAGTTTTCCCTGTCTGGTCATTTTCTTCACTTTCATGACCTTGATATTTAGGTACAAGTGAACTATAGAGAGTTTAGCTAACTCAAAGATTATATTTTTATATAAATTCCGTATTAAATCTGATTTAAAATGTAATTGACGTCATGACATAATTACCAAAATAAACTTCTTGAGCTTACATTGTTCGTACGGTCAATCAAAAAACAAAGAGATTAAAGATAACTGTGTATTGTATAAATTATTTGAATAAGCCACCGGTAAAGTCTTTTGCCCAAAATGATTGTTGCTTTAAATAAAAAAATATCAAATTGAACTTTATTTAGCCCTTTAACCGACGGCCGTCAGGCCACTAATTATTTAACTCTGAAAGGCCCTTAATGTAGATCTTGAACCACAAGTAGCTCTACTTACAAATTCAATCTAGGTAACTCATATTCAGTATTTTCTCAAGATTTACTCATATCCTTTCCTCCTCCTCCTCCCTATCACCAACACAACATCATCATCATCATCATCATCATCATTGGTGCAATATTAAGATAAGGGTAAAAAATGATGATGATGATGATGATGATGGCGGTGGTGGTGGTGGTGGTGGTGGTGATGATGATGATGATGATGATGATGATGATGATGATGGTGATGATGATGATGATGATGATGGTGGTGGTGGTGGTGGTTGTGATGATGATGATGATGATGATGATGATGATGATGATGATGATGATGATGATGATGATGATGATGATGATGATGATGGTGGTGGTGTCGATGATGATGATGATGATGATGATGATGATGATGATGATGATGATGATGATGATGATGATGATAATGATGATGATAATGATGATGATGACGACGACGACGACTGTGGTGGTGGTGGTGGTGGTGATGATGATGATGGTGGTGGTGTCGATGATGATGATGATGATGATGATGATGATGATGATGATGATGATGATGATGATGATGATGATGATGATGATGATGATGATGATGATGATGATGATGATGATGACGACGACGACGACTGTGGTGGTGGTGGTGGTGGTGGTGATGATGATGGTGGTGGTGTCGATGATGATGATGATGATGATGATGATGATGATGATAATTGTCGTGGTGGTGTTGAGGAGGAGGAAGAGGAGGAGGAGGAAGACGCAGGCGATTTAGCAGATTTATTCAGCTAAATAATTATAGTTTAGAATTCTGTATAATTTCTTCATTGTTTATTTAAGTCCTTGTATAAAATTTGCAAAACCATTTACATCCACGACATTTGATACAGAAAGCTCAGACCTTATCAAGTTCACATCTCCAGCAATGTATTGAATATTTAATGATTCGATCAATGAAGTTTTATCAATTATATCGAAGATTAAGGGCTCCTTTAACTACAGGTTGTTACAGTTTTTCTAACCTTTGATTCCTATTTTAAAAGCTGTTTATTGACATGAATGTTTACCCACCCTATGCTGACTAAGACATAAGGCCATTCAAATCATAAAACATCAACTATTTTTAGTTTAAAGGTTTATAATTTGATCAGATAGGGACAACCTTATATAGATGTCAAGTCGTTGTTAAAAGACCTCCAACCTGAGCATGAAGCAAGGATGATTTCAACACACAAATATAAAACATAACAGTGTCATAAATGGTGCCGCAGCTGGGACAATATAAAGTGGATGCTTTCCATGATGCAGGCGTCTAGACCCTAAACTTTACGGCAGTAATCCATGTTAAACCAGGACCTCTCAGAAACTCAAAAGACGGACAGTCGGACATTTTCAAACTGAAGATTATATTTTCTATTCATTCGTGCGATCTTATAAATTCTAGAAATAAAATAATTCAAAAGTGTATTAACAATTTCCAATATGCTTTGTCCTATTTATTTATTTATTTATTCATTTATTTATTTATCTATTTATTTATTTATTTACAATAAAACACTATATTTTCCCGTACGTTTTGCCTTGCTGAATTATAACTTTTCCAAAAAGGTCCAAACTAAAATCATAAAACTTTAAAAACAGCTCAGGCAATTAGTGTTTTTACTGTATTTATATAACAAATGACTGTGTTTCTTTCTCTTTCTTTCTTTCTTTATTTCTTTATTTATTTACATGTATTTATTTATTTATATAATTATCTATCTATTTATTACTTGTAAATAATCTAATTTATTTTTTTCTGTATCGATGGGCCCTTGTCTACAGATTCATACACTTACAACTTTAACAAAGACATGCAAATAAGTAAAGAGCACGTCCAAAATAACATGCAGACACTACATGGTTTGAACATTCATTCATTATACAGAGCATTTAATATGTAAATTAATGTTATCGTTGTCCTATATCTAATTAATATAAAATTAGAAGCAATACTTGGCATGTACATGTGTTATATATACACCATTACACAATATCAATTGTCCAGTTTTTGTCTTTGGTGTGCCTTTGTAAGAGACATTTTTTTATGCTCTGAATCACCTACCACAGGCAGCGGATCCAACATTTTATTCCAGAGGGATCCAAACTAAAGTCATGAAAAACCAGCTCAGGCACTTTTTATTGGTTGAGCTAAAATCAACTAGATCTAGAACCGCGCTTGACTTCTCAGTGCATGGTCTGTTATATTGACGATACAGCCTACCTATATATACTTAATAATGTCTGATTTATGCCAACAAATCTTTACCTGCCCCTTGTCCAAGTTAATTTTAAAGATAAAGGAATAGGACGGCCACTTTGGAGTGAATCAATGAGCTTGTCAACGATGTGGTCTACCATTGTTACGGGAATTGAAGTTCGATGGGCTAACTCTAATGGTGTGGTTATCCGGATGACCGAACCCTAAGAAAAGTCTAATTATATATCGTCGTCATCCGAAATATTAGTGTAAGAATAAATATCATTTACTTCATATACGTACATCAGTGGCGGATCTAGGATTTCAGAAAAGGGGGGCCCAAAGTTTCAGCTCGAAGAAAATTGTTCGAAGATAAACTGACAAGCAAAAAAAAAAAAAAAAAAAAAGGTCGAAGACAAAAAAGACCTGCATAACCTGAAGCTCAAGACTGGTGATTTTAATTAATAAGTTGGGGGGGGTCATTCCAACTGCATGTTGCATTTAGAAGATAGAGTTTCTTGATACGTTTACTTAAATTTATAGGTATACTGGCGAGCGTAGCGAGCCGGAAAATTTAAAGATTTGAAGTTTTCTTTTTTTGTTTTGGTTCAGTCATCCATACATGTATATATACATACATGTATATATTATTCTAAATTGGCGAGCGGAGCGAGCCGGGAAATTTTTGGAATAGATGGTTACATTTAGTCATAAGATTACAATATCTCTCTCATTTTCCATCCTCTGTTTTTGTTTGACCAATTGGGGAAGGTTGGGAAGATTAGGGCATTGCAACCCCACTATCCACCTGTTTAAAATGGTTAGATCGGCCCATGAAAATGAAGCATATGGTAATTATTCAAGTGTTAATTTAATTTTGAATTTTGTATATGTTTATGACATATGAATCCGTTCAATCACGATGACAAAGAAAGTTCAAGACAAAGTGAAGACGAAAAAATAGACAGCTAATGAAAATTAAGTGTGGCGAGCGAAGCGAGCCGAAAATTTCCCCAAAAGTAAAGAGATTAAGCATAAAAAGAGTATTCTGAATCAATAACTTTGGGTGAAAAAGGGGGGGGGGGGCCCTGGGCCCCCCCCTCTAAATCCGCCACTGTACATGTATATAGAGAGAACAGATCAATCAAAGAAAACAAACGGCAAATAGTGCATGTATATAGAGAGAACAGGTCAACCAAAGAAAACAAACAGCAAATAATTATAAAAAAATGAAAACTTACTTTGAACAAAAAACTTCAACTTAACACTTTCTTCCGCTCATAAAATAGTTGATCGTGTTTAACAGGTGAAATTGATATCTTTATTGAACATTTTGTCATTGTTTTTATGACATTCCTTGCTCTTGGTTTCAGATTGTGTATGTTTGACTTTGGCTGTACATCAAAATAATTTTGTTTATATGATAAAACTGTGAGACAAAACGAAATAAAAAGTGTAGTGTCCGGAAATGACCTCTATTGGACAATGTAGTATTGGGAAACAACTGAAGAAGAAGAAGAAGAAGAAAGAAAACATGATTTTTTTCTCTATTCAAGCATCCTTTTAGAATATGAAAAAGAATATCTGCGGATCTAGAATAAGGGCATCCCTCCCCAAGGATTTTTACAAAAAATAATGCTGTTTATTCCGGTTTTTTACGTATATGATTTTTTTTTCAAAACCATAGACAGGACTCCTTCTGATGGACTGGACACCCCTCCAACACCCCTCATACAAACACCCTCACCCATCCACCCTGTCATACTCGAGAAAAGTACTTGGTTCTCCGTTGTTGTATTGAAATTGACGCCATAATCAAGAATCAATAAATTATTATAAAACAATTGCAACCATGTCTTAATTATTTATGTATAATAAAGTTGTGAACGTCTATCTTTTAAGTACTGCGCGATTCTTTTCTTTACATCTATATACTTTAGTCTTACATATATAAATTAATAAAAGTGTAGTAATATTCATTCTTTAATTGTATTTCATGCAAATTATGCAAAAACTGCCAGCTTGAATTTAAAATTTAAGAAAAGACAAACGGTAAACATAAGAATTAAAAAAAACTGTAAAGGTACATACCTCCCCTGGATGCTGGAACATTGGTCAAGAAAATAATGGAGAAAACCAAAATGAGAAAACGATTCCGCTCCATCCGTATAGCTGTACGAAATGTGAAGGACGCCTGTACCAATTGTTCTTTATACAAACCGGAATTACTGACCAGAAACGGTTCTGCGCTCTATGATCCTATTGTTTTTTGACGCGCACATGTATAACACGGCTTAAATGTGAGATTTAAAAGATTTAATCCAATTCTTAAATTTTGGCACACAAGTTCTATTTGTGACGCAAGTTTTATATAAGAATGGATTGAGTACAATAACGTTATCTACATGTATATATACATATGTTCTTGTTACAGGATAGATTGATTTAGAATATTGAAAAACGGGGGGATGACTCGAAGACACTAACTAGATGTTTTTAAAAAACAAAGCAACAGCATACAAAATTAATAGATACTTGAAAAATCGATACATTTCATGTTTTTTTTTATTTAGTTTCTTCTTACTTTCATCTATTCCACATGGTCTCGAACATTCTTTTTTTTAATGACATACGCGTATATAGATTTTTTTATCGGGGGGGGGGGGGGGGGGGGTAAGTTAGGGGGATGGTCTTGTTGGTTTATTGTAGTCTTTTGTGTTTAATTTGTCCCTATTGCGTCTCTTTCTGTGCTTATCTGTTCTGTGTTTTTTGCATTGGGTGCTTTTTGGCTTTGCTGTGGGTACTGCAAACTGCAATCGAGTGTTGTCGGAGATCATCTCCTTTCTATTCTATCCCAAACTTTTGAATAAAGAGAAATAAAACGGTAAAAATTAGAAAAATAAGATTCCAAAAGTAAGAAGAAAAGGGAGTCCTGACCTCTCTAAAACCATTACCTCAATTTGGGTCCGCACACTATGATATGGTTGTCAGAGATGTATGAGATGTATTGATTTCTATATTAATTTCTCTTTACACTTCATTAAGCATGCATGTTAATAGCTTTAGCTAATTAACACAGCGTCTACATGTAACATCAAGTACATTTTGTTTGCACTGAGCTCATGCATTTTTGACGTTTTTCGGTTGCAATTGTATTTTCTCAATGTGTAGAAGAGAAATAAATAAATTTGTAAAACTTCATCGACGGAAACCCATGGCATCTTCTCCGTTATACTACGTGAGATAATCGTAGGACAATAGGCTGTGGGTTTCCAACGATGGTAAAACTTATGGTTGATCAGATCAAGGACTATCAAATTTTATAAATCTATCACATAAATAATTGTTTTAGAACGATGCTCTCATAGTTTTGCTTTTATAAGGAAATAAATCTATTTACCTTCCAAAAGAAATACATGTACATGTACTGACTTCTAGTTTTAGTTTGACTTTGAGAACCTCTAGGACTTATGAACAAGGAAGTGGCGACATCTACACCGCAGTGCGTTTTTGTCTAAGCGGCGTAACTCTGTCAAGCAAAATGCAAACCCCTTGCGTCCTGTGGCCACATACTACACTGAGACAAAATGACAAAATGAAAAACGAGTTCCAAGTGGGAACCTTTACGATCGTGTTTACATGTTAAGAATAAGTGGCTGACCAATCAAAAAGACACACAGAGAGTGGTACTGTGCTTGTTAAGGACAATCATAACTAGATCTGTAGCACCCTGATTTGTCGATTTTTTCTGAAATATACTGTTGTAATCTAAGCAGTTATATATCATACTTGTATACTAGATGGTGAATTGATTTCCAATACTGTCATGTATTCACAAGATTGATTGATTGATTGATTTATCTTTTGTCATGATGCTTTCTGTGTATATAATGAAATGTCATGCCTGCAAGGGTCCATTTTGGTCAATAAACTATCTTATCTTAATTGTCTTATTCATGTGTATTATTGATGACAATTGACTTGAAGCCACCGCAATTTTGAGTTTACTAATATACACTATGCATCTATGCACACTGTGACTTAATTATTTATAAACATGTTCATAATTCCGTGCTATATGCATTTGTTTGATACACAAGCAGATACCTCCCCCCGCCCCACCCCACCTTACCCTACCCTACCCTACCCTACCCTACCCTACCCTACCCTACCCTACCCTACCCTACCCCACCCCACCCCACCCTACCCTACCCTACCCTACCCCACTCCCTTCTTTACACCTGAAGAAAACTCATTGATCCAAGAATGATTTTTTTAATATTATAAATGATACTTAATACTTTTTGAAGTAACTACCTCGTAAATTTAGTCATTTCTTTCTACAGATAAATTATGATTATTACAATCATAATAACAAAATAATTGCATAAAATTTGATATTCGATTCTTCTTAGTATATCATATTTCATTTTTCTTTTGTGAAATTGACGATGGTTGACAGTCCTTTGGTTGCTATATTTACTATTAAAGAACTTATTAGAGTATAAATAAATCATCTGTGATAAATGTCCAATTCATTTTGACAACCCCTTCCAGGTCAATCGTTCATCAAGATATGGGTATAAAGTTAATGCTATCTGATATGTATGTATCATAAACAATAAATCTACAATGTATATATTTTAGGACTAAATTAGTACCAGTATTTGACACTATCTTCTGATTGATTGATTTATGGGCAAGAGAATTGTGCTCTGTTTTCAAAATTTGTATATTTTAACTTGTCAATCAAAAGATTCGATCATTGTAGGCCAAGAAGGCTTCATTCATATTTCATATTTATTCATCGATTCATTTTAATTATGGTAAAAAATAAGATAGTGAAAAATGACCCACGGATGATCACAATAATTCATGTAAAATGAATGTGAGAAAGAAAAATCATATCTCAGCGTAGGAATGGCGAATCAAGACTTATAAAGCATTATGCAGGGAAAATAAATGGTTATTTAATTCATCCAAATAAAGAATAAATTAAGATTTTTAGAAACCTTTTTTATTGCTGTTGATTCTTGTTTCTTGTTTCATGGTTTTTTTTTTTCGTTTTTTTTTTTTTTTTTTCGTTTTGTCCAGCGCCGGTCGTTCACGATCGTGACCTCTCACTTTCACACTCGGGTATGCAAATGAGATAGATATGAATTTCTCAACAATGACCTTTGACCTTTGAAAAAAGACCATGAGGAGGATGTTGATAAAATTCACGAGCCTAGCTACAAGCGTGAAAAAAAGAAATACAGAATAATTTTTAAGCTCACGCAATGAAACTGGACTTTCTTGGCCATCTTTTTTAATCCCTCGATGCGACTCTTAGGAAACTGTATAATGAACAATATTTTATTAGAAAAAAACCAGGTGTTCATTCTGTGATAGGGACGGAAAAATCAAAAATATATCCGTCCCCTTTCATAAATTAATGTATGCAATCCGATATATGACCTACAAATCATGGAATATCACACCACATGCCAAAAGTCCCTGAGAATCTCTTGTTTATGTTCAAAAATCCAATCAAAACTTGATTATTTTACAATGTTTATTTTGACAACACGCTTGTATCTGCCCCGTTAACCTGTTTATAACTTCTCAAATTTGGCAACGTCATTCATTTTATAGTACAAATTTCAGCTGATGGAACATGTATAAGTTAGTTTACCGTTTTCTTGCCGCATCGTATGACCGTGCCGGACTTTGGGCCCCATATGGTGATATAGGTTCTGGAGGTATTATGTACTTTAATAAAATTAATACCCTTAAAAGATGCTGAGATTTACATGACTATATAGAGCTTTAACATGATAATCGGCACGGTCCTCGTTTTATTCTAAATTCAACAATATTGAAGTATACTTAAAGTTAAATAAACCTTTATTTTTTCTGTGGAATGTCTACCATAAATATGCCAAAGATTTCAAATTCATATGAACACCAAAAAAGCTTTCCCTTTCTTTATGTTACCAGGTGAATTACTGTGGAGCTTCCAGGGGTCGTGTTCCATGTACCCCAATCAGGACGTAACTCTGTATCCAAGCGCGGATTTAGAGGAGGGTTTGGTGTTCATTGGATCAGGACCCGACAACACCCCTCCTGGAATTTTCCCAAATGCTGACTTTTCCCCTTTGCATATAGTTACTTATCATATAATTTTATTTTCAAAACCATACACTGGAACCCCACCCCATCTGGAATTGTTCTACATCCGCCAATGAGATAAAATCGATCAGTCATGAACAAAACTGGAGATTGATTGTGGCGTCAAAATGTAAACGTACACCGGCAGGTGCGATATCAGACATTTTTCAATCCCTTGATTTTTTCGAATCTACACGGTGACATTTTCTATATTCTATCATAACAGAGATTTGTACTGTTTAATCTATCAACAAGAGGCCCAGGGACCACATCGCTCACATGAAAAGAATGGAAATATACAGCGAATGGGAACTAATAACAGCATAAAACCATATCATTTTAAATTAGTTCAATATATTTTGAATATATTCAAACATCTTTTTTCATCCTATTCATTTGTGAATGTAATCGATTATTTACCTTCTGGTATTTATGTTACAATTGTTTCATCTTTTTTTTAAATAATAGAAATTAGAAATATCTCATTTAAAGAAACTTTATCGAAAGAAAGAAGTCACAGTATTGAAAACCCCAAATGAAGACATATTTCCCTTTTATTTTGCTATAGCGGAAGAATTTAAACTTCAACAATACGTAAAGTTTCCATTGGAAAGACATAAAAGGTCTATTTTTACTAAACTTATAGTAAGTGTACATCAGCTAGAAATTGAGGTACAAAATGTAGGAAGATACAAACGTCCCTATGTCTTGAAGGAAAATCGATTTTGTATATCTTATGGTAACGTTGTTGGGAAGAAACTCATTTTCTATTTACGTGCCGTCTGTTGTAACTAAGAAAATACATTTTTTTTGTGACAATGATATTCGTACAGAAATAGACAAATAAATAGACAAATAGACAAATAAATAGACAAATAGCCAATAGACAAATAAATATACAAATAAATAGACAAATAGACAAATAAATAGACACATAAATAGACAAATAAATAGACAAATAAATAGACAAATGCAAAGAGATCTTAAACCCTTCTGGTATTGTTTCTTGTAAATGTATTTGTTGCTACTTACTGTCTGCTTTTGAAAATAGGTCGGATATATTCAAAGAAATTGAAATTATATGAATCTGAATAATCCATTTGTCAATTATTGAAAATATTACTGTATTCATGACTATAATAAATGGATTCCTATTTCATCTTTATGTATTAAGTTTTTGAGTATATATACTATACAATTATTGACTTTCGTGACTATACAGACCTGGTCAGGTATTGGTGTAAACTGTTCTACGTCCTCTAGATCTCTCCCTCTTACTTTAACACTGTTCTGATTCTGTGCGTTCATCCTCATTACTTTGGTTTTACCGATGTTGATTTTTAGTCCTACTCTGCTCACTTCGCTGTCTGGTTTGGTTGTTTTGCTCGGAATATGTTCCTTCGTTGATGAGAATAATGAAATATCATCAGTAAAGTCAAGGTCGTCCATTTTTGATGTTAAGGTGGGTCCCTACTCGAACCGTTATAGGTTTTCCTAATACACAGCAGTCTGGGTATCACGTTTTACATCTGATGGCATTTTCGTCATTTCTCTCTGTTCTTCTCATAACCCAATCCATAGGAAATAAGGATATGAAGCCCGACATATTACATCCTTGTTTCACTCCTATTCTGATATGAAACCACTCTCCTATAATTATCTCCCTGATCTTATAATGTACACTGAAAATCTTCGTAGAATAATTTCACAGTTCTTATTACTTTCTCTGGTATTCCGTATTTTCTCAGCGTGATCCATCGGCTTTTCACGGTGAATGGAATCGAAAGCCTTTTCAAAGTCTATAAAGTTTAGACATAATGTTGCCTGCCACTCATTATACTTGTTTTATGATGTTTCTCAGTATGAATACTTGCTCTGTTGTGCCCCTTCCTTTCCTATGTTAAACGTCTTCAAATTCAATAACATCATTTAGGCACAGATAAATTTGCAGCATGGACCAGACATGCACGTTTCGGGTACTTAACCCTCGTCAGTGATCCTCAATCTAAACAATGTAATATGGCCAAAAAGTGTGAAAAGTATTATGTTCAAATATTTACCGAAAGACGTAGCAGGGTGGATTGAATTTGAAGACGTCGAACAATTGTATTCTAATTCTTTCTATTTTCCCATAAATCAAACATACCGTTTTCCATAAATAGTTTCTTAATATCAAAAACCCAATTTTTCTTTCTATGATTTTCGCATTCTGTAACCAAATATTCATAACATGCTTCCAACAAAACAGTTCTGAGAGGCACTAATTTTCAACTAATACTTTATAATGCGTATTTTACGTATACAAGAAAGAGGAAATCTACCAAGTTCAGTATTAACCATAACATTTGGTGTTGACCTTTTAAGAGAAAGAATATTTTACAAGTTGGGCCTTTTCTATAATCTGGTGCAGAGTGAAAAACCCAGACTTCAGATCCATAAGAAGCAATAGGACTGATATATGTGATAATTCATAATATGGAAGTGTTCAGTGCTAAGATGTTAACACCCTTTAGGATCGATGATATGTTTGAATGAAATGACAAGTTTACAAAATAGCAAAATAATATTCAAAGAAAAAAGGAAAGAAGAAATTTATACACTTAAGAAACATCCTTGTCACAGGAAACGAGTTTAACTGCTCCGCACCGCAACAGGAAATAATGATATGGAAGTGTTCCAACTCTATACCTTCAGAAGAAATTTTCAAACCAATCTATTATGCACCAGACACATGTTTCGGATATTTAAAAATCCTCATCAGTGATGTTTCCATCCAAAGTGAGTATTAGAAACAGCCAAAATTCATTTTAGTAGCGCCCACTGGTTATATTTTTTAAATAGAATTTGTGCAATTTACAGTGAGAGCGCGGCTCCAAATTTCCTGTAGGGTCGATTCAGTAGCATATCCACATAAAATCTATGATCAAAAAAGCATAGGAGGGGTGGTGCTAAGATGTTAACCTCCTTTAGTTTCGATGATATGTTTGCATAAAATGACAAGTTTCCAAAATAGCAAAATAATATTCAAGATGTCAAATTGATAAAATGCTAAAATAAAGCTTTTTCAGGCGACAGAGCTGGAAAGAAATAATTTATACATTTAAGAAACATCCATGTCACAGGGAACGAGATTAAATGTTCCGCACCGCAACAGGAAATAGGTGTTATTTAATGATATGGAGGTGTTCCAACTATATACCTTCCGAAGAAAATTTCAAACCAATCTATTATGCACCAGCCACGTGTTTCGGATATCAAATCCTCATCAGTGATGCTTCCATCCAAAGTGATCGATCGATAGTGAGTTTTAGAAACAGCTAAAATTCATTTTAGTAGCGCCTTCTGGTTATATTTTATTTCCTGTAGGGTCGATTCAGTAGCATATCCACATAAAATCTATGATCAAAAAAGCATAGGAGGGGTGGTGCTAAGATGTTAACCTCCTTTAGTTTCGATGATATGTTTGCATAAAATGACAAGTTTCCAAAATAGCAAAATAATATTCAAGATGTCAAATTGATAAAATGCTAAAATAAAGCTTTTTCAGGCGACAGAGCTGGAAAGAAATAATTTATACATTTAAGAAACATCCATGTCACAGGGAACGAGATTAAATGTTCCGCACCGCAACAGGAAATAGGTGTTATTTAATGATATGGAGGTGTTCCAACTATATACCTTCCGAAGAAAATTTCAAACCAATCTATTATGCACCAGCCACGTGTTTCGGATATCAAATCCTCATCAGTGATGCTTCCATCCAAAGTGATCGATCGATAGTGAGTTTTAGAAACAGCTAAAATTCATTTTAGTAGCGCCTTCTGGTTATATTTTATGAAATTACATTTGTGCAATTTACAGTGAGAGCGCGGTTCCAAATTTCATGTAGGGTCGATTCAGTAGCATACCCAAATAAGATTTATGATCAAAATAACATAGGAGGGATGGTGCTAAGATGTAAACCTCCTTTAGTTTCGAGGTATGAGTTACATAGTTTAGAATCATATAATTACATTTGCATTTAAGAGAAAGAGCGCTCTTCTACGCTGAAGATACAGCTGTTTCTGGACTTTTGAAGAATTTCCATTATAATTCAATAAAATGATAAAATGCCCAAGTAACAAAATTGATCAACCTCTTCAATGTGTTCACCATTCTAGAGCCATGATTCTTCTGCCTTTACAAAACCATCATTACGAAATACCATAATTTTAGTGTTTTCAACATTAACAACTAGTGACCATTTTTCAGTGTAATCATTTAATGTATCTAACATAGACTGCAGACCTTGAACGCTACTGTTAAATGTCACCATATCGTCTGCATGCATGAGAAGGAAGAGTGATAACTCTTGTAATTCGGTTGCCGATATTCCATTTTTCAAAAATTCATATTCACTATCATTAACATAGAGAGAAAACAACAGAGGAGAAATTATCTCACCATGTAAAACCCGGAAGTAATTAAAGAAAAAAATCAGAAATTTCACAATTTTAGAGTACAAATGACTTAATATTACCATACAGTGATTGTAATTTAACATCAAAGGAGTACCTAACAGTTATTCCATCTCAAAGTCGAGAAGGCAAGGCCAAATCGTAAGAATTCCGATCGGATTGGTTGCGAACCCCGGCATGAACAACGTTCCGAAGTGAGACCAGGTGCCCGGCGAGATTGTAAAGCATGTAAAATTTTACCTCTAAGTCCTAACTAAGCTATGCTTTCCCGTAATTTTACTATATCTACTCTAAAGAAAGCTTGTTTGTAATCAACAAAGCAACAGTATAAACGTGATTTCTTTGACAGAAGTTTTTCTAATTGCTTGAAGAACGAGGATGTCATCAACTGTACTATGTGATGGTCTAAACCTAAACTGAGCATCTGTAATAACATCGTTTTGCTCAAATCATTTGATTAACCTTTAAATCAGTACAGATGTAAATAATTTCCCATATTGCTCAAAAGACTAATACCTCTATAGTTACATGGATCTGCAGTATTACCTTTTCTGTATATAGGAACGATTAGTGCGTTACACATTATCTGTGGAAAATAACCATTTTTAAACATAGCATTGAAAATAACATGTAACATAGGTAAAATGTTTAACGTCTTCAAATTCATTAGCATCATTTTAGAGCAGATAAATTTACAGCATGGACAAAACATGCACGTTTTTGGTACTAAGTATCTAACCCTCGTCAGTGATCCTCAATCTAAGCAATGTAATATGAATAAAATCTGTGAAAATTATGTCCTAAATATACCGAAAGACGTAGCAAGATGGCTGGAATATGATGCTACATGACTCAGGTTTTAGAAATTTAAGAGAATTTAGTAGACAGAAATTTTGAAATGCGTTTGAAGAAACGACCAACCGAAATTGATCGAACTTGTAAGTTGATTTTTGAATTCAATAAAATACTCATTCAACATATAATCAAATCCATGACTCTTTTCTTACAATTGCCTCCTCAATTTCAGATAATGTCATTACACATTCAAGTTCGTCAAAAGAGACGTCATCACTATCAGATGTGTTAGAAAATATGCAATCTGAAACATCAGTTGTCGTGTCTTGTTCACCAACAAAGCTCTTTAAATGAAAAACAAATCGTTCAAAATCTATATATTAACATTACTTGATGTTTTGGCAAAGTTAGCATGGAACAGTTTAGGATTAGTCCTTCTTATGTTTTATAACATATTTCCCTTTTTACTTAGGCCATACCAAATTTATTAAATGTTCTTTGGATTTTCTTGTGAAAAAAGGGGTGCGAGCGAGCGAAAATATAATTATTTTATTTTTTTAAGTATTGCAGCTTTTAAGGTGCGAGCGAGTGAAATAATACATTTCTGATGTTTTCCGTGCTCACATAGGAATCCCCATAGGAATCTGGTGACTAGGAAGCCTGGCACATAGCAGTACGGAAAAGATTTTCGAACATTCCCCCTCCTTGACTTTCAGTGTCATGTATATAGGACAACACATTTCCTCCCAACAAAATTTTTCAAACTCAAAAAGTATCATTTTCTTCGAAATTTGCACAATCTGAGACTTCTAGAAGCTTTAAAATTTGCAGAAATCAGAGAACCGACCCTAAAAAATTCTTGAGCCAGAAATTTATTGGTGCGGGCGAGCATTTTATTTTTATAATATTATTTTTTGAATTTTGAAAAAATATGGTGCGGGAAATCCAAAGAACATTTAATTAATTTGGCATGGCCTTAGGGTTTTTCTCTCAAATGTTTGAAATGACTTTTACATTCCTGCAAATTTGCATGATTTTCTGCAGACTTTGACTTGTTTAAATCACTAGCCAAACAGGGGATGTTTACTCCTCCCGGGCACCTGGTCCCACCTCTAGCTTGCTAGGGGTCCGTTGATGCTCAACTTTGTGCTCTATTGCGAGTGCTGTTGAGATTATCGTTAGGATCTTCTTTAACTCATTTATGTCACACTTATGCCCTTTGCCGTGTGGAGCTTGTAAAAAAGTTACCCTCGAGGGGTTTTCATGCAAAAAAATCGACGGCGGATGTGGCTAGCCAAACAAGGGATGCTTACTCCTCCCGGGCACCTGGTCCAACCTCTAGCTTGCTAGGGGTCCGTCGATACTCAACTTTGTGCTCTATTGTGAGTGCTGTTGAGATTATCGTCAGGATCTTCTTAAACTCAAAGCTATCCTATACACATGATATAATCATTTACAAGTGTCATTAAACCATGGTTTATGCGAAACATTTTTAATATTCGTTCTTTGCATTGAATTTCTTTGACACTAATTTCAACCTTGTGAAATCCAGACATCATACTGCTCATTTCATTTACGAAAGTAGAAACAAAAATTTCAATAGAAATGTCGTAATTATCTATACAGTTTAGTAAACGTAGAATATTTTCTTCTAAGAAAGCAGCAGTTTCTAATAAATGTTCATCTTTCCATCTAAATTTTCTTCAATAATATTCTCTTCCGGAACATTGGAAGTAGTAGCATCATGAAACTGGTTTAAAATCTCTACTTGCAAAGGTGCATGATCAGAGTATGTATTAAAATTGCAAACAAATTTATCAGGTGAAACAGATCAGTGGTTGTGATTAAATAGTCAATCACGCTACAACCTGTAGGTCCGTTGTATGTGTAATCATTTGAAAAAAATACCTGGGTGTCCTGGTCGACCTTTAGCGTCATTTGGGTGGCTTATGAAAAGCACTTTGGATGGAAGCATCACTGATGAGAATTTAATATTCGTAACACGTGTCTGGTGCATAGAAATTGATGTGAAATTTTCTTCCACCATTTACGTATTATTGAATCAGGCTTGCGACCAATACGATGAATCCGTTCGAGACTGATTTACTTATGGACCCCTATTCGGTCCTTTATGAATTGTTTTATGTACCCCAACACAATCTTCTTCCGCTTCTGGCAACCCAAGGAACAACAAATTATCCCTCATAGAACGACATTTCAAGTCAAGAATTTCCCCTCACAATCCATCTCTGCTTATCTCGATTTCGTCGTTAACATTTGTCATAGCATCTTTCACTTCCTTGATTGACTTTCTAATTACTAATTCCATCAAGACATCGTATCTGTCTCTCTCTGTCTTTTCTCTATTTTACTCTTCTACTGACGGACGTCTCACGTTTCTCCGAACTTCCTTCTACCTTCTCCAAACGCTGCATAAAAGACTCAATCTTAGTTAGTCGATTTTCAAATGTTTCAATTTTATTTAATCTGAGATCCATTTTGGCCAGTAATTCAAGTATTTTCTTCAGATCTTGTCCCTTGTCAGGTAACTACCGCTAAGCTATCACCGATCACTGTTGACGTTTCATTCAATGAGGCCATGATCATGAAAAGTTGTCACTTGATCACAACAAAGAAATTTTAAATCGGTTTTCCTGCAAAATCCACTTTTCTCATTCTCACGATTCTACTGTTTGTAATTCCGGAGAAAATTCCAAAAAAAAAAAAAAAAAAATACGAGAGCCGAAAAATCCATGTCATCGCTCATGTACCACGTGACTACCATCTTCATCACTGCAAAGTGTTTTTGAGAGTCCATACAGTATGGCTCCTTGCTGCTTCTTCTGCTTCACAGGCAATGTTATCTATCCATTTCTTCTTTCCTCTAAACTTCTTTATCCTTTTATTTTTTTTTATACTTTTTCTTCAGTTGTCCTTTAAGTTTCTCCGAGTATCTGGTCTACAAGTTTCCATGAAGCTTCACTTATCCTTGGTTTCTTATTCTGTCTTGGCTTACCCAACACTTATTCTGTTGTGTATGTGTATGCTCTACGGATTATGTCATTGAACTTCATTTCAACTTTTTCCTGTAATTCTTCATTCTCATCTTCTAAAACCTGAAACTTATTTCTCAATGTTAAACGTCTTTAAAATCAATAGCATCATTTAAAACCTGATAAATTTACAGCATGGACCAGACATGCACGTTTCGGGTACTAAACCCTCGTCAGTGATCCTCAGTCTAAACAATGTAATATGGCCAAAAAGTATGAAAATTATTATGTCCAAAAATGTACCAAAAGACGCAGCGTTACATCAATTTAAAATTGATTTGAAATTTACATCAATGTGATGAAAATTTCTTCATCGTGTCTACATCCTTTCACACCTTCTTCTCCTTTCTCCTTTTTCCTCTACTTTCTCAGCCGTGACTTGATTGTAGCGCACAGTGAGAGATGGTCACCTCCTATGGATGCTGATCAGAACACTCTCGTATCTCTCACAGAATTTCTGAAGCATTTGTTGATTATTATGGTCTATATGATTCTTGATAGTTGTGTTTGGTGAGATTCATGTCTTTGTGTGGAAAGACATCAGTTCATAATTTTGGACATAATTTTCATAGATTTTGGCCTTATTTCAATGTTTAGATTAAGGATCACTGAAGAGGGTTTAATACCCGAAACGTGCATGTCTGGTCCATGCTGTAAATTAATATGCTTTTAAATGATGCTAACGAATTTGGAGACGTTTATCATTTATATGGGTCACACTTTTCATCAGTTCAGTAAGGTCACACATTTCGCATAATCTTTCTCCATTATCATTCCTTCATCCTAGACCACGTTTCCCCATAACTCCTTCATAGTGTCTGTTGTCATTTCCTACTTTGGCATTCGTATCTACAGTTATGATCAACATGTCATGTCTGTTCCCACGCTCTAGATTATCTTTTAGTTTTGCATAAAACTCGACCTGTTCTTAACCTTTTACATCTTCCGTAGGTTCAACACTGTTAGTTTTATATGTTTTGAAAAGAACCTCGCCAGTATAATCATTTCGTCGACTGGGGTCCATTCTTTCAGTGCGCTATCAGTGCGCATGTAGCCAAGTTCGATCAATTTCGGTTGATCGTTTCTTCGACGCATTCTGAAATTTCTGTTATCAAAATTTCTTGAAATTTCTAAAATATGGGTCCTGTAGCATCATATCCCACCCATTCTGCTACATCTTTCGGTGCGTTTTTTCGACATAGTAACTTTCATACTTTTTTGGCATATTACATTGTTTAGATTTGAGGATCACTGACGAAGGTTAAGTACCCGAAACGTGCATGTATGGTCCATGTTGCCAATTTATCTGTTCTTAAATGATGCTATTCAATATGAAGACGTTTACATTTTATTAACAGAACACTACTGTCCATACCCCTTGAATGACAAATATGGATAATGACCATATCCCTGTCTACAGTACAAAATCAATAATACAGAAAATCAGAAACCGAAGGCATACAAAATCAGGACAAAACAGGAACCAAAGCAAACAAAAACAAAAACCTCCACCATATGAAAAGAAGCGAACTCCCGATATGAGAGTGAGACCAGGTGCCCAGGAAGAGTAAGCATCTCCTGCTTGCATGCAACACCCGTCGCTTCAATTCGGTAGAACTGTCACATCCAGTTACTTCCATTTGGAAGATATAGAGTACAATCTTTGGTTGGATGGTTCAAATGGTCTATGACAGAATATCATCCACCATTCTGGATAGTGGGACATCATAGTGTATGACGAGTTCCCCATATCGACCGTAGAACTTCCTCAGTGACGATGTTAGTCGGTCACAAACATATCCCTGACTGAGAAGCTTATCTGAAAGACGCCTAGCTCTCAGAACAAAATGTTAAACGTCTTCAAATTCAAAAGCATCATTTTAGATCAGATAAAATTTTAAGCATGGACCAGACATGCAGGTTTCGGGTGATCCTCAATCTAAACAATGAAATATGGCCAAATAGTGTGAAAAATATTATGTCCAAAATGTACCGAAAAACGTAGCAGGATGGGTGGGTGATGATGCTACAGGACCCATGTACGTTTTAGAAATTTCAAGATTTTTTGATAACAGAAATTTTCGAATGCGGTGAAGAGACAGGCGATCAACCGAAGTTGATCGAACTTGGCTTCATGTGCCCTCGGGGACTCCTTCACATGATGCTAATGAAACATTCGAACATCTTTAACATTTACTTATTTCTTTGAATCGGGTAAACACCAGTTTGTAAAGATTTGTTGAAGAGTTGAGCAAATAGAGGAGAGAGCTCATGAGAAGCATTTATAAGAAAGATGGGATGAACAGGTCCCGTTGCTTTTGAAATATTTTCAATAAAGTTTTACAATGTTTAAAACATAGTGAGTCTGTAGACATCAGTTTTATTTCTTGTCCAATGAAAAGATAGTATATACCATGTTGTTGACACTTCAATTATTACTATGATGTGACGGTTAGATATCAGTTTTATTTCTCGTCCAATGAAAAGATAGCGTATATCATGTTGTTGACACGTCAATTATCACTATCGTCGTGAAGGTAAGGCAAGTAGAACAATATAAGGCCAAAGTAAAACAAAAATGTTTTACGTCTAAAACCTTTTTCTGAAACGTACGCTCCCTCCAGGCATAAAACACATACATGTAGCCGGTTCATTAATTGGCATACATCTTAGGCACAGGAGTTCGGTGCCAACAACCTTTAATGATACCCGCCCCTTCACATCTGTCTCTAGTCAAAGTATATAAGGAAAGGAGGGGCGGATACTCTTGAGAATCGTTGACATCGAGCTCCTTTGATCTTAGGACATGTTCAGAATCCCGCTCTTTATTTCGGCCTTGTATCACTGTTGAGACTAGTGCGCTTATGATGTACTGAAATAACTACAATAAAATATACATGAAACATATTTCAATATTGACCATCCCCATTAGGCATGCCCTTAGTTTAGTATTTTTAGTTTCAGAGCGCGTCAAACTGCGTACTTAATTTCAATCTGTTTAAAACAATTTCTGTCTAAAATGACCAATGGATATGATATGTATAAATTTCCGTACCAAATAATATATGACATCAAGCACGCACAACGTTATATATATATTGAGATATGAACATCTGAAATAAGTTAAAGATCAGACACTGTCACTATGAGTAGCTATGAGAATAAAGACAATCCATCGACGTGTGTAAGTGACGGATTAGAAGATGGCTGTGTTAAAGATGACACAAATATAACTGACAGCTCAGATTATATATGGTCTAGTGATCATGGCGAGTGTATACATGATCAAACATCAGGTACTACGTCCACAGATTGCAATTGCTTAGACACATCAAATCCTATGAAGGAGGACCACATATCGGTAAACTGTCAATGTTGGAACTGTAGTTCTAATGGGCAACTACTATGCCCATGCTCTGCTTTACTTCCAAGTAAAGGGAATGACGAAGACACGGATGCAATGGAGACTCAGATTCTGCCGACGTGTGAGAATCATTGTATTGCCTACTGTATGTACCCATGTAATGTTGATGTTGGCCCTTTGTTGGATTGTACCCCCTTACAGGAGCTGGTGGGTAATCCCACGAGGCCCTGTTCCTGTTCGCATCATGAATATGACGAAACATTACCGGAAACTGATAGAAAATGTGATTCCGCCAACGAATTATACAATCAAGATATGATGCATGACTGGTTCCAAAGTAACAAACTTGGCACATGTGAACGAAATGATGACTTAGTAATGTGTACCGGAAGTTGCTGTGTACATCCGCATGTAAACAATCGATCTTTAATGAAGGCGATAGGATGTGCCATTATGAGTCAACCTGGACAGCGAATGACCCTGGCGGAGATATATCGGCAGATGACGGAATCAGGGTCAAAGGTCACGGGACATCAAAAATGGCAAAAGAAGATCAAAATGTTTTTGGCTAGAAACGAATGTTTCATAAAACTAGGTATAGCAAGAGGGAGGAAAGGACGCCCACATTTTTGGGCCGTACATCCAGCTTGCTCCACTTTATTTTCGGTCGGAAATTTCTGTCTACGCGAAAGCAGGCTCCGTGTCCGAGAACACGTCAACCCTTGCTTTGGATGGAATGAATTCATCAAAGAAAAGGTAAAGGAAGAAAAATCCAGAAATAAGAAACTAAAGTGTTATTGATTTTCTGTTCTCTATAGCCATGTATTGAAGGTGTTAACTTGTCAATTATTTGTTTTAATCTGTAACAAATTCAATTTCTTTTTTGTTGTTGTTGTTCATTCGATGTGAAAAATAAAGAGAAAACATACATATGTACATAAATGAAAAAAATGTCCTTTTAGCATGAGGAATGAAAAGGGTACAAGACTGGAAAACTTTACATGCATTTCACAAATTTTATTGAAACTTCATTTTGTCATATATCATTTACAAAGATTTAAGCTATAGTTTGGTGCTATATGAATAGAAAGTATATTAAAGTATACTGTCACAAAGCAAAGTCATGTAGGCTGTGATTGGGTCACCCTGCTAGCAGCCAAGTTGGATATTATATGTATCTATCTGCTTTATATCTATATACTTTAATATCTCTATGTATTAAAAATTTTGATTTTGTTTTTGGTAATGATATTTCGCCGAAACCAAAGCCAAAAGAAAAAGAAGGAATAAAACTATGTACATATACCAAAAAATAAATAAATAAATAGATAAATAAATAAATAGATAAATAAATAAATAAATAAATAAATAAATGAATAAATGAATAAATAAATAAATAAATAAAAGAGAAAGAAAACGAATGAAATGATGTTTCAAAATCAATAAGGATCAACTAATCAGTAAAAAAAATTCAGCTTCAGTAGAAGATAAAGAGCTAGATTTCTCCAAAACCGATGTAACTGCCAGATTTCATATGAAACCAGTCTCAGAAATTTAGATTAGATAAGCATATCAAAGCCAGTTTTTAATCGTTAAGTTAAACAACTAGAAAGAAGTATAAAGCCAATTGAATGATGTACATAACTGACCTCAATATCTGATAAATCGATTATGTTTGTCCACTTTAGGAATAAATGTGATAGGAGATAGTCCTTGTGAAATAGGAAGAATCTTTTTATGAAAAACATTTTCTATGTCACTTGTAATAACAGCTGTCAAATCAGACCAGCAAATATAAGAAAAAAAACCCAGTGAGATGCCATCAGTCCCCGGAGTTTAATTATTTTTCGGGTTTTGTTTTGTTTTCTTTTTTTACATAAGACTATAAGTATTTCGGCTTCACGTTTATCTTCATCAAGTTTTTGTCTCATTTCAGTGTAAAGTTTGGGAATATTATTTTTGATCCGCTGAAAGCATAGGTATTTCAAATCACTTTCTAAAATTTCAGATTCTTAACTTGGGCACACTTTTAGAAAATGATTTTATATCTGCAATTAAGTCATCTTACCTATACCTATATTTTTCCTTTTCCCAAAAGATCTATACGTTTAATGTCTTGTTAAGGAAACAAGGAGATTCCATTGCAAAAATATTTAGATGGTTCTCACTCTCCTTTACCTATTTTGCCCTTGCTCTTACTATGATAATATGACCTTTAAGTTTAATTTTCTAATTCTGATTTCTCTCTTGCAAAAAAAAAAAAAAAAAAAAAAAAAAAAAAAAAAAACTCACATATTAATATTACTCAGAATATTTCATTCATTTCTTGAAATAGATTTTGCTCCGATTCGTTTCATTTCTTTCTTTCCGAGTGAAAGCATCACTCGTCTAATTTCTAATAAAGGCTTTAGAAAAAAAAATGTCATCTATGGATTTACATTGATCAGACGATCCATATGTTCCATGTCCTACAACAAAGATTTATTGAATTTCCTCTGTCAAAAAAAAATGAATTTAAATTTCATAACATCTGCAGAGTAATTTGATCTGTATGCTGATTTAATTGAAGATTTTTCTATGTTATTTATTACATAATATTTGATTTTGTTTGTGCTACAATGCGGTATTGTGTGTATGTGAAATAAATATTTTCTGTATCCTTTAAATACTCTTTAATTAATGGAATGATCTCTCTTTTAAGTATGGGTAAATGATTGCACAAAATCATGCTTTTACTAAGTTATAAAAACAAGAGGCCCAAGGGGCCATATCGCTCACCTGAGCCACTGGTGGCCATGTATGTTGACTAATCGACTTGAAAAAAAACCCCAAAACTTGTGCATGTTTGGTCCATGCTGCAAATGATGATGATATTGAATTTAAAGATGTTTAACATTTGTACCACTTGGTGAGTGTTACTGCTGGTGGATCAGGAGTATCCGAGGGCACATGTAGCCAAGTTTGGTCAACTTCAAATGATCGTTTCTTCGACGCATTCGAATATTTCTGTTATCAAAATTTCTTGAAATTTCTAAAACGTGGGTCCTTTAGCATCATATCCCACCCATCCTGTTACATATTTCGGTATATTTGGACATAATAATTTCCACACTCTTATTACATTGTTTAGATTAAGGACAAGTACATGAAACGTGCATGTCTGTTCCATGCTGCAAATTTATCTGTTCTTAAATGATGCTATTGAACTTGAAACGTTTAACATGGTAGAGGACCATGCGAACTTGCTTCCTGTAAGCTTTCTTGAAATTCTGTTCAGCGGTTGCCGAGGAGATGTTGAAAATCCATCAGCCAATCAGAGTCCATGGCGATCATATTAGTTGACTGATTGGCACGAAAAATACAAACTTCGTAGAGTACCTTGAGTATTTGCTTCCTGTAAGATTCCGTGAAATTATGTGCAGCAGTTACAGGAGATATCGAAAATGTGTCAGCCAATCAGAGCCCTTGGTAGTCATATTTGTAGACCTATCGGCACAAAACCCCCCAAAAACTTGGTAGAGGTCGCGACCTACCAGTCAGGTTTCGTAATATTCTGTACAGCGGTTGCAAATGGGCCAGCCAATCAGAGCCCTCGATGGTCATATTTGTTGACCCATCGGTATGAAAATCACAAACTTGGTAGAGGACCTTTAGTACTTGCTTCCTGTAAAGTTTCATGAATTTCTGTGCAGTAATTGTAGAGGAAATGTTAAACGTCTGAAAGGCTGACAATGTAAAAAGTTTACGCTGGCGACGGACGGACGGCGCGTTATGACAATAGCTCTCTTGAGATTCACTCAGAATAGCTAAAAAGTACAAAAGTTAGTGTTTCTGTACAAATGGGTTATTCTGTATGACAGCTGAGAAGTTCAAAGTGTGTCATCCAATCTGATTCATTGGCTAAAATTGCATGTATTTTTCTTTGGTATTTGGTGATAATATACAGAAAGGAAAAAAGTAGGTCAAGGTCATTTTATGAAAGTTTTCAAAGATTCATCCAGTATGCAAGTTTGGTACATGCACCATTATACTTTGCCCAATATTGGCTGTTAAAGCCAAATTTAATCACTGAAGTGGAAAAAAAGTAGTTCAAGGTCTTTTCATGAAAGTCTGATCAAAGATACATCCACTATGCAAGTTTGGTACATGTAGCACATATACTTAGCCCAATATTGGCCTTTAAAGGCAAAATCACTCAAGTGGAAGAAGTCGGTCAAGGTCATTTATGAAGTTTGATCAAAGATACATCCACTATGCAAGTTTGGTACATGTAGCACATATACTTAGCCCAATATTGGCCTTTAAAGGCAAAATCACTCAAGTGGAAGAAGTCGGTCAAGGTCATTTTATGAAAGTTTGATCAAAGATACATCCACTATGCAAGTTTGGTACATGTAGCACTTATGCTTTGCTTAATATTGACTTTTAAAGACAAAATCACTCAAGCAGAAAAGTAGGTCAAGGTCGTTTTATGAAAGTTTGATCAAAGATACATCCATTATGCAAGTTTTGTACATGTAGCACGTATAGTTTGTTCAATATTGACTTTTAAAGGCAAATTCACTCAAGCGGAAAAAGTAGGTCAGATGCTGCATCTGATGCATGCGTTCACCTCAGCATCCCAAGATGAATCACTTGTGCAAGTTTGGTCACAATAGCATCAGTACTTTGTCAGATACTGAGCTACCCCAAAAAATTTTAACCAGACATGGATGCGAGTCACTGAACCGGAAAATGTAGGTCAGATGCTGCATCTGATGCATGGGTTCACACCATCATCCCATGGCAAGATGAATCACTTGTGCAAGTTTGGTCACTGTAGCATCAGTACTTTGTCAGATACTGAGTAACCCCAAAAACTTTAACCAGGAATATAGCATAAGCTCATCTACACTTCGTCGAGGTGAGCTAAAAACTGCAGACATGGGTAAATTCTAGTCCGCTTGGCTCATGAGAAATCATGTTATACTTTTTAGTCCAGTGCAAGACTTTGGTAAATATTATTCAAATGACACATACAAGAATTTATCATCTGTATATTCTAAATTAATCAGTGGTATGACCTTGTTAAGAAAGGTCTAACGAACTCTGAGTATAAACAAAGAATCAGACAGACAATGTGATTTCTATGTACAGTCTCAGTACTCATAGCTTGCAGTGGGTACAGACCTGCCAACCCACTTCATACTAAAAAGTGTAATATTTGCTCTAGAGGAGTAAAGCATTACCATATGAACCATTTACCGTAAATTAGAGAAAAAAAAATCATCTTTGTCCCACTTCGACTTCGCAAATCTTATCATTTGCATTAAAAAAGCCATCCTGTTAGGAAGTATATTTCTGGTGTAAAATTGAGCAACAAAAGTGTAGATTGTAATTTTTGGTAAAAATTCACAGAAATTGTACCAGAAAAGGTACTTCAGTGGGTATAAACAAATACCATTTTTGGTACTTTAAAAAAGGAAGCATCATCATCACTTTTTCTACAATATTTATTCAATGTCAACAAACATATACATATATCAGTAAGAACATTATCATCTGGCATAATGATCCAGCCAATCAGAGACCAGAAAATAATTTTTCTCGAATAATTTTTCTCTTTTAAATTCTCAACTCAAAAATGAAATAAAATAATTTTTTTCTCCTTTATATTATTGCACAAAAATATATCAAATTTTCTCTAACATAAAAATTCCAGTTTTTCTTATATTGTAGCACTAGTTGAAAATTTTAAAATGCTCCGACGTCAATAAAATGATAGACTCTTAAAAATTCTTATCAACAAAACATTTATTAGGCACTTGGAAATATATTATCAAACCAAACATAACTTGAAACAAAACTTAACAACGTAAAGACGACACATGTGTTTTCAAGGTAAAATAAAAATGTCCGATTCACATGCTCATTTGTTTGATTTTGAACCTGTAAGTCACTGTAGTACAGTGCCCTTATGCAAGATGGCAGTTAACATATACTGTAAACATGCAAATTTTTGCATATTTCACAAATCATTCAGAGAATTTGTGAAAACTTCCCCCATGCGGAAATAATCCTGCTTAATAATCTTACTTGGATGAGACATTTATAACGTGATATTTTCCCCCCAAGCTTATGGCAAATTTTTCCCCTAGTGAAAAAAACCATGTTACAAGTATACAAATTACATCGATAGATTCAATGTAGAACTGAGAAGAAAATGTTCCCTGATCATGTACTCTTCAAGCTTACGAGTCTCCGTGAAGAAGGATGTATTTTTTGCATTACTTCTTGCTTAACCTCCCTCCCCAATCTTGATCTTCTTCTTCTATAAATATTTCCCTCCAATATTCGGAGTACTCGTTCCAACCAATCACCTCCCTCCCACTGCTAGTTCACATAAACTTTAAAGATCATAAAACTATGAAAAAAATACATAAAATTGTATGATACAGACATATGTAAAATACTGTGAACGTGTTCATCTTTGCTCAGGGAAATTTTTGCTAATGATCATTGAAACAGTACGCGTGGGGGTGATTTTGGCAAAATTGGGAGTATTTCCTTTAGTCTTTGATACTGGTTGTAATTTTCACATGGGAGTTATTTTCGCAATTATAATGCAATCGAGAAAAACGCGAAAATGTCCACGTTTACAGCACAGTAACAAAACAACAAGAATTTTCATGTTATTATTTGACACACATAAATATCGCCCCCTTCCCTGAATGAATGTAGACATACAGTACGAGAAATTTTTGTCTTGTATTTTACATTTATATTTACATATGACACAAGTCACTAAGAAAATGAGATTTCTAATGCATACATTGTATTTAACAATATACAAAAGAAAAGAAAAATGAATAATTTTCATTACTGTATCCTAACTTGATCTATTTTATATGTCTAATTTGCAAAGATACATTAAGGGAATAACTAGCTTCTGACGTTACGTTTGCGGACAGTAAATGCTGACTTTATGATTGCAAACTGAGTTTTTCTGGCGACAAGTTCTCAGAGGCAGAAAAACGGATGTTTGCACTGTAAAATCAGCATTTATCGTCCGCAAACATAACGTCAGTATCAAGTTATCCCAATTCTAATGCAATCTTTATTTTTGTGAATATAAGGCGAATTGTGACGTTAGCAACGTCAAAGCCTAGTATGTTCACGTTTTACAGTCGTAACTAAGGAGCAAACAACCAATGAAATTCGACATTATAGTGACGTTGCATTAGAATTATGAATTCTTCCAGATGAACATAATAAAAACTCATTTTAAATATAATTTGTTCGATGCATTTCTATTTTTGTGAACTCTTGGCTTAATCTTTAGTATTGACTAAATGTCAGAAATATTTAAAGAATAAGAATAAAAGTAAATGACTTTTCCCTTCTCCATTACCCTTGATGGATGATGTTTGAAGCAAGTAGTGTTTGAATGAATTAAGATGACTAATGCATTTTAAAATGTTCTCAATCTTGATTTACAAATCTATGTCATGTATCTGCTGTAAAAGTCATACTAAGTCAAAATGACCAATCCAGTCTTATATCAATGTACATCTATTATATGATACAGAATAAATAAGACATGTGTAATTATCTACTTGTAAAGTCAATTAACAAGCTGACGTATTTCACATCAAGTGACTCAAAACAGAGGTGAGTCCACGTAAAATCTATATATACAACACATTTTGTGACAAACAACTTTCACCGTACGCCTTTAAACGCAAGTAACATCACAACATTGACGGACGCTTTTCTTTTCATATATTTTGTAAATATACTGACTCCATTTTCTTAAGCACCCTGCTGCCAAAAGCTTTAATAGGTCATTTTCAGTCTATGCAAAGAGGGATAACTCTTACATCAGTACGTTCTATTATATAACACATTGTTCATTATCTGCCCTTGGTACGCGCTATTTAACAAGTTCCATAACTTGTGCCAGTCCTCAGATTTGTACTCTCCCTTGAGTCCTTCAGCTATTTTTAGACACGAGCTGCCGTCAAACGTTTGTGACTGAATAATGCTGCGAAGTTTACTATGGTCAAACAGCCTAAGCATGCTCTCGACTAAGTTGTAATCTCGTCTCTCTATGGCATACATTAACGGAGTTTTACCGCTCTTTTTAGCCTGAAATTGAAATTAAAGAGGCAATGACCAAGCTGTTATAGTTTCTATAAATAACTCTTCTCTAATCAATTTGAAGAACCAAATTACAATAAAAGAGTATACTTAACCTGTCTTAGAACTAAATACTTTTCTAAGAAAAACCTGAATTTTCTATATTACACAATGAGACTGGAAATTGACAAGCACAGAAATGTGTGGAAGGGTGGGTAGCGGTTTTGGTAAAATTTTGACGCATTGAGTGTAATCATGAAGTAGAGTCCAAATCTTGCTTTCTGTCATAAATGCTCAAAACCCTTTAATTTATATCACTTTTGTATCAAAGCCCATATACATGTAAAATTGAAAATCTACTTTTTCGTGACAACATTTTTTAAACTGGTTTAAGTTATTTTATCTGAACATGGGTCTTGCACTAAGGTCATCTTTGATAATTGAGCAAAAATAAAGCAGTGAGCAGTGAGTCTCACCTGAGAATTAGCCTCTATTCCGGCTTTTATCAGAACCTCTATTATGGGAAGGCTGTTAACTGTGGTGTTATTTCCCCTTGTTGGTCGACCATGATTCAATACGGCACAGTGCAAGGCTGTGTGACCTGTTAAAAATTAACATTATACAATGCAATAACTCGATCAACTGAGAAGTTTCTTAAATCACAGCATTAAAGGCAGCGGTCAAATTTACTTTTATCTCAAAATGAAAATAAAGAAAAAGGTTATAAATCAAGAAATTACAAATCTTACGTAGGAATAAGCAAAAGTTTTTCATACAATGTACTCTATTTGATTACTTTGTTATTAATTGTATTTATGTTGAAAATTTTCAGGCATTAAATATTTTACAAATATCAACAATATATCATATCACGCATTTTGCGAATCAAGTTTCCCCATGTGAAAATAATCCTGCCGTTTTCTTACAAAAGCAGAACCATTTATATCACGAATATTTCCCCCAAGTGTAACGTCTTGATGTTATAATTGCAAATTCCCCCCCCCCTCAGCGAAAATAACCACGTTTACAGTAATGGATACCATATGCCTAGTATATATAATATTGTATGACTGTGTATATCACATACCTTCCGAGTTGACAATATTGAGGCTGAGATCTTTAGATTTGAGAAGTTCCTGTAGCGTGTCTAAGTATTCCGCTCCGTTAGACGCTGCCACATGTAGCGGGGCTTTCACCTCCATTGATTTTCCGTCTGCTGAGATTGCCTACAAATTAGAAAACGCAAAAAAATAAATATATGGTTCTTCTCAAATATTGTATGCATTCATGTTCAAGAAGAGATACAATGTATGAGTTGACTGGGCAATCAGACCTCCCTCCCGTCCACTTTTCAACCAGAAAATGTCTGAATCCACATTTTTTTTACTAAAATTTTCTTTGAAACAGCAAAAAAGCACTGCCTACTAAAAAGTGTAATAATTTCTCAGAAATATATTATTGATTGAATAAACTTGTATTACTCAAATACAATAGTGTTCAAATACATGTAAGTCTGCATCTCCACACTTAAGATTAAATTAAAAACTTATTTGAGAGGTACAATCCAATCTTGGAAATTGTCTTTTAGAATTGCTAAATACGTACGTTGACAGAACAAAAGTTTAATTTTACAAAAATGGTGCCCATTGACATGCAAGTCTTTTTCTTGAAGGAAGAGGTCAAGGCTGAACAAAGTGTTTCTATGGAAATGTGAACTCACCTGAGCCATGCTGTCAGGATTGGCATTTCTCTCCACAAACATCTGAACCATCTGTGCTTGATTGGCTGCCACCGCAAGATATAATGGGGTCTATAAATAAATACAATGTCTATAAATAGATACATGTCTATAAACAGATACATGTCTATTAATAGATACATGTCTATAAATGCATTTATAGACACTATAAAATTATTTTTAACTTTATGACGTCACAGACAAACTGACGCATGTTATTTCAAGTGCACATACATTTAGCATGACGTTCAGTAAATCAAGAGGACTTTGAAGGTGCCAATGTGCGAGAAAAATAATCAAGCACCACATTTGACTACTGGATAGAAAAATATCAGTCTGAGGTGGGATTATCAAAGTCCCAAACTCGGCTAATGCCTCGGGTGGGACTTGATCAATCCCACCCTTGACTGATATTTTTTCTATCCAGAACTCAAAGTGGTGCTAGATTTTATTAATCTTTAATGAAAGGAGCACAAACTTGATTTCTATATCCGAGGTGCTTACAACTATTACTATTAATCCATCCACAATGCCTTTTTAACTCCCGACAATTAATTTTGATTAATTAGTTTTAATATCATTATTATATTAGCTCCCCTCGAGCTCCCCGAGAGTACAATATTCACCGAGCCTGAATTCAATTTTGATTGATTAGTTTTAATATCATTATTATAAGTAAATATTAAATATTCAATCAACAACGTTTGCCTCTGTTTATTGAGTAAGTCAATCATATGTATATAATTTTAGCATAAGTTACCTGTCTGTGTTTGTTAGGAAGGTCAATCATGTGATGCATATTTTCCCTGGTCAGTCGCTCCAGTAATGCCTTGACCATGTTAGGATCTGTTTTACACACGGCAACATGTAAATATCTGCAATCAAGAACATTCGTTCGATATTAATCACTGATCTGTTTAAAACTAAATCTTTCTTTAATATTACATAACATTTGAGGTTCCCTCTGACTAATTTTTCTACTGTTTTTTCTAATATCACAAACTTTGCATTCATTCATAATGAAATTTAGTAAGCACGATAAAAAATAATTCATTGATTTTATTAACTTCCTGAGCAAAAGTTAAGGAGGTTGATTATCCAGAACATGACACAAGGTTTCACAGCAGAGCTCACACTCACAACACATAAAAAGGAAACAGGTGGCGCAACTTAAAATAATTCCATATGTATCACACTCCATACCATTAAAGCATTATATCAAATATAATGACCCACGCAAGGTCTGTTTTGACAGTGAAAAATGTATATTTTTTATGTCGGCTGAGGTTAGCCGATGTACTTTGGAGTGGGGCCACAAATCTTTTATGCCAAATTGAAAAGCGATAGATAAAATTGTCAAAAGCAAGGAATACTTTATTTGATCAACAGAAGTACTCGTTTTGCATGGTAATTTTTCTTTATACAACTAATACCTTAACAAGTATCTGCCGTCTGAATTAACGTACTTGGTTCGCAGAACAAACACTACTACATTTGTACGTGTACAAATAGAATATTGAATTTACTAAGTAACTTACGTGTCACCCTCCTCATCCTGGAAGGGAAGTTGTTCACGAGCGATATCAGCGACCATTCTGCGTGCCACATTGATTAGGTTTGCCTGCTTTTTCTGCATCTCCGCTGCTGAGAATTAAAATGTAAAATCCACGGTCAAACATGTGTCACTTGCCTTGAATATCACAGCTACACTATGTGTATATACAGATTTGTCTACTCAAATTTCATCCTTGCATGCTAGTGGCTATGTTAATCAATGATTTTATGACAACCACATTCATTTATTATGTAAATCCACTGAAATTCCTTTTTTTTTCAATGAACTAGAAAAATAAATACTTTTGCTGTTGAATGATGCAACAGCTTTACCACAAGGAGTATCGAATATCATTTTGAACCAGGAAGTTGCTATAGATTTCAAGTGCAGATCTTATCAGTGCGAAAGGCTTATCTTAAGATCAATACATTCTCTGCATAAATTCATGCAAGGATTTTAATATAAGAGGTTGCACTTAATGAAACATTGCTTCAAAAAGACAGAAATACCTGTGGGAGTCATTAATAACAGAATATTACAGAAATGAATACGACAGGATGGAGGAGACATAGATAATAAGTAAGCCTTTTATTTGATAATGCACTATAATTATCTAATTATTACATACCTCGTTGTTGCATCCTTAAGTTATGTGCCGCATTCATGGCATTTTTTCCTGGATTGCCCTTTGCCCCAGCGATACCGGGTGACTTTTCCCCGTTCTGCCCTGCCCCCTTGTCACCACTGGGCATTTTTGGCTTGAGCGGCCTCAGGGGCTTTTTGGAGGCTTTCTGGGGCTGGGCAGACTGTGGTGTGACAATGATTATTTGGCATGTTCCATTACTTGTGACAGGGGGCACAGGTACCGGAGTGCTATTTATAGCCGTCGTCGGTGGACCTGGAACGATTACAAATGATCCCGTTGAAGTGGTGATGGGTTGAGAGACCGCTGCCATGGGTTGGGTGCCAGGTAACTGTGCCATCGGTGCTGTCATTTGTGCCATGGGTTGGGTGCCAGGTAACGTTGCCATCGGTGCTGTCATTGGTGCAATTGGCTTCGGTGCGATACTTTGATTCATCATGGGAGCCGACGTTGCTGGGGGTAAGATGATCACCTTTGGAAAAGGATATATTTTATTTCAATTTTTTGGGGTAAAATATAAATTTTCAAAAGTGAGTGGTAACTCTACATGTTTTGCAAGGAAAAAAAAAATTGATAAAGTTGTGACAATAATTGTCATGACATATATGACATATGAATAGATTGAAATTGTTATAAATTCATATTTTGAAGTACCTGGAATAAAATTTACTTTTTTCTTTAGCTTGTTGGCTTTTGCCATGGTATAGAAATTAAAGCAAATATTAATTTTTATCGAGTGAAGTTAGACAACAAAAACTCTTAATATGAAACACTGACAAAATGATGGTAACAACCTTAAAATCATATACATGTATGTACATAGCTCTTATCAAATTCTGATTATTGATTTACTGTTTAATTACCTGTCCATTTTGGCTTGTTTGCACAGGCTGACCAGTAAACCCTTGTTGCTGTGGCAACCTTTGCACAGGTGAATGCTGGGAAGGGAGCTGTGCATTATGGGATGGCAAGTATGGTTGTACTTGTGGCATAGTGTACGGCGGTGCAGGAATCATAGGAGGCGACATATTCCCCATGTATGGTGGCGACATCTGGGGGACAGGATTCTGAACCTGCATAGGTGGCACCACCTGTGCCTGTGCGGGCATTGCTACAGGTTGCGGCTGTTTTGGACTCTGTTTTTGATGGTCCAGCTGTCGGCCCTTTTTCCTATTGTCTTCCTGGCTCTTTATATCATTACCAATGACGTTCAAAACGTCATGTAGCTGATCCAAGTGTTGATCTATGTAACTACACTGGTCAGGGACAGTTTGGGGTGGTGAGATCGGCGGTTCCGACATTGGAGACCATATGTCTCCACACTGGCTGCCGTCCCTGGGTGGGGAGGTACCTCCACTAGTTGACATGCGGGACGGAGACTTCACCATGTCTGAGGCAGGGCTCGGAGCGCCATATCCGCTATCATTGGAGGGTGGGGGCGAATTTAAGGACACTTCACTACTGGGTGAATAAACGGAGGACTCGTAATCACTGGTCGGGTCATCTCTGTCCTGCTTCTGCTTACTGTAACTGAGGTCGGTGGGGAAAGACCCGAAATCGTTAGGGGGATTCCCCATCATCGGCATTCTGTTAGGGTTTTCTGTAGGAAACGTTCCAACAGACTGGAAAGGCGGCATATGTTGGACTTGAGTTGGGGTGTTTTCTGCCATAGCTAGAATGTCATCTCCTGTAAAGTCACCTTGGGCATAGGGAAGGTCATCTATATTTATGTCAGGGAATTCCGGTTTGGCAAGAGCATCCTGGAATCCCGGCTTGGTATACATTTTACCACCTGAAAAATTTTTGTGATATATCATATCCTGATTGAGTAAGTTGTGATTGACCCCTGCTGACAGGTTGACTCCGTAATTCACTTGTTCTTGAGGATTTGCAAACTTGTAAAACGGGGTTTCAAAATCTGAGTCAATTCCCCTCTTCCCGGATTGTTTCTCATATGGCAGTTGAAAATCTGAATGATTGTTGAATGATTTATAATTAGTTTCGGGGAACATATGCGCCTTGCCGACCCCTCCTGACGGCCCCCGGGCTTGTAGACACCCCTGCTTTTTGTCGTCTGCTCCGGCAAGTGACAAATCTTCCAGCTGCTGAGCAACATCATGGACTTCTTGTGTGTTGACCCTCTGTCTATTTTTATCAGCTAGGGGATTCCCCTCTTGGTCCGTACTCTCCTTTTTAATGCTGCTATCATCCAATGTCTTCTTCTCATTGTCATCTACAATATATTAAATATATCATCATGATTATATTTATGTAATATAATAGTTAAAATAAAATATATACAATTTAAACTATAAGATTTTAAATTACAAGTATATTGACGGTGGCCATGCAACAACAGTGCAAGCATTATTCTCTATACCATATGATAATTGAAAACAATTTAGAAAAATTCTCATGATTACTGAAACTTCTTTGTAGGCTAAAAGCCTTTGAGCCTTACACTTGGCCGTAACTTACAAATATTTAGGCAATTTTGACTGTGACCTTTAAAGAAGTCCAATTCCCATTTCCTTAGAAGAAGATATATTTTATGTTTTAGGATTAACCATTATTACCAGGAAATTAGCAGTAATTTTTACAAAGTTTACTCAAAGTTAATCAACTCTTACCACAATAAACAAGAAAGGAGGGGGGTGTTCATGAATCGGGATCCGTTGGAATCCGTTAAAGCCCTTGTCTTTCACGTTTAAATGAGTTTTCGTTTCTTCATAATCATAGGCAACGAACCCCCCCCCCCTGGAAGCGCTAGACCTAACCGGAATTTTTCTAGATTTGTCCATGGGCCGACCTATTAAACGTTTATATAAAGACGAAAATAGGTTGCCGTTGCGAAGTCGCTCCTTGACCCTTTATGTTGTATTTACAGGTAAAGATGCTATCCCTCCGGCATAACAATGCAAACGTTAATGTAATTTGTTTATAACTCAATTAGGTTTTATGTCATTTGCAATACATTTACATGTATATATCTTTCCATCTCTTCTATTCGGAAGCGAGGTCAGATAAAGGACGAGGGGGGGGGGGGGGTGTTAAACGAAGGGATGGGGTGGGGGTAAAGCGTTAAACTTGTATAGGTAGTGGAAAACGAAAGCGATAATCATTTATCTATTCCATTTTGAAATTCCACGAAGAATTTTAAACATCAATTAAGGCACATCGCCCCTACCCGCCAAACAAAAAAGGGTCATAACTTTTTTCTCATGTTTAGTTGCCACTAATTGGTAAGGTAAGTTTAGCTTTACCTGTATTTTCCTCCGGTACTTTTTTCTTGGACATTTCAATACCGCCATCTTTAGACAGGTTATTGAACTTGGAGCCCTCATCTTTGTCCAAATTGTTCTGTTTCTTGTCTGCAAGAGATAAAAGTAGAAAAATGAACAAAAAGACAATAACCAACTTAGGTCAACATGTAGATGATTAAAGATCATGATGGATTAAGAAAGGGTAGCAACCCCCCCCCCCCCTTTCCTAAGTCCTGACAAAGCAGAGCAAGCTGACATCCAGACTGCAAGAGAACGGTCAAGCATAGCTTATATTTTTTGCTGCTCTAATGGGGTTTACTAGGACAGCTACATGTAGTAGGGCTAAATGACCAAATTAACAACTTGTTATGCTTCAACACTGTAAAAACTATTTTCAATCGACACCCCCCCCCCCCCCCCCCCTCCTGGGCATGTGACACTTGTAGAGTAACAGGACAAGAAAGGAAACAACGACCAACGATGCTCTCTCCTCCTCCCTGGATCCACTTGGCGGCACCTAGAACCCCATCTTTCTAAGAATAACCATATCCCCTTAAACAGTTACTGCTTCCGTCCCCCGGTAGACGCTTACAATAGTTATACATCCCCTTCCTGTTTTATAAATCACACCTATTCTTACTAATTATGCGGGAAAATAAGTTACTTTCGATTTCCGTATTTTTTAGAATAGATTTGAAGAGTAATTCAATTACAAACAGTTTTTTCACAACCCCCCCCACCTCTACTTCTTCCGCCTCTCTCACATAGGAGACGATACTGCAAAATTAACCTCTCAAAAATTTCCGTCTTTTCAATCATATGATTGAGGAAGTCGTTTTGACATAATTACTTAAATTCTAACATGTTTAATCACGCACTTCCCGATCCACGTCTATGACGAAGTTAAAAGGGTTTTTATTAAACTTTCAAGTCGAAGAGCTACATTAGCTATTATTGTATATGTACTTAGCAAACCGAAAGTAGCCCCCTTCCCATCCTCGAAATATTTATCTTACTTATTTTATACCTCATAATTTATCTTCTGCTTCAATAAATTGAATTCAGTATAACAAACTTCCATAATTGCTCATTAAAACCTAATAGCATCGTCTGTCTGTCTGTCAATCTTTCTGTCTGCACAGGGCACAATTATCGATTATTGGATCTCTAAAGTCTAATATGTGTATCTTAACAAATGACTCCTGACGTCTGTATGATAGACGATCTGTCTCTATATAATTTGTCTGTCTATTCCTTTGAATATCAGTCTGTTAGTCTGTCTACATGTGTGTCAGATGTTTATTTTCAGGTGCTTGTTCCTGCAGGAATAATTCTGTCCTCGATTTGTCGGTTCTTATGATGTCCTGTTTGTCAGTTGGTCTTATTGCATATTTTTTTTGATATACATTTATCCTTCTGTTACTACGAGAGTATATTTGTCCGTCTGTCTCCCTGTCCGTCCTTTAGAATTCTTCTCTGTGTGTATATGACTGTCTCTTTCCTTCCCTTCATGTACAAACCTGATGATCTCTCCGTATCCAATTTTTGTGACTCCCCACCTCCACTCGGAATCACTGCACAGATTTGCATTGTCAAAGTTTACAATCACAAGGTATATCCAAAACCAATAGAGTGCTAAACGAACGGGAAATTATTATGTCAATTTTCACTTCCTGACCTACTAAAGTTCCTCCTTAAAACCGGGGTGTATAAATTTTCACATTATATTGTGGAATATCAAACGTTGTATGTGGAATATATGTTTACTTATGGCCCTAGACATCCGAATAATTTATCATATAAGATGAAGTATTTCCCGTTTTATATGATGGTAAATGAAGATCTATATCTATCTTCCATGTACGATTATCATTGGATTTCCACCGGTCTATTTACAGTAAAGAAATGTAACGGCGTTTCTGATTGGCTGAGAGGTGGGCCAATAAATACAAGAATGTAAACACGACATAAAAGGGCATGTATTGATAAATGTCCGATGGGTTTTTTAAGTGGGAAAAAATCAAACACACTCTACACCAAGTGCTCAAGCGATACTTGAATCTTGATGAGACTTGTTTTAGAAAAATATATTATTCAATATGTACAGAAATAGCAATCCTGGAAGGAAGTAAATTAAAGGAAATTGCACTTTACTTTAAATAAATTACGGAACAATAATACATGTACATCCATTGCAACTGACAAAATTTAATATCAACTAGTATTTCATCAGCTCAAAGAAGTCAAAAACTAAAATGTTTCAACATCTGCTTTGTTTGTATAGATGTTTTAAGTTCGTGTTATTATAGTACACATTCAAGAGTCTGTTTCATCCTTCATCTTTAACAAACCTTTTTACAAATCCTTTCAATAATCAAACTCATTTTTCATCTCACTACATACGTATGACGGGAGGACGGACGGACTAACTGATAAACTCATAAAACTAATCCCCCTCCCCCACTTAGTCTAAGGACCATATATATATAACTTTGGACAACAGTCCAGTTTCATGTCTGACTGTGCCAAGTTTAATTCAAATCGATCAAAGCCAAAGGGCTGAAGGAAAGATGTGAATGTTTAGGGACGGACGGACTCACAGAATGACTTAATGACAAATACAACGTACATGTAGCTAGGTCCAATACTTATTATTTATTGTCGAGAAGCAATGAGATGACTGCAATCTTTATCTTCATACCACATGCTCTAGGTAAATGCTTACACGTCTTGATCATTTATCAGGTCTTGTCCTCCTTTTATAGTAATAAGTTTAATTTAATTTGCAATTTTCTATATGATCTATTTTCTATTATTTGTGAACACCTACAAGGTTTGTTGTATATATTGTACATATGTTGTTCTCTATTATACCATAATGGAAAAAGAGAAATAAATGATTCTGATTCCGATATGAAACGAAGAACTTTCCTTCGTGAAGGAAAAACAATGGCTTCCCTTGCACGGGCAGGAACACGTTACGTCGCCTTACAGTACCGTTGTCAGAAGTATTTAAAGTTCTGCACTTAAAACCGTCCGTTGACATTATGCCACAGGTAAGGATATGAAGGAAACCATCCGTTGTCGTGACAATGAGCATGTGTGGAAAGTATGATTTTCTAATAAACGTTGAAATTTTAGAAGTAATACACTCGAAAATTCAATGGGGGGTAGCCATAACACTAAGCTATTTGTTTATATGCTTTTCTTGTACTCATATACAGTTTGAAAAGAGGAGATCGAGTTGGCGTCCTTTGATCACCACGTCCTGCACATGTGTTATTCCTCCTTTTTCTTTAAATCTTTGAATATTCAGGTTATCTTATTCCAGAAAGATACTAATAATAAATATCAAGTCTATATAATGCTCCTCTGGAAGTGTCATGATGACGAATTCAATTTTGGACCACTTTTTTTGGACTTTTCTAAAATTAGTCCGTTGTCAATCCATGTTGCGAAAGTTCTGTCCGTTGTCAGATGTCCGTTGTCTGCTTTTATATTTTAATGGATGGAATGATACTATGATACCTGTACTAATCATTAAAATTCATCAATCAATACGCACAATTTAATTTTCAACCAATTTAGAATGGAAACTGAATTGAATTCGCCGAATCATCCGTTTTGTTAAGATATCCTTAACATTAAATTTTATTCGTCCCGTCTTAAATTCATCTTCTGGGCTATTGGTGAAAAGGGAGAAATATAGATGGAGGCGAAAATTTGAATGTATACAGTATCTTACTTTATAAATGTATTATAAACCGGTGTAATGCAGTAGTTTTCTCATAGGGAAATTTGCCATATAAGAGGTTTCTTCCACATGGAGATATTCCGCTATATATTAGACTTTCCTCGATATTAGCATGGATTTTCCCCATAGAGAAGAAATGCTATATAACCATTTTCCCCTTGTTAAGTCCGTATTTTGTTTACCTTCAATTGGCTTCAAATATTGCAAAATAAATGAAAATTGCTCCATTGGTCTTACATATGTATTGCACCCATGTCTCCTCTTAACCCACCAATAGTCTCTATCACTCTTGAAAAGTTGACTTTATAATTTGATTTTCATGATTGGTTCTGCAGAAGAAACGCGACATTTTGAAAAGTTTACAGACTGGCGGAAGACAGATCGTGTGCTGTAATAAAAAAAAAAATCACAAAACTTCAACAGAGCATGATATAATTACTCTTTCCGGACACTTTACCCTATTCCTTTTTATTCTTTTGTAGAATATGTAAGAGGTTTCTGGGAGGGGGAGGGTTAGACACTCACACATATATGGGGTTTTAGACAAATTCATATATATTCAGACAAATACATATATACAGACAAGCACATTCATCAACAGACACACTCATACAGAAAGATATACATAGGCAGACGGATAGACAGGTAGACAGACATACACAGATGTAATCACCCTCACAAACAAAACATGTATTGACTTTGATTTCAGTAAATCCACAGTTTATCACAGCATGCAAGACAGACGAAAAATCAGACTAGGCCAATATCTCTTTCTTGACAAAAACCTCTCATCAAGTCAAGCAGATAGGCACACATATTCAAGCACTCACAGAAAAACAGACACAGGGAGAAACAAAAAGAGATTCACACAGACAGACTTAGACAGACACTGATCAAAACACAGGCATGAACATCCTGAAAGGAACATCCTGAAAGACATACACAGACATGCGCAAAACGACAGACTGACAGACACAGGGTATACACAGACATACGCAAAAACAAACAGACAGACAGGCATTTATATAGACAGACACACACATAAAAGACACAGGCAGATGCACTCACTCACATACAGATACACATGCTAACAAACGCGGACAAAAGAATTCACTCGCAGGCAGACGGAGACACCGATATCGACGCTGACATAAAAAACACACACTTACATACAGACACACATATTAAATAACATATCAACTATAATTTTCATCATCACCTGAGATATAAATGTAAGGTCTATATCATACCCATGTTAAGAACGTTCGGAACAATTACGTGATAAAGGCTGAGGCTATCAAAATGTCTTCAATGACTGATATTTGATGTCTTTGTTTTTAACGCTATATATGACTTCAAAATCCCTTTAACAATTATATTTAATTGATCAATGTATAAACTCATGAACTCATCCTACACCTCTTCAAATTCATGAATCATATTTTCAATTTTAAATCTATTCTATACGATATATGTTCACGTAACCTGAAATTTATATGATATCCATTTTACAGCTTTACAAAAAGAGAGCTGAATACTTTAAGAATTCACTAAGCTAATTTAATTGCTCAGCCTTAGGTTCGAAATAAAGATTCAATTCCCCATTCATGCCCAAATACCGTTAAGAGTCTTGACAACGGACCATATCTTCTTGTCTTGTCATAACAACGGACATTCTTTATCAAATAATCAAAGTATACAATAAATATACAATGTAAAAGACGGTCATTCACATATATTGTTTTCATAATGTTGTCGATAATTTTCTACATAAAATTGGTATATAAAATCAAATAATTAAGAAACAGGATAGTTTTCCTGTTCAAATTTCCGTTTTCGTTGCTGACAGTAGGTCATCGCCAATTAGATCTCCTCATAACATAAAAGGAGTTTTATCCATTTCGTGGTATTAATGTATTACTGAAGCGTATGGCTACCCCCCGTTGGCTTTTTAAAAGAAATAACCGGTTACCTAATGATTTATTTGTAATTTTACTGAAATTTTGTCGATAATTTTCATGACAACGGATGGTTTCCAACATATCCTCACCTGTTGCATAATGTCAACGGACGGTTTTAAGTGCAGAACTTTAAATACTTCTGACAACGGTACTGTAAGGCGACGTAACGTGTTCCTGCCCGTGCCTTGGCCAAGGGCTCTGTTTTGGATTCGTGGGCAGCGATGCATGTCAAGCGCTCGGTCTGTTGGTCAGTGTGTGCAGTGATGCATGACGCTGCCCAGGTTCGTCACTTTGTAAGACAAGAGCTTGATGGCTGATCAAATGAAATACTTGACCATTTTGATAATTTGATCAGACAATTTTCAAAAAGGTTGCAATGGTAAGGAGGCCCGATCTGATCTAACGAAGGGTTGGTAGCTACATGTACATATAGTATACCGTATGTATCATTGTATGATTTTTTGATTCCACCAGTAGGATCGAAGTTTAGATAAGGAAATTGAACCCAATAGATTTTAATTTCAACATATTGAACTCCCTCTCCCCTCCCAAAAAGGATATAATAGCGTTTCTACTATAGAGAAGTATCATTGTATGAAGTAACTCGGGTCCAAGTTTGAAATACGAGAGGATTCAGAACAGAAGACAGAGACAGGGGGGCTCAACCTGCTCTCCAACAATGACATACAAATTAAGTGAGGATCCAACTTTTGAGTGGGGGCATAAAATTGACGAAGGGTCTTAGGATCGCCTACATGTAGATCCTAAGGGGGGTCAAGGGTAGACCCCTGGCAGGGGGACCAGGGGAGACGAAGCCCCCCGTAAGTTCCTGCATTTCAACCTTTGTAGGACCCATTTTCGTGACTCAGGAATCGCAGAATTACTTCGAAGTCTCAAAGTCAGTCTTTAATTGATTAAAGAAGAGAAATTGGTGCATCTGACAACCATATTAACTTCAAACGTATAGTAGGTAGTTCATATGTACTAATATTGACTCTTTATATAGATGAAAAAATGTTCATTTTGCCCATGATTTAGGGGAGGGGATACCACCAACTTGAATCCACCACTGAAAGTCCCCCCCAACCCCATATTTGAACAAAAGGTAATTAAATCGCCTCTCGACACAGAGGACGCTGGACATGCCACTGCATGGGAGGGGACCTTTATCCTGGCCCTCTAGGAAAAACTTTCTGCGACAGTGAGCCCTTTAGTTGCATGTTTATAAACGACTAAACATCATTACCATAAAACAATAAATTTTTAGTAAAAAAAGTTTGTCAGTTTCTTTAAGGTATCTTCCTGAACGAGTTAAAAAATCCTCACATCGTAGTAAATATCACACAGCATTAAATGTCTGTCACTCGTCGCACGTTCTGAATAAATTAACCAAATCACAAACCGTATTCATACATGTAAAATGAATCCGTTCTGAACAGCAAAAGCGCGGGGCTATGGGCATGACGGGAGGGGGAGGTTGGGTAAGGGATAAGGGCTATACTTAGATTAGCCAAAAAAGCTGATTTTTCCCGTTTTTACGAATATTTTTTTCAATATGCTGGAACCCCCCCCCATTCGACGACTCGGATCCCCTTTCTATAAAACAATTCTAGATCCGCCAATGAAGCACTTTAATTAACGGATTTCTCCATGTATGTAATTAATGTACATTGACTTGCACATATAGGAGTAATTTTGCACCTGTAAAACTTGCATATGTGTATATAAGGTAATTCTCACACAGCAAGTACAGTCTTAATTTCTATGGGCAGATCTAGCATAAGTCCAGCCTATTGTTTTGAACAAAATAATGTACAGAAACGGTTTACTATTAATAGGTACTTTTGGCCGGAGGTAGGGGTCCTGACTGATCCCTCTAGGTCAGAGCTCAAGTTTACTACGGACAGACTTGCTTTAGGGATGCCCTATATTTTCTGTTCAGATACAGAACATTGTTCAGAGAGTCAAACTATTAGACATACCGGAGGATGTAAAATAATTTTATAATTTGTAAACTCATATTTTTTTCTAATGGGTATATCCAAAGGATAGTGATCAGATCATGGAAATACCTGACCAAAGCTAGCCCTTGAGGGTTATTCTAGGTTACCAAGCCCCAAACCGCCTAAATAACCGTCAAAGGTTGAGTTTGGTCAGGGATTCTATAACCTTTCTCCTAAAAAATAAGGATTGGAAAACACCACGAATACTTTAAAATTTGTCACTAAAATATACATATATTTTGAAGCATGAAGGATACTCAACCTAAAGGCAGCAATTTATTGTCCCCTTTGTTTCGACATTAAAACCCGTTCGTCCGCCTGTCTCAGTTTACAGATCAGTCTGTCTGTCTGTCTGTCAGAAGAATCTTAACCTTGTACATGTACAAAACTTTTGAGTGGTGAGTGATATGAAAGTGCTTTCATATTTCATAAGTCCTTGTGACAAAATCTTTCCAAACAGCTCTCCATTGATAACAAAATATTTACCTTGCGACCTTGACCTTGGGGTTTAACCTACTTGTGGAATTTTTTTTTCCTTGGGTATAGCTTTTGAATGGTAAGTGACATTTATAGTCATAATGCTTCCATGTTTTAAATGTGTATTCTTTGTGACAATTGACCTTGGAGTGTAAACTACTTTTAGGGTACTAGTAATTTAACCTGTTTAGATAACAGAGTGGAAATTGATCAGTTTTCATACTTCACGTGTATTCCTTGTGAGTCGTGACCTTGACCTTGGAGTTTGACCTACTTTTGAAAAACTTTACGCTTAACCTTGGGCATAACTTTAAATTAGAAAGTGAGAGAGCTTTTATTTTACATGTGTATTCCTTGTAACAAGACTCCCTTGTGTTCAATGAACTATTTTTTTAATATATTGGAAATTTACAGGTGGTTCCAACTTTCTTTTTAAAGCAAGTCAAAGTCTCAGAAGTCAAGGTCAAGGTCAGAGGTCAAGGTACAATACATTCATATAACTTACACAAGAGGCTTTATGTAGTGTTTAATGTTGCACCTTAAGTCCTTAAACTTGTGAACTGTTTTTTTTTCTTTTTTTTTTTTGTTCAACATGGTTAAGGTACACTTTTGGCCCTAAATCACATAATGGTGATGGTCAGTCCCCTAGTACAATGTGTCTGATTTGAAATGTCCCTGTGACTTTTGCATGTTTAAGTTAGTTATAATACTTTATAGAGAGAATACTTAAATTAATAATATACCATAACCAAGGTGTCATATTCTTAGAAATTTATGAAAATTGAAGGACTCATTTTGGAAAATTGACTCAATGGCGCTGATAGACTCAATAACTCATCCTGTGGAAACAACAATGTGTCTGAATCAAATTTAATATTAATGAGTAAAGAGCTTGTTTTGTGATGTCACACTTCTTCTTCTTCCTTAGTATGACCCTCCGCTTATTTGGAGCACTCCCTACTGCAGTAATGGGGAGAACATTTAATATTAAACATGACATTATATTAAGACAACATCATAAATTCCTCTCTTTATTACTCTCACACTATACTCTCAGATGGGTCGCCATGCTCAGTACAAGTGTAACGAATTGTGAGCTTAGGAATATAAGCCACTTGAACTGCCTCCCTGGAAAGCTAGCTTTATCGGGAATGCGGTCAAGTGCGCTTGTCTTCAGACCCCTTCTTTGGGCTCCCCCGTCGCTTCATGTTACAATTTGGTGACAGCGAAGTGGCTTTGGGGTTCGCGGCAAGTCCTCTGGGTGAGTCATTAGTGACTCGGTGGTCTATGTGGCCAGGTTTCGGACCAAAGTGCCCAAAGGTCCTTCTGCTCAGTCAGTGCGGACTGGTGGACTGACGTCCATGTTGGGGTTGAAAGGATACCGCCAGCAGAAGTAGCAGCTGAAACATGCTGCGACAGAGGAAAGCCGCGGATATCCCAAAGATGACTCACGCACATGAGTAAGCTTAGGGGACGAAGCTTCCCCGAAAAGGGGGAAGTGTAATGAATAGTGAGCTTAGGAACATAAGCCACTTGAACTGCCTCCCCAGCAGGCTAGCTTTATCGGGAATCAGCAGCGGTCAAGTGCGCTTGACTTCAGACCCCTTCTTCGGGTTCCCCTGTCGCTTCACGTTACACAAGATACCTTCCACTATGTATGCAAGTGTGCGCAGTGTATGCTGGGAAGGTGTGCTGAATATGCTGCATTGGACGGTCTGTATCTCAAACTGACTTATTATTTATATACCATGCCATCACATGAGACAAACACCTCAGCCACAGCTGACAAGGGGTCTACTCGGACCAATTACATGTAAGTTCCCTCCGAGCCTTAGAACAAATGGGAGCAAGATATAATAGACCCTTTCACGCTAATGTCCGTTCAGTTAACTTTAGTCTCTTCGTAAAACATTTTTGCCAACCAGAACAATCAAATGACGTCATTTTTGATGATGCACGCTATTATTTGGAGCAGAATGACATCATTTGATTATTCTGGTGGGCAAAATCGTCCTATGAAGAGACAAAAATGAAACAAACGGACATTGGCGTGAAAGGTTCTATAAATCACCTCTCAGAAAGTCTGCCCTTAATGGATTCAAACCTACATTTAGGACCTCCAGATTGGATATCCAGCACTCAACTTACTGAGCTTTGCTACATGTACCAACAATTGATCAAAAGAACAAAGGTAATGTCTATATATACATGTAATTGTACATAACCACATGGATGAATATACATAGAGCTTGTTAAGTTATACATGTAAACTAAACCAGTACCTATAAATTGGGGGGGGGGGGGTGTTATATATCATTATCAGTGGCGGATCCAGCGCCCCCTTTGCCGGGGGGTCAAGGGACGAATTTTGCCGATTTTGACTGAAAATGGGCCAAAATATACCTGTTTTGGGAAAATTTTGGGTCAGTGCCGGGGGGGGGGGGGGGGCCACCCCCTCCGCACCCCCCTGAATCTGCCACTGATTATTAAAGCACAAAACGTTAAATTTTACACTGGTAATTTAGGTGATAGAACTTTGCCCTTGTGGGGGAGGGGTTTGGGGTTGGGGGTATTACAAAGCACTTGCTTATTGAGTTGATTCATTATTCTAAAAAATATATTACTTACTTATAGTTACTTACTTATAGTTGATTTCTGATACAGGATATTATCCATGTACATATATCACATGGATAAATGTAGAGCTTATAGTTATACATGTGACCTTATAAAAGTTCCTATGTGATTGGGGGGGGGGGGGGGGGTGGGTTGTTATATATAAATTGCTGTGCTTCAATCATTCTCAAGAATGAAAGTGACCAGTAAACAGTAAACTCTGATGACTGATGAGTTGACATATCGACAATTAATAAAGTAATCCAATGTGTCTATTTTACCATGTTTACATCATCAAGAACCAGACAGAGCAGTGTACATACTGCACACATAGTGACATACAATACATCCACATTAATTATCACGTCAGTACTTACCGTCACATGTTGATAAAGCGTTGAAACCCTTCTCCAACTCCTGTAAACTCACATCGCCCTTTTCTGAGCTTTTGTTTGTATCCTTCATATCAATAAGATCGTTTTAGACTCGTAAAATGTATGTTACCGACATTAACCGTTGCGAGCTGTGTTTTCTTCCTGTGCAAGGCACTGTCGGAAGCTCCAATGATTGGTCGAAAAGTGAATAGCCTAAACCACGTGACACAAAAGGGACTTTCCCTTCTGACGTCAAAGTATAGTTCGTCCAATGAAAATGCTCGTTACATTTGCACAATGTGTGAGACGGGTTTTCCCCCTGTGTGTAAATTTAGAAAAATTGTGTATCCCAAAAACTATGGAAGCTAAAATTGCCAGCGATAGATTTATTTTAAGGATTAAATGAAAATTTCTAAAAATAAGTTATAGCTGCCCCAAAAAACAGGGACACAATAATTTTTTTATTGAAGTACTGTAATCAGGGGTATTTCCCTCATGTGACTATAACTATGTATATAGATATGTTGACATTAACGTCGACTGTCAGGTGACCACTCAGTATTCCGAAGGTCTAAAAAGACGAAGGTTCAATACTTCGAAGGCCCGATAATTCGAGGGACTGATATTTCGAAGGTCCGATAGCCCGAAGGCCCGATAGTCCGAAGGTCCTATAGTTCGAATGTCCATAACTCCGAAGGCCCGATAGTCCGAAGACCCAATAGTCCGAATATCTAATAAAATTCCTAAATTTGTAAGCTTTTTGATTGAATATGATTTTTATTCGCTCGTCATAAGACGGGACGTATTATATTATGGTGCTGTCCGTGAGACTATTAAAACCCCGACGTGCGTATCTTGCAGCGTTTGCGTTGCTATTTTTGGAATCGCAGTGGCGGATTCAGGAGGGGGCGCCCGCCCCCCCCCCCCCCCCCCTCGACACTGACCCAAAATTTTCCAAAAACAGGTATATCCTGGCCCATTTTTAGTCAAAATCGGAAAAATTCGCCCCTTGACCCCCCGGCAAAGGGGGCGCTGCATCCGCCACTGAATCTGATTTCGGGTTGACATTCATTCACTGTTTTAATAGCGCATACGCCTACCCAGTCTATCTCTGCACCTATGATATTTCTATGAAATCTAGAACATACATCTTCTTTAACTCATGTTTAAAGAAATAAAAAAAAACGTGTGTTTTGCATGTGTTACCAATAAATGTATTCGTACATTTTTAAATTTGAATAAATAAGGCGTCCTCGTTATTTTTTTCTTTTGGTTGACTTATACAAACAACTAATATTTCCGACGTTCTGATCTATGGCTTTCAGCAGTAAAGACATATCTTTGAAAAATTGTGACAGTTAACTAGATCTTGTTACAAATATTTTTCACTACTTTCAAAATAACTTAGTTGTTTAGAAGCAGTTTGCGCTGTTGAACTGAAGCCCCTCCCCCCTCCCCCCTTATTTTTTTTTTACGATTTTGCGATTGCAGAGATCTATTTCAAACAACAGTCCTTGTGATGATATAATTTCTTTATGATTTATCTTGTTACCTTTTAAAATCTGATTTGATAATTGGGTATATATTCAATTCAAGTTCCTTGATAATATCTCTTTCAGCCCCTCCCCCTCCATTTCTAAATCTATCAATTTCAATTTTACAGTCAAGTATCTTGTATCAAGTTCATGTACATGTACAGGGCATTCAGACTTTCAAACCCTCGGACTATCAGACCATAGAACCATTAGGCCTTCTTACTATCGGACCTTAAAACCTATGGTCTAATAGACCTTCGAAATATCGGATATTCGATTTTTTAGGTACTTCGGATTATGGATCCCTCTGTATATTTGAATGCAGTACTTTCGGTCTATCGGGCCCTCGGACTATCGGGCCTTCGAATTTTCGGACCGTCGATTTATCGGACCTTCGGCTTTATGGGCCCTCGAACTATCGGACCTTCGGAATACTGGGCGGACACCGACTGTCATTGTTGATGAAATGGCACAATATCAAAAAAAGTGCATATTTTACAAACCATAAATCTGAGAAATTGATTTTTGATTTCAATGAATTTTCTTTCTAATATCAATTTGTAAACATCCAAAGGGACAAATTCTAGAATATGAGAAGCTTAAACTTGTTTTGATATTGAGATGGAGGTCATTACATACTTGGCATTGATTTGAAATGTCCATTGTGTTACCAAACAAAAAATTGTCATAAAAATTACAATAATTATTTTTAGAATTTATTCTATGTTTTTTTCTCTAAAAATGTATAGATTTTAACAGCCTCTTGAGGAAAATTTATGATATGATGCCGTTTTCTCAAGATAAATGGTAACATACAGCATAGTTTACGAAAAGTTAGTTTTTGGATAATTGGAAATCATCATTTAAGATAATATAAATATGAAATTCCTAACTTCTTTCATGTACTTAATTATTTGCGAGAAAACAAAATTACTAAACGCAATCTTAAAAGGATATATGCACTACTTCATTAATTTCCCCTCAAAAATATTGAAGGTAACACAAATGACTAAGCAGTAACACGATGGACAAAATGGTAACACAAATGACACATACAGATTTATATAAGCAAAATGGAGTTTATTTTAAGATGAAAGGGAAATTAAATGCTAGTCATTTTAATCTGACATTATTCTAAAACTATTTTATCTGTTTGGAACTCTTGATCAGCATTTTAAGTATAGTAGCGATGATTCATGGTAACACAATTGACAGACTGTAACACAAATGACATTTTATGATGATATACATCATACTGTTCACAACTTCAGTTGATATTATCTTAGATTATCCCCATAAAATGATGTTTAGATTATACAAAATGGAAGAAATTAAGAATGTACTTATCATCTCAACAGAACAGAGACAAAAGTAATAGGAAAATAGTACCATAAGGTGATAAGAAGCTGAAGAAAACGTTAGCAATTTTCAACTGAATATATATTTTTTCACAATCTAAATATCACTTTATGTAATCAGAATTACTTCTATTTTCAGATTTTCTTCAAAATAGATAAGAATATTTAAAAATAATTACACAATAAGATTGTTAATAAGACTGCTCTAATTTTTGGAAACAAAATTCATGAACATTTTTTAAAAGTGTACCAAAAACATGTAACACAGACAATGCACGCTTGAATTATTTCAAAATAAGCAGTCTTATAGATCCATATCAATCATGATATTGTATTTGTAATTCTAATTAAAATTCTGGGGTTTTTTTTTATTAATTTTATTTGTTATTTAGCCCAGCTTAACACTCATTTTCTTAATTTTTTTTTTACTTATAGATGTTTTGAGTAATACATTGATGGAATTAGCCTGCTTTGTCATATAGCTTTATGTTTGCTTTAGATATTCCATCAAAAAGTGATTGTTTCAAGTCTCTATCATTGAACTTATGCATGCAAATCAGCAAATAATGAAAAAGAATATTCTGTGATACCGAAAAGCTAGTTTCATAAACGTTATTAGAGTGTACAAATGATATAGACTCCATTTTACTTTACTGTTCATTATGTGAGCATTTGTTAATATTGGTGCATATGATATTGAACTGAAATGGATATTGACTAGTATCAATGTGACTGATTTTATCAGAAAAACAAAGAAAATAGTGTATTTACAAATTTTGGAAGCTAACTTGTCTTCATTTTTTTCTTATGTTATACTATAAGGTTAACATAGTCTGCATTAAGAAATATTGTGAATCATCATATCATGTCAGTTGTGTTACCAATCATTAACTAGTGATAATCGATCAATAAATTGAAAATGAAAAGCACAAATTGCGAGAAGAATAAGACACTTTTGAGAAGATCAGTTGTATACCATTCAATCTTGTCACTTCTTTATATTACAGAAAATAAGTTATCTGTTTTGACTTCATCAAATGTCCATTATGTTACGATTAACTCTTTGTCATTGCCCACAATGTTCATCCAGGAATCTGTGTTTTGTACAGTCTTACTTGTAGGTTTCTTACATGTGTTTGAAAGGGACCCTATGCTGAAGTGTTATGTCACCTTGAGCGTACTGTTAACAAAATGGAACCTTTCTACCACACTAGATTCAGAAGTTGGCATAAAGTGATGTCATTGGTGTTACCACTTAATGTCAGTTGTGTTATCATTTTATGAAATGATATGATAATTGTTCACTTTTAGTCAATTAAAGAATTATGCTTCTCCAATAGGCACTCTTTTAAACAAATCACACAAAAATATTGTCAAGTTGATGCACAATCACTTAATTAAACTTATGTTACCATATAAAACATGAAATGTACTTTGTGTTACCATAAAATGTCAGTTGTGTTATCAAGTGAAGAAACACTTAATTGAACCTCATTCATTTTCTTCTCACAGCGAAAATTGAAACATTAAAAGATGTGTAAGAAATAATATGAGCAAAAGATCAATAAAATTTTGGAATCTTAATATTCCTTGATGAGGGTTTCAATTTAGATAGTCAAATGTCCATTGTGTTTCCAATTAAGTGTCAGTTATGTTACTAATTATTTCAGTCGTGTTACTTTTAAAAAAGTAACACAAATGACGGTAACACAACTGAATTTTTCGTACAAATAGACACATTGTAGAATCTGAGAAGCAAAACTGTTCAAAATTCTTGCCCTCTTAAACAAGGTTCAACAATTTCATTTCAAAAGCAAAAGGAAAAGACAGAAAATGCCTCCATTTATCATACAATAATGGTAACATAGTGGACATGTGAAAAGGTAACCTTTCAGTGCTAACCAAGGTCTTTTAAACATCTAAGTTGAAGCTGGCGGAATATTAAAATTTATTTAATATATAAATTTATAAATCTTTATAAAACATTTTAACATGTGAACCTATAATTAATATATTTGAATTATTTGTGTGATTTCTCTTCTTTATGCAAAGGTAACACAACTGACAAAATAATCAGTGACAGTGATATCAATCACAAAAAAATTGCTCATCCTAAATATACATAGGATATATAGGATGTTTACAGAATCTCTTTCATACAATAAACAAATCCCATGAAAAAAATCAAGTTTAAATTCCAATAGAATAAAAGTTATACCAATGTAAAACTAAAGTACCCATAGTCAGGACATCCGATTTTGACAGATGATGGACATATCAACCTCTCATAATTACATATTTGTGTCGAATTTCATACTTTTTCATCATGGATATAGGTAAAATAGGATGAGGCAAAGCATTACCAGTACTTATTTCTGTATTTTTTCATTTATATATGAAACAGGCTCAAAAGGACAAAAATATGCACTTTTTTTTATATTGTGCCAAATAATAAAAATAATTCAAAGTATTTTTTTCATAAAATTATTAAATGTGTAAAGGTTGCATGAAACCTCCAAACTTTAACCCCCCCCCCCCCCAAAAAAAAAGAGAAAAATTAGTAAGATTATTTTATGAAAAAATTTTTATCAACCAACAATGATAATGCCTAGACCTCAGTGATTTTTTTTTGTATGAAAAGTATATGGTTTTACAATGCATGTCTCCCGTTTTTTTGTAAAAACTGACAAAATTTAAGCTTTTCCACTGTAAGGCTACATTACATTAAAGACCGTAAGTTTTTCAGGAGTCCATTTAGTCGCACAAAAAGCATTAGACTTACGTTATGACTACTAAATCACTTCGTGGTCCAGTGGCTAAAGCTAGCTCCTAACAGTGGCGGATTCAGGGGGGTGCGGAGGGGGCGCCCGCCCCCCCCCCCCGGCACTGACCCAAAATTTTCTGAAAACATGTATATTTTGACCCTTTTTCAGTCAAAATCGGCAAAATTCGTCCCTTGACCCCCCGGCAAAGGGGGCGCTGGATCCGCCACTGCCTAATCAATCACCAAAGCAGTACTATTCTGCTTCATTAGATCTCTTTGGACGACAAAGTTTACCTAAACACTTCAATATGTACTTGTTCTTCAGTGGCAAATGTTCTACTGCAAAATATACAAAATATTCAACCAGTAACACGAAAATATATGACACTATATGATACATGCCGTCTTCCCCACCAGTGTTACTTGCCGTCCTAAGTCGTCATCGGATTCCCATTAATTTGTTGGTTTAATTTTCCTTTCCTTATACATTATTTCATTATACATTATTATCGTTCATGTATAATGAACTAAATCATATCCAAAATGCATGAATTATTTCATATCGCTCAATCGCTTTTGATGTTGCACAAACTTTTATACTGTGATGGTAGGTAACAGAAAAAGGATTCGTTAAAAGGGTCGTGTTAACCCTCTTCTTGATGGAGAAAACTTTAAAAGTAAATTGTGGCAGATCTAAACGGTGAACTTGATATTTTTCAGAGAAATCTGATAAATACACACAATTTTTAGAAAATTTTCATCCATCCATATTTGAACCCAGGGGCTATCATTATCGCACAATATCGCTGAAACATTTATTTTCCCATAGATTTCAATGTAAGCTTTGAGGGCCGATAACTCTTACAGGAACTAACTTTTTTTTCAAAAAACACATTGGTGAAAAAATTCAATAATTTTTTTATATCATAACTATGTCATAAGTTTAGAATACAAATAAAAACACAAACACTCTAATACACATATGAAAACAATCATTTATCTCCTACAGTACTCGGTTGCAGCATCCAAAGCAAAACAAGCGCGGATCCAGCGTGGGGTGGGGGTCCGCCCCCCCCCCCCCCTGGAATTTTCGAAGCATAGCTATTTTTCAAATAAAATATACATATTTCATTAGATTGAGTCCCAACTACTCTTTTGTTGTCGTAATATTTGAAAAAATATATAATGATTTTGTATTAGAAATCTTTCATTTTTTTTATAATAGTTTGCCGTCAGCATTTCAAAAAATACATGTACGTTATTTTCAAATGATGCTGCGCTTTCCTATATACAACACATATATACATTACACCTAGGTCAATAAACAAGGGCACTAAGAAAACGAAAATCACGAAGAGTGGATTTTATTCCAATTCTAGGGAAAAAAAATTATTTGGCTCGCTATCGCTCGCCATTTGTTGTATTTACATATTAGAAATGAAATCAATAATCAAGTACTATGATGTGAAAATTCAAGATTTTAAAAGTTTTTGCTCGCCATTGCTCTCCATGCAGTTACCTGTTTTATTTATAATTAGAGAATTACTGTCCGCGCGGCTCACTTCGGAAACTGGATAAACGAGATTTTGAAATAAAATCTATACCATTGAATAGATCTAGCTTAGTCGTAAATTTTAGTATACGTTACATGGTCGAGGGTTTATGCAATCATGTTATACAGACAAAATAAGATGGGGCGTTTTTAATGTTTTAAAATTTTAGCGTGACGTCGCCGAGTTTAACATTGAGCCTATGGACAGCGTCACGACGTCACGGGAAAAATTAGCATGGGAAATGGCCCATCTAAAACTTGTTTTGTCTATATAGTTTGATTGGGTGTACTCACTATCATATAACATATACCAAAATTTACGACTAAGCGAGATCTATTGAATGATATCAACTTCATTTAAATTTTTGCATCATAAAGTAGTCAAAATCGCGTTTATTCAGTTTCCGAAGTGAGCCGCGCGGACAGCAGAAACTTGCGGGGTTTTTTTTGTTGTTTTTGCTCTTCACAAAATTCGGACTTTAGGACCCCGCCCCTCCCCCTGAAAAAAATTTCTGGATCCGCCCCAGAAAAATATATTGAAACACTGAAACGCAAAAAAATAACACATTGGAACATAACTATATCAAGAGACGTTAAGACCAAACATCAGATGAATGATTTAAAGTGGATGAAACAGATTAAGTATGTCATCTCCCCCTAGTTAAATTCTTGATTTTCAGGTACTATAGTATCTATTTTGTTCATTTATATTACTGATCGGCTCCAAATTCAGACGCTTAAATGTAAAATGCGCAAAACAATTTGTGGGTCAATGCTACAAGGGTGTTTACCTCCTATATTTTGATGATAACAAGCTCTTTTAAAGGACACATTCTTTGTATGAAATGTAAGATAGTACCCTTGAATGAATGCATGCATACGTATGTTATGTCAATTGTTAATTGAATCGTCAATTGTAACATATTGTGTAACCGAAACGTTTAAATAACCATATGAATGCACATGCATGCATATATTCTGTTTGGTTGACGGACGGCAAATAGTCATTCTTTGGATTAAGATAGCACAAAATGAAGGTAAGCACAGAGATATTAGTTAGATAGCACAAAATGAAGGTAAGCACAGATATATTAGTTAGATAGCACAAAATGAAGGTAAGCACAGATATATTAGTTAGATAGCACAAAATGAAGGTAAGCACAGAGATATTAGTAAGATAGCACAAAATGAAGGTAAGCACAGATATATTAGTTAGATAGCACAAAATGAAGGTAAGCACAGATATATTAGTTAGATAGCACAAAATGAAGGTAAGCACAGATATATTAGTTAGATAGCACAAAATGAAGGTAAGCACAGATATATTTGTAGTTTTAAGCACATTCTATTCGAAATTCTCTGCAAGAAGAGCAAAAACAAAAAAAAAAAAAAAAACCCTCTGTTATCAAAATGACAATTGAGAAAGGGAAATCGCTGCACGATAGTGTTCATCACATTTTTAAAACAGACATTCAATAAAATTCATTTACTGACTAGTATTTCAGTGAATACGAACAGTATTGTTGATCGGTTACGTTTTGTTCTATACACAGCCAATTGTGCCTCACATGAAATTCATATGAAATGAGCATATGTAAATTTCACATGAAAGTTCATATGAAATTAATGTAAATTTCACATGAATTTCACATGATTTTTTAATGACCTCCATGCGAAATTGAATTTTAAAAAATTCATGTCATAAACTTCACATGAATTTCATGTAAAAAAAATCATATGAATTTCACGTTCATTTCACATAAATTTCATGTGAACTTTTATGTAAAGTTCATGTAAATTTCACATGAATTTCATACGAGGCATGTCAACAATTTGCTGTGTAAGCACAGCGGTGCCACACTAAGTTATTTTGGCTTAAAGTGCCACTGATGAGGAACATTTCTATCTTGGTCTCAGTATTTAGACAATAATTATTCTTTCTAGGTGGCTACTCTGTCATAACAGATAGTTGTACATCTAAAAGAATATTGATGAGATCTCCAGCAAGACTCGGTTGCACCCACATCAAGACAATGAACACCCTATGCGAAAAAAAGAAACAAAGTAGACAAACACAACAGGAGACGCAAAAGGGACAAGGAACACCAAATACAATATAAAAACATACAAAACTGCACATAAACCAACGAAACAAATGACCAATAGGTGCCGACTTAGGACGGCCATCTGCCGGGCAAGTAGCAAATATACATGTGAGATGGTTATCCGGATTATTTGTGCATGTGCACAATCCTCCCACTTGTCCGGTTTCCATTGTCCCCGAAGAACGCACAATAAGATGACCATACATACAGACAGCATAACAAAGGGGCCCAAGCAACACACAGATGGATATATTAAAAGTTCTGCCAGTTGTAGCGAGCTCATGTATGTAATCACCTGAGGAGTCCGACCGACGCTCAGAGATGACAGTTTGTCGGGTCCCTGTCATCTCTAACGAGGTTTGGACAGGTTGTGTATTCACGACATGAATGCAATTCTTAAGAATGCGCTTGTACAAAGCTGTAGATGGGTCAAGTACCACGCCGAGTGTCCAAATGGTGACAGTAATATGATAATATCAACGATATAGGTTCTGCCGCATTTTCAATGGAGATTCTGTCGATCCTTGATCCTTCTTATTTTGTTTATCATGTCACTATAAAAGACATGACATTCCAAAAGTAATACCGTTTAACCAAAAAATTCAAATTTCGCGATTTTATGGTAAAATAGGGTATACTTATTTTCGCGCGTATAATTTTTCGCGATTACTATCTTGCAAACAAATATGAACGCATTATGCTACTGTTTTGTACCTTTGATTATTGAATTTTTAGTTAGTTCCATCATAAGAATACGCTCACTTCTCTTTAGGTTTGATACAAAAGAAAAACAAACAATATTTCGCGTGAATATACTTTTGCGATTCCATATCACTCGCGAATATAGCGAAAATAAGTATCTTGCGAAAATTTCTGGTTATACGATATTTTCTGGTGTTTGTATAGGTCCGAGTTGACAGAGAGAAATATGTTCAGAAAGTCTTATCTAGTTTATGGAAGGGGAATCCAATGTTACCTAAAAGTTTCTTGGTACTATAGTAATTTGTAAAGTTTTTCAGTGAAAATCCAAAACATTATTAGTATGTGTTCCAGCGTACCAAATGTAAATATCATATGCAGGTAGTCTAGGAACATCACCGTCACGCCAGGGAAAATTAAATAGGTCGAATCCAAAATTATCCATTTTGTCATACACACTTGTTTGAATATAGGAGTCTCCGTACTTACCAATTTAGTGCTGAGGTAAAAATGGTGTTTCTATGTTCGTAACGTTTTCTTTGTTGAGCGTTAGTTCTTGTGAATGAATTTCTCTCTGATAGTTTTAAAAAACGGCGTTGTCAATGGTCAAATATCATCCACGAATGAGACATTTTCAATCATCAATATTTCGTTGATTACTGTAAGCCTCTCGGCCTACAAATCATGTACTTCGCGTTGTGTATTTTACTTAGTCATTTTGTAACTCTGAATAAAAAGTCCTGGTAAAGTTTTACCGTTTATTAACATACGAAAGTTACATGTTGGTTATAGCAGTATGAGAATGAATCTAATGAATCTGACATACAAAATCATGCGCACAGTATATATTAGGAGCATGGGATATTTCACAATCAGGTGGAAATCGCCATCGAAATTCATGACTAAATTGGAATTCAGACGTATAAACAAAGTTGCCTAAACTTAGAACAAATCCTCGCCATTTCGTCTATTGCACCCAGACCTGTGACAGGCGAACCACTATAGCTTCTATTGCTGTCAAGTGACCCAAGAACACCTCGTATTGACAGACATAGGGTTACACACTGGCGGGAATGACAATCATTTCTATTACATAAATTTAGCACGTGATCGTAAAGTTAACGTTTGAAATTAGAGTTATCTTCTCCTAGACGATTGGAAATATCCCATAAACAAAATAAATGGAAATTAATTAAAAACCAAAATACTCAATTTGCATAATTATTGTGGGGGAGAGGCCATATGGTTACATTACGAAGAGCTGAACACTTTTCTTTTAAACATTCAAATTATTCATTAAAGATCCCCCCTGTTGACAGTGATATAGTGGGACATACTTGTATGCCAGCATCATAATTTAGCCACTTAATAGATAATATTTATAAATGCATACTTGTATTTTGTAAATACTTTCTCAATTTTAGACTTTGCTGATATCAGTAACTATAGCCCTCTTCTGTCCTGGAGGTACGTATTACGCTGATAGCTCATATCACATTAATTTGCAATACTTATAACCATATATGTATGCCATAAGGCAGATAAAACGAAACAATCTAACTTGTGGACAAATGAGAGCATCCCAACTGGGAACTAGTCGCTCAGTTAACGAGAGATGCTTAATCAGATGTCTGGATTGAGTAAGCATCTCCCGTTAGCTGAGCGACATAGAAATATTGCAAATCCAGATACTACTAAAATTCGTTATAGTACATGTTTGTGTAATTCATTTTTAAGCAGGTTAAATAGTTGGAATACTTTTATATTATCATTATTATTATTATTATAAACATTTATTTCCGTCTGCAATGTGTAGAGCAGTTAAACTTGTTCCCTGTGACTGGATGTTTAAAGTGTAACAATTACTTCTTTCCAGCTCTGTCGCATGGAAGAAGCTTTCTTTTGGCCGTTTAAGAATTTGACATCATATATGATTTTACTATATTACTATTTCGGAAACCTTTCATTTCATCCAACCATATAATAGAAATTAAATCAGGTTTAAACCATCCTATTATCATCCCTCCAATGCTATTTTGGACATAGATTTTATTTAACTATGTTACTGAATCGACCCTACAGGATATTTGGAGCTGCGCACTCTTTTTTGATTTGATTAAGTACCACTGATGAGGATTTATTATCCGAAACTCATGTCTGGTGTGTTAAAATTGGTTTGTTTTCTTCAAGAGGGTGGAGAGTTGGAACAGTTCTGTATCATTTTCACTATCCACTAATATGAATCAAGGCAAAGCCTTTTTGTGCGAGCGGAGAGAAAATAGATATGATCATAAAAAAAAAAAAAAAAGATCTTTCTTGACTATGATGGTTTATCTTATCTTACAAAACTTTCTGTAAAAAAGGTAGTACAAGGCGAGTGGAAACACGGAAGCATTTGTAAAATTGATCTAGACCAGACCAGCAGATGAACATTTTAAGGGGGGGGGGGGGCGTAAAATATGGTTCTTTATAATTCATTTTTATTTTGTAAGAATAATGTTTAGGCTAGCTGAAAATAAATAACTTAAGAACAAAAGAAAAAACAAACATATTCCGACTTCTGACAGTACGAAACCACCCGAGACGAGAAAAGCAATCAGAGCGAAACGTCTCGTTTAAAACCGGAAATGTCGGATTTCCCGTGGTTACGCCGTCTTGTTGATGCTTTATCGTTACCTGATTTACGAAAAATGTTTTCAATAAATTTAACTTATAAACAAAAATTGAGTATAACATATACGTCTACTTGGAGTCGAAAAAAAAATTAAATGGCAATATCCAGCATCTCCGCAGCAACTCTGTCTGCGAGGGGACGAAAGTTTTTGAAAGCATAGTAGTACATTCTCATTCTTTGATTCAGCATATTTTCTCAATAAGATATGTGTATACGCGTTACCATAAGGGCGAGCTTCGCTCGCAAAGGCCCTTCGGGCCTTTGCAGCGAGCTCCGCTCGATATTAATAGTATCGAGGTTAAGATCTTGTTATGTGTGTTATACTAATATGTGTGTGTTCCGCAGTGATAACTGTAACGTCGTCTCTCATATTCTCTGATTTTACATTCGCTTTCATACAATTACACCATTAGTATTAATTTGTCACATAACCGTCCAAAGTCGACATTAGATTCACATTAGACTTTTTCACCGTGACGGACTTTGCACTTCGAACTTCGTAATTCGCACTCCGAACATTAAAGAATTCATGGCGTAGATGTCGTTCACGTTTAAACTCATAAGCGGAGTCATCTCCATTTCGATAAGTATACTCAATGGAATTGGTATATTGGACTTCCTGTACTACTGGTAACTCACTTTTAAAACTTTCGAAGTACGAAGTGCGAAGTTCGTAACGGTGAAAAATGTCTATTAGTCTCCTATGCTTCTCCCCCTCTGTGAGTTGTATGTTAAAACGTCTTCAAATTCAATTGCATCATTTATAAACGGATAAATTTGCAGCATGGACCAGACATGCACGTTTCGGGTACTCAACCCTCGTCAGTGATCCTCAATCTAAACAATGTAATATGGCCAAAGAGGGTGAAAATTATTATGTCAAATATGTACCGAAAGATGTAGCAGGATGGATGGGATATGATGCTACAGGACCCACGTTTTAGAAATTTCAAGAATTTTAGTACCAGAAAATTTGGAATGCGTTGAAGAGACAGACGATCAACCGAAGTTGATCGAACTTGGCTACATGTGCCCTCGGGGACTCCTGGTTTACAATCACCAAGTAGTTTAAATGTGTCATTTTCTAATTGTGTCATGCATATGTTGGTCATTTTTAGGTGTATGATATAGTTATCGACAGTTGTTTGATGGATTAAAATATTTGCAGTTGTTTATATTATGTAATGAACAAAATGCATTTAGACATATTTAATGGTCATTTCTTTATTTTCCTGTGTCTGCATCGAACAGATGAACCGTTAAACATGATAATCACTATTAGATAGCCCAGCGAATTCCAAAGAATATTCCATTTTATGTACAGTTATGTTACAATGTATTGTAGCTTTTTGTTGATGTGATATTGTACGTCCAAGTTGATCTGGCAACATTCGTTACATAACTTTTCAGAACATGTCAGAACTGAAACATATATATCACTCCTTTGCAGCAACCACAGCAAAATTACAAAACATCCCATGTAAAACAAAGGAGTAGATCTCCAACAACACCAGGTTGCAGCACCCACAGCAAAACCCCAAAACACCCAATGCAAAAAACACAAAGCAGACAAGCACAGAAAGAGACGCATAAGGGACAAGGAACGTCAACGCACAACACGGAAACATCGAATAGAAAGGACTACACATAAGCCAACGAGACCAATGGGCAACCGGTGCCGACATAGGACGGCCATAAAAACAGAATAGACATGTAAAGAAAGAGACGCAAAAGGGACAAGGGATACCAATACAACATAGAAACATTAAAAACAAAAGACCAACGAGACCAAATGACAATAGGTGCCGGCTAACGAGACCAAAGGGCAATCGGTGCCGACTAACGAGACCAAATGACAATAGGTGCCGACTAACGAGACCAAAGGGCAATCAGTGCCGACTAACGAGACCAAAGGGCAATCGGTGCCGACTAACGAGACCAAAGGGCAATCGGTGCCGACTAACGAGACCAAAGGGCAATCGATGCCGACTTAGGATGGTCATATGCCACATAAAACCCTAAATCAGAATTCATCATCACACAATCAATTGACACACGAAAAAGAACCAAATCAAAATATTGGGCAAATGAGCAAAAAGTGAAACCCAAATGCAGATGATCTCAGGCGCTGCCATGATTTCCTCTGGCAATATTCCTTACATTAGCTTTGCAGAAAATAAATATCAGAACTGGAAGCAATTTGAAAGATTTCGTAGGAGAAATCGTGCAGATATTTTTTTAACATGACCAATTTAAAAATCCTTATTTTTAGTTGATGCGGAAGTTTCCATAAAATTCTGCGAGTACCAGTCGAAGGGATCGCCATGTAACATCACGTGCCACGCGGAGGGAATCAGAGGACAAGTCGACTTTTATATAGATGGTTCTCTTCAGACTTCGTGTCATACAGACGATAAAACTACAAACACTTCATACAAGTGTATTGATGTGAACAACGAAACTATTCTTGTCATCAATTCACTGATGAGATCACGTGATGGAGGCTTTTGGGCATGCGCAGTGAATGGAAAAAGAAGTGAACAGAAATTACTTCAGATCTACGGTAAGATATTGAACATTTTCTTTAAGCCTTGTTTGTAAAAACAACAAAAAGGGTTTTGAATTCTGGTTTTGAATTTGTTTTGAATTTTACTAACTCACGAGAATAGGAATCAGTGAATTAAAATCTTGAAAACACAAAAGCTACAATCGGAAATCGCAATCAAAAGGCCTACAAATTCTCGAAAAAGTGAATATTGATAGGTTCTATTGTAAAATTCCATTGCACCATAGACGTATTTCAACAATTTATGCTCGAAAAAGAGGAAATCAAAATGATATGAAATTAAATGTAAGAGGGAACAAAAATGAAGTTTAAAGCTAATTTTATTGTGCTGGTATTGTGTGGCAATTTATGAAATTTTATACCGGATACACTAGAGGTATATATTTTTAAAAATATGAATGTTTTGTTTTACATATAGTTTTATTAGATTTTGAACGAATCAAATGGTATACTATAACCGGTGATGATTCTAATTCGAACTCTCATCGTTTAATGCTAAAAGGAGACACTACCCTTAATTGTCTGATAGTTGAACTCTACATCCCCAAATTGTACTCTACACTTTCCTTTACTCGTATGTATGACAATGATTTCTCCTAGGAAACTGGATTTGTTTTCCCATATAATCGGGATGGTTAACAGTACTAGCTATGTCGTCATAAATAGTAGCTCAACTGAAAAAAAACCCAACTGAAATTCTTACGTCAAAATTTTGCCATTTTTTCAGATATGTCACCATCATCTTTAACGTCATCCGTGACCAAATATGGCAGCAGACGGAAAATCACCCTGCGTGACGGCTCTTCAACCTCATTGGATTTACATTTGAAATGTGTATATCCCAAACCGGAGGTGTCTGTTTTTACAGACGTGAGTATATTATGTCTGAAATCTTATAAGATAAGACTACTTTAAGTCTGTATTACCGTATATCAAATACATGTATATTTCCATCTTCGGAAACCCATAGCCTATTGCCCTACGATTACGTAGTATAACAGAGAAGATGGTGTGGGTTTCCGACGATGTATATATTCCTGAAATGAACGTCTCACGCATGCGTTCTACTGTGGTCATTTCAAAAAATATTCTCCCACTGTGAACTGGGATATCATTTAATTTCCATTGTCATTTTCAAGAAACGAAGATTCTGATTGGCTGAGAAATTTTGTTGATACGTCGATCAACACAATTTTTCACGGAAGTCTATTTATAGCTCTATTTTTAGAACTGGGGGTTCCCTCAAACACGAGTGAACTCGTTGCTGAAAATACAATTTGTTGATGTTTTCTAGTCATTTCAAGGGTACCATTTCTTTTCTACTAACTCAAAAATTAACAATGCATGTAGAATTCGTTCAGACTGGTCCTTATTCCAAAGATATAGAGAGACGATAGTTCGCTGTTTGAATCATGGCGGTTGCCATAACTTGTTTTGGCAGACGTATCACTGCGAAACCTTCCGACTTACGAAATATAGTGCGGTGATTGTTTGTTTATAGATCCAAGAAAACAGTTTGTTTTTCATAATTAAATGATAAGAAATGAATCTTATATTTTTTTCTGTTGATGCAGGTATCACCCGAAAAATTGGACAGAAAATTTTTGCATCAACGCGCTACGAGCATTGATGTAGTTTTCTGTCCAATTTTTCGGGTGATACCTGCATCAACAGAAAAAATATAAGATTCATTTCTTAAATCCATGAATTGCTGGAAAAGATAAATAGAACCTATCACGATGTTGCGACTGAGAAAAGGGAATCTCATCGGTGTGTAAAAAAATGCAAACCGCGACGAGGCTCTCGATCACTCAGCTCATTTTATTATCACTATAAAATGATTTTTTTTAACAAGAATCGTGGCCAAAATGTGAACAAATCTAACGATGGCATGACGTTACGTTCTATAACGTCATAATTAGTGTCACGTGGAGCGTGAGACAAGAAAATCTCAAACTACATTTTCTTTTGTCTCAAGGCGTAAGTTACTTTTCTCACTCACTTGCCTCTTGAGACTGAAGAAAAAGGTAGACGGAGAGGGAGAGTTAGATTAAAAGGTTCTATCAAGATCTACTGAGTGAGACATAAAAATTACACAAGAAATTTCATCTTTTTCCGAATAGAGCGTAGAGGAACGAGGGAAAGATGAAAAATTTCCGTCACGAGTGTAAATTTTTATGTCTCACTCAGTAGAAAGTGAAAGAATCTATTTATTTTTCAATGGAACATAAGAAAAAAGTGAATTCAAACAACGCTTCGTGTCATCTAACGCCATGTTTTCTGACGACGTAATTGTAACGTCACAATAAAAAGAAGGGAGGAGATCTCCAACAAGACCCCGTTGCAGCATCAACAGTAAAACACCAAAACACCCGATGCAAAAACACAAAAGACGAGTACAACACGAGACGGAAAAGAGACACACGACATGTAAACATCAAACACAAAAGACTACACATAAACCGACGAGACCAATGGGAAACCGGTGCCGACTTTGGACGGCCATCTGTCACGCAAGTAGCAAATGGTGTGGTTATCCTGGATTACGTGCGCACAACCCTCTCACTTCTCCAATTACCAATAAGATTCTCTTTTATCATTGGTCAATCGGAGCCTTTGAGACAACTTATGTGTCTCACATAGGCTGTCGTCACAGGGTACGAACAAAAGTGGTCAAGAAGGTCTTTTCTCACACTTCACTTCACACACACTACCGTATGACGTCACGGTCTTTTTTAGATTGTGCTTATTTTGGTATTGATTCAGTTCTAGTTAAAAATCGTTTAACGATAACAAAATGAGCCGAGTGAGAAAAATAATCGGCAAGCATATCGTCATGGATTGCAAATCTTTTACACTCGGATGAGATTTTTCTGCCTCAGTCACAACGTAGTGATATATTCTGTTAATCTCCATGAAAGAAAATACAAATATATGCAGATCTGTATTTCTGGTCAACAGGATCCAAAGTGTACTATCTGTGAAAGGAAGATGGCTGTTTCAGCCAGTGGAAGTACGAAATGCAACACCATGGAGGACGAAAACAACTACAACACCGTGTGCGAGTTGTCTTGGGAATCCCTGGTCAGACAGGATGCATGTACATGTCAGAGAAGGAGGCTGCTTGCCGAGGTGCACCTCTTCAACACCTCGCTCACTGTTGATTTGAACAGAGAGCTGGACGTATTAGGTAATCTCCTACATAACACTGAAATACTATACATGTATACTACACCAAGTCGAGAAACTCACTAAGAATTCGAACTACTAATTGTGAAACAGCAGGGCCGCAGTTATATGATAAAAGGTTTATTCAACTTCATTATATATATGGTTTGGAATTTTCTTCATGAGGGTATAGAGTTGGAACACTTCCGTATTATTATCATAAACAAATATTTCATGTTGCGGTGTGGAGCAGTTAAAATCTTTCCCCGTGACTTGATGTTTAGAAATGTATTTATTACTTCTTTCCAGCTCTGTCGCCTGAAAGAAGCTTTGTTTTGGCCCTTTATCGATTTGACATCATAGATATAATTTTGCTATTTCGAAAACTTGTCATTCCATTCAAAACTATCACCGAAATTAAAGGAGGTTATCATCTTAGCACCATCCCTCCAATGCTATTTTGAACATATATTTTATTTGGATATGCTACTGAATCGACCCTACAGAAATTTGGAGCCGCGTACCCTCTGTAAAGTAAATACAGAAATTTAAATTCTGAAAATAACACCAGGGGGCGCTAGTGAAATTGATTTGGGCTGCTTATGAAAAGCAATTAGACTGAAAGCATCACTGATGAGAATTTAATATTCGAAACACGTGTCTGATGCATGAAAATTGGTTTGAAATTCTTTCTTCAAAAAGGTATAGAGTTGAAACCCTTCAACATTATTATATCAGGATATTTTTATATTAAGTTTTTGTAACGATTTACCTATCGGTAGATTTGCAAAAATTCGAGCAAGATCATTTTGATTTCAAATAATTCTAGACATTTCCTCAAAAAATGAGGTAGATATCATTAAAGCAATAGGGAGTGGAGATCCGATTTGCACATTTAGTGAAGTCGTCAACCTGAGATTTGGTTACGAAAAATCAATATAATCAAATTATAGACTACATATAAGTCAAAAGCTAATACGTATCAGTTTACATACAAAGACAGGACTCCAGCATGACCACCCTCCACTCACCCAGCGAAACAAACTTACAAGAAAATGATACGTAAATGACATCAGACAAACTATAAACCACATAAAGACGCGACAATATTACTTATTACTTACTTTTGGTGTTCAAGGGTTTATAATTCTGGTTGCGATTCTCGGAAAATTTGCACGTGTCCAACCAGAATTATACACCCATGAACACCAAAAGTAAGACAGTCATTACTTATCTTTACCTTTATTCTAATTATCGGTCATTTTTATTTGCATGAACATAGCACATTTTGCCTGTAACAGCGTCAAATGTATCTAAACTTTGGTAAATTCTCCCTACATGCAAAACTTGAACGTGACGTCACAATACCAACCAAAGTTATTGGAATATAATTCTAGTTGCCTAATGGGCGTTCAACATGGGGAATCTACTGGTAATGTATATATTAGAACATTATACAAGACTATCAAAACTCACGTACGGATCCATACATTAATGACAAATGAGTTAAAGAAGATCCTGACATATAAAAGGCGGGAAACCAATGTGCACCCGGCACCGACTTTGGACGGCCATCTGCTATTAGCAAATGGTATGGTTATCCGGATTTCATGCGCACATCCCTCCTACTTATCCGGATACACGGAGGTCTTCATAGACGCACAGTAGTTGTATAATCATAAAACTTCTAACTGTAAGATGGTGTCACAAACAAGACAGTTTAACGCAGTGGCCTCTTGTAACACAAATTCTATGTAAATGGATCTAAAGCAAATTCTGTGGCATGCTGGCTGAAGCGAGCTCACCCGAAAAGTCTGATCAACTTTCAGGTAGGACAGAGAATCAGGACCCAGCCTTCTCTGACGAGATTAAAAAAAGGCCCGTCATGGAGTCCCGTCACGGTTGACCAGTGTGCAACGTTGGGAAAGACACTGGTACAAAACTGTAGATTTGTCCAGTATCATGCCCAGCGTTCTTTTGATGACATTGGGATCATATTCTCGGTAAAGAAGGCGACCGACTATTTTCTTACATTTGTAGTTGAAGTTTGATCTGCATTTGATTGTCTGATTTTGTTTACTAGGTCACCGTAAAATGAAGGAAATGAAATTCCCAATGATACATACTCTGATACTGGAGTTGTCCCAAATTTTGAAAGAAGTTCAAAATAGTTATTGTAAAATTTCCAAAAAGATTTAACAAGTTTATGATATCTAAATCCTTGACTGATATTAGCTTCTTTGTAATTTGTTTATATTTATCATGGAGGTCCGAAACATGGGAGCAAGCTCTAGCGTATCTGATGAGCTGAGAGACGATGGCAATCTTTACAAAGTATATGTTTACAATAAATAAAGAGGTCAAGGAAAAAAAACCTGTATTTCTTGGGCCCCTGCATTTTGCTGTCTTGTTTGTGTGGTCATCTTACAGTGAGAAGGTTATTCTACACTACAATTTTGCGTTCTTCGGGACCTTTGGATGACCGGAAAAGTTGGAGGGTTGTGCGCGCGTAATCTGGATAACTACACAATTTGCTATTGCAGATGACCGTCCTACGCCGGCACCGATTGCCCATTGGTCATGTTGGTTTATGTGTAGTCTTTTGTGTTTGATGTTTCCATGTTGTATGCCTCTATTACGTCTTTTGCTGTGCTTGTCGACTTTGTGTTGTTTTCGAATCAGGTATTTTGGTACTTTGTTGTGGGTGCTGCAACCGAGTCAGGATATTGTTGCTGTGGGTGCTGCAACCGAGTCAGGATATTGTTGCTGTGGGTACTGCAACCGAGTCAGGATATTGTCATCTTCCATTAAACAATTGATTTTCTAATTCCAAAGCATTCTCGATAAATTCAAGTTCTGATATATGCAAGTACCTAATGTTTTTAATTTATTTTCAGGCATAATTGCGATGTTTAGTGAGTGCAGTTGAGATTATCGTCAGGATCTTCTTTAACTCTCTTGTCTCTATATTTGTAGATAAGACGGAATGTGGGAAGCTAACCGGATTCTCGGGCATAGAGATACTACCCCTTTTGACGTTCTTTGTGGCGACGATTGTACTAGTCTTCATTCTATGTAAAACTTCTTACGTAAGTTCAAAATACAAAATTGTAGGTCGTTTTATTTATTGAATCATTCTTATACAGTTTATGTTATCTTAAAGCATAGAAAGGACATTAATTGCGAAAACTAATACACTGAAACTAAGTTTTATTTTGAGACGTAGTCCCCTTTCCATTCGTGCCAAATCGAAATGTTAAGAAGACATTTATCTTTCTTATATTCACAAAACTGCGTCTACATTCGTGTACACTTAGGGAGTAACTAGTTTCTGACATTATGTTTGTGGACGGTAAATGCTGATTTTTCGGTCGCAAACTGTGTTTTTCTGACGACGCGTTAGCGGAGCCAGAAGGAACGGATGTTTGCACCGTAAAATCAGCATTTACCGTCCGCAAACATAACGTCAGAAACTTGTTATTCCTATTCTAATGCAATTTATATTTTTGTGAATATAACGATGTATAAGGCGAAATGTAACTAAGGCGCAAACAACCAATGAACATCGACGTTATAGCGACGTTGCATTAGAATAGATAATAAAAGATAACTAAATAAATCTAAGGGAAATAAACATTTAAACATTGTTTTCTCTTCACAGCATTACCTTGAGATACAGAGTTCCAGCGAGTATGTGTCTGTACATCAGTTACGATAGAGAAATATGCAAACAGGATGGAGAAATAGAACACAAAATACCGGTTAAACTGTCTTAGATGTCTTCTGAAATTCCCGTGCCTTTGTTTGTGTCTGCTTAACATGAAATTATACATGTACTTGTTATCACCTAGACAACAACTACGCAAATGTTAAACGTCTTCAAATTCATTAGCATCATTTAAAAGCAGATAAATTAACAGCATGGACCAGACATGCACGTTTCGGGCATTTAACCCTCGTCAGTGATCCTCAATCCAAACAATGAAATGTGGCAAAAATCTATGAAAATTATGTCCAAAATATACCGAAAGACGTAGCAAGATGGCTGGGATATGATGCTACAGGATCCAGGTTTCAGAAATTTGAGAAAACATATGATGTGCCATAGCTAGGACCGTAAAAACATTGTTGTTCTTATTTAGACGACGTTCAAGAGAGCTTTATTGAATTGATCATAAACCGGGTTTTATGTCATGTTTTATTGTTAAAACAGCATTACAAAAAATATTCACAAGGTCTATTAAACAGATTACATTGATTTAATAGGGCGAATGCAAGATTTCAGTTCGGAGATTCAAATAAAAGGATATTGATCATATGTAATAGACACTACCATAATAGTTAATATTGTAATATTCAAAACATACAGGCATGACAAAAGTGTAAAATTCTTCAAAAACATTAACATAAGAACTTATGTTTTTTTTTAAATGTATATGAATGTTTATTGTTACGTCTTCAAATAGATTTTCACAGTCTTTACTACAAACAACTTATCATGACTTTATGTGATTAATGTGGTAATTTTCGCGTTTTTCGCGAATCAAGTGAAAATATCCCGGCTGCATTCTTACATTGTGGGAAATACATTTTTATCTCGAATACTTTCCCACGCAAAACGTCTTGTTGTTATAATCGCGAAATTCCCCCCCCCCCCCGCGAAAATGACCACGTTAACAGTTTCTGTATTTACTTTTTTATCAATGTTATCAATGTATGTTTGCTGTTTAAGTAAAAATTCAAAGTTCGATGTTTAATTGTAACCCTTCATCGGGGATTTATTTCCAGTAGGGGGACTATTGTTAAAATTATCAATCATATAATGAAAGCCAACATCAAAACATCAAAACACAAACAACAAGTGAAAACACAGAGAAGACATACACAGCAAGAGACACAAAAGGAACAAGGAACAGCAAACATGACATCAAAACACCATGCATAAATCAACGAGACCACTGGGCAATCATATCCTATTTAGGACGGCCATCTGCAACGTTAGTAGCAAATGGTGTCGTTTTCCGGATTACGTGCGAACTACCCTTCCACTTTTTCGGTTACCCAAACGTCTTGAAGAACTCAAATAAGATCCTCACTGTAAGATGACCACATAAGCAAGACAGTAAAGTGCAGGGGCCCCAGCATCACACAGATGAATATGTAAATGGATATAAAACCAACGGTCATACGAAATACAGCTCGACCGACATTCAGAGAGGGCAGGTGGTCCGTGTCCTGTCTTCTCTAAAGACGTTTAGACAGGGCCCATAATGGAGTCCCGTCTTCACAGTCAGTTAGAGTGCAAGTCTTAAAATGGGCTGGTACAACACTGTAGATTGGTCAAGTACCATGCCGAGTGTCCGTCTGGTGAACTTAGGATCATATCCACAGTATAAAAGGCGTTTGATGATTCTGTCTGCCTTTGATCCGACTTATTTTGTTCATTATGTCACTATAAAAAGCAGGTTGTAAAACATCAAAAATAATATATTCTCTGTTGCTTGTACAGGTCGGATATTTAAAAGAAACTGACAGTATTTTTTTTGTAAAATTTTCAAAGTAGTTTATGAAAGCGGGAACCTTGACCAAAAAGTTTCTTGGTACTTTGTAAATTTCGGCTTTAAAAATCTGAAACATCTTACATGCTCTAGATATGAATCATGTCCGAATATCTATATAAACCAGCTGGTGGTTTTGTTACAGGTGACTTTTCTATTATTCAAGACAGGCAACAACTTGGTCTTTTTAAAAAAGGACCTAAGTAGCATCCCATCCAAGATAGATTTTATTGGTCGATATCAAGATATTAAACCCTATGCCTTCAAAATCCCTAATGACATTTCTGGATCCTTGGATCCATTGCATCAAAGAAACGTTTGGATACTTAGAATGCGAGGCTGCCAGTGGGCTATTTAAAAAGTTTCCTACCATCAAGCCGACTAAGCTGTTTCGTTGAGGATATTCCATTTTGTTTGTATATTTTGTTTCCAAAGACAAATTAATAAATGCAACAAAGATATTAATGAGCGATATAAAAAGCGATAAAACTGTGCGTAGTCACAAAATGTAATAGGATTTTTTCAGAAGTTTCCCCTAATTTCCCCACAATCCTTTAATCGGAACTATCCGCTTTTCCCGCGAATATATACTGAAAGGCTTTTGATTGGTCAAGTTAATTTGCGTTATAATGGAATTTTCCTACCGCACAGGTCAAGCAATTTATGAATGACTGTGACTTGAGTAGTCTAGTGCAAATTTACTATTTTCTAACTTTTCAAAATTATCAACACACAAGTTTTTATTGTGTAACCAGCTTTTTTTGTGTGTGAATTTCATGCATAGTTTTACCAATACTACTCTTTACTCTTTGTTCTAAGAGTCACAATTTTAAACCTATTTTGAACGAAAAAAAAAATTATTACGTGATTAAATAAATGTTGATATCGACCAAGCTTTTTTGGAAAGCTAATACTTGTCAAATGTCGCAAAGAGCTAAAGGAAGCCTTAGATAATTTCTTCATTCAACAACTCTATTTCTAAATTGGATCTTCCTACAATATACTGTATACCAAAACTGCACAAATCCCCTTACAAATTTCTTTTTTTTTAAAATTAAACTTTATTTATTTTACAACGTTTAACAAACAAGTTACACAACTTATATTAATGTCTCACGTTGGCTCAGATGTTGGCGTGAGGGGGTCCAAGGAGCAGGAGGAAACCGGAGTACCCGGAGAAAAACCTCCTGCAGAGGCCTGGGTGGGGGACCACCCAAATTTCTTTGCTGACGTGAGTCAAACGTTACAAAGACAGAAACACCAGTTTTGGACATAAATATCAAAATCGTAAACGGAAAGATTCATACAAGTGTATATGACAGAAGAGATAATTTTGGATTCAACATAGCAAATTTCCCCTGGCTTGACGGCGATGTTCCCAGACTATGTTAACTAGTAGCGTCATACGGCATTTACATATCACAGCTTACCCGGTACGCTAGAACATGTACTAATATTTTGGATTTTCACAGTAGAAATTTACAAATTACGAAGAAACTATTAGGTAAAGGATTTCGCTTTCATGCATATACTAGTTAAGACTTTCTGGAAATTTTACATATATAACAGTCAGCTTCTATTAAAATTCGGACCTATACTTTATGGTGATATGATAAACAACATTAGAAGGATCAAAGGTAGGCAGCATAACCATCGAAAATGCGTCAGAATCATCAAACGCCTTTTATACAGTGGATATGATCCTAAAGCCGCGTTTACACTATCAAAGATTTCTTGGTCAAAGTCCGTCAAAGAAAACTTGGTCAAAGTTTTCTAGGACAAAGTTGTCTGTTTACACTATCAAAGTTCTTTGAGCGACTTGTACAAGAAAACGTGGTATATATGCACCAAAAATAGATGGTTCATGTAAATATTGTGAATATTTCTCATGAAAACTTAATAGTTTTTATTAGTGGTTGTTCATAGGTCTTATTACATGATATGGAACAATTAAGCACGAGTTCAAGGATTTATAAAACAAAAAAATATAGATGGAATTCACTGCAACGCGTCTTTTGTCTTTGTTGATATATTCATTACTTTAACGTTCTAAATTGCATCTATTTCTTTCAACAATATTAAAAATACTTCTGGTGTAATTTTGAATCTCTACTCTGATTGGTCGATTCTCGTCAAAGCCCGTCAAAGTTTCAAGAAAAATAGGATGGAGTTCTATTCCGTCAAAGTCCATCCAAGTTCTTTGACGGACTTTGATCAAAGTTTTCTTGGATCGTTTACACTATCAAAGTTCGCGTCAAAAGTGTAAACGGGCCTTAATATCACCAGATGGATACAAGACTTGGTACTGGGCCAATGGTTTTAATAGTGTAAACCCTAGCTTCAGTCTCTAAGCTAATTTGGTCCCGTTCAATTTTCTATATATAAAGAGTCAGAGACTGATATCGCTATAGTCTGTATGATAATTAAAATGAAGGCAAGTTTAAAGGTAGATTCTGTAAGATTTTTGTGAGATTTTAATGGGTTTTATTTTCAGATATGCGTATAAGTATCAAACGGGAACACTGGTGTAAAGCAGATGCACGAACCATCAGGTACCTACATCCCGTCATGGCGACAAGTTATGCCGATTCGTATGTTTACAACCTTCAATATCAACAATTTACACAGTTCGTGTTGGATTTGTGCAATCAATGTGAAGATAATGTTTAGATCAAGAACTGGTAATATGCATATGATCATAAACATCGAGTTAGAACACCATTTTTCAACCGAATCAAAATGACGATGATGTGGGTACCGGGCATTCCTAGATACAGGTACCACAAATCATTGCTCAAACACTGGTACCTACTTCCTTGTCATTTTCATAATCTCAACATACACTATACATTTTACAACCAATTATGAAATTGCTTAATCCATACATAGTCTTCACGTTAAGTGCACAAATCCAACATTAACTGTTATTTATTGATTTTAAAGGATGTTAACATACGAATCGGCCGGCATCGCCTGTCGCCATGACAGGATGTAGGTACCCGATGGTACGTGCATCTCCTTTACAAGAGTGAGGATCGAGTCACAAAATAGAAGTGATTTCAGGTTAGGGGCTCAAAATGGGGACTTGTGAATATCGGTTCTTCATGATGTATTGTGGATTTCTAAAAAAGGAACCGGCGAAACTCTAGATAAATACTATATACATTTTGTATGATCGAGACAGATTTGGCCTTCAAATCAGCATGATTTAATGGTTTTTTTTTTCAGGAATAATGCTCAATGTCCATTTGAATTACATGTCAAAATTTCTCTACTTTCTCTTTCACTTTCGTTCTCAGAGTGAAAATGGTATCGGAAAGGTATATATCATTTATTTTCAATGAAATCTACAGGAAATGATCTTTCTTTTGATATATCACTTTCTATATAAGCCATTTATTTCATGTCATTAAATGACTTCAGTTTTTTGGTATAGAACACTAGTTTTTGAAGTCAAATCTTTACACTATTGTAACCAATCTACAATCTTGTACCAGCGCAATCTTTAGACTTGCACTCTGACTGACTGTGACGATCGGGCTCCATGACGGGTCCTGTCCATATCTTGTTCGAAAAGATAGGGCCCCGACCACCTATCCTCTCTGAATGTCAGTTGGACTCCTCGGGTGATAACATGCTTTGTATTACGTCCACCCCCCCCCCCCCCTTTTATATCCATTTACATATTCATCTTTGTTGCTTGGGTCCCTGCGAATTGCAGCAATGCTGTCTTGTTCGTGTGGTTATCTAACAGTGTGGAGGTTGTTTTACAGTACAATTGTACATTCTTTCAGACCTTTTGGTAGCCGGAAAAGTGGGAGGGTAGTGCGCACGTAATCCGGCACTGGTTACCCATTGGTCTCATTGGTTTATGTGTAGTCTTTTGTGTTTGATGTTTCTATGTTATGTTTCTCTTTTTTCGTCTCTTGCCGTGCTCGTCTTTGTATTTTCAATTGTGTTTTGTTGTTGGAACTGCAACAGGGTCTGGTTGGAGATCCCCTACCTTCTTGTTTATATTTCATGACTTAACTTATGTTGTTGATTTGCGTATGATGAATAATAACATAAATCGTCACTGGTAACTAGGTGAAGGTCACTAGGTAAAAGGTCATAGTATCGATTGAAAGCCCATAGCACAAGGAATCTACATGTGAACAATCAAACGCCTATCTCTAATAGATATAGCTTAGTAATTTTTTTTAATCAGGTAAAAGGTCAATGTCACTAGGTTAAATGTTACTTCATAAATTGAAAGGTCATGCCATGGATAACCTACAATGTATAATATAATGCTTCTACTGCATACAGTTCCTTAGATTTTGCTTCAACCAGAAACTTTAATGAGGTCAAGGTCACTAGGTCAAATGTTACGGCATACAAACATGAAACATAAAAGACCACACATAAACCAATGGGCAATCAGTGCCGACTTAGGATGGTCATCCGCCATGCAAGTAGCAAATGGTGTGGTTATCTGGTTATCCAGCAAGGTGACTTACTAAACCAAGGGTATAGTGATGAGCTACTAACTTTGACACTGCAAAATCATTTAGGACTATACAATGAAAATATAAAGTATTTTGTCTACAATGTTGAGAGATATTTGAAGTTTGGACCATCCAAATACACTTCATTTGATACATCTTGTGTTCTACACTGATCCTGTGGCACTTGATCTTGCCTCATTTTTAAAATCTCTTTTCACTTTAAGTTTGAAGGATGTTCAGGTTGTTTTTGTTTGGTGTTGCAATTTTCGTAGTTTGAGTACCCATTGATTGTGATGTTCTAAATTCACTTTTGAATTTGTGACAAAGCAATTGTGCACAATTTGCTTAAAAAGCCAAACAATGTTTGAAAGCAAAAACAAACAGGAACAAAATTTAATATTCTGATTTTATTGTACCTTCATATCTATTGTTTTGTTTCAAAGCTTCAATATCAGTATAAAAGCTGTACAAAATCAGTTCACAAGTAAAAACAATTATGCCAAAGGACGGATAAAATAAATACATACTACATGTATAATGTATTTAAAAAACTTCCACATGTTTTTATAAATTTTACACATTTGTTAAAGTTGAAAGAATAAAGAAATAACAAACTAAAGAATAGTAAGAAGATATGAATGGATAACTATCAAATAATTAAAGGTACGGTGTCCCTGAAAATTAATTAATTTTACAAAATTTTGTAATGCAAAAATCTTCCTTTTCATATGAAAGTATACATTCTCATTTGTATAAATTCACATTTTCAGGCAAATCTAACGCATACATTTGCAGTTATAAACCTTAGAACTTTAAAAACGTCATTTTGACTTTGGGGTGCGCAGCTCTAATTCATTCCACTAGCGTCACTTACAATGTATTGCGTTTTTACAATAAAGGTATATGGAGATTTAATTATTAAAAAATCGACAATATTAGGGTCGTTGCTGCATATTTTCGAATAAATCTGTTTATGGTTCTTTTTTTTCTTCTATCTAGATCCTTTGGAATAAAATTCACGTTTTCAATAAAATTCATTTTCAGGGACACTGTATGATCTTTAAACAAAATTTATAAATTTTCATAAGCAAATATTATCACCTAATAACCCATTGAACACATCAAATTTGAAATTTATCCTTTACACTATCTTCACCCTCCACAAGATTTGAATTTTAAAAAATTAATTAGCATATTGTATAACACAGGTAAAACTTGACTTGCATAATAAATGATACCATTAAAAAAATCATTATAAAATACTGAATACTGTTATAAAGGGACGGATTAAAATCTAAAAAATATGTTTGCTGACAGTATATACCACTGTGACAATTAAAATCGTATAAATACGTATACTGATACATGTAGTACATGTATATACTACAATCTTCCCTAATAGCCTTTTTAATACTATATATGTAAATATATGACACAAACCATTGCACATAAATGGACGGCACAAATACAAATATTTTGTGACGTAAAAACGAGAGATTAAACATACATGTATACTTTTAATTTACATGTAAAAGTTCATGTAACACAGATTTTCTCTGTGTAAAATGTATGGCATCATTGACATAAAACATGAAGTATGTTTTCCATACAGCTTCTTGCATTTTATTTTTTTATGTTGCCTACAAGAGCAACACATAGGATTCATTTATCCACCATTCTAAAAATCTTACATTTCCATGGACAAAACAAAAAGTAATTAAATTTCCGTGGGAATATCTGATTCATTTGTAAAAATTAAACCTAATCTTAACTTGTATGAAATGCTATAAAATCTATAACCAAAAGTCTCTGACGAGACTGTAGCTCTCCTGGTTGTTTTTTTTTTTTAATTCACTCATTGACCAGTGAATTCATATATGATACATAATATGACAACATCCATTTTCTAATTTCCTAAGATTACATAAATTTTAAAGACCAAGCCCATTTTCTAAGACCCTGGAGGTCAGGGGTTCAAACACAATGTCAGGTGCACAACTAGACCACAGACCAAGTGTAATGCAAGAAGAATTACATTTCTATCTCTAATACTTTCAGAGGAGTTGCGAGCACAAGAATTGTTTACGGACGGATGGACAGACAGACAGACAGACGCCAGGGTATCGCATAAGCTCAACTGGTCTATGACCAGTAGAGCAAAAATCAGAATCATACTTAGTGCACTAGCATAGGCACCTGTTATCAAACACACAATTTACTATACATTTTTCAGTCTTTGCAAGTAAATGCTAGTACTGCATGCGTATGCATTCAAGATGTATTTCAACCTCTCTTTTGACAAAATAAAGCAACATACATGTATATTTTCATAAAACTAGAAAAAAAAGAAACAGATTTAACTTATCATGCCTTTAAAATCTTCCAAAACTCAATAATTGTTCTAGATGAACACACTACAATATACTTGGACCTATACTAATTACCATAACAATTTGTTCATAGACTAACAAGATATGCTTGTGAAACAATAATATCCCCGTATGGCATAAAAGAGTGCAGAGGTAAAGGTCATAAGGTCAACTTTTACGTACCAATTGAAAGGACTGGTAAGAAGAAATACGCGTGAAATATGTGAAATATGAGGTAATATGGATTATTAAACAAAACTAGACAACATTCAAGTTTCAAATCCCAGGGTCTTGTCATAGCATAATAAGAAAACTCTCTCACTTACCAATCCAATTTATGACCAATGGTCTGAAGACAGACAGACAGACAGATAGACAGACAGACAGATAGACATACCAAACACTTTTAAAATGTCCAAAATCTTTGATCGATGGGGCAAACTATACAAAGGTTTACGTCATACTCTTTAAATATGACTTTCTACTTAATAACAAAATACTGCATACAATATGACACTTTGACATCATAAAATACATCAAATATATGTAAAGGAGTATATATGGTTTATATAGTAAAGTAAAATATACCTTTTTTGAACCCATTAACCATATATAACCCTTTTTTGCAGATCACAGATCATTTGTTGAAATAAAGCATGCACAATTATGATTGGCTAAAAATACAAAACATACATGTACACATGTATGCTACAAGAAATGTAATTGGCCGAATAGATCTAAACAAAATTTATCTGTAACATGTAATTTAACTGGCTAAGTTTAATTCATTTCATAAGTTTAAGGTAGAGGATCCCACAGGTTTCATGTTTGAAAAAGTTCAGTGGAGATAACTACGACTTATCAACAAATTTAATCAGCTTGTATACTCTTTTCTCTTTCCAGAATCAATGAGAAAATTATATGTATCCACCCAAATTATTGATATATATAGCCATATAAAGTTAAGATGCTGGTCTATGGAAATTGTAAGAAAAAATGCTTTATTTCATCGGAATAAATAATGAGACTATTTTGAAAGGCTTCCTTGCTTTGTAAATGAAAAACTAAACTTGATTTCATACAGAAAATAGGGGGTGTCCACGCTTATTTAGGAAAAAGATGGTAATTTCCAGAAAAATTTTAGATAAAAAATAACCATCACAGGTAAGAGTTACCTTTCCTGAATCTTAACCTACCAGCATGAGGACGCAAAACAGAAAATAACAAAGAAATGGCCTAACTGGTGATAGTTGACCATACATTCGTACATGGTCCATAAAGAAACCATTGATAATTTATTCCTCATAGTGACATAACATCTGATTGACCATATTCAAATGAAGCTGGTCTCCAGTGTATTCTAATAGGTAACTCTGATTGGCCGATCAAGAAAAGCTCATATCAAGTGACATATTAAGATCTTATTGGTCAAATTAAAGAGAAGCTGGTATCTGTTAACATTAGATCTAATTGGCCTATTCCAGTAAAGCTTATCTTATCTTATTAGATCTTATTGGACGAATTCATGTGAAGCTCATATCAAGTAACATAAAATCTTATTGGCAAAATTCAAGTGAAGTAGGTTAAAAGCTCTTGAGAGCTAATGTTCACATGTTTTATCCACTTGCCGACTTTAAATAAATCTTATCTTATCTTATCTTAAGCTGGTCTCTAGTATATCATATAAAGTAACCTTAGATCTAATTGGCCTATTCCAGTGAAGCTTATATTAAGTGACATAAGATCTTATTGGACAAATTCATGTAAAGCTCATATTAAGTAACATAAGATCTTATTGGACGAATTCAAGTGAAGCTGGTCTCCAGTGTCTCATACATGTACTTTAAAGTAACATTAGATCTGATTGGCCTATTCCAGTAAAGCTCATTTCAAGTAACATAAGATCTGATTGGATGAATTCAAGTGAAGCTTGCCTCCGGAGTATTAGCACTACGTCCCAATATTCTATCACCATGCATCGCTACCACAGACAGATTCTTCTGAATCTCTTTAATTTGCTGCTCTACTTTCTTCAATAAAATGTCTGCAGAAGCTGCTCTCTCATTGGCTGATTGCCAAGTCTTCTCATCCAATGGCAAGTCATCTTTCATTGCACCACCCAAGTCAGGATTTTGAAACTTCAGTTTGATTTCGGAATGGTAATGTCTGAAAGAAAAATCAATACAATTATAGGATTCATGGCATACCCTGAAGAAATGTATAACTTTACTTTAATATTATTTATTACTGGTTGCAAAAAATGTAGGTATTTATCAAAATAGAGCAGACAAGTTTACATTTATCTTGTAATGGAATATCATAGAAATTTGCTTTTCAATACATAGTACATGTATCATTAGAATTTGACTTGTAATTTATATCTTTGATTGATTACAAAGACAATATTGCAGACATGTTTGGCTGATGACAGATGACAGACACAGACTTTTGAGGGGTCATCTCGAAACTTATCATAAATGTCTGTTTCTTAATATATTTGAATGGCACCATCTATAGGGTTGTTAGCATTGCTGCTTTTGTTCTTTGAATGAACACTTTCTGCTTGTACAAACCAGTTTTATTTTGAGATTAACCTTAAACATCTAGATAATATTTAGGCATGTACAAAAAGCCTAATTCCATTCATTTTTTATTTTAATAAAGAAATAACGACTAGCTAGCCATGGTTTATTGTCCAGCTATTCCCTCAGTCACGGCTCAGTGATAATTTGATTGGTTCATGCAACTAGGGGAATTACTAGACAATAAACCATGGCTAGAAAGTTGATGTTTACTGGCAAAACAACAAATAAATATAACCTTGAAAATAAGGGGAAGTAATACCCCATGCATGAGCATCTTCCTTTCAGGGACAATCAATTATGAAAAAAATGAATTCCATAATTGGAATCGGAATACTTTTGGCGATTGACAATCAATTGTCAACAACAAATGGTCCCTCACTAATATAAAGTATATATGTATTTACATACTTGAGATTTCTGAGTGATTCTCGCATCTCGTCACACTTCTGTCTCATTTCCAGGATGACGCGCTGCATGTGGTGCCACGCCCCTCTCTCCTCGTTCAGACACGTTTCCGTGACGATTCTGATCTGTTTTTCTTGTAGGACCTCAGCTTTCAGGGTTTCAACTTGCTCCGCTGACTGGAAAAAAGAAAACAAATAAAAAATTGGAATGTATTTCACAATATTTTAATTTGTAATTTATCAATATTATTCCTTATTTTCGAAAAACAGAGTTACTTCCAGTTTGGGACGGTATCTGATGTAGACTAATTGTGACGTCAACAAAATCTATGGAAACAGTCCTAAAACTCTGGGAAATGACGGTATGAAATCAGCTTTTTCATAACATTTTCATAACGTCATAGTAGTTTTACTTCAGATACCGTCTCAAATGGGAGATAACTCTGTTTTCCGCAAAGACTCAATAATACTTTAAAAATTGCTTAAACACTACAGCAACAACAGAATGCTGAAGGACTTTTACATACCACCAAACAATATTGTAGACATATTTCAAAAAGTATTCTATTCATGACTTTTATCATTGCTCAATGGCCATATTCACAATGTTGGAACTGCTTTTACATCCAATCAAAATGTTTTACAGAGACAGTTACTATGACATCACAATGTTTAAGACCACCAACAAACAGATCTCTAGCTTTTCGCCCTCCTCAGTAACCTGATATCACTTAATCTTGTGTAGCTGAAGGGCCATTTCTAGCATTTTGCCCTCCTCTGTCCCTAATAACACTTCACCTTGTGTAGCTGAAGGGCCATTTCTAGAATTTTGCCCTCCTCTGTCCCTAATAACACTTTACCTTGTGTAACTGAAGGGCCATTTCTAGCATTTTGCCCTCCTCTGTCCCTAATAACACTTCACCTTGTGTAACTGAAGGGCCATTTCTAGCATTTTGCCCTCCTCTGTCCCTAATAACACTTCACCTTGTGTAGCTGAAGGGCCATTTCTAGAATTTTGCCCTCCTCTGTCCCTAGTAACACTTTACCTTGTGTAGTTAAAGGGCCATTTCTAGCATTTTGCCCTCCTCTGTCCCTAGTAACACTTTACCTTGTGTAGTTAAAGGGCCATTTCTAGCAATTTGCCCTCCCCTGTCCCAAATAACACCTCACCTTGTGTAGTTGAAGGGATTTATTTGCAATTTGCCCTCCTCTGTCCCTGACAAAACCCAATATATGTAACACTTTACCTTTTGTAGTTAAAGGGCTATTTCTTGCATTTCACCCTCCTCTGTCCCTGACAAAATCTAATAACACTTAACCTTGTATTGTTGAAATGTAATTTCTTGCATTTCGCCCTCCTCTGTCCCTGACAAAATCTAATAACACTTTACCAAGTGTAGTTAAAGGGCCATTCTAGCATTTTGCCTCCTGACAATACCCAATAACTCTTTACCTTGTGTAGTCGAAGGGCCATTTCTTGCATTTCGCCCTCCTCTGTCCCTGACAAAATCTAATTACACTTAACCTTGTGTTGTTGAAGGGCCATTTCTAGAATTTCGCCCTCCTCTGTCCCTGACAAAATCAGATAAGACTTTACCTTGTGTAGTTAAAGGGCCATTTCTTGCATTTCGCCCTCCTCTGTCCCTGACAAAATCAGATAAGACTTTACCTTGTGTAGTTAAAGGGCCATTTCTTGCATTTCGCCCTCCTCTGTCCCTGACAGAACCTAATAACACTTTACATTGTGTAGTTGAAATGTAATTTCTTGCATTTCGCCCTCCTCTGTCCCTGACAAAATCTAATAACATTTTACCAAGTGTAGTTAAAGGGCCATTCTAGCATTTTGCCTCCTGACAATACCCAATAACACTTTACCTTGTGTAGTCGAAGGGCCATTTCTTGCATTTCACCCTCCTCTGTCCCTGACAAAATCTAATAACACTTTACCTTGTGTAGTCGAAGGGCCAATTTCTTGCATTTTGCCCTCCTCTGTCCCTGACAAAGTTGAAGGGCCATTTCTTGCATTTCGCCCTCCTCTGTCCCTGACAAAGTTGAAGGGCTATTTCTTGCATTTTGCCCTCCTCTGTCCCTGACAAAATCTAATAACTCTTTACCTTGTGTTGTTGAAGGGCCATTTCTAGAATTTTGCCCTCCTTTGTCCCTGACAAAATCCGATAAGACTTTACCTTGTGTAGTTGAAGGGCCATTTCTTGCATTTCGCCCTCCAGTCTATCTGCGTAGGCCTGTTCTATTTTATTGCTAGCAGGTAGGGGGGCTTTACTCTGCCAACGAGCTATTGCATTGGTCATCTTCTTCCGAGGGCCAAACAATCTGAGAAATACATGTATGACTGACATGATTTTTTCTTCGCAAGTATTAGAATGTCAACAGTTCCTCTATTCTTGAAATGAACATGTAGATGCTATGTATTTCTGACAATGAAAAAAGTTAGTACCTTTTTTCACAATTTATAAATTGTTTATAAATACAGAGAAAGAAAGAAACCAAAGTAAGTAAAAACTTCAAGTTTTATTGCCAAGTCAGTATAGTATCGATTCACCTGCAGTGTCAACCCTTATCAAAATCTTCTAAGTATTTTCCTTTACATCATTTCTAATAAAATCGGATAAATGTCTTCCCTTATGCTGATTCCAAAACTAAGATCATTGTCTTACTTTATGCTTATTTCCTTTAAAAATCAGTATCTTACTTGATGCCTATTTCCTTTAAAATCAGTATCTTACTTTATGCTTATTTCCTTTAAAAATCAGTATCTTACTTGATGCCTATTTCCTTTAACCAGAAGTCTCTGACGAGACTGTAGCTCTCCTGGTTGTTTTTTCTAAAACATCAATTTCCTTTCTTTTTTTTTAAACCAAAACCATAGGGAGCAGGCGCTCTAACAAATTATAAGTAGCATGACAAAACTACATATCCATTTTACTGCAACTATAATAGCACTCATATAATTCATAATATCCGAGATAAAGTATTTCTAAAAAGAATGTCACACCCATTTTCCAAGATCCTAGGGGCCAAGGGCTGCTAGCTCAAATGAACTATCAATGACACATCAAGACTAAAGATCCATAATATTGGATAAAGAATTAACTCCCCATCATAAATAACTTTAAACGAGTAGAGAACACAACTACATGTATATAGGAAAAATTACCACACCCATTTTCAAAGACCCTGGGGGTATAGGGCTAAAACAAAATATCAGGTGCACAACTATGCCACAGACCAATCATTGCAAAAAGAATTAATTCTACATCATTTATAGTTTCAGAGGAGTTGCAAGCACAAGATTACATAAACTTATATAGGAGAAAATGACCACACCCATTTATGAGACCCTAAGGGTCAGGGGCTAAAACATAATATCAGGCGCACAACAAGACCAGAGACCCATAATATTGCAATAAGAATTTAGTCTCCATCATTAATAGTGTCAGAGGAGTTGTGAGCACAAGATTACATAGAGTTATATAGGAGAAAATGACCACACCCATTTCTAAGACCCTGGGGGTCAGGGGCTCAAACAAAATATCAGGTGCACAACAAGACCACAGACCCATCACATTGCAAAAAGAATTAAGTCTCCATCATTTATAGTGTCAGAGGAGTTGCGAGCACAAGATTACATAGAGTTATATAGGAGAAAATGACCACACCCATTTCTAAGACCCTGGGGGTCAGGGGCTCAAACAAAATATCAGGTGCACAACAAGACCACAGACCCATCATATTGCAAAAAGAATTAAGCCTCCATCATTTATAGTGTCAGAGGAGTTGCGAGCACAAGATTATATAGAATTATATAGGAGAAAATAATAACACCCATTTCTAAGACCCTGGGGGTCAGGGGCTCAAACATAATAACAAGTGCACAACAAGTCTACAGACCCATCACATTGCAAAAAGAATTAAGTATCCATCATTTATAGTGTCAGAGGAGTTGCGAGCACAAGATTACATAGAGTTATATAGGAGAAAATGACCACACCCATTTCTAAGACCCTGGGGGTCAGGGGCTCAAACAAAATATATCAGGTGCACAACCAGACCACAGATCCATCACATTGCAAAAAGAATTAAGTCTCCATCATTTATAGCGTCAGAGGAGTTGCGAGCACAAGATTACATACAGTTATATAGGAGAAAATGACCACACCCATTTCTAAGACCCTGGGGGTCAGGGGCTCAAACAAAATATCAGGTGCACAACTAGACTATAGACCCTTCATATTGCAAAAAGAATTAAGTCTCCATCATTTATAGTGTCAGAGGAGTTGCGAGCACAAGATTACATACAGTTATATAGGAGAAAATGACCACACCCATTTCTAAGACCCTGGGGGTCAGGGGCTCAAACAAAATATCAGGTGCACATCAAGACCACAGACCCATCATATTGCAAAAAGAATTAAGTCTCCATCATTTATAGTGTCAGATGAGTTTTGAACACAAGGTTACATAGAGTTATATAGGAGAAAATGACCACACCCATTTCTAAGACCCTGGGGGTCAGGGGCTCAAACAAAATATCAGGTGCACAACAAGACCACAGACCCATCATATTGCAAAAAGAATTAAGTCTCCATCATTTATAGTGTCAGAGGAGTTGTCCGGACAAGATTACATAGAATTTAATGACCACACCCTGGGGGTCAGGGACTGAAACTAAATGTCAGGTGCACAACTAGACTATGGACCAAGTAAAATGCAAAAAGAATTAACTTTCTATCTCTAATAGTTTCAGAGGAGTTGTCCGGACAAGATTACATAGAATCTAATGACCACGCCCATTTTCTAAGACCCTGGGGGTCAGGGACTGAAACTAAATGTCAGGTGCACAACTAGACCATGGTCCAAGTATAATGCAAAAAGAATTAACTTTCTATCTCTAACAGTTTCAGAGGAGTTGTCCGGACAAGAATTGTTTACGGACAGACAGACAGACAGACAGACAGACGGACAGACGGACAGACGGACAGACGGACAGACGGACGGACGCCGGACAAAGGGTGATCGCATAAGCTCGACTGAGAGCTAAAAATCAGTATCTTACTTGATGCCTATTTCCTTTAAGTCCTGATCTGTGAGTGATAAGAAGACTTGTAGATCCACGTCCTGCTCCTCAAACACGTTCATGTACTTGGTCAGGCCGAGCTGCTCTAAGAGTGCACGTAGGTCACGTGGGTAATCGTCACTGTCCTAAAATTCATGGAAATTCATGAAAATGTTGGCGATGTAAAAGGTGTTAATAGCAAAGACATTTTTTGTCAATTTTGTTGACCATAATCACCTGGCACGTGGGATCGAAATTTATGATGTGATTTCTTTCGGAGGTTTTTGATTGTTTCTCATCATTTAATTGATACTGCACAAAACTGATGAGACGTAGGGTAATGCCTAGTAAGTCAGTCCATATCACTTATATATCTGAAAAGTCTACAGTTTTTGCAAACACTTCAAGACTTCTGCTAGGCCAAGAATATTTCCGTCATCGACAAACTATTGAAGTGTTTGCAAAAACTATGATCTTTCCATATACCTAGATGATATGGATTGATTTATTAGGTATTGCCCTACTGCGACGGCTTATCAGTTTTGTAAAGTTTAACGTAGAAAATGAAAAAATACCAAAAAACTGTCAAAGGAATCAGAACACTGTACGTTTCAATCCCACACGATAATAATGCACATGATTAAAATTACGCAAGCGATCAATATTTCTCTGTCTACATATGTAAAGACAAAATCTCTATATAAAAAGAATATAATCCATCATGTTGAAAATGAGCAAAATGAGAGCAAGAATTTCTAGTAATGTAATGGCATACAGAATATATTGCAATTACATGTAAAACATTCCAAAAAGCTTGACCAACGAAACTCCAAGACTTTATCTTGTCCTAAAGTGTATCATAACACTTCAGATATTTACCTTTGCTTGACCAAAGAATCCCCTATCTCCAACACCTTGAGGAAAGAGTTGACAGCCGAGCTGCGGACTAAAATTGGCGGCCATATTTGTGAATCCCGGAGGGGGCTCATTTAGAGGTGGCTTTCCAAAGTCGTAGTTCATATTTTGTTGGTCGTGCGTAGATTTGGCAGTATTGGAGTATGGGCGTGGTAAATGTGGGGGGTAGTGGGACGGTTGTTCAAATGGGATTTTTTGCTGAGGTAATACTGGAACTGTTGGAGGGATGGGGGGTACTGAGGGTTGTACAGGTTGATGATGCTGCTGATAATGAACGGGTGGAGGAGGGACTATAATATCCTGGGTGTTAAACTTGACGCTCGGAGAATTAGATCGGCTTTTATTTGACTGTTTTTCTCTGTCTTTTAACTGAGATGTTGGACTCATGGCACTGGGTTTGGGACTCACGCTAGGTATTTTCACCTCCGGCAGTTTCCCCTCATGTTCTGTACTTTGTACATCTTCATGTCTCTCTTTAACTTGCTTATCATTTTGGCAATTTTCGGCACTTTGAGTTTTATCATCACCTGTTATTTTAACTTCAGTGCCTTCTTTTATACTGATTTTCTCCATTGCCTTATGATAACTAGATGCCGGGGACAAGTCATCGTCATGGAAACCAGTGCTGCCACCTAGGTCTCCAGCTCCTGCACTATCGTCCAATGAAGACGGGCTATCCTGAGGGTGTGAGCTCTCGCTATCGGCACTGCTATGACTTAGTCCTAATGCAGCCATAAGACCCACACTAGAACCAGAACTACTCTTGATGGTTAGGGCACACGTCTTGGAGAAAGCATTGCCGTCTTCATCAACATCGTTGTCTACGGAGTCTGAAAAGGATTAACAAGAGGCCCAAGTGGACACTTTATGCTCAGATCGGAACAACACACAACAAAAACTTTCAAATAGAATTATATAATTATATAAATTTCAAGAAAAAAAATCTTGACATTGCAAAACATTTTTTTCATCTTTGACTAAGTTTGGAAGCTTGTTTTTCCTGAGTTAAAACATTGCAACATCACAGAATTAAGCACTTTGTTTGCCATAATCAGATGGGTCATTTCAGCTTCTTTTTTCAACCAGAACTGCTCTAAAGTGACAAATCATACCCTCGCAGAAGTTTTTTTGAATGGATCAATTTATGATGTGACATACGATTTTTTTAAATTGAAACTCTCATTCAAGATTGAATACAAAAGTTTTGTACTTAGTATGTTGTTTTCAGAACTTCATAAAAAATACTATTATAAGGTCAGAGTTCAAGTTGACTGTCTAGGTCTCTATGTCAAAAATTTCTATTTCAAAATGTACTTGTTAAGATAAATCTGTGTATGAAATATGAAAGCCCTATAACTAATACTTAAAGAGAAATCTGCTTTCAGAACTTCTTAACCAAATAATTGTTTTTAGGTCAAAGTTCAAGGTCAACACTACTTGGTCAAATGTCTTAATATGAAATTGTAGTACCCTATGTGGTGAATAAGTGTTTGAAATATGAAAGGCCTACCATTAATAGTATGAAAGAAATCTGCTGTTAAAACTTCTTAACTTTAAATGCTATATAGGGTCAAGGTCACACGGTGAAAAGTCATGGTAACAAAATAAAGTACTCCTTATGGTGAATGTATGTATAAAATATGAAAATCCTAGCTACCATTGATAGTATAAAAGAAATCTGCATTCAAAACTTCTTAACAGGACGGAAAGACAGACAAATGGACAAACAGACAGACAAATTAACATACAGGGGGATTCCCATTTCTCCCCAAAAAATTAGTTTGCGGGGGTAAAATGATGATAAATAAAGATTTTCTCTGACCTTTGCCACCTGAGCTGTCCAGAGCCTTATAGTCCTGCATGTTGATGGGCGAGGTCACGTCCCTGTAGGACAGCTTTGTAGCCTCGTCTTCCTCCTCCTCCCCCTGGGGAAACGTCACGTAACCCTTAGGTACCTCTGTAAAAAAATAACGTAACATAACCCTAAGGTACCTCTGTACAATAAAACGTCAAATAACCCTTAGGTACCTCTGAAAATAAAATGTCACATAACCCTTAGGTACCTCTGTAAAATAAAATGTCACATAACCCTTTGGTACTGCTATAAAATAAAACGTCACATAACCCTTAGGTACCTCTGTAAAATAAAATGTCACATAACCCTTAGGTACCACTGTAAAATAAAATGTCACATAACCCCTAGGTACCTACCTCTGTAAAATAAAATGTCGTATAACCCTTAGGTACCTGTGTAAAATAAAATGTCAAATAACCCCTAGGTACCTACCTCTGTAAAATAAAATGTCACATAACCCTTAGGTACCTGTGTAAAATAAAATGTCAAATAACCCCTAGGTACGTACCTCTGTAAAATAAAATGTCACATTACCCTTAGGCACCTTAGGTGAAAAAAGGTAATACACAATGGAAAGATGATTAACATCACCACTACTGTCCTGTTCACTTCATCCTGAGCATCCTGTTATGGCGATTTATTTTGTCGTCTGAAGAATTTTCCTATTTTGTTTCTGGGAACTGACCTCCTTTAGACGTAACTGGAAATTAACTTCAACTTACCCTATCAGCTCAGTCTTTCCCAAAAATCACTAGCCCGACGCTCGAGGCTACCAAAATTTTTGCTGGGCTAGTAAAAATTCTTGCTGGGCTAGTAGAAATTCTTTAAGAAACTATACAAAAAACTCAGTTAAATTTATCTTCGGGCTAGTGGCTGAAAAAAAGTTTTCGGAAAGACTGTCAGCTGCCTTCAAATCGCAATATGAAAAATAAAATGTCTACAGGAAATTCCCATGTTAATTTCATGCCGCTGCCATATTGCTCTCCACATGCTCCATGTCAACAATAGTTAACAGTGACATTAAACGGTTAAAGCCTCCATCATGATATCAAATCTTCAGTGATTTTATTATAGAAAATCCCTGTAGACTTTTTATTCTCCGTCATATTTCTAACTTAATTGACGTACAACCAAAACAATGGTATTCTCTGTTAAGACTAAGGAGTACTATACAATTGATATGTTTTTGGAAGATGACAAAATATCATATTTTAGAGAAAATCGGGAAAACAGGGTGCTCTGGATTTAGTGAACAGGACAGTAAGCGGCATTTCGGTACTACACGTGTTATGACCTTGACCTTTTACAAAATGTAGCTCCATTGTTGAAGATTCGTCTTCTTCCAATTTTTGATTTTTAGGAAAAATTTGGTAAGTAATTATTAGGAAATTGTCTCATTATGTCTTACTTGGATGGCCAGCGCTGTCTGGATTTCTAGATCGGTCAATGAGTCGAGCTATGGCGTCCGGGCCATCTCTAATACTGGGGACTCGACCTTTACCCTTTTGACCTTTGTGACCCCTCTTTTTGGGATAACCTTCATCTGATGAACTCAAATCTGCATCTAATCCTGGAACAAATAAGGAAACATTTAGAGAGACAAACTGACAGAAATAAAGGAAACTGGAAGTTCTGCCAGTGGGCAATCTAAACAATTATTACCTTATCTCAGGAAAACTTTGGAGTTAAAGTTTTCAGTTTAAGGAATTAATCAAATTTAATCAGAATGAAGTGAAGTTGCCAATGGTAAAACAGTGTTCTAGGATTCCATTACCCGTTACCTGAGGTAAGTGAAAATTGAGGTCGGGTAACTGGAAAACAGAATGCTACTTACCTGTTGGTAAGTGAATTTTGAAGCACAATCCCCGTTACTATCTCCTTGTATATGTAGCAAAAACAGAAGTAAATAGTCGCCTCAAATTACCAGCAGCCTGTTTCACAGAAATACTTACGAACAATTTCAGGAATTTTCATAAGTTTTGATTGCTTAGTTCTATTAACTTACTTAAAATTGAAAAGTTTTGTTTTTGAATTTATATTAAGTATGTAGAAATGATATTAGAAGACATGAAACAATCTAACTAGAAAACATTTTGAACCTTTTATTAAAGGACGAAAGTTACAAAATTCCTTAAAATTTTCGTAAGACTTTTTGTGAAGCTGGGGGCAGATCATATTTTAGCAGTCATCCTGTATTTTCAGAGTGACAATACCGGTTTTTCTGGACATAATAATTTATTTTCACTGTAATGTCTTAAGGATGCACGATCGATACAAAATTAACATCCCCCTTTTTATTCTGACATTTTTGTTTGGGTAAGTGAGTTTCCTTGCTGGGTAAGCACATTTTTGGTGGGCACTTACCCGTTGGTAAGTGGTTTTTGAATGAAATCCTAGAACACTGGGTAAAATCATTTCATGATTTCTCTATCTGAAGTATGAAATGTTAAAGGAAACAGAAGATGGTGAATACAAGTGAATTTGTGAGGTAGAGTTGGTGTGGACCAAAAATTGTGTACTACAAATACATGTATCTTAATAATATAAAAAACAAAATGTAATATCACAAATTAACTCAATACAAAAAGAATGCCACCAAAGCATGAAAAAGTTGAGCATCTGTAACTGACCCTTCTGAACGCGGGAAAAATTTGAGAAATTCCATGACGTGACAATGCAGTTATGATGTTTGACAGAGGTTCGAAGCTTGTTTGTTTGAGGTAAACACATGGTAAAAGCATTTTGACATCATGAAACTTTGCATTTTTTTCCTGCAATCGGAAGGGTCAATTGAAGGATGGATCAATGGAATAATAAAGAAGCTAGGAAGTGAGTGAAAGGAAGAGCAGATGAAATTAATTTTTTATTCTAAAATGAAATTAACTTGTATGTGAAGAACTTAAAATGTTTGGTGAAATGGTTAAAAAGCGTTACCCAGTTTAAGTTCTTCAAGGCAGACAGTGTGCAATATAAAGAAGTCAGATTAAGATAAAGTTAGTATAGTTAAGGTCATGTACAAACAAGGTCAGAGACTTTATGTTTCTGCCTTTCCTTCATATGAAATGATTCTTATCACAGATAAAAGATTACTACTGAAAAATCTATGCACTCAAAGATTAGAGCTAAGATAACATGAATAGTCAAAGAGATAAATTTGAAAGAAGCTTTATTTTAAAAAAATGAAAAAGTAAACACTTATTTTCAAAATTCATAGATATGACTTTCTAATGAAAGAGCATACATGTATAATATCAATTCTAATGCAACGTCACTATAAAATCGATTTTCATTGGTTGTTTGCTCCTTAGTTACGGCTGTAAAACGAGAAGATACTAGACTTTGACGTTGCTAATGTCACATTTCGCTTTATATTCACAAAAATATAGATTGCATTAGAATGGGAATAACTAGATACTGACGTTATGTTAGCGGATGGTAAATGCTGATTTTACAGTGCAAACTCAGTTTGCGACCATAAAATCAGCATTTACTGTCCGCAAACATAACGTCAGAAGATAATTATTCCCTAAATCATATCCCTATAAAAGCTAAGTAAATCGTCATTCTAAATACTTATTACATGCACAGCTGATTTTACAACACATTTACATTGAAGATTTCCTCATGTCTCTATTCTATCTCCAATAATATAAAGAAGAAGCAAGTTTCCGTAATTATGACTCACCAGCTTCTGATCTCAGACAAGTATTGGGCATGATGTGATTGTCGATTAGGCTGACGATCTTCATATTACTATGTATCAATGCCAGTGATCTTGCCGTGTCTCCATTGTAAGCCTTCCTGTTAACGTTTACACCCTGTGAATTAGGAAATAAAATATTCTGAATTAATCATCAAGATAAATTATAATTTTCAACTGAGTAGTCCTTACTTCAATACATTAGTACAGTTTACTCTCGTTTACTCAAACTCGGATAACTCGAATTTCCGCATAACTCTAACAGTTTCTAAATGTCCCGTTTCTCTTCCATTGGTTTCTATGCATTTTTACGCTTGATAATTTGAATTCCAATAACTCAAACTTTCCGTTAAGTTGAACTAATCTTTTGGTCCCATAACTCATTTTGCATTGAAAACTCACCTCGATAAGTCGAACAACAAAAAAATTTTAATTCTGAAACAAAAATCAATTAATTATAAGGAGATCGGTGGACAAATAATTGGTACTTCTTGCTATGATGCTGCATTACTTACATTTAAGGTAGCTTGATTGTTAAAAGAAGAAAACACAAACATTTGTGAACGTTGATAAAGAAAGGGACATCAGTTTTATTAAAGATCAATGCCTGGTCATGTACTTAGTAAGTCGAACTCCTGATAAGTCAAACTTTCTCTCATGGTCCCTTGAAGTTCGACTTATCGAGAGCAGACTGTATGTAGTGTAAATGACACATTTGTGTTCTGGTACTTGTAAGTGTTCATATCACTGCCAAACGATTTAAAATCACATTATGTGCCATACAAGCTCCCTGTGTATCTACCCATATTACAAGCACCTGACTTCAATTAATTTAAGATCTGTAATGAAGTACTTTTCTGACTGTTTAATGAGACCCCTCAGCATTTAGAAGAAACTTACATGCTGTAAGAATAGCTGTACAATGATTTCATGACCCTCCGCGGCTGCCTCCATAAACGGTGTCAATCCCAGACTCGGCTCTCTGTAAAAGTCAATATCAGAGTACAGAGTGAGTTTAAGTCAATTCCATTTAAAAGCTCTGCTCTTTGTAGACAGTAGAATTTTTTTTTACCTCCAACTGTTAGTAATTGTTCAGGTATGAATTCTTATCTAGAATTTTTTCATACGGCAAGGAGATGTACAATGCAGTATATCCTTTGTTGAGATTTATTAATCTTTTAAAGGAATTTTTAAATACAATGCACTACCAATAATTACTACAAATTTTTGTATTGTTATACTATAAATCAATAATTCAATCTATCATGTCTATGATACTTTCAATATTGATGAAAACTCTCTGATCTTTAACCACTGACTAAAGTACTTACAGTACTGTCCTGTTCACTAAATCTAGAGCACCCTGTTTTCACAGTTTCCTCTAAAATATGATATTGTCATCCTCCAAAAATTAAGATATCAATTACTCTATTTTGGCTGTACGTCAATTAAGTTAGAAATAGGGCGGAAAATAGAAAGTCTAAGGGGATTTTCTATAGTAAAACCACTGAAAATGTGTGACATCAGACCCTTTGGTGTCACTGTTTACTATTGTTGACACAGAGAACAATATGGCAGCGGCTACAAATTAACATGGGAATTTCCCGTAGACATTTTATTTTTCATATTGCGGTTTGAACACATGTTGAAGGCAGCTGATAGAGTAAGTTGAAGTTAATTTCCTGTTATGACTAAAGGATGTCAATTCTCAGAAAGAATAATAGGAAATTTCTTCAGACGAAAGAATAAATTGCCAAAACAGTGTGCTCGGGATTTAGTAAACAGCACTTAAATAAGGTAACTTACACTGCATTGATATTAGCCCCTTGTTCTAGTAGGAATTTCACCATGTTCTGATGCCCAGCGTACGTAGCGTGAAATAAAGCCGTCCATCCCTTAGCGTCCCGCGCCTCAAGCTCCGCTCCTTGCTAGAAAGACAATACAAATTATGTAATTTACTGAGTGGTATGTGCATGAAATCTTATGCTACAAGGTAACGAGTTTGATGACATAGAATTCAGTAATAGACCATTTTCCGATCTTGTTAGAAAGCACAAAATGTCCGAGTCAACATCTTTTGCATCTTTTGGTGTCGTTTTCCATTATGACGTCACTGTTAAGAGACGCAATGCCACAGTGACGTCAAATGAAATAGTGCGCTTAAATTGCCTACCTCGAACATTTTTCGTCATTTTGTCAGCCATTATGAATTTTGGCAATCGGCCTATTAGGAAGGTATCACACTCTGATGGAGTCAAACTTAATTGGTAAGTTAAGACTTTTTAAAGTTCCCACTTGCTGTGCTTAAGTACATTTGGGTTATCAATATCATTTAGTAACATAATCTATTTCCTTCCATTGTAACAACTAAATTAATTTTGATTGGGTAAATATAGAGAGGTTTATTTGGTATAAAGTATCCAAAAATAGCAGAGTTTGTACCTTTTCACAAACCTGTCTACCTATAATCCTTTTACATATGGAAAATTCATAGCTTTGGATAACTTGAAATATTTACAAATGCCAATTCATTTGCATAGAACTTACACTGTAATTATAGGAGTATAATCGCGGTGGCGTGGTTTGTTCTATGACGTCATAGTAACTTGGCTTGATTTGAACTTTGACGATACGAAGTAACAGAGCCTTAGCAACATTCGCGTATTTCAACGTCATTTAAGCGTGAAAAACTGGAATGTAAATATATATGATAACTGTCTTTTGGAATGTGATAATACTGTGATAACCTACAATGGATCCAGGAATTATATTTCTCATAATTCCTGGATCCATTGTAGGTTATCACAGTATAATCACATTCCAAAAGACAGTTATCCTATAAGTATCCAATCTACAAATGAAGATTTTGCTGCCATCTCCTCCATTTAAATATTTTTAAAATTATCTCGTGTCTTGATAGTTTCTGTGGCTTAGATAGTGGTTGGCATGTTGACCTTTGAAGTTGGAAACCAATTTCTATGTTGCATTATGGTATATTTGGGTAAAAATATGACCGTAATTCTAACTATATATCTAACTTGATATTTATTTGTACAACGGATACCTTATTCTTTTCAAAAGTTGGATAAATTTTAGAACTTTTCTTCTAAAGTTTTCTCCTAAAGAAATGATTTGAGGCAAATTTTTCATAAAAATGTTTGTGAAAAGGTACAATATGTGAAGGTTGTCCAGAAAATTTTCACAGACTTTTTGGACAGCCCTCGTATACATATACATGAACTATACACATGATACATGCCTGGCATAAGAAGTATCCAACACTTTCATTGCCACAACTCGCTGCTAACATTAGGGGGGTCTGTCCTTTAATATTCTTCACATTCACATTTACAGATGCGTCCAAAAGCAAGTTCACTATGTTGTCGTGGCCGATGTAACAGGCGTACATTAAAGGAGTCCAGCCCCCTCGATTTTTTTTGTTCAAATCAACTTGTCTGAAAGTTTGATAAATTTGTAATTTATGATTGAAAGATGCTGTAATGGGTTCTGTGTATTTGCATTTTCATTTTAAATGTACTTGAATTATGTCATAAAAAGGTTTGTATGGCCATTAGTAAATTTCAACTTACCCTATCAGCTGCTTTCAAACAATATGAAAAATAAAATTTCTACGGGAAATTTCCAAGTTAATTTCAAGCCGCCGCCATATTGTTCTCCGTGTCAACAATAGTAAACAGTGACGTCAAAGTGTCCGATGTCAAGCATTTTCTGTGATTTTACCATAGAAAATCCCTGCAGACTTTTTATCTCGTCCTATTTCTAACATAATGACGTACAGCGAAGCCAAAACAATGGTATATTCTAATACAACTAAATGAGTACTATAAAATTGATATTTTTTTGGAAGATGACAATAAGATATTTAATAGGAAACTGAGAAAACAGGGTGCTCTGGATTTATTGAACATGACATTAGTCATGAGGTATCCAAATTAATTAAATGTTTAAAAGATCTAAGCCCTATCACTTATGGTTCAAAAGGTACATGTATCGTATGACACATGTTAAAGCTTTTGAAAAGAAGTTCAAAGTTCACGGACATCAGGTCAATATTCATGGTCACAAATAAAAGACAGTGTCATGAGGAATCTTAGCATCAAATACAGTGAAACCTGTCTAAACCGATATTGACTGGACCAAGATAAGATCAGTTTGGGGTGATAAATAATCAAAACATGGGTTGGTCAAGGTTGGTGTTGTTTTAACATATCGGTTTACATGCATAAAATGTCACTGGGACCAAAAATTTACATCAGTATTCTGAGTACTGGGCAGCGTTTGGTTTAAACAGGCTACGCTATATAGGAAAAGATAGAAAATTCTTTGGAAACAAAAATTCTTTCGGAATATCCAGTTTATTGGATAAGACAGTAGTGATGGGAAATCGGTTCAGAATCATAATCGATAATCGGTTAGAATTGGTTGGTGTATCCGATGCGATTCTACCGATTATAATCGGACATATTATTTTCCTAAACGTTTCAGTACTTTTATTATTTTATATCCGAATAAAACATACGTTTCATTCATTACTGACCAACAAAGCAGATCTATGTGTTTTGATTACATGCGCTTATCGTAAACAATCAAAGTAATCAACGGCCTTCACCTTACACTTGTTACATTAAGTAATAATGTATGATAAAAAGTATACAAAACGGATCATTTTTTGTGGAGCGTGTGGTGTGGAATGGGGGGGGGGGGGTCACATTTGCTTGCAAGTACAGTACATATATCTGTGAAAGCAAACAGTAACATCAAAATTCAGACAGGAACGCTCAATAAATCTCAATCAAATATTAAAACAGTTTTAACTTAAAAATTGAAAAGGATTGAAGTAGAACATACTGTCACCGTCGGTAAGTCGGAAATATGTAGTCCGTGGAGATTGTAATAAATTATTTTTTAACATGTTTTCTCTCTAATTAAATTCAGGGATCGCCTTATGCTAAAACACTCATTTCCACAGTAAGAAAGTTTTGACCATCAGACAGGATTTTCTCTGATCTTAGTTCCCCCCCCCCCTTCATTTTCCCGCTATCGATTATTTTACTTTCAAATCGATTATCAAAATCGGATGACTTCAACACGCCGCTAATCGATTAATATCGATTATCGGCCCATCACTATAAGACAGGTATCAGTTTAGACAGAAAGGAAGGGATCTCCAACAACACCTAGTTGCAGCATCAACAGCAACCTCCCAAAACACCCAGTGTAAAACACAAAAATGACAAGCACAGAAAGAGACGCAGTTGTACAATGAACGTCAAATCACAGAAAAACATAAAACACAAATGACTACACATAAACCAACGAGACCAATGGGCAAACGGTGCCGACTTAGGACGGCCATCTGCCTCATCAGTAGCAGACGGTGTGGTTATCCTGGATTACGTGCGCACAACCCTCCCACTATTCCGATTACCCAGAGGTCTCGAAGAACGTACAATTGTGGTGTAAAACAACCTCCTCACTGTCAGATGACCACACACAAACAAGACCGCAAGACGCAGGGGCCCAAGCAACACAGATGAATATGTAAATTGATATAAAAAGAGGGCATGCGTAATACGACCTGTGCTCTGCCGGCTGTAGCGAGCTCATGTATGTTATCATCCGAGAAGTCCGACTGATTTCAGAGAGGACAGGTGGTCGGGGCCCTGTCTTCTCTAAAGAGGTTTGGACAGGGCCCGTCATGGAGTCCCGTCGTCACAGTCAGTCAGCGTGCAAGTATTAAGGATGCGCTGGTACAAGACTGTAGATTGGTCAAGTACCAAGCCTAGTGTCCGTCTGGTGACATTAGGATCATATCCACGGTATAAGAGGTGTTTGATGATTCTGACACATTTTCGATAGTAATTCTGTCTACCTTTGATCCTTCTAATTTTGTTGATCATGTCACCATAAAATGCAGGTTGCGAAATACCCAAAGTAATATACTCTGTTGCTTGTATGGGTCCGAATTTCAAAAGTAGTTGACAATAATTTTTGTAAAATTTCCAGAATGTCTTGACAAGTTTGTGAAAGCGAAAACCTTGACCTAAAAGTTTCTTTGTTATTTGTAAATTTCTATCATGAAAATCCAAAACATCAGTACATGCTCTAGCATACCGGATGAGCTGCGAAATGTAGATACCATAAGACGGTAATCTAGGAACATCACTGTCAAGCCAGGGAAAATTTACTATATTGAATCCAAAGTCATCTCTTTTGTCATACACCCTTGTATGAATCTCTCCATTGATAATTTTGATATTCAGGTCCAAAAATGGTGTTTCTGTGTTTGTGACGTTCGCCTTGTTTAGAGTCAGTTCCTGTGGATAAATGACATTTTTATATTTTTCAAAAACAGGATTGTCGATAGTAAGGATATCATCCAGGTACCTAGAAGTACCATTGAAACATTTCACATCATCATGTTTTCTTTGTTTTTGAAGATTTTGGATAAATTCTTTTTCATACGTGAATAAAAATAAATCTGCAACAAGAGGCGCACAATTAGTACCCATAGGGATCCCTACAACCTGCTTGTAGAGATTCTCACCAAATCTTACGTAAATGTTGTCCAAAAGAAAGGACAAGGCAATACAAAGGTCACTACATGTCCATGATTTATATGATTTGTATTCTGTATTGGAAAAGAAACCCTTTGATTCAGATGTACAAATATAAGTTTTACCCTCTCGGTTAAAGCACCATTTAATGAGTTTGGACAATTGATCATTAATCTTATCGTGAGGAAGGGTGGTGTACATATTTGAAAAGTCATACGAAGAAATCGAACTGGCTTGAAAATTTCTCGATTTCATTTTGTCAATCACATCCCCTGAATTTTTAATAGACCAAAATAAGTTTACATCATTCCTGTTTAGAACAGTTTCACAATATTTTGTTTTATACAATATTCAGTTTCACAACAGTTATCGGTTAAGACAGATTTCACTTTATAACAAAAATTATATTCATCATAGTTATGGAGCAACCTTTTGATGGTTTTTTTTTTGGGGGGGGGGGGAGACTTTTGCAAGCTGAACATTCTTTTAGGCATTTTTAAGAATAAGAGCCAAAATTTTTATTTTTTTCTGCAGCCCACTGGGCTGGATAATTGTTTTTCATGCAACAAAAACAAATGCTTGAACAAGAAATTTTTCTTTCCACACCTCTTTGAGTTGCAATTTTTCTAGCAAAGTCATTCACCCCCCCTTCCCATAAAAATCAAATGGGTGCTCCCTTAGAAGATATAACCTACAGTAAAGTTACTTCTATGGATGCAGGGATCACCCTAGCCCTGCAGAGTAATGAGATAAAAATCTCATTTGCTTAAAAACAATGAGATTTTATCGACTTGAATGAGATTTTGAATGTATTAGTTCGAAAAAATAGTGAAAAAATCAAACTTCTGTTTCTCTTTATTTCCATGATTATCTGGCAACACATTATTTTAATGTGAGAATCGCCTTGGACTTTTTCTTTTTCCCTTGTTTGAATGACAATGAGGTCAAATGAAATTAAGAATTCTTTGTCTCTCGGACACCGTCGCACGCTATAAGTTGCTGACGAGACGTTTTTTCACAACTTCAGAAAAAAATATCCGCCGTACCCCAATTGCACTCGCTGGTAAAAGACGAAGTATCTATCCATCTAAAGGAAATTACAGAGTGTCTTGTGAACGTCTTTTAAGAAATCATCTTTGCTAATGGTAAACATTAAAAGTATTTCAGCGCGCCGTGACAAGTCATTTTACGGTAACGTCTAATCTGCGAGTATAGGTTGTACTGTAGAATGTTTACGTCAGGACTTTATTTACGCATTGTTAATATATTGAAGAATTGTATAGCTATTGTTCATGTTGACGATTCCAAAGACTTAATTGTGAACTGTTTATAAGTCTTTAAAGATACTTAGTTATTGCTTAGTACTGGCCACGTATCGACGACAAATACATGTGTGAAAAGCCGGTCTACTCCCGTGCGCAATACAACTTGTAAACTTTTGATGAAAACTTAAAGTGTTTGTATAATAATACTTTTCTTATCGGTCTTTTGTCTATACAAACAATATCAAGACTGCATTGTATTTGTAATATTTCATACTCTATTGATATTACAATGACAAAAGAGCATGTACATGTACCGCTGACAACCGCTAGAGAAACGTAAAGCTACTTGTAAATCCTAACATCGACGGATTAAAAAAAAAGAATACCCGCGTGCAAACGTCAATACGACACACAGGAATTTCAGGGAATAGATTTGGTACATGTATATACAAGGTGTAAGTTCACAATACCCGCCGAGTTCATAAATACATACGTTATGCCGCACACGGAATTCGAATAATCAGCTGAAAATTTGAAGATTAAAGACGAATCTCCTATTCTGTGGCATTATATTAACTTAAGTGCGATTTATTTAAAGGAGGTATGCGATCTTTTAGCGCGACAATGCAGTAAAAATGCGATATTTGAGTAAAAAATGCGAGAATATCGCAAAATCGCGGCCTAGGGTGATCCCTGTGGATGTCACCATGGACCAAATGATGAGTGGCAATAGCTGTCAAGACTTTGTCCCAGCAAGCTTAAACAGTGATTTTTCGCCATTTTTAAAAACCACCTCTACCCTTTTGTGTTTGAAAATATGCAATATTTTGGGATAAATTGGGAAATTTCAGACCAAAGCTACTTTTTATATTTAACACTTAAAAAACTTGTTGAAAATAATTCCGTAAAAAATTTGGGCAATGTAAAGCACTCAAACTATCATTACATTCAATTTGTGAAGAAGGTTTGTATTGCAAATAATTCATACTTCAAAACGAAAACTTTAAAAACTTTCAAATTGGGAATTTATACCTAATATTTTGTGAAATTTTTGAAAGCCAAATTTTGAAAGGGGAAACAACCAAGTTATTCCATGGTAAATTGGGGCAAAAAAATCACTGTAAAAATAGAAAAGAATAGAATCAGTTTACCGTAGTTTTAGAAGTACTTACTTTGATATAAAGTCCCTAACACAATCATACTGGCCTATACTCGAGGCGGTATGTAAGTCAAGTGGGACTGGGTCAAATCTCTCCTTTACATTCCATCCCAATCCCTTCCACACAGAGAGACTGCAGTCCAATAACTCATTCTCCGACGACTCGTCCGACGCTTCATACTGGGAATCAGCTTCTGTTGCCATGGTAACTGCAAGGAAGGACAACGCTGCAAGATTTGTTATGATCCAGAAAAAAACTATTAGTAATTAAAATGAAATGCTAGGGCTGTCACGGTTCAGCCTATACATTTTGTAGTCAGTTCGGTTCAGGAAAATGAACCATGGTTCTCGGTTTTTTTTTTTCGGTTCAGTTTAAGTTTGTGTTGTTTAATTCCATAAAAGATTGAAATAATGGTAAGAATAATTAACAAATCAACAAATAATTATTTTTCCTTTTTCTGCTTTGAAAGCATTTTTCTTTGAGATTTTATCAACATTCAATATAATTAACAAACTAGAACACTCAGAATACTTCTAAGACTCCACCTGTCAAACAAACAGGTGCACGTTCACAATTACTAGCTCGACCAGCAGGGAGGGATTCCTGGAACCCCAATTAAGGCTATGATTTTGAAGAGTTTTTTTGATTTTGAGTTCAAGGTCTCAGGTTTTACAAATTTTTTGGTTTCTTTTCTTCTACATGTACGCTCGCTCATAAGGCTTTGCCTTGATTCATAGGGAGCGCTAAAAGCTCCCGATCAATTTGTGAAGTGAAGCAAACTGGTCGTGAAGCGACCCTATAGATAGGAAAGTCTATACAAACATGCAAGTTCTTTCATCAACTTTTGAAAGATACTAAACTTCCAGAAACTGCCTATACTGAAAGCAAATTTCTTTCTGTATATATTCTTTCTGCCACTTCCTCCTCAAACCACTGTAGCCCAGCAGAAATTCATACAAAGATGAATGAATAATTTTTTTTTTTAATCAGTAAATCGATCAGTACTTATACCAATTTTAATTTCCTTTGAGTTTCTTTGTCATACACAGCTAGCTTAATAAAATTTACTTAACTGACGTTACTCCATTCTTCTTGCAGAAAGTAAATAATGACGTAATGCTGTCAGTGCTCAAAAGGTTATGACATCAAGGATGACATCACAGTTTGTGCGAGTCTAATTATGACTTGATCCGTAGAATGAAATTATTAACTTAGGATAATGATTATTACCTATACTAACGAATGAATTACAAATTAAAAATTGACAGAACTTGAATAAATAAATTAGTAGATAAAGAAAGAAGATGATCAGACAAATGGGTGCTTCAAAAATAAGACAATAACTTTAATTCAAACATGCTACACACTCTTGTTGGCAATGACAAGATTACTTGTAAAGCAAGTTAAATGCAAAATTTTGTTATGATGATTCATGATTTGAATTCTCCGTTTAAAAATCTACAAAACTGTCAAAAAATTTTGAAAATAAGGTCCTTCAAAATACTGTTCTAACACCAGTAGAACTAACCAGACACCTTGGCTCCTTTTAATTTATTTTTTCTTCACAAAGTTGCGCATCAGATTTCCATGTTGTAACTTCCTCCTCCTTGTTTACATTCTTTGTATTAGTCTTTGAATATGATATGCACAAAAAGCCTAAATCAGAAAAATCAGAGGAAATCAGAAACTTGAGAGAAAGAAAAATGGGAAGTTTTATTCATTGACCAAACCCGATTATTATTAATTTTTTTACTACCCTCGAATTTTCGCCCTACTATATATATATTGTAGATTTGTGTATGTTCTCGTAAATCCTCCTCTTTGTCTTTGTTCTCTAATCCTTGTTTCAATTAATTACGACAGAGAGACGAAGAGGGGGGGGGGGCACTTTGCCTTTTAGGTGTCATCCAAGGAAATAAAAACCTTCTTTGTATGATTAATCATTTAGCTCAATTTGACTCAAGTTGAGTGACTTCCAATCTTCAATAATTATGAATTTGGTCTCGTTGGATTTGGACTCCTTTGACACACATAAAAATAAAAGAAAAAAAAAGGGGGGGGGGTCATGCATACCGTTTTCTCACAAATTCCACTTTTTTACATCACCCTGGAAATTTTATTATTATAATAAAAATTCCCAGGATTTTTTATTATGGAATATTTTTTCCTTGTACATAATACTTTTTCCACAGTCCTTTCGGTAAGTGAAAAAAGAGTAAAACATCAACAATTTTCACGAAAACATTTCCATCTATATGGACGGAAGCATTGTTATGAAAATTGTTGATGTTTTACTCTTTTTCACTACCCAAAGGACTACTTTTTCTTTGAAATAGAAGAAATATTATATGTAAGTATCATGTGTAATATTTTTTCCTTCTATGCTTCAAATACATAAATGACTGACTTACAGATATTTTCTCATTATTTAAACATTTCAATAATTACAGTAACATGGTTAGCTTACAGGAATAATTCTGTGGAATAGTTCATATGTTCATATGTATTAATAATACCGTTACTTTTCAATTTTATTAAAATAGTTTTAAACTTTTAAATTTTTTTTCTACAAGTTAAAACACTCCACTATTGGAAGAAATAATATAGGGATCAAATTTCAAGTACATTGTACAGTACATGATTTTTGAAATTTATTATTTCTTATTCTGAATTCGATTTTTAAATAACTTCATTATAATTTTTTTCCCAATTGACAATTATTAATTTATAATGCACATATATGAAATCCTTATTTTTGTTCTGTAAGATTTTACCATGGTACTAGTATCAGAACTTTTATTATGAACATTAAAAAAATTCCAGATGGAAGTGTTGTTATGTAATATATTTTCCATGGCATGAGAACTTTTATTATGATCATGGAAGATTCATTACATAATAAAATTTCCTTTCGGAATTTTTAATACATAATAAAAGTTCCTGGGAAAAAATATTATATGATAAAATTTCCAAGGAATAAATATTATGCTGGAAGAAATATTTCATCACAACCCCTCCATCCGTTTCGAAAATTTTACAAATTTTATCTATTTTTAAATCGATCTATAGCTTGCATAAAAGACAAAAACAGGTTCAAAACTCAAATTTATCCCGACTACAGGGAATGGTTAATTGATTACGAATTTCCAAAAGTTTCCAAAAGTTTGAATTGCACTTTGACCTCCCGGCCATCCAATCACGTTGACCAGTACTTAGTGCCGCGTGTTTAGTTGTTTATATATAATTATTTACTTCATTACTCTATCTATAGAGGATAAATCTCTAAGCAATTTCGACGATAATAATTTCAGAGGAACTTGGACGATTCATGATGATAGAGTGGTCATCCGCTCAACGCCGTTAATCACCTAACACCGCGTGCCGACCCGCTAGCATCAAACCACTCTCGGGGAACTTTTTTACGAGCTCCATAAGGGAAAAGGGCATAAGTGTGACACAAATGAGTTAAAGAAGATCCTCACTAGAAATCCCAACAGCACTCACCATAGAGCAACAAGTTGAGCATCGGACCCTAGCAAGCTAGAGCTGGGACCAGGTACCCAGGAGGAGTAAGCATCCCCTGTTGGCTAGCCGCAACCGCCGTCGATGTTCACGCACGAAAACGAAAACAATATCTACAAAACATCTACGGCAAATTGAAATACCGAAACACCCGAAGGGAAAACACAAATAAGACACACACAGGAAGAGAAACAAAAGGACAAGGAACACCAAAAACGACATCAAAACACCAAATACCCAAAGTGAAAACACAAATAAGACATACACTGGAAGAGAAACAAAAGGAAGGACAGGGAAAACCAAACACGACATCAAAATACCGAATAACCAAAGTGAAAGCACAAATAAGACACACACAGGAAGAGAAACAAAAGGACAAGGGACACCATACACGACATCAAAACACCAAATAGCCAAAGTGAAAGCACAAATAAGACAAACACAGGAAGAGAAACAAAAGGACAAGGGACACCATACACGACATCAAAATACCAAATAACCAAAGTGAAAGCACAAATAAGACACACACTGGAAGAGAAACAAAAGGACAAGGGACACCATACACGACATTAAAATACCAAATAACCAAAGTGAAAGCACAAATAAGACACACACTGGAAGAGAAACAAAAGGACAAGGAACACCATACACGACATCAAAACACCAAATAGCCAAAGTGAAAGCACAAATAAGACAAACACAGGAAGAGAAACAAAAGGACAAGGGACACCATACACGACATCAAAACACCAAATACCCAAAGTGAAAGCACAAATAAGACACACACAGGAAGAGAAACAAAAGGACAAGGGACACCATACACGACATCAAAACACCAAATACCCAAAGTGAAAGCACAAATAAGACACACACAGGAAGAGTAACAAAAGGACAAGGGACACCATACACGACATCAAAACACCAAATACCCAAAGTGGAAACACAAATAAGACAAGCACAGGAAGAGAAACAAAAGGACAAGGAACACCAAAAACGATATCAAAACACCAAACACAAAAGACTACACACATTACCCAACGAGACCAATTGACAATCGGTAACAATGACAAATATGGACAATGACCATATCCCAATACACATCTTAGCTATCTGCCACGTTAGTAGTAAATGATGTCGTTATCCGGATTACGTGCGCACAACCCAGTTACCCAGGGATATCAAAGAAAACTTAATGTTGTGATTGATAACCTCTTCACCGTAAAATGACGACACAAATACGACGACAAAGCACAAGGATCAAAGCAAGACATAGATGGAAATGCCTATAATCAACGTGGCTGCAAACAAAAATAGCTTGTGCTCTGCCAGCTGGATATTTAAACAAAGTGCATACAAAAATAGCTTGTGCTCTGCTAGCTGGATATATAAACAAAGTGCATACAAAAATAGCTTGTGCTCTACCAGCTGTACATATAAACAAAGTGCATACAAAAATAGCTTGTGCTCTGCCAGCTGTACATATAAACAAAGTGCATACAAAAATAGCTTGTGCTCTGCCAGCTGTACATATAAACAAAGTGCATACAAAAATAGCTTGTGCTCTGCCAGCTGTATATATAAACAAAGTGCATATAAAACTAGTTTGTGCTCTGCTAGCTGGATATATAAACAACGTGTGAAGAAAAATAGCTTGTGCTCTGCTAGCTGGATATATAAACAAAGTGCATACAAAAATAGCTTGTGCTCTGCTAGCTGGATATCTAAACAACAAGCATACAAAAATAGCTTTTGCTCTGCCAGCTAGATATATAAACAAAGTGCATACAAAAATAGCTTTTGCTCTGCCAGCTGATATATAAACAAAGTGCATACAAAAATAGCTTGTGCTCTGCCAGCTGGATACATAAACAAAGTGCATACAAAAATAGGTTGTGCTCTGCCAGCTAGATATATAAACAAAGTGCATACAAAAATAGCTTTTGCTCTGCCAGCTAGATATATAAACAAAGTGCATACAAAAATAGCTTGTGCTCTACCAGCTGATATATAAACAAAGTGCATACAAAAATAGCTTGTGCTCTGCCAGCTGGATACATAAACAAAGTGCATACAAAAATAGGTTGTGCTCTGCCAGCTAGATATATAAACAAAGTGCATACAATAATAGCGTGTGCTCTACCAGCTTGATATATAAACAAAGTGCATACAAAAATAGCTTGTGCTCTGCCAGCTGGATACATAAACAAAGTGCATACAAAAATAGGTTGTGCTCTGCCAGCTAGATATATAAACAAAGTGCATACAATAATAGCTTGTGCTCTGCCAGCTGGATACATAAACAAAGTGCATACAATAATAGCTTGTGCTCTACCAGCTTGATATATAAACAAAGTGCATACAAAAATAGCTTGTGCTCTGCCAGCTGGATATATAAATAAAAAGCATACAAAAATAGCTTGTGCTCTGCCAGCTGGATATATAAACAAAGTGCATACAAAAATAGCTTGCGCTCTACCAGGTGTATATATAAACAAAAAGCATACAAAAAGAGCTTGTGCTCTGCCAGCTGGATATATAAACAAAGTGCATACAAAGATAGCTTGTGCTCTACTAACTGGATATATAAACAAAGTGCATACAAATATAGCTTGTGCTCTACCTGCTGGATTTATAAACAAAGTGCATACAAAAATAGCTTGCGCTCTACCAGCTGGATATATAAACAAAGTGCATACAAAAATAGCTTGTGCTCTACCTGCTGGATATATGAACAAAGTGCATACAAAGATAGCTTGTACTCTACCTGCTGGATTTATAAACAAAGTGCATACAAAAATAGCTTGTGCTCTACCTGCTGGATATACAAACAAAAAGCATACAAAATAGCTTGTGCTCCACCAGCTGGATATATAAACAAAGTGCATACAAAAATAGCTTGTGTTCTGCCAGCTGTATATATAAACAAAAAGCATACAAAAATAGCTTGCGCTCTACCAGCTGTATATATAAACAAAAAGCATACAAAAATAGCTTGTGCTCTGCCAGCTGGATATATAAACAAAGTGCATACAAAAATAGCGTGTGCTCTACCAGCTTGATATATAAACAAAGTGCATACAAAAATAGCTTGTGCTCTGCCAGCTTTATATATAAACAAAAAGCATACAAAAATAGCTTGTGCTCTGCCAGCTGGATATATAAACAAAGTGCATACAAAATAGCTAGTGCTCTACCAGCTGGATATATAAACAAAGTGCATACAAAAATAGCTTGTGCTCTGCCAGCTGGATATATAAGCAAATTACATACAAAAATAGCTTGTGCTCTGCCAGCTGGATATATAAACAAAGTACATACAAAAATAGCTTGTGCTCTGTTAGCTGAAGCCACCCATGCATGTTAAAAACCGAGTAGTCCGACTGATATTTAGAGAGGACAGGTGGCCGGTTTTTCCTCTAAAGAGGTTTAGACATGGCCCATCATGGAGTCCCCTCGTCACGTCATAATGACAGTCAAACACAAACTTCGAAATCAGAATCTAAAGGCTTACAAATTCTCGAAAAAAAGTAAAACAGAACTTTCTAACGTGGAAAATTTAAACAAACAGACGGAGCCCAGGTAACACAAAACATTTTCGAAATATTTTTGTTTGGTTTCAAACAGGTTCTGTTGAAACATTTCTGACAAAACGCTCCGAAAATATTTTTAAAACAATGTGCAGTTGTATAGAATATTTCTAAAATGTTTTAACAACATTTAAGAGCGCTGAACAAAATGAAATGTTTCCAAAAATGATTTATTGATATTTCTTGAACTATACAAAATCACGTTTTCTATAACATTTACTGCAATATTTTTGACACGTTTTTAAAACATGATTGTGTTAACTGGGAGACAATAACACTGCTCCATCGAGACACGAAAGATGTTGATGTATTTGATTAAAACCTCCATATTCCAGTGCAAGTACAGAACGTATTGTAGGTTTATTAGTGAAGTTAAAACAAATTCAACATGTTACATACATGTATATAATGCAAGTTATAGCATCTAAGTAAGTAGGACAAAAGACGAAGCTTAAGGGGGTCCAGAACAGCATCCGAAAGAACCACATCGGAAAGCTCTGGATCAATTATGACGTCACAACTGAAACGGCAACATTGGCGCGTTTTTCGCAAGAATAAAGGGGGAGGGGTAACAAAATCATTATAACTTAAAAACTGACGGTCAAATTTCAATAGGAATTTATCGGTGTTTCACTTGACATATGAAGAAAATTATATCAAGTTTTTACGGAAAATAAATGATAGGGTTTCAGATAAACGGACTTTATTATTAAAAATTAGCAACCCAAAGACGTTTTGAAAATAGACATAAATTTATCTCCTTTCCAAAATTTCTTTTAAAAGTCCAGGTTATCATTTATAATTCTATACATATCCGATTGCCCACATCATATCTTAATGTAAAATACAGAACTTGTTAATATTCTACCTCTACAGAAGATTTGTAACTGTTCTTCATTACCTAAAGTGTGTTAATTTCAACGTCACATTTACGGCCCATTTTGGGGCTTTCAATGGGTATATATATGTACGGTCGTAGCTTCAAAACTAACGGTAAAAAATTGCTGAAACTTTGCATGTAGAAAAAGTATGTTTTAATTATTAACATTTATAATTTTTAGGGAAATTAAATGATAGGATCAAATTTAAGTCTGGCTGTCCTGGACCTCCTTAAGGCTTATTTTAATTTCTCTGGCTGTATTATTTGAAAACAAGAGGTGGGAGATTTCGCAATTGACCCCGGTATCAGAATTTATAATGATAATTATCCAAATGAGTTAAAGAAGATCCTGACGATAATCTCAACAACACTCACAATAGAGCACCATGTTGAACATCGAAGGACCCAAAATCATTGTAAGCGGGCCACCTTGACTAAATTTAATAAAGAAGTTATATGTACATAATAATAATCATAATTCAATAATGCAAATTTTCCTTTGTGCAAAAAACCGGCCAAATATATAATAATTGTGAAATTTTCTATAATAGTGAGAGTGCAATTCCACTAGTTATAGGTTTTGTTCCTGTCATACTTCGGTCTCATCCCTACATATTTACATACCTACTTTGAGTAGGAAATATGGCAGGAATAAACCCTATAACGAGTTTATCATGCCAAGAACCATTTCGTAACGTTTTCTGTGTAATTTTTTACGTTTGAAAAGTTATGGACCTACCTCGGCGTCAAGGTAGACACCACGTGACCGTAATACTTCGACGTCATTGGCTGAAATTAGTACGAGGCGTGATCATTAAGAATGTCCTGACCAGTACAAAAGTTTAGATCGGTCAAGTGTCATGCAGAATGTCCGTCTGATGACAACAGGATTCTATCCACGGTTTAAAAGGCGTTTGATGATTCTGACGCATTTTTGATAGAAATTCCGTACACCCTATTTGTGACTTGCCACATAAAATATAAGAAACATGAAACAGGAAATAGAAAGCTTTTAGCACTTTTTTTGGCAAAATACAGTTATGGGGTGCTGACTCCCTACCCTCCCCCATATATCTGCGCTTGGACACTTTCTTAATTATGTTTCTCTTAAATTGTAACCGATCGGTGCCTTAACCTCGGCCAATATGGATTTTACATGAGAAAGGAGGAGATCTCCAACAAGCAACAGCATTGCACCAAAACACCCCAAGTGAAAACACAAAGAAGACACACACACATAAAGGGACAAGGAACATCAAACAATACATCAAACATCGAACACAAAAGACCACACGTAAACCAACGAGACCCATGGGCAATCGGTGCCGACTTAGGGAGGCAATCTGCTACGTTAGTAACAGATGGTGTGGTCATCCTGGATTGCGTGCACACAACCCTCGAAGGTCTCGAAGAACGCACAATTGTTGTGTAAAATTACTCCTCACTACAAGATGGTCATACAAATAAGACAGCACAACGCAGGGGCCCAAACAACATAGATGAGTATGTAAATAAACATAAAGAAGGGGGTGGGGCGTACGAAATGCAGTCCGTGCTCTGCCGGCTGTAGCGAGCTCATGCATATTATCACCCGAGGAGTGCGACTGATATTCAGAGAGGACAGGTGGTAGGGGCACTGTCTTTGCTAAAGAGTTTTGGACAGGGCCCGTCATGGAGTCCCGTCGTCAAGTCGGTCAGAGTGCAAGTCTTAAGAGTGCGCTGGTACAAGGCTATAGATTGGTCAAGTACCATGCCGAGTGTCCGCCTGGTGACATTAGGATCATATCCACGGTATAAATGACGTTTGATGATTCTGACGCATTTTCGATGGTTATGCTGTCTGCCTTTGATCCTTCTAATTTTGTTAATAATGTCACCATAAAATGCAGGCTGTTAAATGCCCAGAGTTATATACTCTGTTGCTTGTATAGGTCCAAACTTTAAATGTATAACGTCTTCTAATTCCATTTTCCATCATTTAAGAGCAAATGAATTTGCAGCATGGACCAGACATGCACGTTTCGGGTACTTAACGCTCGTCAGTGATCCTCAATCTAAAAAATGTTAAACCTCTTCAAATTTAATATCACTATGTAAGAGCAGATAAATTTGCAGCATGGACCAGACATGCACGTTTCGGGTACTGAATCCTCGTCAGTGATCCTCAATCTAAACAATATAATATGCCCAAAAAGTGTGAAAAATATTTTATCCAAAAAATGTATCGAAAAACGTAGCAAGATGGGTGGGATATGATGCTACAGGACTGGTCCCACATCTAGCTTGCTAGGGGTCCGTCGATGCTCAATTTTGTGCTCTATTGTGAGTGCTGTTGAGATTATCGTTAGGATCTTCTTAACTTGACTTATTTATGAAAGCGGAAACCTTGACTTGAAAGCTTCCTGGTTATATGTAAATTTCTACCATGAAATTCCAAATCATTAGTACACGCTCTAGCATACCGGATGAGCTGTGATTTGTAAATGCCGTATGACGGTAGTCTTAGTACATCACCGTCAAGCCAGGGGAAATTTACTATGTTGAATCCAAAATCATCTCTTTTGTCATACATACTTGTATGAATTTCTCCGTTTGTAAGTTTGATATTTAGGTCAAAAAATGGTGTTCATGTATTTTTAACGTTTGCCTTGTTGAGTGTCAATTCTTGTTGATGAATTTCATTACAATCTCTTGAATTGTATCTAAAATAAATTGTCTTTAAAATGAATCATTTAAGATTTACTTAGATTATTTTAAATTCAAAATATTAGTCAAAATAATTTCAAAATATTAGTCAAACATGATTTTAAGTTATCTAGTAATTGACATATAGAATCAAATAAAGATTCAAAAACTTAGGCTTACTTCTTGTTCACTCTATTCAACGAAAATAAGATGTCTTCACAATGATGTAAATATTTTAAGAATATCTATGTGATTATATGATTATATAAAACAGTACAACTGAACTATCTAACTTCTAAGTATACATGCATTTAATCTTCCATCATTTCACAGACTATTCTCTTTCAATAACCTCTAATCTTGATATTACATTTCTTCTATCAACCTTTGTGGCTTTCTGACTGACCTTCCTGACTTAAGAAATGAATCTTATATTTTTTCTGTTGATGCAGGTATCACCCGAAAACTTTGACAGAAAACTGCATCAATGCGCATAGCGCGTTGATGCAAAAGGTTTCTGTCCAATATTTCGGGTGATATCTCCATCAACAGAAAAAATATAAGATTCATTTCTTATCATTTTATTATCATCTATTTATGGAAAACAGACTGTTTTCTTGGATATAAAAAGAATCAATCACCGCACTATATTTCGTAAGTCGGAGGGTTTTGCAGTGATACTTCTGCCAAAACAAGTTATGGCAGCCGTCATGATTCAAACAGCGAACGATCGTCTCTCTATATCTTTGGAATAAGGACCAGTTTGAGCAAATTCTACACGCACCATTAGTTTTTGAGTAAGTAGAAAGGAATTGGTACTCTTGCAATGATAAGCAAACATCAACAACTTGTATTTTCAGCAACGAGTTCATTCGTGTTTGAGGGAAACCCCGGTTCTAAAAATAGTGCTATAAATAGACTTCCGTGAAAAATTGTGTTGATCGATGTATCAACAAAATTTCTCAGCCAATCAGAATCTTCGTTTCTTGAAAATGACAATGGAAATTAAATGATTTTGTGGTCCCTGACATTCTATCTACAGACACATTACTCTCACTACCGACAGACATATCACACAACAACTTCACACCAACAGTTGCATCTAAAATTTACAATTACAAACGATTCTTGCAGTGTATTGATTTAAGTAATCCCTCACTACATTCACTTCCTTGCGAATGTTCTTCATCGGATTTCAACTACTCTCCTTGTGGACACGTTATTACTGGTGACCTTAGTATAGTCAAGAACGACAAGTTATGAGGAATGTTAAAAAAGGGTCCAAAATCAATCAGAGGGCTACTTTTATCTAGAATTAACCGATTAAAATCAACTGTGAACACCAGATTCGAGTCTATATTTAAAGACCCTGATGTTATCACAGAGTTTACCTACCTCCAAGAACATTATGTCAGCACACCAGCGGACAAAGCCTCAAATAATTACACATTTACTTGCAAAAAGTACTATTTCGACAGTCTAGTTAAAGAGTTGGGTTTAAATTCGACACCTGGAAATCCCACTTACACCCCAACAAACCTTTCTGCCTCTGAAATAATAGACAACCACAAATCAACTCTTGCTTCCTTTGGCTTCCACACTAACAATTTAGATTTAGATTTACAATACCTATACTGCATACCTAAAATGCATAAGAATCCGTACAAACAACGTTTCATCGCTGGTTCCTCAAAATGTTCTACCAAATCTGTATCGATCTTACTCACCAAAGTTTTATCTGAAATCAAATCTGGGCTTCAAAAATATTGTTCGACAGTATATTCTCGCAGTGGTATCAACCAGATGTGGATTTTAAAGAATTCGAAGGAACTTTTAGAACATCTGAAATCCACTCATTTTAGTACAGTCCATTCGATCAAAGCCTTTGATTTTTCGACACTTTACACTACTATTCCACATTCTAAATTGAAAGAAAGACTCGCAAAAATTATAAGTAATGCGTTTACAAGTAAGAACAGTAATCGCAAATACAAATTTATTGTCGTGAATTATGAGAAAACCTACTTTGTAAAAGAAAAGTCCGATTCTGAAAATAAGTACACTGTAACAGATATAATTCAGATGTTAAACATTTTGATCGACAACATTTTTGTGGTGTTTGGAGGAAAGGTCTTCCAGCAAATTGTCGGAATTCCAATGGGGACCAATTGTGCCCTACTCCTTGCTGACATTTTCCTTTACTCGTACGAAGCTGAATTCATTCAATCTTTGGTCTCTGATGGGAAAAGATACTTAGCTTCTGACTTCAACTTCACTTACAGATACATAGACGATGTGTTAACCATCAATAATCCAAAATTCATGGATTACCTGAGCAGTATCTATCCTTCAGAGCTTGAAGTCAAAGAAACTACAGAGACAAATAATTCAGCATCCTATTTGGACATAATGTTGTCCTACGACACTGATGGTCACATGAACACCTCACTCTATGACAAACGTAACGACTTCAATTTCAGCATTACAAACTTTCCTTTTCTGAGTAGCAACATCCCTTCATCGCCTGCTTATGGCGTGTTCATATCTCAGTTGATACGCTATGCCAGAGCAAGTACCAAATATACGGATTTTGTTCTGAGAGCTAGGCGTCTTTCAGATAAACTTCTCAGTCAGGGATATGTGTTTGACCGACTAACATCGTCACTGAGGAAGTTCTACGGTCGATATGGGGAACTCGTCGTACACTATGATGTCCCACTCTCCAGAATGGTGGATGATATTCTGTCATAGACCATTTGAACCATCCAACCAAAGATTGTACTCTATGTCTTCCAAAATGGAAGTAACCGGATGTGACAGTTCTGCCGAATTGAAGCGGCGGGTGTTGCATGCAAGCAGGAGATGCTTACTCTTCCTGGGCACCTGGTCTCACTCTCATATCGGGAGTTCGCTTCTTTTCATATGGTGGAGGTTTTTGTTTATTTACTTTGGTTCCTGTTTTATCCTGATTTTGTATGCCTTCGGTCTCTGATTTTCTGAATCATCGATTTTGTGCTGTATACAGGGGTATGGTCATTATGCATATTTGTCACTCATGAGTGGCTGAGTATTTTCATCATGGCTAGACTCTTGACTACTAATACCAATAAGACCTGACATAACATTACAATGATTATCACCATATGTTGGTATGAATTGTTCATTACATTGCAAGATATCTTTGCGATGTCTGCGGTAAATTTTGCCTCCTTTAGTTTGTACCAAGTATGACCTCGGTGCAACTTGGTTCAGCACTTTGCTACGGATGTCCCAAGTTTTGTCATTCTGATCTCTAAGTCGGACCGTTTGTCCGGTACTCAGTTGTGATTGCTCTGTTGTGTTACGATCATTGGTCTGCTTTTGTTTTAGTTTTCTTTCCATTATAGCTCTTTCGAAGGATTGGGAAAAACGGTTACCATGACAACGGTCAGCCATACGTCCGTTGTTCAGTATTTCAGCTTGCGATTTTCCATCTATAATCGGTGTTGATCGGTATATGAGCAAAGTCATTTGGAAATCAGAACCATCATCTGCGGATTTTTCAATAGGCTTTTCACAATGTCTACGGCCCTTTCCACTAAGCCATTAGATTTCGGATATAATTGACTAGATGTATAATATTGAAAATCATACGACTTCGGACTTTCATTGAATTCAGATGATTTGAATTGTGGCCCGTTATCACTGAATACTATTTTCGGTTCTCCTTGGCCCGAAAACACATATTTCATTGCATTTATGACTGATTGACTTGTAACATTTTGTAGACGGCACACTTCTGGGTAATGTGAATAATAATCGCACACAACTAAATAATTTTCTCCATTGAAACAAAGGAGGGGATCTCCAACAACACCAAGTTGCAGCACCCACAGCAAAACCCCAAAACACCCAATGCAAAAACACAAAGCAGACAAGCACAAAAAGAGACGCGCAAGGGACAAGGAACGTCAACGCACAACACAGAAACATCAAACACAAAGGACTACACATAAACCAACAAGACCAATGGGCAACCGGTGCCGACTTAGGACGGCCATCTGCCACGGAAATAGCAGAAGACACACAAATCTACGCCTACTTTTTCCCATGGATATTTTTCCCATGGATAATTGCATAGATCATGAGGCATAAGTGATTCGGACGGTTGCTTTGGACGGAATTTGATGCATGTTGAGCACGCATTTACCATTTCCTCTATTTGCGAATTCTTCCCTGGCCAAAACTTGAATTGCTTGGCTCGATATCGACATTTCTCGATGCCGAGATGACCGTGAGAATCTTGTTCAGCATTTCCTTGCAAAATGCCATAGGTATGATAACGCGGTCATTTTTTATGATGATTTCATCCCAAAGACTCAATTCGGATCGAATGTTCGAGTATTCCGAAATTTCCTTCGGACAATCGGTGCGCAATTCCGTGAATCCAGTGAGGATTACCTTTGCGAGTAACTGTGGTTTCGGATCATGTAGCGTTTCCTCTCTGATTAGCTCTAGTTTGCGGTCTGAGATCGGTAGGCTCTGACTACTGAGTCTAGTTTACTTTTAGATCTTCCTCCAGTGCCGATGTTGTTTGTTGTTGTTGACAAATCCGTTGCTCTAGATAATGCATCTGCTGTATGCATAACATTTCCGGGCGTATAGCTAATGTGCAATTCGTATTTCTGCACTCTTAGTAGAAGTCTTTGTAGTCGCAACGGACAGTTATTCGGTGACTTCTCAAAGATACTCACAAGTGGCTTGTGACCAGTCTCCACTTCAACTGCTTGCCCGAAAATATATTGGTGGAAGTATTCGCATGCAAATGAGATCGCAAGCATTTCTTTCTCTATTTGCGCATATCTCGTTTCGTATGCTGAATGAGCGTTTGACCAGTCCTAGTCGATCGCGAGCTTTTACGACAAGGATAGCTGTCGAAGGATCCTTTACTATTACAAAGTATACTTTTGCGAATTTCCCGTGATGCTGTACTTCTTGTACACATGCTCCCGTGACAGGAATACTATGCCGGCTGTATGACATGAGCTGGGTATTTGTGTGATGTAGCTTTGGTTTCCTGCGCAAACTCTTGTACTGATGCTCCAATATTAGAGAGGTTGAGATTTCCTACGTGTAACTTGTACGGGTACGTCTAGTGTACAAGTTGAATTACACGTAACTGTTGTTGAGATTTCTTTTCAAAGACCACTACGCGTACTTGTAAAATCTAAGTGAACTCGAGTTGACTTTTGGACAGTATAAATTCACGAAGAACCGTAAGTTCGGTCAGATCTATATTGAAATAGAAACTTGAAATCATTATGAATTATATACCATACTTTTTATACTATTTGATAGAATAAAGGGGATGAAATATCTTGAAGTAAAGACCTACGTGTATCTCGCACTTTATACGTTCACTGACGACGTGTAACGTGTAATGCAAATGACGTTAAACGCAATAAATGATGGCGTCACAATAGCCGACCAGAATACAAGTACACGTACAAGTTACACGTAAGAAATCTCAACCTCTCTATGTTTACTTGACTACCGGTATCAAGCTTGTAATTGATTCGTTTACCATTGGTACGCAATGCGACACGCCATCATTTGTTCCAAGTGCATCGTAAAAGAATATAATAATGACACCTCCAGCCCGAACTTTTTTCTTTGATTTTTGAAAAATAAGCTGCATAATATTTTCTTATCTTCAATTTATGAATCGAATACATATATACATATATATGATTAATGTATGTATGTATATGTATAATTTTTATGATTTTTTCCTTTTTGTATTCAAGTATTTGCAAAATAAGTATCATGGCAAGAATTAAAACAGGCAATTGTAAAGATAATAAGCCGTCGTTTTTTTCTTGAATGTAGCCGAACATCAGAAGCATTATCTTATCAAACAGCACAAATAGCTTAAGCTCAAAATTTATCACGTAAACACTTCGAAGACAAGCTCTATTCATGTATTAATTTACGAAAAAGTAGAATATCTGTATTTTTCATATGTCACTAAAGCCATCTATTAAAGAGCCTCGATGTATCTTTTCCACTTTTCTATTTCATTTTCTAAAATTTATATTTATGTATATATATAATTGTGAATTAGTAAATAATAAAACTTTTATTTGAAACAAAAAAGAAAAGACAAAAACAACGAAGCTCTTTCGCCGAAAAACACATTAAACTCAAATACCTTAAAGAAAGACAAAGAAAATTCCGGTAAAACAACAGATTCAATATATTTTTTTTTATTTGTGGATCATCTCTCTAAAGACTTTGCTCCTTAATTTCCGTTGTATCGTTTCATTTATTTTTCAGGGTTTTCTTTTGTGAATATGTTTTATTGATCTATGTATATCACTAAATTTATCTATAAATTATATTTTATATATGCCTATGTTTTTTGTTTTTGTTTTGTTTTGTTTTGTTTTTTTCGCCTGTGTTAGAGAAATGCTCCACATACCCGAAATACATTGTTAACGAAACGTATCAAGCATTTACCTTCCAAGGTATTACCTGAAAAATAAGAAAACATAGGAAATTTGTAAATAAACATAATACAAAGCTTCACGGATCAACGATGAAACTACACTTCACTTGCTCCTCTTTTCAATACAGGTAACAGTCAGTTTCGGTCGCGTAGCCGTATACCTCAGGGAGTAGTTGAAAGCATACACAATCACCGTTCAGGCGCGTACGTTGTTACAATACTTTTTATTCGATACCACGTCGACGAACCAAATCAACAAAAGGGCGCTGCTTCAGATATACCACTTTGTATCTTCCCCTCTCCTCGGGAGACATCTGATATCGCTGCTTTAGCAATTTAGCACGCTGCAGACATAAGGAGGGGGTTCGAAGGTCTGGTGTAACACTATATCCCAACCCCACAGGAAGTTTATAGGCTGCCTCGAGGACTTCATCTCTATCAATAAGACTTACGAATCGGATGATGATATTGTTGATCCCCTTAACTTTTCATGGAAGCCTATTTGCCGCTTGAAAAATCATGCTATAAACATCTTCTTTTGGCAATTTTAGGACAGATTTGAAAAAGTTCCGACACAGGTTTACGACATCTCGTGGGGTTTCTTTAACTGGTCCACTCATTCCCCTTATAATCAGATTCCATTTCCGTCCCCATACATCCATCTTCAAACGCTCATTCCTTTCTTCCTCACATTTTCTTCACATTTTTGGACTAATTTTGGCTCTTTATCACTTAAAACCTATTTGCATGGGTCGCAATTTTTTCTAGCTCATTTATATTTGTATTGATATCAGCTACTTTCTGGTGGACACTGTCCAACTCACTTCGAAAGTGCATATGGGCAAAACACTCTGCTATATCTTTGCCTTTATATTGTTCAATAACCGCTTCGTACTCACTCTTACTATCCATGGGCGCTGACATTATGCAGGTACATTTGTAAACAGGTATATAGTACACAGGTATGTATACATGTATGCAGGTCAAAAGTGAGTGTTCGATTAACTGACTAAGGAGACCCAACGAGTATCAAAACTTTCAGGTAGCGGAATTTTGTGAAAGAAGCTAATTACAATAAATGTTTTCGGAACGTTGTATTACACTTAAACAAGATATTTCATCTATTTTTGCTGGAGGCTCTAACACGTGTCCATTCAATACGCCATGACAGCGGAAGTCGTTCAACGCTGGTATATTCCTGTTGTAGTGCGTATCATTCACGACAAGGAAACAACAATCAGGTAAGTATTGGGTAGATGAGATACCATTGGCTTCTAGTTCTACTTTGACATATCCAAGGTAGGGTATTGATGATCCATCAGCACATTCAATGATCAATATAGTGTCTAGTGGTTCAATCGAACATCCAGGTAAGTTGTGTGGCTTATAGTTGACACTGTGGAACCTGTATTCAACAACGCTTTAGTGTGGTAACCATTAATGGAAACTGTAACTTCATTACTATCACCAACAACATCAGTCAATGCAAAAATTGCAGTAGTCTTTTGTCGACGAAATGGTTTCCATGTAGTGACATGCGACATGGTATGTACTTTCCTACTGTGATCCATAATTACTCTACATCCAATAGCGATATGTCCAGGCTGACCACATCTATAATATACATAATCAGGATAAGCAGAGTCTGGTGGATGATCAGAATCATCATAAGGTAAGTATTGATGTAAAACATAATAAGATTCGACATGAATTGCTGTATGTTGATGCTGTATTTCGTTGAGTCGACAGGTAAGCAATCTCCTTCGCATACGTCCGATTTCAATTCCGATTTTTCTTCACTTCGAAATCTACCTCTGCCGTCATCGCCTATTGTTTGTCTACAAGATTCTTGCAGACTGAAACTGGGGCTTCGTATTTGTAGATAAAGTATAGCAAGTATTTACCATTAGGTATTACTACATTTATGAGGTATACAATGTCAATCACTGTTTATGTTTCAATGCGATACGATGCAGTATTAAGGATTCTTTCTTTATTCGTACGTTGCCAACACGTTCAGCTGAGCGAGAAGTCTCCAATAAAAATACAAATTCTGGCTATGAATCGAAACCTACCGTCTTTAGACGCAAGTCTTGTAAATTTTCCTACATCAAGATAAGAATAGTTCCATTCATTGCACATGTACTCGCCCCTAAACACTCAAATATGTGTCTCTACCTTTGAATTTTTGCACTGTTTACGTCAGAAGTCCGAATGACGTCACTGTGACGAAACGCCGTACCTGCGACGCCTCTCGGGTTTTATCATTACGTGAAATGGCGTAGGAAAATAGCGATGACGGCAAGGTTATATTGCAAGCCCGTGCCGCCTATGACCTTGTTGCAAGTTGACAGGTAAGATTACTAATGACTTGTTTCCGTTCAAGAATAGACTGATTTTCTGTCGCTTGGTGATACGCTGTAGAACGCTTACTGAGTTTCTGTTGCTGAATCGATGACGTCACGTGACATTGTTGATATTGTTCAAGTTCACGAATAGCAACTAATACATCGTTGAAATTAATGATGGAGTCGTACTTGTGTCCGGATATATTCTTCAAAGACATATGAAGTCCATGCCAAAAGACACTACGTAACATTTCATCCTCCTCATAACTATCGATTGCACTAATGCGATCCACTTTTGAAAGCGTCTTTGTAATCGGCAACTATACTCTGCTACTGATTCGCTAGAACGTTGTTTTACGGATTAAAAATCTGCTAAAAGTTTTTCTTTTCATTCTATGCTTCCATAGATACAGCTCAATTTTGTCACTATATCGTTCACTGTGGCATCTGTTCCTAGACATAGTAAAACTTTACTGGCTTCACCTCTCAATGATCTTCGTATAGCATGATGTATGGTTGCTTCACTTTATTGTCCATGAGGACACTGTACTTCATAATGCCATAAATCGAATGTCATAGCATTTTTTGGATTCCCCGAAAATATAGAAATGAATAGGTATGAATTGTATATACTGCGAGTTGTCACTGACGTCTGAGTATCGTGATGAAGTATGGCGATGAAGTATCGTGATGAAGTATCGTGTGCGGAATGTTCATTTTCACCAATGGCATCCATGGTCACGGTAAAACAAATCACGAAAAACACGAAGCGCAAAGTACCGTTTGAAAACATACAAACATTCAAATAAATAAATGTCTTTTCAATATAAAGTTACCTGTGTTGATGACAGACAGGTGAACTAAACAATGCTTATAATATGATACTATAACTGTAGAACTTCTACATTGGAAGTTATATCTTGGCGAGCTACGTTGTACCATTACCATATCCATCATACAGGTGAGCTAAGTAGACCATAATGTGGACCATCCAGGTGAGCTATGTAGGACCATGACTTATATGACAGACTGACTATGACTTCTTGACAGATGTATATGATGCGTAAACATGGTAAATATACCTTGCTTTACAGTATAACAGGTGAGCTATATTAGGCAAGCTATTTAGGCCTGTCTCAAATCAATAGCAAAATAATATCAGATTTCAGAAAATGTAAAGCAAAAATAATCCAAGTCAATAGTCTACATATATACTGTTCATATTCACAGTTCCATATCACTGCACCTCATGAAATGTCTCAGGTAAGTATAAAAGTTCGTTATACCCTTGGATATTTTCCCCTGAATAGTCTTTACAAAAAAAATCCAACAGAATGACTGTTAGAAACAGCCGGTCCAAACGAAATGTTAAAATCGAATGTTGGACCGGCCACATGGCGAACTGTTGACTGGCAAGATATTTTAGTGCTGTTATGACAACAAGCTTCTTGTTTATTTCTGTTATTTTATTAATTTTCTCAGTTAAAGATGCTGAATAATGTAAATTTGATCATTTTCGGTAATTAATTGTATTTGAAAAAGGACGTTCCCGATGGGGGGGGGGGGGGGGGGGGGCTTAAAAGGATAAAACTTCCCTAATAAGCTGTTTACATCGTTTCAAAATGGCAGCGAGTTGCCTCTGTGAGTGTGACGGAGGAAGATATAACAAAAATATTGGAGGACAGAGATGGTAAAAACAATGAGAATGCAAAAAGAATTTCATAGAATATTCTCGTAGAATATTCATGCTCCATTAATCTCAATCTGTCACTGATCGCTGATTATACAGCTGACAAAAACAAAACAGTTGTAGAACGAAGTCGCAATATTCTTCTTTAGATCGAAAAAGGTATCACAAAACAGTTATTGACAAGGGGACTACGGCCTCGGTCAACAGTTCATCCAAGGGTCCAACAAATTAGCTGTTGCTCTCAACCCCAGTAAACAACTGTATAATGCTTTAGTATTCATCAATCCAATACAATATCATATCTATAGGCACCTCAATAGTTCTTCAATGTTCAATAGTCAAATGTTTTGTTTACACAGGAAGTTCATTAAAACTGAAAGTAATTCAATATCACCAAGGAGCTTTACAATAGCTTTAAAAAGAGTCACTGTCATCTAAGTGCTTGATCACTTACGGTCATCCATGTTGACTTTCTGTCATCACGCATCAGGTCCCAACGTTGGCAGCATTTTGTAACGGTGGGTAAAGCGACATCGACCGACCGGAAATGGATTAGTAAAAACTGACATATTCACAAAGGAATCTCTGCTTCCAGTAGCCCCTCTAGACTAATCTCACACTGTAACTATGGCTGCTACATATTACAAATATACAACAATAGATCTTCTCAAAATACAGAAACTCACATCTTCAATGATCCAGTCTCTCAATCTCTCTTATACAAATCATTATTCTCTCTAAATTGAACTAACCAATCAGATTCAAGTATGTACTTTACTTTATGGAATGAATTTACCAAAAGAAACAAAAAGAATGATTTAAGTAATACTTACTGATATAAATTTAGGACTGATTTTCAAACAATGACAAAAAGAATATATTCACAATGCATCAATCACATAAAAAATGTATATAACCAAAATGCTATAAGTTAAGCACTATTTCATTTGTATTATATATTATCATATGATGATATAATACACATCAGTTTATCAAATAAAAAATGTCATTAGGAATGAAGTAAGGGTAAGAGTATAGTTTCGAGTTACCAATTGATTTGGTAGCTTCGAGCGTCGTTCGAAGCTACCGAATCACTTGGTAACTCGAAATTATATTCCAAACAACTTAGTGTATACTTCGACACCTCGAACAATTACAATAACTCGAAATTATATTCCAAACAACTTAGTGTATACTTCGACACCTCGAACAATTACAAATCAGTCATCAGTGATGATTACAAAATTACATGAACTGTTTGAAAGCGTTAACACAGATTTTAAATGAATTAGGTACTGATTAAAGTGATGATTAGTATATGATTAATTAATTTGGAGACGTTTAACATTATTGCATTACTATCACAATGGTTCCGCAATAAATGCCTCACTTTTACAATATCGCAGCATGTAACCAGACATGAAAAATCACTTAAGCGAAAAAGTGTACAAATATTCAAATTCGACGATTATTGAACATGAATCAACTTATTATACATCAGTACAAGTACACAGAGTGGAAATTACTGATAATCCTGAAATCAGCGGTGGGAAGCTGGTCAGATTAATCTAATTACATGTATATTCTATCGATTGGATAAGTTGAAATGGGGATGTAGTATACCTTATTTCTTTTTGTTTTTAAAAGAAACGAATGAAAATGATATATGGTTTTCGCAGTAGTCCCTTAAATATTAATTAAAAATCGACTTGTATTAGTGGTGAGTTAAGGAGGTTCGAAGGAAGGGGGTGGTGGCCATTCTTCACTCCTACCCAAATCTTACATTTTACCAGGTTTTATGACAAATCCCTTGGTGTCCTTAACCCCCCCCCCCCTTATCCGCGCTTGAATTATCCTCAATCCCACTCTTCCGAAAATGGGTTTCTGAATCCGCGATTTTTGTAATGATGTACATTACATTGTAGCGTAATTCTTATATATTTGTTGGAAAATTCTAGCATATGTTGCAATATTCGGTCACTTCGACCCGTGTTATGGGTCAGAATACCCCAAAACGCCAGCAAAAATCAGACAAAGACAGAATATAAATTTACAAGTTTAATTATGTACAATATATATATTTGAAATGATTACAACTTACAATACAATGTCCGGATCAAAGTGTCCGTTACGGTCCACAAAGTCTATCGAATGTATGGTTTCCGGTAATCACAAACGTTCTCGAAAGATCGGTGTCCAAACGTTGTTAAATGGATTAAAGTCTCAACAAATAAAGTGTCCCAGTATATCAGAATAGATGAATGAATCGTGTCTACGAATGTGTACGAATGTCCCTTCAACACAGTTCCTCAGAGGTATATATACTTAATACAAATGAATTTACCAGAAGCTTCTAGAACAATGACTCATTACAAATGATTAACAATAGAGTAAATTCTAGAAATCACAGTCATGTGATGACAATGATGTAACAAAGAACAAACTGGAATATTCTCTAATGAAATAAACATGACATAGTAAAATCTAGAAAGAATTGTGAAATCATTAAATAACATGACTAAGTACATGTGTACCTACACATGAAGTAAAACTAAAGTAATACATGACCCACAACACCTCCCCCCTTAAAAAAAGTTTGAATGTCAATGAAAACTTAGCTGGTAAATTCTGCAAAAATCACTCATGAAACTCTTGATAGTGCATCTGCAATCACATTGTCTTTGCCCTTGATATGGTTAATAATGATATTGTACTCTTGCAACAATAAACTCCACCTTGTAAGTCTTTGATTCTTGTTTGACATTTTGTGCAAAAATGTGAGAGGTTTGTGGTCAGTATATACAAGAATGGGATGTAAAGTAACATTCAAATAAACATCAAAATGTTGTAAAGCTAACAATAATGCAAGACATTCTTTTTCAATAGTAGAGTAATTCTTTTGACATTTTGTCAACTTCTTTGAAAAATAACAAACAACTCTATCTACACCATCATCATTTTCTTGAAACAAAGCAGCCCCGATTCCTACGTCACTGGCATCAACAGTAAGCTTAAATTGCTTATCAAAATTTGGAGCTGACAGGACAGGACTATTCATAAGAACACATTTGATTTTCTTAAAAGATTCGTCACAGTCATTGGTCCATGCAAAATTCACTCTCTTTTGTAACAGATTGGTAAGTGGACCAACAACTGACGAGAAATTTGGACAAAATTTTCTGTAAAATCCTGCCATTCCTAAAAATCTCATTATCTCTTTCTTATTGGTAGGAATCGGGAACTTTGAAATAGCTTCCACCTTGGCCATGATAGGAGTAACAAAACCTTGACCTACTTTGTGACCCAAATATTCTACAGTCGCGTGACAAAATTCACTTTTCGCAAGGTTCACTGTGAGGTTTGCTTTCGCCAGTATGTCGAAGAAAGTACGCATGATTCGGAGATGATCATCCCAGGTGTCGCTGTAGATGATGACGTCATCGATGTACGCCTCGCATCCTTTGAGATGATTTAGGAGCGAATGAATCATCCTCTGGAATGTGGCTTGTGCGTGTTTCATACCAAAGGGCATTACTTTATATTGGTATAGCCCATCTGGAGTCGCAAATGCCGATATTTCTCTGGCTTTCTCGGTAAGCGGGACCTGCCAATAGCCTTTAAGCAAGTCAAATTTACTGACAAATTTTGCACTGCCAATTTTATCTATACAGTCATCGATTCGTGGGATCGGATAAGAGTCAGTTTTGGTGACTGAATTGACTTTTCTAAAGTCCGTACACAATCGGTAAGTTCCGTCTGGCTTCGGAACAAGAATACATGGGGAACTCCAATCACTATTGCTGGGTTCAATAATGTCATTTTCAAGCATGTATTGAATTTCTTTCCGCATGTATTGAAGTTTTATCGGGTTTAACCGATAGGGATGCTGTTTGATAGGTGACGCATCACCTACAATGACGTCATGATGAGACGCATTTGTCTTTTTTGGAATGTCCGGAAAGATGGTCGTATATTCCCGCATTAATTGGTGCACTTCCTCTTTTTGATGCACGGTCAGATGTCCGAGTTTCACTTCCGGACTTGTTAGAATGTCAGAATTCTTTAAACGGACACTTTGAGCGAAGTCTTTTTCAACAGTCTCTTCATTACATTCCGGTTCAACACAATTTTCAAATGTATTTACATTGGCCAAAGTGGAAACTGGTTTTACAAAATTTCGGTCACTTCTATCAAAATACTCTTTCAACATGTTAACATGACACACTCTTTTTTCTTTTCGCCGACCTGGTGTCTTAACCACATAGTTAACATCACTAATTTTACTCTCAATCTCATAAGGACCGAAATATCTAGCTTGCAAAGGATGACCAGGGATAGGCAAAAATACAAGAACTTTATCGCCTGGTTTAAAAACTCTGTTTCTAGCATCTTTGTCATACCATGTTTTCATTTTCATTTGAGATTTTCTTGAGCCAATTTGCAAGCATTATGTAATTTCTCTTTGAAATTAGACACGTAGTCTAAGAGATTCAAATCGCTAGTCTCAGTCAACCATTTTTCCTTCAACAACTTCAATGGCCCCCTGACCGTATGCCCAAAAACTAGCTCAAAGGGACTGAACCCCAGGGACTCCTGAACCGCTTCTCGTGCCGCAAACAACACGAGGTGAACCCCTTCATCCCAGTCTTTTCCATACTGGTGACAATATGTTTTCATCATAGTTTTAAGGGTTTGATGAAAGCGTTCAAGTGCCCCCTGGGACTCAGGATGGTACGCAGAAGATTTATACTGCCTGATACCTAGCTCATGCATAACCTGCTGAAACAATCCTGACATAAAATTCGAACCCTGATCTGACTGAATAGCCTTGGGAGCACCTACGAAACTGAAAAACTTTGTAAGGGCCTTAACTATGGTCTTTGCCTTAATATTCCTAAGAGGTATGGCTTCAGGAAACCTAGTCGAAGTACACATAATTGTCAATAAGTACTGATTCCCTGACCTAGTCCTAGGCAAAGGACCTACAAAATCAACTAACACCCTACTAAAAGGTTCCTCAAAGGCTGGAATGGGTTGGAGGGGAGCAGGTGGTATAACTTGATTGGGTTTACCTACCATCTGACAACTATGACAAGACTTACAAAACTCAGACACATCTTTTCTCAACTTAGGCCAGTAAAAGTGACTTAAAATCCTATTATAAGTCTTATTGACACCTAAATGACCTGCCATGGGTGTGTCGTGAGCTAAACTCATGATGTCCCCGCGATACGCTACTGGAACCACTATCTGGTGAACGACCCGCCACACTTCATTAGGGGGTGCATCGGGTGGTCTCCATTTCCGCATGAGGATGCCATCTTGTATGTAGAAGCACTCTCCGACTTTGTCCGCTTCTTCTCGGGGAAGGGCCCTCTTGCTTAGTCGGATGATCTCCGGATCTTTAGTTTGCTCGGAGAGGAGCTGCTCACGGCTTAAGGCATCTGTACCCTTGTCTAATGGCGGATAGGAATCATCACCAGGTACTGTCGGAGACTTGTCAACATGAAGTGGTACTGACGTCTCAGGTACGCTGTCATCAATGGTAGACATGAATGTGTCAGAAAGGTCTATACTTTTGGAGGGATGGTCCTCATTAAGTGCAAAAGTACTCTCAGCCTCTTTTTGTCTGTTCCTGGCCATTGCCCTGGTAACTGCGCAGGCTGGGTACAAGTCGTCGTCTTCATCATCGGACACGACATCGGACGTGATTTTCTCACAAACAATCGGATCGGCTACAACTTTGCCGCCAGCTAAATCGTTGCCAAGCAACAAGGAAACGCCTTGAACGGGAAGAGTAGGTCGAACACCTACGATAACAGGTCCAGTAATTAAGTCTGACTTCAAATGAATTTTATGAAGGGGAACATCAATGACGCCTAGCTCCACACCCTGTAATAAAACTGACCTACCAGTAAAAGTGTGCTCAGACAAAGGCAATGAACCCTCTAACAATAAAGTCTGGGCAGCACCAGTATCTCTCAAAATCTGAACAGGCAACGCTTCGCCAGAATCACTACACTGAGTGAAACAAATCCCTGTGACAAAAAGGGCTTATAATGATCCTCCACAAAATCATCAGAACTGGACTTAGAACCCTGAATCTCAGGAGTGTCAGAACAAATCGAATCTAAGGCTTTCCTATTATTTCTAACAGACGCACAGGCCTGTGACTTAAGTTCTTTTTTCTTCTTAAGCTTCAAACACTCACCAATAACATGACCTTTTTTCTTACAATAATTGCATGTAGGAAGCGACCCCACCCCTGGGGATGCCTCAGAACGCTCGGACCTAGGTCCGGACGTAGAACCACCTTGAGATGGTGACTGGGAACTAATGGACGACTGAGACTCTTGTAAATTTTTCTTTGGAAAATCTGACGTTTTAGCACTATCGCTAGATTGAGTTTTTGACACAAAATTTTTCTTATGAGTGAGAGCATACGTATCAGACAAAACAGCGGCTTCTTCAAGAGTTTTAACATTTTTGTCTTCCAAATGAGTTCTTAAATCTTGATGTACACACTCTTTGAACTCTTCTATCAGAATGATCTGACGTAAATTGTCAAATGAATTGGGAATTTTCTTAGATCGAAACCACTGATCAAATTAATCTTCTTTTTCTCGAGCGAATTCAACATATGTTTGATTTTCAAACTTTTTGTACTTTCTAAACTTTTGTCTGTACGCCTCAGGTACTAACTGATATGCTCTCAAAATCGTGTCCTTGACCTTGTCATAGTCTGAACTCTCAGCAATACTGAGCGCCGAGTACACTTCAGCCGCTTTGCCAATAAGTACGCTTTGTAATAAAGTTGGCCAAAAATCGCGTGGCCACTTCAGATTGGCCGCGATTTTCTCAAAATGTGGAAAATATTTGTCCACGGACTTTTCTTGAAATTTTGGTACTAATCTGATGTTTTTGGCGGCGTCGAATTCAGACTTGACAGGCGAAGGAACAGGATTTTCCTTAGCGCTTTTCTCTAATTTTAACTTTTCTAACTCAAACTGGAGTTCTTTCTCGTGCATACGTTCCTGTTTCTCTCTTTCTTCTTTTTCTTTTTCAAATTGTAAATGTCTTTCTTTTTCTTCTTTTTCAATTTGAAATTGTCTTTCTTTTTCTTCTTTTTCAAATTGTAATTGTAATTTCATTTTCTCTAATTCAAACTCATATTTTGACATTTTGGTTTCGCTTGAAACAGGTTCAACAGGAAAATCGTATGACGAAAAGATTTCCTTAGCTAAAAGCTCTTTAGCCACAATATTTCTAATTTCTTGTTTTCTCATAGAAGATTTTACATCTAACTTCAAGTGAAGACCTAAACCAATCAAATCATCTTTTTTCAATGATTCGAACTCACCTACAGTCGGCGATTTCAAAAATTCAGTGACCGAAAATACCATGATTGATTTCTGCTGGCAAAAGTTTGGAGAATTTTCCTTTTGTCAAAAAAACGAACTTTTACGTAAAAATGCAAATATGCAGGATTACTATCCCGGACGAGCCCCCAATTCTGTTATGGGTCAGAATACCCCAAAACGCCAGCAAAAATCAGACAAAGACAGAATATAAATTTACAAGTTTAATTATGTACAATATATATATTTGAAATGATTACAACTTACAATACAATGTCCGGATCAAAGTGTCCGTTACGGTCCACAAAGTCTATCGAATGTATGGTTTCCGGTAATCACAAACGTTCTCGAAAGATCGGTGTCCAAACGTTGTTAAATGGATTAAAGTCTCAACAAATAAAGTGTCCCAGTATATCAGAATAGATGAATGAATCGTGTCTACGAATGTGTACGAATGTCCCTTCAACACAGTTCCTCAGAGGTATATATACTTAATACAAATGAATTTACCAGAAGCTTCTAGAACAATGACTCATTACAAATGATTAACAATAGAGTAAATTCTAGAAATCACAGTCATGTGATGACAATGATGTAACAAAGAACAAACTGGAATATTCTCTAATGAAATAAACATGACATAGTAAAATCTAGAAAGAATTGTGAAATCATTAAATAACATGACTAAGTACATGTGTACCTACACATGAAGTAAAACTAAAGTAATACATGACCCACAACACCCGTCTGTAACGTAATGGTTCACTGAACAATAGGGATACAGTTAATTGGCCAATACCTGGATCCCACTGACGTCACAACCACATTGCTACTCACGTTGCTAGACCCGTGACTGCCCTTAACCCTTGTCAGTAAAATCATCATTCGACCCAAAACGCTTCAATAGTTATCTACATTCTGATGTCGTAAATATCATTTGCTCATCTATGAAATATTTGGGTATCTTTCGGGCTGTAAGTTTCGACAGCCATAGTTAGTAGTTTAAACGCTTCCATGTGAGATGCCTTATGCCTGTGCTGTTTCTTCTGCCAGAATTTGCTTATCATTAAGACCAGATTGATGACCTTGCAACGGATTATTTCATTTTGTCGGTGGTAAATATAAGGCGTCAAGACCTAGCCTCGTCTTTTTAATTCGTTTTACCGTGATTGAATACCACTACCCAAAGTTTAGAAGATGGCGAAGAAGGCAAATACAAGCTTTTATTGAATATACTTCCCTGTTTAATCGTTTCGATACCTTTTATATTCAATATCTTTTCAGTACAAATATTGCATAACTTAGGTGCAATTTTTTATTTGGCACGTTGAATTAGAGCATGAAGTCTGTCTCATTTTAGTATAATCACCGTGGGTAATCTAGCAACGCAGAACAATTTGATTTTCTATATTTTTGTGCAATATAGATCATTTATAACAAAAAGGGGAACGTGATGCAGTGTAAGAATGCCTTGGCTACGAGTTGTATCCAAAATAAGGTGAATATTAGCTTTAATAACGCATAAAAACAATTGTCGTTCTACGTTCACTTTCATCTACATGGACTTTTAGCTCTAATAAAAGATATTATTCTCTTGTTTTCTAAAAAACTCATAGGTTTGCCATCCTTACACTGCATCACATTCCCCTTTTTGTGATATTTAATCTATATCACACGAAATTATAGAAAAACACATTTTTATGCGTTGCGAGATTACCCACCGTGATAATGGGATTGTTGATTTTTAAGATGATGTCTAATTTCTTGATCGAGGCTGTTCCAAAGTGAGATAATCGTTGTAATGATAGGAGCAAGACGGAGTATCGTGAATGTAATTTTATGAATGCCTGGTATTGTAATTATTGATTTGGAAGTGTTGTAAAACAATACACTCATTTATGAACCTTGGGGTAAGTCCTTTTATAGTCTTGAAATAAGAAAGAAATTTGTGATCGTCACTTTTTTTGGTAAAGTAGGCCAATTATAGTTTCTTCTTTTGCGGTAGTAAGATTTTAAATGTAGCAAATTTGAGATAAGATAAATGACAATTTGTATTTGAATAAACAAAAGTGATATAAGTCCCCTGCCGGCATTAATCCATGTTCTGCGACTCTGCCTTGACCTGTACCTTCACTAAAACATGAATACCCACATGAAAATAAGTTTAATATTTATCACGCCTCAGACAAAAATGTTGGAATCTGATTGGTCAGATCATGGTCACATGACGCCGTGAAAAAAGACGTATCGGGCGTGTAAATCCGTATCGGGCGAGTAGTTTATTATGACGTAGAGAATTGTATGAAACAGGGACCCCCCCCCACACACACACACACACACAGTAAGAGGTCTTCGACGTGATGAATTCGTTACACGGTTAGTTAGTGACCTGATACGGAAAAATACATGGTGTGAAAAGAAAACCCGTATCGGGCTCGGCTTTCGCCTCGCCCGATACGGGTTTTCTTTTCACACCATGTATTTTTCCGTATCAGGTCACTAACTAACCGTGTAACTAATAGTGTTGTATTAGAAAATGTTTGGAAAACAGAAATTTTCATGAAATTTGATAAGGGACTACAACTCTTGTAAAAGCAGCTAGGTCAATCAAACCCCAACTTAAACTTAATCTTTATCATACTATAACACCACACACGAAAAATCATTTTAATATCTACAACAACAGCCATGAAAAGTCCGGAAAACTGAGAATTTCATGAAATTTGCTAAGGTCAGGGGTCTTATAACTCCTGTAAAATTGGGTCAATCGAAACCAAACTCGAACTTGATCTGTATAACACTATGATATATTTACATGTTAAAATTGTTTTCATTATCTTCCATGTTAAACATCTTCAAATTCAATAGCATCAATTAAGAACAGATGAATTTACAGCATGGACCAGACATGCACATTTCGGGTACTTAATACTCGTCAGTGATCCTCAGTCAATACAATTTAACGTGACCAAAAAGTGTGAAAACTACCATGTCCAAAAATGTACCGAAGGCGTTGCAGGATGGGTGGGATATAATGCTACAGGACCCATGTTTACATGTTAAAGACCGAAAAAATTAGAATTTAATGGAATTTGCTGTCAGAGGCCATGACTTATGTAAAAATGTGTCAATCGAATTGAAACACGAACTTGATCTGTATTACACTGCGATATATTCGCATACCAAAAATTATTTCAATTTCTGCAATACCATGGAGGAAAAGGAAAAATGAGAATTTCATGAAATTAGTTAAGTCCAATGAGTTAAAGAATATCCGGACGACAATCTCAACAGCACATATAACAAAGCACAAAATTGGGCATCGACGGACCCCTAGCAAGCAAGAGTAGACCAGGTGCCCGGGAGGAGTAAGTATCCCATTTGACTAGCCGCACCCGCCGTCAATGTTCATGCACAAAAATGAAAACAATATATAAAATACATGCACTATCTGAGGTTATGTCTATATAGAAAGTGCCATGGCGACCATTTCAGGGAAAATATTCAAAACATTTACTGTCAAACCCCTCGCGGGAAACTTTTTACGGGCTCAACACGGAAAAGGGCGTAAGTGTGACACAATATATAGAATACATACACTGACCAAGGGCCATAACTCATGTAAAAATAGGTCAATCAAAACCAAACTCGAAATTTATCTGTATAAAACTAAGATGTATTCATATATAAAAAATTATTTCAATATCTACAACAACAGCCGAGAGAATTCCGAAAAAAAAAACTGAGAATTTTATCACAGTTGCTAAGTCCAGGGGTCATAACTCCAGTAAAAAGGGTCAATCAAAACCAAATTCAAACTTAATCCACGTGATACACTACGATATATTCACATATAAAAATCATTTCAATATCTGCAATAACATGGAGAAAAGACCGGAAACTGAGAATTTCATGAATTTTTTTAAGTCCAAGGGCCATCACTCTTTTTAAAACAGGACAGTCGGAACCAAACTCAAACTTGATCTGTATTGCATTGAGATATTCTCACATACCAAAAATAAGTTCAATTTTTGCAACAACGAAAAAAGTCTAGAAAACTAAAGTGTGACAAACAGACGGATGGACGGACAGAGCCGGTAGAGGACAAAAAAGAAGTATAAGCAAAAAGCAAAATTTAAATAAAATTTGTCCATTTCTCCAGGTTAACCTTGGAATAAAATGGTTGCATCAGCAAAGAAGTATCAGCATCTGACAAACATGTATAAGGTAAACATACTACTGGCACCAATATAATAGGTACGTGTATTAGGTAAACATACTACTGGCACCAATATTATAGGTACATGTATAAGGTAAACATACTACTGGTACCAATATTATAAGTACATGTATAAGGTAAACATACTACTGGCACCAATATAATAGGTACGTGTATAAGGTAAACATACTACTGGCACCAATATTATAGGTACATGTATAAGGTTAACATACTTCTGGTACCAATATTATAGGTACATGTATAAGGTAAACATACCACTGGCACAAATGAAATAGGTCATGTAAAAGGTAAACATACCACTGGTACCAATACTATAGGTACAAGTATAAGGTAAACATACCAGTGGCACCAATATTATAGGTACAAGTATAAGGTGAACATACCAGTGGCACCAATATTATAGGTACAAGTATAAGGTAACATACTACTGGCACCAATATTATGGGTACAAGTATAAGGTAAAGATACTACTGGCACCAATGAAATAGGTCATGTAAAAGGTAAACATACTACTGGTACCAATACTATAGGTACAAGTATAAGGTAACATACTCCTGGAACCAATATTATAGGTACAAGTATAATATAAACATACTACTGGCACCAATATAATAGGTACACGTATAAGGAAAACATACTACTGGCACCAATATAATAGGTAAATGTATAAGGTAAACACACTACTGGTGCCAATATTATAAGTACATGTATAAGATAAACATACCACTGGCACCAATATAATAGGTACATGTATTAGTTAAACATACTAGTGGCACCAATATAATAGGTACATGTATAAGGTAAACACACTACTGGCACCAATATAATAGGTACATGAATAAGGTAAAGATACTACTGGCACCAATATGATAGGTACATGTATAAGGTTAACACATAACTGGCACCAATTTAATAGGTACATGTATTAGTTAAACATACTAATGGCACCACTATAATAGGTACATGTATAAGGTAAACACACTACTGGCACCAATATAATAGGTACATGTATAAGGTAAAGATACTACTGGCACCAATATAATAGGTAAATGTATAAGGTAAACACACTACTGGCACCAATATAATAGGAAAATGTATAAGGTAAACATACTACTGGTACCAATATTATAAGTACATGTATAAGGTAAAAATACCACTGGCACCAAAATGATAGGTACATGTATTAGTTAAACATACTAATGGCACCAATATAATAGGTACATGTATAAGGTAAACACACTACTGGCACCAATATAATAGGTACGTGTATAAGGTAAAGATACTACTGGCACCAATATAATAGGTACATGTATAAGGTTAACACATAACTGGCACCAATTTAATACTAGGTACAAGTATTAGTTAAACATACTAATGGCACCAATATAATAGGTACATGTATAAGGTAAACACACTACTGGCACCAATATAATAGGTACATGTATAAGGTTAACACATAACTGGCACCAATATAATAGGTACATGTATAAGGTAAACATACTACTGGCACCAATATAATAGGTACAAGTATAAGGTAACATACTACTGGCACCAATATTATAGGTACAAGACCTACATTATATATATTGCATAGACTCTACATTTTAGTACTCTAAAAGAGTGAGCTCTATTGCGATTGGTATGGGATTGGAGGATACGTCACCGACAGAACGACAGTTGCAAAAGAAGGGAGGGGATCTCCAACAAGACCCTGTTGCAGCACCAACAGCAAAACAGCAAAACACCCGATGCAAAAACACAAAAGACGAGAATAGTATGAGACGAAAAAGAGATATACGACATGTAAACATCAAGCAAATATCATTTACTCATCGATGAAATATTTGGGTACCTTTCGGGCAGTAAGTTTACACATTCATGGTTACTAGTTGAAACACTTCTCTGTGAGATGCTTAATGCATGTGCCATTTTTTTCTACCTGAATTCGCTCATCACATACGACCAGATTGCGGACCTTTTACAACGTTTAACAAACAAGTTACACAACTTATATTAATGTCTCACGTTGGCTCAGATGTTGGCGTGAGGGGGTTCAAGGAGCAGGAGGAAACCGGAGTACCCGGAGAAAAACATCCTACAGAGGCCTGGGTGGGGGACCACCTACCCTCTCACATAAGACCCTTCGCCGAATCTGGGATTCGATCCCGGGACCTTAGAGGTGAGAAGCGAGCGCGCTACCACTACGCTAACCCGGCAAAGAAGGTCAATAGACATCTTCTAAATCGTATTTTATCTCATTTCCTGTTTTACCTTTTTCGATGCAAGAACCAAATTGCAGTACTATACTCAGCCTTAGATGAAACGCATGTCTTTGTTTACAACCCATTATGACATCTCTAAACCATGAACAGAAATTCATAAACTTTTGTACCGAAACAATAACTGTAACTATTAATTATGAGTGTCACGCTCTCTTGGACATTGCCTTTTCAAAACTTTTTGACTCGCCATTATATTCTATATAAATTCGTGTTCTCAAGATAGTAATGTTAATGTTATATTTCTTATGAATAATTCATGTTTCATATCCCATCCATCCTCCTACGTTTTTCGGTACATTTTTGGACATGATAATTTTCACACTCTTTGGCCATACTACATTGTTTAGATTGAGGATCACTGACGAGGGTTAAGTAACCGAAACGTGCATGTATGGTCCATACTGTAAATTTATCTGTTCTTAAATGATGCTATCGAATTTGAAGACGTTTAACATTCGTATGTTTATAACAATAGGCTGGTTGAAAAGTGGGACTTTTAAACTATTTGAAAGGACTCGTCTTTATTGTTGAAGTGCAAGGTAAATTTAATTTCGTTACAGGAAAAATGAGTGGTCCGATTGAATTTCTTTTCAGTACAAATTTTGCATGAGAGAGGTGCAACTCTTTATTTGGCACGTGTAATTCTATCTCGAAGGCTGTCTCTATTTTAGTATTATGGGATTGTTAATTTATGTAAAATAGGGTTTTTTTAGATTTTGATGCAATTTAGATGTCTAATTTCTTGATCGAGGCTGTTCCAATGTCGGATATTGGTGTAGTGAGAGGAGCTAACAATTAACAAGACAGAGTATCGTTAACATAATTTTATGAATGAAAAATATGGATATGACCATATCCCAATATACAGCACAAAATCGATAATTCAGAAAATCATACAACGAGGGCATACAAAATCAGGATAAAACAGGAACTAAAGCAATAAAAAAACATCCACCACATGAAAAGAAGCAAACTCCCAATATGGAAGATTCAGCGCCTCCTGTTTGCATGTAACACACTTCGCTCACTTCGGTAGAATTGCCACATCCGGTTTCTTCCATTTCGTAAGATTCGAGTGCATTTAGTGGTTGGATGATTAAAATGGTCTACGGCAGAATATCAGCAACCAGTTTGGACAATGGGACATTATAGTGTATGACTTGTTCCCCGTATCGACTATAGAACTTCCTCAGTGACGATGATAGTCGGTCACAAACATAGCTTATCTGAAAGACGCCTAGACCTCAGAACAAAATCTGTATACCGTAAACGTGGAAATTTTCGCGTCGGAATAATTATTGCGTTTTAGCGAATAGAGGTATTTCGTGAAAATTTCCCCCCTGCGAAAATATCCCCGTTGCATACTCTCAATGGGAAAGACATTTTTATCGCGAATATTTCCCCCACGCGAAAAGTCTTGATGTTATATTCGCGAAATCCCCCCACGCGAAATTTACCATGTTTACAGTAGTTGGTACTTGCTCTGGCATAGCGTATCAATTGAGATATGAACACTTCATAAGCAGGCGATGAAGGGGTGTTACTACTCAGAAAAGGAAAGTTTTTCATGTTGATATATTTGCTATTGTAATTATTGACTTGGAAAATATCTACTTATTATTGCACATTACGGCGGCAGATATCAACTGTTTCATGCTCTCTCATCAGTACCAGCAGTTCAATTGAAATGAAGCAAAGGTTGCATTCTTTTTAATTATCAAAGACTTGTGACCTTAACCTTTGATCCTAAGATCAATCAGTAGAGCACTTATTATTCCATGTCGCCAGGCGGAAAAACATTCATTCATGAGCTGAAACCATTTATAAAAATCAATTGGTTACTAGATTCTTGATTCGCGTCGGAATAATTATTGCGTTTTAGCGAATAGAGGTATTTCGTGAAAATTTCCCCCCTGCGAAAATATCCCCGTTGCATACTCTCAATGGGAAAGACATTTTTATCGCGAATATTTCCCCCACGCGAAAAGTCTTGATGTTATATTCGCGAAATCCCCCCACGCGAAATTTACCATGTTTACAGTAGTTGGTACTTGCTCTGGCATAGCGTATCAATTGAGATATGAACACTTCATAAGCAGGCGATGAAGGGGTGTTACTACTCAGAAAAGGAAAGTTTTTCATGTTGATATATTTGCTATTGTAATTATTGACTTGGAAAATATCTACTTATTATTGCACATTACGGCGGCAGATATCAACTGTTTCATGCTCTCTCATCAGTACCAGCAGTTCAATTGAAATGAAGCAAAGGTTGCATTCTTTTTAATTATCAAAGACTTGTGACCTTAACCTTTGATCCTAAGATCAATCAGTAGAGCACTTATTATTCCATGTCGCCAGGCGGAAAAACATTCATTCATGAGCTGAAACCATTTATAAAAATCAATTGGTTACTAGATTCTTGATGCAAAGGGAACATTCCTGACAACTTTCATATCAATAGGTGCACTACACTTATTATTGTTCCAGAAGTCATTTTCAATAATTAAAGACCTATTACCTCGACATTTTGACCTCTTTGACCCAGGGGAACATTCCTGTCAATTATCATGATTATTGATAGATGCAATACATATTCAATTAGGATCTTGAAAGAAGTTTTGATAATATGATTCCTATAACTTTGACCTCAAAAATCAATTAGGAACATCCTTGACTAATGATGAGTAAGTGTATGGAGTAACATTGCGATATAACACTTTTATACATATTGAAGTTATGGTCCGGAAACCCCGCTCGCGTAACTAACATCAAATTCAATACATAGTCTTGCAATTCGGCTAATTACTTTACGTACGTCTTTCTTTCTGCATTAAATACTGTCACTCAAAACGCTAATTTTTGCACAAAATGAAACTGGCCTTAGACCCATGACTTTCAAAACAAAAATGGTTCTTTGCCCTTTAATAGGCAACCTACATGGTAAATTTCTTTTCGGGTGGGAGGATTTGTGCACGTATTACATAGCATAATTATCCTCCTTTGGGAACCAACATTATTATCCCCATTTATCCTCCCACCCTTCATATGAACAGACTGAGGTATCAAGAGAGAAAAAACAATTTTGATTATGTCGGTGTCACAATTAAAATTAACACAGTAAAATGCAGGGCGGTAGAATCTTATAATGTACATGACATACGGAAACAGTCCATGATGTCCTCTGCTCTGCTGGCATGTTTCATGTTTCTAGTTTCTGTTTTTCGTACTTCGTAGGACAGTCGTACGAAAGCCTTACTTCTTACAATAAGTCGATCACAGAGAGCCGTATGGCTGCCGTACAGTTGATGTGAAAGAGGCTTTAGGCTGTATTATGCCCACAATGTAAGGAGACGGACTTGTATGCCTTCGGTTTCTGATTTTCTGAATTATCGATTTTGTGCTGTATACAGGGATATGGTCATTATCCATATTTGTCATCATAATTACAGATCGACTAACAGACAGCGGATGGACAGACAAAGGACGAACAAACAACCGCCATACCATGATCTTAAAAAAGGCGTATTAGAATTAAAATACAGAAAAGCTTTAAACTAAATGTTTGCCTCTAAATGGGATGACAATAGGCCTCCGGCAACTCGTCTTGAATCTTGTTACCATTTCAACAGATACACAAATGCTGAAAGAGTTGTAGGAATGAAATTTATGAATACTAAGCTCATGGGTTCTGAGTAAAGAGATGTCCTATTGTATAATATAATTTATACAAAAACATTTTATGGGAAATGTACATTTTGATACAAGTATATAAATATGAAGTTTGACATCATAGCTATACACTTACTTTTGTTTGACAAATGTAACCAAGCGGTTGGCGAGAAATTGCTTTTTGAAATCTTGTCTAGACAGTATCATTTACACATGTGCATCGTGCGTTTTAAATAATACGGCACAGCAAACTGTTGATATGTCTAGTGTATTTCGTTAATCAATGTCATAGCACTTCTCTTGCTTAACTTCAAAAGACAGTGCGGACAGGGTTGAGGGGAGAGGTTGGAGAGGGAAGGGGTACCGGATATTAAGGGAAGGGAGCCATGGGAGATAGAGAGGAGGACGGGAGGAAGGGAGAAGCAGATTGGGAAAGGAGACCATGAATTCTTTCTCTCTTTTAATCCGGATAGTGTACTCAAAGGAGTCTGTATTGTCTCTAATTCAAGCGTCAGAAATGATGAAGAAGGCGTTTATGTAGAGTCAGCGTTGAATGATGAGAATTGTGACCCGGGGAATAAATTCGAATCCGTTTTTGCGTGGTTACTTTTGTTGTAGATTTATATGTTCGTTTTTCTGTTTTATTGTCTATGTCCTCGGCTTTGAGTTTGGCCTCGATTTTGACAAACAGATCCACTATTTTGGTGGATAATTTCTGATTTGTTTTGACTTCGATAGCGAAAGTGGTAACTTTTGTCGCATGCCTACAATATTATATAGTTTTACTACATGTACATTTTAATTCATTTTACCGTATATACCTTTAGAGAAAGGGTACCTTGAAACAATGAAAAAAGGTTGAATCTTTTTGTAAAGTGATAATTTTCCTTTACATTAGAGAAATGTTAGAGCAGATCGAGATTCATATTAACGAGAAATTGTACCGTAAATTAGTCTAATAAGTTTATATTTCTCAATAAACGAAAATGCGTCGAATCCCCATACCAACTTTGCGTCATGTACATTGTTCTCTATTTCCTAGATTAAGAACACAGAAATTGTCCAAAGTTGTTGAATATTATTTCAACGTATATTGTTGCCAGCCAGATGTTTCATAGGTACCAGAACATCAAATTTAGTAAAGAAATTTTAATAAATATGCGCTTGGACAGGGGAGAACTTTTATTGTCCATGAATGTTCTCGACTTCTATAGCTTGTTCCTAGCATAACATAGCATCACAAGATATAGTAGGCTTTCCCTCAACCCGTGAACATGTCCTTTTTCTGATATTTGCGATATTAGTTTTGAAAATTGTAAGAAATAGTCAACCTCAGAGCGAAAACAATGCATACGCACCGAACCCGCGGTCAAACTCCACCGATCCCCCTTATGTTGGGTTGAATGCGAACAGTGTGAATTTTGTAATCGCATACACTAGTTATCTAGAATTACATGTAACTGTTGAGACCATTCAAATCCTTCTGGTATAAAGAAGACTAATAGGTTCTATCACGATCTACTGAGTGAGACATACAAATTTACACGAGTGAGGAAATGTCATCATAAAATTCCGTCAGGAGTGTTAATTTTTATGTCTGGCTCAGTAGAAAGTGAAGAATCTTTTTCTTCTTCCAGAAAAAAAGTGAATCCAAACAACGTTTCATACCATCTAACGCCATGTTTTTGACGACTTTACTGTGAAGTCACAATAAGATTCTCTTTTAGCATTGGTCAATTGGAGCCTTTGAGACAGCACATAGGCTGTCTCACAGGGCACAAACAAAACTGGAGAAGAAAGTATTTTCTGTTATATTAACGTTTTCGTACCCTTTTTAATTAAAAACGTTCAAGTTTCAAGAACTGAATGTGTAGTAGTATAACTTGACCGGTTGCACATTATCGTTACAGACCGGTTTTGCCCTAACACTTGCTTGTTGGGTTGGGATGATTTTCAGAATTATGTAAAATGCCATGTTTATAAACCAGCACTCTTGCTTGTATTGTGCAGAGGTAACCCATCGCTGTCATAACCATCTTTTTATCATACAAGTGCAGTTTCTGATTTTCTGAATAATCGATTTTGTGCTGTAAACAGGGATATGGTCATTATCCATATTTGTCATTGTAAGGCGAGTTTCCCTCATACATATTATTTTGATGAGTGCCATTTTTGGGCCAAAATCAAGCATGGAAAAACTTACTTTTCTTTGTAAATACTCAAGAAATGAGAGGGAATTGACTACCTGTATATAGATGTTCTGACTAGTTTCATGCTGCTCATTATTGTATGAAATCGGAAATAGCTCTCATTTTTATCATTTTCTGACGAGAGCTTTTCGTCGATCAACTTTCGTTTTCACATGTGTTGACACGTATAACTGGCAACAGAGAATACTCGAATGAACTACATTAATTCTATGGATTAATTCAATTTATGAATATCTTATTTAGCTCAGAATCATCCTTAAATGAATTAATTCAATTTATGAATATCTTATTTAGCTCAGAATCATCATTAAATGAATTAATTCAATTTATGAATATCTTATTTAGCTCAGAATCATCATTAAATGAATTAATTCAATTTATGAATATCTTATTTAGCTCAGAATCATCCTTAAATGAATTAATTCAATTTATGAATATCTTATTTAGCTCAGAATCATCATTAAATGAATTAATTCAATTTATGAATATCTTATTTAGCTCAGAATCATCATTAAATGAATTAATTCAATTTATGAATATTTCATTTAGCTCAGAATCATCATTAAATGAATTAATTCAATTTATGAATATCTTATTTAGCTCAGAATCATCATTAAATGAATTAATTCAATTTATGAATATCTTATTTAGCTCAGAATCATCATTAAATGAATTAATTCAATCTATGAATATTTTATTTAGCTCAGAATCATTCTTTAATTTGTTTGTAGAATGATTTTATTATGTAAATCGCCATCTTTTTTCACATCGCACTGATCGAGTTACCATTTTCGGGTGACGCCATTTTGTTCCAATGTAATAAATACATACGCATGACGCATTGATTTGAATTTCTAGCCAATAATATTTTATTTTGTTAATATTGTTTAAGATGGCAACAGTTTTGGGTACTTTCAAACCTTCTTTAATTGTGAACATTGGTCACTTAGTGAGAAACTACGATCGGGTCGCGCCCGATGCTTACGCCGCATCTAGAAACGATGAGATTGCACATGTATTTTCATGAGTTTTTATTTACTACCTCATTGATATCAAATTCATCGTTCATGCATTAGATTGTCAAATTGACTGTTTTTATGAAGTTTGATGTACGAGTTGAAGTTAAATTCTGGCTGCCAGGAAGATTTCTACGGAAGCATAGAAGGGACATGGTAAGAAAAAAATTATCTCGTGCGCACGACTTAGTAAGTCGTGCGCACGACTTTGTAACTCGTGCTCACGACTTTGTAACTCGTGCTCACGACTAAGTAACTCGTGCTCACGACTTTTGTAACTCGTGCGCACGACTTACTAACTCGTGCTCACGACTAAGTATCTCGTGCGCACGACTTTGTAACTCGTGCGCACGACTTAGTAACTCGTGATCACGACTTTTGTAACTCGTGCGCACGACTTAGTAACTCGTGCTCACGACTTACTAACTCGTGCGCACGACTTTGTAACTCGTGCGCACGACTTAGTAACTCGTGAGCACGACTTACTAACTCGTGCGCACGACTTAGTAACTCGCGTGCACGACTTTTTGTCGTCATTCTATTGGTCAATTATCTCGTGCCCACGACTTTGTAACTCGTGCTCACGAGATAATCAACCAATAGAAAACTAGGATCAAATAAAATTGCGACAATTGATAATGATCATGCATGTATATTGAAATAATCTCGTCTAACAAAAGAACAGTAAACATCTAATGTTGTATTAAAAAATTACCGGCATTGTGCTCCACACAAAACGTATTTTACAGGGGCACCCCGATTTATTCTTGGAAGTACACGGAAACAACCCCCCTCCCCCTATGTTGAAAGTGACCTAAATGGATTCATATCGGGAATAAAATGATGCAGTGCTCTACTCCCCTCCCCCTCCCTCATGTTGCGTCGATCAAGAGGTAAGGGGGATGTTCTCATTGAATACGGAGATTTATATGATAGTTTCTATTATTCTATTTATTTATTTTTTTTCAACAATTTGTTTAAAATTCACTTACTGTGTATCTTGATTTCTCTCCCTATCAGTGTTTACTATTGATTTAAAGTGTTTGAGACATCAACATGACTGTGTGAAATGGGTCCTTAGATAAGTAAAATTCGAATAATTCTGGACCAGAACCAGGTACATGACTTTAAAAAAAATTGAAAACGTTGTTTACTTTGAATCTTTACGGCATTTTTGTGTGTGATTCAAATTAAATGTCTTATCATTTTAAAGTATAGTGTCAATGTGTTTGAGTTGGTGTTTCTCCTAATTTTGGTAAGAAAGTACTTAAAAAAGTGAAGTGTGACAGACAGACAGACTGCAGACCGTGATCCCTATATAAATTTTTGGGGGGGGGGGGGGGTGTTTTGTTTTTGTGGAATTTTCCGGTATTGAATTTAGTGTTTATTCTGCAATATATACTTCAAATAAAACATATCACGTACGATGTATACGTGCAATTTTGATCTTTCAACCTGACGTCGAATTCAGCTTTTATGGGCCAGTGTTCATGAATAAGGCCACAATTAAAAAATTGTTTGTTTCCCCTCCCCCGGGTCTGTTTTTTCCAAGTGACCCGGCAGGCGGGTACTTTTTTTTTGGTGCCAGAACTACAAGTATCAAATATGTTTAAAGTCCTTTGAATCCAAATTGCACATTACTGGACTCCTTACAGCTGCACAGTCACAATCTGTGATATGATAAAGACTAAGAGCTGGCAGCCGGCGATTTCTCGCCTCCTACTTCGGGAAAATCGCCGCCTGCTTTCCGTAAAAAAATATCCTTTGTGTCTTAATTTCTATCGCTGGTTAAGTATGAGATGTCGATCTATTTTATTGAACAATTTAAAAAGAAGATTACGTTGTCCCGTAAAGTGTATTGTATATAAACAATATTGTCCCAAGATACACGATAAATATTTCCGCAACAGATGCATCGAGTGTTTCAGCGCGGCATAACGGGTCATTTTACGGCAACGTCAAGATGCACTATAGAACGATTACATCTCGATTTTTTTTTACGACTTGTAAATATTGAATTTGTATAGATATTGACCACGCGCAATCTGACTAGGCGGCGTTTTTCCTGACCCGGTCGGGGCGAGGGGAAACAAACAATTTTTTATTCATGGCCTAAACGTACTTCGTACCATATTATATACAGAAACGTGAATGAAAGCAGATAGTTGAATAGAATATAATTTGATGGGTTTAACATATATACGAGGTGCAGATACACTCCCAATCAATTTACGGAGCCTGAGCGCCCCACCCCACCCCCCTCCCCTCCCTCCATTTCATTTTCTTCATATTTCTTTAAAATCGTATGTGGTTTTGTGCTTATAACCGTAATGGAGGAAAATTGTGCATTTAGGATGAAAAGAATACATGTCGAAATGATGGATCCAGCCCCCCCCCCCTCCCCGGCAATTTTTTTTTTTTTTTTTTTTTTTTTGTATTCCTTTTGATAAAAAAGAATATTTTTAAGACTTAATTTGATCTACATTTAACGTAAAACTTATTCACAAGTGAGAAACTAGCAAAGTCGGAGTCTAGCATACAGTTTTAAGCTTCATCCCGAGCTTATACCTTACAAACAGAGAAAAACGCGGAATTGTAAAAATAGGAGGGTGGGGTGCGTTTTGCCTGATTGAGAATCGTTATATACATCCATATTTGCATACTACCGCTATTTTCATCTGATAAAGCTTGGAAATGGTCAATGACACAGAACAAGGAAAGGAATTACAATACAAGCCCAGAAATTTCTTTTTCTGGTTGATTTTACAGATTGTTTCAGCCCTCTCTGGCCTCTCGGGAAAAAAAAACATATAAATTCTAAACATACAGTATGAAGTTTTTTTGCATTTAAAAGATCCTTAGATCAAAGTTGAAGGAAGACAACACAGTGTATTTAATCTAAATAACTTTATTTAGAAGAGAACAGGGCAGTTTTGAAAATAGAGAACATGCAAATATAACGAATTTCGCCACATATTGCGTGCTTAGAACATGTAGAAATAGAGCCAATCGCGCTTCATTTTCGCTGAACTATTTCAAATGTGCTGAAACTTGGTACGTAGCAAATAAACATATTGATAAATATGACGGAACTATGCATTTGTTGAAGTTAAAAGAGGGGCACGAGGGGTAATATAAGTTCACCATACTGCTCGGCTTGACTGTCCCCTACCGATAAGAAATGCATGATACATACATGACTATCATGACATCGGGATTGGGGCCAACCTATGATTTAAAAAGATATGCATAAAAAAATTGAGAAATTGTCCATACTGAGAAGGGTCCGTCAAGCCCAGCATTTGACTTGGGGTACGGTATTACTAGTGTTTGTTCTTTGTTAAAGTTATCTCAGTTTACGAACTCGAAAAGGGGGGGGGGGGGGGGGTTCCGAGGGTCTCCGTGTGCTTCCAAGAATTAATCGGAGGTAATGTTGTAAAATACGTTTTGTATTGAGCACGATGCCGATAACTTATGAATAGAGCATAAGAAGTTTACTGAACTTTTGATAGACGAGAGTATTTCAATATACATGCATGATCATTATCAATTATCGCCATTTTATTTGATCATAGTTTTCTATTGGTTGATTATCTCGTGAGCACGAGTTGCAAAGTCGTGGGCACGAGATAATTGACCAATAGAATGACAACAAAAAGTCTTGCACGCGAGTTACTAAGTCGTGCGCACGAGTTAGTAAGTCGTGCTCACGAGTTAGTAAGTCGTGCGCACGAGTTACAAAAGTCGTGCGCACGAGTTACTAAGTCGTGAGCACGAGTTACAAAGTCGTGAGCACGAGTTAGAAAGTCGTGCGCACGAGTTACTAAGTCGTGCGCACGAGATAGTAAGTCGTGCGCACGAGATAGTAAGTCGTGCTCACGAGTTAGTAAGTCGTGCGCACGAGTTACAAAAGTCGTGAGCACGAGTTACAAAGTCGTGCGCACGAGATACAAAGTCGTGCGCACGAGATAGTAAGTCGTGCGCACGAGTTAGAAAGTCGTGCGCACGAGTTACAAAAGTCGTGAGCACGAGTTACAAAGTCGTGAGCACGAGTTACAAAGTCGTGCGCACGAGTTACTAAGTCGTGCGCACGAGATAATCTTTTTTCTCGCAATGTCCCTTCTATGCTTCCGTAGATTTCAAATCCATGCTTCTTAACTTTAACTTGCATCAAGTGTTCAACGTCTTCAAATTCATTAATTAGCATCATTTTAGAGCAGATAAATTTACAGCATGGACCAGACATGCACTTTTCGGGTATTTAACCCTTGTTAGTGGTCCTCAAAAAGTATGACCAAAATCTGCGAAAAAATGATATGTAAGTTATTCGATTTACAAACATTTAGTAAATATAACTTCCAAAATCGTTCGTGTTTTTATCACAATTTACCCGTTGTCTATTTACATCGAGGAGGTCAAGCTTAGATATATCGGTCAACAAATTATATTCGTTTTCTAACGATATTTCATAATCTGACAATTCAATCTCATCAAAAAAAAATTTTTTTGTCAGAAACACGAGCGTTAAAGTCACCCGTGATGCAAACATACTCATATTCATCAACTAAGTCAAGATATTCCAGTTCAAACTCACTGTAAGCGTCTGGTGATCCATAAAGAGACCCCTCAGGCGGTATATAAACAGCACCAAACAAAATGTCTTTATTCAAATTAAATAATGTGCCTTTAAAGAAAACCAGAAAACGAACCTACTATCTGTCTCTATTGGTGAAATGTATGTTGCTAATGATTTTCTAATTCCAATAATGATTCCACCTGATCTAACACGAGAAAATTTTAATCTATATTTGGTAAAAAATACAAATCTTCATGACATATTGTATCCAAATCGTCCGTTTTAGATTCAGCAAAACATAAAATATGATTACTTTTAATTAGTTCATTAAATTCTGGGTAATTCAATCGTTTCTAAATACCATAATAATAGCATAATTGTTCGAGCCTTGCTAGGACCATGGGTTCGTCGACATGTACTCTTAAATATAAAAATATATATTTCAGTAGATTGAAATATTTCTTCCAGAGGGAAGGGATGATAACAAATAAAAACACAAACACTCAAATACACAAATTTTCAGCTCCTTGGCCTTTATCAAGTGTAAAAAACGACGATCTATAACAATTTACTACAATCTACAACAAGCTGATTTTATGATTTGCAATGAACGCCAGAGAAGCAAAGATGGATTTTACTTTGAATTGTTATAGATCGTCGTTTTTTACACTTGATAAAGGCCAAGTGGCCGAAAATTTGTGTATTTGAGTGTTTGTTTTTATTTGTAAAATATATATATATATAAATGTCCATGTCTATGTATAGTTTACATGTCTGTTGTGTTTTTAGAAAAAAAAAGATTGTCTTTTTCATGTCAATCGGTAAAATAAATATGTTCGCCGATGGATCTGATTGGCTAACGCATTTTGGCAGTGAAAGTGATGCTCATAATTTCACGAAACCTTAAAGGAAGCAAGTACTCAAGTGAGTTAAAGAAGATCCTGACGATAATCTCAACAGCACTCACATTAAGCATCGACGGACCCCTAGCAATGACAAATATGGATAATGACCATATCCCTGTCTACAGTACAAAATCGATAATTCAGAAAATCAGAAACCGAAGGCATACAAAATCAGGACAAAACAGGAACCAAAGCAAACAAAAACAAAAACCTCCACCATATGAAAAGAAGCGAACTCCCGATATGAGAGTGAGACCAGGTGCCCAGGAAGAGTAAGCATCTCCTGCTTGCATACAACACCCGTCGCTTCAATTCGGTAGAACTGTCACATCCGGTTACTTCCATTTTGGAAGATATAGAGTACAATCTTCAGAAAAGGAAAGTTCGTAATGCTGAAATTGAAGTCGTAACGTTTGTCATAGAGTGAGGTGTTCATGTGACCATCAGTGTCGTAGGACAACATTATGTCCAAATAGGATGCTGAATTATTTGTCTCTGTAGTTTCTTTGACTTCAAGCTCCGAAGGATAGATACTGCTCAGGTAATCCGCGAATTTTGGATTATTGATGGACAACACATCGTCTATGTATCTGTAAGTGAAGTTGAATTCAGAAGCTAAGTATCTTTTCCCTTCAGAGACCAAAGATTGAATGAATTCAGCTTCGTACGAGTAAAGGAAAATGTAGGCAAGGAAAGGGGCACAATTGGTACCCATTGGAATTCCGACAATTTGCTGGAAGACCTTTCCTCCAAACACCACAAAAATGTTGTCGATCAGAAAGTTTAACATCTGAATAATGTCTGTTTCAGTGAATTTATTTTCAGAATCTGACTTTTCTTTTACAAAGTAGGTTTTGTCATAGTCAACAACAATAAATTTGTATTTGCGATTACCGTTCTTACTTGTAAACGCATTACTTATAATTTTTGCGAGTCTTTCTTTCAATTTAGAATGTGGAATTGTAGTGTAAAGTGTCGAAAAATCAAAGGCTTTGATCGAATGGACTCTACTAAAATGAGTGGATTTCAGATGTTCTAAAAGTTCCTTCGAATTCTTTAAAATCCACATCTGGTTGATACCACTGCGAGAATATAATGTCGAACAATATTTTTGTAGCCCAGATTTGATTTCAGATAAAACTTTGGTGAGTAAGATCGATACAGATTTGGTAGAACATTTTGAGGAACCAGCGATGAAACGTTGTTTGTACGGATTCTTATGCATTTTAGGTATGCAGTATAAGTATGGTAAATCTAAATCTAAATTGGTAGTGTCGAAGCCAAAGGAAGCAAGAGCTGATTTGTGGTTATCTATTATTTCAGAGGCAGAAAGGTTTGTTGGGGTGTAAGTGGGATTTCCAGGTGTCGAATTTAAACCCAACTCTTTAACTAGAGGTGGAACTAAGCTAGAGGTGGAACCAGGTGCCCGGGAGGAGTAATCATCCCCTGTTGGCTAGCCGCACCCGCCGTCGATGATAATGCACGATAAAGAACATTAAATACATGCACTGTCTGACGTTATGTCTATATAGAAAGTGCTATGGCGACCATGTCAGGGAAATATATTCAAAACACTTACTGTCAAACCCCTCGCGGAGAACTTTTTTACGAGCTTCACACGGCAAAGGGCATAAGTGTGACACAAATGAGGGCCTCCACCAAATTGTCCACGACCATTTTATTTGCAACTCAGACGAGCGATGTGGCCCCCTTTGGCCTTTTGTTATATCTATTAAAATATCCACCTGTGTTTTAGGGCTGAGCGGTTTTATCGCGGTACCGGTATATTGCGATAGGAGGCTTCGCAATACGCACCACGGTATTTGTTTTCAAAAACCGGTTTTTGACGATATTTTCATCTTCATACTTTCATGTTGTTTATTCGAAAATTATAAGAGAACGCGATTATGACTAGCCACTTTTAAACAAGATGAATTGTCCGTACTATGCTACACAGATTCCAAGAAATAAATAACGCTTGTTTGACCTTTAAGAACGTACTTCAACTCACGGCACATGTCGAGGACAAAAATAAATAATCATTGGACCTATAATAATTTGCAATAAAGACTTGACCGTGTTAGCTCGATTCTTAGCAAGTATCTCAGTTCATGCCATATTGCTTACACGTACAACTTCGTTGATTCTTGAAATTCAAGGACGTTTTCCTTTCCTATCATTTATGTAATAAGGGTACTTTAAGATTCCTAGTGACTTATGCCCTTTGCCGTGTGGCGCTCATAAAAAAGTTCCCCGCGAGGGGTTTGACAGTAAGCTTTCGCCTCGCCCGATACCATTCTTGTAGTGGTAGTGGTAGTGGTTTGACAGTAAGCTTTCGCCTCGCCCGATACGGGTTTTCTTTTCACACCATGTATTTTTCCGTATCAGGTCACTAACTAACCGTGTAACTAATAATATTTCCCTGACATTGTCGCCATAGCAATTTCTATATAGACACGACGTAAGACAGTGCATGAATTTTATATATTGTTTTCAGTTTCGTGCTTAAACATCGACGGCGGGTGCGGCTAGCCAATAGGGGATGCTTACTCCTCCCGGGCACCTGGTCCGACCTCTAGCTTGCTAGGGATCCGTCGATGCTTAATTTTGTGCTCTATTGTGAGTGCTGTTGAGATTATCGTCAGGATCTTCTTTAACTCATTTTAGCACTGCATGCATGCCTACAATTATCACATTAATACTCGGATGAACCTGAACCTGATATCCACGCATTATGATTAACTTCTAAGGGCTGTCAAATTTATCTGCACATGTCCATCATTATATCATGAAGACATTTTCATATTTTTAAATAAAATTTTAAAAGCAAAATTGAAGTAGGAAAATGAAGTTAATAAGAAATCTCGATGTTTAGAAAACATTGCAATATATCACAATATTTTTCCAAATATCGCAATATATCGCAATACAAGTTTGACCCGCAATACACAGCCCTACGTGTTGCTTGGGTCCCCGTGTTTTGCTGTCTTGTTTGTTTGGTCATCGTACATTGAGGAGATTATTTTACACGACAATTGTGCGTTCTTCTAGACCATTTGGTAACCGGAAAATTGGGAGGGTTGTGCGCACATAATCCGGATAAGCACACCAATTGCTACGTGCGTGGAAGATAACCGTCCTAAGTCGGCACCGACTGTCCATTGGTCACGAAAGATTATAATAGGTGATGTGCATAAAACTTGTTTTAAAATGTTGTTCTAGACGATAACGCGTTAGAATACTCCACTAATTTTATCATTTCAGATGAAAACCCTTTCTTCGTTCCTACTATTTGCCCTGGTAATTCTGCTGCTGATGACTTTGTTCGACAATATGAGTTCAAGCTTAGCGAGGATCCCAGCTCCGCAACCAACAGCAGTGTCAACTTCTCCTCCTGTGAAACCAGACCCTGTCAAGATCCTGTATTGGAATCCACCACACTGGATCGGCACTGAACAATCCTTAAACAGAAATGAGTGTCTGAAAAACAGGTGCCATATTACATATAAAAGATCGGAATTAGATGATGCCCTTGCAGTTATATTTGAAGTTCAAAGCGCGGTACCGTTGCCAAAGAAACCGATGGGACAAGTTTGGATTTTTTCCACTAAGGAGTCCATAAAATATAATTATAATAATATGAGGAATTATAAAGGAAAATTTAATTGGACGTGGACATACAGAAGAGATTCAGATATCCACAAGTTGTATTATACCATGCAAAAGAGGAAAACGCCAGATGCTACACTAAAACCGAAGGACATATTGAAATACAAATCCCAAGACATCTTTTGGATGGTTGGACACTGTAGAACATCAAGTAAAAGAGAAGAATACGTGAAGAAACTAAGAAAATATATGAAGGTTGCAATAATTGGATCCTGCGGTGGAAAATCTTGTGCAATGTCAAGCGAGAAGTGCTTTATCCATTATGATCGAGAGTACAAATATTACTTGTCGTTTGAGAACTCCTTGTGCAGGGATTATGTAACAGAGAAATTGTTTGGTCCGTTTGTTGCTAATATTGTGCCTATAGCACGTGGTGGTTATAATATTTCCCTGTACGTACCGTCTGATTCCTATATAAATGCTAACGACTTTAGTAGTCCAAATTATTTGTATAGGTACCTTACTAACGTTAGCTCCGATGCTGAAGTTTATGAACACTTCTTTGCATGGAAGCAATTTTATAGATTTGTTCGTCCTAATAGTTGGTGTGATTTATGCTCTCGACTTATTAACAGATCAAAATACTACAGGGTGTATGATAACATTGAAAGATGGTGGAAAGGCGACAGCACTAAATCTCCTAGATTTTGACTTTAATTTTGAAGTAAAGATCTATGATGTCGAGATTTCTTCATGAATGTGCTTAAATAGACATTTTTCACCGTGACGAACTTCGCACTTCGAACTTCGCACTTTAATTTCATAAGTTGGTTGCCGAAAAAAGCGAGCCAGTTGTACAGGAAGTCCAATATACCATTCCATTGAGTATACTTATCAAAATGTAGATCTGACTCCGCTCATGAGTTTATACGCAGCTACGGCACTTTTTCTTCAATGTTCGAAGTGCGAAGTACGAAGTTCGAAGAGTGAAGTTCGTCACGATGAAAAATGTCTAATAAACATCTAAGAAGTTCCCATCAGCTATTCAGTCTCAAAGTCGAGTAAGACAAAATCGTTAGAATTTCCATTGGAACATTTGTTAACCCCGTAATAACAATATAGTGTGGGATATTGTATCACTGGGTTGGGTGCACCCCTCCCCTTGATCCTCCAAAACCGGCCTAACTATGTAGCATTTTTTGCGCTCTTTCAGATTGAAAAATGTTTCATGGAAATTTCCATTGCAAAAGTGGTGGGGTTTTTTTTGGGGGGGGACATGTTTTTTTCTTCAAAAATAACTGAAAATAGGGAAAAAATATAACTTTTATATGGTTGATGTTTTTTTTTTTAATTAAAAAGTGTGAATATATAGTATTTCGATGCTCTTTCAGATGAAATAAGTTCCAGGTTCCAGTTCCTATTTTTACTGTGTGTTTTGGAGTAAAAAAAATCAAATTGTTTCCAAAATTCACAGAAATTTTAGGAAATTTTAATTTATTCCTGCTTCTCAGCTCCTCAATATTGCATATGATCGTTCAATGATGATTTGAAAAACATCTTTAAAGTCTCTTTCAAATGACATATATTTTATATTCTTATTATTATTATTTTTTTTTGCAAAATCCTCGAATTTAATTATTTTATACAGAAAACTGTATTTCTAACTAGAAATATCAGATTTCTGTATATTTATTTAAAGAGCCCTTATTAATTATGAAAGCAATGATTGAAGCTATTTTATAGTGTAACTTTTCACACTCTTTCAGATTATATACCGGTACATTTTATTAACATTTTATTCAAAATCGGAGTGGTTATGGGGGGACGTATTTTTTCATTTTAAAATAGCTGATTTCTGGAGAATATTTAATGAATCTATAGAATTTCTTGAAATGATAGCAGGAACGTGTTTTCAACTGTAATTATTTAGGTTCACTCATGAAATACATGTTTGAAACATATATTTTCTACTTAATTTTTGGGAAAAATGTCTGGGTTTTTGTTTGTTTTTGTCTAAAGATAACAGATTTCTTGGAAAATTCTATTCATTCATTATCTAATTTGCTAAAACTATACATTTAAAGTTATAATCATAATAGGAAGTAATCATCTTGTCAGATGATTTTGAAATTAAATGTAATAACTCGTTAAAACCAACATGATGATTGTGAAATAAAATGTGATAGTTAATTAAAACCAACATTTTTTGGCAAAATATGCATTTTATGCAATAACCACTTATTTTGAGAAAATAAGTAAAAGCTCTTTTAATTTGCCTAAATTTATATATATTAGCTTTGATATTTTGCTGTTTTTTATTATAAATGGATAGGAATGTTATTTGATAACTGAAATATAATTTATATTTTATTTTGGGGGGAAAACCCAATTCATGTGCAAAAATTCACTTATTTATGTGAATATGTTTTTAAATTTATATTTTTTATTTAATCAAAGCTGGAGGGATTTCATATAATTGGATTGCATAAAAGTGATAAAGTTTAATGAGTAAGAAAGATTTCTTTGATTATCTTGCTATTTTAGGTGGAAACGATATTTTATATTGAAAATGGCCAGTGCTCTAAGTTGCGACTAAAATGGTCGCATTTTCGACTGAAATTTGTTTTTGCGACCGTAATTTAAATTAACTCGTAAAATTTCGACCTGAAAGAAAAATAGGCTCCGAGTTAAAGAAATACTATACTGGTGTATTAGAATTAAATTATAACCCCAATTTATACACTGTGAAGATTTAAATAAAGACTTTGCTTTAGTACTTCCTTTGCCATACGTTACAGTATGTCAGAGTCAAACGAACACAAACAGCGACCAAAACCTTGCTCATAGCAACCAAATTTCGGAACTGTCGATCAAAAGATAAGCAAGGTCGCATTTTGACAACCAAATCTCGAATGCTACGTCCGTCAATGTTTAATTTTGCGCTCTATTGTGAGTGCTGTTGAGATTATCGTCAGGATCTGCTTTTACTCATTGGAGCACTGATGGCAACGACGTACTTTGTCGAATATTTTTTCGTATTTGAGAAGTTTGAGTATGTCAATTGATGCGCGCGTGTGTGTGAGGGTGAGGGAGGGTGAGAGAGGGTGTGTGAGGATGTGTGTGTATGTGGTACCTAAGGAAGACATGTACACAATGATGTTCATAAAATCAAGAGGATGTATACAGATAGAGGGAAAACGGCCGACACAAAATGGACCCGCTATAAAACAGAAATATGAAATTTCGAAACCAAAATAGTGTCGCTACAATATTTATTTTTCAATTTTGAATAATTTTAGCTCAAAGTCAACCCATCATCTGAAAGATGCATGTCTTGGACACCGCATTTAGCAGAAAGGAGGGGATCTCCAACAACACTTAGTTGCAGCACCAACAGCAAACCCCCAAGACACCAACTGTAAAAATACAAAGAAGACACGCACAGAAAGAGACGCAATGGTACGAGGAATGCCAAATCACAGAAAAACACCAAACATAAATGACTACACATAAACCAACGAGACCAATGGGCAATCGGTGCTGACTTAGAAATTTCTGTCCAGAAGGGTCTTATGTGGGAAGGTATGATGGTCGCCGACAAATTACTATGAGGTTTTTCCCCGGGTACTCCGGTTTCCTCCTACTCTAAGGACCCCCCCCCCCCCTTCGCCAACATCTGAACCAACGTTAGACATTAAAGCATGCCATTTCAACGATTTTATGAATACCATTTGAAATTATAGAATCTGTGTCAATTAATCATTTATGATGGATAATTCTCTGGTCAGTATTGATATTGTCAATATTGAAATATATTTTCTATAGTACCTATTTTATTGTACTAGACACGTGTTTCGGATATTGAATGCTCGTAAGTAGTACTACATGTCAAACAGTTTAAATAAAGCCAAAGTGAATTTTCCTGGCGCAATCTACAATATAGTACAATATAGTTCAATTTTCTCTTGCCAAAATGAGCGGCTCCAAATTTTGTGTAGGGTTTATTCAGAAGCGTATTTAAGTGAAAAATATGGCAAAAAGTCGTTGGAGGGTAGGCGCAAGGAGCTTTTAAAATTTTAAAGATGACCGAAAAAATTATGCCGAAACCCCAGCTAAGGACAGAGCTATGCAGTGAGGGAGATACTCCTTAGTTTTAGAAATTTATGTCTAATTTGATGACAGGAAATTTATAATATATTTCAATGCAGTGTGTAAACACTAAAAGTAGGTGAGCGATATCCTCGGGGACTTACAGTCCACTAGCTGCGATACCAGCCTAGTGGTTGAAATTTTCAATACTGAAATATATGTTCTACCAATTTTATTGTACTAGACAGTCGTGCTTTGAATATTGAATCCTCGTCAGTAGTACTTCATGTCAAACAGTTTAAATAAAGCCAAAGTGAATTTTACTGGCGCCATCTACAGTATAGACTTTTGATTTTCTTTTATCAAAATGAGCGGCTCCAAATTTTGTGTAGGCTTTCGGGTCATTTTATATCAAGGCATCAAAGGTGACAAAAATAAAATACTCGATATACAAACTATTCTTTTGGTAAATATGTTGATCTCATTAGGTATAAAAGCTATTCCCATTTCTTTACTGTTTATGTTTCTAAAAATAAATCACAAAAAAGTAATCTATTCCATTAAAATTCCACAAGTATAATCTTTTCAAAAAAGCTTGCCTTACCTTAACAAAATAACAGCGATAAATTTACTTCACCGGCCTTCCTCATCCCGTAGTCTATATATTGACTTGATGGACCCATGAGAAAATAAAACAAACAGGAACATGTCGATATGAGTCTTTAGCTCAGTATAGTATAGATCTACATTCCTGAAATGCACCCATGATAAACTCAGTAGTAATGTATAAAAGCCACGACCCCATGAAAATGAAGACGTTTAGCTAGTTGATACGTATATCTCCCAGCTTCATCTTCACGTATAAGCGTACACGTTAAAAGAGCGATAACTCTTTAATACGAGAATGCTGTTTTTGTCTGATCTTGTAAATGTTTGTAAACGGCGCTTTCATCATTATTACATACAAACGCCGCATTCACTTCTTGTTTCGTTTCATGCATTTCAAATCTAGGTGTGCCTGACCTCACGAGGTCAGGCAATTAAATATCTGTATATCAACTTTTTATTGAGTACTTCAGTACTAAATATACTTTAATCAATATCACTTATATAATATACTAGTATCATTCACTTTTTACGTTATATTACATTATCGCTATATATATGTAATACTTTGCAATTTTCTATAAGTTTAATTAACTTGCTTATTCCGACAACTTATTGATAATTTCTTTTTGATCATTTATATGTATATTGTTGTGTTACTTTTCCCTTTTGTATAGATATTATCATATACTAGGTTTTAAAAGAGCATTCCAAGAATTAGCTTAATTTAGTATTTCTGCAGATGGATTTATATAAGCTTTGAGCTTTTTTCCAAATCCTGAATTCCTTTGCTTATGAATTATGTGAATATCGTTTGTTTCTTGAATAAATATGTTTAAACCAAGCGTTTCGGGTCAGCTGTCAATCATTGGCTTGTGAACAGTCAACTGTGTGATCAACCAAGCGTATAGAAGTGTACGCTCCTGTTCTACAGAAGTATTATGGCTTTGGTATTAGCTTTAGATCAATCGTGGCTATTTGAATTTGATAAGTCAGGGGAGGATCCAGAACCTCAACTGCCGGAGGGCACATACAATTTTGATGAGAATCACTTGCGAGGCCCGAAGGGCCGAGTGGGGGAGGGTATGGGAGGGGCTTTCATTGGTGGGGTCCGGGGGGCCTCCCCCGAGAAAATTTTGAAAAAAAGAAGCAATTTGATGGCATCTGAAGCGTATCTTAATTGAATTTAGAAGGGATTCAGTCAGTGTCAATAACGATAATTAGTGCATGTATATTTAAAAAATTGTCGACATATTCTGAAGCTGTATTGTTTTTGCACGACTTGCAGAAGTCAAAATGTTCAGGATTTTCTAAGGAAAGGGCGGATCAAGACTTGAAAAGTTTTAAAAGGACAGAGAGGTCAGCCCATGGGGAGGGGGGGGGGCGTTTAGCCGTTAATTTACTTAAAAGCAAATAAAGAATAAGCAATTTTTGCAAATTCCAGGCGGGATCTAACCCCATGCCCCTAACCATCAGTCTTGATCCACGCTTGTTTGTTTTAAATTTTTGTAAGGTGAAGAAAATAAGTAAATGATTAATTTCCTCGAAAAACAAGAGATCATGGGTGCTCCTTGCTGTGCATCGTCCTGTTAGAAAGGTATAATTATTCATTGGCGATAAGATTCTAAAAATAAAAAATAACATGCACTTATGACTGTTTGCAAAAATTCTTGGAGATGCCAGTCCAAATCTGGTCAAACAATTTTAATTGTTAAATGACCTAAAAAAACAACCTATCTTTAAAAAAAAAAGTATTTTAAAAAATTGTCAATTTTATGGGAGGTTATATCGAAGATTTGATAAAGAAATATGTCTGTTTTATGACTTGCATAGGACTGCTTTACCCGATTCAAACCCTCCGAATCAGATGAAGATCGAAATTAAGTCCTACATATATCAATAGATTCAATACAAAATTCTTGGAGGTGCCGGTCCAAATCTGGTCAAACAATTATAATCGTTAAATGACCTAAAAAAAACCCGATCTTAAAAAAGTATTAAAAAATTGTTAATTTTATAGAAGGTTATATCGAAGATTTGATAAAGAAATATGTGTGTTTTACGACTTGCATAGGACTGCTATTCCCGATTCAAACCCCCAGATGAAGAAAGTCCTAAATATATGAACGTGATTCAATGTAGCTCGTTGACATGGCAGTAATGCATCCTTCCCGACTTTGTAATCTTTCCCCGAGAAATTTTCGGAAAATTTTATCAAATCGGTGGTTTCTGTGGTGTTTTGGGGCTATTTCTGACTAATTTCATAGATTTTTTTAGGAAGCAGTAGTTTAATGCTTCCAAAAGCATGTCATAAATGTCCCTTCATTGGGCACGCCCGGGGGGGGGGGGGGGGGGGGGGGGCACGTGTCCCCCTGGCTGAATCCGCCACTGTAAGTGATTAATTATCGCTATATTTGAAAAGATTTTGCGTGTATGTTTGATATATTTTTAGTCCCCTAGGTACCAACAACGCCGAAGGGGACTCTTACTTTCCTCTCGGTCTGTCTGTCTGTCTGTCTGTCTGTCTGTCTGTCTGTCTGTCTGTCTGTCACATTTTCAGTTTTCCGGACTTTTTTCGCTGTTGTTGCATATATTGAACTCATTTTTGGTATGTGGATATATCTCAATGTGATGCAGATCAAGTTTGAGTATGGTTTTGATTGACCTATTTTTTCAAGAGTTATGGTCATTGGACTTAGCAAATCTTATGAAAATTTCAGTTTTCCGGACTTTTCTTCGGTTCTATTGCAGATCATATAATGAATTGATGTTTGGTATAATATGAATACATCTTAGTGTGATACAGACCAAGTTTGAGTTTGGTCTCCATTGATCTATTTTTACAAGAGTTATGGCCCTTGCACTTAGCAAATTTCTTGAAATTTTTAGTTTTCTTGGCTGTTATTACTAGTGCTGTATATTGAAATAAAATTTTCAATACAATACGATAGAATACATTTTGTGTCAATACTCAATATTTTCAATACAATACGCATTTTTTCATTTTTCTCAAATTTATCATTATAATGAATCAATAAATGGAATTTTTATATTTTAATCAATGACAACCGATAAAACAGAACAAAAATAAACAACAAATGTATGTTTTCCATTCAAAAATAAAAAAGGAATGAAAAGATTACAAATGGCAACTATACATATATGGAAAGTGTTTCTTTGTCTACCTAATACTTATTTTGACATATTTTTTTTTTAAATATTACATTTGGCTTCTTCTTTGGCATTGATTTTGTGAAATTGCTGCCAAACAGCTGACCTCACCATTTCGTTTTTCAACTCAATGTAAGATAGAATGACAAATATGGATAATGACCATATCCCAATACACAACAAAATCAATAATTCAGAAAATTATAAACTGAAGGCATACAGAATTAGGATCGATAAAACAGGAACCAAAACAAACAAACAAAAACCTCAACTACATGAAAAGAAGCGAACTCCCAATTTCGGAGTGATACCAGGTGCCCAGAAGCTTTTATTTGCACTCATATGCCTAAACGTACAAGTGATCGGAGAAGATTCAGAAGAAATATCAAAAAATAAAAACAAAAGCGAAGTAAAAGTTTATATTTATTAAATGTATTGAAAGTATCGATACTCAGCATTTGTGTATCGATACGTATTGAAAATCTCAGAATATCGATACTCTTCAATATTTCAATATCAATATACAGCACTAGTTATTACAGATAATGAACTGTTTTCTTACGAAAAAAAAAAAGAAAAAAAGTACGGGATCGTTGTGACGGAGCCGGTGCGCGACATCCGGGTACTTGCATGGTGGAATGTTTTCATTCGAAAATTCCAACGGCGTCGGGAAAATGAGAAGTAGGAATTCAAAGTTCAAATCTTATGAAAAGTATTCTTAAAAGTTAAAATCAAATATTCATGTATATGTAATATGATTCAAGGCAAAGCCTTATGTGCGAGCGGAGGAAAAAGAAACCAAAAATTTTGTAAAACTTTGTGATAGTCGGTTTCAGAGCTCTACAGAGCTCATGTCATTTGTTATGTATGTACAAATTTCCGACTCTAAATAAAAATTACTTTACTTTAAAACCTTAAAAACCTTGATCTCAAAATCGAAAATTTTTCAAAATCATAACCTTGGGACTCCAGGAATCCCTCACCGCCGGTCAAGCTGGACCTCCCCTTCCCAATGCCAAAAAAAAAAAAAAAAAAAAAAAAAAAAAAAAAATCTGGATCCGTCCCATGTACACGGACGTATATCATTAGCGAGGGAGTCTGAAATCCCTCCCCTTTCCTCTCTAATGACCTTGAAATCAATTGAAAAAAATAAAATTTTTCTTCTTTACCAAATAATTATTTTGATCATATTCATCTTAATTGTATGATACACTGAAAAGCGTTAGAAAATCGCGGCTGTTTTGTGTTACTGTTCCTTCTTGCGCCATTACTACAATCGTGTACCTTTCTTGCACGTGAAAATGAGCGCACTGCTACAATGACGTCACATACAGAGGGATAATGACGTCAAGTATACTGCAGAGTTACGTACCGTTGTGTCGTCATTAGTGATAAAGATGGCGGATTAGTTGCTGCTGAATTTCTGATTTTCAGACGAACAATTCGGCGAGTTTCACTTAGTTTTATTGCGCCATAAAATAGAAGAATTCTATCCATTGCGAATTTGTCAAGGTATGTTCTCCTGCTCTGTCGTTTAAGGGAATCGAGTCACTTTTACCCGTATCCGCGGTACTGTTACCATACTTTTTCAGCTCTAAGTATGTATATCTTTTGCTCGTGCATTTTCCCATACTTACGTACACGCGTTACCATAAATGCGAGCTTCGCTCGCAAAGGCCCTTCGGGCCTTTGCAGCGAGCTCCGCTCGCTATCAACCCAAGATAGCATTAGCTGCAAGGAAATTGTACATTTCGCTGGAAAAGCAGAAGATAGTTTACATAATTTCCATGGAAATCTGTGAAAGGAAACTCGATAACTTAATAAGGACAAACAAGTAAAAATTTTGAAAAAGCTTCATATACACCAGCCAGGGTTTTCAATAGGATTTTTTTGAGGCGCCGATTTAAAAAATTGTGGCAGATCTTTTGTGCTCAATAAACGGTCTGAGGAAATTCCATCCGATGTTATTGTCATCATAAGTCTGTGATATTTCTGTAGTGTTGTACATCGGAAGATTTTTAAGAATCAATTATCGGAAAATAATCAAAAAGAGTAAACCGATCGATTATTGATATAAATCGGAAAACAAAAGTCCAAGAACAATGGAACATAAAAGATAGAAAAATTGTATTTTTCTGCATAAAATTCAGAAAACTGCTGAAAACAAAATATAAAGCATTCAATTTTAAAGTGTCAAAGTGTCTGCCTGTCACAGGCTGCCGGTGTTTATCTATTAAAAAATATAAACCAACCTTTTTATTGTTTTTTATCATACGTACAGGGAAAGAGGAAAAGGTATTTTACAGAAATAGGGGCGAAAAATTTAACCTAAAAATGTTGACATGTTTTTTTACCTGCTGAATCGTTTATTTTAGTTTTCATATGGAAATCCAGGCATCGTTCGATTCGTTTACACTTCAGCTATTTGCTTCTATAAAGCACAAGTCGAAATAATGTCACTAGAAGACACAGCACGGCCGTTTTCCTGCTCCCTTACCGGACCTCGACCTACTTCACCTCTGCCATTGTCGTTTAAATCACGTGATCGCTAATGACGTGTGCAACTCCGGGCTGAAGAAACAGAAATAGACATTAAATATAATAAATAAAAAAACGTCAAAATAAAATGGAAGGTTTTGCAAAATTTTGTTTGCCTTATTTTTTAGATTAGACTTATGCTACTTCATTATTTTTTAAAGCATTTATAAGCTTTGAATACATCGTAAGGTTTGGAGGTGTGTCTTATGACGTCACGCACATGTTTCTGTTATTAGCGATCATGTGAATTAAACGACAATGGCAGAGGTGAAGTAGGTCGAGGTTCGGTAAGGGAGCAGGAAAACAGCCGTGCTGTGTCTTCTAGTGACATTATTTCGACTTGTGCGTTATAGAGGCAAATAGCTGAAGTGTAAATGAATCGAACGATGCCTGGATTTCCATATGAAAACTAAAATAAACGATTCAGCAGGTAAAAAAACATGTCAACATTTTTAGGTTAAATTTTTCGCCCCTATTTCTGTAAAATACCTTTTCCTCTTTCCCTATACGTATGATAAAAAACAACAAAAGGTTGGTTTAAATTTTTTAATAGATAAACATCGGCAGCCTGTGCTGCCTGTTTACATGCAAGACAACAAGTAGCCGTTATGTACTTACATGTGAAAAGTTTTAAGAGGAATTAAAATAAATACCTTTACACAAAATAGCCCTCTTTCACTAAAGTTTCAGCGACAATCGATTGTAAGAAAATGAAATCGATAATCGGAATCAAAAGAGTTTTAGTGATCGACAATCGATTGTCGGCGACAATTGGTTCATCACTATATTCCTGTAAAAAAACAAAGGCCTTATAAGGGACAAACATGCAGAACTATTTTGATAATAAACTGTTCCACATACATGTATTCCCAATTTTCTTGATTATGTCCCTGATTTTTTCTCAAATTGAAAGGCACAGGCACCTTTGAAAATAGTAAAAAAAATTACAGGGACGTATCAAAATTAGAAAAAAGATCACATTGGTATGTCATGTGCAATTCTACAAGTATCTCAACGTCCAAGTAATTGCTGTTATCTAAAGGTCCGTCGATGCTCAATTTTGTGTTCTGTTGAGATTATTGTCAGGATTTTCTTTGACTCATTTGTGTCACACTTACATGTATGTCCTTTGCCGTGTGGAGCTCGTGAAACAGGTTTGACAGTAAATGTTTTGAATATTTTCCCTGACATTGTCGCCATAGCACTTTCTATATCTATAGACATAACCTCGGACAGTACATGCATTTTAGATATTGTTTTCATTTTCTTGCGTGAACATCGACGGCGGGTGCGGCTAGCCAACAGGGGATGCTTACTCCTCCCGGGCACTTGATCCCATCTTTAGCTTGCTAGGGGTCCATCGATGCTCAATTTTATGCTCTATTGTAAGTGCTGTTAAGATTATCGTCAGGATCTTCTTTAACTCATGTATCATTGTTAATGACAACTGGTAATGGTATTGACATTATAAATTAGATAGATCCAACAACAAAACTAGGAGTTGACTTCTGAGTGAAATATTTACACTTCCATTCACTATTTTGAAGAATTCCACCCCAAGCCATTACGTCTCTTACAAACAATTCATCTGATTTTATGTTCGTTCCATCACTAAATCTTTCAAGCATAACCAGTGTATTAAAAGTTTCTTATCTGTAATAATCAGGATGCATCATAGAAAAAAGTCTATATGGCGCATTACATTAAGTAAATGTCCAATCAAAGGAGTTGATAAGATAAGACGTAAAATCTGCCCTAAAAAGTGGAATTTTGAAAATGGATATTTTAAGAAAATTCGTTCATTAAATCAATTCAAATACAGCATCCCATCAAACTCTGAAATTATTTTAGATCTATTATGCATAACATTGCGAATATTTGGGTCAAAACTTGTCTTTTCCCCATAGAAATCAATAGAAAACGGAAAAGTTTTTTTTGAACATTGTTCCCCCCGGAGATACAGAATGCCACTTATACTGGAGGTGTATATCCATGATACAAATTTTCTGGAAAAGTGGGGTTCTGTATCTCCGGGGGGAACACTACCCCAGAGACAAAAAAAAAACAAAAAAGGAAGGGGGGTGCATTTGTTAAAGAATCGATCTTTAAGATAATTAAATATGGAAAATTTGACTATTTTTCCTCCTTAATCCATCAAAAAATGTGTTCTAAATGTGATCGATTGAAATGTACAACAAATAGGAACGAAATAAGTAGGAGCGATATGGATTTCTCTGCTAATGTGTATTTCGCGCTTAACAGCTTCTATTATAGCCATTACATACAAAATAAGACCGTATTTTGAGTTCCGGATTTTATTATATTTACCGATTAGAGAAAATAGAACTTTTGAAATGTATTTCTGATGTACAATGTAGATGTATTTGATGTCTTTTAGTAAATATTTATCCATTTCAGGCAAAATATTCTAAAATTTCTACTTTTATGGTCGATATTATCAGTTTTATCACCCGAGTACCCCCTACCTCTTTGGACCTTCATTTTAGAATCTTGGGAGTAATATTTCATCGAAAAGAAAAACATACAAAAAGTCTTCAAAAACATTTTATTTCAATAATGATTATCTTTTGTCTGCATATGTACCGTCGTGTGGAAGAAACACGGCACGAGATTTAGGGCTAAAAACGGCCCTTATCTTATCAGCAGCCTTTTAAACATCCCATAAACTCTGGTCCTTCCTGAACATGTATGATATACTTATTCTTTTCTCTTCTTTTATATTTTAGAATAAATGATGGATTCCAGTGATGAAGGTAGTGACAATGAACTCTTTGTGCCGAGGAGTTCACGTCAGACGAGAAATGTCGCAGAGGAGTTTCCCATACCGGAGCACTCTCAGCTGAAACCAAAGTTAGACTCCATTTTTGCTGAAGTAGAGAAGAATCTTCCATCAATAGACTTTGATCTGTCTGATGTAAGCTAGGACTTTTATCTTCTTGTTCTTTTTATTTCTCAGATATCAAGATTTTGGGGTTCACCTTTGAATAATGAAATTTGATGCTCATGAATAATTCTGGTTTTAAGTTACGTTGGTCATGCATATTAATTTTGCTTTTTGTAGTGGTAAATTTACGTTATTTTCAACATTAGGTTAGCTCAGATAATGATGAACCACAGATTTTTAATCGACCCCTGAAGGCCACGACATTTGATGATGATAAAGACCTGGACACGAGCCTTAATAGCGAGACACTTTCTGGGCTTCTCCCACCGGGCATTGAGTCTACGTGGACCGAGCAGCGTGCATCCACAAGCTCTACAGACCCTTATGATAACGATGCAGCAGCCAAGAAACAGTCCAAAGGGAAAGGCCTAGTTAGCAGGGGGACATCGTCATGGACAGAATTTGTTGTAGAAACCAGGGAAGATAAAAGTAAATTCCCCGAGAGACCACAACCCGTGAAGGTAGTATCTACATAGTCTTCTCTGACAATTTCATCCTTTTATACATTTTCATTTTATTTGCCTAAAAAATTGCTCGGATTTTTTTTGCATATTAACTAGAAATTAAACACTCTAGGACTTTATTATTCTCAATCTATTCATATCTCCTAGAGAAAACTGAAGCCAGCAAAAACACTCTGACCGAAAAAAAAAAAAAAAAAACTCTGGAGGAACCCCACATCACCGAAACTTTTTCTTTAGAACTATTCAAGATGGGAAAAAGAAACAAAATAAAACCTGGATTGCTAACTAGTGTTTAAAAATATTTATCTACTGACTGACGAACATTATTATGTATTTCAAATTTTCCAGGTTCAGAACTGGATTGAATCCGCTGATGATGCATTGAGTATGATAGAAAAGGAACTTACTACACATCCAACAAGAGTAGACAGCTCTCAGCAGACGACGCAGACTGACGACACAGAAAAGTACGAGAGTGAAGAAACGGCTGAAGGTCCAAAGAAAAGTAGTTCTCATTCATGTACGTGTATGTATGCACAACAGTATGGAGAGTATATTACCGTATAACCAGAAAGTTTTAGAAATTAAAAAAATACTTTACATGTTCCTAAAACAAGAATTTTCAACATATAACCAAATGGTTTTTGAAAATGTCACTCTATTACAAAAAAGTACTAGAAATTTTTGAAAATGTGAAAATAAGAAATGCAGATGTTATTGCGAAGTAGAAAGTCATTCTCCACAGTCAAATGTAAAAAGATTCTCTCGAATCTACTTTTCATTTTGCAATAAATTGTTCTCCCAAAAATGAATAGTCTTTACACACTTTCTTATGAATATGATGAAAATCGTAAAATTCCCTCGACTCTCGCAAAAATTTAACATGTTTAAAGTATGTTTATTCGCTTTTTTCAAAAACCAGAGTTACTTCCCATTTGAGACGGTATCTGACGTAGACTGATCATGACGTCATCAAATTCTATGGAAACAGTCCTAAAAGACGGTATAAAATTGAGGTTACCATACCATTTTCATGACGTCACAATGGTATTACGTCAGATACCATCTGTAAGGGGAAAGAACTCTGTATTCTGCAAAGACTCAATACGGTGATGAAGATGTTTACATGTAATTACGTATGAAATATTTATCCATCTCAATTTTCCGCACCATTAAGCCACAAATATTTTTGAAAAATTACTGACCTTTTCAATCAGCAGCCACAGGGGACTTCGATACAGATGACAAGCGTATGAACCAACAAGTGATGAAAGAGGAGCAACGGAGAAATGAGCAAGATATTGTTACTAACATGGTGTCGCCCACGGCTCCCAGGCTACTGTCCTCTGTCAACGCTCTAAATATAGGTATGATGTCATATACTTTTAGAAGTTTTGATAATTGTAGCTTATAATGAAGAGCCTTTAAGGTTACCCAAGATATTCTTTTGTTGATGGCAAAATACGTGTACATGTATGAATTTATTCTTTCTTGTCAAGGCATATATACTAATATTTACATCACCAGTGAATTCCCATGTTAAACGCCATTAGGCAACTAGAATTATATTTCAATAACTTGGGTTGCTATTGTGACGTCACGTTCAAGTTTTGAATGTAGGGAGAATTTTCCGACATTAAGATACATTTGATGCTGCTACAGGCAAAATTTGTTATGTGCATGTAAATAAAAACGACCGATAGTTAGAATAAATGTAAATATAAGTAATGACTGTCTAACTTTTGGTGCTCATGGGTGTATAATTCTGGTTGGACACGTGCAAATTATCCGAGAATCGCTTTGCAATTCACTGAATTTGCACGTGACCAACCAGAATTATACACCCATGAACACCAAAAGTAAGACAGTCATTTCTTAATTGAAATATTGAAAATTGCAAAAATGAAAAAAATGTTGTTTTTCTATATTAAAAGCAGTTGTTTCATTTTTGATACTATTGTTTCTGAAGGTAACCCCCCTCCCCCAAACACACACACACTTTTAAGAAGGGCAGGTATGATGTTGGCTAATTGACGATCCTTCAGTACTATCGATCACTCTATCTTACTATGTTTCAGATCTTGTTTTGCATTCGTTGAACGAGGAGAATTTCAGTGTACCGGCTATTATAAGGGAAGCATGGGCCCAGCAACAAAGACGTATCGAGACTATCTATGCAGCAGGGGAAGGCTGTAATAGGATGGTAGAACAAAATAGTGAGTATGATCGACAGTGTACATTTTATGTTCATCCATAGAATAGATGTCTTTAATTTGTGTTTTGTTACGAATATGCACTGTATACATGGTATAGAAAGTACATCATACATGCAATACGCATTAGCACTTTTCATGCGATAAATGCACTTGCTGTGTGTTGTATACCTGTAACGAAACACAAAGTATGACATTTATTCTTATTCTAAAATTGTTACATGTATTTAATGAGGAGCTGCTACTAGTATGATTAAATGATGTTTGACAATGTACATGTATGTTTCAAAAGCATTTGTTCCTAGAATAATTATTCACTTGAAAAAAAATTATTTACTTTTAAGATAGATTTATTTTCACTTATTTTTAAAAGAGATAAAAACTTCATCAAATAATTATTTCATTTATTTTCATGTTTCACTGTGGGGATTTTTGTCCAATATTTATTCTGAGAAAATCATTAATTATTTCATTCATACATGTACCAGCTGTACATATATACATGTATGTTACAAATATTCGTGTCTGTATTTCCCCATTCAGATCAGGCCAACAGTCAAGGTACGTTGATAGAACGATTGGCTCGGATGTCCATGACCCAGTCAGGGGAGGATCTCAGTGATATAGACCCTAACACAGGGGCTCTCAGGAGGCGGATCCAGGATGCAGATAGGGATATAGATGAGAGGAGTAATAGTCCACTGTTCATTACCAGACAACCTCCAGTCTCAGAGAAAGAACACGCTCCAAAATCAACCAGTTTGACAGAAGCAAGCCCTAGTGGTTGGTTCATATACGTCAATATTTACTCACTTGTATCATACTGTATTGTAATTTTGAGTAAATGAAATGAAATTGAAGGCAAATACTTGAAAGACAGCAAAACGGGAAGGGACTATACTTAAATGTATTGATCTCTTCTCAGTCTGTCTGTCTGTCAGTCTCTTAGTCTGTGTCCAGACTTGATGTACTTGATAGAGATTAAATTTGATACATACATTGTACAATGTACATGTAGCTTGTACATGTAGGTGGATTAAGTTAGAGAGCAGTTTTAAGTTTGGTTATGGTTAACCAATTTTTGGAGTTTTGTGCACCTTGATGTCTTAAACTATTCAGAGTTCCGCATTGTAGACTTTCCCGCAAAATATTGCAATATTGACTTGAAAATTGATATACAGCTTTGTCTTAAATTGTTACAAAGCAAGTTTGCAAGTTACATTTAGAGGATTAGTGTCCATTGAGGACTGATCAAATTCAGCTTTCTTGACTTTGCTCTGCAATGAGTAGAGATAGAATGATGAAATTTCATACATGCATGTAACTTTGTGTCCGATTGCAATTTGATTTGAGAAAAAGTTGAATTCAATAAGAAAGAAAAGAATGTTGGATAGTTTTGTATAGATTTTTCATTATATGTGTTAAACTTCTATGTTTTGTCATCAGGTTTAGAAGAGAAAAAATCTACCAGTTCATGTGGCACAAATACAACCAATGCACAACCCATGAAAGTATTAACACCAAGGCCATGGAAAAGTGTTACAGGTAAAGTGTGAACAGTTAATTATGAATACAAGGGATGCATAAGGTGTAGGTTATCTATGAAAAGGTACATATGAACACTTAGGTCACAGAAAAGTGTGAACAGATACTTATAAACACAGGCCATGGAAAAATGTACGTAAGATTTGCTTATGAATACTAAGGCCAGGTAACAAGTAACATGTTACAAGTGAAGGGTAAACATTTCAAACATGTTAGCTGCAAATTTTTTGAAAAGAAAAAGCTCTGCAATCTGACCATACTGTCTACAGTGGTTTCTTGCTATTGTTGCATGTAGGACTTTTTGATCACTTTTGACGTTTTATGAACACATCATAATGAAGTTTTGAACACATCATAATGAAGTTTTGAACAGATCATGATGAAGTTTTGAATGCATCATAATGAAGTTTTGAACACATCATAATGAACTTTTGAACAGATCATGATGAAGTTTTGAATGCATCATAATGAACTTTTGAACACATCATCCTGAATTTTTGAACACATCTTAATGGAGTTTTGAACACATCATAATGAAGTTTTGAATACAACTTAATTAAGTTTTGAACACATCATAGTGAAGTTTTGAATACATCTTAATGAAGTTTTGAATACATCATAATGAAGTTTTGAACACATCATCCTGAATTTTTGAACAGATCATAATAAAGTTTTGAATACATCTTAATGAAGTTTTGAACACATCATAATGAAGTTTTGAACAGATCATAATGAAGTTTTGAACAGATCATAATGAAGTTTTGAATACATCTTAATGAAGTTTTGAACAGATCATAATGAAGTTTTGAACAGATCATAATGAAGTTTTGAAGACATTATAATTAAGTTTTGAACATTATAATGAAGTTTTGAACACATCATAATAAAGTTTTGAACAGATCATAATGAAGTTTAGACTACATCAATACCCTAATGAAGTTTTGAACACATCATAATGAAGTTTTGAACACATCTTAATGAAGTTTTGAATACATCATATTAAGGTTTTGAACACATCATAATGAAGTTTTGAACACATCGTAAAGAAGTTTTGAACACATCGTAAAGAAGTTTTGAACACATACAATATCGTGTATTAATTGAGTTGGCAAAGCCAACTATTCATTGGAATCGAATGCCCCAGTTAGGGCCTGCACGAACCGTGCAACGGTCAAAAATCTGTAGTCTTACTTTAGTAAGAAATAGTACCACTATTATTTGGACAAAAACATTTTAAACGACACAATGAGTGCAAGTTGTAAATGATGATTCCAATGCGATTATTGGAGTAAAAAAATGGTCTATAGAGCTATTTGTAATGAAGATTCGGTGTATAGTTCTCGTATCGCGTAGGAATTCACCTTTTTAGTAGTCCAAAGTAGCACTGCGCTATGCCGGCCATGCGGTATTTTTCCGGGGGAATGACCAGAGGTTAGGCCTAATGATAGTTATTATAACCATGTCGATTTATATTTCATTGATGAAAAGATAGATATAAAATAGTCTGTTGATGTCAATATAAATCGCTATGGTTCTTGCGTCTTAAGATCAGAGGACACTCGGAAGGCCATACGATGAACGGCGAACTGGATTTGTAGTAAATTCTTGAAAATAACTGATAGAATGTTTTAATATTTTCTTATCTGCTGTATAAAGGATTATGAAAAACCACAATTCGAAAGACTAGATCGTCTATTTACTGTATGTCGTTATCTGTTTATCGAAGTTCGATTTTTGGGAAGGAGGGGAGGGGGGTTGTGTTGTGTTTGAATGGGTGAATGAACGATGTACATTACAGTTCAGGTTATAAGAAGAGCATTGTCCCCGAGGAATATAATTTTTCAAGGCTGAATAAATCTTCACCTAATGACTGCAATAAATGTATATACATGTATGTCCATGTACTACTTGTAGTATTCCATCACACTCACTTCATCACGTGTTATTACCGTGGGCTTGGATATTCATGGAAACGCTGGGAAAAAATATTCTTTTATCCCATATTTACAGAACTGTACTCGTATAAAGCAAAATGGCAAATCGATCATCCACGTTGACTATGACGTTTAGTCTTGATAAGGCATAGGAAAAGTACTATTTTTGACGTTTTTGCACATACCAGTAAGGAGAAAAATATTCGACACACTGCGTCGCTTCAACCTTGATCAAAAGATGGCAGAAAAGTAAAGAAAACTTATCGAACGTCAATCACTTGGGTGTGATCATTGATAACGTCACAAGGAAATCATTTAATTTCTATTGTTATTATTAAGAAACGACGATTCCGTTTGGCTGAGAAATTTTGTTGATACCTTTATCAACACCAAACGGAAGTACATGCTTAGCAACGTCGTTAGCAACACTGTTTCAAAGCCGCAAATAAACGTTGGAAAGCAACAAAATGAAATGATAAGTAATCAATGTAATATGTTTTTGGTTGATCGAGGTATCGACACCAAAAATTGAGGAAAAACTTGTGTATCTTGCGCTATGTGCACAATGCAGTTTTCCCTAAATTTTTGGTGTTGATACCTCGATCAACCAAAAAAAATAAAAGAATGATTCCTTAAATCTATACCTCTTGTCTGGGATTTGCTTTTGTCCATGACTCGGCAAGTCTTGTCATTGTACAAGCAAATTCTGGACATTCGGAGTGCATTTCCTTGTCGATGCTCACACCTTATGATACATGTAGATTCTATAAGTCTTAATCCTATGGGGTAAGATTTCATTTTTACGTGCCTTTTAACTGTAATGTCAATTCAGACATTTATGATGTCATTCATGAATGCTGCGTTGGCTGATCAACATATGAAAATGAAAACCGGTACATAAAATTTTATTTTAAGCGCTTTTAGACAATGTGAGAAAAATAAGCATTTACTTGTACATGTAAGACACACTTTAAAAGTTATGACTTAGATTTATGCTGGTAGGGGACTTATACCGCTTAGAGATTAAGAAAAAACAAACTTTTTATGCACCCCGGAATCAAAGATTCGGGGGTATATAGTTTTTGGCCTGTCCTCTGTTTGTCCAAAAAACTTTGAATGGTAAATTATATGGCTTTTATATTTCACATATGTATTCCTTGTCACACAATTTTTCCATAGATATCAACATTTTTATGCCCAGTGACCCTGACCTTGACCTTTCACATACTTGGTGAAAAATGGTGTTTATACTCCGCCGGGAGCATTCGTATTTCACAAACAAAGGCTTTATTCAATATTAGACTTTGCCAACTCGCAGGACTTTCAGTCCTTTGATTTTTATGATTGGTAACATGTATGTTACGACTGCAATATCAGGACATTTAATATGAATTTCTGATTTGTTTTATATTTGTCAATGTGTTATAGAACCGGTCGAGGAACCTAAGCCATCAGTCAGACCTGGAGACACATCAGCCACAGTGTTTATTGACTTGAGAAATTTTGATGAGAAAAATAAAGAAAAGCAACAGAACATAGAGAGAGTGAAACAGATACTGAATATTGATCAAGAGTCGAGGTAAGTTGTTATTACAACCCTAATATTCAGGAGGACTTGTCATTATGACACCATCTGTCTGTCTGTTTGTCTGCATAACCTTGCAGGCAGAATACATACTTTTTTCTAAATTGTAAGCCCTTGAATCTTTATACACCAGACTAGGGTATAAGGATCAGTGAAATTCCAGCCCTTGATTTAGAGAAAATTTTCCATTAAAAAAGGGAGTAAAAATGATTTTTTGTGTGTGGCAAATTCACCCCCACTCCCCTCTTCCTTATCTAAATCTACACAGTCATGCAATGTTAAAAGGAAGAACTTTGAAACACTTTATAAGGAATTTTTAAAATCCAAAGTATTAAAGCTAATGCTTTGCTTTAGACATCAGAGGTTTAGACATCAGTTGTGTTACAGCTACTGATATAGCATACATGAACATGAATCTAGATGATAAGCTGCATTCTAAGTGTATATACATGTACACATACAGTATTTCTATGAATTGTAGTTCTGATGACAGTGACTCGGAACAGGACATGGGGCTTTGGTTTGAACAACGTCGTAAAATGAAACAACAGCTGGCGGCTAGAACGGGCACGGAAACCAAAATGACAAAACCAAAAAGTTTAAGGTCTGTAACATGTTCCATGTAAATAATGTGAGGGTTCTGTAGCGTTATTTGATGATCATGATATTAAAATCATCATACTGTCGTATGTCTTGATTTCTTTGCTGATATGAATTTATCATCTTTAGAATATGTATAAGATTCAAATTGAAGCAATGGGTGTGGAATAGAAATAAATACATTATTAGTAGACTATTGCAATTTTAAATCAACTAATGATGAGTTATGATTGAATGCTGTAGACTTTGCTAATTCAATATTGACATTTTTAAGTAAGGTTTTACAAAAATCTTCTTTTCAAATCGCAAATCTTTGTACATGTACTTGCAAAAATAAAGACACATTGTTTTGCCCTAAAATTGCAAAATTTTATACTTGTGAAAAATTCTGCTTATATGGTAATACCCTATGTATAACAATGCGTCATTCTTAGTACAAGCCATATTTTCAGATTCTGTGTAGGACTGCATTTTGAAACTTGTTTAATTTAGTAATTTCTTATTTGTTCAATTAATATGTTGAATTAATAAAAGTTTTGCTTTTTCAGTGCTGAAGGTTTCAAGAAGCCCCCGCGTGTCATCCATCTTCCTGAGAAAGATAACAAACAGAGAGACAATGACGGAGAAATAACGGAGGACATGGACGAGGCAGAGAGACTAGCTATAGAGGAACGTAGAAAAGCCCGGGAGACAGAGAGAGAGAAAATACGGAAAATGGAAGAGACAAGGTAGGGATGTGATTGAAGAAAGAGGGAAAAAGATTTAAGGAAAGAGTATAGTTAAGGTTCAAGGTCAAGGTCGGTTTTGCTTCTGCCAGGGGACAAGAAGTGGCAGTATCACAGTCAATTGTGCTTCACATGAAATTCATATGAAATGAGCATCATGTAAATTTTACATGAGTGTTCATGTTAAAATTCATATAAAACAAAGGAGGGGATCTCCAACTACACCAGCACCCACAGCAAAACCCCAAAACACCCAATGCAAAAACACAGAGCAGACAAGCACAGAAAGAGACGTTAAAGGGACAAGGAACTTCAACGAACAACACAGAAACATACATGTAAAACACAAAGGACTACACATAAACCAACGAGACCAATGGGCAACCGGTACCGACTTAGGACGGCCATAAAATATATAATAAAATATAAATTTCACGTAAGATTTATGTGAAAAGTATTTCACATGAATTTCACATAAATTTACTTCACATGAATTATTCTTTGTGACCTTCATGCGAAATTGAATTCACATAAAATTCATTTTGGTACTCGTTTTTCATTAATTTCACTTGAACTTGTTTAATTCTACTTTAATGTAAAGTTCATGTAAATTTCACATGAATTTCATACGAGGCACAATTAGCTGTGTAATAAGCAGCAATACAGCAGTATTATTTGTCGTTTAGAATAATTATGGCTGATGAAAATGCCGATGTTGATTGATGATAAATGTAATTACTACTGAAAAACTAGAAGATTTTATAATTAGTTATGATTATCATTGAAAATTTAAAAATTTGTGATAATTAACATAGGAAATTACGAGAGGAGAGAGAGGCAGAAAGACAGAGCAGATTACGATTAGCCAAACGTTTAGAGGCCCTGAGACCTTCAGCTTCCGTGGGTGGTAAACAGGATTGTGCCGAGGCCACCCCTGTAGTATTTGACCTCGTAAGTAGATGTATCACTTTTAACAAGCATTTATATCATGCAAGTACATTTGTACCAAGTAAGGCAAGTTTAATTTTTTTATGAACTATGCATGATAGTTTACATGTATGTTTAGCTTGAATTTACACATAGTTATTGAATCATTCAAATGCTAAGATGAAAAAACTGTTGGCCAAGTTACTTGAAATGACTGCCAAAATGTAAAAATAAAATAACTCCTCATCTCTCACAATCATGACATTAAGAGAAGGCTAATGGTACATGTATAAATTTTTACATGTGCATGATATCAGAAAGATTTTGGAAAAGGAAGTTTCAATCAAGTCCTTAAATCATACAATTCATTGCAAACATATAATAGGAATCTCAGAATGATACTCTATATCTCATACCTTATTAGGAGGCGTCGTATGAGCCTGCCCCTCACACATTACCAGTGACGCTACGGCCAGACATAGAGGTTCTGCTACTTACAGTACATCTCTCCAGTAATGGTGAAATCATCCTGCACAGAGGAAAAACTAATAAAAGTGTAGACACAGGTAACAGCTTCTTACACATGTATGAAATGTGTGATACAATGTATATGTCATGTACGTGTAACATAAACTTCAACTTAAACCTGGATTCTGAAAGAAATCCATCTATCAAATGAGCCATTTTAGCGATTACTTTTATCATAAGCTTTGTTTCTACAAAATATATGCGGGCTCATTGCATGAAAGGAATATGCTTGCTTTGTGTGACATTCCTATAGCTAACAGGCTGTTTTAACTTTCTTTCCATCAGCAAGTTAAATTGTCTTGGTCACCTGGTTACTTTCTCCAGACAATTTCAAATTTTTTTAAGGATTGTTTTTCAGCTTTTGCACTTTATCAGTGTGTATTAGCAGTAGGGAATGGAAACAAAATATGTAAAGCACAAAGTGCTCTTCATGATTTTTTCCCAATCCCTACTGCCAATACACACCGATAAAGCACAAAAGCTGATGAACATTCCTTAACTTTATAATTTACATGTTAATTAAGTTGTTTCTATCGTTTTTTCATCCTGTTTCTTTAAATTTGAAATGTCATAGCGTAGGGAGAACGTCACTTGACGTAACAGCAAACGAACTTTCAAAATTTTTCGCAAGCTTCAAAGTAGTACCTTTTGAACAGAAGCTTTGTAGAAAAATGAGAAACTGAATTTTGTCTTATTGTTGTATTTTGAACATTTCAATTAAAACAGAAAAAAAAATTGAATCTAAAAATTTGGGGATGTTTGTCCAATATAATTCAAACCAAACTGAGGGTTACACTGGAGAAATTTTACAGAACTTGGGAGAAAACAATTGAAAACTTGCTTTAACACACTGTTAAATGTTTAAAACCTATGAAATCAATCCGTACAATTATACATACTTCTGTAAATTTACCCTGTTTCTTCTTGAAGTAATTAGAATGATCCAAAAGTCGAGTATAGCCGTGGAAAAAGATACAAAAATGCGAAAACTTGATCAATATTTTCACAACTTACCTCAACATTGCTCAAGATTCGCTGATACTCGAAATATCTCCTGATATTATGATTCCATTAGAAGCAAATATTAATTCACTGTTGATAAATGACACAAGTGGATCAAACCCTCATCCTTCATCCTAAATTAATCAAATATTTGATCCACTAATGCCTGATCGCTCATCCAAGCATAGCACTTTCTGTAGATGGCAATGCAGGTCGTCCTTGAACTTCGTCTACTGACGCTTGATTTACTTACTATGTCACTTTTCTTGGAAGTGTACATGTGGGTGACTAGATTTTGACACATTTTTAATCACTGTGAGTATCAGGGTTGTTCGATAATGGAATATACATGTTTTGAAACTGTGTAAAGCAATAATAAAATGGGCATTTTATGAGAAATTAATCTGCATATGTTCTAAAGTCACGTGATAGGCTCTTGCGTTTATGGAGAATTAAAGCAAGAGTTGGTTTGGTACCTTTATATAAGGGAAACCCAGTAGGAATGTAAATATTTCTTCTTAATGCCAGTACCAGTAAACCAGGACAGACCATGTTTTATGATTTGCCATGCATTATTTCTGTTACATTTGTTATTTACAGGTGTTGGTCTATCAGCGAGTTATACTGTTCTGGTCACTTGGCTACTGTCCTTGGTACCCGACAATTTCGACTTCTTTCTTCCCAATGGCAGTACCAATAGATCGGGCCAGACCATGTTTTACGACTCGCCGTTCCATGTTATTGGCTTACAGCAGTTATGGATGGATGAACACTTGAATCTAGTTGTGGCAATCACCCCAACTAAAGAATTTGATGCAAAATATGTGCCAAATAAACCCAAGAAATCAAAAGTAAGTCTTATAGTATTTTTAGCTCGCCGGGACGAATGTCCGGAGAGCTATTGTCATACCCCCGGTGTCGGCGTCTGCGTTGGCGTCTGCGTCGGCGTGCGCGTGCACAAAAACTTTAACCTTGCTTATAACGTTTAAACCAATACAGATTGGGCTTTCATATTTCACATGTGCATTTCTTGTGACAAGACCTTTCCATGGATACCAAAATTTTTGACCTTGTGACCTTGACCTTGGAGATTGACCTACTTTTGAAAAACTTTAACCTTGGCCATATTTTTTGAATGGTAAGTGATAGGGCTTTGATATTTCACATGTGTATTCCTTGACCTTGGAGATTGACCTACTTTTGAAAAACTATAACCTTGGCCATATTTTTTTATTGGTAAGTGATAGGGCTTTGATATTTCACATGTGCATTCCTTGTGATAAGACCTTTCATGCCGTACCATAAATTTTGACCTAGTGACCTTGACCTTGAAATTTTACCTACTTTTCAAAAACTTTAACTTGGGCCATAGCTTCTTTACCCCCGAATAGGGAGGGGCTTTCATATTTCACATATGCATTCCTTGCGATAAGACCTTTCATGCTGTACCATAAATTTTGACCAGTGACCTTGACCTTGAAATTTGACCTTATTTTCAAAAACTTTATAATGGGCCATAGCTTCCTTAGCCGAAGTGTTAGGACTTTCATATCGACATATGTGTTCATTGTGAGAGTATTATTTATTTATTAGTTATTTATTGTTGTTGTTGCAATTTACATATGGTTGCCACCGGCGAACTATGTTGTCATTCTGACAAGTCTGGTTGTTATTCCTTTATACCTTGTACAATGCATGATCAGATTTTGAAGATAATTCTAAAAATTGGATGACTATTCAAGAACATAGAATTTGCAGAAGTTAAATTCTTTTGAAAATAAAGAAAAAAAAAAAACCCCAAGGAACATAAATTTTAGTCTTTGGCTATGCTTAACTTAGAAATGAACATTGCTTTAAAACATTAACAGTTGCTGTAAACTGAATAAGGCTTGATTCAGGTAAAATAATAAGTACAATTTGAAATTTTTATGTAGCTTCTAAAATTTCTTATTTTTGGGTAACAAATAATTGCCTTGTAGTACAAAATCCTCATGTACTTTAGAACAGACATAATCTGGCGATGACTAAGTAAACATGTAAATGTTTTCAGTAATTTGGGAATGGGGTCGGGGCCAGTGCATTTGGGAAAATTAACAAAGTTTGGGAATATTTTGGGAAGTACTAATATAAAGTAAAATGACAGTTTATACAATCAACAGTTCAGGACTGAATGTTTAATCAGATGATTTTCTTTTAAATATGATTCAACTTCTTATGATTAGAACAATATTGCAAATAATCAGTAAATTTGCTACTTGTAAACCAGTAAATTTCACTAATTTTGTTGATAATTCCATCTATATGTGATTGTGAAATTTTTAAGGCTACAATTGGGAAAAAAAGATACTATTTTTCATTGGGAATGGGGCCGGATAACGGACCCAAAAATCCAGTGAAAACGAAACCTCGTCGGTCTGACGGACATGACCGGTAAAAATCTGCTCGGACCGATGAAAATGTTGTAATTGTCGGTCCAAATGTCCAGAAATATTTTCTCAATAAGTAGTTTTAAAAAGTCTTAATTAAAAACGTTCCATGTCAGTATCAATTTTTCAACTGTTTCACTTTCTTTTCTACGAAGATAATAGGTCAACTCATGTGGTCATTGAGTGTTGCGAAGACAACGCACCCTGCGACATATAATAGTCCTATTCTGATCAAAAAGGCCCATAAAATCGGCTGCTCCCTGGTGCGCATTATTCTACGGTGTCCATTTTTAAAGTCCCGTACTCGTGTAAATTTACGTTGCAACGTAGATTAATACCTGGTGACAGTAACGTGTGGATCACAGCTTTCTGTACATGGCCAGTCAGAAGCACAAAATTCTTCTGTTCACTGACAATGTGCTATTATCAATGACTTATAAACTGTGTACAAGTCCTTGCTATTATGATACAATATATTGATTTTTCTTTGACATTCTTTCTTATCCTCGTTCTGCGCCTGAGATTAAAATCTCCAACGTCCACTTACGTATCTGATCTACGTTAAGGTACTTGTGTATGCGTTCGTCCGTAAAATTATCATGTCATTTTAAGTGGCCAGTCAATGGGTACAAATTGAAGTAATAAAATTTGTACAGAAATGTCAATTGCAGCCCTCTCCCCCTTCCTCTTCCCTTATCCCTAATATCACCAAAGCTTAAATGATAACATAGCTGTCTATACGTGGACACGATTTGAAAAATACAGGATGGTGGCTGAAAATTTGGTCATATGCACTGTGGATTACTCATTGGAAATGATAAAATTGGGAATTTCACGACAAAAAAATGTGCTAACGTCTAATGTATCGTACATACATGTACATAGTCTTCAAAGCCTTTCGAAAATTTATCATTTTTGGAAAGACCCTGTCATGAACAAAGATGGCCCAGTGAAGTGTAAGTGGAAGATTAGCAAGTTTGCCTTCCCGATCACTGATGAGAAAAAAAGGTAAAAATTCTTCGGACCGGTAATAATTGGTTCGGACCAGTAATCTTTTACATATTACTAGTCCGAATGACCAGTAAACCGTCACAAAGTTTCGCGTTCTCTGAAAATCCCTGGATTATATTTTATTTTTTCATTTTTCAGCTGAAGGATGAGGTCAAGGACAGTTCCCCTTTCCACCAACTTGTGTCTAAGTTTCTATCAACCAACACCCTACACAGTGTGTGCCCCTGGTTACAGGACTTGGTGTCAGTAGAAGTTCCAGGGGAGTCATCAGGGTACACTTATAGGTAAGTTAGGTATCCCTCCCTCCACCTGATAACAAACACCCTACACAGTGTGTGCCCCTGGTTACAGGACTTGGTGTCAGAAGAAGTTCCAGGGGAGTCATCAGGGTACACTTATAGGTAAGTTAGGTATCCTTCCCACCACCTGATAACAAACACCGTACACAGTGTGTGCCCCTGGTTACAGGACTTGGTGTCAGTAGAAGTTCCAGGGGAGTCATCAGGGCACACTTATAGGTAAGTTAGGTGTCCCTCCCTCCACCTGATAACAAACACCCTACACAGCGTGTGCCCCTGGTTACAGGACTTGGTGTCAGTAAAAGTTCCAGGGGAGTCGTCAGGGTACACTTATAGGTAAGTTAGGTATCCCTCCCTCCACCTGATAACAAACACCCTACACAGCGTGTGCCCCTGGTTACAGGACTTGGTGTCAGTAGAAGTTCCAGGGGGAGTCATCAGGGTACACTTATAGGTAAGTTAGGTATCCCTCCCTTCACCTGATAACAAACACCCTACACAGTGTGTGCCCTTGGTTACAGGACTTGGTGTCAGTAGAAGTTCCAGGGGAGTCATCAGGGTACACTTATAGGTAAGTTAGGTATCCCTCCCTCCACCTGATAACAAACACCCTACTCAGTGTGTGCCCTTGGTAACAGGACTTGGTGTCAGTAGAAGTTCCAGGGGAGTCATCAGGGTACACTTATAGGTAAGTTAGGTATCCCTCCCTCCGCCTGATAACAAACACCCTACACAGTGTGTGCCCTTGGTTACAGGACTTGGTGTCAGTAGAAGTTCCAGGGGAGTCATCAGGGTACACTTATAGGTAAGTTAGGTATCCCTCCCTCCACCTGATAACAAACACCCAACACAGTGTGTGCCCTTGGTTACAGGACTTGGTGTCAGTAGAAGTTCCAGGGGAGTCATCAGGGTACACTTATAGGTACATGTAAGTTAGGTATCCCTCCCTCCGCCTGATAACAAACACCCTACACAGTGTGCATTCCTGCTTACAACATTTGGTTTCAGTAGAGGTTCCAGGGGAAGAGGAGTAAACTGGGTTTGCATACAGGGAAGTCAACTTATACTGAAGTGAACTTAAAACTATAAAAGTTATTATTTCATTTAGAGTAAGTAATAAGGACTGTGCATGCTTTGTAAATGACTTACGTTTACTTTGAATCATTATTTTTCAGGCCACCCCTACCAAATATTACAACCAAGCCCTTGTCAACGTTCGTACAGATCAAACCTGACCAATCCGCTGCCAGTAAAGTATTTAACTCCGCTGTCGGCTTTTTCTGGCAGACTGTCGACAACGACGAGGCGTTATTTGAGCAGACTCTAAACGACAGTGCTGTGTTGTATGACACTCAAATAACAATGTCACTTGTTTACAAGAAAATTTTCCGTGACTCACGATCTATGATGGGTATATTTAACCGTGTGTTACAGGAAGGGCTTGATCTAGCCGGCATTCGGTTAGTGTATCCAGGAAAGCCGTTAATTAGCCTTGCCTCTGGAAATTCGTATGTGCCAAATCAAAACCAAAATGCTCAAAGCGAGAATGAAATTCTGAACAAAATAGGGCCAGTATTAAGTATAGCTCTGAGAGGAACATTTGCCAGGTCGATATGGCTAGATGCCGTGGGACCGTCTGATCCAGTACTGGCTAGACGTACAGATCCTAATTCTTTGTGTGCTCTGTACGGGGGTGATTCAAGGGATGAATGTCTTCTGTTCTGTCCAAGGAATCCATCTCGCATTCAGACAGAATTGTCAAGATGGTTCGGTGCTCGTGTGCCACCAGGGGGTGTTATTGACGTAGGCACTCCGTACACAAGGAAAGATCATAGTAGGAGTGGGAGTCCAAACCGACGGAAATCAAAGCGTGTGACGTTTTCCGAAGATTTGGATTTGGACAAGAACGTTAGTCTACAACACCGTCCCGCAGCATCTTTATCTGCTACAACAAAGAGCGGCATATTTTTGGTGCTTTCCCCACTGGTGCCTCCAAAGTGTTTTGGAATCGTCATGGCAACATGCCAGAGGCGTGGTTACCAGGTTAGAGGAATCAGAAGACAGAGATTGACATCAAAGAAAGCTGGCTGTCTGGGTAGGTGATGTGATTACTTAAAAAAAATTAGTTTTTTGTCAGTTAGAGAAGTTATATTCAAAAGTTGGGCTTATACTGGAATTAAATAAGCTTTTCAAAATGAAGTATAAAGTTATATACTTGTACATGTACATGTACTTGTACCTTTAGTTTAAACACTTGTACATTAATAAAAGTAAGGGTAACCTTTTTTCTAATTTCCGAGATTTATTCAAGCGTTCATCTGCTTCCCTGATTTTCTTTTATCTTTCTATGTCAATAATTAATAATATTCTATGTATACTCTACACAATTATAATATCATGTATATCATGGATTTAGTAATTTTCATTCCTTTAAGTTCTCAATATTTTCATGTATATACATGCATTACAGGTGTGAGTTCTAGTCAATTGTCTGCATTCTGTCCTACCCACTCTGACAGCAGTGACCTTGAACCCCGACCTAGTAGCCATGGCTGCGACCCGACCTCACCCTGCACTGTTCTTTTGTTGGAAAAGGAGAATGCAACACACAGTGCTGCTAGCCTTATAGAGGCGTGTATGATACAACTTACACTCTCTGGTACCATGGGTACGATATTAGTAATAATACGTTTTAAGCCTGTGGCATTTCATATACTGTAAACGTGGTTATTTTCGCTGGGGGGAAATTTGGCGATTATAACATCAAGACGTTACACGTGGGGGAAATATTCGCGATAAAAATTTCTTGGCCATTGCAGGAATGCAGTGGGGATATTTTCGCGTGGGGGAAATTTTCGCGACATCATTTGAATTGCAAAAATCGCGAAAATTACCCTCACGCAAAAATTTCGACATTTACAGTATTTTAATGAGGATATATCATGTAATTTGCAGTAATTGATGTTTTGGGCATTAAAATTCAAAGTATTTTGAAATTCACCAATAGGTTACTCAATGATATTATTCTCAACATACTAAAAGTCAAATTTTGGTGTTAATTCTTATTAGTGCTTATAATTGTAAATAGTCATTTTATACTGTTCATAGCATTTTCAACTGTATCAAGATCGAGTAATGAAAATTACATAACATGTAGATGTCATTACCATTGATAGGAGCAGAAAAAGATGATGAAAAAATCCAGCTACATTTGATAATTATTTTTTCTGATGACATATGAAAATTATGTTTTATTTATATTGTATAGCTAAGATCCAGCTATCGTGTGATTTTGACGTCCAGTCCGGCCATTTACTACATGCAGCGCGTTACTCTGATTCTCTCCTTACTAACCTCGGAGGTGACTTCACAAAGGTATTTTGAAGAGTGTTCTTATGTCTTGTGCGCCAATTTCAAAAGTAATTTTTTTTTCAAATGTGAGGTCAAAGTCATTTTCAGGTCAAATCTAACAACTACTGTACATAAATTATAATTCTCAGTCAAGTCATTCATATTTTTCTGTTTGCTGAAGTGTTCAATGGAAAAACTGAGAAAAGGGATCTCAAAATCATGACATTGATTTATTATTGCTGCTTCCAACATGTGTCCATTTGAATGGTATTGATGCTTATCCGGGGCACTTAATCGTCAAAATATGGGGCCAAAATTTATCCCCATTCCCCCCTATATACATGTAGTATGATTTTTCCCCTTATATGGTAGAAAAATTCCCCCTATTATACCCAGATACTTTGCTGCAAAAAAAAACCCACAAAATTTCGCATTTACACTTGAATCATTCATAATTTGTATGTTTTGATTTTCTATTGATAAAGATTACTTAAGAATTTTGATACATGTATTAGTATATTTGAGTATCTGTAAAGAATTTAATCATTTGCAGTCTCAGCTTGGGTTAGAAAAAGATATTTTTGAAAGTGTTCCAAAAGAGTAATAAATGTCATGACTATATATAACAACGGAACAAATCTGAGTTTATATTAGATTCAGCTCTATTTTTTATCACAAGACCATGTGCATGTATTTGAAGGTATGCTTTACCTTACAGTGTATCGACCATGAAATTCAAGTCAACCCAAGTTTTATTATTCCCAAACTCTACACAAATCCTGAAGTAGAACAAGTGGTAGTTCTCCTTATGCTGGGGCATGATATACTGAAATCATCAGGGTTATTTGTTGGTACGTCATTGTTTGTATTTTACATCTCTCCTTCATACTCAAATATGTAAATTTATCATAGGATCTTATATCACTTTCATTTCAAGAGATTTTCCTTTATAAACGCAATGTCTTTTCCTTATGCATATAAAGGGTTACTTTTCATTAAAGACGGTATCTATCATGCAAAATTGTATTATACTGTTATGGAATTTCTATAGAAACCACATATTTAAAGCATGTTAAAACTTTCTGTAGATTTAATTTAGGTCAGATACTATCCAAATGGGAAATAAGTCTCAGAGGCATTAGATAATCTTATTCTTTTGTTTACAGTCTCAGACTGAATAATTAGACACTCTTAACTTTATGACTATTTACACTGAATTCTGAAATTTCCTCTACCCATTTTTTAATTTTTCTTGATTAAACCTATTAAAACAACATCAGATTTGTATATATTTTTACAGGGAAGTTGTTGAATGCAGTACCTTATGGTAAGACAGCACCGGTTTTACTACTGAAGGAGGGCTTTGAGTTACTCGGTATTAAATGGGTTGCTACACTTACCAAGTCTCAAGCTAAAGAAGTCAACCCATACGAGCTCGGAGATAAACTGTGGAAAGACGCCATTCACACGCTAACTACAGGTTATCTTTTTCTCAGATATATACAAGTTTAGACCAAACTACAGTGCTCCTTAGACCTACCATAAAATGGAAAAATTTTGCATTAATTTATTTTCGCGACTTTGAGTAAAGAACCTGTATTACGCTAAACATTTTTATTTTTGTGCTTTTTTATTTTTTTGCCATTCTACTATGGGTCAAAAATAAAATTTCATCATACGGCTTTGCATTAATTTGTTTTGTGGTATAATTCACAAATTATTCACTTTAAGATAATTTGAGAATAGATTAAAACAAGTCTGCCTAAAACAAGTACAAACAATTGTAGCTACTGGATATTCAGTGCCCTATACTGTTCTGACGTACATGTACCTTATTGGACCTCTCTTTCTATTGTGTTACAGAGCCAGCCCTAGTTCTAGCACTGAGGTCAGTGGATGGATTCAGGAAACTTCAGTCTATCATACCCTCCATAGATACCAATAAAAAGTCAGGACATATTGATTACATCATGTCGTCAAACGCAGAAGAGGCGTACGCCTTTACTCGGGCATTCTTTACCGATCGTGAACTTTTCTCTGATCCAAAAGCTCGTACCCTGTCAGCCTATATGCCGTCAGATAATGTAAATGTGGATCCGTCTGGCAAGTAAGTATGACCATCAAAATATGATTGAAATTTGAGCATTTCTCAGACCTGCCTACTTTTACAATTTTCGACCTTTAATTAAGCCCTACGCTTTTGCTATTCCATTTTACGCCTAAAACTTACTTTTGAGCAGATTGAAGTTTCCGATTTTTTGAGCTCTTGATTGAACATATGTCTTCCATATGGTACTGACAAGCGCATACATGTAAATTCCTAAAATTGGTGTTTATTGTTGACGCGGACAGAAGGTGTTTTCTTGTCCTCAAAATTTCATAAGTGGTTGATATGATGCTTTAGTCCCCAAAATTACACTTTCATGAAAAAATGTTACACTTACGGTGAGAAACAGGTAGGCAGGTCTGAATTCTACTTTTAAGCCTGATCAATCAGTATTACTTCATGTAAATGGCTTCAAAGGAGGACACTTGTTCAAATTATTCATCACATGAGTCATGGCCCTTGGGCATACACTCCTCCCCCGCTTTATCACCCTGTTTTAACGCTAAACTCGTATACCGCCATAATTTTGTGAAGAACAGAATTCTCCCTTTTTTATGCCGTTATTGGTATTCAAATTTTCAATATGCTGATGCACACAGTCACTGATTTTATTGACATCATCAGTAAACCTAGATATACCGCCAAATTCTAGAAAAACAAAAGGTGGCGATATAACGGGGGAGAAGTGTATATATTTTAAATGACTCTACTCTTTTCTGCATTATGCAGGCATTTATGGTTTACTGACATATCTAAAATTAAAGTCATAAGTAATGCCGTCATGATAATAAAAAAAAAATCAATTTTAATCCATGTTTTTGTGAAAAGAACTTATTCTGAGTAAACAATTAAAACTGTGTGATGTACATGTAAATGCAGGTAAGTTTTTTGGAAGCATCCTCACCATAAGAAAAAGGCTGAATTAGATTTTGCAATGAATTATAGCGGAATCCTTTTCACTTAAAATGGAGAAAAAATTCTTTAAGTCAGCATCCGACTTGAATGTATTATTTGTTTTTCTAAAATTTTTCCACCAGGCAATCCTCTCACAAAGATGATATCAGCCGGGACTCCATCTTCCATTTCATGCTCCGCGGCCCTCGACCAATCACAACGCTTCTTGTTATCAAGCCAAGGGCGCTGAAAAAACACCTGCCGAAACTGCTGAGGAAAATTTCCCAGGAGGGCTTTAAAGTGGTAGGGCTAAAACTGCAGGTTTTGGACCAGGCTGAAGCTAGAAAACTTGTACCTGCAGAAGCTAGAGGGGTAGGTTGATATACATGTTTATTAAATGTTGACCCGTATGAAGATTTGTCACTGATTCATATCGGCTTGTAATACATACATTGGAACCTCTTGCTGCAATTTAAAATTTAAGATCAAAGGGTGTTTGATTTAAGATTTAACTAATTATTTTGACTTCATAATGATATATCTACCCATCTGATTGTGGGAAAAAATTACATGTTAGTGCTAAATTTCATGTTATTGACCTCATAATGGTTTTATAGCAAACACAAACCTCAGTCAAACATCAAAAATGCATTTGACTTCATGAATTTCTTAAGTTATCCATTGTACAATATTGTCATTTTAATCATCTCCATTGTAAAGTATGGCATACCTGTCAACTTTTTTCAGACAAAAGAGGGTCAATGACCCTCTTTGGGAAATGAAAAAGAGGGTCATAGCGCGCGAAACAAAATCGCGACCTTTTGTTTGTGTCATTATGAATAAAATTTACCCCCCTCCCCCCCAAAAAAAAACAGGTTAATAAAGTTCATATTATTGTAAGACATGTAAAGCATATTTATTTAAATTGTAATACTGCATAATCATGATAATGTAGCACATGTGTAAAATTTTAGGACTTATTAATCAAGGCCTGAATGTTCATAGTTGAATTTGCTACGCTAGATATATTTTTATTTAGTCATTGCTATACCATGATGAAGATTTTGTGTGAAATAAACTCTACATTTCACTGCTTCAATTGTTTTAAACACTATAAAAACATTTGTCCCTTTTCGTCTGCATAAATCTCCGTGTTTACGATCGTCTTTCCATAGACATTCCCAATTAATAATCCAAGCCCAGGTCGTTAAAACAACATGAAAGCGGCTAATTACTTCCCAAATCACTAAACAAACATCCCAATTTACCTGTAAATGCAGGTGTTTTAATTGAAAAGTCACAGCTGGAAATTGAAAGTCCCAAGTTATAGACGGAACCAAATTGGAATCGGGTGATTCCCGGGTCAGCAACGAAAAATCAGGTGAAAGACATGACCTGCGCGGGTGATAAAAAATAATCGGGTCAAATGGGTAAAAAAGCGGGACTGACCCGCGGAAATCGGGTCAGTTGACAGCTATGAAGTATGGTAAAATTTATGTCTGGTAAGGTACTATAAACTATATATTTTCTGGAAGGTAATAATGCCCTGATTACAGATATAAGACTCCTAGGTCTTAAAAATCAAAGCGAAAAAAAAAAAATACATGTATATAGGAAAAATAGACTATTTAGATGCTTTATAAGTTATTCCCCAAAATTATTATTTCTGAGTTTTGGGCATTATAACCTTTCAGAAAATATATAGTTTGTAGTACCCTTCCAATCATGGAAAAATGCCATATTATACATCAGATACCTTAAAATTAATGTACTTTCAAAAGTTTTATGCTATCAGAAGGTTAAAACGGGAAAAAAAACCTAAATAGACAAGAAAAATAACAAAGTTTATAGTCATGTAATTTACTCAGAAATTTGTGAAAAATGACATCAATTAGTGACCTCAAATGAATGTTAAATTTGTGTTTGATTAAGGATGAGGCATTGGTGGAACAGCACGTTGATTACTTGGTTTCCGGCCCTTCACTGTCGCTGGTCCTCTGCCGTGAGAATGCCGTACGTAAGCTGCTGGATTTACTAGGACCCCAGGACCCTCTCAGTGCTAGAAGACAAAACCAGTTCTTGTGGAGAGGAACTTTTGGTGTGGATTCTGTAGTTAATGGTTTACATGGTAAGTAAAGATTTGGCAGGCATCATACTATTAGGTGCTTGACAAAGGGCTCTCAAGTCAGTGCAGACACAAATATTTTCTGCATAATAGAGGAATACCACTTCTCAGAATACCAAAATCTTTAAATTTTGTTTTTATGGTCTCTGCTTCTGAAAATTCTTACTTTTCAGTTCTTTACAAATTGAAGACGTCTTAAAATTCAGTGACATAGAATGGCTTTTTAGTAGAAAAAATGGGGTGACTGTTACTATGCTGACACATCAGCTAGTTTGAGGTGCGATTAAATCTAGATAGGAAATTAAATCTGAATATTAAAGATGGGCAGGTGCCCTTAAATAGCCTAAGACTGGTATTAACTCTTCTTTAACTCATTAAATATACAAAATTTCTATTTTATTTAGGTTCCATAGACTATGTCAGCTCAATAGAGGAACAGAAATCTTTCTTCCCATGTGGTCTGTGCTGTAAGTCTACGGACGACCTCATCGCAGAGAAGGTAAGAGTTGTCTCTCTTATGTTAGAATTGTCTTGAGAATTTGAAAATCTCAAAAGTTGGCAGGAAAATTCATGTTGAAATGAAAATAACATCAGGTCAATGCAGCTTGCACTTAACTTAATATTTACTTTATTGAATTTCAACAACATAACCTTTACCTACCGGCAAATATGAAGATAAAACATTCAAAGGACTTTCATATGGCTAATATCAGGAATTGATTTTGAAGAAGATAAGATGAAATGATTTCAATTTTTTTTAATTTTGTGTTTATGGTTTATAAATTAGTTATCGTTTAGTTCTGTGTATTAAGACATGATGAATCTAAATGCATGAAAATTCAAATAATTGAATAAATCTTATGATGCTATTCAGCCAATGACAAATTGAATGTTGATCGCAAAGGGAAAAAAATGTGCAGCAAAAGCATTTGTACATGTAAACCATACAATGAATACTTAAATCTTAATGGGTAAAATTCATACATGTGGTCAAACACATTTTATTTTATTTGATGATTATTATAAAGGTATTGAAGTAATTCCTACATTACATTTATTTGTTCTTAGATTGAAAGTCCAGCTGTGGATAGTCAGATAGACAATGGTTTCCATGATAACAGAAGTATAAACTTACATCAGTTAACAGACAATCAACAAGAAGTTCTAGGTAAATAAAAACTTTTTCATGATTTTTTTCTCTATTTACATGTAAGTGCATACATGTTGATTAGTACAAAGAATTTCTGTTGACTAATTGCTCCCTGATTACCTGAATCATGTATCATAAAGAGACGCAGGGACTAATTGCTCCCTGATTACCTGTATCATGTATCATAGAGAGACACAGGGACTAATTGCTCCCTGATTACCTGTATCATGTATCATAGAGAGACGCAGGGACTAATTGCTCCCTGATTACCTGTATCATGTATCATAAAGAGACACAGGGACTAATTGCTCCCTGATTACCTGTATCATGTATCATAGAGGCGACACAGGGACTAATTGCTCCCTGATTACCTGTATCATAAAGAGACGCAGGAACTAATTGCTCCCTGATTACCTGTATCATGTATCATAGAGAGATGCAGGGACTTATTGCTCTCTGATTACCTGTATCATAGAGAGACGCAGGAACTAATTGCTCCCTGATTACCTGTATCATGTATCATAGAGAGACGCAGGGACTATTTGCTCCCTGATTACTTGTATCATGTATCATAGAGAGACGCAGGGACTAATTGCTCCCTGATTACCTGTATCATGTATCATAGAGAGATGCAGGGACTAATTGCTCCCTGATTACCTGTATAATGTATCAAAGAGAGACGCAGGGACTAATTGCACCCTGATAACCTGTATTGCGTATCATAGAGAGACGCAGGGACTAATTGCTCCCTGATTACCTGTATCGTGTATCATAGAGAGATGCAGGGACTAATTGCTCCCTGATTACCTGTATCATGTATCATAGAGAGATGCAGGGACTAATTGCTCCCTGATTACCTGTATCGTGTATCAAAGAGAGACACAGGGACTAATTGCTCCCTGATTACCTGTATCATGTATCATAGAGAGATGCAGGGACTAATTGCTCCCTGATTACCTGTATCATGTATCATAGAGAGACACAGGGACTAATTGATCCCTGATTACCTGTATCATGTATCATAGAGAGACGCAGGAACTAATTGCTCTCTGATTACCTGTATCATGTATCATAGAGAAACGCAGGGACTAATTGCTCCCTGATTAATTGTATCGTGTATCATCGAGGCGACACAGGGACTCATTGCTCCCTGATTACCTGTATCATAAAGAGACACAGGAACTAATTGCTCCCTGATTACCTGTATCATGTATCATAGAGAGATGCAGGGACTAATTGCTCCCTGATTACCTGTATCATAGAGAAACGCAGGGACTATTTGCTCCCTGATTACCTGTATCGTGTATCATAGAGAGACGCAGAGACTAATTGCTTCCTGATTACTTGTATCACGTATCATAGAGAAACGCAGGGACTAATTGCTCCCTGATTACCTGTATAATGTATCAAAGAGAGACACAGGGACTAATTGCTTCCTGATTACTTGTATCACGTATCATAGAGAAACGCAGGGAATAATTGCTCCCTGATTACCTGAATCATGTATCATAGAGAGACTTAGGGACTAATTGCTCCCTGATTACCTGTATCTTGTATCATAGAGAGACGTAGGGAATAATTGCTCCCTGATTACTTGTATCATGTATCATAGAGAGACGTAGGGACTAATTGCTCCCTGATTACCTGTATCGTGTATCATAGAGGGATGTAGGGACTAATTGCTCCCTGATTACCTGTATCATGTATCATAGAGAGATGCAGGGACTAATTGCTCCCTGATAACCTGTATTGTGTATCATAGAGAGATGTAGGGACTAATTGCCCCCTGATTACCTGTATCATGTATCATAGAGAGATGCAGGGACTAATTGCTCCCTGATTACTTGTATCACGTATCAAAGAGAGATGCAGGGAATAATTGCTCCCTGATTACTTGTATCACGTATCAAAGAGAGATGCAGGGAATAATTGCTCCCTGATTACTTGTATCATGTATCATAGAGAGACGTAGGGACTAATTGCCCCCTGATTACCTGTATCATGTATCATAAAGAGACGCAGGGACAAATTGCTCCCTGATTACCTGTATGGTGTATTATAGAGAGATGCAGAGACTAATTTCTCCCTGATTACTTGTATCATGTATCATAGAGAGACGCAGGGACTTATTGCTCCCCAATTACCTGTATTATGTATCATAGAGAGACGTAGGGACTTATTGCTCCCTGATTACCTCTATCGTGTATTATAGAGAGACTCAGGCCTCAGGGACTAATCGCTCCCTGATTACCTGTATCATAGAGAGACGCAGACTCATTGCTCCCTGATTACCTGTATCATGTATTATAGAGAGACGTAGGGAATAATTGCTCCCTGATTACCTGTATTGTGTATCATAGAGAGATGCAGGGACTAATTGCTCCCTGATTACCTGTATCATGTATCATAGAGAGACGCAAGGACTAATTGCTCCCTGATTACCTGTATCATGTATCATAGAGAGACACAGGGACTAATTGCTCCCTGATTACCTGTATCGTCTATCATAGAGAGATGCAGGGACTAATTTTTTCCTGATTACCTGTATGGTTTATCATAGAAAGATGCAGGGACTAATTGCTCCTTGATTATCTGTATCATGTATCATAGAGAGACACAGGGACTAATTGATCCCTGATTACCTGTATCATGTATCATAGAGAAACATAGTGAAGTATCAATATTGTTAAAGGATCTGATTATTTTTTAGGCGTTACTTCCCTTGGAAATTAAACTGAAAATGTTCAATTATGGCCAGCAGAGGGTGATTCATTCCTAATTAATTTTCAAATTCAGAGTTACTTCCCTCTTGAATTTTGTCTCTTGTAAATCAATTATAACAGAATAAAAACTCCAATAGAAAAGTCAGGTTTGAAGTATGATTTCTCAGATACCATTCGAATATATATGCACAGCCAATGTAATTTCCCTGAGATGTTACTATTGAAAGGAACGTGCTGCAAATCGTGTATTAACACTCGTGACGTCACAATACATAAGATCTAAAGAAACATGCCGCGACGGCTGTTCTAACCTGCAAACTGAACCCGCGGTGATATGAATTTTGACGTCACTCTTTTACCTAGAAAAGGCAATTTCAGAAAACAAGAATGAAATAGACAACTATAGTGCATATATATAGAATAAATGTCATAATTTGTGTTTTGTTACGGGTATACAACACACAGCAAGTGCATATTTCGCATGAAATGCGCTAACGCGCATTACATGTACGATAAATGCACTTGCTGTGTGTTGTATACCCGTAACAAAACACAAATTAAGACACTTATTCTCTATGTGAAGGTAAATCTGTATACAGAGAGATCTAATACTACTCAGGATCTATGCGCGACAAAAAATTGTCACATAAAGGGGTAGGTTCACTAACTACCAAAATCGGCCCTAAATTTTTGCGAAAATAATTTTATGAAAATTATGATTCAGCATTTCTTATATTTATCTCAAACACCTGCCGAAATAGAAATTTAATATTTTTCATTGTCAAAACGTCACGTGCGTTAGTTATGACGTCACATTGTGACGTCATTTGCTCTGCATGACGGAAAATGAAGGAAAATCGCCATATTTTCTGCATAAATCTTTAAAATTAGTATAGGCGCCAACGCTGACCCAGCATAAATTTCATGTAGATCGAAAGATAAATTGCAAATCTAACTTTTGATATGAAAATAATTTTGGGTGAGGGCTGGCGCCCTACTTATTTTCATAGATTTTGACCAGAATTATGCCCATTTCTTATGATTTTTCAGCATTTTACGACTTAAGGCCGACTTTAAAGCCATATCTTTCGGTGTATTGCGCGTAAATCAAAATATTTATTTGGTATTTCAAACAACCATACATTTAACTTCCTGGATTCGAAATACAATCGAAATCTAAAACATTCTAAAATTAGGGCCGATTTTCCATGTTACCGAATCTGCTCCTTTAATTTCTCTTTAAAATACTGAATAAGGAGTGAAATACCTACATGTGTGTACTGAAGTGTGGGATACACGTGTTACAATTTTATTTTGCAAATAAAAAACGCAAACACTCGAGTACTTAATTTTTCAGCCTTCAACCTTTATCAGGTGCAAAAATAACTTTGCACATGTATGTGTAACAATGTATATGTCTTTATTTTGTTTCTTCAGAGCACCACCTCTTGATGCAAACAACCTGTGTAATACTAAAACCTCCCTTAGTAACAATTCAGGACAAAGGACAGTATCCTTATGTAGAGCTTATTGAGGGAATGCTCAAACAGGGGTAAGTTACATAATACTTTTTCTCTCACTGGATCATATATATTGTATACAGACATGTGCAGTAGTAAAACCTGAGCTCCCCTGTACAAATGTTCAGAAAGCTTCCATATTGTCAAACCATCGGTGTCCTGCGTCCACATCAGCATACTCATCTACAAAGATAACCTGTGCCATATCTCTTGAATTATGAGGGATGGGGCTTGTATACTTAATATCAATATTCCTTATGACCAGGGATTTTATTTGATCACATGGACTTTGTGGCCTTTGACATATTTTATTCTAAAAGCTTTCACCTAGGCAAAGTGAAAAGTTATAGTGCTTTTTCATTTCACATTTACAATTTTGACCAGAGCTTTTATTTGATATCATGACTTTTGTCCTAGTGACCATGAACTCTGACCTACTTTAACTTTAACCTAGGTACCGTTAACTATGAGTTGATATTTGTCTTTCTCTTAAAATTTCACATGTAGGTTCCTCATTACCATAGCTTTCACTTGATACCAAAACTTTACTTAGTGACCTTACATTTTGACCTCCTCTCTGGATGTTTACATTGAGCAAAACTTATGAGCTATTCTAACAAAGTATTGCTTTTGTGTATTATTCGTGCTGTTATAGTTTTAATTTTTGACTTGTGACCTTGGACTTTGACCTCCCCTCTGGATGTTGCTATTTACATTAGGCAAACCTGATGAGCTATTCTATCTAAGTATTGTTTTTGTTTATTTTTATAGTTTCGAGATCGCTGGGGCTAGAATGGTATGGCTTACACAGGAACAAGCCCAAGTGTACCTACATATCGTAAACGCCGGAAGCTTCAAAGATGTAAGTTTACTCACTGTGTACCATTATATGTTTGATTGTTATTAGTTACTATACATCTTTCTCTATAACACTAGGATAGGTACTTGTCATAGTTCAACACATATGAATTGTTGACCTGTATGATTTACATTTGACTGTATTTGGTTAATCTTAATCTTTCTCCTCTTAAATTCATGAGCTTGTATTATAAAGAAAAGTCAGCATTCAAGGTCTTGAAAGTTGGAAGGGGACAGACAATATCAAACAGTGACTGCATGCTTGGATCTGAATGGGGTCAGACTGTTAAGCAACCCTCCTCCCCATTTTCTATTGAATCCAGCAAAGTCTATTTCCATTTTCTATTTCCATTACCTGACAGTGTCTATTTTCATATTAAATTTCCAACACTGGAATGTAATTCACTAAATTTCATAGGCTGGAATCTTCTAATAAGATTTTGTAATTGATATTGTTATAAATAGAGAATCAAAAGGATGAATTTTGTTCCTACCACAGGTTCCATTGTTAACATCAGGACCGTGTATCGTACTAGCTTTACAGAGAGACAATGCTGTGTTGGCATTTGAATCCATCATGGGAAGGTAGGTGCATTCATTCTTTGTTGAATAATTTTCCGATTTTCTTCAACAAGTCATGAAAAAACATGCACCGATGTATGTGCAGAGTGAGCAAAACTGACTTTTAGGTAGTCTTTTACAAGACGTCAGTATAAAAGATTCATATTCTTAAGCAGTAATAGAGAAAATTTATCTCATTGAGCATAACTTTACTTTTAAATGTCAGACAGTTGTGTTGGTTTTGGAATCAGTGCATATAAATATCCATTCATCCGAAAAAAATTATTACAAAAACAGTTTTAACTCTGTTACGGAGTTATAGCATTGCTGTTATGTGTCCATGTATTTGTTTGTGTGTTAGGTCTCTTGTAAAAAGCATAAAATAATCTTCATAAATCCACAAATGTGCCTAATGGGGTAACAACGAACCCTATCGATTTTCAAGATTGAAGGTCAAAGCCACTATGGACTTAGGTTTGAAATTCTTGTGAATGGCATAGAAGACAAAACAATCATCATTTTAGAAAGATCAAATCTTCAACAAATGTTCCTCTGGGAAGAGGATGAACTCTTTTGATTTTCAAGATCAAAGGTCAAGGTCATTGTGGAGATTAAAACTTTCAGTAAACATTATATAAGACAAAGCTGGCATAATTAGACAATTTATTTCCTTTATATCTTCAATGTGCATTAGTTATCTATCATCAAGCTGTGAGATATCATGTGTAGATGTAAGTTTATTTTGGTTTGACATCTATTGAATGTTAACTTTTAAAAACATTTCATCAATTTAAAAATTTACAAATTTGATATAACGTCTTATCATATATTTCAGTGATTATGGTTCAGAGTCTCTGATTGGACGATACGGAGCATTGATAGGTAGACCTGCCGATATACAAGAGGTCAGTAAATTTTATTTATAATGATTCGTCTGCTTTTTGGGCTTTGTTTGTTTGTTTTCTTTTTTTGTGTTTTTTTTTTTTTGGTTGTTTGTTCGTTTGCATGTTGTTTTTTACTTTTTTTGGGGGGGGGGGAGGTTGTTGGTTTTGGAGGGGGGGGGAAGTAACTTTAGCTGACGATGAGGAAATTTTTATGCCCCCGGAATCAAAGATTCGGGGGCATATAGTTTTTGGCCTGTCCGTCTGCTTGTCTGTAACTCTGTTTGTCTGTTTATCTGTTTGTCTGTTTGTCTGTCTGTTTGTCCGAAAAACTTTAACATTGGACATAACTTTTGAATGGGAAGTGATAGGGCTTTCATATTTCACATGTGTATTCCTTGTGACAAGACCTTTCCATTGATACCAAAATTTTTGACCTCGTGACCTTGACTTTGACCTTTGACCTACTTTTCAAAAACTTTAACATTGGGCATAACTTTTGAATGGGAAGTGATAAGGCTTTCATATTTCACATGTGTATTTCTTGTGACAAGACCTTTCCATTGATACCAAAATTTTTGACCTCGTGACCTTGACCTTTGACCTACTTTTCATAAACTTTAACATTGGGCATAACTTTTGAATGGGAAGTGATAGGGCTTTCATATTTCACATGTGTATTCCTTGTGACAAGATCTTTCCATTGATACTAAAATTTTTGACCTCGTGACCTTGACTTTGACCTTTGACCTACTTTTCAAAAACTTTAACATTGGGCATAACTATTGAATGGGAAGTGATAGGGCTTTCATATTTCACATGTGTATTTCTTGTGACAAGACCTTTCCATTGATACCAAAATTTTTGACCTCGTGACCTTGACCTTGACCTTTGACCTACTTTTCATAAACTTTAACATTGGGCATAACTTTTGAATGGGAAGTGATAGGGCTTTCATATTTCACATGTGTATTCCTTGTGACAAGACCTTTCCATTGATACCAAAATTTTTGACTTCGTGACCTTGACCTTGACCTTTGACCTACTTTTCAAAAACTTTAACATTGGGCATAACTTTTGAATGGGAAGTGATAGGGCTTTCATATTTCACATGTGTATTTCTTGTGACAAGACCTTTCCATTGATACCAAAATTTTTGACCTCATGACCTTGACCTTTGACCTACTTTTCAAAAACTTTAACATTTGGCATAACTTTTGAATGGGAAGTGATAGGGCTTTCATATATCATATGTGTATTCCTTGTGACAAGACCTTTCCATTGATACCAAAATTTTTGACCTCGTGACCTTGACCTTTGACCTTTTAACCCAGTGACCTCAAATACATGTACTTAACAGAAAATAGTGTTCATACTAACAAAGATGCCACCGGGGGCATTCGTGTTTCACAAACACAGGCTTTATTAATTTTTCAAAAGTGAAAATTCAAATATTGACTTAAAAAAAAAAAGAACAATCAAAAGTAAACAAAAATCCTCAGACTAAACAAACAAATTATAAATTTAATAAAGCTGCATGTGGTGTATCTGTCTCTTATTTATCTAGTTAACATTTATTTGTTAATCTTAATTTGTATCTGAATTCTTTACATTGATCAACAAGGAGAGGTCTCCATCCTTGTCTGATGTTATCAGTTTTAAAGTCATAGAGTTGATGAATTAAAGGTGAACCAATGCATAGAACTATGTAATATTTTTTTTTCTGCCAAGACTTGTATATTCCTACTAGTAATGTAACCTTGTCTTCCATTCTAATGTTATGTAATCTATAAAAACTACAAATTGAGCATGTATCTGAAATCTCAGAATTTCAAGTTCAAACCATTCTTAGGCTTCATTGTAATAATAAGTTATTTTCAATAAGGATGTAGAGAAAATGAAATAAGTTTTTTGTATTGAGTGCTTTGATGTAGAATCTGGTGTTCCATGTCCCTTTTGCATCTCTTTCTTTGTATTTGTAATCTGTGTTTTCCCTTGTTGTGTTTTGATGTTTAGCTGTCGGTGCTGCAACTGGGTCTTGTTGGAGATTCCCTCCTTTCATTTTTAGCTCACCGAGACGAAAAAGTCCGGAGAGCTAATGCCATACCCTCGGTGTCGTCGGCGTCGTCGTCCGTAGACAAAACTTTAACCTGAGCTATATCTCTTGAACGATAAGGGATAGGGCTTTGATATTTCACATGTAGATACCTTGTGACAAGACCTTTCATTTGAGACATGACCTTTGACCTAGTGACCTTGACCTTGAACTTTGACCTACTTTTCAAAAACTTTAACCTGGGCTATATCTCTTGAACTATAAGGGATAGGGCTTTGATATTTCACATGTAGGTACCTTGTGATGAGACCCTTCATTTGAGACCATGACCTTTGACCTAGTGACCATGACCTTGGAATTTGACCTTATTTTCAAAAACTTTAACCTGGGCTATATCTCTTGAACTATAAGCATATGATACATGATAAGGGATAGGGCTTTGATATTTCACATGTAGATACCCTATGACGAGACCATTCATTTGAGACCATGTCCATTGACCTAATGACCTTGATCTTGGACTTTGACCTACTTTTGAAAACATTATATTTATTTTTTATGCATATATTTACTAATACCAAGACCTTTCATTTGAAACAATGACCATTAACGTAGTGATCTTGACCTGAACCATTAACCTACTTTTTTTAAATTAAAATTTTACTTAAACTTTAGCTCTATCTTTAGCTCTCTAAGGGATATGACTGATGTTAGATGCATAGACTGTTCATGACAATGCTTTTTGTAATTTTAGAAGTTTTTGATTTTTGACAAAAAAGCTGCTACGGCGAGCTATGTAATCTTTGATTACCCTATGTTTGATTGTGCTGGTATTACTATAGAGATTAGAAATGTACAGCATATAACAGATCTGACAAATCCAGTAATGTAGGGAGTCGCATACTTACCTTTCCATTATTGATACAGACTCAGTCTCTATTAAAAAATCATTTTCAGTGCAAAACAATTTACTTTGATGTCAACTTAAGTGACATTCCTGAAGTTCTTTTTTTCAAAACATTTAAATCATTTATGTTGGATATCAGTTCTCCATTATGACTTTTGTTGTACATGATAGGCTGCATGCCATGTAGGAGTTTTCTCCCATTGCATGCATCTGGGTACCTTCAGACGAGTTTTTGATCCCTTGGTGTAATATGTTCATATCCAGTACATGCTTTTTAAGTTCATTATTATCCAATAGTAAACCAATGGCATGCAGAAAAAAAAATTGCCCTATCCCTTATACACCAAATCAATAGAGATCTGTGGAAGCGGGAATCAAGTTTCTTTCACATGAGAACTTGAAGATTCCGATGATGATCATACATCGCTGAGATGACAATTTTAATTTGTTTATTAGAAAAGGAGAAAGCTCTCTGCGACCATAATTTATCCGCTCCATCTATAAAGTTTCCTTGAGTATCTCGCTCGTGCACGTCCCTAGCGTGTGAATTAAGTGTGGGATTCCATGCTTTTCCCTCCAATTCCCAAGCAAGATACAATTTAGTCATCAGTGTGGCAGGAGATACTTCACCCTGGATTGAGAAAAACTTGACATTTCTTAGAATTCTTAACAGAATAGATTGTTTCTCACACAATGCCTATGATGTTTGGTTACAAAGATGTAATTAGATGGTGAGTGAATGACTGACAAGACCGGCTTATTGACGAGCTTTGGAAAGTTGCCCCCGGGGGTAATTAATTTGTGAAAGTGAGGGGGGATGTTATACAGATTAAAGGAGATAGATTTATGAATGTTACACATGCATTGATCATGGTGAACTCAAAAATAAAAGCTAATTGATGAAATACAAGCTTGTTTACAAATATGACTTCTCCACACTAACATTTGTCGAGAGAAAACTTAAATGTAGAGCTACATCAAGAAAGTTTTTTTGTTCCATTGCAAGGCAAGATGACCCTAGGGATCTATTCATGTCATATGAATGGCTTCAACTAAAGCAAAATACATAATAATTTCATAAAATTTCTATGAATAGATGGTCAGACATTATGAAACTCAACAACACATGACAGTCAATGTCATATTTTTATTAAAGTTTAAAGGTCAAGGTCATATTTTCATGACAGGCTTGTTTGCATGTGTCTGGTTTTATGTTGATATACCTGGTCCAATGAATTAATTCCAAGGTTTTGTAGCTATATAATGATGGCTTGCAACAGAAATATTATAGTTCTCAAGATCAATATCCAAATGGATTTGATGGTGAGTTTGGTATAAGAAATGTATATATTGGAAGGGGAGGGAGCAAGACAGTAGAATGTTTTAGGATAAATAGATTAAATCTAACATTAAATCAATTCTGTTGAAATTCATTTTCGTTTAAGTTATGAATCTCCCAAGTCCTGTTTCACCACTGTCTAGTAGTATGCAGATTCAATACTTTGTATAGCTGTTCATATTGAGGGAACCAGCGTCTATGCTATGATTTATTTACCAATAAATATTATGTAACAGAAATAATTACACACTTGCAGTAATTCAAAGGACTCTGGTAACAAATTATAGGTGAGCTAATAGAGGCGAATTGTTTGATGCTCCTCCTGTAAATTTCTTTGAAATATGACTTTATTTGATCGGGAATTGATGGGACATTAATATGCCATGTCATGCGGCTTTCGTAAACATACCGTCTTCTCTTGAAGTTGCTGCGCCTCTTCTGATAGCTGTTCCTTGTCGTTTATCTAAAGAAAATTGAGATTTGATGTTTAAGTAATATATTTTCTAGGTTTCTTTGAAGATGAGCGAACGTATCATGTAAGGAAGATTATATATATGTAATTATATATACTATGTCTTAAAATGGTAGGGATCTTCTTGTGTAGTTGACTGGGTGCAGATGATTCAGCTCAGGTTTGAGGTATAACTTTTGGTTGTCTACTTTATAAGTTGTTGAAAAAGTGTAACATGTCCAGCTCAGATTTGAGGTATAACGTATGGTTGTCTACTTGATAAGTTGTTGACTAAGTGTAACATGTCCAGCTCAGATTTGAGGTATAACTTATGGTTGTCTACTTGATAAGTAGTTGACTTAGTGTAACATGTCCAGCTCAGATTTGAGGTATAACTTTTGGTTGTCTACTTGATAAGTTGTTGACTAAGTGTAACATGTCCAGCTAAGATTTGAGGTATAACTTTTGGTTGTCTACTTGATAAGTTGTTTACTAAGTGTAAATGATTCAGCTCAGATTTATGGTATAACTTTTGGTTGTCTATTTGATAAGTTGTTGACTAAGTGTAAATGATCCAGCTCAGATTTGAGGTATAACTTTTGGTTGTCTATTTGATAAGTAGTTGACTTAGTGTAATATATCCAGCTCAGATTTGAGGTATAACGTATGGTTGTCTATTTGATAAGTTGTTGACTAAGTGTAACATGTCCAGCTCAGATTTGAGGTATAACGTATGGTTGTCTACTTGATAAGTAGTTGACTTAGTGTAACATGTCCAGCTCAGATTTGAGGTATAACTTATGGTTGTCTACTTGATAAGTAGTTGACTTAGTGTAACATGTCCAGCTCAGATTTGAGGTATAACTTATGGTTGTCTACTTGATAAGTTAATGACTAAGTGTAACATGTCCAGCTCAGATTTGAGGTATAACTTATGGTTGTCTATTTGATAAGTAGTTGACTTAGTGTAACATATCCAGCTCAGATTTGAGGTATAACGTATGGATGTCTATTTGATAAGTTGTTGACTAAGTGTAACATGTCCAGCTCAGATTTGAGGTATAACGTATGGTTGTCTACTTGATAAGTTGTTTACTAAGTGTAAATGATTCAGCTCAGATTTGAGGTATAACGTATGGTTGTCTACTTGATAAGTAGTTGACTAAGTGTAACATGTCCAGCTCAGATTTGAGGTATAACTTATGGTTGTCTACTTGATAAGTTAATGACTAAGTGTAACATGTCCAGCTCAGATTTGAGGTATAACTTATGGTTGTCTATTTGATAAGTAGTTGATTTAGTGTAACATGTCCAGCTCAGATTTGAGGTATAACTTATGGTTGTCTACTTGATAAGTAGTTGACTTAGTGTAACATGTCCAGCTCAGATTTGAGGTATAACTTATGGTTGTCTACTTGATAAGTTAATGACTAAGTGTAACATGTCCAGCTCAGATTTGAGGTATAACTTATGGTTGTCTACTTGATAAGTAGTTGATTTAGTGTAACATGTCCAGCTCAGATTTGAGGTATAACGTATGGTTGTCTACTTGATAAGTGGTTGACTAAGTGTAACATGTCCAGCTCAGATTTGAGGTATAACTTATGGTTGTCTATTTGATAAGTTGTTGACTAAGTGTAACATGTCCAGCTCAGATTTGAGGTATAACTAAGGTTGTCTATTTGATAAGTTGTTGACTAAGTGTAACATGTCCAGCTCAGATTTGAGGTATGACGTATGGTTGTCTATTTGATAAGTTGTTGACTAAGTGTAACATGTCCAGCTCAGATTTGAGGTATAACTTATGGTTGTCTACTTGATAAGTTGTTGACTAAGTGTAACATGTCCAGCTCAGATTTGAGGTATAACTTATGGTTGTCTATTTGATAAGTTGTTGACTAAGTGTAACATGTCCAGCTCAGATTTGAGGTATAACGTATGGTTGTCTACTTGATAAGTAGTTGACTTAGTGTAACATGTCCGGCTCAGATTTGAGGTATAACGTATGGTTGTCTACTTGATAAGTAGTTGACTTAGTGTAACATATCCAGCTCAGATTTGAGGTATAACGTATGGTTGTCTATTTGATAAGTTGTTGACTAAGTGTAACATGGCCAGCTCAGATTTGAGGTATAACGTATGGTTGTCTACTTGAAAAGTTGTTAACTAAGTGTAACATGTCCAGCTCAGATTTGAGGTATAACGTATGGTTGTCTACTTGATAAGTTGTTTACTAAGTGTAACATATCCAGCTCAGATTTGAGGTATGACGTATGGTTGTCTATTTGATAAGTTGTTGACTAAGTGTAAATGATTCAGCTCAGATTTGAGGTATAACGTATGGTTGTCTACTTGATAAGTAGTTGACTTAGTGTAACATGTCCAGCTCAGATTTGAGGTATAACTTATGGTTGTCTACTTGATAAGTTAATGACTAAGTGTAACATGTCCAGCTCAGATTTCAGGTATAACTTATGGTTGTCTACTTGATAAGTTAATGACTAAGTGTAACATGTCCAGCTCAGATTTTAGGTATAACTTATGGTTCTCTACTTGATAAGTTGTTGACTTAGTGTAACATGTCCAGCTCAGATTTGAGGTATAACTTATGGTTGTCTACTTGATAAGTTAATGACTAAGTGTAACATGTCCAGCTCAGATTTTAAGGTATAACTATGGTTCTCTACTTGATAAGAAGTTGACTAAGTGAAAGATCCAGCTCACATTTGATATAAAGCTTGCCAAATGCTAGCTAAAGATAGTCATCCATAATATGATTCACATTGAAGACATTTAACACTAGTGATTTTCTGTCCATTTCTGTCTGATATATATTTCAATGAATGAAAAGTGGAAAAACTCAAAAATTAGAATCCAATGTCATTACCAAACAAAACAAAAGATTCAGCTTAGATATTAAATAAAGCTATCCAATGTAGGGAATAGGGGTTCGCAACCGTTTCGATGGGAATTCTCACGATTTTGCCTTGCCTTCTCGACTTTGAGACTGAATGACGGTTAGGTACTTCTTCGATGTTTATGCTTATCCAGTATAAGATACTAGTACCATTCTATCCACTTAATTTAAAAATATCTATCACAACGAGTGAATAAAAGTCAAAACCCCAAAATCAGAATCCTAAATCATAACCAAACAAAACCATGAAAAATGTCAAATAAAGCAATATAACTTTTCAAACATTCTGCACAGAATCAAAAGTGAATTCCTAACGAAGACAAGGAGAGTAAGCATCTCCTGTTTGCTAGGAGTCCCCATCGCTGAAGCCATGTAAAATAGGTGAGCACTGGTGAACATATCAGATTCAGTGTTCTGGATGATTCACATTAACATATAATTGAACATAGTGCATGTTTTGTAGATATTGTTTTCGTTTTCATGCGTGAACATCGACGGTGCATGCAGCTAGCCATACAGGGGATGTTTACTCCTCTCGGGCACCTTGTTTCACCTCTTGCTTGCTAGGGGTCCATCAATGCTCAATCTGGTGCTCTGTTATGAGTGCTGTTAAGATTGTCGTCAGGATCTTCTTTATCTGATTGTTGACGATGAGACATTACAGTTCTTTTTATTAATGTCATAGTGATTTTTTTTTCATTGTTCCGACCAAAATATTTTTGTTCAGAGAAAAAAGAGAGGTTCAGTTACAAGTTTTAGCGCGACGTGTACGTATGGCGTCATCACTTCCTGTGATCTTTGATCGAATGACGTCATGACGTGACGTATAGCTACACGTTATAGACGTGTAAACAACGCTCTACACGTAACGACAGAACGGGTATCTTCTTTGAAATTTTCCAGACTTATCATTAATCGAACTTTCAGTTTTCCGTGTTATAAAGCACGTTTAGGATTAATAGGTTCTATCACGATCTACTGAGTGAGACATAAAAATTTACACGAGTGACGGAAATTTCGTTTTTCCCGAGTGGAGCGCAGCGGAACAAGGGAAAAGATAAAAAAAATTCCGTCACGACTGAAAATTTTTATGTCTCACTCAGTAGAAAGTGATGGAATCTATTTCTTGTTCCATGAAATATAAGAAAAAAGCGAATTCAAACAACGTTTCATGCCATCTAAGCCATGTTTCTGACGACGTTACTGTGACGTCACAATAAGATTCTCTTTTATCATTGGTTAATTGGATCCTTTGAGACAACTTATGTGTCTCATATAGGCTGACTCACAGGGTACGAGCAAAACTGGAGAAGAATCTAAATTTCCTTACGTTGAGGTTTTACTAATCTCGATGTATTTTTCTCGCAGATTAAACTGATTGAAAAGAAGCTAGCTACACGTACACCTTACAACATAGCTATACCTTTCTACCTACTCCGATTCGTATGTGTAACTAAACGACGTCCTCGATTATGACGTCAAATTGTGACGTGTACATGTTCGTCATACGTACACGTTATAAGAACGTGTAACTAAGCCTCTCTAAGGTCGTTGACAAATACAACGCTAGTTGATTAGATTATCTGTAAGTCGCCTTGTCCACATTACGAAGTATTTGTAGTTTGAGCTTATTCAGGAACAAAGTACAATTTGTGATATGAATAGTACACTGTTAGAGGTCGATGAGGGAATGTTGCTACTATTTCAAGTTCAGATTTTGAAAATATAAAATGTTTAATTTCTGACGAATAAAGCTCGATGAAGAAATGAGAATCTTTATATACTTTCACTTGCTTGTCTGTAGTTGACCTAGCCTTTATTCGGACTCCTTTCTTGAGTGGATGAAATTCAGCAACTCTAGATCAAATTTTCAAAGACATGGTTTAAACAGGATTGTAACATACCAAGTTTGAGTATTTTCACGGTGGACCTACAGGCTAAGCAATGCCTATCGGAAGGAGACTTCGTATTATAAATTAGTATTTAGTTTAGCATCTCTTAAAAATAGAATAAACAATTTGAATATCAGCAAAGTAAACAAAAGCTTCCATCAAGCAGGAAATTCACGAACATTGATGAAACAGTAATTATTTCATTGACAAGCACATCTTTCAATACATATCTATAAATAGACGTCCTTGACCGTCGTCTGCAGGCAGATCGAGTGTTGCAGACGAAGTCCTACTTTAGTCTGAGCACCAGGTAATAACCACCAGACCATAAATCCTCCTTATTTTCCCTTAATGAAATTAAAATGCACTCTTGATTGATGGTTGATGTAGTACACTCTACTTGAAGAACGTTTTATGACCGTCTGTGCCTTACTGACAATAGGATTTAACCATTTGAAGGTACAACAGAATGAGTTCAGAGAAGATTATGTTAGGACAAAAAGGAATATGTTCCTTCTTAGCACTTGTTGCATGCAGGACAATTTCTTTACCAAAACTCAAATAACCGTTCAGGTAGTTTAGGACCTTACTATTTTCCAAATCTTTGAAAATTTCATTGAAATGATGTCATATTTTCTTGAAAAGTAGGAATATGTTATACTGTTAAACATATTTTTCTTTTCAATTTAAGGCAGTGTTATTTTTCCCCAGCTTTGGTCTCAACAAAGGCCATGATTTTTTATTTTCTGTTAGCAACAGGGTCAGATGATACCGTGTCAGACAGAATATTTCATTCACATTGTGTCTCCTCATTCTTCAATAGATTGAGGAATCAGCTGTTTTAATGCTGAAAGATAAAAAAGTACCATTTTTTGGTGTGAATTTCCTTAAATATCCATTTTATGACACACACAAAAAATCAAGGCCGTCTATATCAGTAATTGAGTTGTAATCACGAGTACCATCAGGCGCTGTGATGCCGTATCCATGATCTCATTATATAAGACTGGAAGCGGCAAATTAGTGCTGTCACATTTTATTTTACGTAGGCGTAGGACATCTTGACACTAGGGATGGACCGAGTAAAAACAAAAAAACAAAGCATAAGGCATGACTATCTCAATTAGATATAAGAAGTGGAATCTTATAAGGGAGTGTAAAAAGTTTGTATCCCTCCGAAAATAAGTTTCGAAATTGATGGCCAAGCCTGTTGATGTCGACTTATCCTTCTTGATATAATTTCGTATAGCAACATTGTCTGCTCCGAAGTTCTTTACCTAAATTTGGACACTAATAATACCCGAAACGTGCATGCCTGGTCCATGCTGTAAATGTATCTGCTCTAAAATGATGCTTATGAATTTGAAGACGTTAAACATTGTACCACTTGGTGAGTGTCACTGCTGGTGGTCCAGGAGTCCCCGAGGGCACATGTAGCCAAGTTCAATCAACATCGGTTGGTGATTTCTTCAAACGCATTTGAAAATTTCTTTTTACAAAATTTTCTCAAATTTCAAAAACCTGGGTCCTGTAGCATCATATCCCAGCCATCTTGCTACGTCTTTTTGTATATTTAGGACATAATTTTCACAGATTTTGGCCATATTACATTGTTTAGATTGAGGTTCACTGACGAGGGTTCAATACCCGAAACGTGCATGTCTGGTCCATGCTGTAATTTTATCTGCTCTAACATGATGCTAATGAATTTGAAGACGTTAAACATACAAATATAAACGGATCCTTTCATTCCCATCCATCTGTCTGTTTTTCTCTTCGTCTGTCTGATAGACACAGTATCTTATTAATTCTGAAAAAAATTTCAGTTCTCCACATGCGCATTTCAACAATGTTTCATCAGTGATGCTCCAGACAGAAACATTTGAGATCCTGATTATGAACAGTGCCAGAGCAAGATGATCTTACATACAAATTCACCACGTAAAATCAACCAACAAACGTGGGAAAGCACTATTGAAACATGGATAGGACGGAGAAGGGGCTAACATTGTAGGGGGCTGGTCACACATGAAAACAGAGTTATTGTAGATGGCATTATTGAATCATTCAAAGTACATCCAAATAAAGGCTGAATTCATCTAATTTTATAATGAAAGCTATCGGAGTAAGGTATTAGATTAAAATTATGAATATAGATATATTGGCGATTATATTTTTTTCAATCTTTTTGGACTGCGCTGCTATCAGATCAATAAATTTAACTGTTCTGAGGTGATGCCAAATGAATTTGTCCATTATGATTTTATCTGTCAATTGAAATATGTTCAAAGTCCAGTGGTAAAATATGTAACAAACATAATAACCAATGCCGTAAGCAGTGGGTATACAAAATAGGACAAAAGCAAGGAATAAGATAAAAAAAAATAATGTTAAATTTATTAATTTTGTCATGTTTTAAATCATATTGACACCTTCTCGAATTTCATTTTGTGACTTTTAATATGTATGAATCTTCTTCCATCCATTTAATGTAACTATGTGTGCAAGGGATTTCGAGTATTGATTGGAAAATGGTCTCCTGATTTGCAGTCCTTCATATCTCCTCTTCGATTCATTCGTCTCTGCGTGTATGGGTTTTTCTGAAACAAAGAGAAAAATAGTTGAAAATTGCACCGTATGTACTTAACGTGTCAACTTGTTTAGCTTTAATTTCCTCTTAGCTCCCAAATCCATCCACTTATACCGAATGGAAAGTTCGCTAGTTCAGGGAAAACATCCTTTAGTAAATAGAATGATAATCAGACGACAGGGAGATAATTGGCAGACGACACTCAAAGTCGGCTGATAAAATCCAGATGTGGACAATGATAGCCAAAGCTCAATAGATATCCACTCTCCAAGTGCCATTCAGATAGTTCCCTGCCAGTTAACAGGTATCCGTGTATCAGGACCAAATTAGTACAGAAGTGATGATACATGTTTAGCTGAATATATGGATGATATGGAGCAATAGACAGTTTGATAGTATCAACACTTATTGTTATATATTGTTTTCATTTTCGTGCATGAACATCGACGGCGGGTGCGGCTAGCCAACAGGGGATGCTTACTCCTCCCGGGCACCTGGTCCCACCTCTAGCTTGCTAGGGGTTCGTCGATGCTCAATTTATTGCTCTATTGTGAGTACTGTTGAGATTATTGTCAGGATCTTCTTTTAACTCATTATTGTGAGACTAACAGAAATTGATAAGGGGTTTTGCAAACTTCTACCAACGATCGGTTTCCCGGGACTTTGGGGTTCGCTCCAATCGAATGGATGGAAACATCTAAATTTTCATACACCTCGATCTTTTAAATATTGTTTGTGTGTCTGTCTTATATCGAACTTTCAGTGCTTCATCGGGTGATAACATGCATGAGCTCGCTACAGCCGGCAGAACACGTACTGTATTTGGTATGCCTTCTATTTTTATATCAATTTGCCTATCCATATATGTGTTTTTTTTGGGCCCCTGTGTTATGCTGTTTGTTTGTATGGTCATCTAACAGTTAGGGGGTTATTTTATACCACAATTATACGTTCTTCAAGACCTCTAGGTAATCGGAAGAGTCGGGGTTGTATTAACGTAATCCGGATAACCACAACGTCTGCTACTGGCGTGGCAGATGGCCGTCCTAGGTCGGCACCGATTGCCCATTTGCCTCGTTGGTTTATGTGTAGTCGTTTGTGTTTGATGTTTCTATATGGTTTGGTGTTCCTTGTGACTTTTGTGTCTCTTACTGTGTGTGTCTGCTCTGTGTTTTTGCATTGCGTGTTTTGGGGGTTCGCTGTGGGTGCTGCAACTGAGTGTTGTTTTTGATACCCTCCTTTCTTTCATTCAAAGTTACGGATTTGTCTTTCATCAAGCTGTGTTCTATTGTATTCTTACATTCGATTTGACTTCAATGTTTTTTGTTTTTTTGACATTTTCAAAATCTTATATCAAAGTTACATTTTCCACTAAAGCATCTTTTGTAAAATAACATTTTACCTAAAATCGTACAATTTCCTCGGTAGCAGAATCAACAAATCAATACAATTCCTAGGATGGCGTCCTAAATGAATCACGCGTTTACCCTTATTAAGGTTTACACAAATACAGACTAATTGTTTAAGCAAACAAACTGATAGAATTTCTCCATATCCGATGAGGTAATGTTCCGCGTGATTTTAAGCTGCTACAGCTTTGGAAATTCCAAAGTGATCCCTTATGCTTCTATAATCTCTTGTAATCTGATATTAGCTCCGTTTTCAAGATACTGAAACTGCTAATCTTTAAAGGGAAGTCGTTTCCTGTGATATTTCTTTACATGTATTTATTATATAGTGTTTTTTGTATCGCTCTGTTTAATTTGTTGTTACAGATTTCTTTCCGGTTGTGTTGTGCTTCATTCAAGATTTTTTTTTATCATATTGCTGACGTTTTATTACAACGAGATTATTTTTACAAAGCATTCCAATTAAGTATTCAGAGTTTGTGATTTTAGAAAGAAGGTTTCTCTTTGTCTCAGCCGAGTATTATTTAGTAGTCTTTTCATTAGTGTAACACTTGACTCTGTTGCTTTTCATCTTGTTTCTTCCATTACAGGCACACAAACTTTTGATGTTCTTCTTTGATTCACTGATGCCAGGCAGTCAAGTTGAAATCCAGCAGAAAGCCAATTAAAATCACTAAGATATACCAGTGAAATGTACTGAATCATGAGGTGAAGTGAAAACATGGAAAATTCCAGGAATTGCTGGTTTATCGAAAGAAATTATATTCATTGCAGATACTTTACATATGCTTATTGCAGTATTATTATATATTACCCGAAAACCGTCCATTATTAACCATCCATATCGATAATGTATGGTAATGCCTTGTTAAATAACAAGAGATCTTATTTTTTTATCCATAGACTATTTATTTTTTGTCAATCCCAAGTCATCGGTACAATAGTTTACAAGATGTTTTGCTTTCTGATGTTTAATTATTATCGCATTATATTTTTGTCCGACTAGTTTGTATATTACAAACTGTTATGTGAACCCTTTTAGTATTGTCAAGTTATCAAAACGTATGTTGTGGTGCTCCATTGCAATACAGGCAGATTAGTAAGTAATGTCATTCCAGCAGTTACATTCCGAATTCCATAGTCCTGTTGTGAAGAAAATTTTCATTAATTAGTCAACTCATTGGTCTATTGATTTCTAAAAACTTAAACATTACAATTCACCAAAGTTATTTGCATTGTTGTACATACTTACTGTAATCGACCTAATGTATGTCAAGGAGAAACTATCAAAAATCATTTTCATTTGAGAAAAATAATGATGTTTGGTGTTTCTCTCTAGGTATCCCAAACTTAAATAAATACATCAAGGAAAATTGTTGTCGTTTTGACAAATTTATAGGAGAAAAAAATGAATATCAATTTTTATTCAGCAAAGAGCATCAATTGTTTGTGTCATACTCCGTCCATATTTTAAAAAGGAGGGGATTACGTTACAATGATCCATTTTACATGCCATATACCATAATGTATCTTATATCACTTAATGCAGTGAACACTTGAAGAATTCCATATTTGAATGCCGTCCATTTCTTAGCATTATGATTACCTGATGTTCGCTTATGACGTATTTAACTCTCTTCCATTTCTTTGAATAATTATTTCTTCTTGTATGCTAATTTGTTGCAATCATCTCCTAGGTGTTCAGTCAACTATCGTATCAAAGCATGTGTAGTGAAAGTTGTTTCGTGTACTGTTTAATCTACCATATTAGGCGTTATGATAATAACATGTGGAATCCAACGAAGCGGAGTCATAGAGAGCTGAAAAAGAATGATCATTTGATGTAGAGAGGAATCGGGGTTAATGTATCATTATTGCTCCCATAATGGTCTAGCTTCTAGCAACTCTGAATATTTTTTTTTTATGATTTATTATAATTCAATAATTAGGTCCTGTAAACACGGTGAAGGACTGTCAGATGTTTAGAATTCAATTGTCAGTGAGATTCAAAATGGTTATAGGTTAAAACATGTGTCATGGGCGGATCCAGAAATCGTGGGCGGGATCCAGCGTATGGTTTGGACAAAAAAATAAATTTAAACATGAACAATTATGTTTGGTAAATACCAAGTGGACCCCCAAACCTTCCCCACTCTATAAATGTAAAATTTGAATAATGCGGAAGGGTTCCAACTCTATACCTTCCTGAAGAAAATTTGAAACCAATTTATTATACACCAGACACGTGTTTCGAATATTTAATTCTCACCAGTGATGCTTCCAGCCAAAGTACTTTTCATAGGCTGCCCAAATTCATTACTAGCGCCCTCTGGTTTTATTTTAAATGATTTTAGCATTACCGATAAGTTCTTCTTAACATTCCTCACTATTTGTATCTTATATTGGCATCTGACAGTGAATTTGTCAGAATAATAAAAGGTCACTTACCGACATTCAGAGGTAAAAGTTAGTTATTGATTTGACAAAAGAGTCAAACATAACTGTAATCATCATCAATTCATACTATAAGGGCTTTCAGCTTATCAATTCTAACCATCTTCAAAATCTTTGTTAAAGTTCATATCGTGTCATTATCTTTTACACAATAGAATAAGTTCACTCATGGGAAGTTGTACAAAGTGAAAAACTCGTAAAATACACCAGTGCGAAACCCCTATTAAAGTCGTAACTAGAAACTTCATGGAATCACTATCCGCGATGAAAATCAATCATTTCAGATAGTAATTTGTTTGTTTAAAGCGAATCTTAGAGCCTTAAGGTCGTTAACTAACCCATGTTTCTCCATAGGAGTTTATTTAACGTACCCAGTAAACTAAACTCGTCAATGCACAATGCAAACATTGGTTGATAAACCACCTCATACATTGATCTGTATCCTATTGTTGGCATTCTCTCCTCCATTTTGTCATATTATTGAACTGGGAATTCATTAGTGAATCCAGACCCTCCCTTGGGGGCGCGCGATATTTTTGTATGAAAACATTGCAAACAATACATATCATTAGTAAAGCATATTGCAAACAATTATTATATAAGAGGCATTTGTTCATCCTATTTTTGTATGCAAAAAGGGATACATGAAGACTGTATGTGTTTTAATGACAATAGTATGATTGTACTTTGTTATTTTGTGTGTTGATAAATGCTGAATTTTTCATATTTCGAAAGGTTCATTCAAGTAAAAGCCGATTAAATGGAATATATACAAAGTTTTTACCATCATCATCATCATCATTCAATAAGTAAAGTGCACATTTATCACTAGAAATCGACATGCACACAATGACTTATACATTCCATCGGAGTCTAAAAGAGGAATCTTATATCACCATTCTGTCCTGAATCAGATCAGGATTTTTTTATTTTTAAGTAAAATTTACCTCGGCATTCATTTGTTTACTTTCATTAATATGTCACCATTATACCTCTCCCGTTTTAATTCTTTTATTGTATTTTTTTTTATTCTATCTAATTTTCTTTACAAAATTTATTATTAGGGATTACTTTACTGTCTGGTGTCCGTCACTATTTTGATAGGACTTGTGGATCATGATATTTAGGAGATGGTTTCTGGTCGAAGATTTATTTAACCATTATCAAAGTCGGAGTTTAAACCTATTTAGCAGACGATAACTAAATGAACACTGATTTTCCCTCACCAACCGTCCATTTGCATGAAAGATATAGTAATATATATGTACAGTATACTTTATACATACATTTTGTGTTTGAATAGTTGAACTTGAAGTGTTTGAATATTTATACAACTGAATTATAATATATTTTTTGCACTGTGATATGAAGTTTAGTGGTCTTGTTGTGTGTTCTGTACTTTGTTACAAAGTTCCGTATTTTATGAAATTGTTTACAAAAGAGAGGAGTTAAATACGATCTCAGATTATAGAAGGGTGTCACTGATCTTAAAAATTTTCATGGACAGTATTAGCCTATTTATACCCTTTGAGCTATCAATAAACCAAAATCTGCATGTTATTATTTGGTATGCAGTGTTATTATGAGTCCAGGAATAATCGGTAAGAAAAAATATAAAAGCAAACAAACAAGGAGGTTCAGTTTTTATTACCTGTCCATCTATGCGCCGTGTCCTGTTGTAATTTCTGAAGCTTGTCAATCCTTCTTTGAGTGAAATTTTCGAAAACTTTGATTTCTTCATCAATGTTTTGAGTAGAGTCTTTGGTGCATAATTTTTTTTCTCTGTATTTTTCGAAAATTTCATGCAGACCTACAGTAACGTTTTCTCAAATGTCTTTCAGAAGAAATTTTCCATTTAAATTTTGAGAAAACTATAAGCAAAAAAAGGGGGAGGGGTATTAATGTATTTTATATAACTCGCAGAGAATCCTGACTCTCACTTCCCTGGACGTACGATCAGGTTATTTGGGGTTCTCTTATTTGCATATATCACAGTTTTGCCACAAGAGCGAATCTGTACAGTTGTAAAATTTTTACATAAAAAATAATAATAAAATCAGTTTTTGTGAGTTCATGTATTTATTCATCTTTGCTTTCTTCGGGGGGGGGGGGGTGGTATTTGAATGCTTTATATGAGGTTTTAATTTATTCCCTGATTATTTCTTTACTGCTGCACTACTCTGCTCTGTAACCTTACAATTAAATGTTCCAATGCTATATATTTAACTTACTGTTTGTATTTATCAAAAATAAATTCCGTTTTAAATACATGACAATGTATATATCTGGTTTATTTGTTTTTATACACTAATGTACATGAGTTTTGTTATTATGCTATTCGTCCGTCCAAAATTGATTTTGAGGTACTGTATAAGATATCAAAATTAAGAAGCCTTCGATCACCCTAGTTGTTGACTTTGTTACTCTTTATTCAGTTATGAGTGAGAATGCTTCAAGTCCTGAATTTCTGCACACAATTCATACCATTTTCTTTCAAACGTTAAAACATGTAACAAATTTCTGCATCCAACATTTCTCAAATTTCTAAAACCTTGGTCCCCAGCCATCTAGCTACGTCTTTCGGTATATTTTGGACTTGATTTTCACACATTTTGGTCAAATTTCATTGTTTTTGATTGAGGATCACTGACGAGGGTTAATTACCCGAAACGTGCATATCTGGTCCATGTTGTCAATTTATCTGCTTTTAAATGATGCCAATGAATTTGAAGACGTTTAACATAGACTCGAAGAAGCAACATTACCTGAACAGAAACTGTTTCTGACAGTGAACTCAGTTAAGTACCCTGCAAAAAGCATAATCAGATGAACACAAATTTAATTTAAAATTAGTAAATGAAAGTAAACACATGTGAGACTTACTTACAGGATCTTCTTTAACTCATTACTATAGGGCTAAGCTGAGAATTGAGATATTACATTTTCACAATCCTGGTCCTTAATGCGTGCAATAAGTGTAAGATTCAGCATCCGTATCATGCATTACAGGAATTGTCTTTAGTTTAAACATATTTTATTCATCATAAACATGAAAAGGGATTGGGCAAAAGTTATCTCAACATTACAGGAGCCCTCTCCTTTTACAGGAGCCCTCTCCTTGAAATTGTCTTTAAAAGGATCACCCACAAAAGTAGAAGAAAGGAGCCGTGATCTCCATCAACAATCGGTTGCAAGAGAAAGGAGGGGATCTCCAACAACACTAGGTTGAAGCACCCACAGAACAGATACCCACAGAAACACCCACAGCAAACCCCCAAAACAAACAATGCAAAATCACAACAGACACTCACAGAAAAAGACGTAAAAGGGACACTTCCCTCCCACTTTTCCGATTACCCAGAGGTCTCGAAGAACACACAGTTATGGTGGAAAATAACCTTACTGTAAGATCAGCATAAAAACAGACAGCACGACACAGGGGCCCCAAGAAACCCACGGATAGATACGTAAATAGATATAAAAAACAGAAAGCATACAGTCCGTGCTCTGCCGGCTATGGCGAGCTCATTCATGTGATCACCTGAGGAGCACGACTGACTTTCAGCGAGGACATGTGGTCAGGGCACTGCCTTCTCTAAGGTTTGGACAGGGCCCGTCATGGAGTCAGAGTGCAATTATTAAGAATGCGCTAGAGTGCAATTATTAAAAATGCGCTGGTACAAGGCTGTAGATTGGTCCAGTACCAAGTCAAGTGTTCGTCTTGTGACAGAAGAGTATACTATACAAATGTATCTAATTTAGGACTTACAGTAAGCTAGAAATACAAGTGTCCCATTTTACCTAACATGTGAGAAATTTATGTGTAGCATCTGTATCATGCATTATCAATGGGAGAAAATCGCAAACAATGCGAAAAAATCGTAAAGGCGAAGTCTAGATTGATCTCTGCATATTCATCTGTTTGTTTCTTGGGGCCCTAGCGTCATGCTGTATGTTTGTATGTCCATCTTACAGTGAAGAGGTTATTTTACAACACAATTGTGCTTTCTTCGAGACCTCTGGGTAATCGAAAAATTGCGTACGTAATCCGGATAACTACACCATGTGCTACTCGCGTGGCAGAAAGCCATCCTAAGTCGTCACCGGTTGCACATTGGTCTCGTTGGTTTATGTGTGGTCTTTTGTGTTTCATGTTTTTATGGTGCGAGTTTGTGTTCTTGTCTCTTTTACGCCTCTTTCTGTGGGTGTCTGCTCTGTGTTTTTGCATTGGGTGTTTTGTGGGTGCTGCAACCGTGTGTTGTTGGAGTTCCCCTCCTTTCTTTTATCAAATATATGCATAGTTGACCTAAGGAATGCAGTCCATTTGCTATGGAGGAGTCCCAATTGATCTTTCCTTCATTAAACAAAATGATTCCGAAATGTAAAACAAAGGAGGGGATCTCCAACAACACCAGGTTGCAGCACCCACAGCAAAACCCCAAATCACTCAATGCAAAAACACAAAGCATACAAGCACAAAAAGAGACGCATCAGGGACAAGGAACGTCAACGCACAACACAGAAACATCAAACACAAAGGACCACACATAAACCAACGAGACCAATGAACAACCGGTGCCGACTTAGGACGGCCATCTGCCACGGAAATAGCAGAAGTTGTGGTTATCCTGGATTACGCGCGCACACACAATATTACTTTATCTAGGACTTATGGGATGGAAAAGGTGTCCAAGCCTTCCTTACTCCAGAACGATTATTTTCAGAGGACGTTCAAGGCATTGCAGTATCATTAGATGAATCATCTTTATTAGTGTAGAATTAGTCTTGCTTTCCGCCTTCATAAACTAGTTAAAACTTCTGGAAATTTTACAAAAAAAAACTACTCTCAGATTCTTTTGAAATTCGGACTTACACATGTAACAGCGATTATTACTTTGGAAATTTCATAGCCTAATTTTATGGCGACATAATACACAAGTTAGAATGATAAAGAATGAATAGAATTTCTATCGAAAATGCGTCAAAATCATCAAACAACTTTGTACCGTTGATATTATCCTGTTGTCAACAAACGGACATTGAGCATGGTACATGTTCCCTGACAAGGTCGCCATAGCACTTTCTATATAGATGTGACCTCGGACAGTGCATGTTTTGTGGATGTTGTTTTCATTTCCGTGCGTGAACATCGACGGCAGGTGCGGCTAGCCAAATAGGATGCTTACTCCTCCCGGGCACCTGGTCTCACCTCTAGCTTGCTAGGGGTCCGTTGATGCTCAATTTGGTGCTCTGTTGTAAGTGCTGTTGAGATTGTCGTCAAGATCTTCTTTAACTCATTTACTTGACCAAATAAACAACTGCAGCACACATTGCACTTAGAACACCTTATGAAAGGGATAAAAAAAAACAGTGGAAAAGAATAAATGGCATAACGAAATACAATGGAGGCAGACAATGGGAAAATCGGTTACAAAAATGGGTCAAGGTCAACACTTAAAACAGGTAATGAAAGGAATCAAAATCAATCGATGACATTACCGAATACCAAGGGTGCAAAAAATGGGAAAACCGGTCAGAATTTCGGTTAATGACGCCATGTTTCAGACAGCTGAGATCGGAGAAAGGCGGGGATCTCCAACCAGACTCACTCGCAGCACTAACAGCACACCACCATAGCACCTAATTTGAAAACACAGAGTAGACAAGCACAGCATGCACATGCGAAATATAAACATTCAGGTATTTAATGGTCAATGAGATGTAATTGGGCTACCCATTTGTGGAATTCTGTAACCTAAAATCACTGCATACTTATAATGTAAAAATTACTTCATGAGGATAGATTTCATGTAAAAGATCCTATAAGTTCAAATTACTGACAGTGAGGACTCCGAGATTATTTTCACTACAACTGTGCGTTCTTCGATACATTTGGTTACCCGGAAAAGTGGGAGGATAATTACACAATTTACTAATTGTGTGACAAATGGCCGTCTTGTTGGTTTATATTTGTAATCGTTTCTTTTTAAGGTATTCAATTTTAAAAAAAAATTCACTGCGATGACGGGACTCCTCCATGACAGGCCCTTCCAAACCTCTTTAGGGAAGACAAACGAAGGAGGGGATCTCCAACAACACCAGGCAGCAGCACCCACAGCAAAACCCCAAAACATCCAATGCAAAAACACAGAGCAGACAAGCACAGGAAGGGACGCAAAAGGGACAAGGAACGTCAACGCACAACACAGTTCTAAACATCAAACACAAAGGACTACACATAAACCAACGAGACCAATGGGCACCCGATGCCGACTTAGGACGGCCATCTGCCATGGAAATAGCAGAAGGTATGGTTATCCTGGATTACGTGCGCACAACCCTCCCACTTTTCCGATTACCTAGAGGTCTCGAAGAACGTTAAATTGTGGTGTAAAACGACCTCCTCACTGTCAGATGACCACACGCCAACAAGACCGCAAATCACTGGGGCCCAATTGCAAGCAACATAGATGAATATGTAAATGGATATAAAAAGAGGGCGTACGTAATACAATCCATGCTCTGCCGACACGAGTTCATGTATGTTATCACCCGAGGAGTCCGCCTGACATTCAGAGAGGACAGGTGGTCGGGGCCTTGTCTTCTCTAAAGAGGTTTGGGCAGGGCCCGTCATGGAGTCCCGTCGTCACAGTCAGTCAGAGTGCAAGTTTTAAGAATGCGCTGGTACAAGAATGTAGATTGGTCAAGTACCAAGCACAGTGTCCGTCTGGTGATATTAGGATCATATCCACGGTATAAAAGGCGTTTGATGATTCTGACGCATTTTCGATAGTTATATTGTCTATCTTTGATCCTTCTTATCTTATTAATTATGTCTGCATAAAATTCAGTTTGTGAAATACCCAAAGTAATATACTCTGTTGCCTGTATTGATCCGAATTTCAAAAGAAGTTGACAATAATTTTTGTAAAATTTCCAGAAAGTCTTTACTAGTTTGTGAAAGGGAAAACCTTGTCCTAAAAGTCTCTTGGTAATTTGTAAATTTCTACTATGAAAATCCAAAACATCAGTACATGCTCTAGCATACCGGATGAGCTGTGAAATGTAGATACCATAGGACGGTGATCTAGGAACATCACCGTCAAGCCAGGGGAAATTTACTACAAAGCCCCAATCATCTGTCTTCTCTGAAGTTGGTCGGACTCCTCGGGTGATAACATGCCTGAACTCGCTCCAATTAGAAGAGCACGGATTGTTTTACTACGCTCTTTGTTTTTATTTTTTTAATATCTGTGTTGCTGGAGCACCTACGTTTTGCTGTTTTGTCAGCTTACAATCAGGAAGTTCGTTTTTAGATAACTCTGGACAACCGGAAAAGTGCGAGGGTTGTGCGCATGAAATCCGGATAAAGTACGTCATTTGCAACTAGCGTGGCGTCGGCACCATTTACTCAATGGTCTCGTCGGTTTATGTGTAGTATTGTGTGTTTTGATGTCGTATTTGGTGTTCCTTGTCCCTTTTTAGTCTTTTGCTATGAATGTTTACTCTGTATTTTCACTTTGTGTGTTCTGATGTTTTCCTTTGAGTGCTGCAACCGAGTCTTTTTGGAGATCCCCTCCTTTCTTTAGTGGTAAGCTTTTAATGAAAGTGTCACCTGATCACTGGATGCTGATTGCGAACCCTGTCGGGGGTGAGCATATTGGAATCAGATAAATGATCAATATTATGCATCGCAGTAACTAAGAATCCATAATTGGAACATCCGCATAAGGTTACGAATGTATTTGATGTTGGACTTACAGTCGATTACACCCCCCCCCCTTTCCTCCAAGAGGTGAGCTAAAACAGTACCTCACCGAAGTATCTGATCTTGGTCATTGGTTTTTCCCAATGAAACTCATTGATCGTTGCATAATGGACAATGTGTATTCAAATTTCAGGCTCTTTGAGAGCAATGAAAATACGTAAAATTTGTGCATATGGACATAAAATTACTGCAATAAAAGGAAGGGAATAATCTTTTCTGTGACCTCTTGACTCTTGTAGTCCAGTATTGACCTCGAACCACCTAGCTACTCGGATATCTTCGTCAGATCAAAGCCGGTTCGCAGTGTTATCACGAACCTCGATCTCGATCAATAAGGAAAAAAATGATACTTGGCGGAGCGATCTGCTACCTTAATTGCAGATTAGTGTTCTGGCCAAAAAAGATGGATTGATCTGTTAATTGTTCATAATAGTCAAGTTACCGATGTTTTCGTGAAAGCAATAAAGAAACGTTTTTATCGCATTATTCTTAAATTATTTTACATTATTGATCTACCCGTCACATCTAGGAGTTATTTGCCGCTGATTTATTGTTTCAATAAAAGAGAAGTTTAATTGGGAATGACTGACAGATATAGGATAAGACGGCATTTGCTAAAAACTCGAGGGTCCAATAAAAAAATTGATGACGTGTAAACAGCGGAAGATTTCTCGGTAAATATGCTTCCATGATATTTTATAAGGCATGACTTCGTGATTAGTAAAAGCTGTTTTAAGATCACTCCATACAAAGCTCAATTTGGGATAACTTTCTTTGGAGTTCCATTTTACTTTGCTTAAATATAACAAGACTTTGCTCAAATTCAAATTATTTATTGAAAAATTTGTCTCATAGGACAAATATGGAGAATGAACAAAGACTATCAAGATAGGGAAAAAAACATATATATACCACATGTAGTGCAAGCGCTATTAATTTGAGTTGTTCAATAAGAACAAATGAGTTGTTCAATCAGAAAAATTGAGTTGTTCAATCAGAACAAATGAGTGGTTCAATCAGAACAATTGAGTGGTTCAATCAGAATTAATGCTCTGAGACTAATATCAATTCAAAAGGGGTCATCTTTATATTGAAGGCAAACAAAGATGAAGGTGAAAACATATTGCATATTGTTTTTAGTTTAAACTTTTGATCTTGTTCATAAATTTGATGTATGTGGGATTGGTGTCATTTACAAGTATTTACAAGCAGCAACTATGGTGGACCAGTGTAATTTAGAGTACTTTATTCAACTCGTATGATAAAAACTGCATTTTTCCTTTCTTGTGATATTTTACAGCATTAAGGTCATACGTTTCTAGCACAATCAATATGCACAGAATTTTCATTTCGACCTCATTCTCATTTGCTTATCTGACAATTTCAGAGCACCTAGCGTGCATACTTCCTGTCTCATGCCCAGATTTGTTAGATTTGGATGAGGAGTCGTACTATTCGTTGACGAATTATATATACTGTGTTCCCACATAGCCATTTACTTCAAATTGGCTAGAGTTATTTCACTCTCTGGATTACAACTATCGGACTTTATCCATCTCTGTTTATGTTAAGATAGTTCTACTTTAACAAATTTTATGAGTTTTCACGTCATATACATCAATGTCTTGATGAGAATGACAAACAATAAGATATTTCCAAAGAAGAAGTCGCCTCTGATTTATAAATAAGTTTTTTAATGTCAACATTTTGCAAGGTAGAAGAAGTCCGAAAGCTGTAATTCAACGTTGAGGTGTGACATACTAAGGTGGATGATATTCTGTTATAGACCATTTGAACCATCCAACCAAAGATTGTACTCTATGTCTTCCGAAATAGAAGTTACCGGATGTGACAGTTCTACCGAATTGAAGCGGCGGGTGTTGCATGCAAGCAGGAGATGCTTACTCTTCCTGTGCACCTGGTCTCACTCCCATATCGGGAGTCCGCTTCTTTTCATATGGTGGAGGTTTTTGTTTGTTTGCTTTGGTTTCTGTTTTATCCTGATTTTGTATGCCTTCGGTTTCTGATTTTCTGAATTATCGATTTTGTGCTGTATACAGGGATATGGTCATCATCCATATTTGTCATTGACACTGTACTGAAAAGTTAAGATAGTCAAGGACTTCGACATCATGACAGTCTTCACTCAGAAAATAAGGAATGATGGTTTTAATTATAAAAACAGCCTTACCACTATGTCTTACATTTCTTCGATTTTAGGTCGCTAATGTAAGCTACAAATGGACTGCCTTTCTTTTCTTTAAGTGAATGTTTGTATCTAGCAGGTGTTCCTTTCTTCTCACTTAATTCACACTGTCGTCTTCATGACAAAACACTAATAAAACATAAGAGGAGGTCCCAATATGCAATACAGTCGTATTTGTAAAAGCAGACGACAATCAACTTCCCGCCAATGTTCATCGGCACGCGACAGTCTCGCGCAGTCACGTGTCAGTTCTCGTGGGAAAATTATCCGTCTCTACTCTCAGTCGTACTTTCGGAAACAAAGATGGGAAATTCAATACTCTCTATTTCCGACTTTTGGCAATTACATTCATCTATTATGAATGAAGAAAGGAAAAAGTTTAGAGATGAAAGCCAAGCTTTTGACGGATAAATAGTGCACATTCATATCATCGGTGAAGGCAAACCTTTATTCAGAATGGACGATTTTAATTCCCCCATTATTTCGCTCCATTGAATCTTTAGACGGTAACCATATCTCAAGTACATGTAAATAAGGGAAGGCATTTATCTGCTAGTTATTTAAAAAATTTTGACATAAAAATGTTTTTCTCACCAAATAAATGGGCCAATAAAGCAGCCACTATTGGATTTAAATAAATTTCTTTGTCACTCCGTTTTCTTGTCCAGATACCGTCTGATGTAGTATGTAGCATGGCTCCATTTTACAACACACTCAGGCGTAAAGGCAGATTAAAGGAGTGTTTTTGAGGAAAAACTTAAAGTAATTTGATGATGTTTGGTTAAATTGAGAATAAAACAATTCTTTGGATAGTTCAACTTTTCGCTTCGTTATCTGATTTTTTTTTCTTTTGTGTTTCTCTTACTTTCTTTCTTTTTTATAATTCCGATTATATCTTTAAGGTGTTGTTAAAAACCTTTTTTATAGTTATTTCAGAAAATAAATTGGTGAAATTCATAAAGAAAAAGACTGCAAAGAGAAAGAATTGTCTGTGATTATAGTTTCGCTATTTTAATTAATTCTATTTATTCTAAAAGGAAAAAAATGAAATTTATTCATTTGATAGTGTTAAAGGATACAATAAGCAATTATGTTTGCGCAACTTGCATTAACTGAAAATGTTTAAATATCAAATTCTTGTGTCCCGAAGCAAAATAAAATGAATAAAGCAATCGATCAACAATTGAAGAACAATTAGAAATTGAATATTTATTATTTTAGATTTCAACTGATCGTATTACATGGTTCTTCTGCCATATTAAGTCTGAAAGAGGCACTTATACGAATGGAAAACAGACACTGTAAAACATAATTAATATCGGGATTCAACAATGATATATTTAATTTTATTTTTTCAAATATCGGGCACTGAATTCAATTAAATTGCTCCAAAAAGAAGTTAACATTACAGTTGACACGGCCAATCAAATGCCGATGCCATTTGTCGCGTGCGAGGTGTCAGTTTCTATTGACTGTAATGACATAACGAGTTCAACCTGTCCCCACCCTTCACTATAAAATACGTCGTGTAATTTCCATATTTGACATAACTAAAAGACTTGGTGAAAATCGCATCGATTTTAAATTTGTTGAAATTTGAATAGTGTCTACGCGTGGCATGCGCACTTGTCAAATATCAATAAATGTATGAAATTCAATGACTGTGGAGCCGTGTCACTCCCCTTCCGAGAGATAACCCAACAGCTGGCGAGATATCGGATTAAAATTTGTATATAATATCATGTTTTGAAAAATATGCATACATTATGAAAATATAATTTGTTGTATTATAGATACATGTACGTATGGTTGAACGTTACTATCTCCGATTTAACATAAATATCTCATTGACCGTCTGTCTGTTTGCCTGTCATACACTCTTACCAGCAATCAACAAGATTACCGGGGCCTTGGAGAGGGTAATAGACGCCCCTATCAGTTTTATGTTGACCGGAATTCATAAAAGTTTGGATCGATGGGATCCTTTTTAAAAAGCGAAAAATCTTGGCGCCATCTACAAGGAATTCCGTTTTCAACCCGTACACTAGAATCTTTAGTCTCGTAACTTTTAATGTGTTGATCCCAATGATTCAGTAGTGGTTGTTTGTTGGTCGTTCTGGTGTCTTTCTTGTTTTTGTCTACGTCTGTTAATAGAAGTGATGTTTTACCTGCTGTCGACACCTTGTCTCATGCGTGTGTGTATTCCGCTGTGACCACTGTAACGTCATTGTGGAGATTTCCTTACGTGTTTTAAAAGAATTGGTGATAAAAGTCAAGAGCCTTATAAAGCGATAATATAATATTTTATTCTTTTTATTTTATTTCTTTATTTTTATTTTATTTCTCTATTTATATTTTATTTTGTTTTATTTTTTTCGTTTTTAAATGCCTTTTCATACATAAAATGCCTTATAACTCAGTAAGGAGGAGTCAATCAGAGGTAGAAAAATGAAGAATCGCACAAAAAAGTCTCTTAAGACTGTAATAATTTACCGACTTCTTCATCCTCAAAAGATCAAAGAAACTCGGGGCTGTTCTTAAATGGGAATTTTTCAGGTAGAGGCTCAAGTATTAGGTCATAAATTGTGCATATATAGATTATTAAAGCCGTGGTTATATTTCAATCAATTTCTGCTCAATAAATTTTCTTTAGCGAGTTTTCCCCAAGAACGCTTTTATTATTACCGATATTAGCTAGTAAATGGGAATTAACGATTATATTGCAAAGAGAATCTGTACCATATTCTATTCACCGGATACTACAGGCAAATATTTTCATTTCTAATAGAAATTTAAAATGTTTGCTTTGATGAATTTTATCCCGCTTCACTTTTCGTATCGAGTGTTGAGTAAATAGCCTTTGTATCAGAGATAAGAGCTATATATGGAAGTATATTAGTTGAACTTTAGAAAGTTTTTAATCATTTTTCATAAATTATTAATTTTTCTCCCTTAGTCCTTTCAACCCACAATTGCTCCTCGTATTTAAATATTATTTAGATACCTATTTAAAACATGAAATAAAGACTTTTTTATGCAATTTTTAAAAGAGAATTAAAGTGCTGCAATACTCTCCAGTCTAAATAATTCAACCGTTTTTAATGTGAATTCATAAAATCACAGGCCCAATACTTAAAATCTAAAAATACCCTTTAAGTGGCGAATCACCTTGAATCTTTGCCGTTGGAGGATAGGGGAATTTTGTCAATTTCGGAATTGTCATCAGGAATGGCTTTGGAAAAAAATTATATCACTGCTGGGAGGGTGGACATCACGCCCGCACCCCTTAATTCACTACCGTATCCGCCCCTTCTAAATCATTTACGACAGCAAACGCTCAAAGAATGTATGTATGCGAGTCAGAAATACTTTTGAAAAGTCATTCTAGATCTGCTTGGAAATATGTTGGAAAGCGTAATTGTAGGTCAGAAATCTTAAAAATTACGTCAAAATATATAGAGGATATATAATGATTTTCTCTTCCATACGGTATAAATTGGCGGGGTTTTTGATTACCGAGCCTTTGTTTACACAACGACCTTCATAAAAACCATGTGAAATAGAGATTTTTCATCACATTTCATACATGGTTAAAAATAAAATAAAACAAAATGCCAAAATTTCTTAAAATGAAAATTTAAACTTAATTTCGTGCGAAAATGGCCAACGACGCCGTTTCAAATCTATCTGGATTTTTTGTCCTATAACATAAAAAATTGCGTTTTGCATCAAATATACCTACGATAGCATTATGATAGATTAGGAAAATGACGTCATAACATATTTCTCCGCGCTGACCTCAGTGATGAATATAATTATTATCCAGGTACATTTACGAGTCATCAACGTCCGAGCTGGAGTGAGTCAAGACATGCCTTTGTATGATAAATGACTAAATATACATAGACTATGTCATCCTTGTAAATGTGTCAGCTGTTGTATTATCTGTCAATGAAAATAAATCGTAAAATGTTGTTTTCTTATGAAGAAAAATCATTAATAATAATATGCAGATTTGTATAGCTCCCTATCTATATAACTCTATTTAAGCGCTTAACAATTAATATGAGAATATACATAGTTCTAAATGAATAATTAAAAAATATATAAATCATTATATAAATAACGTCTTGTATGAAAGTTTGTAGATGTAAAACTTAAAAAACATAGCCACAGACATCCAAGTGTGACAGACAGATTGACAGACCGACAAAGTGATCTCTGAGTGTCGCTATGCTTCGCAGGCGACACAAAAATGAACAACTTGCAACAAGGTCATGGCGGCAGAGGCTTGCAATATAACCTTGCAGTCATCGCTATTTTCCTACGCCATTTCGCGTAACGATAAAACCCGAGAGGCATCGCAGGTACTTCATGTCGTCACACATTCGGATTAGCCTCGACCTTTTACTTCGAAAAAAGACTCGGACGTCAGACGGCGCCATTTTAAAAATAGTTCCCCGTTGATCTAATAGTTTTATTTTAATCTATCATGAAATACAAGTTCCAACAATGGATCGTTACTCACAACATAACTCACTCGAGTTTGAGAATTTTGAATGTTGAAAAAGTGCCTTTTTACTTTTACATCGATTTGATGTAAAACCTTCCACCATTGGCATCCGAGTCTTTTTATGTCGTTACAAATAAAGGGCGAGGGGATCCGAATGGTCGTCACAGTGACGTCATTCTGACTTCTGACGTAAACAGTGCGAAAGATTCAGATTTGAGTGTTTAGGGGCGAGTAAATGGGCAATGAAGGAAACGATTCTTTTCTTAAGATGTAGGAAAAATTATACAAGACTCATGTCAACAGACAGTAGGTTTCGATTTATAGCTAGAATTTGTATTTTTACTACAGACATCTCGCTCAGCTGATCGTGTTGGCAACGTACGAATGAAGAAAGAATCCCTGATACTGCATCATATTGCATCGAAAGAAAAGTATAACATGAACATCGTATACCTCAGAAATGTACTTAAACCTGCTGGTATATACTTGTAATACTTAATTTACAAATATGAAGCCCCAGTTCCAGTCTGCAAGAATCTTGCAGACAAACAATAGGCGATGACGGCAGAGGTAGATTTCAAAGTGAAGAAAAGCGGATCTGAAATCGGACGCATGCGTATGAGATTGAAAAATGAAGTGTCCGAAATCTTTTGAACTTTAAAAAAAAAGAGAAAGGTCACACTTGCTATACTTGTCTTTCTGGAAGACACATAACAATTATTAAAGAATTTAAGAAAGGAGAACAAGCAGAATGAAAGACTAAGAGTATAGAGCAAGTGACCATATTTCGCCGCATTTTTCCTATATTTCCAAGAAATGTTCCATACTTGGAGGCGAATTCAATGATTGGTATTGCTAAAATATAACTTAACTCCATTCTCGATCGAAATACAACTAAAATGATTTATTTTACCAAGTTTACTGTTTCCTTAAAAAACGTCAAAATATTTCGTCTCCGTGTTTTCGGGGGTGACCATATTTCGCCGATTTTGTTGATAAGTATTTGCACACAAAACGGGCAAAATTATAATTTTGCTTTTTGGAAATCTTTTGTCACTACTACCTCAAAGAAATTATTCCCGTAAAAAAATCCGAATGTTTACGTCTAACATTTGGTTTTTTGTATCAATTTTTCCTCATTTTATCATTTCATTTCATCAGAGAAGCAGGAGATGTCACAACATATCAAGACATGATTGCTACAGTCATATTTGATAGGTTATAGAAAAACTTCACAAACAATGTCGATAACATAGGAGAAGCAATTAACTATGGAACTGCGAAATATGGTCACCGTCGAAATATGGTTCCTTGCTCTATACATCCAAACGGACAAGCCAGTAGCTTTATCATTATGTCACAAAAAGGCTTGAAATTTTCCGTTTTTCTCCCTTATTAGTATCATGATTACATACATTTTTAGTTAGGCCCCTATTGGTGAATAAACTTCGTCATTTTTGTTTTTTGTCGATATTATTAATTCATATATACTCAGAAAAAGTATAGAATCACACGACCAATTTCTGAGTAGTATAGTATTTTTTTCTCTCAATATAGACCTAAAAATTCCCAATTTTCATAGGCCCTTTGAGGATATACATTCAACCATCTATCAACAGAGAATCTTTCCTGAATAAAAATTAACAATGAATATTCTTGATATTTCATTTCAGTTGTAAAATTCCCAACTTTGCTAAAAAGTCCCGACGTCATTCACAAAATACCTTGTATCATCCCTGCTAGTGGTTTTGGAAGTACGTCCTCGTTGACTGTATAAAGTTGTAAGGTATAATTAAAGTAAGTCACGCACCTAATTATAAAAATTGCAATTATGTTGGGCTATACTAATATACATGGACTATTAAGTACTGTATGACAAGTACACATAATCGTGTGGCAGAAAAACGTAATTCTATATTTTGTTTCCTTCCAAACACCTGGTATCTTTTCTGTATACATATATATGGCATTTTCATGTAGCGTAATATCTGGAGAACTTTTAGTAAATACAATTAGGTGCAGGTACATTAACCAAAGGGACGATTTTTTCAATTCCTTTTTGCTTTCAAGCTCAAAAAAGTAAAAACTGTAACTTGAAGGAGCAACCAGCGAATTATAAGATATAGCAGCTAGCTTACCGTAGAGTACACCGCCATTGGACACTGACATTCGCAGCGGGTGTTGCATGCAGCTAGAGGACGCTTACTCCTCCCAGCCACCTGGTCCTGCCTCCAATCGGGGGTTCGCGATTGCCGTGTTAATGGAAAATTACAAAATTTAGTCATATTACCTTGGATCTATGATTCCTAAACTATGATTGGTTACACTTCTATTAATAATGCTGAACTATGATTGGTTACACTTCTATTAATAATGCTGAACTATGATTGGTTACACTTCTATTAATAATGCTGAACTATGATTGGTTACACTTCTATTAATAATGCTGAACTATGATTGGTTACACTTCTATTAATAATGCTGAACTATGATCGGTTACACTTCTATCAATAATGCTGAACTATGATTGGTTACACTTCTATCAATAATGCTGAACTATGATTGGTTACACTTCTATCAATAATGCTGAACTATGATTGGTTACACTTCTATTAATAATGCTGAACTATGATTGGTTACACTTCTATCAATAATGCTGAACTATGATTGGTTACACTTCTATCATTAATGCTGAACTATGATTGGTTACACTTCTATCAATAATGCTGAACTATGATTGGTTACACTTCTATCATTAATGCTGAACTATGATTGGTTACACTTCTATCAATAATGCTGAACTATGATTGGTTACACTTCTATCAATAATGCTGAACTTTGATTGGATACACTTCTATCAATAATGCTGAACTATGATTGGTTACACTTCTATCAATAATGCTGAACCATGATTGGTTACACTTCTATCATTAATGCTGAACCATGATTGGTTACACTTTTATCATTAATGCTGAACTATGATTGGTTACACTTCTATCATTAATGCTGAACTATGATTGGTTACGCTTCTATCATTAATGCTGAACCATGATTGGTTACGCTTCTATCATTAATGCTGAACTATGATTGGTTACACTTCTATCAATAATGCTGAACCATGATTGGTTACACTTCTATCATTAATGCTGAACTATGATTGGTTACACTTCTATCAATAATGCTGAACCATGATTGGTTACACTTCTATCATTAATGCTGAACTATGATTGGTTACACTTCTATCATTAATGCTGAACTATGATTGGTTACACTTCTATCAATAATGCTGAACTATGATTGGTTACACTTCTATCAATAATGCTGCTCACTGTCAGAAAAGTTGGATGCTTCGTTTTTCTTTGTTCATATATATATATATATATATATATACATTGTATATACATTTTATTAGGTTTGCTATTATCATAAATCATACACAGTATACATGTATCTTATCTGCAGATTTATAGTTCAAAGCCGAATGTTTTTAATATCACATTGTTAGCGAAAATAATTGAAGTTGTCAGCACATTTAAGAGGAAATCATATTTTCGCGCTTAGCCTATTATATGAATTTCGCCGTTATGATAATTTTGTCGTTATCATTTTGTTTATGTTATCATGATCATTCGACATTTTCTTTATCATTTTTTTGCCGTTATCTAATAACGCTTCTGATTTCAGCAGAAATCTATAGTTTCGCGGTGATTATTTTTCGCGAAAACAATAATTATTCTTTATAACTGTAATCATGATTTCGTATTGATCGCGTTATAGTGATAATATTTTAGCGAACATCAGATTTTGATGGAATTTACATTTTAGTTGCATATAACACAATAATGGATGCTATCATTTGTTAGCGTCAGGATATTTCTTGTGCAAAAATATATTTTTGCGAGAAAACTTGAGCGGTTGTGATCATAATATTGTGGTCGTCATACGTGTATTTCAGTGGTTTCCATTATCTATTGAGAATCTATTGGAAAACAACATTTTAGTGAAGTCGATGGTGTCACAAGATTCCTTTGAACTACGTTTGAGCATGTTACACGTCGTGTTGACAAGGGCGACATTGGCACTATCTATAACAAGAGGTTTGGCTTTATAGCTTATATGACTTGGATACCTAGTCTAACACTTGGTTCTCCATTGGTTCCTGCATGCACTTCATACCATGATAATACTCAGATATCTGAAGCGTTCGGTTGCCAATTTGTCGGAGTTTTTTTCCTGGTATACGACCTTCATATTAACTATTCATGCACCAATAGATTTTATCTTTACCAAATATAGATGTACCACAGTGGCGGATTCAGGAGGGCGCGGAGGGAGCCCTTCCCGGCACTAACCCAATTTTTTTTCCAAAAAAAAAACAACCCAGGTACATGTATGTTTGGTCCATTTCAGTAAAAATCGGCCAAATTAGTCCCTTAACCCCCGGCAAAGGGGGCGCTGGATTTGCCACTGTACCATATCATCAGTACCATACATGTACATGTGCAATGTATATTTTTATAGGCTGGGATCAATACGTTATCCTGCACTGTGAAAGGTAGCAAAAATGCGAACATGAACTTGTATACTTTATGGTATTCGTACGGTATACATGTAAACGAGTCCACTGGGCATACTAGTTAGTATATATATTAACCCAAGAGTGGATCTAGAATTCTTTCCAGATGATATCGAGGAGTCGGCCTGGTTTATGATAAAAATTTGCATATTCCGGGGGGTCCTGACACATATCCAGAGTTTGATTTTTATTTTTAATATTGACAAAATTATGGTTGTCGGTACGTCACTGCAGGCTTCACGTGATTCAAATGAAAGTTGGGAACCCAAAGGCTGGATTTGGAATAGAGACAAAGTCTCGTCGTCTCTTGTTGTTTCTTGAAGTTTATGTTGCGCACGCTCAGAGTGTGCTCCGCTGTTTGCAGTGCTGAATCTCTCACAGATCCTTTATACAATTTGTATGCGATTAAAAAAACACAACTGTATGCTATTTTCGTGTACCTTAACAGCAACTCTTGTAGACCCATCCTTTTGTTTTTAAAATTCTATAGCAACGAACTTTCTCCCAAAGAAAAAGACAGTCATGTACCGACTGATGGCGTTCACTTGATGGTACGTAATCAAGAAGGATAAGAAAACAACACTGATTGAAAGAATACTGCTGACACAATCGTACATGTATGATTTTTATACCTAAATTTCTTGGATTTCAGCATATATGTATATTCTATTTCTGACACACAAAACGGTTAACCTACCAAAAACTTGTAAATAAGTATCAGTGAGATCAGGGACGCATGTATACGTCCCTGGTGAAATCTACAATGTTTGTGTACGTAACTTTACAGCAGTCACATTTAACGACTCGTCTTACCCAAATATAAACGATGCATAACAGTAATGAGTTAAAGAAGATCCTGATGATAATCTCAACAGCACTCACAATAGAGCACCATGTTGAGCATCGACGGACCCCTAGCAAGCTAGAGGTGGGACCAGGTGCCCAGGAGGAGTAAGCATCCCCTGTTAGCTAGCCGCACCCGCCGTCGATGTTCATACACGAATATAAAATGCATGCACTGTCAGAGGTTATGTCTATATAGAAAGTGTTATGGCGACCATGTCAAGGAAAAATATTCAAAACATGTATACTGTCAAACAATCGTTTGGGTTAACTTGTCGGACTACTAAGTCGGTGTTTTCCGATCGACAATAAAGATTTTAAGGATGGCTGTTAAATTGCATATATATACATCTAAGTAATGTACTTGTACTTGCATTCAATTATCAGAACAGCCACATTAGCTCTGTCATCTAGTGTGGAGAATGTCATCTATCATCGGTGTCGCATGTAGCCATTTTGGTTATGAGCACGTGATATCTAGATCATCTGTATCAATGAAAAGCATGCAGAGAAGCGTCTGAATGACACCTGTAGGCTCAGAAGTACTTTTTCAAGCCTCCGATAAAGTTGAAAAAAAAATTATATCTAATTTTTGTTCTCATCTAAATGATTTCCCGATTTCTCATTTAATCAGAATCATCTATTTTGAGAAAAAGTCAGGTGCCAAGCAAACAAAAACTATACAAGAATTCCATATAAAATGGATTGCACATGATCTCTCTCTCTCTCTCTCTCTCTCTCTCTCTCTCTCTCTCTCTCTCTCTCTCTCTCTCTCTCTCTTACCTTTAACTGACACCCATCACCGTCCATACAGACAGTGGGTTGGCCCATAGAGTAATGACTCTCTAATCACATCAAGTTATCGATCCCCCATGCACGTGGCTCGCTCACTGTTATAACGATATGATAGATTGCATGTCGCTTAACACAAGCAGCGTCACCTGGTAGAGAAACACCATATTAAGACGAGCTACAGCGACTGAGCAGACGACAGAAAACTTTGGCGGGCCAAAGCGCGTGCGGCCGAAAACAGACGACATCTACCCGAATTATACATTCTTCAATCATTTTTTGATAATAAGATTTGCACTTCAATGAGGCTTTGAATGGAAAATGTATATTTGAAGATATTGAACTTTCCCCATTGAATTGAAATCGATCGCGAAGCCTGTGTGATACAAAACCTATCCAGTGCGGGAAATCTGTGTACTGCACCTGAAACCACCGCTCAATTTTTAAAGATCCATCCAATTTTTCCACATTTAAACATCATGGATTAGAAAAAAAGCAAAACATAGTTGAGTTGCTTTATATTGTACTGTATATAATTAAAAAATGGAATTTTCCCCTAGCTTAGAGGAGAGGACTTTTTTGGATGTATTTTGAGTACGTTGAACCAGTTAAGATGACGGGGTGACATGTTATGATTCTGGACTAGCCCAATGCTAGGAATGGCACAGAGGGCCATATTACTCCTAGCAACGGCTTCGCTCATTAGAGGTAAGTCATGTTTTTACCCAAATGTACCGAAAAATATCATATTTTGCCGGAGATTTGTATCCTCTACTCTAAATACTCTTTTGACAGCCGTCGAGGTTGGGCAAAATGATGCTAATGGGAAACCCGGATTCTTTTATAAATTAAACATATTTTAATTCAATATAAACATTAGGATTGGACAAAAAGGGTACATTATTAAGTCATCTCTCTATCCCTTATCCCATTAATTTAGTCATCATCCTTTTGATAAATGGGCAATCTATAAGATATTTGACAGTCCTATCCATATATCTGGGGCATGGGCGGACCCAAATGGAAGAGTAGGGTAGTCATGCAATTTATATCATTTTTTTTTCTTTTAAGTACTAGTATTCGTTTATATAAATTTCCCAAAACATAGTTACATTATGTATGAGCATCATTCCCTTTTTAACCGACATACCAATTGAGTAAATCTGGACCCTTACGTGTAGCTAGGGTACCTATCCTGCTTAAAACAGGGGGGGGGGGGGGGTGCCAGGAGGGTGTTGGGGAAGGGTGGGGTAATTTCATTGAAGCAGAACGTGCCCTTGCCTAGTTCAAATGAAAGAAACTGATAATAAAAGATGTAGAATTTGACTACAGAGAGAAATGAACTCTTATTTTTTGGGGTGTTTAGAATTAAATTTCCTCGCCATCTGTTTTTGTTTACAGAATTTACTGAAAAGCAAGTTATTTTTGTACAGTATCCTTTCTTTACCAAATAATAGTACAAATTGTCAGCAGCGGGTGATATTGAGAAACGGCCATTATTTCTCGTTATTTAAATATTTGTTTATTGAAATAAAAACCAATCATCTGGTTGTTTAATTACTACAAAACTACAAATTGACCTACATTTTTAATGTCAGTTTATACGACAGCTTTAAAATGAATAAAAGAGAAAAGAGTTTACGAATTGCAGTATATTTTTGAATTTGAATACAATTTCGGGCCATATGACATCAAAAGTTGACTTTTAATGAAGGACTGCATTCCTGTAGAGGGAAAAAGGGAGGTTAAAAGTTTATGTGTAAGGGAGGCGTTCGCTTAAGGTCCACTACAGTATTACTAGCCCGGTGGTCTAGTAGTCTGAAAGTCAGGTCGGGCTGTCCGAAGGTACGGATCATAACGGCCATATATTAATATTTGACGGTGAAATAAATTTGAAAAGATCTTTTCATGCATGCTTCCTGGCTACTGATCTGCTTTCATTTTTGGGAGGGGTGTTTTTTGGTTTTTTATATAGTACATTAGCCGGCCATTTAGTGTCCATAAACCTGATCTTGTATGTGTTTTTAAAATTCTGTAGCCTTGGACACACAATTATCGTCACCATAGAAATTCACAGACCACAATTAGAAAATCATACAGATCGACTTTCGCACAACTGTGTATCAGGAAAGCGCTGTGTTTTAACATTTTTTAAAGGAAATTTGAGACTTTGAAACACATGCTTACACTCATAACGTTGACAGGTCCTTACTCCAAATTTGATGGAATAATTATATGCTTTTATTAAAAAAGGGCTGTATAATTACCTATTTAAATCCATCTGACGGTACTTGACTTATGAATTCTTTATTGAATTTCATACTTTGTATGGTTTGTAATACACTCGTGGGGAATGAATGGAACGGATGGTCATATTATGTACAGAAAAGCAATTCATTTCATGGTGAATTCCTCAGTTTAATAATTGTATCTTAACTGCAATTCACTGATTTTTATTTATTTTTTTAAATTATGAATTAAACTTAGAATATGAATAAACGATTCAAAAGTTAAAAATTGAAGAAAAGAAAGACCAATTGTAACAAGTAAGAAAAGATGAGAATTCCTTAGGAGTTTTAGTAGATGATTTTTCAAATCACGAAAATTTCTACCGCGAAAATAAGCGTCAATCGTTTTTGTCCGCGGATTTTTATGATCGCGGAAAATGCACTCGTAAAAATAAATACATAAAAAATATATTAAATTATTAAAAGCTGACTTATTTACAGAGGTCTTCGGTACCAACATCCCATTTCACTGCAATAAAGCTTGCCAACAAAACTCTTCGCACACGAAAATGCCTGTAAATTCTATCTTATAATGCTAACTGACGTGACCCAATTCTGCTCGCTCGACATGACTCAGTGCTCAGTCAGTTTACTATACAGAATTACCATCAATATTGCATGGTCCTAAAACTTATCTACCCCTACTTCCGGACCCTCGGGGATTTGGTTACCGCTGTCTTTTCCCGCGAAATGTGATACCTCCAGACCAGACATCTTTGTGCTCAAAATCCGACGAGTAGGTACCATGTACACGGGGTCCCCCGGACTGGCCGATAACCTGAATTATTTATGCAGTAGTGAGATTTAATGAAATTAAGCTTACTATAGATTTGATAGGTAGATCAAAGGACCCGTAACAAATAGCACATATCGTGTTGTTGTATAGGGAAGTAGGTACATATCAATTAAAACAAGATGATACCAAGTTCAATAGTGTAGCTGTTGGTACTCAGTGGCGTAGCTACCGTGTATGACTGATTGTATGCTAAAGCATCCATTTTTGTACAAGAAATTCCGGTTTCTCCAATGAAGTTGTCAGAGTTTTTTTTCCAAAGCCTTTGTTTGAAGATCTTTCGGGGATTAAGTCACTTATATGTGCCTGTAAACAGGTCAGAGGACTCAATGATACCCTTCAATCTCCTGTACTATGAAAAGCATCCACTTGTGTTTGCCCTAGCTTCGCCACTGATACTGTACGTGTGTATGTACGCACAAATAATAGAAATAAAATGGACGGTGGAGTTAAAACAAAATAAAAGAAATGTAGTAAATTGTTTATGTATCACTCTGATGCCATCAGTAAGTGGGACTCTCGGAACCAGCGGACCGTGGCTGTAAGTGGACGGAAACCTCTACACACGATTTGTACGGTTAAATCAAAGGCACCGAAGGTTTTCGGACACAGGACAACCCTCAATGACACCTGCCCCTTCACATCTCTCTCTAGTCAGATTATAAGGAAAGTAGAGGCCGATATTCTTGTTGATCGTTGGCATCGAGCTCCTGTATTTTCTTACTACAGGAAGAGCAGAAAGCAACACAAGGCCGTACATTATAATTAATTTGGCCCTAAGGAACTCCAAAAAAAGGGGAGTAACTCTCCCGGGGAGATTAAGCATCTCCTGCTGGCATGTTTTCTAGTAACACACACCTGTTTTCTCAATTGGTGATGTCGGTGTAGGGGAAAGTTTAGGTATAATTTAAAACAAAATATGCTTCAGAATGTCCTTCTGCGTTCTAGATAACGATACGTCGTTTGTCATATAAAAATTAATTAATTTTTATTCTTAAATATATTTGATTTGGCTGTTCTGGTTATCTCCCTCTGTTTGTTTAACTTTTCTGGTCACATACGTGTGAGTTCCGCTGAGATGACTGCAATGACGTCATGATGGGGTACTGTTCTTCTTTATTCATATGTGACAATCTCGTAGCAAAGACTTTTCAATGTTCACAAACATATATCCCTGACAAAGTCGCTTTGCCAACTGAACCGGCCAAATCAAATCCACAATTTATGTTAAATTAAATGATTTAATGGCTTTAATTTGGAATAAAATATTAGAGCAGCCGAAATTTTGAGAAGTTTCCTCCTAAGGATTTAAGAAGAAATCTGAAAGGGTTTTTTTTTCTTCATCCTGTCACATTTATTCATCAACTGAAAAGAGCCGTTTATTACTACATGTTACATGATACTGTATAAAGCATAGATTTATTATGAAATTATTGATAATCTTGTCTATATTCCGTCCTATAATTACACACACCTCCGTGTTATATAAGCTATAAGTACTGTAGTACATTCGTGTATAATGACAATTGATACTAGTATTGTGTCTTCGTAACTTTAATTTCCTGTCATACTATTGTTTTTATGATAGTTATTTTTCTAATATATTATATCACGCTTATCAAAGCCAAGAATACGTGGGAATGAAATAAAAATCTACAGGAGAGGGGGGTGGGGGTGGGGTGAGGAGTTCCAATTTGAAAAAAAGGGGGGAGGGTAAACTGCCCTGACCGATTCTTTAGGTCCGAGCATGTGACTAGTGTTGTAAATGAGTCTTCTTCACTTTAATTTTAATCATAACTATAGATTGACTGGCAGCGGATAAATGAATGGATATATACTACACGGGTGGATCTAGAGTTTTCTTGGGGGGGGGAGGAATCCAACGTCGGAGGAAAGGGGAGGGGTCGGTTTTAGCTGACGGTTCTGAAAAAAAAACTATAAAATCGGGGAAAATAGCATTTGTTGTTGCAAATTCCAGAACTGGTGGGTCCTGATCCCCTAATCTACTCTGGATTCGCGACTTTATTAGTATGACTGTATATTATAAAGATGAATCAGTGAAACCTTGCACATGTTACACTGATCATCGACGTCCTATAAAGGTAAACTAGTATATACTGTAACTTTATAATGTATTATGATTCATGCAATGTATGAAAATAAAATAAATAAGATGTACATTCTCTTTTGACTTTACAAGATGAATCGCATATTTGAAAATCTATATATGAGAGTATCTGGATAGGGAGAGGTGTCTCTTGCCTGACTGGACTGACCGTCCCCCCCCCCCTTTTTTTTTTAAAGAAACATATAGATACTCGCTGTAAACTTTGAGCTTTTCATTGGAAGTCGTGTTGATTGATAAAAGAAATTCAAGGAATTGTGGTTCCCCGCATTGGGGTGTTTGTCTTCAAAGAAATGCTCAAACATGTCAAAGATCCCTATCCCTAACTTTTGATTATATATTTAATTCATAATCCCAATACAAAATCTAAAGAAAGTTTAAACTCCCAGATAAAAAAATTAAAAACTTTTGGTATCCACAGAAAGGTCTTATAACAAGAAATTCGCATGTGAAATATGAAAGTCCTATCACTAACCATTCAAAAGTTATGCCTTTTTTAATGTAAGTCAAACGGCAAGGCCACATGGTAAAAAAATATGATATCCATGGAAAGGTCTTGTCACGAGGATACACATGTGAAATATGAAAGCCCTATCACTTACCATTCAAAAGTTATGCCCATGGTTAAAGTTTTTCAAAAGTATGTCAAACTAAAAGGTGAAGGTCAAAATTTTTTGTATCCATGGAAAGGTCTTGTCACAAGGAATAAACATGTGTAATAAGAAAGCCCTATCAATTACCATTCAAGTTATGTCCAATGTTAAAGTTTTTGTGATTGACACACAGACGGACGGACGAACCTATTTTAATGTTCCCGTGCTTTCGCGAATGCGGGAGACAAAAAAAAAAAAAAAAAAAGACTGAATGAACAAGGTAAATATTTTCGCAAAAAAGAGCTCTAATTATCATTGACGTACAAAAGACAGATATAAAATAGCATAAGACAGAATGATAAATATTATATACCCGGTGAGTGTCCATTTACAGTGCTGTTTCCGATAATTAGTCGAGTAATTATACACCAGTGATTCCGGGAACAATGACGCGGATTTCCATTCTTTCCTCTTTAGAGTATGTTTTATGCTTATGTTCTTTCTTGTATTCCGGAAAACGATGACCGTTGAGGCTTCATAATTTAGACAAAGTAGATTAGAAGCTAATTAGATCTCGCTTGCACCTCTTGAATGTATAATTATGTCGAGAATAAAGACGTATATACTATCAATCCATTTTCAGCCAATTAGAATGTGCCAAATTTCACGTGTTTGCTGGAACAATCATCCGACATTTTGCGGTTCGTCTGTGTGAAAATTTGTGTTCTCCGAAAAAAACTACACTTGCATGACGCTGTGTGTATTGTATACATTTTGTTTTGAATTTTTGAAAATATTTTGAAATATGTATATTGTATAAAATACATTGCGAACTAAACATTATATTCTATATTGTACATGCAATTTGTTTCGAATGTTTTGAAAATATTTTGTCCGTAATTTAAAAATCCCACGAGGCTTAAATCGCTACACAAGGGCTGCCACAAGATACTTTATTCATTTTTTTCTGTTGGATATGTATACATTTTCATTGTCGTCTCTGAAAAAAAAATTAAGGGACATGTCAGTCTCACTTTCCTCAGCGTCCGTCTGTCCGATCGTCATTCTGGTATTCTAGGTATAATCGAAGACAGAGCTTCGTTATATTTGTTTTAATGTTTTGCAGGGTGTTTCAGAACAGTAATTTGTTCCTACATAAAATTGGCCACCCTTATAAATGTAAATGTGCGAACAGATAAAATATATAGCCCGTATAATTCAATACTAATACCCACTGTACGATGTCATATGATGATTAACATTGAAGTTCAGCTTTTCAAACTTTATAAGGGCTTATGATAACAATTGCATGGAAAATATCGAACAACATCATAATAAATAACCACTATCATAAGGTATCAAGCAATTCACCAAACTCCCCGGTCGATCTCCATCCTGAAAAAAAAATTAAGGTAACCGATCGCTGGTAGAAGTTTGGCAATTCATTTGCATGTTTGGTCAAATATTTGGAACATATTTGAAAGTGCAAAGAGAAAAGAAAATGACATCTAGTATATGAAATAATATCCAAATAAATAAATAGATTAATTCATTAATAAAATAATTAATATTTAGTCAAATGTTGGAAATATATTTGAAGACCAAAAGAGAAAACGCAATGGTATGTAGTAAACGAAATGATGTCAAAATAAATAAGTTACCGTAAATAGATAAAAAAAAAATAAATAAATAAATAAATAAATAAATATACAGAGCTTGATAAATGACATCAACATCACAAAATAAATAAATAAATAAATAAATAAATAAATAAATAAATAAATAAATAAATAAATAAAAGACACATCGAGCTTTCAAAATGACATGATTTAGTGGCTGTGCACCTTTCTTTAATACTGATGTCAAAATGACTTATAGCTGCACGGTGTCTTATTCCAAATTAAGTCGTGTGTAAAATGTGATTTATTCCTTTTTAATAGAAACCGGGTCGTTACAACTTTCCAAATATGTAACGGAATAAATTATCGAGGAATTTCATTGAGATATTTTGAAAATCTCAGGTAACCGATTTTGAGAACGTAGCTTTTACCTATGTTTAAAACTTTAAGGTTAAATACACTTATAGTGGGAGAGGGGGAAAGAATGTGTAAAGAATACTCGGTTTTAATTTTTTTTCTACGTATACTTTTTCTAAAGTCGAATCTAAGAACCCCCTCCCCGTGGCGAGTGGACACCATCGCTGTAGGAAATATTTTTGGGTCCCTGTAAAGTGCGAAACGAAACAACTCTTTTTCTCATATTCTTTAAGTTTCGTTTCGTTTCGTTTCACACTTTACAGGACCCCTGTGAAGGCCCTTACGGTATTTGGAGGAAATGCACTGATTTTGCTATCACCGTCCGTCCGTCCTTCATTCCATCTGTCCGTGCAGAGTTTTATCTTTCTCATTCATACAGACCATAGGAAAACGAGACTAGGTATCTATCATCAGTATGAACTACGAAGGACAACAAATAACAAGAAGGAGGACCAATCAAAAGCGTAGCTTGGGCATCATCTAAGTGGAAGCACTTCTTCGGATAGGTACTTTGGGAGCCGCCATGAGACCTTTAATGAATCCAGGGTGAAAAATCCTGGTCGGGAACGAAGGGATGGAGCCCCCAGGAAGCTAATGAATTTTGAATGTTTCCAGAGCAGTAGATATATCCCTGTCAAGTCACAAACAAGAGCGAGACGAGTCCCCATCTAACGCAGAATTCAAAAGAAGAAGTATAGCGCTTATTACGACAAACAGTCCGTGCTTTGTCCAGCCCATTTTTAGTCACCTAAGATCCGAAGTCCGAGCATTTTTGATATTGGACAAAGAATCAAGATTCAGTATTCTCCAATGAGATTTGGACAGTAACCGTTATGGAGTCCCATCTTCATAGTTGATCAGCGTATAATAGAAACGTTTCTAGTATAGAAGGGATGGCCAGTACCATGTAAAATGTTCTTTCGAATACCCAGTTTGCCGAGACATCAATATATGAAATCCTTCAAACTACATTCCTAAATGAGGCTGATAGTTCACATACAAAAGAAAACTTTGTCTATTAAGAATTAATAACGGAATCTGTTGCCCCTTATCTACCGATCTTTCTTATAATTTGACGCACGCAAGCCTAATACTTGCAAAGAGAAAACATTGTAGCAGTTATCGAAAGAAGAAATGATTTTTGACAGAAAATAATACCTCTTCTACGATAAGTCAATTTTTGGCGCGTGTTCGATTTGTCATCTTAACAATCGAACATTGTCATTAGTTACCTTCAGTTAAACCCACGGAAGAATCACCGCGCTGACTTGAACAAAAGATAATATCACGATGATGGTTATGATTTCAAGCTTCGCTAAGCGTACAATATAACTGATTCCCAAGGCATCAATAATTCATTTGTCGGATTGCAATGCTTTCAGATTTTAATCAAGTATATGAAATTGAGATAGTCGATGAATTTTTTTCTTCTTTTGCATAATTTTAATTTTTATCAATTAAAGTATGCCGTATGAAACATTAAGCACTTATTTTATTTAAAATTGGGATTGCTTGTTTTCAACACAAAATATGTTATTGGAATTAGTGTTGGTAATGTAAAGTCATGTTTATGAATCATGATTACGGTATTTGATCCAGCAATTACATTTTACCTTGTAAAGCTTTACTATCACTGATACGACAGGAATTCCCCATGCCTCCACTTCGTCTGTTCGAATTCAAGCGCCATCGTGTTAAGCCTTCAGCTCAGTCACGTGACATCTCGTATTCCATATAAATTATGGAGGTTGTCTCCATATTTCTGCTCAAACGATAGTAGAGGACTCCACGAGCGGCGTGCACCCCTTCAACCAATAGGACCCATATGATATCTGGTAAAAAAAAAATACGCAACTAAAATAGATCTACATTTTTTAAAAATCATTTTAACATCCTAATAAGCCAAAACAAACGTTACTCTATTCAATATTGATGTCGACTATTTGGATCTGTATCACCTTTAAAAAATGTTTTAAGCGTCCCTTCTAAGATCAAATTCTGGACCAACCTTGTCCCTTATGTAGCTTAGCAAAGATGCTGTCCTGTTATATATTTCGGTATGTTTTTGTGTATAAACATTAGGAAACAGTGTCACTCTCAGATCAATCCAGTGCTAAGGACGAACACGGAAGAGAACTGTTTTGTTTAAATTTTGTCTTTATTTTGTTTTTATTTAGGTCGTTTGCTCTTTGAAAGAACACTTTGCATTGGTCATGGGACAATACTAGACTTCGTACAAGCATTTCTTTGAGCATTGCACACTTACTCACCATTATAACAGGACTCTATTGCGTACCCTGTCTAAATTCACTTGTCCTGTCTAAAAGCTCAAATTATTGAACGTTTATGGACACCTTTAATTCATCAGAACGCATCTCTTTACTCAAGAATCAGCTGATTTAACTTAATTTTGAGTAAATGGTTAGCGCGATCTTGCCACTTTTTTTTCTAATTTATCTTTAATTTGTCTTTGCCTTCTTAGTATTGTAAAGTGTGCCTCTTGTATTGAAAAAAGAACTGAGTGACAAGTGGTCGCTAATGTAACAAGGTTGTAGAGTGTACTCCTTGCCTATAAAGAACCATAATTGGTTTGTTTACATCACGAATAAAGGGGACTTTATCAACGCCACCTGCTACAGCATATGGCATCATGAAGACGGAAATAGATTTCGCTGAAAATGCTATTACAATGATTAAAATGATATATAGAGGTTTAACTTGCACCGGAATGACACAAGTTTGCTCAGGGATATGGATAGAACAAGCCATCCGATCCCCTTCAAAGATCTTCTGAAATTAAAATATTAAATGAGGAATCGATTAAATTTGGAGAACTCACTTCGGGTGTGGATTTCTTCACACCATAACACTTCGAGAGATTAAGTTACCGATAAGGCTGATCATCTCCTGCTGGCTAGAATGTTTATGATGTAAATCAATGAATATAGCGTGGAAATTTGTCAAATTTGTATTCGATGCACCGCAGTTAAGTTGGGTTATTAATAAGTCCACCGCGAGGGATCGAAACGTATGGTGTTGTGATTCCTTAGACAGTTTTTTGGTATTTTTTCATTTTCTAAGTAAAACTTTACAAAACATATGAGCCGTTGCAGTAGGGCAGTGTCTAATACATCAATACATATCGTCTATGTATATGAAAAGTTCATAGTTTTTGCGAATACTTCAATAGTTTGTCGACGACAGAAAATCATTCCTTTTGACGAACTCTTGAAGTGTTTGTAAAAACTATAGACTTTTCAGATATATAAACGATATGGACTTGCCTATTAGGAATTGCCCTGCTGCCGCGTCTCATCAGTTTTGTACAGCATCACTAAAATGATGAGAAAACAATCAAAAACCTCCGTAAGGAATCACAGCATCATACGTTTCGATCCCACGCGGTGAAGTCGTTGTCTCAATAGTCAAGTGATTTAAAGGTCTCAATAGTCAATTGACTACAGGTCTCAATAGTCAATTTACTACAGGTCTCAATAGTCAATTGACTACAGGTCTCAATAGTCAATTGACTACAGGTCTCAATAGTCCAGTGACTACAGGTCTCTATAGTCCAGTGACTTTAAGGTCTAAATAGTTCAGTAACTACAGGTCTCAATAGTCAAGTGACTACAGGTCTCAATAGTCAAGTGACTACAGGTCTCAATAGTCAAGTGACTACAGGTCTCAATAGTCAAGTGACTACAGGTCTCAATAGTCAAGTGACTTAAAGGTCTCAATAGTCAAGTGATTTAAAGGTCTCAATAGTCAAGTGATTACAGGTCTCAATAGTCAAGTGATTTAAAGGTCTCAATAGTCAAGTGACTTAAAGGTCTCAATAGTCAAGTGACTTAAAGGTATCAATAGTCAAGTGATTTAAAGGTCTCAATAGTCAAGTGACTTAAAGGTCTCAATAGTCAAGTGACTTAAAGGTATCAATAGTCAAGTGACTACAGGTCTCAATAGTCAAGTGACTTAAAGGTCTCAATAGTCAAGTTACTACAGGTCTCAACAGTCTAGTGACTTAAAGGTATCAATAGTCAAGTGATTTAAAGGTCTCAATAGTCAAGTGACTACAGCTCTCAATAGTCCAGTGACTTAAAGGTCTCAATAGTCAAGTGACTAAAGGTATCAATAGTCAAGTAACTACTGGTCTCAATAGTCAAGTGACTAAAGGTCTCAATAGTCAAGTGATTTAAAGGTCTCAATAGTCAAGTGACTAAAGGTCTCAATAGTCAAGTTACTACAGGTCTCAATAGTCAAGTGACTACAGGTATCAATAGTCAAGTGACTACAGGTCTCAATAGTCAAGTGATTTAAAGGTCTCAATAGTCAAGTGACTAAAGGTCTCAATTGTCAAGTGACTAAAGGTCTCAATAGTCAAGTGACTACAGGTCTCAATAGTCAAGTGACTAAAGGTCTCAATAGTCAAGCGACTACAGGTCTCAATAGTCAAGTGACTACAGGTCTCAATAGTCAAGTGACTACAGGTCTCAATAGTCAAGTGACTACAGGTCTCAATAGTCAAGTGTCTACAGGTCTCAATAGTCAAGTGACTACAGGTCTCAATAGTCAAGTGACTAAAGGTCTCAATAGTCAAGTGATTTAAAGGTCTCAATAGTCAAGTGACTAAAGGTCTCAATAGTCAAGTGACTACAGGTCTCAATAGTCAAGTGACTACAGGTCTCAATAGTCAAGTGACTACAGGTCTCAATAGTCAAGTGACTACAGGTCTCAATAGTCAAGTGACTTAAAGGTCTCAATAGTCAAGTGACTTAAAGGTCTCAATAGTCAAGTGACTAAAGGTCTCAATAGTCGAGTGACTGAAGGTCTCAATAGTCGAGTGACTAATGGTCTTAATAGTCAAGTAACTACAGGTCTCAATAGTCAAGTGACTTAAAGGTCTTAAAAGTCAAGTGACTTAAAGGTATCAATAAACAAGTAACTACAGGTCTCAATAGTCAAGTAACTACAGGTCTCAATAGTCAAGTAACTACAGGTCTCAATAGTCAAGTTACTACAGGTCTCAATAGTCAAGTGACTGAAGGTCTTAGTATAATCAAAGTGAAATAAAGGTCTCAATAGTCAAGTGACTACAGGTATCAATAGTCCAGTGACTTAAAGGTCTCAATAGTCGAGTGACTAAATTCTAAAAGGTTCTTGAATAACGAAAAGAAAGAGTCCTTGTGCTCTAGACAATAAACAAAAAGGTTTACTATCGGTAATGTGTAGCTTCTGCAGGTGAAAATAAGAATGAAAGCGAAGATTACAAAATTACACGTATATCGTTTTTATGGTAATGTACGGACATGAGTCCCATTATTTCGGAAATGGTACATGTAGATAATCGATTACTGAACAGTATGATTGTACTTATAAATTGTGTATTTTTATCACAATTAGGTCAGAATATACTTTTCAAGGATACACGTTCTTCTGGGTTTGTAGGTCATTTCATGAAATAAACATGCAGGTCGTAAATAAGACACTCTCACTCCAAAATGTCAAATTTGGATTTATCTACGTAATCTTAGTAATAGGCGAAATGTTTTATATAAATACATGTATAATGTTAGACTAAGTTATGATTTAACATTTATGTTATATTTTAACAAGGAATCAATAATTTACCCTTTAATAGTGGTGATATATTTTGCCCTGGAAATACAAATAATTTTACAGTGCGTTTTACTGCATAAAATAGTTCCTGACGTTGGACGCGTACTTAAGGTTAGGTGTTCTGGCAGACCCCTGGAATGACTCCGTTACACTGGATAATTTCCAAAATTAGATGCTGTTCTGAAACCAAAGCACGAAGGGATAAAAGAACCCATTGAAATAGGGAGATACGGAAACTTTCCCGTGGGGGATTTTGGATTCCATTGAAATGTATAGAAAGGCACTACACATCAGTCGCTGCCCGCTGAGCATGGAAGATCAATCATAGAGTAGTATTCTACCAAATCAGATTTCAGCAAAAAATCTGCTACCCTTCCAGAACAAGGGAGTGATATCGGTGTCCCAAGTTAACGCATATGACAGAATTCAATTAAGAATAGTCCACTCTCGAGTGTTTATGCCACTGGAATCAACCCTAATCTATCATTTAATAATTTCATAAGTCGCATTTGGGAGTTTTGGTGATATCATCATATTAAACAAGTCTTCTATTCCAATATTATTCCAGATATCCTTAACGTTACTCAATCGTTAGAAAATGTAATAAATTTCTCGGCGGTGATGACAATTTTAGCGCGATCGATCCCGACATGGATTTGAAGCACATTTCTGTCTCAGCTCGGGCTCGTGTCACCAAATGGAAAAACCTGATAAAGCAGATCTTAACATGTTATTTTGTGATCAGTTTTGGGATCAGGTCGACTTCCTGTATGTATTTGTTGCAGCAGACGACATGTAAAAAATCGAGATCGATCTTATTCAAGAATCCTGACCCATATGTACATGAGGTGCTATAATTGTAGTAAAATCTGTTGTTACTGCTCCCCGTCTTTTCCTTCTAGTACTTTTTACGAGTAGATTTAGATTATAAGCAAAGGTCAAGATCAAAAAGAAAAAAAAACACTTGTTGAACCTGAAGAAAAAAATCCTATCTATTTCCGGTCAAAGGTTTCTAGTCCGCTTAGCGTACGCGTTTTAGTTTGGCTCATTCGTCCTTCAAACCGTTCAGTTTAGTATTATGCAAATTTTCATACCGGTATTTGTTTATGTCTAATGTACAGTCTTTTTTCGAATTTTTTCCCCTTGCCAGTATCTTGGAGTCATTCTTGCACTGCACGAGATTGGTTTGAACCCGATGCACTGATGTAAGGAACAGGACAATTTTTAACTTTCGGAGTTTCTGTTCCTGTCTAGTTGGAGTCATCTTCTCGAGGCACGTGTACATAATATGAGAGAGATATTGCGTACACTTGTCTCGGGAAGATGAGTTGGGGTTCAAGATGCAAAATACAATGTAGTCCACAACTATACAGACATTACATGTCGACGTTCGAGGCAACAAAATCTCGTGTAACACGAGATCTGAATTTTTAAAGAAAACAGATCCCCGCGTCGTATACATACTGTATGGTATACATGTATATAGCCTTGGCCAAATGAAGTGAAGTCTTTGCACGCAATGTTACGATGCTTTAAACTAACTAGTTCATGAGTATCCACGCTGTGGAAGGAAACTTATCGATTCGGTCACTATAGAGCTGCATGGAAACTCGTTGAAATAACTCATATGGTGATATTACAGATGTTTTCCAAAACAATTTTTAGCAATTCGATAGTTATTTATTAGGTAATGCATTCAGATCCTCGTCATTAGTCGGGTCGAGGTCAGAATCCTTCACTGTCAAGACGTTTCCGCTTTCAGCGCGTAACGAACTAAAGCGGGAAAAAAGCTAGAATTAAGGAAGTCTATTCGTGTTACCTATACTTCTGTCTTGTATACAGTGTAATTCACAAATTTTCAGGGGTGATAAAATCTTTTCAATTATGTCCTTTTTCATGTCTTTGTGTTGTAGATCAGTTTGGCATATTGTTTTCTGGGTTTTTTCCCGGAATGCCCACGTCTGTCCATTCGTTTGTCTGTCGGATACATCAACTTTGCGCATAACATCTGAACGCTAAGTTAAAGGACTGCCACTGTTCAGTGTATTCTTTTTGACATTGCCATTCGTTTTGTGACAATGCTTTGGCCTTAAAATCTTGTCTTTCTTGGATTTTTGAATTAGCCTACACCACAAAGGCATCTGTTATCGGAGGAATACATTTACCTTAGAATTCTGTAAAGTGTTGAAACAGAATCGAAATGAGACATGTTGGAGGTCAAAGAAATATCAAAGCACGGATGTTTTCAAATAATTTATCTCTTAAAGAAAATAGAGACGTACACTTCTGAATTATTTCTTTAACATAAAAACTAAACATATCAATACAGTCAGTTATGTCCGTCCGTCCGTCTTTCATCCAACCCATCTGGGCATCAAAATCCCATTAAGAAAAATATAAAAATAAACGGGCAACAAATTTTATCGCCAAATTTCCAATTCCTAAAAAACTGCTCCCAACACATCACGGACAGAATTAGTATTATAAGGCGATATTAATTAAAATCATCATAATTTTCTGGCTCTTTAGGACTTTAAGTGGCGAGAAAATAAAAATGAATTGACATTTTAGAAAACTCAATATTGTTATCAATAAAATGTCCCTACTCCGTACACCACTTATTGGTAATCGATGCGAAAGGTCTTTTGTTATTTAAACATTAAATGATATTCCTTAGAATTATCGATGGTTAATGAGGGTAGAGTGATGACCAGGCCGCTGACCGGCCAGTGTAGCTATTGTGTGAACAATTACAATGTATCCGGTTTGATGTTTGGAGAGGCGCGTAAAGTCATGGGAAAAACAAACAAAACAGTTCTCTGTCTTTGAACAAAAAACGAATAAAATAGTTCACTGTCTTCCGAAATGTAGCCTTGGTGATAATCTTCTAGGTTGGATCCATAGATACATGCATTTCCAAAGGAAAAAAAGGGGGAGGGGGGCTAACTCGTCGAGGTCCGGCCCATGATTTTGAGAACAACTTGAAAAATCAGAATTTTCGGTAAATTTCGAAAGTTGTGTCCCCTGCTAGATCCATGCTTGAGGTCTAACTGTTCTTTGCTTTCTTCTACTTTGCTCTTATACTGCAATGGCAATAATTACCTTTGTTTTCCTAGATTCAAAGTCTTCAGATAGTTTTATTTTCGTGCAGAGGTGAAAATACAACGAGGAAGGGGAGTGGGGGTGATTCATTACCGATATACGTGTATAGGTTGTGTACAACATTATATGGATAGCCTTTCTCAATTCTGTAGCAAGGAGATTTTTTAAAAATATTTTGCTTAATAAGCACTGCCAGAATTTGTGCCCCACCCATCCTTTCCAGGAAATAAACAGGTTACTAATTTTAGGTGTTCTCCTTTGTCTATAGATATAACCATACATAATTAAACCAAGTCATTCTCAATCTATAATAATCTATAGAATTATACTGTAAACCATACACTACAAAATCATGATAAAGAGATTGTATCGAATCTAGTACGTAATTATTGACTTATGAAATATAATACTTTGTATGGGGCAGACGCTGAACAAATAGAGAAAAAATTGCCATTAAAACGCCAATTTATTTATGTCAACGACTGCATACATAGCCAAGCTATCCAACAGTTATTCACCATATGTTTTTGATATTATAAGAATTGAAGAGTACATGTATATGCGATTATAATATTACACTTACAACAGAGATTGTTGCGATTGTCGCTTTATGTGGCGACACCTATACAGCGATTGCTAACGTTAAAAAGAAAGATAATGCAGCAGCCTACACATGATTTATGCAACTTTCGACAAACGTTGAACTTAACATTTATGGATAGGAAATTTAATTAAGAAAATAGATTAAGATTGTAATAGAGGAAAACATAAACATAAGGCAACCTATACTCTTAGAATATTCGTCATTATACATGTTCCCTTCGAGTCATCTCGCGTGCAATATCCAGGTATCAAAACCCATTTACAAAGCATGGCCGTCAGACTTGGTTGACAGATGAACAAATAGCGTGCCAAATGAAAATTCCACTGTGAGGTATTACAGAACATACAACCAATTTATTCCATGCGATGTGCTAGCTTGGCTTCGGCATCGGGGACACGGACAGATCTAGAAAACTTTCGGGGGAGGGTTGCAAGCCGCCAGGGGTCCAATCAGTGGTTTTGAAAAAAAGGTGTACATAAAGAGTAAAAATAGGGAAAAAAAACAGCATTTTCGGTCAAACTCCAGGAGGGACTGACCCCCTCAGGCTGCGCCCCCCCCCCCCCCTCACCTGGTCCGCGGACTTCGTATTGTGTTGCAGTCTTGCTATTTTAGACAGGACTTGTCCAAGTCCATAATCACGTAATACTCTCAAATTTAACATTCAGCCCTTCTTAAACACAAATACTGAAAAAGATGCATAAAAAACCTAAGCCGATAGGGCACCCCCTCTCAAACTGAAATTAAAGCAACTATTGCAACTGCCACGGTGATTGTCAATACCGTCAGGAAAGTCTGTATATTACATTGTTTAGATTTAGGATTTAGGATCACTGATGAGGGTTAAGTACCCGAAACGTGCATGTCTGGTCCACGTTGCCAATTTATTTGTTCTTAAATGATGCTATTCAATTTGAAGACGTTTACATATATACTATATACACCGCTCATGCGAAGTCTCTTTAAGCATGGCTTAAGCCATGAATAGTAGCAGAAAACCCAGAACGTACTGGGCAAGTGAAAACACAATTGCACAGTGAACGGGGATGTTGTGATATTGTTTACTTAATTATCTTTTATCTTGTCTTTAAGTCCTTGATCTTCTTCATAAATCATTGATCTTGTTTATTTAAGTCCTCGATCTTGTTTATAAGTAATTTATCTTGTCTGACAGGTTCGTCCTTGATTTCATTTATTAGAAGCCCGTTATCTTGTTTACAAGTCCTTGATCTTGTTCATAAGTCTTTTATCTTGTCTGCAAGTCCTTGATCTTGTTTATAAGTCCTCGCTTATATCCTTTATATATTTTCCATTCCAGCTTGTTTATAAGTCCTTTGTCCTTGATTTCTTTTAATATAAGTCCTTTATCTTGTTTATAAGTCCTATAAGTTAATATATATCCTTTACTTAATTTCCATTCCAGCTTGTTTATAAGTCCTTGTTCTTGTTTATAAGTCCTATAAGTTAATATATATCCTTTACTTAATTTCCATTCCAGCTTGTTTATAAGTCCTTGTTCTTGTTTATAAGTCCTGTATCTTGTCTGTTAGTCCTTGGTTTCACTTATTATAAGTCCTTTCGTTTGTTTATAAGTCCTTCATCTTGTTTACAAGTCCTTCATCTTGTTTACAAGTCTTTTATCTTGTATATAAGTCCTTGATCTTGTTTATAAGTCCTCGCTTATATCCTTTATATGTTTTCCATTCCAGCTAGAACCACAGAGTCACCTCTTGAAACACTAAGGGGCCCTATCTTCCTTTCGGAACCTCCAAGCTCATTGGCTTTTGCCAATACCAAAGGTGCTAAAGTACCATGTACAGCATTCGGAAGACCAGCGCCAGTGTTAGATTGGGTAAAGGACGATGGATCCCCAGTAGATGATATTCCCGGAATACTTCAGATTTTACCCAACAATACATTGTTCTTCAGTTCGTTTGACCGATCACAGTTCTCCACCGCCGTTCACACACAGACGTACAGATGTGTGGCGTCTAACGAAGCCGGGACCATTACGAGTAGAACAATGAAAGTCAAAGCAGGTAAAATTAATATGACATTCCTAAAATCCAAAACTAAAGACATTTTGTTCCACCACATTTATACGTATCATCATCATCATCATCATCATCATCATCATCATCTGTCAGTACCTAAATCTTTTATTACTTGTGAAAATATTTTTTATTATCTCTTCGAAAAAAAAAAAAACCAGTCTCAGCTATCTTGATTTTTTTGTTCAGAATCAAAAGGACATTTTAAAGGGATGACCGAAAGCTGATTAATATTTTTTTTATTTAAACGTATGTATGTACTAAATACTTCGAAAATGAGTACACTTATGTACAAATAGTATATTACATAGGAACGACAGAAAAGTGTATGTCAAACATTTCCTCAAGATGTATTATATTCTTAAAAAAAAAAGAAGAAAGAACGAGAATTGGCGAGAATTTTAAACTATTCCATTAATTCACGAGTTCATCAGCGCGGAAGTCTGACAAATACGGGAGCTGACGTTCAAATGACACGAGCGTGATTAATTTCCAACGTGAAATCTTAGAAGGACCCTGAATTCTTATTTTGGATTGAGTATTCCAGGTTAAATTCCAGAAATGGGGCTTCTTTACGCAAATTTTCTTGTCATCGTAATTATAAAAAGAAAGGACAAAGCGGGAAATCGCACTCCCAGTTTTAAATTGTCATGCACACTCGATGAACAAAATTTCATTTTTCATACAAAAAAGGAGAAAGCGCACTCCCAGTTTTCAAATTGTCATGCACGCTTGGTGAACAAAATTTCATTTTTATTTGATATTTTTCGTAATGTATTTTGACAAACCCGTTGACATGTAAAGTGTTATAATAAGATTGGTGATATTGAACGAATTTTATTCTCTGTGTTAATTAAGCCTTGAAAATACCAGGAGAATTAAATGTGTCATAAAATATTAGAATTACTTGTTTGAAGCAACCCATCAAAATGATTAGAAAGAATGCTAAATTAGAACAAAATCAAGGAGCAAAGCAGGCTTATTTTGTTCCTAGCATGCTGTGATGCATTCTTCTTTTTCCCGGCACTTTTATCAAAATAATTGTTTGACGTTTCTAGGGAGATGTTTTTGTTTTTGTTCGAATATAATATGAAAATCGTATTTCATGATTAATAACGAGGAGACCTCTCCCTATTAACAAAAGTTCTAACATACTGGAAAAAATATTAACTAAATTTTAAAAATGAAATTATAAATGTATGAACTATTGCTAGACAAATTGGCATATGAATACTTGTAATCGAGATATAAATATTCAAATGTATATAATTATAATCTTTGTCACACACAATTGTATTTTTTTTTCAAATTGTTTCATATTTGGGTAAACTTCAGGAGATTTTTTCTGCGCTTGAATCATAGTACATGCTAGAATGACATTCAACTTTTACGAATAAAGTGCCATCGAATCCCATGACGAAAGTGTGTGAAAATATGACAGAATCGAAAACTGAGCAAGGCAATTCGATTATTTAAATTAAATGCTAGGTTATAATGCCTCGATAGACTGGCCATCCATCATGCAATTTGATCCTCAATAATTTCAAATCAACAGCAAAATTTGTTTTGTTATGCTAGTTTCTCTAATTGCAAATCCATGTACAAAAATCAAATTAATTCTGTCGGCAATGCCAGCTCTTCGCAAAACGGAAGTGAAATGAATTATCGAACAACTGTCTATTTTTCAAACGGTTCCGGTCCGGATCGAACGACGAAGGATGCAAAATGTCATATATACACGATTTACACAATATGCATTCGTACGCAGATCCGAAAACTTTGCCTGGAGATTTGGAATAATAAGTCAGTATTGCCCCCCTCCACTTCATCAGAGTCCCGCCTCTTTGATTTACTAAGTACTACAAAACGGGCGTTTTTTTTTTTAAATAAAGCTGTTCGTTAAAATCTTAGTCGAGTCAGTGCTTATCCAGATAGAAGGACCGTAAGCACCCCTGGTCCCAATCCTAATCACGCGCCTGTATAACATGCAGTGGTCATGAAGATTCGGTAATTGAAAAAAAAATATATCAACATGAGGTTTTCATCAGGGTAATGCGATCCGTCCATTAAGATTTTCTCATTTTCTATTTATTGATAGATTAAGTGACGCTCTCATTTTCGTGAAAGTCGCGTTTTATGTTTTAATGGAATATTTAATTTGCTGAAATGGTGGCTTATCGTTAATTGTTGCATAAAATGCGATTTTAAAGCTTAAAAACTACAGAAATGAAGGCATTACACTCAAAGGGTAGGCGATTTGTACGCCGAGTCCGTCCGTGACACGGCATGAGAACTGGGTATAAAATTCGGGATCAAAGGGATTTCCTGTTAGCCTCATTATCACTTCGTGAGATGCATGGCAACATGCGGAATATCGAGGCATGAAATTGTAATTCCATGTCGCCTTAATGAGGAGTAATGATTTTATCTCAGAGTGGAATTTGAATAACTTCTCTCTGTTTTCCATATCTACAAGAGCATCTGACCGAGCAATGGAGATTACACTTAGTTTTGAAAGTTTAAAAAAATAATTGTGTATTTCAGTGATCTTCAAAACATGTACTTTTTCGGGTTTTCCATAAGAAGAGGTCGCTTGTGAAACAAATAACAAACTTCACTTGACAAGAAATCAATTAATATCCATTCCCTTTTTAAAAGACTAGAAAACAGTGTATTTATCCACATCATGATATCAGAACCCTCTATACAGATATACATGTACAAATGTATAGTCGCCAAATATAAATTAGTCCCCTACCGGCTCGCCGGAGGAGATTTATAGTTTCCACCCCGTTTGTATGTCCGTCCGTCTGTCTGTCACACTTCACTTTTTTATCTGTTGTTGCATACATGTATATTGAACTCATTTTGGTATGTGAGTATATCTCAATGTGATACGGATCAAGTTTGAGCTTGGTTCCGATTGACCTATTTTTACAAGAATTATAACCCTTGGACTTAACAAATTTCAAGAAATTCTCTGTTTTCCGGACTTTTCTTCCATTGTATTGCAGATAATGAAATATTTTTATACGTGAATACATCTTAGTGTTATAAAAACAGATCAAGTTCGAGTTTGGTTTTGAGTGACCCATTTTTATTGCAGATATTGAAATGATTTTTTTATACGTGAATACATCTTCACGTTATACAGATCAAGTTCGAGTTTGGTTTCGATTGACCCATTTGTACAGGAGTTTTAGCCCCTGGACTTAGCAAATTTCATGACTTTCTCAAGTTTTCCGGACTTTTCTTTGCTGTTGTTGTAGGCATTGAACTTATGTTTGGTATGTGGATATATTATTGTATGATACTGATGAAGTTGAAGTTGGGTTTTGATTGACCCGTTTTTACAACAGTTATGGCCCCTAAGCAAATTTCATGACATTTTCTGTTTTTAAGAGCTTTTCTAATACACGTATTGAACTTGTATGAATTTCACGTGTGCATTCCTCTTTTGGTGTAAGTATAGGTCAAGGCAGAGTTGGAGGACGTGGATTAATGCCGTAAGGGACTTGTGTTGCTTTGCGATTCATAAATTTAACTTCCATATCGGGAGTTCGCTTATTTTCATGTGGTGGAGGTTTTTGTTTGTTTATTTTATCCTAAATCTCTTCAACTGGAGAAAAATAAGTGTCCAGGATGGTTAAGCCTCTTCTTCTTACACCGTCATAAATTCTGAACATATGACGTTAAATTCAGTCATCTATTTAACGCTGTACATGTATCGTGTATGACTTTGTTATGATCATTGATGTGTCAAAAGCCCTTTATTTTACGGACCTGGCATTTGTTACGTTGTTCTGTTAGTCCAGGGTTTTTTTTTCTATTTTGGGGAAGGTGCCTGCGCCTGTCTCATTTGGGAAAGTTTGCGATGTTTTGCTAAAATTGGGAAAATTTTCACCAAAGTATAACTCTAAAGTAGCATTTATTAACACTGGTAATCTATTGATTTGCTTGAACTGAACAAGGGATGAATAAAAAACTTTAAAAAATGCACTTCGAAATATGACATTTTGTGCTGATTTCCAGATTTTGAGTCTTATTTTCACAGGTGATTTTTTTTCATAATTTCTCTTTTGGGAATTTCAGGGTGATTTTTGGGGAAAATAGAGGAAATTTGGCATTGGGAAGGGGCCGAAATTCGGCCCCAAAACAAGGAAAAAACCCTGCTGTTTGAAATCTATTTAATGAAGATTTCCATGAATTTTTCTATATATTTTTCAGTATTGGTAGACGATTACAAGACGTCTAATTTACAGCTGAGTGACGAGTGGGTGATGAGAGGCGGTACAGCAGTGTTTAAGTGCATCATAAATCCACATTACGTCAAGCAATACCTTAAGGTTGTTAGCTGGACACAGGGGACCAAACCTATCTATGCAGGTAAATACAATCAAATTCAATTATTTACGATATCTATGCAGGTAAATTCAATCAAATTCAATGATTTACGATTAAAAATTCCATGAAACTTTAAATGAATTTGATTTGCATGCGCGTATCTAGAGACGCGAAGAGACGGTGATGACCCCGGATTTCCTTTGCTTCCATCCTCGTTTGAATTGGCCATCCCTGGCATAGATCCTGCTTTTAAAGAACGGGAATGGGGGGGGGGGGGGCAAGTGGGGAAGGGTTCAGCATTTGATATTGTTTTTTAAGAACAGTATATATAAATATAAGAGAATGAAAGTTTGGACAATATTCCGGGAGGTCTTAACCCCCGTTTTCCCCTCAAAATCCGCTTAGAATTGTGCATTTATCCTCCTTTTATTTGAGTAGAAGCGCAACTATAAAATGTGATAATACGAAAGTCGTACAAGAGAATTTATTATTATTTTTTTTTAATTCTTGTTGATGCAGGAGAACGTGTTAGTATTCTAGACGATGGCGAACTTCACATCCGGGACATCAGGGACGCTGACCGTTACACCACCTATCGGTGTGTTGCTCGAAACATTCTGACTTTAGAGGAAAAAACAAGTGCTTTCGCCTACCTACGTGTTCACGGTAAGTAAATGAAGTGCTTTCGCCTACCTACGTGTTCACGGTAAGTAAATGATCATGGTTATTTAAGAACCACTTCTCTTTCTGAACCTCCTAGTGAAACTCTCTGTGGCATGTACGTGCTACTTCAGTGTCTGAGATGCATTTTTATTAAGCCTGTAACGTATGTCCGTTTGTCTGCCCGTTATCTGGTACAGCCCCGACCAGTCGAAAGTTTAACGCCGAGATAACGAAATTTTGAAAGCTGTATTCGAAAGTTTCGTTAACTATTCGTCAGCGATTTTTTGAAAGCTACTGAGATGACGAAATTTTGAAAGCTCTAAAAAGCTTTCGAAAAATCGCTGACGAAAATTTCGTTAACTAATCTTAGTTAACGAAAAATTTGAAAGCTATGAGCTTTCAAATTTTCGTCATCTCTGAGCTTTCAAAATATTTGAAAGCAATCGCTGACGAAATTTTGAAAGCAATCGCTGACGAAAATTTTGAAAGCAATCGCTGACGAAAATTTTGAAAGCTATCGCTGACGAAAGTTTTGAAAGCTATCGCTGACGAAAGTTTTGAAAGCTATCGCTGACGAAAATTTTGAAAGCTTTTTGAACGCTCGGGTGCCATATTGTTTTTGCAATGGCTACAGCACGCCTCGGGCGAATTCCTCTGCACAGTTTAGAGGATGAAAGAAGCCGTCTCTTTATCGGCGTGGCACTTTAAAAATTCACCGATCGTGAAATATCTTTCAAAGCTTCCGACAGTCACAGAGAAGCCAGGGTTTCACTGGATATAAATTCCCCTCATTTAGTCAGAATTTGGCCGGTCAGATGTAAATTTTCTGGTATATATAAGATGAAATGGAAGTTGTTCATATATACACTTAAAGATGGAATACCTTTACAGGTAATACAAATACAGGTAAATTCAGGTAACTAATTAGTGCAAAACATACCCTTTTGATGGCCCCATTCACCCCCAATTAACATAATGTTATTTTAATCAAGTAGGTGTATGGGGAACACATCGATCTGGGAAACACGGAATCTTCAAATAAACTTATAAAAATAAACAAGAACCAATATTTAAGTTAATCCAGGAATATATATTTTCATAATTTAATACATGTAAATCATAATGAATAAACATCATAATGAATACTATTTCATCAAGCAAATTATGAAAATGATTGCTTTGATTTCGGCCATCTTGGTTTTCTCGACAGAAAATAGCTTACGAGAAAAGCTTTCAAAATTTTTGAAAGCTAGTTAACGAAATTTTCGTCAGCGATTAGCTTTCAAAAATTTTGAAAGCTATAGTTAACGAAATTTTCGTCAGCGATTAGCTTTCAAAAATTTTGAAAGCTATAGCTGACGAAATTTCGTTAACTATAGCTTTCAAAAATTTTGAAAGCTAATCGCTGACGAAATTTCGTTAACTATAGCTTTCAAAATTTTTGAAAGCTATCGCTGACGAAAGTTTTGAAAGCTAGGGTATCGCTGACGAAAATTAGTTAACGAAAAATCGCTGACGAAATTTCGTCATCTCTTGAGTATTCAAAATTTTGAAAGCAATCGCTGACGAAATTTTGAAAGCTAAGCTTTCAAAAAGCTTTCAATTCGTTTACGAATTGAAAGCGAATATTAAACTTTCGACTGGTCGGGGCTGTAGTCACACTTTTGAATATTTTCTACTGTCTTCATCTTTAATATAGTTAAGTCTCAATTACTAGACGTATTTATTTCTCCTTCATTGCGCTCTGTTTCCGATAATGTCCTCTCGTTTTTGCTATATAGTTCTCTCTCATTCTGTTCCTTAGAACCCCCAGCTGGATGGACGGCGCCTACCATGGACGATGTGTTACGGAGCGTGACGGTTGAAGAAGGCGATACGGCTGAGTTGCCATGCGTCGGAAGCGGAAATCCTCTACCGAAATATAGATGGACGAAAGAATCGAAACCAATTATAATCGACAATCAACATTTTAATCAGAAAAGTGGAAATTTACTCATTTTGAACTCTAGAATAGAAGATAGCGGACAGTACATGTGCAATGCCTCAAACGACCATGGATCTGTGACGGCCATTACTGACCTTATAATCACGTGTAAGTGGTTTTTTTTTTCGGAATCGTTGATAATTTTTTTTTCTTCTTTTAAAGTTTGCATTTTGTAATCAAAATAATGAAAATTAAAGCTCTGTTAAATATAAAGTTGAAATAGGCTGCATTGGAAAACTCATCGTATGAGATATCGGTAATAAAGAGAGAATCTGTAGCTGATGTTTTTTTTTGTGATAGCCCCTTTGTGTTTGGGCATATATATCCCCCCTCCAAAAAAAAAAAAAAAAAAAGATAGACATCATTAAAAAAAATCAGGATTGCAAATGTATAGCTTTGTCGATTTGAATCATTTGAGCCATGAATTTTAACTGAATGCAAACTTCCCTTTAGTATATATTAGCTTTATGTATGTTAGAAGTCATGAAATCAATATTTTATATATTTTCCCAAATAGCACCGCTCTCTGCTGTGATAGATCCAACGACACAGATGATAGATTCCGGCCAATCAGCGGTCTTTAATTGTTCTGCATCGGGTCATCCAATCAAAACGATCACGTGGTTGAAAAACGGAATTCCATTGGCTGGCGATCGGAGGTTCGATATCCAATCGGAAACATTGTTAGAAATAAGCGACATAAACAAAAAGGACCAGGGGATGTATCAATGTATCGTAAAGAATGATGAATCCAGCGCCCAGGGAACATCTCAGCTAGTACTTGGTGGTAATTATAATTTAAAAAACATCGGAATGTTAGAAAATTGTTTCATAGGTAAAAATAAACGGACACATCGAACTTCTTCATTTTTGATATGAATTATAGCTCAATCTTCAGTCTGAATTTTTTTTTTAATTTATCCCGTTGATATTCTAATGTGTTTAGATTTTACAACAGCTTGTCTTCAGTCACATGATCAGATCAATTTGTAACATACTTTACCATTGTACGAATGTATATACTAGTTGTGTATGGATTCTTATCTATGATACAGCGCACGTGTTGAAGTGTCCCAAGTTCATTCATCCTTACGAAATCAATGCATCATGGTATTGATTCATTCAATAATTGGTTGATTTGTTTCCAATCACAGCTGCTCACCCGACCTTCGTTGACACATTCGTCGATCAGTATGTTCAAATTGGACAGCGAACTTCACTTCGATGCGCAGCTGCCGGAAATCCATTGCCGCGCGTAAACTGGACCCTGGACGGAGCGGACGTCATTGCAGATCCGGATGTCAGCGTCGGGAGTTCGGTTGATAACGCCGGCGACGTTGTTAGCTATGTGAACATATCCAGTGTACAAATAAAGTTTGGTGGGGAATACAGATGTACGGCAAGTAATGACGTAGGCAGCGTTCAACAAGTCGGAAATCTCTATGTTTACGGTATGGATTTTATTTGCTTGAAACGTCTTTATTTCAATGACTTGAAACTGACAGATTTGTGATTTATTTGGTATATTAAAATGTATGTGTAGTGATGACAACAACATTTAATTACGATGTCTCTTTTTTCAAATTTTACCTATGAATCTATGAATGATTCAACAACATAGATGATAAATTTCAGCCAATCAGCTATCCGCATCTGGTCATCCAATGAAAACTTACTTAACAAGTGACGCATGCTGAACACATCAGACGGTGTCTTTGTATCTTTTTCATTTGTATTATATGTATTTGAGTATATAAGGCTACTTTCTACATTTTTTCCTGGCGACTAGAATTTCTGAGACGATCCAGTGAGAGGGAAGCCTATTTTAATGAAAATTTTCTTAAACTTTACCATTAAAAGATTGTTTAATATTTTGCTTATGATCCATCTTGAATTGAATATTTCCCGCCTCTTGAAAAGCGTACACCATGATGGTATATATGTCGCCTGTCACATACACGTTGTGTATGCAAGAAGTGTTATTGTGATACACAATCAGCTGGCGTCCCAGCGAAGCTCTTTCAAACACAAAAAATGACCGTATGGAAACGACACGTTGGGCAGGCGAGATATTGAATCTATGATACACGCATACCGCGTCAATTTCATGTCACAATATAAAATTGTTACCTACTTATATTACATAATTTAGTTGATAAAATTTCCATTCTTTGGTGATCATGCAGGCTCTAAAATAGATGAATATTGTAATTAAAACAGAAATGTCGCTGAATTATGTTTCCTGTTGAAGCCACTACATAAACTGAAACATAAACACGCTAAACTGATGAGTACTAGAAAACCGTTCCCGTTCAAGTCCGTAGTCCAATATTTCCTTCAATTTGGTGCGGGGAGGTTTACCAATCCCTCGGTAACCTTATTAGTTTACAAATAGCTCAATTCAATTAAACTCGCTTGACTGTTTGCCTACGGATATTTCACCATGAAAAATAAGGCACAATTTGTGTAACTTTTACTGCACCTCGGTGTAAAACCGGAATCTGCTGACTAATCCGGTTTTTGTAGCTATCCCGACTTCGATCGGATCCAGTTGCCTCCCTTGTGCATCATAAATTAGATATAAGGAAGCTAATTAAACATAATTGTAACAACTTTCTGTGAATTGTTTTTGAGGAGGCCATTAAGTCATGTCATAAAATTTCGACGCTTCAACATCGATAAAGAATTTGAGTTAATTATATGATCTAAAGTAATTCATACACGCAAGCACATCTTATTTACTAGTGTGCCTAGGAAAGGTACATTCTATAAAATAAAAATGGTCAGTTCAAAGGTTTCTCATCATCAAAGATGAAATTCGAGGGTGGGGGATAGAGGGGGCAGAACAACTACCCAGGCACATTGAATTTGCCAAAATTGCTGATTTCTCTAGTTTTGACGCATGTGGTCCTTTTTTCAAAATCATTGGCTGAATTTCATAAGCTGGATCTCGCCTGAATTTTTTCTTGACCATTTAATTTCCATTTGCAGTGAAAGTAAAGCAATATATCGTCGTTCCATTAGTTGATTTGTATTTCAGTCTACATATATACATCATTTCGTAACCAATTCATTCTTTGTTTTTTTTTTCTTGCACATTAAGGATGTTTTAGTAATGCCTGATATCATTCTATCATACAGGTGTTCCTTTCGTTCGTCCCATGAAGAACATAACGGCGACCGCAAACGAACCACTATCCATCCGGTGTTATGTAGCCGGATATCCGGTCAAGACGATCAAGTGGTCGAAAGGTAAATGAGTAAAGAAAGATAACTCTTTGTAAGATGATAGGCTTTTGTTAATTCTTTTACATACATGTACATACATTTTCTCTGCGTCTTTAGAAAAAAAATACAAATGTCAAAATCAAGAAACTACAATGACGACTACCTTGGTTTGCCCCAAAAATTTGATCATGTAAAAAAGAGCTATTTTTAAAAAAAGTAAAAAGTAGACATAACCTCAGACAGTGCACGTTTTGTAGATAGATATTGTTTTAATTTTCGTGCGTGAACATCGACGACTGGTGCGGCTAGCCAAACAGGAAATGCTTACTCCTCCCGGGCACCTGGTTCCACCTCTAGCTTGTTAGGGGTCCGTCGATACTCAATTTGATGCTCTATTGTGAGTGATGTTGAGGTTGTCGTCAGGATCTTCTTTATATATCTCATTTGAATTAGAGAAGTACTAGTATGCGCGATTTGATATAAATATTTTTGGGAAAAAGTTTCAAAAAGTCGATTTTGTAATTTAGATGGCGATGTGCTCCCGAAAAACCATCTTCAGAAAGTAGAAGGGGGAATTCTCTACATTGAAAAGGTACAAAAACTACACGACACCGGAAAGTATATCTGTACCGCACAAAACTCCAACGGTCAAGGCATGAGCCGCAGTGTTTTTGTTAATGTTTTGGGTAAGTCATATAATTATGTTCATTTTATTTGAAACAAAGGGGCGAATGATGAAATAAATATCTTTGATTCAATTTGAGAGAAAATTAACAAACCCAACTCCTGCGATAGTAATGACTAATTCAAAATACATTGTGTTTATTAGTCTGTCAATGTATTCTAGACGTTTTAATATCAGATATATCTAAAGTTGCAATGATTATACTATGAAGAGATGAGATAAACGTGGAGAGAGAAAATATTACATGTATCTTAAATGAGTCTGGCGATGACGCAACTACACAAGTCCTATAACTCATATTTCTGTTATCAGAACCCCCTGTCATCGACACCTTCAGGTTTCCTAGGAGAAAACAGGGAGACCGTGTTGTCGTGTCCTGTAGTGTCAGCAGTGGTGACCAGCCACTGACCATTAAGTGGACAAAGGACGGAGAACCCATCCCTCCGGACATGGGCATCGTTATTCAGGTACGATCAGAGATTAGAACAAGTGAAAGATAAGGAGGAGGATTTTATCCCTAATGTGAAGTCTTTGCCATGATCGCATGTGGCGAAGAAAGTTAAACAGACGGATCGAGATAACGAAAACAGTGACATCAGATAATATCATATTGAAAGATAAAGGACAGAAGAATTATTTCTTTGACGATATAACTCATTTGTGAAATGCAGTATTTAATTAAATATTCCATTTATTTGTTTTCACCATGTGTATTGTGTTCGCCGTGTATTTTCATCGTCGGAGAACCAAGCTCAATTAATATTGCACTGCGTTTCATTCCCAAGGGCCTCTACTTACCTATATGCATCGTTCTTAACCGTTGGAGAGGAAATTAATCCAATGATAACAATTCCCAAATAAAGCGTGGTTTATAGCTGACATATTATCGCAGAAGTGCATATAGTTTACATTCAGAACAATATGCATGGAATATTTTTACTTCGAATTCATGCTCATCATTTAGAAAGTAATTTAAAAGAAAATTTGTCATTTCAGAAACTGAGTACATATGCCAGCATGCTGTCTATTGGAGACGTCAATCCAAAACATAACGGAAACTACACGTGCCACGCGGGGAATGCCGCGGCGGAGGTCAACTTCACGGCACCATTACACGTGGACGGTACTGTAGATTTTTTTTACTTATATAAATTTAGCAGGTGGCCGTCCTTAGTCGACACCGGTTGTCCATTGGTCTCGTTGGTTTATGTGTTGTCTTTAAATTTGTGTTTAATGTTTATATGGTGTGAGTTGATGTTCCTTGTCCCTTTTGCGTCTCTTTCTGTGCTTGTCTGCTACGTGTTTTTGCATTGGGTGTTTTGTAGTTTTGCTGTGGGTGCTGCAAACTAGTGTTGTTGGAGACAAAAAAAAATGGTGAATTTGTAAAATAGAATGAAACTGCTCAATGGAGTAAAATATGAATCAAAACATTAACGGATATTTGAAGGGAAGGGGATGTCATGGTATTTGCTAACCACAGTCATATAGAGATAGGGGTTAATTCGTAAAAGCAATAATAGAACTGCTAAATAGAATATATCGACAAGAATCTGAACATGATCGGATTTGGAGGGGATGACGTCATGGTCATCAGTATACCAAATATATAACTTTTTCGTATGTTTAGTTGATCTATTACATTCCAGATTTGAAAAAGAAATGAAGGATTTCCCGAACCCAGAGTTTTAAGAAAAATTAGATCGATCGTGATTTTTAATTGAAGTGATATTTTTTTTAATTTCAGTGCCTCCACGTTGGATTATCGAGCCAAACGACGCTTTTGTGATTCTGCGCGGAACGGTTTCACTGGATTGTTTGACTACTGGCACGCCGGAACCATTGATCACGTGGAAAAAGGCTAATGGTAGGTCACGTGATCTATCATGTGTTTTAATCAGATTCATGAAAAGGAGCGTAATTGCGTATTAATAAATCAAACTGCATATTTAACAGGTGCAGATTGCGTATTGAAAAATTGTTTATTGCGTATCAAATAGGTACATCGCCTGGTAACTACGAACCAATTGTATACGTAGCAGACGACAACGCTACAGATGCCGATAAACAGTTGCTTAGCAATGGAACGCTGGTGCTTAGAAACGCTGAAGAAGGGGATCATGGTCATTATCTGTGTCATTCATATAACAACGTTGGCCTTGGTCTTAGTAAAGTCGTTATGCTTACCGTTCATAGTAAGTTAGTCTGTCTGCCTGTCTGTCAGTCTGTATGTTTCTGTCTGTTTTCTTCTTTCTACCATTCTTTCCCATCTTTTGAATTCTTATTCGAATTTTTCCTGTCATGTAGCTATATGCATGCATTCATGATATAAGTAGATAAATCTAAATCTTGAAATTTCTTTTAGTACCCGCAAGATTTGAGGAACCCGAGAAAAATTATACAGTGCAGAAAGGTCAAAATATTACAATGGATTGTCAAGCAATTGGTGATAAACCTCTGTCTATGGTATGGAGCTTCAACAGTAACGCCCTCAGTACAGGGGGTAACGCAAGGTAATTCAAAATATTTATCATGCTTTTAAAGTTGTAATACTTGGGTGTTTGATTGGATTTTAAAAGGATAAAAAAATAAATTGTTTGTGCATAACCAATTTTTTCCGCCGCGAAATGAATATAATGAGAAATTGTTCATCTTGACGAAATAAAGGGTCATAAAATTTGAAAGGATTCGGTCTCGGAAAAAAGACCATGGGTACATGTGTAGTTGTGGCTTAATTACTATTATTACGAAAGATTCTTGCAATAAATTCTTTTATCCCGTAGTGAATTGGCGAATAGTACTAAGATCTCAATTATTTCAAAAGATAGTTAGAAGTAGACACAGCTCAAACAGTTTATTTCTTCCACAGACGTTTCATTACTACAACGTCCACCAGTCGGGGTAAACTTTCTCACCTCGCTTTGAGACCGGCCGTTCGGGAGGATACGGGATTCTATGTCTGCACAGCCAAAAATAGATTCGGATATGACGCACTGACGATGAAACTTACATTTCTCGGTATTTATCCTTTGTCATACAGAAATATTTTTGTACATATTGGGATTTCAAATAATAAAAAAAAAAGCCGCCGTGCTGCAATATTTTAAAACCTGTTAAAAGTTAATCAATGCATAATATATCAAATATTTTACAGAACCCCCGGAAGCTCCCTCAAATATCACCCTTCTGCACTCCTCTAGTCGTACCGTATCAGTTCAATGGCAGCATCCATACGATGGAAATAGTCCTATATTATATTACATTGTAGAGTACAAAGTAGTCACAGGTGAGAGAAATACGTAACGTCAAATCGAAGTGAAATTAATGAATTTAAATGTGTAATCTCAAGACTATTCAAGTCCATTTTATCCAGGCTTAACAAAGCAATTCAAACGTTTGTTTAAGCCAATGATGTACTCACGAAGTAAAGTTTACATGTAATTGGGCTCAATTTTTAATTATTACGTAATCGAACATGATGATAGATAATTTTAAATTATCCATTTCATATTACAATTTTTTTTCTTTAAATCGTGTTCAGACGTTTGGCAGGGAGTTTTGTCCAATGTATCAGTGAGAGGGAACAATACAAACGCTACATTAACCAATCTGCACCCAGCTTACAGTTATAATATTAGAGTCAGGGCCAATAACTCCATAGGTCTTGGTTCTCCTGGTGAGCAGATTTCAGTGCGCATGTCAGAAGAAGCGCCTTCCGGTCCGCCATTAGAAGTTAAAGTGAAAGCTATTGGATCTGAATCTCTCAAAGTTACATGGATGGTAAGGAAGAGTTATCCTTCTTTTCTTTCTTGTTTGTTTGAATGGATTATGCTTACATTTTGTAATTAAAGAATAGGAATATTGCAATGATGAGAATTTGAATTATCTTTGAAATTCATGTTAAAATTTCTCATGATTTTTACGTCCTACATTTTCTCATGATATTTTCTTCCGCGACCTTTATTTATTTTCGTATCCGATTTACAACTGTCTAATTTTAAGAAACATTAAGATTTGAATCTAATAATACCCCTGTTTTAATAACTCATGGTGTTAAAAATTAGTTCCCTGCATCTACTCCCTTAAATCGTTATATTATTAATCCAGTGATTGGGATAAGCATGCGCCCTGCGCCATAGTCACATTCAATTCTAAAATGGCACATTTAAATTTTACTTAGTGCGCCAATGTGGCGCATTAGATTTTTAAACAAATTATGGAAATCTTCTGTTCTTTTATTCAACATTGCTGCATATAAGGAAAAACCTATAACGGTTCGAGTAGGGAGCCACCTTAAAGTTCTGCATACCATTAAATTTGTTTACTTTTCGTATCAATTGATACACCAGACAGTAATTTGAAAGTGTCATTTATTCAAAACACGATCGTTTCCTATTGCAACAATCCCTATTTCAAATGTACGTACATATGGACTTCACTAGTTAAGATGAATCGTGAACTTAATTGGTACACAAAACGCAAATTTCATAAAAAGTTTTGTCATTAGATTAAGATGTACTGTAGTTTTACAGCAGAGTTTGTGTGCAATTTTTTTTTTTTTGGGGGGGGGGGGGGTCAGAATTTTTTGAATTATAGCAACGAATCTTGAAGACGATCCTTTGAGACTGCGTCCCCCTACCTATTTCCCATGTATAAGTACAGAAAAGTCCGTTCAGACATTTGGAGCGGCGGATGATGCAAATTTTTCTATGTTTGGGGTTTTTTTTGCAAATTTCTCATGGCACATTCATTTTCAACAATGGCACATTCATTTTTCAAATGGCACATCGATGTTCCAGGATATGGGGCCATTGTCACATTCACCTGACTGCCTATCCCGATCACTGTTAATCTCCCATCAATTTTAATTTAAAAGTATACTAACTTTAACATGTTTATACAACAGCCCCCTGCTCCCGAAAATCAAAACGGAGAAATCAAAGGTTATTACGTAGGGTACAAAGAAACCAAAAGTCCGTCCAGATATATTTATCTCCCGCGGGACGTGGAGGGAGAATTTCTCCCGGAGTTGGTTCTCCACAATCTGGAGAAGTTTACGGAGTATAGCGTCCACGTACAGGCTTATAACGCCATGGGACGGGGACCTGTGTCTACTGACATCAAAGTGTTCACATTAGAAGATGGTAAGATTGTTTTTGATTTTAATTATCTTTTTTTCCATTTGATTTTAACTTTTAGCAATACTTTTCTTTCTGTTCATGTGAGAAAACCCTTTTTTTTAATTAAACTAATACTGAGTAATTGGATGTCCTCGTACGTTATCCATACCTAAGTATGAATGTCATAGGCGTTTGAGCTTGAATCATTGACCTAATATACAAATTACAAGCACAGAAAAGTTTCACCATTTATCCATGCTCCACAGCAAGATTATATATGATTAAATACTGAAGCTAAATGTCGAGCACAGTGTCACTAACCATGCTATATGTCTTACACATTGTCAATAGCCATGTTATGTTCCGTACTCAGTGACATTAACGATATTATCTGCCGTACTCAGTGCCGCTTACTATGTTATGTGCCGTACTCAGTGCCGCTTACTATGTTATGTGCCGTACATGGTGTTACAAACCATGTTATGTGCCGTACTCAGTGTCACTAATCACGTTATATGCCGTATTCAGTGTCACTCAACATGCCATTTGCCGTATGTCATATTTCGCACTCAGTTTCATTAACCATGCTTTATGCGATATTCTCAATAACCATGTTAACCGTGTTATGTGCCGTACTCAGAGTTACTAACTATGTTATGTGCCATACTCGGTGTCACTAATCATGATATATACCGTGCTCATTGTCATCTTATGTGCCGAAATAAGTCTCATTAACCATGTTATGTGCCCACACTCAATGCCACTAACCACATTATATGCCGTACTCAATGTCACTTACCATGCTATGTGCCGTGCCCAATGTCACTTTCAAAGTCATGTGCCGTACTCAGTGTCACTAACCATGGTATGTGCCGCACTCAGTTTCACTAACCGTGCTTTGTGCTGTATTTAGTCTCAATAACTACGTTATGTACCGTCCTCAGTGTCATTAACCATGTTATTTGCCGTACTGAGTGTAACTACCATGTTATGTGCCGAACTCAGTGTAACTTACATGTACCATGTTATGTGCCCTACTTAGTGCCATTATCCATGAAATGTGCTATTCTCAGTGTCAATAACCACGTTATGTGCCGTTCTCAGTGTCATTAACCATGTTATGTGCCGTACGCAGAATCACTAAGCAGGTTATGTGCCGCAATCTATGTTATTGATTGTTATTGACAAAGCTATATGCCATCACCATCATAATTAGTCATCAATCAATTACTTAATAAGTTATCAATTATTTGCAGTACTCAGTCAGTGTTACTTATAACAAAACTGTTCTATACCGTACTCAGGATTACTAATTGAGTTTCAAGTCATTGTGCTTAGTCAACCTCCTCAGGCAGTCAAAGCTACCAATTATCCATATACCGTTCACCCTTACTGTCTTATGCTGCTGTGTCGCACGTAATCTCACCGATAGAGCTATATGCAGTACTCATTATTACAAATGAAGCTTTTATCGTTCACACTTGCTGTCTATCTCTGATTTCAGTGCCTAGTCAACCTCCTCAGGGAGTCCAAGCTACCTCTATTAATTCTAGAAGCATTAAGGTGATTTGGTCACCACCTCCACTTATCACACTGCATGGAATATTACAGGGCTACAAAATCCTGTATAAGCCAGTCAGAATAGATGAAGGTATGACGTCATTTTGTCGTTTAATTTCAATTTTCTACTTTCTTTTTCCATATGCTAAGCAGTAGATTGTCTTTCACATTTGGAATAAAAGTAATCAGGTGTCCAGTATTCATTTATCAAATTCTTTACATATATTCTCTAATGCTTCAAAATATTTAATTTTTGACATTTTTTTCACACAGATGAAAGGGACGCTAATACAGTGACGTCATCCAAATTAGAGGCGATTCTATCAGGTCTTTCTATATATACAAACTATAGCATACAAGTCTTAGCCTTTACCAGGAAGGGAGAGGGAGTCAGAAGTCCTCCACTGTACATCAGAACACAGCAAGATGGTAAGTTCAACAGACTATGTTTTCATTATAATTGTAATTGTTCATTGTTATCGGCGTCAAATTGCAGTGAAATGGAGAAATGATTGAGCACCCAGAAAATTTACCGCATCGTATTTTTTTTTCAATAAATCTAACTAGTATGAGGATTTTGTAATTTAAATCATGGTTAAAATTTTGTACCGGATATAACCAAATTATGTTTTTATAGTAGTTAATACAAGAAAGGAATCCCCTGCTAATAATATCTCCGATTCTATTTCAGTATCTAAGAGGCCGGCCGACATTAAGGCATTGGTCGTTAATAAGAGAAGTCCAATAGTGGCCTGTTAGTCTCCCTTACATGATATAATACCTTATACCTTTTCAGTACCAGAGAGACCGGCCGACATTAAGGCATTGGCCGTTAATAAGGGTAGTCTAATAGTGGCCTGTTAGTCTCCCTTACATAATGTAATCTCTTATTCTATTTTAGTACCAGAGAGACCGGCCGACATTAAGGCTTTGGCCGTTAATAAGAGTAGTCTAATAGTGGCCTGGAAGCCGCCCTTACACAACAATGGTGTTATACTCAGGTATAACCTGTATATCAAAAACTCGTCGGAGGAAACACATGTAAGTTTACAAATGTTCAGATATTGAAAGTGTTTTCCTAATCATGTTTTATTTCTTACATTTGCTTACTTTCCGCCTCTGGTGTTCCAGATAGGCTTTTGGGGATACCAAATAATTAATAACTTATGCTGTATTATGATAATTTCAGTGCACGATACGCACATTTCAACAAGTTATGTCTCATCAGTTGTCCGACATTCCACTTTTTACTGTTAGCAATGAGGATTAACTAATACCCTTTAAATACCCAATCACGGGAAATTATTTTACTTGCTCCAAACTGGAAAAAATACTTCAATTTATGTTGAAACCTGCTTAAACAACCAAATTAAATGTAAAAGACTGTGCGCGAATCAATTTAAATCAGAAAAGCCAAAGTGATCCAGTGGCTCCACAAACAATCAGTGATGCGAATTTCTAATGTTCACCAACATGAATATTTTTCTTAAGAATAAAAGTAATGAGATTGACATGGAAAGGCTTTCCATTCGGCAGTTAATGCGTTTGTGTATTATATACTAAAGGTATAAAAAACAATAGAATTTTAAAAAGTAAGACGACTAGAAATGAATCTCTCTTATTCTAAAATAACCAGGTGATAGAGGTTCCTCCGATGAAGACAAACTATATTATAACCGATCTACCTCTGAACTCGATGTACCAGTTCCAAGTATCTGCTAGCACCATGATAGGGGAAGGGGCGACAACTCAAGAGGCAGTGGCATCCCCTCTTGAACAAGGTACGTTTTACTACGTCGGTTTTGAATAAAAAGCAGTGAACTTTTGCCAATTCGTCACTTGTATTTAATTCTCCATCATAACGCCCGGTATAATCTCTATGTCTCTAATCTTTAGTTGCTGCCAGGATAGCCAGTTTCTCTGAAGTACTTCTGATTCCATGGCAACACACTTTGACCTTGCAGTGCTTGGCAGTCGGTGACCCCAAACCGGATGTTATATGGAAGATGCGGTTAGTATTCATTTATATTTTTCTACTGATTTCAGTCTTATTTTATCATTTTTCTTTTGTTTTTCATTTTCTAATCTTTTGTACTCAGCAAAATATAGTCCATATTCGATCTTTACTTCTGTTCAGCTGTTTATAAAGATAAATTTTATCGTGTTTTATGTGATGTTTAACTTAAACCTACGGTTCTGGGGTTTTATAGACGTCGCTTTGACTACATTTTTTTTCATTTCAGTGGGTCAATAATAAGATCTAACGACCATCAGGAGATACTAACAAACGGTTCACTCCACATCACGGATATCACGGGGGCGGACGCCGCGAACTACTCGTGTAAAGCGCGGAATATTCACGGAACTGATGAGATCCACTATGCCGTTAGTGTACAAGGTGAGGCTACAAACTTAAGGTTTTAGATGTTAAGAGCACTGCCGGGTCGCAATATTTTCTTACCTTCTCCAATTGAAGATCAAGAGAGAGAACTCCAAAATGAAAGCAAAATTAATCAGTGGAACGAATGTTGAAAAACGAGCACTGATGAAGTTTAAACTTTGTTTTTCTTTTTTGTTTGTTTGTTATATATTGGCTTTCAAAATAAGGTCGTAATACGAAAGGAAAGACTTTTTTTAATCACTATTACATGTAGTAATTTACAATGTTTTAACCGTGGAAAAATTCAAATTGAAAGCAATTTTCGTATGAATCTTACTAAATTCAATGATTATCATTCAATGCTAACAGTTAGTGAAAAACTTGCAAGTGAGTAGTATGTTAGAGTTTTCATCAAGATTTTTACCCTACAATGTTGTGTCGTATTTTCTTTTTAGTCGTCCGCAAAACTTTCTTATTTTCATAGCATGAGAAACTTAAATAACACCTTCCTCCAATCATTTCTTTTCATGTTGCCTACATCGCAAGAGCGACATACAGGGGTCACTCTGTTGGATGTCCGTCCGTCTTTCTGGTGGTCACGTTTTCACATTAATGACTATAAGTTGATAAATATGCATTATTCGTTAATCAAATTAACAGGGATGGTCAAGTATATTAACGAGAATCAATATCCAATGAAGGTCAAGGTCACTTTCAAGGTCAAGGTAACATATTTAGGATCGAACAACGCTATACTGACAGGTACTACGCAGTTCTATTTTCATATTGCCTGTTACTGGTACATAAGGTCAACTTGCAGTAAAACCTCTCATTATCCGTCGTCCGTCTTTCAACAGGCCCGTCAGGTAATTGCCTTTTCACATACAGGTATACACCGTGCTATAACTTACTGGAAATGCATAAAACTCCTATTAAAGCAGGAATGACAATACTTTTTTAGACTTAACACAGAAGGAGTGCCAAGGACATCTTTAAGGTCAAGGTCATAACCAAACACACATTAGGCGACACCTCCTCTTAAACAGTCTAGATCCATACAAAATGAGTCTAAATCATCATTCTATCATCTTCTTCATTTCTGACGCGCAACAAGCGTTAGAATGTGTCCTCATCATAATTGTTTGTAGATTTCGTCATAGTTTTCCTCCTGTTATAGCAATGCGGATATGTCATAGATGCATGTAAAATCTAAACCCATTCCCGGAATTAATGATACTTGTATATTTTTACATATCATGTGATATTGTTATCTTATGATGATTGACATAATGGTATGTACAGGTGTATATATAATGCATGACAAATGTGCATGTGTTAACAAAAAATAATATAACTCTGAATGCAATTATGCTATGTGCCTGGGAAATTTTATAAAAAAAGATATGCCTATTACATTTTTAATTTCACTGACGAAATATTATCAAAAACTAGAAAAAAAATCAAAGCTGTACGTGTTTACAATTGAAGATTGAATAATTTTAAAATAACTAACAAAAGCGCCATATATGTCATGTGAAGTTACGAAAAGTTTTTTTTTCGAGAAAAAAAAAACTCTGATTGTAGGAGAATTCGTTTGCATGTGAAAAAAGAAAAATGCCAATGTAAAAATATTATATTCTCGCATCATTTTGAAAACTGAAAAAGAAAAAAAGGATCTCAAAAGGAGATATCTTTCGCATACTGATCACACATACGTCTCTTCGACCACATGTATGAAGTTCTTAATTTTTTTTTTTTTTTTAAATATTTGTATTTTATTTAAAGAGAGCTTGACTTATCGTGATTACTATTCTAGCGCCTCCCAAACCGCCAAGTTTGTATGTAGTTGCCACGACAACATCAACAATTCAGGTCAACTGGAAATCCGGAAGTAATGGCGGAAGTCCTATAAGAGGTGAGCAGATTTAACACATGACGTTATCATAATGGAATCCCTGAAAAGATACAATTTACATGTTTAGTGTTACTGTTTAGTGTTACTGTAAATCTGCATCGTTCACTTTAGATTCGTTTTACAGATGCCAGATTTAAGGTTTAAGATACGTATGATTACGAGATGAATTAATAATGTAGCTGAGCAAAGCGACATGTCTGTTCTAGGTTTCATCATCCACTTCAAGAAGGACCACGAGCAGTGGAGTCACGTGACTGTTGGCTCAGCCAATCGTTCGCACACAGCAGCTGGATTGTTGTGTGGTACGAAATATAGATTTTACATCAACGCCCAGAACAAACTGGGAAAAAGTGCTGACAGTGATACGATTACCATCAGCACTAATGGATCGAGTGAGTATTTTGCTATTGGTGAAAAGAAAAGAAAACAAAACAGTTTACATCCGTAATCATGATTGATAAGGTCAGAAGTTGGCACAGTTTTGTCATGATAATTTCTTATTTTTGCATAAATATGGTGGCGCTAAAATTAACATTCACTTGTTATATTGCTGAAGCATTTTAAAAATTATGCTGAAGCATCTTAAAAATTACGTTTCATCCTGGAGTGTTACGCAAAGAGTGTAAAATTTGCTTGTTAAATAAGCCATAAATCTTCTTACTAGTCTGTTTCCATTGTTTATATGTAGCCCCCATTATGCCGCCACAAAGCATGCTGTTGAAAACTGTCAATGCCACTTCCGTTGACCTTGACCTTACAACATGGCAGACTTCCGGTTGTCCGATCAGATTCTTCTCTGTTAAATATCAAGTGTGGGGCGACGAGAAATGGACAGAAGTCACCAATAGTGTCTTTCAGAATACGGTAAGGATCATAATTTACATAATGGCATTTATCATTTTCTTCGAAATTTCTCATTCATCGCAAAAATGCTACAGGAAATATGCATTATAAATGTACATTTTTTTGTATATTTCTTACGAACATTATGGTCTTGCTTTATAAACAACAAATCATTTTCGGACAATATTTAAGCATTTATGATGAACACATTTTTGTACTATGATTTGCTTTTAAACGTCGCTTTCTCGACAAGAACAATTACGGAGTTCGATAACCTCTCTTAGACTACATTAATCAGATTTAACGTCACCGACTCACTATTACATGCAAATTGTTTTATTATGATTAGTAGCAATGAAGTCTTGAAGATTACTGGAAATTTTGTTTTATGTAGTTATGTTATATAAATTGGCATTGCAGACAATACTTCCGGTTCAGGATCTACATCCGGCCACGTGGTACATCATGAAGGTCACCGCGCATAGTGACGCGGGGTCAACTGAGAGCCAGCTTAGGTTCGCCACACTAACGTATCAAGGCAGTGAGTACTACTCAATAATAATGTAGGACGTTTTCAGATGGAAAAAGATGACTAAGCTTTTAAGTTTTCATACTATTGGTAAAATTTGTTCTCGATTCAAAGCAGGATTTACAATGGAACATTGATAGCCCATCAACGGAAAAAAGAGGAAGAAATTGGACGAGATTGAGCATAATAAAATATGAAATAAAAATAACCCCCCCCCCCCCCCGAAAGGAAACAATTCAAAAAGAAAATGAAAATATAAAGAGAAATGGAAAGAAAGGAGTGTTCAATTAGAAACTACGATGTTCGACATCGGTACCCACAATCGGTACATACATAGTCTAATCTAACTTTTTCATTTCAGACCCTATCACTCCGATAGTCCTAGACCATAAGATGGAGGAACATTTCTATGAGAACCCGTATGTAATGATTCCCCTCAGCGCGGGAATCGTCACGTTGTCAGTACTGATAGTAGCTGTGTTACTGTATTGTAAACGTAGGAACGATCTCATCAGACTGAAAGGTACTGAGATTCTTTTATATTATCATTAGAATTTAAAAAAAATATATGTCATGTAGTTTTATTTCAATCGGGTATCAATAGAGCAATATCGCTTAGAAAGAAATTGATTGTTTTATATGGTGAAGGAGTAAGAAAGACGTAGAAAGGTATTCCATACACCTCCTCCCCTTAAAATAATTCTCTCTGTGCATGTTTCGACCATAAAGTAAATCTAATGGGTGCACAGTCCTAGTGGGATATAACGTTATTCGTGACATAACTTCGAAGTAACTAAAAAAACGTCATTTTATCTTTTTCATTAGAGAGTGCCTCAAACCTGCGTCGAGATATCACCGCAGAAACGTCCTTGATGAATGACCTTGACAAACGGTTCAACTTTGACCTTGACCCCGGTAGTAATACTGATCATTTTGGGAAGAGGAATGTTAACTTGTTGATATCGCTTAACTCGGACGAGAACATTAATGGAAATAATTCTTGGATTCTCAACAATAGTTCCAGTAAAACAAATAGTGACAATGGCTCACTCAGTCGGTCAGGTAAGAATTTTTTAATTTAACTTGTTGTTTCCGAATGAAGAGTGACCTTGGTCTTTATTTGTGTTGGTCATGTTGAACTGAAGGTTTAACTTCATTTTCCCCCGATGAAATAAATTGTACATGCTGTGATAATTTGATTGGTTCATGCAACTCTGGGAATTAATGGACAATAAATCACGGCTATGTAGCTGTTGTTTCTTATATTTTGTCATTAAAATAAAAGAATGAAACAAATCATTTTTATTACAGTCAGGCCTTTCCGATATTTCGAGAGAGTTTGAATTTACATGTACTTGGTGAATCGAATAAATATTACTAGTTTTGTACACATCAAGGGAATATTCAATCATTCTGCTACGCTAAGTACAGTACAAAAGTTAATATATTTTTGAAAAAAAAATGCTTGCGTAAAGATTTACCTGAGCAAATGGAAATTAATTTCTGTTTTCCAGACGACGATGGCAATATCAACCCCTATGCCACGTTTAATCAAATCAAACAAGTAATAGCTGAAAAACACGAACCTCGAATTCCAAACATACCTGACCAAGAAATGGACGACATCAGTCTGGAAAAACTACAGGCACAAACAGCTGTAAGTAAATATGACTTGCAGTAACCCACTCCCCCCCCTCCTCCCCCCAAGGAGGCTTGTTCTATATTTTTATCTCCGTAGTCACGTGACATTGATTTGAATCTTTTTTCAAGAAGGTAAATAGCTGGAACACGTCCGTAGTACCGTTATGAATGTTGGCTGCGTTCTTACAGCGATCTTTATTCTTGACTTTCTTTATGGTGACTCGTTTATCGTGCTTACTATGTAGCATTTTTCTTTTAATATTAAACATTTTTGCTGATAGCTTTTTTTATCGATTGACTAAAACGCTCTGCATATAATATTGTAATAACTATCATTTGTAGATGGCTTCACCGGAGCCGTATGTTCCATTTTTCACAAGTAAAGGAGATAACTCTGACGTGTCCAAAGACCCCCACCCGCCCTTGATTCCGCTGAAACAACCAAGCTGTTATGACAATCAAGGTAAATATTAAAAATCATTAAAAACATATTAAAAACCATAACCAAGGAAAAAAATAATCAAGAAAATACTGAAAGAAATTAAAAATTAGCTTGTTGTTTCCGAATGAAGAGAGACCACTGTCTTTGTTTTTGTTGGTGATGTTGAGCTGAAGGTTTAACTTTATTTTCCTCCGATGAAATAGATTAAATATGCGGTGATAATGTGACTGGTTCGTGAAAGTTAGGGAATGACTGGTCAATACATCACGGATACGTAGTTATTGTTTCTTAAATATTGTCACGAAAATAGAAAAATATACATGTATATTAAAATCATTAGAAAAAAAATCATTTAGAAAATATTAGAAAAAATTGAAATACTAAAAAAATCATTAAAAAAAATACAAAAAAATATTTTTAAAAAATATCAAAAAATTAAAAATCATGAAAAAATAATAAAAATCATTTTCCCGATTTTTCAGTATTTTAGCACGCGCCTAACTCATACTGGTATAATTATACATTTTCTTCAAAGCTTGACGATTTCTTGAGAATTATAAGTTAATTACCCATTTCCCTTTGCGCGCGCAGGTTTGGTTCTGAGTCCCCGGAAGTACGCCAGTGCGGATCAGATTCACGCATTGTTCACGCAGGGTCCGTCCCGCCCACACAGTACATACGGTAAATCAAAAGGCATGTCGCAAGGAAGCTCGGATGAAAAGGGTAAATTTTTAAGACTCATTTAATCGTAATAGTCATTTATCATATAAATTTGCCCTTACAAATCTGAGGAAAAAATTCGTTAAATTGTAAGATTGCAACGCAAGGAATAAGTCGAACATTTTATTTCAATGACCCGATTCACGATAGAATGGAACAAAATGCAGTTACTATATATTAGATAATGTCTCCCTCAGGAAGCCAAAGACAGAGTATCATATCCAGTGTGACCACGGTGTCGTCCAGCAGAGACGAACTTATAGAGGCGCTAGAGAACGCCAAGAGGAACCCTCCCCCGCCCGTCCTATACGAATCCCAGCCAGACTCCAGCTCTCAGCCCACGGACAGCTCAGACCCCACGGAGCCGGGGATTGTACAGTTCACACAGAGTCCACCACGCCCCAACGAACAGAGGGAGGCTTCGTGTGAAGTTCATTATACTGGTACGTTACTGGATATATTCATATGAATTCTTTTAGTTTTGAACGAAACTCGCTCCAAGTTAAGTAAATATTATACACCTAGCGTTTACTCCGATTTCTACTCATTAACATTATCTCCTATGTAATACTGAAGAAGTTTGTTTAGTCTGATGTGTACCGTTACCCTAAGGTAATCACCAAAGTTGAAATTCATGAAACTTAACAAAAGGGCTTCTTAATCACAAGAAGCAATTCATCAACTACCATAGTTCAATTTTTTTTCATATTTTGACTTTCACTTTTGAGTGAAACGTGTTCAATAGCTATGATCCTAACCCTACCTTTCTTGTGTTTGTTTCTTTCATTGTAGATAATGCATGCTTTAAAAATGATGATATGCATTATAATTATATAATGAATAACTGCATCACGCAAAATTATATTATATTCTTTTAGCAGACGGATCATCCAACAAAAGACGACGGCGGGAAATAGAAAGTGACACGACTGAATGTGAAGCTTCAGATAAAACGCGCGAGTCACAGCATCCGCGGAGAATTCGCGGGAAACACCGCGGAAAACAGCGAGGCCATCAAGTCAAACGACAGATTTTCCCGCCATTTGTACCACGTGCTCACAGTAGAACAAGTACGACAAGTAGCGAGGAAGTGACGTATACGTTTGGTGGGCGTGACTCGCCTCATTCTAATAGTCCTTCAGAGGGATATTTGTCGTATCCTCCTGACAGTCTGAGTTATCCCGAGTCAGATTATACAGTACAGAGCAAAAGCATGAGAAGAGGTATTAGTTTATATAGTTGTAGTAATATTTTCTTAAATCATTAAAAAATCTCATTTCAAAAATCATGAAATAAGCAAAATGAACACATGGAAATTTTCTTGAAATATACTGTAAGAAAGAAGTAGGTGATTCTATACAAAATCTGACTTTTCTGTGACTAACTTTACGGTTTAGCCCGATGGCCAAAACTAAAACTGATGATTCATCATTGTGCCATTTCTTTTTTTGGTTATTTAGAAATATGCGCGAATTGTGTCAATGTTGACATTACTTGAACAAATAACGAAGTTCATGGGGATAGGAGGGGTCGGATGGGTCTCATGAATTCTTAGGTATAGAAATAAAATTGACCTTGGTGCACACATAGTTTGCACATAACTAACTCCAACCCTTATCTGGTGAGCAGGTAGAAGGACTCCGCATGCCAGGGTACGATACGATACATCATTGAAGACACCCGGAACGGATGAACAGCGCCCTCTTGTGATGGCGATTGCGCAGCCGTCAATGTCAAGTCCGGCAGAGGAGGACGAGGACGCCGTTAGCCTTCTGGACAGGTATATAGTCTGGTTATACATTACATGTAAACAGGGACATACATCCAAAGAATATTCTCTGTCGCTTGCAAAAAGAGCAATTTTGAGAGATTACTTTATCCGACATCCGTCTGTCTTAATTATAGTTACATTCTCACATGAACGGATGTTACATAATAAGTTGTAGGGATGGTCATGTATGAGGCCGCTCTTCACTCAGTGACAGTCAAGATTACTTGCTAAGTTGCTAAGTAAACTTACTATAGATCTTCTTAGACTATAAATGCGAGATACGACAAACATGTTCAAGAAGGGTGCAATTTATTGATAAACATGTAGACGTTATACTAAACGAGTAAATGAGAAGAAAGAGAAAGTTTGGAAACATTTGAAATCCTAATTCGTAATATTTTTTTGTATATAAATTTGTTTTAAATTATGTACTCTAATCCATATTTAAGAAATTACTTTTCAAGTGTTTAATTTATTTGTAGATATTATAGACCTGTAGAAACTGCCGAGACCGAGAGCGAAACTCGATCACAAAGGAAGAGTGATAAAGGTTACACTGAGGACTTCACACTGGTGTGATATAAAACAATATGTACTCACAATCTCAATAATCATGTCATAATTTTGCGCATTGTCAAAAGGAACGAAAGGAAGTGGCAAGATAGATATATTGCTGATTTGTTTTAGCAGTGCATTTTACCTGTGTCACTTATTTTTAAGTCTACTACGAAGACAGACAGCATTGTATTGACCAGTATTGAATGACTGTAAAACAGAAACGATGTAGTGTTCCCCCTTTTTATGTTTTCCTCCTCATTCATTGCTTTTCTTTCCGAATAATGAAGTAACCTTGAGTGAATGAAGGAATTCTATGTGAATGGTCAATGGCGAGGAAATATATTAAACCACGTGAAGTGTACTGTAAGTCTTACGGGTATTGGAGAAGCAGTTTTCTTTAAATTTTCTTCAGTCGGCTTTGAAATGTACGTTTTCCAAGGAGAAAAATACGCTTGTGCATAGCAGCGTATTCGTGAAAAATGTGTCAGCCGTAATTTTTATTCTCTCATATAAATATTTATCAAAGACTACATGTACAGTACGTGTCAAGAGGTCTTCGATATTTCCTCTTTCACAGAGGATAAATTCACATACGATATAGGTAAAGGATTTGTTCCTTTTCTTGTCTATCATAAAAGTTACCGTCCCTTTAGATAAACAGAACGGTTTAAGCCCCTTGTATTCTTCAGTATTGTAGCTATTTGCGTCAGATAATTCAGTTGCAAAGAACCGAGCATTCTATTTATTATTATTTATTTTACATGTTAATGTATGTGATGTGAAATATTTGGTGCAATTACAACTTGTGATGGAAATAAGTTTTAAGATATATCTATCTGTGAAGTGCTACTATATAATCACACATAGGTACATTTGTCCTTACTTTGTATAATACAGCTCGATTAAATCGGAACCATTTATTGCATTATATTTCAATACTTTGTGTAGACCAAAACCATGAAATATCTAGTCATTTACACTGCCGTTGTATTTGATATTAGATTGTCTCGCTGAAAGGCAGGCACTCTGTTCTATTTAATGATTTATATAAATAAATGCTCCTTATTTTAGCTGTATATATGCTTGCAGGTATTTATTTATTTTGAACAATTCATTAAATGTTTAAATTGTTCTCAGTGTCATCATGTAAACAACACTATATTTGTAGTTTTTTTTTCATGGATATAACTGATACATATCAAAAGAAATTATAATTACTAATCAACTTTTCGATTTTACTTTCAACCACGTCATTTATTTTTGCAATTTGGTTTACCTGTCAGACACATTTATAAATCGTCGTCCATTATTTTCTTATTATGAGAAAATGCAAATAAGATTGCATTTGTTTCTTTTACAATCAAACAGCATTCAATATTTTTTCATCTCTTCGCGCGCGGAAATAGTCGGAAGGAAGAGGGGGAGGGGCGCTGAAAACGTTATGATATATTTGAAATAGAAATATATTATTACTGATTATTCTCAAATCATAGGCCTGAACCCAATTTCTTGTCCCACTTTCAAAGAAACCTATTAGATACACGTATGCCTTAAATTGTGATGCAGCGATATAATTCAGGGGAGTCCATTGCAAGGGAGAATAACATCTGGACTGATTGATATGCAAATTTTAATCTCGCATGAAGTATACTTTCTGGCCTGTCAATATGTAAATATTCGTCAGTTTTTCCGCAAAATCTTTTTTCTTGACCAAAACTTTTTAATGGAAAGTAATAATACCAAATTCTTTGACCTCATTGCCATTATCTGAGAGTTTTCTCACTTTGAAAAAAATACCTTTGGTCATAAATAGAATGCCCCTTGCGGTACTTGACATATTTTAATTTGGGATGCCGTGCGATAAAACGTCCCCTAAAACTAAAATGTTTTACAATGCAAGCTCTTAAATATTAAGTTGTCCAGATGAATTCAATTCTTATACATTTGTACATTTACGAACTCCTATTTCAATACATAGGATTTCCGATGATTTATAAGCCAGCTGTACAAAACAAATTATGTATACATGAATATCCATTTAACAGCACAAAGTTTGAATTTTGTATTGATTGCAAACCTATTGTTGGTTTTGTTACTGTTTTCTGTGACAACCATCTATGTTTATTGGTACATTCTTTATGTAATGATGAGTTGAAATTATTTTTCGTCCTTAATATTATATTGTAAGGGCATGCGTGCAATATGATATATGTGTTATAATTTATATCTTATGTATAATTTTTCTTTATTATACATTATAATACTTGTTTAAGCTGAGTAAATGAAATATTCGAAATCGAAATTTCGAAAAAAAAGAAAAGAAAAGGAAACCTAAAAATTATATCTTGTTCATGTTTCATTTAATTTATGGTGTCTTGTTTAGGTTAAATTGCGTTTTGCGAACAAGGAAAATTATTGTTAATTGATATCTTCCTTTGTCAAGTCTCCATATCGTTTACAACATCTCTTGCCTTGGTGTACTTTTGGTTCTAAAATATTTACAATCGCTCTTATTTTCTACAATACGCAATAAATATCGACAAAATTGGCTGGCGGGGGAGGAAAAATGTAGCATGTACAGAACCGGGATCACAGTAATACATTTAGCTTTGTTATGCTCCACACAAAACTCTTGACAACTTAGGCTCATATATGTATGATAAACATACGTGTATTTAACAACATATCTTTCATTGTTTCGTTCTCATTTTAGCATTTTTTTAGGCCGAGGCAGACAGAAAGGAAACACAATGGAGACTTAACGGGAACATGCATTTATAAATACAAATTTAAGTAAATTTGAGGATTACGTGTTTTTGAATCTTTTGTAATTCATAAAAATCAATATTCCACAATAAATTCCACGTGTCTTTGAATGGAGTATAACATGAAAGTAAAATAAACAATTTTCCTAGAGTGTATTAGGTAGACGAGCACAGATCATGTATGTAGGCGAACTTCTGAAAACTCTCTCCTTCAGAACTGTCGCTATATAGGTCAAGGTGACTTTTGTATCGCTATATGGGTCAAGATGACTTTTGTATAGCTATATAGGTCAAGATGACTTGTGTAATCAAATAATTTGTATTGAATGTGTGGAGAGACAAGCAGTGATATGTAGTCAGTATTGGAATACATTGAAACAAAATAAACCATTGAAAACAATCAGTCTTGTCGTTTTGTCGATCATAAAAGTATAGAGGGGATTCCCAACATTATGACGTCATAGTGATCACAGCGGAACACACACGATTGATCAAATACTCCAACAAATTCATGGTTCACATTGTAATTCCATGGATACAAAATTCCCACTACCCTCCAATAACTCAAACCACACTTTCGATCAACTCTAAATGAAATAACATGGATACAAAATTTCCATTACCCTCCAATAACTCAAACCACGTTTTCCATTACTTCTAACCAACTGATTGGTATTACCAGCTCTTCACTGATATTGTACAAAATTTTTAATTGAACCTACTCATCTTGAGAAATTCCGCCTTTTGCGATGCTTTTAAAAGATCATACATGTACATGTGGATGAAATTTTCAGGGCTATAAACATTTTCTCGAAGACAAAAAAAAAAAAAACTCATGCGATAGTGAAATTCCATGACGTTCCATGACTGCATCCACTTTTCCAAACCATGTTCTTCAATAATGCGGAAGGGTTCCAACTCTATACCTTCTTGAAAAAAATTCAAACCAATTTTCATGCACCAGACACGTGTTTCGAATATTTAAATTCTCATCAGTGATGCTTCCAGCCAAAGTGCTTTTCATAAGCAGTCCAAATTAATTTCACTAGCACCCTCTTGTGTTATTTTTAGAATTTAAATTCCTGCATTTACTTCACAGAGAAAGCGCGGCTCCAAAATTCCTGTAGGGTCGATTCAGTGGCATATCCAAATAAAATCTATGTTCAAAATAGCATTGGAGGGATGGTGCTAAGATGTTAAGACCAATGTCAAATTAAATGGCTTTCTATGACCTGTATGAACCATTAAATATACAAATGAAAACAAGGAAAATACCTTTTAACTACACATCGAACGACAACACATTAAACAGAGGAGATCAACATGTATCTAGTGCCGACTTGGGACGACCGAATAAAGGTTTTATATCACATTGATGTTAACGATACCAGTATACGTACAGATACACTGCACTTCCTAAATCTATGCGTCGAAGTTGTCATCTACCTAAAGCAGATCGTTGGTCAATAGGTCAATTAAATACCCATATCATAGGTCAATAGGTCAAATATCCTGAGATACAAATATAATGGACTGACATATCGACATATCTAATCATCTGAACAACTTTAAATTAAAAAAAAAAACCAAAGAAATGAAACCACGTCAACTAGACAACGGTATTGTCGGATTAAGATTTTCAACATTAAGAATAACAGTTGGTAGGCGGATATTCCGCTATGAACATAACAGATGGATGTTTGATAATATGTTGACAACGGGAACAAATTTGTTACCCTTCGTTTCTGCGCTACCTTCGTGAAACAATAATGTCTTTGACAGTGTTTTAAATATTTGTCCCCGACATGGTCGCCATAACACTTTCTTTATAGACATGGCCTTAGACAATGCATGTGTTTTGTACATTGTTTTCATTTTCGTGCATGAACATCGACGCCGGGTGCGGCTAGCCAACAGAGGATACTTACTCCTCCAGGGCACCTGGTCCTACCTCTGGTTTGCTAGGGGTCCGTCGATGTTCAATTTAGCGCTCCATTGTGAGTGCTGTTGAGATTATCATCAGGATATTCTTTTACTCATTTACTTGTTTTGATTGTCTATTTTTTAGGGTTATCACGCGCGAGTTTTACAATATATACGAACATGGTAAAAGTTAGAAGGAGTCGAACAACACTCTCTCAATGACTGGAAAAGTATTTTTTTTAGATATTGTAGCTATCCTAATTGACAATGTAAAAAATCCTTATCTCAATTCGGGAGCACCCTCAAGATCGGCTAAATTTTATGAATTTATCTAAACTTCAGGACTTGCACAGTAAGTATGTCTTTGTTCCGGCAGACAAGGCAGCAAACAACACTATAATCATTTGAAAGAGCTATATTACATATCAGTTATACTTTCGGAAATTTCTACCACTGACACTTATATAAAAAGCAATGAAACTATCCCTTACATTTTACTAAAGCACCAAGATGAAATTTCTTCATTTCAACTCTCTATTTCGAAATCGGGTGTACCAACTATTTACTGTCTGCCAAAACTTCACAAATCTCCTATAGGTATCTTGATGATATTTTGAAACAAAGGAGGGGATCTCCAACAACGCCAGGTTGCAGCACCGACAGCAAAACCCAGAGGTCTCGAATTCTTGTGTAAAACAACCTCCTTACTGTCAGATGACCACACACAAACAAGACAGCAAAAAGCAGGGGCACAAGCAACACAGATGAATATGTAAATTGATATAAAAAGAAAGCGTACGATATACAATCCGTGCTCTGCCGCCGCGAGCTCATGTATGTTATCACCCTATGAGTCCAACTGACATTCAGAGAGAACAGGTGGTCGGGGTCCTGTCTTTTCTAAAGAGGTTTGGACAGGGCCCGTCATGGAGTCCCGTCGTCACAGTCAGTCAGAGTGCAAGTTTTAAGAATGCGCTGGTACAAGACTGTAGATTCGTAAAGTATCAAGCCTAGTGTCCGTCTGGTGACATTAGGATCATATTCACGGTTAAAAGGCATTTGATGATTCTGACGCATTTTCGATAGTGATGTTGTCTATCTTTGATCCTTCTTATCTTGTTAATAATGTCACCATAAAATGCAGGTTGTGAAATACAAAAGCAATATACTCTGTTGCCTGTATTGGTCCGAATTTCAAAAGAAGTTGACAATAATTTTTGTGAAAGCGGAAACCTTGTCCTAAAAGTTTCTTGGTAATTTGTAAATTTCTACTATGAAAATCCAAAACATAAGTTCTTGCTCTAGCATACCGGATGAGCTGTGAAATGTAGATACCATAGGACGATAATCTAGGAAGTTAACAGGGGAAATTTACTAAGTTAGATCCAAACTAATCTCTTTTGTCATACACACTTGTATGGATCTCTCCATTAACAATTTTGATATTAAGGTCCAAAAATGGTGTTTCTGTGTTTGAAACGTTTGCCTTGTTTAGAATCAATTCTTGTGGATAAATAACATTTTTACACTTTTCAAAGACAGGATTGTCGATAGTAGCCTTTTTTCATCGTGACGGACTTGGCAATTAGAACTTCGTACTTCGCACTTCGAACATTGAAGGATCAGTGGCGTAGCTGCCGTTCACGTTTAAATTCATCAGTGGAGTCAGCTACATTTTAATTAGCATACTCTATAGAATTGGTATATTGGACTACCTGTTCATCTGGCAACCAACTTATAAAACTTTCTATCATAATTAAAGTGCGAAGTTCGAAGTACGAAATGCGAAGTTCGTCACGGTGAAAAATGTCTAATAAGAATATCATCCAGGTACCTAGAAGTACCAATGAAACATTTCATTTGAAATGAAACATTTGAATGTTAATAACCCACATTTTTACCTTTACAACAATCAAATGTATCCACCAGAGTTAGCATTGAATAAAACAAACACAGATGATATCGCCATTTTAGGATTTTGATATCAAAATCATTAACTGAGAAATTCGGACAAAGATATACGACAAAAGAGAAGAGTGGCTTCAACATAGTTAATTTTCCTTGGCTTGATGGCTATGTTCCAAGATTGCCATCGTACGGCATTAACACCTCTCAGCTCATCAGATACGCTAGAGCTTGCTCCCATGTTTCGGACTTCCATGATGAAAATATACAAATTACAAAATACCTTATCAGTCAAAGACTTAGATATCATAAACTAGTAAAATCTTTTTTCGAAAAAATTTGGACGACTCCAGCATCAGAGTATGCATCATTGGGAATTTCATTGTTTTCATTTTACGTTGACTTAATAAACAAAATCGGAAGGATCAAAGGCATATCAAACTTCAACCACATATTTAAGATAATAATCGGTCGCCTGCTTTACCGAGGATATGATCCTGAAGTCATCACAAAAACAATGGGCATGGTACTGGACCAATCTAAAGTATTGTACAAATATCTTTCCCGACGTTGCACACTGGCCAACCGTGACGACGGGACTCCATGACGTGACTTGTTCAAACCTCGTCAGAGAAGACTGTGTCATGTTTCTCTGTCATATCTGAAAGTTGGTCAGACTTCTCGGGTGATTGATCTTGAGCTCGCTTCAGCCAGCAGAGTAATAACTGTTATACGTATGCCATATACTTTTTAAAGTGTAAACGTCTTCAAATTAAATAGCATCATTTAAGAACAGATGAATTGGCAACATGGACCAGACGTGCCGGTTTCGCGTACTTAACCCTCGTCAGTGATCCTCAAATCTAAACAATGTAATATGCCAAAAAGTATGAAAGTTACTATGTCGAAAAAGCGTACCGAAAGACGTAGCAGGATGGGTGGGATATGATGCTACAGGACCCACGTTTTAGAAATTTCAAGAAATTTTGATAACAAAAATTTAGAATGCGTTGAAGAAACGATCAACCGTAATTGATCGAACTTGGCTACATGTGCCCTCGGGGACTCCCGGTCCAACAGCAGTGACACTAACCAAGTGGTATAAATGTAAACGTCTTCAAATTAAATCCATTTACATAAAATCTGTATAACAAGAGGCTGCTCTGTTTAAGTATCTTGTTTGTGATGTCACCTTGCAGTGAGAAGTTTTATGTTTATACAACAATTGTGCGTCTATGGAGACACCATGGTATCCGGATTAGTTGAAGGCTTATACGCACGTAATCCGGATAACCAGACCATTTGCTAATAGCAGATGGCTGTTAAAAGACGGTGCCTGGTGCACATTTGTCTCCTTCCTTTTATGCGTTGTTATTAATATTTGATGTTTCTGTTCGTCTGTTTCGATTGTTTTGTATGATGTTCTAGTGACTATATTGTTGTGTCTTTTTGCGATTTGTAGTTTTGTCTGATGTCATTTACGTATCACTTTCCTGTGGGTTTGTTTCACCTGGTGAGTGCAGGGTGCTCATGCTGGAGATCCTTCCCTTTTCCTTACAAAAATCCTGACAGGTTATTGGCGAAAACTTTGTGAAAAATGAGTTTTAGCACGAGGCGTAAGCAAGTCAGTAAAAAAGATATTTCTGATAATGGGACTGATGACAACTCGTCAGGTTTTGTGAAACATCATTATGAAGCAATATTCTACTGTTTGGTCAGTGACTAACAAAAAAATTAACCCCTGCTTTCAATGAAGTCGTCATGAGAACAACGAAACTTGGATTCAATCCATTTTTAACGCACAACCAATTGGAAACAAGGAGGTGATATCCAACAACACTTGGCTGCATCACCCACAACAAACGCCAAAACACCCATGGCAATGCAAAAACACAGAGCAGACCTGCACTTAAAGAGACGCAAAAGGGACAAGGAACACCAATTCACACCGTAGAAACTTCAAACACAAAAGACCATACATATACCAACAAGACCAACTCACATCATAGTCTAAACCTTAAACACAAAAGACCACACATAAACGAACGAGATCAAGGGGATAAACGTTTCTTCAAGAGTGCATTAAATTCAAAGTTACAAATATACTATCCTATTTTAAATTGTTTTCACGAAAAGGAATTTTGACAAAACAATGAATGGGCGTCAGTAAGTAAAATTAAGAAGAAAGTAAATGTCAGTATAATAACGCCCGCAACACCGATGTTATATGCGGATTCCCTCGGGTCGTAAGCACTCATCAAAGACCTGGTAACTTTTGATGTTGAAGATTTGTCTATAGCGAGATTTGATTGCAGCAATTTGATTCTTTCCTCTAAAGAAATGTTTCTAGAATCTTCACGACAAACGCACCTACAGGACGGAGATCCAGGTGACTGATTTAGACCATTCCCGGCAGTCTGAGGGGAAGTATTGTTCAGTACACCTTCCGGATCCTGTTGATCAGACGATAACGTGTCAGTCGTTACGTCACTTCCTGTTTCTTGTGATGTTCTTGTAACAAATTCTGGAGTATGTTCCGTTTTGTCTATCCCCTGTGTTATACTCACTGAATGAATGAAAGAAGTACGTTCCGCCGTTGTGAAAATATGTTCAGTAGTTTGTTCACTGACAGAAGTCGATGACTGTAGAGTTGCTTGTATATTGCCAGAAGTCGATGACTGTACGGTTGTTTCTCTATTGTCAGAAGTCGATGACTGTATGGTTGCTTGTATATTGTCAGAGGTCGATGACTGTATGGTTGCTTGTATATTGTCAGATGTCGATGATTGTACGGTACTTTCTACATTGTCAGCAGTCGATGATTGTATGGTTTTTGTTTGTATATCGTCAGAAGTCGATGACTGTACGGTTATTTGTATAATGTTAGCAGTCGATGATTGTACGGTTCTTTGTTCATTGTCAGAAGTCGATGACTGTATGGTTGCTTGTATATTGTCAGAGGTCGTTGACTGTACGGTACTTTGTTTATTGTCAGAAGTCGATAACTGTACGGTACTTTGTACATTGTCAGCAGTCGATGACTGTACGGTTGTTTGTACATCGTCAGAAGTCGATGACTGTACGGTTGTTTGTATATCGTCAGAAGTCGATGACTGTACGGTACTTTGAACATTGTCAGCAGTCGATGACTGTACAGTTGTTTGTATATCGTCAGAAGTCGATGACTGTACGGTTGTTTGAATATTTTCAGAAGTTGATGACTGTACGGTTGTTTGAATATTTTCAGAAGTCGATGACTGTACGGTTGTTTGTATAATTTCAGAAGTCGATGACTGTACGGTACTTTGTATATTGTCAGAAGTCGATGACTGTACAGTTGTTTGTATATTTTCAGAAGTCGATGACTGTACGGTACTTTGTATATTGTCAGAAGTCGATGACTGTACGCTACTTTGTATATTGTCAGAAGTCGATGACTGTACGGTACTTTGTATATTGTCAGAAGTTGATGACTGTACGGTTGTTTGTATATTTTCAGAAGTCGATGACTGTACGGTACTTTGAATATTGTCAGAAGTTGATGACTGTACGGTTGTTTGTATATTTTCAGAAGTCGATGACTGTACGGTACTTTGTATATTGTCAGAAGTTGATGACTGTACGGTTGTTTGTATATTGTCAGAAGTTGATGACTGTACGGTTGTTTGTATATTTTCAGAAGTCGATGACTGTACGGTACTTTGAATATTGTCAGAAGTCGATGACTGTACGGTTGTACTTCCTAAATTGTCCGAAGTTGGTATTATCGTATTTTTCTCTGTGTTTAAAGTCAATAATTGTCCAGTAGTCTGTTTACTTTCCGAAATCGTTGAAAGAGTTTTTGTTTGTATAGTTTGGGAAGTTGTCGTTTTGCCAGTCTCCAGTGTGTCTTCATGTGTCGTCAATTCTTCATTGCTTGATGATGATTGTTGCAGTAGTTTGGACGTCAGTTCATTGTTGGATGTAGATAGCAGTACTTCAGTTGACAACTGGTATTCTGTAGTGGTTAAGACTACAGCTTCGGTGTCAGTATCACCCTCAATTATTGTCACGTGACGGGTAGTTGTCTCTATCGATGATTTTATTTCACCTACAGTAGTTGCAACAGTGGTTTCCCCGTCCAAGGTTGTCCAATCTATAGGCATAGTAGTCTCACCTAGAATTTAAGGTATAAAAATATAAGTACAAAAAGAATTTCTTATAAAAAATTGAAGTCATTGCTAGAAATGAAATTTCGAATTTTCCACGATTTTCAGAGCGCCACCTAGTGAGCATTCAAAATATATGTCCCTTGAGAGTTCAACTACATGTAACTCATACATTTCGATAGTTTTCATTCTATTTTGGTACAAAATAAAGTACCTAACATACTTATTTCAAAGCAATAGAAATGCATTGCTGAAAATTATACGCATGTCTCTCTTAAATGTATTAATTTGGACCGGCATGTCTGTCTTAAATGTATTAATTTGGACCGGATTTCCATAGGCGCAGCCATATTGTTTTTAAACCTTCGCTTCGAATGTTAATTAGGACACGTCAGGTCGATTCTCATTGGACCGCTGTTACTTACACCGGAGGCAATGAAACTAGCGAATCTATAGTGGCGAGTAATACAAGAAATTACGTACTCTTGTCTCGAGAAGATGAAAATCTCCATCCGCATTTTTTTTGTTGCAAAGTTCTCTTCCCCCCCCCCCCCCCCATCAAATTGTTGCTCCCTTAAAAAAGACACCAGTCATTCTGCATGATTGTCACCAACTGATACACGTGTTTTTGGTTTTTTTATTTCATTGGTAGGGGGGGGGGACTTCTATACATTAATAGCAGTTCTCTGTAAGGACCAAAATAATTTCAATAGCACGTGGAAACAGCATGTCTCCAATTTTGGAGATTTTTGGTGTGGAAGGTGTACATGATGTACTGACTCAAGACAAAAATAAACTTTCTTTTTACAAATTAAGTTTTCGTTGCCATGGAAACCATGTTTGAAATTTTACGCATCAGTAGATTTCTTGTAACATGGCATTTTCACAAGGCTTTGTCAATATGCTCAAAATGTAGGCAAAAACCTGTTTTGAAGAGGCCCTTTTTAAGACCGAAAAAGCTACTAATTTAACATGATTTTGCTCAAATTTAAGGGCAAATGTAAGGGCAAATAATAAGAAATGTCAGGCTAACTTGATTTCTACTGCCAATTATCTTTAAAGTTTAATCCTCGATCTTTAAGAAAATGTTAAAATTTGGGTGGGACCTCTTCACAATTTTAAGAAAAAAGGGTATAAAAAATGGTTACCATGGTGATATTCTGTTCAGTGCTATTACACATAGAGTAATTTACTGGTAAATTTTCAGCCGTCCGTTATATATTTTTAAGCATTTTTTATCAGTGCATATGAAAGAGCATTATTGATTAAAAAAATCACCTTAAAAGTTTTCAAGGTCACAGGACCCAATGTCAAGGTAATCTTGAATGCAATTCACAAAACTTGGCAAAATTCTGTGATTTTTCAAAAATATGAGAGGCAGTTACTCATATATCATGTGGTATTGAGTAAAACAAACACATACATAGTAATTTTGGATATATCCCCTATTCATTGACCAAAGTTGCAAAAAAAATCTCAAAATCAATGACATCCTAGATTTTTAGCTAGTTTTTCATACATACATATAAAAAATGTGAGATTATCATGATTTTTGTCTGGGGCTTATTTTTTTTAGGAAAAATGTTTTGAACTAAAAATTGTAATGTTTTTCCATTTAATAATTTTAGAAAGAAGTATTTTTGATACAAATATATAACAGTCAAGCCTAAAATTAGTAACAATAAATAACAACAAAAATGCAAATTTTATTGAATTTGGAACTTATATTTTGAATTGACCTTGAACTTAGAGTCAATGACCTTGAAAAATTTTGGAAGTGTTCAAATAAAGAATAATTTCTTCTGTTGTCCCTAAATAAAGCTTAAGCAATATAAGTTATTTAAGCCATGCTAAAAACCAATTTGAAAAGATATAGTCATCATGTGTCAAATGAAAAGTTGCCATGGCAACCATTTTTGACCTCGAAATGTAGGAAAACAAAACAAGGTCCCACTTATTTTTCCAGTGATTATATTTGTCACATGAAACCTATTTTGTTCTGACAACAGTGATGGTGTTATCAGCCTGACATTTTGTGTTATTTTTGCTTAAAAATGGTAAAAATTGGACAAAAATAGGACTTGATTTTGACCTTATTTTATGGCAATTTTTGACTGATTTTGATTTGATAGGATCCGGCTAATTGGTAGAAATGTCAAAAATTTGTTATTTTTTCTAAAAATAAAGGTTTTAAAGATTATAAGTTGTTAATACCAATTAACTCTGACAATGGTTTCCATGGCAACATAATAACCAAAGATGACATATTTGACCATTTTTTAGAGCTATAAATAGACAGATCTCGTTTCCATGGCAACCGGAATATCTATTTTCAAAAAATTGTTATTTTTGTATTCAGGGGATTATACATACCATTTATAGAGAAAATCATGAAAATCCATGACATGCTGTTTCCAAAATATTTTGGTCCTTACAAAGAATTGATATTAAGTACTACCGACGGAATTATCAGAAATGTATACTATACTGAGTTATAGATTAATTTCAACGTGTTCTTGTTTGTTTTATTTTTCAAAAGGCTCGTCAAGTCAAGACTACGGGGTGAGGAGGGTCGCTGTTATTTTGTTAAGGTCAGGCAAGCTGTTTTGAAAAGCTTATACTTGTTTTAAACAAGACTTCAAATTTGATTTTGATCATATTCAAAATACGCGTACACATACCTGCGCATGCGTCCGGTAAACAATCTTCTACTTCTGTATGATTTCCCTCACAGTCTAAGCCGCCACCAGAGGGCGGTGGACTGTCACATGACCTTATTCTTTTTCTTGATGCCGATGCGCATGTGCCGATACATTCTGCCCATTCTAGCCATGAAGACCAGGTTCCGTTTATAACTGGTGCTATTGAAAGAGGAATGGTAGAAAAATAATAATTTAAAGTGTTTTAGATGAAAATTGCATTTTTTTTTCAAATTAGTCCTTTTGTTTAATAAGTTTCATTTTTGAAACAATAACAGCTGTAGAATGACCCTTGTCATGCTTTCATGGGCTGAGCAACGGCAATATACAATTATTGCACAGTAATTTATGGAGTGATAAAACAATATCGCTCCATAAATCATCATATCGCCCGAGTCAATTGTGCTATATACATGAACACTGGAAAAGAAAAGGGTAACTTTATGATGTTTCGCATATAATAATGATTTTTCTCAAATTTTTCATATTTCTGCGCAAGAGATTTTAATTAAATTCATGTTATTTATTTGTTGTACTTCAAATATAATTTTAAGAAAAAGAAATTGAAATTTCACCGTCATCAAATTTTTCTAATTGTACTCGGCCAGATATAATATTCTACCATGTGAGCAACCGACACAGTTTGTATCCGATTGTCAAATGATTTTCTTTTAATACATAAACCGGAATTGCGTCAATATCAACGGTTCAATACGACGGTCAATCGTATTCCACATGACCGCATTTTGGCCAATGGGATTTCAAAACGGTTGCTTAAAGTAGAGTATATGATAATTGATCAACTATCTAATGGGAGTCGATACGCAAAAATTGACTGGACAACGGAAATTGTACGACTCAGCAACGGATTGTCACGTACGTGATGGTCAAGCGTAATACGACAATTGTGACAAGAACGATAGTACAATGTAGGTCAATATAATCCTCAAGGTCAAGGCCACTGTAACGCTTAAGGTCATTTTTACAGGGTCAAATAATCAAGATAAATAATGAAGAAATAACGAAACCCTTTAAATAATTAAACGTAACCATAGATAATTGACCATTCCGATTGCGGGAAATAAATGCAAAATTTCGTAACGTCACAATGCTTTTACCTCGGACAAACAAGCTTCGAACCTCGGTCAAACATCGAAATTGCATTGTGACGTCATGGAATTTCTCAAATTTTTCCCGCGTTCGGAAGGGTCAATTTCCGTACATGTGTACTCACGTATGCAATAAGCACTGAAACTGAGTATATTCTTCACGGATTCTCCACATGAATTTCCCAGAAAGTCGGACGTTACGTTGAATACACACTCTACTAGTCCGTCACAGAGCTGGGAAAGCGGTTTCTTAGCATCGCCACTCAAGCATGGTCCGTCTCTTCTCCTGGCATTACAATACGGAAATACTATCCCATAATTAGCAAAATCAATAACCAGAGTGTAATTTCTGTCTATACAGGACAGGGTGAATGTTGTATCTTCACAAATCTCCCAGTACGCTGAAAAAATGTAGATAAATGTATAAAAAATAAAGACGTACGCTTATCTAAATGTGTGTGTCTACAATATATCTCTATACGAATATAGGTCTGTTTTTCTTGTAGCTATACGCACATCTGTATAAGCATGTATCCATATTGTAGACATACGTTTATCTATGAGTATGTGTTTATATTGTAGACATACGCTTATCTATGAGTACGTGTCTATATTGTAGACATACGCTTATCTATGAGTATGTGACTATATTGTAGATATACGCTAATCTATGAATATGCGTCTATATTGTAGACATACGCTTATCTATGAGCATGTGTCTCTATTGAGGATATACGCCTCTATATGAGCATGTATCTATATAGTAGACATACGATTATCCATGAGCTTGTGTCCATATTGTAGACATACGTTTATCTTTGAGCATGTCTATATTGTAGACATACGCTTATCTTTGAGTATGCGTCTATATTGTAGACATACGCTTATCTATGAGCATGTGTCTCTATTGAGGATATACGCCTCTATATGAGCATGTATCTATATAGTAGACATACGATTATCCATGAGCTTGTGTCCATATTGTAGACATACGTTTATCTTTGAGCATGTCTATATTGTAGACATACGCTTATCTATGAGTATGTGTCTAAATTGTAGACATACGCTTATCTATGAACATGTGTCTATATTGAGGACATACGCCTATATATGAGCATGTATCTATATAGTAGACATACGCTTATCTATGAGCATGTGTCTAAATTGTAGACATACGCTTATCTATGAGAATTTATCTATATTGTTCACATACCCTTATCTATGAGCATGTGTCTAAATTGTAGACATACGCTTATCTATGAGAATTTATCTATATTGTTCACATACCCTTATCTATGAGCATGTATCTGTATTGTAGACATACGCTTATCTATGAGTATGTGTCTATATTGTAGTCATACGCTTATCTATGAGTATGTGTCTATATTGTAGACATACGCTTATCTATGAGTATGTGTCTATATTGCAGTCATACGCTTATCTATGAGATTGTGTCTATATTGTAGACATACGCTTATCTATGAGATTGTGTCTATATTGAGGACATACGTCTATATTTGAGCATGTATCTATATTGTAGAAATACGCTTATTTATGAGTATGTGTCTATATTGTAGACATACGCTTATCTATGAGATTGTGTCTATATTGTAGACATACGCTTATCTATGATCATGTATCTATTATGTAGACATACGCTTATCTATGAGCATGTATCTATATTGTAAACATACGCTTATCTGCGAGTATGTGTCTATATTGTAGACATACGCTTATCTATGAGCATGTGTCTATATTGAGGACATACGCCTATTTATGAGCACGTATCTATATTGTAGACATACGCTTATATATGAGAATGTGTGTATATTGTAGACATACGGTTATCTAAGAGCATGTGTCTATATTGCAGACATACGCTTATCAATGAGCATGTGTCTATATTGTAAACATAAGCTTATCTGCGAGTATGTGTCTATATTGTAGACATACGCTTATCTATGAGCATGTGTCTATATTGTGGACATACGCCTATATATGAGCATGTATCTATATTGTAGACATACGCTTATCTATGAGCATGTGTCTATATCGTAAACATACGCTTATCTATAAGTATGTGTTTATATTGAAGACATAATCTTATCTATGAGTATGTGTTAATATTGTAGACATACGCTAATCTATGAGCATGTGTCTATATTGGAGACATATGTTTATCTATAAGCATGTGCATATTATAGACATACGCTTATCTATGAGCATGTGTCTATATTGTAGACACACGTTTATCTACGAGCATGTGTCTATATTGTAGACATACGCTTATCTATGAGTATGTGGCTATATTGAAGACATATGCTTATCTATGATTATGTGTCTATATTGTAGACAAACGCTCATCTATGAGCATGTTTCTATATTGTAGACGTACGCTTATCTATGAGTATGTGTCTATATTGTAGACATACGCTTATCTATGAGCATGTGTCTATATTGTAGACATACGCGAACATGTGTCTATATTTTAGACATACGCTTATCTATGAGTATGTATCTACATTGTAGACATACGCCTATCGATGAGAATGTGTCTATTTTGCAGTTATCCACTTTTCTAGAAGCAATAGTCTATATTTTAGTCATAGGCTTATCCATGTTCATGTGTGTTTATTATTGGTGAAACGATACGCCAAAAAAAGTGAATTGCGATATATTGCGATATTTTATTAACTGTTTTGCGATATATGGCGATAAATTGTCGTCTAATTTTATTTTGATAATTTTGCGTCGCCTTCTATGGGTTTGATCAATCCGACGAATCTCTGTAGACGGCCAGTAATAAACTTAATAAATAACAGTGTCTTTATTGTATTCAAACGCATCCTCTATGCGCATGTGTCAATATTGTTTTCATTCGCAAAATCTAGGCACATGTGTCTATATTTTGTTCATACGTTTATCTATGCGCATGTGTCTATATTTTTGTCATACACTTATCTATGCACATGTGTCTTTAACGAAACAGTACACTTTTCTATGTGTATGTGTCCATATTGTAGTCATACGCTTATCTATGAACATATAGGCCTATCTATATTATAGTAATACGCTTATCTATGAGCATATAGGCCTATCTATGTTGTAGTCATATGCTCCTATACGGGCATATAGGACTATCTATATTGTAGTCATATGCTTCTCTATGAGCAAATAGTTATATCTATATTGTAGTCATATGCTTCTCTATGAGCATATAGGTATATCTATACTGTAGTCATATGCTTCTCTATGAGCATATAGGTATATCTATACTGTAGTCATATGCTTCTCTATGAGCATATAGGTATATCTATACTGTAGTCATATGCTTCTCTATGAGCAAATAGTTATATCTATATTGTAGTCATATGCTTCTCTATGAGCATATAGGTATATCTATATTGTAGTCATATGCTTCTCTATGAGCATATAGGTATATCTATACTGTAGTCATATGCTTCTCTATGAGCATATAGGTATATCTATACTGTAGTCATATGCTTCTCTATGAACAAATAAGCCTATCTATATTGTAGTCATATGCTTCTCTATGAGCATATAGGTATATCTATATTTGTAGTCATATGCTTCTATATAAGCATATAGGTATATTTATGTTGCAATCATAAGCTTCTCGTTGAGCAAATAGCTATATCTATATTGTAGTTATATGTTCTCTATGAACATATAGGTATATCTATACTGTAGTCATACGCTTCTCTATGAGCATATAGGTATATCTATACTGTAGTCATACGCTTCTCTATGAGCATATAGGTCTTTCTATATTGTAGTCATACGCTTCTCTATGAGCATATAGGTCTTTCTATATTGTAGTCAAATGCTCCTATACGGGCATATAGGACTATCTATATTGTAGTCATATGCTTCTCTATGAGCAAATAGTTATATCTATATTGTAGTCATATGCTTCTATATGAACATATAGGTATATCTATATTGTAGTCATACGTTTCTCTTTGAGCAAATAGGCCTATCAATATTGTAGTCATACGCTTATCATTTAATTTCCATTGTCATTTTCAAGAAATGACGATTCTGATTGGCTGAGACATTTTGTTGATACATCGATCAACACAATTTTTCACGGAAGTCTATTTATAGCACTAATTTTAGAACCGGGGGTTCCCTCAAACAAGAATGAACTCGTTGCTGAAAATACAATTTGTTGATGTTTGCTTATCATTTCAAGGGTATTATTTTCTACTTACTAAAAAAATAACTGTGCATGTAGAATTTGCTCAAACTGGTCCTTATTCCAAAGATATAGAGAGACGATCGTGTAGCCCTCTCGGGTCTACAAATCATGTAGTCCGTGGATGAATTTAACTTCAGTCATTTTGTAAACTTCAAATAAAAAGTCCTGGTAAAGTTTTACCGTTTATTAATTAACATACGAAAGTAACATGTTGGTTATAGCAGTATGAGAATCGTTCTAACATACAAAATCATGCGCGCAGTATATATTAGGAGCCTGGGATATTTCACAATCAGGTGGAAATCGCCATCGAAATTCATGACTAAATTGGAATTCAGACGTATAAACAAAGTTGCCTAAACTTAGAACAAATCCTCGCCATTTCGTCTATTGCACCCAGACCATGACAGGCGAACCACTGTAGTATTGACCCAAGAACACCTCGTATTGACAGACATAGGGTTACACACTGGCGGGAATGACAATCATTTCTATGACATCAGTTTAGCACGTGATTGTAAAGTTAACGTTTAAAATTAGAGTTATCTTCTCCTAGACGATTGGAAATATCCCATAAACAAAATTAATGGAAATTAATTAAAAATCAAAATACTGAATTTGCATAATTATTGTGGGGGAGAGGCCATATGGTTACAATCGTTCGCTGTTTAAACAATGGCGGCTGTCATAACTTGTTTTGGCAGACGTATCACTGCGAAACCCTCTGACTTACCAAATAAAGTGCGGTGATTGATTATTTTTAGATCCAAGAAAACAGTCTGTTTTCCATAAGTAGATGATAATAAAATGATAAGAAATGAATCTTATATTTTTTCTGTTGATGCAGGTATCACCCGAAAAATTGGACAGAAAACTTTTGCATCAACGCGCTACGCGCATTTATGCAGTTTTCTGTCCAATTTTTTAGGTGATACCTGCATCAAAAGAAAAAATATAAGAATCATTTCTTAAATCAATGAGCATATAGCCCTATCTATATAGTAGTCATACGCTTCTTTATGAGCATATACGCCTATCTATGAGCATGTGTTTGTATTGCAGTCATGGTTGTTACCAAGAAAAACACAATTTCAGAAAACAAGAATGAAACAGACAACTGCGGTGCATATATATAGAATAAATGTTATAATTTGTGTATAACGCGCATTATATGTACTATAAATGCACTTGCTGTGTGTTGTAAACACGTAACAAAACACAAATTAAGACACTTAATATTCTCTAGATGTTTAATTGTAGTCATAGGCCTTTCTGTGAACATATGTTTTTATTGTATTCACACGGTTATCTATGCGCATGTGTCTATTTTGTATGAGCAAATGCCTATATTATAGTCATATGCTTATCTATGCGCACACATGTGTCTATATTGTAGTCATACGCCTACTTATGACAGTATATCTTTATTGTAGTCATAATGTTATATATGCGCATCTGTCTATATTGCATTTATACGCTAATCTATGAGCTGCATGTGTCTATATTGTTTTAATACGCTTATTTATGCGCATTTATCAGTAATGTATTCATACGCTTAATCTATGTCCATGCGTCTGTATTGTATTCACACGCATATATTAGTGCACGTGTCTGTAATGTATTAAGACACTTATCTATGCGCATGTGTCTATTTTGTATTCATACGCTTATCTACACATTTATGTGAAAGTGTCTATATTGCTTTCGTAGGCATATCTATGCGCATGTATCTGTCTATCTGTCTGTATTGTATTCATACGCTTATCTATGCGCAAGTGTCTATTTTGTATTCACACTCAGACCATCGCGCATGTATTCATACACTTATCTATGTGAACGTGTCTGTTTTGTATTCATACACTTATCGATGCTCATTTGTCTATTTTGTATTTATACGCTTATCTACATTTGTATGCGCATGTGTCTATATTGTTTTCATACGCTTATCTACGCGCATCTATCTTTATTGTATTTATGCGCTTATCTACATGTATGTGCACGGGTCTATTTTCTATCCATACGCTTATATATGCGCATGTGTCTATATTGTTATTCATACGCTTATCTACGCACATCTATCTGTATTGTATTTATGCGCTTATCTACATGTATGTGCACGGGTCTATTTTCTATCCATACGCTTATATGTGCGCATGTGTCTATCTTGTATTCGCACGCTGACATTCGCGCATGTGTCTATAATTCAAAATATATAATTCACTTCGCTTTGCAACTAATAATTTGCTATCACAACGAAACATTGAGCGAAAGAAATATATCAAGAATTATTTTCATGCATAATTTTAAAGAATAATGAATGAGTATAATTGTAAAAACATCCTCCGAATTTTCCTTAATTTCTACTGACAAATAAGTCATTCACTTACCTTCACATATATATGTACAGGACAATATGAGCTGGATGTATATTGATAAGCGATAAAACATTATTCCGATACGTACATATAAATTCAGGTACTAGAAATAATTATTTTTCTCTAAGATTTCTATTTCATTTTGGATGCTTAAAAAAAGCGTTGAGTGATAAAAAATATCTGCTTGTTAATTGAAAAAAAAATGAAATGAAATTGTCAAACCAATTTTACATATTAAAAGCAAATATATTATGTACAAGGCAATCGATAGTATTCGAACCTTAATATTGCAAAACTTTTTTTTTTTTTTCATACATAGAATTCAACACAACTGCGAAATGGTCTGCTCCTTAAACATTTAATTTCGTTTTTAATTAGTGGGGTCTATAGGTTTTTCCATACGTAGGTATATTTAATTAATGAAAATCATTATTTTTCTTATAAGAACAGAATTATGTTAAGTAATTTCACCTCAGTGTTGACTTAAAGTTCTGTGAAATTGGAAGTGAGCAGTCGCGTATACAAATATAACAGCCATGGGAGACATTTTGTGTTATTTAACTTTTTATACATCATTTATTCGATTGTATTTTTGAAAAAAAAGGACCAAAGGTTTCTGTACAAAAACTATTTAAATCGCTCTATATAGCTTTACAATAATGATTATGTCAAGAGAACATTATCAAAAAAAAAAAAAAAAAAAAAAAAAAAGAAGAGAGTGAATGAAATAACAGAATCACACAAAGAAAACCGAAAAGAAGGGAAAAAATCACATAAACGATTTTTTTATATTAAAAAAGAGAGAAAATGCATTTTATCAATAGATTTTAAAAGATCAATACACCAAGAACAAACAATAGAATGTGTACATTGCATCTAATTAATAAATGAAATGAAAAGTAAGGTTTACATTAATATTAAAAAAAATTATCAAACCAGGATAAATGTAAAGCGTCGCATCTCCACACAAAGAAAGGTTTGTCGATTATGACCTTGTTGTGACCCTGACCTTTGACACCTGATATACGTTCTTAACATCATCGTCAGTCATAGTAAGTGAATACCTACTGGGCATTGACACATTTGTATTTAGGGTCAAAGGTCAAAGTCGCAACTGACGATAGAAATCTTATACCCCACAAACATTATACACGTAAACACGTTCTATACGACGATAGATATGTTTGTAATATTTAAAAGGTTAGAGGTCAAGGTCAAAATTTGTAGTCCTTATATATTAATCATTGAGGGCACTCTACATGTAGCAGTCACAAATGCTTAAACGCTAAGTCACAAAGTAAACATCTAATAAATTACAAATTTGTAGAATTAAATCAAACTCATAGCGAAAAGTTTGATAATAATACTTTTAAACAGTTAAAACAACTTTGTTTCTGTATATGTACCTGTATATAGCGTATAATCTATATATCGTGAGATTTGGAGAAATTTTGCGGTTTCGGAGATGATGTTGAAAAAAAAAACACTTCAAAACATATATCAATGATGTCAATCTTGGATTTCCGATGGGATCGAAAAACCCGAACATGGAAGAAGTACTGAGTACGTACTTCCGGTAAGGTTTGGTGAAATGCTGTACAGCGGTTTCGGAGTAGAGCTACGGAAGCCAGTTCGTGCCATGTTATATTTTTTACTATCTCGTAGTTACGAGAAACGTTTCTCGTAGTTACGAGAAACTTTTCTCGTAGTTACGAGAAACTTTTCTCGTAGTTACGGGAAAACATTCTCGTAGTTACGAGAAAAAATTCTCGTAGTTACGAGAAACATACTTGGAAGTTACGAGAAACTTTTCTCGTAGTTACGACAAACTTTTCTCGTAGTTGCAAGAAACTTTTCTCGTAGTTACGAGAAATAAATCTCGTAGTTACGAGAAATAAATCTCGTAATTACGAGAAAAAATTCGAACGCACTATTTCTCGTAACTACGAGATTTCTTTCCCGTTACTACGAGAAAAGTTTCTCGTAATTACGAGAAATGTTTCTCGTAACTACGAGAAAAGTTTCTCGTAACTACGAGAAACGTTTCTCGTAACTACGAGAATTTTTTCTTGTAACTACGAGATGATTTTCTCGTAACTACGAGAAAAGTTTCTCGTAACTACAAGATTTTTTTCTCGTAACTACGAGAAAAGTTTCTCGTAACTACGAGAAAAAATTCTCGTAACTACGAGAAAAAATTCTCGTAACTACTGCAAGTCATCAATAAACATGATAAATATTTAAAAATGTCTTAGTTTGCATACATATTTGTCATTTTTAAAAAATGAAATATTAGATTTTGAAGGGAATATCTTATAAGATTGTTTACAACTTTCTTCATAGCGTTTCCTAATTGAATCATGAAGACATAAATTTGGGTGGAAATCTTCACAATAAAAACATAATGAAGTTAAAAATTAATATCTTTAGACTTGCTCAAGTCCTTATATCAAATAAAAATTATGTGAATATCTTTAGACTTGCTCAAGTCCTTATATCAAATAAAAGTTATGTGAATATCTTTAGACTTGCTCAAGTCCTTATATCAAATTAAAGTTATGTAATGAGGATTCCAATTATTAATTATTTTTTTCAGTTAGAAAAAGCCATGCCCCTTTAAAAGTGATATACATTGTATCACGAAACAGAGAGGACAACTTTTGCTATTTCACTCTATTAACAAAACATGATTTAAATGTATTTAATTTTAAAATTAATTTGATATAACGACTTGAGCAAGTCTACAATAGATGTATGGAAACAGTGTTGATCTGGACGGCGTTTAAATCCTTTTTAGGGCACACCTCACCTGCATGTGAAATATGGGAAACCAGAAATCTATTTATAGAAACACATCCGCTAACCATTGTACGTAAATAACCATTTATTAGTATTATGATTTGTCAATAGAAATAATGAACATGATGTTTATTAAAAACTTTTTATGTTAATTGCGCCTTATTCCGATGCAAATCATCTTTTTTTACTGATTTTATAAAGTTGCACCTTGAGCAGTGGGAAAACGTTGGGACTATTTATAGGAAAAATTCCTCATTATTTATAGAAACATGTAATTCAAGCAAGAGGATGATCATCAGTTCCATTCTAAGAAGATGAACAGACTGTTTGAAAAGAAAATTATGGACGTATAAGAGGTAAACTTTTGTACATTTACAAGTATGCAGCAAAAATTTTATTCTAAACAGGTAAACATAATTATATCTATTTCTATATGACCTATTCAAAAATACTTGTCACATTTACAATTTGTAATCGTTTGATTCAATAATTTATATATAAAACAGGTGTATAATTAATACATCTAAATTACACTTCTTTGTCATCTTCATGATTTTTATCACTTTGAATTTCTATTTCATCCACTGATTCAGATGTCCGACACCCCCGGCTTCCCTTCCCTACAGCCTCCCTCCCTACATGGCCCTGCCTCCCAGGTGCCCCTCCCCGGGAAGCCGGAGTTTGTCAACATATCGGAAAGGTATCTATGCTTGATGTGCCATCAAGTTCTAAGGAACGCCGTACAGACCACGTGCGGACACAGGTTGTGTGAGCAGTGCGTCAATGATGAAATAGAGAGGGGCATGGAGGGAGAGGCGGTGGTCAAATGTCCAGGGGGAGAGGAAGATTGTGTCGTACTCAGCCCTACGGAGGTATTACTGTTTACGAAATTACATGTACATAAGATCATTCTATTTTTATTTTCGATATTTAGCATTTGTTCGATTGCTTACTTCAGTTTAAATCATTGGCGAATCTTGAAAAAAATTAGGGTGGGGATCCAGCTACTACAAAAAATCGGGAAAATAAGGATTTTTTGTTTGTTTGGGAATTCAAGGAGGGTTGATGGATAGGGATGTTTTCTGTCACCCACCTCTAGATCCGCCCCTGTTAATATTCATCCGCTTTCAAAAGCGGCACTATTTCCGTGTTCTGAATATATATTTTATTATTTCATCTTTCGCGTTCATGTTAGAATGTATTTGAAATATATGCGTTTTAACAGAAACGTATTTATACGTCCCTAGTTTTAATAAGTTTTATTTTTCTAAAAATGATTTTCATCAGACTGAAATTTTAAACAGACTGAAAGTTTAAACAGACTGAAATTGCTATTGATAAATTTTGACGAAAAAAAAAATGATAAAAGTAATTTAAAATATATTAAACCTTATTTATCAATAAGAAAATTTGCTACATTGCGACATTTCCATCTAGATAAAGAAAGATTTCAGCGCCAGAAGAGAGGTTAGAAACTTACCAGTTTTCTGCACCTTCAAAAAGAATGGATGCACGGCCATCACAAAATGGAAGGAACTACAGGTAGAAGATCAGAAAGAGAGAGAGAGGCTTTTTTAAATAATTTTTTTTCATTCTTCATTTACTTCATTAAAATCTAAATGGAAGACCCCCCATCATGTGCAATAATTTCTACTCGCTTTTCGCTTATATGGAATTTTGTCTAGATCAGCGAATTGATTTAGCATGTAATAATTTCATTTGTTTTATGCTACGTACATGATATAATATTTTTTCTTAATATTTACTGTTCCTGTTCTGTTTTTACCGATAGGTCCACGAAACACAGTGTGAATTCCGTGACGTAAGTTGTCCTTATCATGGGGAGGGATGTAATGTGAAAATTCCATTAAGTGACGTAGATAGTCACGTGACCGGATGTGAATACAGACCGTCAACGTGCCAATATTGCCAGGGGCGTATCCCTAATATATTGATACAGGTACTACGTCCGTCCGTCTGTCTGTCTTCAAATTTTTTCTCTATTTATTTCTGTTGTGTTTAACTGTTCACTTTCGCTAGTATTTCTGTTTAGACCATTAATTGTATCGTTAGTTTTTTCTTGTCTGTCTGTCTGTCCGTCCGTAACAACTGTTACTTTTTGTACATACTTTCATCATTGGTTTCTGTTTTTATTTTGATAATTTTACCTGTCGGGAGGTGTATGTTTATCTCTATCTGAGTGTGATTTTTTGTCTGTTTGTATGTCTCATGTCACAGGATCACCAGGTCTCTGTATGTCCGGCCATACCCGTCACCTGCCCGTACGGTTGTCAGACTGCACCTCTACTGAGAAGCGAGGTAAATGGATTATTGTTACAATTTCGTACATTCTTCTTCTATATTCTACTTTTATATTCATCTTCATTCATAAATGGAATTAAATTTTACATTCTTCATTCGTAAATGGAATTTTCACATTCTTTTACATTCTTCATTTTTACATTCTATTATACAATCATGTTAAGGTGATCATCGTTAAATGGTATTTTTAAAATATAGAAAGAACGACTTTAACTGTTAACTGTCAAAAGACAGCATGTGTGAACCTTTATTTTCTACATGTTCATCTGCTAAGTTCCTTTACCATGTTTACAAGTACATGTATGTTGCGACGAAAATGGATCCATTAAATTATATAACAAAGCCAAGTAATACATGCATGATTCCCTTTTTGTCCCATCTAGCTTGAGAATCACATGATAACGTGCGATAAAAGACCGCGAACTTGTCGCTTCAACAACTTGGGCTGTACGTTTAAAGTAAGTAAATATTCAAAGAAATGTTTATCTCTATTGAATGATAGACTTTCTACTTATATGTTGATCAGTTATCTTCTTTCACAAAAAAGAAAACCTTAAAAAAGGGTTCGTTTCCATCATCTTTCAATTGATGCAGTTATCTGCCCTTATACCTCTTTCAATGCATGTAATGATACAGTTCTTATTTCCATTCCAAACAATTTTAGGGAAGTGAACAAGAATTGAAAGAACACGAAAAATCAAACATCGATAATCATTTAGAGTTTGTCACAGTCTTTGCCGCAAATATGGACCTAGAAAGCATGAAACTTAGAGAAGAGATGCAGGTACTATTTCTATCAGAGTTACCCCTCTTTGATCAATAAAATTAATTTTGGTAAGGGCCTGATGAAATTTACAATATTGATGCATGGGCGGATCCAGGATTTTTTTTCAGGAGGGGTCCTAAAATCCGAATTTTTTGATGAGCAAAAAAAAAAAAATAAATAAAAACCACAAAAGAAATTTTATTTATTAATAAAATAGGTAACTGGAGAGCAATGGCGAGCAAAAAGCTCAAAATCATGAATTTTCACATCGTAGTACTTGATTATTGATTGTTTGTTTGCTTTGGTTCCTGTTTTATCCTGATTTTGTATGCTTTCGGTTTCTGATTTTCTTAATTATCGATTTTGTGCTGTAAACAGGGAAATGGTCATTATCCATATTTGTCATCTAATATGTATATACAACAAATGGCGAGCGAAAGCGAGCCAGCGAAATTTTTTTCCGAGAATTGGAATAAAATCCACTATTCGTGTCTTTTTCAGTTTCTTTTCGTTTTCTTAGTGCCCTTGTTTATTGGCCTAGGTGTAATGTATGTGTGTTGTATACAGGAAAGCACAGCATCATTTGAAAGTATTGTACATGCATTTGATAAATTATGGCGAGCGGTAGCGAGCCAGAGAAAAATTTTGAAATGCTGACGACAAAATATTATCAAAATGAAAGATTTCTTATACAAATTCATTATACATTTTTCAAATGTTATGACAACAAAAGGGGAATTGGGACTTAATCTTATGAAATATGTAAAATTAGTAAAAATGTAAAAAATTAGCTATGCTTCGAAAATTCCAGGGGGGGTCCGGACCCCCCCCCCCCCGACCCCCCTCTGGATCCGCGCTTGTTGATGGCAGTAGTTTTGCATTTTAAATCTCAAAATTACTAGCTAGGAACCTCCTCAACCCCCGACCTGCCTGGACTTTACCTGGCTATACGAATTCCTACATCATTATTAAAATTTTTCCTTCGGAAATGAATTATATTATTTCATATTTCAGATACTAATGTCGAACTATTAATTCTTTTTCTGAAGTGGATATTTATTATATATATTTGTGGTCAACTCCGATGTTGCGATTTAATCCTAGTCGGCATTTAAGATTATGTTGATATTTCATTTAATTTTTTGATTTATATCAAAGAGAGAGAGAATTCTTATCAATTTTTCTCAACTTCGTTAATTTCGACAATAAGAACTCGAGATACAAAATTCTTCGTCATAACAATTTTTTCTTCAATTCGACCAATAGGAAATGACGATGGATAACGAGTCTACGTCATCATCCATACGTCAGATGAATGACCATATCTCCAGTATGAAGAAGTCCATCGAGAACTTCCAGAGAGAAATGGCGGACGTTAAAGTACGTAAACTGTGTTTCTAAACTCTGTGTTTTTTGTTTTGTTTTTTTTTTTTTAATATCGTGATGTTTTTTTTTTTTATTTTCAATATCGTGATATATTATTCAATCATTCCACCGTGACCTTCTACTCTGTGTTTTCGCTTGAGGTGTTTTGATGATTTGCTGTGCGTGCTGCCACCGAGTCTTGTTGGAGATCCCCTTATTTCCTTGATCGATCAGATTTGGTAACTCATTCATATATGAATGAATATCGTATTTGTAACTTGACAGCATTCAGTAAAAGTTTTCTAAGGTTAAGATCACTACCGGATCGTTATATTTTCATACCTCCGTCCATTAGAGATTTCCTACGTCAAGAGAGATAACTCCAAAATTTAAAGAAAACAGTATGACAGACACTGGGTTGGTTGAGCTACATCACATGTGTTTCCTATATGAGGATATCAATAAGGAGTGAAGGAAAATCCTGACGATAATCTCAACAGCACTCACAAAAGAGCACAAAATTGAGCATCGACGGACCCCTAGCAAGCTAGAGGTGGGACCAGGTGCCCCCGGAGGAGTAAGCATCCCCTGTTTGGCTAGCAGCACCACGCACGAAAATGAAATATCTGAAATACTTGCAGTGTCTGAGATTATGTCTATATAGAAAGTACTATGGGGACCATATCAGGGAAAAAATGTTCAAAACACTTAAGAAGCAACCATTTGATGTTTAGGGGGGGGGGGAGGGGGCAGGAAGACTTTGTTAAAAAAAAATTCCGGATCGAAATTTTAGGAGAAAAAAATTTTCCGGCCCTAAGGCCCGGCAATTTTTTTCCGGATCATGAAATTGCCCATCCCCCTCTCTTTCGGCCTTTTCACATTAGGGCTGGGTATCGAAACCAAATTTTCGATACAATACAATACAATACAAAAAGTACCGATCTCCGGTATATCGTATCTAATTCATATTTTGTAAAACGCACAATCTAACAATTTTACTCACTAATAACAACCGCTCCCCCAACACAAAGTCAAACGGGTTCCTGTAGGTTCAATCTAACTTATAGTTTTTGCATATTTTATATATGATTGCATTCCCTAATGGGTCTTTTTTATGGTATCTTTATTTTGCCTTTATTTTAAATTCGGTCGCAAGTTTCCCGTCATGCAACCCTTTTCAGAAATTTCAGAAATTTGTTTTAGAGAAAGCAAACACATTTAGACAGTTCGTATTCGAAAGTCTCTGGATTGAAAGCTAAAGATTAAGTCGATATTACTTTGACAAAAATATATCTTAAATGCCGACCTTCTAATTAATTCCTTAATCATTGCTTGTTATTCGTAGACCTCGAAGTATAAAAGAATTTGAATAGCCAGCAGAAAAGGCAAGCATGATCGATAAAATCAAGAACATACCTGCCTTTTGCAAACCAAAAAAAAAAAAAAAAAAATGAACAAACATACATTTCCATGCAAATACTTGAGATTTCTCAAGAAAAGCATGTTTTGTGCTAAAATAACTGTATCTAAATATATCGGAACAAAAATATCGATGACCTATATCGATACGTACCGGTATATTGATATATTGACCCAGTCCTATTTCACATGCCCACTAAACACTTTTTGTGTGTGTCATAAACTAAGTACAAATAAAAATGGAACAAACTTTATGCAATTTGGAGTGAATTAATCAAAATTAAAGTCATTAGCACAATTAATATAGCCTGTCTCCGTTGAATAGATTATAGGTACCATATGCCATTCAAGAAATTAAAATGAAGTGATATGCTGGCAAGAGATGAACTCATTCTGTGTTTGATGTTTAATATGGCCGAAGAATCACGCTGAATTATTTAAACTTTAGAGTACATTCGAAAATTACAAAAAAAAAAGAAGAAAAAATTAATAATAATCCGGCCCGAAGGGCCGGCGAAAAAAAATTTCCGACTCTGAAAATGGCCGAAAAAAAAAAAAAACTTCCGGCTGGCAAAAGTCTTCCTGCCCCGCCTCCCCCCATAAAAATCAAATGATTGCTGTGACTCAAATGAGTTAAAGAAGATCCTGACGATAATTTCATTAGCACTCACAACAGAGCACGAAAATGAGCATCGGCGGACCCCTAGCAAGCTAGAATTGGGACCAAGTGCCCGGAAGGAGTAAGCATCCCCTGTTTGGCTAGCTGCATCCTCCGTCGATGTTCATATCGGAAGTGCAAGTGCAAGGAATATGACATTCTATTTTTAACTTTACATATTTTACAACATTTATTAAACAAGTTACAAACTTATATTATAAATGTCTTACGTACGTTGGTTCAGATGTTGACGTGAGGAGTCCTTGAAACAGGAGGAAACCGGAGTACCCGGGGGAAACAACCTAGGACCATACACTCCCTTATAAGACCCTTTTGACAAATCAGCGATTCGATCCCTGAGGGCCTTAGAGATGAGAAGCGAGTGCGCTACCTCTGCTTTAATCCTTGCTCTCAGATGATATTTTTTGCGCTTGTTTTTGATGTTGTTTGTTTGTTTGGTTTTTTTCATTTGATCCAAAGTTGTTCAATTAAAATTTGTTATATATTGTTTAATACCCGATTCAATCATTTGAATTGTACAGGCAAAACTTTTGATACGTAGTGAACGCTTAGACACGATGGAAAGTAAATTCGGTGAGTTCGCCGCACGTAAAGACGTCGAAGCTATAGAGAGAGAAATCGTTGCCTTCAAAACAGAACAGGATACAACAATGGAGAGAATAAATGCATATGAAAGAGCCGGATCCGTAGCAGGTGCACATCCGGCTGTTCCAGGTTAGTTTAAAATAGAGATGGGTTTCAAACGGTTGCGGGATCCTTGAAAAAAAATGGATAGAGGAAAAACCCTCCAACCTTGAAAAGAAAGAGAAAATATAGTCGCTGCCATTTCTTTTCCTAACCATCGTTCAGCTCAACTTCACTTTAAAGGCGGGATAATGACCGATTCTCATAGTAAAGGTCGGCCAGAAAGTCAAGTTCAAGGTCAGATAGTATGAAATTTAAAATATTGAAGTTCATTTCCTGTCTCTTTGTGTCTATAAGTACCGAGTCAAGAATTGATTGACCAAATTCTTCTCGAAGACCAAGGTCAATCAACATCTGTTCAAGGCTCTTATACTCACAATTGTCAAGTGAGCTGAAGTAGATTGTATCTTTTTCATATTAATTAATTTTGAAAAGTGTAAAGAGAATGATTACATGTACATTTGGTAAGTATTTTATCGATAAAGCTGTTCCGATAATTTTTATCTTAGTATGTGTTTATTCTCTCTAAGAACATATCCTGGTAAAGTTAAGAGAACAGGGACGCCTTCTTGGAATGCAGGACATCAGACTAGCAGAACTAGATTTACGATTCCAGATTCTTGAAACAGCGTCATATGATGGCGTCTTGGTATGGAAGATCAAAGACTACACACGACGCAAGGAAGACGCCATAAGTAGACGCACTCTGTCACTGTATAGTCAGCCATTTTACACTAGCAGATATGGGTACAAAATGTGTGCTCGAGTGTATCTAAATGGCGATGGAATGGGAAAAGGGACGCATATGTCCCTCTTTTTTGTAATATTAAAGGGAGAGTATGACGCATTGCTTCCATGGCCCTTTAAGCAGAAGGTTACATTAATGCTTCTTGATCAGGAATCCGGAATAAGACATTTGTCCGACTCGTTTCGACCAGATCCTAGTAGTTGCAGTTTCCGGAGGCCTACTACGGAAATGAATGTAGCTTCCGGTTGTCCATTGTTTGTCTCACACGCTGTGTTAGAGAGCAACACGTATTGCAAGGATGACACTTTGTTTATTAAAGTGATGATAGACCGTGAAGGACTAATTTGAGCGAATTTCACAGATTTTTTTCTCTCGAAAATCTTATATTTACAACTCTCGAATAATTTATTGACATGTAATGAATAAAGAGTGAACACAACAATTTTGTAAACCATCAATTATCATTAATGTCGAAATTATATCACATTTATTACATAATCACATTCATATAGTAAAATACTCATTATGTACATGTAACATGTACTTGTAGGTAGACTTATGTATCTGAAAGTCTGATGTAACCGAACTATGAAATCTTTTAAATTTACCTACATTGCGAAGGAAAATACCAAATAGGGGTATAACGATTCATCAATGTTCAAGGAAAGCATCAATTACCATAGCTTCAATCAAGGCATGAGGCATCATATCATGAGACATCATCATCATATTTTATCATTAAGAAAAGAAGTCAATGAAGGCAGTAAGCGTTTCGTATCGAAAGTAACCGAAACCGAGGTCTTGAACCGCGATACGTATCGTATCGCGAGGGAATCGTATCGTTACAGCCCTCATACCAGAATATGTAAGTACCAAATGAATATTCACCAGCTACTGTCATTCACACTTTCTGTATTGTGACCATAATTCATAACATATGTAATGTTTCCTTTTGACAAGGTTTGGGAACATAGTAGTTATATATTTATAAAAATGTCTATTATCATAGAAAATGATATTATCCAATGTTAAAACAGATTGGATTTATGATACATTTATTATTCACGCACAATAAAACGTTGATGTTACATTATTATATGATGAATGCATTTTTCTTGACTTGAAATGAAATCTCCCATAAACAAGTCAAATGACACCAACTGTGAACGTTGGTGATTTATAAAATTATTCTTGCAATTTTTAAAATTAAATAAGTTATTTCTTACAATTTACAGTAAATTGTTCAGGTTCCATACATTTTTAAAAGTACACAATATAAACACAATCATGTTAAGATATAGATAAATAGTTTGATGTCACAGAGGCGTGATTATATTAGATCAACATTATCAAGTAGATCAATCTCTAAGCAATATTGCAACTGGAAAGAACTCAATATCATGATATCAATCGAAGAAATCAACACATAACAGTTAGCGTTAACACTTGCTGTCTTTTGACGACGGTGTGGCGTCATTTTATCATGCACGACATTTAGTTCATACAATTTCTGAAACGACTGATATGCCGTACGTAGCATAATATTGTTTGTATTCAGATTCTAACTTCCTTTTCTTTTCTCTGTCAAAGAAATTAATAATCCTCAGAAATGTGTACCTGCATTCCTTATAGGTGATAAGAATGAAAATCGGACTGGCAATTTGGTGTAAAAACGTTGACACAAGTGAAATATACGTCACTGGGTGAACACTCTCACCGTCTAAGTCACGGGTGACTGCCTCTACAATCCTTGATAATATAAATGGACCAATCAACACAGCGCTTAGAACGCACAGGTGAAATGACTTCAAGGTCACTTTCCAGAAACCTTTGAATACCTTTCGTATGTTAGGTAGACCCTCAATCAGTCTCTCTCTGCTAATTTTGTAACGATTGACCGCAGTGAATCCTATGTAACCGTATGTTGTGATTTGAATGAGAAGAAGGATCAACAGAGAAAAAGAAAATGTCATTATGCCTTTATCATTGAACATTTCACTTGGATGACCTTGACATTGGATTTTCCCGCCATTTTCTATAAGGTTTGGAATCGTTAGTAATAAGGATATGATATATATCCCTAGAGCAGCTATGTAAGCGTTCCTCTTATTGGTCCAAAATGTGTACTTTAATGCCAGTTTCAATGATAGCAGTCTGTCCAATCCGATGGCTGTTAAGAAAAGATAATACGCTGTGAAACAAAATGGAAGAAATTTGAGCAAAGCCACACATAATTTCCCTTTATTAGATGCGGAATATAATGCAGAAGTGATAATCGTAAGACCGTACAATAAATTTGCGAGCGTCAGATTGATGGAAGCGAAACGAACTTGATAAACGAGTTTGCTGCATTTGTTTAACACAGTAAGAGTCGTCAAGCTCGCTAGAACAACAACTAGTCCTAAGAACACTGAGCCGAACAGGAAGGCAGGAGGTACTACATGTACAGATCCGTTGTCGTCCGATAGAGATGCTGATGATCCGTTGTCGTTTGCGAGAGGAAGTAATGGTTCGTTGTTAGCAAGGGGTGCTGATAGTCCATTATCGTCTGTGATCGAGTGATTGAAACTTTCCATTTTATGAAAATTTGCGGTAATATAATTTCTGCTGTAGTCCACTTTCAGCTACAATACAAATGTACTTCACAGTATTTTCTCGCTTGAAATAATCATATGGAATGCTGTAATCTACAAGAGGTACTTATAATGTTATGGTCCAATGTGCCTGCGATCGAATGATTGAAAGTCTTCATTTTATGAAAGTATGGTTTTCTTGTCACCCAAGTTTCAACTTCAATACCTAACAATATTTCATCGCTCGAAATAATCAGAAACTATGATAATTCAACTATAGACGTGTAAAACAGCAAGTTTCGGTATATTTATGCTGTATGAAGCTAGTGAGTGGAGTCCTAATTTCCACTTCAATACTTGCAAATATTTCTCACGAATTAGTGAAAATTGAGTCAATTCAACAAAGATGTCTGAAATAGAATGTTATACGTATATAATTATATATTATTTTCTTTGGCCGTAGAAGAATTTCAAATTGCAAAGTTTTGATCTTTCAAGCACCAAAGCAACGCCTTTGTCGTCGGATACTAGAATTTATTCATTAGAAGCTTTAAATAAGGTCGCAACAGCTTTAAGACTAGCTTTTAAAGAGGTCACCACAGCTTTAAGGCAAGGTCCGCTGAAACTTATGGCAAAAATGTCGTCAGCTCTGAGAACCTTTTAGCAAATTAGTTGCACCACTCGCGGGGAAACTATTTAACAAAGCTTTTCTATGGCGTTACCATATACAAGTAATATAACCGGTCATGCAATATTTGAGATTTTATGAATGCGTACGTAAAGTTTTAACAACTCCGTTATTTTTATTACCTTGTTACTTGATATCACGCATTTAATCAGAAATCGTCAAAAACTCCGTTTTAATGATGACAATACTGTCAATAATATGCTCCCAATGAAAACATAATGATGTATCATATCTAGTGTGTTTTGTTGCACAACCAAAATAAACTGTTTTTCTTCAGAAATATCACTTTGAAATCTTCAATAACGAGCTGCACGTTTTCATCAAATACGACTCCGGCTGCTCCCAAAATAAAAACAAAGTCCATTAATGGCCTGATGGCAGCGATAAATGCAACCTACCTCTAACTGATCCTTAAGCTATATATTCAGCGTAATTTATACGATTTTCTCTTTTAGCGAAAATGCAATTAAATTATAAAATTAGAAAAGAAAATTGATTAAGTACATGTATACTCTACCTTACGTCTGTTATTTTCATATGTAAAGAGAATAAAATGAAGTAATCAGATTAAATATGTTGATGAATTTTATCCTTTCATATTTCATAGAATTTCAAGATTTTGCGTGAACCTTCGCATTTTAGAAGGAAATGAATTACAACGTGTTGCAAGAAATTGATTTCTGTTTTAAGGAAACCTTTGCGATAATTTGTACATTTTGAATGATTCAATTATATTTATCATGCTATATTAATTAGGGGAAATGTCTTCAGTATCAACAGAGTAATTTCATTAGTTTCTCAAAAGCAGTCTGAATATTATTGGTACGGCCGACCGAAAGCTCTGAATGCTGGGTTAGAATATTTCACTCGTCAAATATTGAATTTTTCAATGAATTTCCTGCCTGTCCGTACCCAATCCTGTACTAATTATAAGTTTCTGGTTGAAGAAAAAATGGCAATTGGAAAACCAATGACAAGCAATGCCATGGAATTTCGGTTATGCCCCCCCCCCCCCCAAAAAAAAAACTGTAACAAATTTCTTTGCGAGGGGAGGGGTGTAATAACAACCTGGACCAGGTTGCACAATGCGTTGTTAAATTTAACCACGAGTTAACTTGTGGTCAAATTCATGGTTAGCTTAACTCCAAGTTAAGTCTGTTGCACAAAGATAACAAAGATAAAGAGTTAATTCATGGTTAAGTTTGTGGTTAAACACTGAAAATTTAACAGTGGTCAGGGGCATGATTAAATTCTTAACCACGAAGAAAAAATGGCCGATAGTTCGTTGTTTGCAAATCTGTTCGAGAATAAAAAAAGAAAAGTTTATCGAAAACGTCTACAATCAATCGGTAATTTGACTGACTTTGAGCTGTCATCACGTTTTAGGTTTACTAGACCTACCTTACAATACATAATAGATTTAGTTCAGGATGATATTTGTCACCCAACAAGAAGATCTATGGCGACAGATCCAGAGACACAGGTAAAACTATCATAGATTCCTCCGTACCAACTTGAAACTTCGTTGTGAGAGTACCTTCTCTTTAATGATGAGTTACGAATTAGCATATTTAAAGATCCCGTCTATTAAAAAAAAAAAATATGTGTGTGTGTGTGTTTTTTTTTTTCTTTTCTTTTTTTTTTTTTTTTTACTTCTTCTACTTATACATATTCTGTTACATGCAAAGGGATGAAGTATCATCGCTTGGTCATAAACCCTTTCCTCAATACAAACCCTTTCTTCTATATGTCTACATTAAATTTTAATATAGATATATAGAAGAAAGGGTTTGTATTGAGGAAAGGGTTACATGTACGATAAGTGTGCACGTATGATTTTTGGATCATTTTATTAAATCAAATAAAATGAATTTTTTTAGGATATTTGTATGGCTTGCTGTCCGAATAAACTATTTACCATTTCAATTTTTTTTTCATTCGCTAGCTGAATGACAATATGTGAAATTCAACTGTCATAATTTCGTAAACTACATTATGATAATTAAAATTCAGCCTCTTTATATCGTAAACTACATGGATATATCCATTTTAAAGCCCAAAGTTTAGGAAATTTGTACGTTTGTGTGTTCGTATTTTTATTGAAATCAAATACATAATATATTCTAATATTTACTGCTACTTAAGTTTTTTTTTCCATTCTTTGTTCAATTCTTAACTTGGACCGCAAGATAAGCGCGCACCTGCTCTCGCACATTCGCGGATCTGCCGTGTCAGTGAAATTTTGCAGAGCGCCATCGGACAACCTTTCGTGATCTTTCAGTGGGACCAATTATATCTGTCTGACCAGAATTAAAGAGATGGAGAGAGAGAGAGAGAGAGAGAGAGAGAGAGAGAGAGAGAGAGAGAGAGATTTCTCTTATCTTACTTTACCATGTTGATTTATAAACACATGGAATCTCCTCCGAGTTTAACAAAGTTCTTGACAAGATTATTATATCAAATAAATCACATGTATTCACTCATAACATAATACCCCCTCTTCATATACTTGTGAAAGTCAATTTACATTCCAAAGAATCCCAGACCATAAGACACCTTTTTGATCACTCATAGATTGAAAACTTCAATGCAATTTATATTACTTTATATATATTGACAAATATATATAGAAAATTTGAATATTCTAGCTGAAACAGTTTAACGGACGGACTGGCAACACCATACTACAATACGTCCCATCTACACATGCAAGTATGTCAAATATCTAGGTCAAGGTTACAAAGCAAACACCCCCCCCCCTTATAAAAAAATCTTATTTGAATAAATGTCATAATGATGTCACATACACATGTGAAATAAAAAACAAGAGTCCCAGGGGACACAACGCTCACCTGCTTCCCATGCACATTCTCAGTCTATTAACATTGCATTATGATAGTGTCAGTGCCAGAAATTGAACCTACAACACTGGATCTATATGCATATACATCATTTATTATAAAACTAGAACTGCCCTAAAGTGGACGAATTATAACCCCCGCGGGACGTTTTTCTATAAACGGATTCATTTATCACCGAACAAAAAAAGCTCTGGTCATAAGGAATCTATATGTGGAATATCAAAGCCCTATCCCTTATAGTTTAAAAGTAGGTCGAGGTCAAGATCAAGGTCACTAGGTCAAAAGTCATGATATCAAATGAAAGCTCTCACCATGAGGAATCTATATGTTAAATATGAAAGCCCTATCCCTTATAATTTAAAAGTAGGTCAAAGGTCAAGCACAAGGTCAAAAGTCATGGTATCGAATGAAAGCTTTTTTTCATGAGGAATATATATGTGAAATATGAAAGCCCTATCACTTATACTATAACATGGGGGGAAGTCTACTATATGGCAGAATTTCCCCCTTTTCGGCTTGTCGATATGTGCCTCTGTTCTTAAGAAGAAGTTTGTCAAAGGAGAGTACCCTCTGCTCTACTTTTGCCTGTGGTGGCGTCACCTGATGACGGAACCGGACGAAAAATAACAGCACTTGTAGGGGGCCATGAGTACTTCATTCCTACCAAGTTTCATCAAAATCCCTTTCGTGGTGTCAAAAATGAAATAAAAGTTTACGACGGACGGACGGACGACTGACGTCACGCTATGACAATAGCTTACTTGCTCAAGTGAGCTAAAAAGCGTTATCACTCACACATCAAAAGTTATAGGGCGTGAAATATCAGAGTGAAAAACTGGCGGACAGACGAAGTTATGCCAAATGGTGGTGCAGAATTTTTGTTCCTAAAACACGTTCTTGATCTTTGTTCTTGATGATGGGGCGAGAAGAACATTGTTCATGTTCCGAGAACGCTCGAGAACACGTTCTAGCTTCTGGCCGAAAGTCACCCATGTATGCACTAGCGAAGTAATGGTGCGAAGAATTGAAGAAGCGAAGTATTTATGCGAAGAATTGAAGAAGCGAAGTTATGATACGAAGAATTGAAGAAGAGAAGAAATGATGCGAAGAATTGAATAAATGATGCGAGGAATTGAAGAAATGATGCGAAGAAGCGAAGAAATAATTTTTTCAATTCTTCGCATCATTTTTTCAATTCTTCGCATCATTTTTTCAATTCTTCGCATCATTACTTCAATAATTCGCATCATTTCTTCAATTCTTCGCTTCCACGCCTGGTGATATAGTAGAGCGAAGATTCGAAGAAGCGATGTCCCCTAATGAAGACTGTTAACTCCGGACTTTTTCGTCCCGGCGAGCTAAAAATTAGGCAAGGTCCATTTGATATTCTGGGGGGGGGGGGCCTTGGGTTTTTTTCGAAAAAAATAATTTTGCTCTCAATTTTGATGAAAAAAATAAATTTGCTTATGATGTGACAGAAAAAAATAATCTTGCTCATACACATAATCTGAATTTGAAGATTTACCATAAAATTTCGCTAAAATTCTTGAAAAATTTCCGGCTCGCTTCGCTCGCCGCAGTTTTCAAATTGTATCATACATTTTTGGCTCGCTTCGCTCGCCATAGTTTTCTATCAAAACATTATTTACTAATGGCAAAAAATTTTAAGATATCAAAAGTTATACGTGTAAGTGAATAAAAAAGGTTTTCTAAAAGCTTAAATATATATTATCAATAATTATGTATAATTGCTACTAATACATGTTGCATGTATCCCATAGAGTCTAATATTTACTGTTCTTGTAAGCTTGGAAGGAGAACTTCAATCATTCACCAATATACAATTCAACATTACAGTACCTTATATAAAATATTGAGAATTGTATTATAAATATCTTTTATCTCTCTGTTTAAAAGTGAATTGAATACTTGCATAAAAATAAACTAATATATTAATATTTAGAGTTTTGTGTAAAAATATAAATAATTTTTATTGATAAAACATAAACATTTTTTTCATATGTGTATCACTTTGTTAAAAAAAAATTCCTTGCTCCGACTTTGCAAGAAAAAAATAATTTTGCTCCGGTCCGGGGCGAAAAAAATAATCTTGCTCCGACAAAAAACCCAAGCCCCCCCCCCCCCCCCAGAATATCAAATGGACCGTGCCTTAGTCAATTTAGAGTATATTAATTTTACAACATATTTTTTTTTCGTAAAAGGTCCTTCTGGCACTGAGGTACTACGCAAGTTGAAGTTTCTTAGAGGTGATTGGGGACACGATGGGTGTTGACAAGACAACAGTGAGCCGAAGTCTGGACAGAGTCATGGACGCCTTAATTTCAAAGAAAGATATATTCATCAAGTGGCCTAGTTTTGATGAACAATCAAAGATCAAAGAAAGTTTTTATAGAGTTTACAAATTTCCAGGGGTAATAGGAACAATTGATGAAACGCATGTGCCCATACAGGCTCCCACGGTTGACGAACCAGCATATGTCAACAGGAAAGGATGGCATTCCATCAATGTACAGGCTGTATGCGATGATCAAGGTATATGTTTATCATAAAAGATAGTGTTAAGGTAGTCCTTCGTCATGCTAAGAGTATGTACATGGAATCATGCCAAGAAATCCTTAGCGGTTTAGTTTCTACAGAGTTAACCGTTACAAATTATCATCTATTATGATACCAGCTGCTGTAATAATCTACCGTATCGGGACGACCGGCAGATTTGGACAGAATTTCTTGGCATGGCTTCTTATCTTTATTATCGTCGGGAAGAAGTTTGAAAACCCCCTCCCTCCCATACCTGTCAACTCTCCCTCTTTTGGAGTGAGACTCCCTCTTTTTGACCTTATCTCCCTCCTTGACATTTCTGCCTCGAGGGAGACCAAAATCTCCCTCTTTTGGCCCAATCACCCTCTTTTAATTTTTTTTTTTTTTTTGCCAAAGAAGAATAACTCTAAATAATAGCATTTCATAAGAAATTGCATGACAAAATGCAAGAAAAGATGTATAGAATGCAATAAATTATTGATACATGTTTCATTGTTTAAATTTTTGTTGCATTGAAATGTAGGCACAATGAAATTATTTGAAAATTGGTTTCGCACAAAATGTCGCGATTCATCAAAAATGTACAGCAAAATTGGTTCACGCGCAATCTCCCTCTTTTTCAAGTGCCAAGGAGGGAGATCTCCCTCTTTGTAAGATTCCGTTGACAGGTATTCCCTCCATTCGCTAAATATCTCGAAAACGTGAGAGATTTTTCTAAAAACCCGCATTGCCAATATATGGCATGTATGAAGTGAACTTGAGAGGGTTCTATGGGTACAAGCCGGATTTTGCAACCCACAAGTAGGAATCAGACTGACGGCCGGACGGATGGACGGACGGATGGACGGACGGACGAATTAGTCGCTATACTAGTATGCCCAATTGGTCATAAATTATCGGGGGCATTAAAAACGGAAATATGAAAATAAAGGCAAAGTGAGCAATAGTGGACCCTTTGGCCTCTTGTTTCTTTTTTTGCAAAGTGTGATTTAATGATATATTGATCTAGGCTTATCTTTTAAAATAACTGCCTTAAATTTTCTATGTTACAGGTAAATTCTTAAACATCGAGGCTAGATGGCCAGGCAGCGCTCATGATGCACACGTATTCCGGGCATCTGATCTTTGCTTGCACTTGGAGATGCACCACAGGCAGCTGCAAAATGGCATTCTTCTAGGTGATAGTGGGTATCCATGTAGGCCTTTCTTGCTTACCCCGTATTTAAGACCTGCCACAACCAATCAGGAGAGATATAATGGGGCACACGTCAAGGCACGTTGTGTTATAGAGGGAGCCTTTGGTTGGTGATCTTCTAATCAGGTGAGATAGGGGCACAATCAAAATATCAGGTGCAATATAAGACGATAAAATTATTAAAATAAATACAAGAAGAATTTCAAGAATTCTTACCAGCAATCGCGTTCTCTCACAAGAAAAGCTTAATTAACAGAAAAACAGACAGACAGACAGAAAAACACATGACGATCGCATAAGCTCGATGATCTGAGATAACATAATAATGGTTCACATCTCTTGTGCAACAAGGTCCAATGCATACTGGCACTCTCATCAGCAGCTATTTGTTGTTTCAGAACTGCAATTTCCAAAATAAGTTTCTCGTTTTGAAGATCATAAAATTTTTGTTTAGAATTGATCAACAAACTCTCTTTCTTGAGAACCTCATACTGGATTGAATGAATGTCATCCATAGTTACTTTGCGCCTTTTCCCTTTATTACCATTGTTTACAGGAACAGCGATGGCTGAAAATGGAGTTAAAATGCATACAGTATGAGTCTATATGAAGTCACATTATTTACTGTAACCGTTCTAAAGATAAATGTACATAATTTAAATGGTCCAAATATGTACAGTTTCAACTAGAACTGTTACAAAGAATTACATTCTATTTTTTGAACATCTAACTGTATCTATATCTATTGCAACATAAAAAGTCATAATGATTACAAAACTAGCCTATGTGAGGCCATTACACATGTCATACGAAGATTTTACGAAAGTGAGAAACTGACACGAATTTGTGACCAAGAGATGAAGATTATATAATTATAATTAAGAGACCTTCAATGCCACTCACGTTTACTTTCCTTCTGTGTGTCACTGCCATCTACCAACACCACATCATTGTCAGTATCCACACTATTGATGTTGGATGGACCAGGTTGAGAAGACTCGTTGGCATCTATAGTTGTCAGTGTCACATTGCCTGCTGTTGGTACTAAATGAATTAAAGATAGATATGAACTAATACATATTTTTAATTAGAAATTTAATTATTTTACTTCTTCGATGTGTAACAGACTTCAGCGTGTACATGTACGAATAACGGAGAAGCAAAGGGTAAAGGAGCTAACAAAACGGAAGATGAACGAATATCCGTTACTCAATCGTTGGGAGAGGGCTTTACATAATGTTGGGAAAACTTGTTGCCCAATCCCTTTTCGTTTTATTGAAATAAAATATGTTTAAACTAAATCATATCTTATATGAATTACCAAAATTATGAATTACATTTTATTCGAAACCGAACTGCGAAATCTGCAAATGTAACATGAATAGAAAAAAAAAACAACAAAAAACGCACATCATTTTTAAATAAAATAGACATTTGATTATGGGTTTCTTTCTCCCTAACCCGTATTAACGCTACGAGGATAAACACATTTCGATTTTTCGTAACATGTCAAAATGATATTGCTGAATTAAGTAAGTTGTTTCCTGATGCATGGCCGCAGATTTGGTATGATATCCTTCTTAACTTTGTTGTTTGATTTCTTTCGGCATATCTGTAGTAAAAAATATATTGATTGATCCTACTTTGTCTGTTCAATACTAATAAAAAAAATTCCATGCTGCAGCTAGAACACACACACCCTTCCTCACACACACCCACCCTCTTACGCACCTTCACACACACAAGTTGGTATCAAAGCAACGACAACATCATTGCCTTTAATTTTTAAGCTCATTTGACCAATTTACTCGTACATACCGTATAACCAGAAATTTTCGCGAGATACTAATTTTCGCTTTATTCGCGAGTGATTTGGAATCGCGAAAAATTGTTCTCGCGAAAAAATGTGTTTGATAAGGTTGCTCAAAATTGGTATATCCGTTACATTTCTTCGTACTGTACAGGAGCCATTGATCATTTTTCCTCATTAGACGTAAAGAGCAGTGAAAGGAATATGATCTCATGAAAGAAATAACTAAAACTTCAATAACAAAAGGTACAAATATGTACATATTTGTTTCTAATTTAGGAATCGCGAAAAATTGTACTCGCGAAAATAAAGACACCCTATTTCACCATTAAATCGCGAAATTTGATACTCGCGAAAATTTCTGGATTCTCGATGAAAAATGGTTGAAAATTGGGTAAATATTTTTTTTTTTCATTCTGTACCTAAAACAACAATTTTAGTACCTAAAACAACAATTTTAGTACCTAAAACAACAATTTTAGTACCTAAAACAACAATTTTAGTACCTAAAACAACAATTTTAGTACCGAACACACAATAAATTAATTGCCTTTCACTTTTTAAAAATGTCAGATAAGCCATTTGGTAGTACAACAAAACTGAAAATTAAAAACAATGACATTAAGATGAAAAAAAAAAAATCGGATCATCAAAGTAGAAGGTTCATGTAAAAATATCTTGGGCGTACCAATTAATACAAGGGTTCTCCTAAAATTGCCATTTGGTAACTCTATATATATAGACTACATCATCACCAAAAACTGATGGAAAATTAAGTCATTCAATCCTGCCAAGTTGCAAAATTGGATGGAGAGGTTGTATGGGGGAATAGGGGTGTGGGGGTGTGGGTAGTAGGGATGAAGGGTGGGGTTTGGTTCGCGCGTTGAGAACCTATCCAAATAGGAAGTAAAGTATAGTAAATGTTACGACTAATAGTCTCAACATTGGCATTATACAATTTTATTTCTAAAGAGAGAAGTGACCTTGTCATATTACCTAGGCACAATTATTAATGTGATGTGAAACATTTAGTCCTGAGATGCAACATACTAAAATATGAAAACAATAGTAAAACGGTTAAAGAGATAAAGCCCGGAGAGAATTAACATATATACAGCTTCATTTAAAAGAATTAATTGACCTTGACCTTGGACAGATGACCTTGGGTCAAGGTGATAAAAAACCATTCGATAATGAACAACAGCGTACTAAAGTATGAAAAAAATCCAGTCACATGACCTTAGATCAAGGTGCTGTGAAACCTTTGGGTCATATACTAAAATATGAAAGTGATCGGGTAAACAGTTCAAGAGATATAGCGTGGACATGATAGCACGTACATTTCATTAAAATATACTATGTGTCCTTGAACTTGGTCACAGGACCTTGGGCCAAAGTGATGTGAAACATTTAGAACATAAGCAACAACATAACAAACTATGAAAGTGATTTGGTAAACGGTTCTGGAGATATTATAGCCTAGACAGAATAGCATGTACAATTTCATTAAAATGACCTACCTGTAAGTGACCTTGACCTTGGTCCCATTACCTTAAGTCAAGGTGATGTGAAACCTATGGGTCACCAACAACAGCATACTAAAATATGAAAGTGATCGGGCAAACGGTTCAAGAGATATCGCTGGATGGCATGTACAGTTTCAATAAAATATATTATTAGAAGCAACCTTGAACTTTGTCACATCACCTTGGGTCAAGGTGATATGAAACATTCGGGTCATAAACAGCAACATAGTACTTAAATATAAAAGTAATTTGGCAAACTGTTCAGGAGATAAAGCATCGACAGATTAGCATGTAGCATTTTATCAAAATGTACTAAGTGACCTTGACATTGGTCACATGACCTTGGTCAAGGTTGTATGAAACCTTTCGTTCATAACTAACAATATACTAAAATATGAAAGTGATCAAGTTAACGGTGTAAAAGATATAGCCTGGACATGATAGCATGTACATTTTTATTGAAAATATACTAAGTGACCTTGACCTTGGTTTCATGACCTTGGGTCAAGGTGAGGCGAAACTTTGAGGTTATAAACAACAACAAACTAAAATATGAAAGTGATCGGGTAAAACGGTTCAGGAGATATAGCCCAGACAGGATAGCATGTACAATTTCATTAAAATGTACTAAGTGACCTTGACCTTGGTCACATGACCTTTGGTCAATGTGGTGTGAAACCTTTTAGTCACAACCAACAACATACATGTACTGAAATATGAAAGTGATTCAGTAATCGGTTTAAGAGATATAGCCTGGACATTATAGCATGTACATTTTCATTAAAGATATACTAAGTTACCTGACCTTGGTCACAGGTGATGTGAAACTTTTGGGTCATAAGCAACAATATGCTAAAACATGAAAGTGATCGGGTAAAACGGTTCAGGAGATATAGCCCAGACAGGATAGCAGGTACAAGGTCATTAAAAATGTAATAAGAGACATTGGCCTTGGTCATATGGCCCTTGGTCAAGGTGATGTGGAACCTTTGTGTCATAAGCAACAACATACTAAAATATTGGAATAGCCCAGACACGATGTGGACAGATGGACAGACTCGAAGGCAAAAACAATATGTCTCCTCTCCATGGGAGGGGGAGGGATATGAATTAGTCACAGAAGAAAAAATACATTGTCAATAAGATCAAGTTATTATAAAATCTAAAAATAATTGCGTTTAGTTTAAACAGTTTTTATTCAATATAATATTGTAACAGTATCATACATCATATGAAAAATAAGGATAGGAGAGAAAACCAAAAAAAGCTTATATGATACTCTGCTCCTTAGAAAGAATTAATGTGTTTAGTGTATTAAAAAAGAAACGCTTATTTCTTTTCTATTCGATGTTTAGAAGATAAGCAAATATTAACAAACCAGGTACGAAATCCTACTGATTTCAAGTGGTAACTAAAAAATCATTTTTAACGTTTTAACTTTTCCGTTATTACGCTAAAAAAGAATTGTCACGGCTACCACTTGTAAAGTTTAGAAAGAGAATATTAAAAGAGAAGAATAGAAAAAAATCCCTTCGCAACTTGGTTGAATGTCCTACACAGCTCCTTTGTGAACATTTAATGAATAAAAAAAATATTATTTTTGCAAAACAAAAAATGTTTTCTTCATTATTTGATTCGTACGAACTTTCTTATATGTACTTTCCCCGGTCAGGCGCGGAGCCAGAGTACCTTTCAAGTGGAAACACTTTCAGTAATCATTTTTGGGGATCACCTTCAGATCCCTAATGATTCAAATGAGAAATACTTTTAAATTAGGGGAACAGGGGGCGAAGCTCCCAAGTAGTTTACAGATTTACACATAGGGTCGTTGTCTTCTTTGGAATGACTTTTTGTATACTTTCTTTTCCATATTGCAAAACGACGTGGAAGCACACGCGTTCTTACGTACCTCTGGCTACGCGCCTGCCGGTAATCCTTTCCTTTCACCATTATTATCACCTCAAAACTATATAGGCATAAATGGACCTTTAACAATAGATGAGAAAAACTCATTTCTTTCTAACAAGATTATCTAAACCTTCATCTCGGGATTTTGTAAGAACATTATACTTGTTATATGATACTAATTGATTTTCTCCGTCCATTTCATAGTCCTTCGATATAAAACATCACGTACCAGACCTTGTAGGATTGATCATATTTTGAGCCAAGGAGAAATAAGCGAAATTGGAGGGGGGGGGGGGGGGGGTTTAAAATCTTATTTTAACGGTTTAAATAATTTGGAGAAAAAAAATTGGTTGTATGAAAACTTTCGGAAGCAGATGTGATCATGTGAGGGTGCGTGTGTGTGTATAAGGAAAGAAACAAGCTGACACAGGTGTTAAATTAAATCTGACAAAATATAAATCCTATTGTGTCTGCTGGTGTACATGTAGCTGTTTCTAATTACAATGTAGGCTTTAATACCATACAAACATGGCATAACAGATTCGAAAGTGACCAGACTCGAAATAAAAGTCTTGAATTTTACTTCGATTCAGTGAAACATATTTCTCAAGAACCAAAAGGTTTGAATTAAGCCCCCTTCACACTTTCACGGATCGAGCCACAATTCCGCTACGACTCCTAAAAAGGTCTATCCGTGGCGAGTCGGGACGCAAATTGTTCCATGAACCATGAACCTACGACTCCAGTACGGATTGCTACGGGTTGATCGAGTACGGATAGCTACGGATAGCTAAGGATTGCTACGGATATCGTCCCGACATTGCTACGGATTGCTACGACACGCGTACGGATAGATACGGATTGCTACGACACGAGTACGGATAGGTACGGATCGCTAAGGATTACCACGACTCGAGTACGGATAGCCACAATTCGCACAAGGATAGCTACGACTTCAGTACGGATTGGTAGGACAAGCTTGAATTTCCTATGCATTTTTAATCTATAATTATTTACTAAAACACCGAATATTCTCAAATTGAGATGGTCTCACTTGTTTTATAACAATATTGAGGTTTTATACATGCCTTTATATCATGACCTGAAATTGAATAGTTGAAGTTTATATGAGACACAATCCTTGGCTATCCGTAGCAACCCGTAGAAGAGTCGTAGCAATCCATAGCAAAGTCGTAGCAATCCGTAGCAGAGTCGTAGCAATCCGTAGCAGAGTCGTAGCAATCCGTAGGAGAGTCGTATTGCTATTTTTATCACAAAAATGGTCCCGGATTGCCACGGATGCGCTACGGGTTACTACGACTCCCCTACGGATAGCTACGACTCCACTACGGGTTGCTAAGACTCCCCTACGACTCCTCTACGACAAATCTATCCGTAGCGAGTCGTGGGAAATTTTGAACATGTTCAAAAATTTTCTGTCGCATCCCGGATAGCTACGGATAGCTACGGATAGCTACGGATGTAAAATTTTTATCTATCCGTGGCCCGATCCATGAAAGTGTGAAGGGGGCTTTAATCTTAACCTAAGCGAAATTGAACCAAGTTAATACTGTCTAAATCTACTTTATATGAATTTATTTTAGGCCTATCATATGGTAATTATTATCAATTATATAATGGTAATTTATTCTGGTCAAGAATAAACGTGTATTCGGAGAACACTTAAACAGAAATTTTTCAATGCTAGCCACTGTGTGTTATGATATGGTGCACGGACAGATACAAAATTTTCTGTTAAGTGTTCTCCAAATATACGTCTTTTCTTGACCAGAATAAATTACCATCATGTAATTTATAATAATGACCATATGATAAGCCTAAAATAAATTCATATAAAGTAGATTTAGACAGTATTTACTTGGTTCAATCAAAGGGGATTCCCGTGGAACATATCATTTGTGTATCACGTGATACCCGGCGGTGATAGCACAGTGTCCTTCCTTAATCTATATAATTCATCTTGTGTTTCAAGTTTTTGTGTGTTTCCTTTGACTGTTCTTTGGTTCGTGCAGTGTTGGTGGTGTTGTGTGTCTCGTTGTCCCATGATCTTCTTTTGTCTGATGTCAACTACATTGTTTGTTACAATCCTGTTGGTGTGTTCCGTTGTGGTCAGTGTTTGTTACACTCCTGTGGGTGTGTTCCGCTGTGGTCATTGTTTGTTACAATCCCGAGGGAGTGGTCCGCTGTGCTCAGTGTTTGTAACAATCCCGAGGGAGTGGTCCGCTGTGATCAGTGTTTGTTACATTTATGTGGGTGTGTTCCGCTGTGGTCAGTGTTGTTACAATCCTGTGGGTGTGTTCCGTTGTGGTCAGTGTTTGTTACAATCCTGTGGGTGTGTTCCGTTGTGGTAAGTGTTTGTTACAATCCTGTGGGTGTGTTCCTCTGTGGTCGGTGTTTGTTACAATCCTGTGGGTGTGTTCCGCTGTGGTCAGTGTTGTTACAACCCTGTGGGTGTATTCCGTTGTGGTCAGTGTTTGTTACAATCCTGAGAGTGAATTCCGCTGTGGTCAGTGTTTGTTACACTCCTGTGGGTGTGTTCCGCTGTGCTCATTGTTTGTTTCAATCCCGAGGGAGTGTTCGGCTGTGTTCAGTGTTTGTTACATTTATGTGGGTGTGTTCCGCTGTGGTCGGTGTTTTTTACAATCCTGTGGGTTTGCTCTGTTGTGGTCAGTGTTTGCAACGTCCTTTAGACATGTTCCGTTGTGTTCAGTGTTTGTTACAATACTGTGGGTGTGTTCCGCTGTGGTCAATGTTTCTTACAATCCCGATGGTGTGTTCCGCTGTGGTCAGTGTGTGTTACAATCTCGAGGGAGTGGTCCGCTGTGTTCACTGTTTGTTACATTTATTTGGTCGTGTTCCGCTGTGTTCAGTGTTTGTTACAGCCCTATGGTTGTGTTCCGTTGTGGTCAGTGTTTGTTACAATTAAATTGATGTCCTCCGCTGTGATCATGTTTGTTACAATCCTGTGGGTACGTCCCGCTGTAGTCATTGTTTGTTACATTTTGTGGGATTGTTCCGCTGTGGTCAGTGTTGGTTACAATCCTATGGGTGTGCTCCGCTATGGTCAGTGTTTGTTACATCCTGTGGATGTGTTACGCTGTGGTCAGTGTTTGTTAAAATTATGTGGGTGTGTTCCGCTGTGTTCAGTGTTTGTTACAATCCTGTGGGTGTGTTCCGCTGTGATCAGTGTTTGTTACAATCTTGTGGGTGTGTTCCGCTGTGGTCATTGTTTGTTACAATCCCGAGGGAGTGGTCCGCTGTGTTCAGTGTTTGTTACAACCCTGAGGGTGTGTTCCACTGTGTTCAGTGTTTTTTTTTTTAATCCTGAGGGTGTGTTCCGCTATGGTCAGTGTTTGTAACACTCCCAAGGGTGTGTTCCAGTATGGTCAGTGTGTATAACAATCCTGTGGGGTTGTTCCGCTGTGGTCAGTGTTTTTTACAATCCTGTGGGTGTGTTCTGCCGTGGTCAGTACAGGGTAGTCTCACTGGAGATCTCTTTCAAACCTCAGCATAATTTGTCATTGTAGGTCTGTTCTGAAACATTCAATAATTTTTTTCTTAATCATCCATGATACTGAGAAAACAAAAGAAACATTCCATTCTGATATCTAACATTTTATTTACAACAAAAACAAAAACAACAAATATAAAGCAGATGATGCTTACTCTTCCCGGACACCTGTTCACATCTCCATTGGGGATTCACTTTTAAATCTTTGAGTTATTTTGATTTTTAGAGAATGCCCGTTGACTGTGGTTTGTGGATTTGATTTTCTTTCAGTCTTAGTCAACAAAAAGTTTTTCTTTAAATTCGTTTCTACCTCCTTCAAAGAAAAAAACAAAAACTAAAATAAAAATAAGAAAAAAAAAAAAAAAAAAATTCTTAGCTCTGATTTTCATGTTACTGGATTATCAACAAAGACAGCAATGTTACATGTATGTATTCAATATATCAAAATGTCAATTTAATAAAAATGTTCGTATAGCATGTTAAGAACAAATGTCATTAACGAAAAAAAAAACCTTTTTTATGATCAAGTAGCGTCTGCAATAATCGTTCTGTTCAAACATTACAAGATCTTTCGCAGTGTTGTTATTCATCGTTTTTGCCTATCCACGCCAACTTGCTGTTCTTCCTAGCATACGCCATCTGATCATGGTCATTGCAAGTGCTCTGAGAGGTCTTCAAAACGTTTAATGTAATGATTGCATTTCTAGAGGATGATGTTGAGGTATTTAGTGTATCACCATTTTCAATATCTACAGAATTGTTCATTTGCCGTCTCCTGAAAATGCAGGTCAAAATGTTTCTTGCTTGTTTACGAAAATTCTCCTTTTGCCAGCCGTAGATGATGGGATTGATGGTACAGTTTGATATCCCAACAAGGTATGCAATGTTGACCAATGCAAACGAGTAGGACGGATCTTCCAGACCGAATCGGATCAGGTATATATAGTACGGCAACCAGCACGCGATGAAAAACATAGTGACGACTCCAATGACCTTGCCATTGCGAATTGACTTCTTGATGGCACGGTTTCTAGTGGTGTTGGCGTTGACTCCGTGGAGATCAGACGGCTTGAGAGTCTTGTAGAATCGTCTGGCTCTCAACAAGATCTTAGTGTACATGCCGATGGTGAGGAGGGTCAAGAGAAACATCAGGACAGAGTACGAGATGAAGAGCCAGCCTGGTAACAGCCTGGGGTACGAACAAACGCCAACTGCGTCCCATTTATTGACCCCGAGTAGCGGAATTAGTGCGGGTATAGACGGGAATACCCATGATGCAAGAATCATTATCTTGCTAGCTTTTTCCGTCATTATGTGGGGATATTTTTCTCTTCTGCAGATTGCGAGGTATCTCTCAAACGTCGTGACTAGGATAAGGCACTGTGATACGGTAGATTGATATAGGAGGGTCTGGTAGGAGATCAAACATGTAAATGAGGAAAGCTGTTGTAGTTCAGAAAGGAAAGACACCATGAAAAATAAGCAGCAAACTCCTGTACTGAAATCTGTGATGGCTAAATTCAAAATAAACTTCATGGTGCTATCTCTGAGTCCCTGGAAACGAACATAAATAGCTATGGTCATCCCGTTACCAAGGATTGCGAATAGGCCAATCAGAGCGATGATTACAGTTGCTGGTATGTAACGAGTCATATCTATGGCCAGTCGTTGCGCCTGCGTAGTCATCTCTGCTGGTATGTTTGTAAAATTCATCTTCATGGTGAATCTGTAAGTGATTAAGAATTTTCTTTAAGAAATCAATATATTTTTTTCAAACATGTCATAAGATAAAAAATATTTTAAAAAACAAGTAGAAGAAAACAGAGTAAAAATGTTAAGGCAACTCTATGACCTTTGGCCTTGTCACCTTGACCTTTCGTCTACTTCATGCCAAAATATGATAGTAACGCTTTCTTCCTTCATTTTTTTTTAATTTTAAGATTTGCAATTATTTTCATAGGATAGAGAAAGGAATATGTGTAGAAAACAGATGAGATGCTGATTTTGTCCTTTAAATGTGTTTATTGATTTATTCGTTCAAGAATGAATTTAGATTGCAGTTTTTGAATGTAACAACAAAGCCCTTTAATTGTTAACTGATAAGTTTAGAAAATTCGGCCGTTTATTTTCTTTCATTTTGCTCATTTTTTCATCGTTCTAAGAATCTTTTTTATTCAAATTCGTACATGCATGTTAAATAAATCCAACGGAACAGAATCAAATATCTATATTAACTCCTTTGATTTTTCTAAAAAAAAATAAGTGACAAGAATTAAGAATTTATAAAAAAAAGAAGGGTACTAAACGGAAATTGTAATTACTTCTATATCTATCATGTATACAGATCAAATTATGTCACTGAGTCGAACTGTTTAAAAAAATGAAAAGAAAACCAGTCCCCCCCCCAAAAAAAAACGAACGAAAATCTTTGCAATGGCAAAAAAATGAAACAAAACGAGACAATGACCCCAGCCTCCCCCTCAGAAAAGGAATTACAAAAATTAAATCAAATAAAAAATTAAATTAAACAAAAAATCAAATTAAACAAATATAAAACAAAACAAAAAAGGAAAATTAAACAAAAAGAAATGGATCAAAATAAGGGGAAAAAGTATTAAACAGAATAAACAAACAATTTGAAATTAAAAATAAACAAATGCTAAGATAATAATTTAAAAAAATAAATAAATAAATGAATAAGATTAAATAAGAAAAAAAAACCCAACAACAATATAATCAAATACAGAAGAAAAAATCTTACCTTTGATCTATGACAAATAGAAAATGTTCTTAAGAGCCATATGGAAGCCTTGTAACTTCACATAATTCTGTCTGGTGTATTCCTTGATATCAAAGGCACTGCTGATCAATAAAAGTACTAGATCCTTTAATATGTACGTGAGAGGAGAGGTATGGTGATATATTAAGATCGATATTAACTATCATCTGTACCCGGTTAAAACACCTTACATGTAAGAAAGCTCTTCAAAATTCATCAACACCAGAACGCACCTGTCTAGTTTTAGAAATTCAAATATATTTAAGGTGGGTCCCTACTCATAGATTTAACAGATGAAATTTATATTTAAGGGTATTTTCCTAAACACAATGGTCCAAATGAGAAATAAAACACGAACATAGATATGTAATTTTTTTCATCAATGATACAGTATATTTTAGAAAGGTACCCTTGCACATTAATATTAAGGAATATCGAATATCCAGCATATGCTTTTGAACCCTCTAAATTCAGTTATGGTCAGAATTTGTTTATTTCTCTGTGCTATTTTATATAGAATCATATAGAAGACGTATAACACATAAAATGATAATTTAACATAAATCTGAGTATATAAGTTTCCAAACATAATGGTACCCCCTTATAATGTCATCATATTTATGACCAATAATATAAACTAAATCGAACTTTTTGCAAGAAAAAACAGAGATTTTTTTCGTTTTGTAATATATTTCATCAGATTATGTATGCAGCTGAAGAAAAATTCACTTACAGGACGAGGTATACAGTTTTATAAAATGATCAAGGTATGGTTCCAAACATAAGGGTACCCCCTCATAATTTCATCATATTTTCGGCTGATAATACAAAGTAAATCCCACTTGGCTTACATGGGGGCTACTCGTACATTAAAAATTCTTACAAAAAAAAAACATTGCTGGGGCTGATCCCTGCAGCCTAGACTTTCCCTGGGGCTGATTCCGGCAGGTTTGAAATGAAAAGAACTAGCCAAAAGAAGAGATTGAATTTCTTCATATTGCATCATTTCATAAAATAATTTATAAACATGTACTATTAGATGGTGAAAAATTCACTTACATGTACATTGTGTTGTATACAGTTTTATAAATGATCAAGATATGGCTCCAAACATAAGGGTACCCTCTTATAATTTAATCACATTTTCAACTAAGAATATATACTATATGATGGATGTGGACATTGATAGATTGTCCAATCTTATTGTAGAAAAGTATTGAAATGCATTGTTTACATGTTTGTTTACATGCAAGATACAGCGGCCGATCTCTTTTATACGGTGTATATACATAATTATTTGTTAACCTATGTTTGTATTAATTATCTTTGATATCTTAACTTTAATATTTGATCGTAATTATCGCCATATTTGTACTTTTAATTGCTTTATTTATCAGTTTAATTACATCGTTGTTTCATAACCTAATTAGTATTCATAGAAAGGTCGATCCCTAATTAATTATGTATGTATTGGCCGATCATTCCAACTGACCAATCAGAGTCCACGACCTTTGTTTACATCGGGTCGATTCCTGCCCGAGAGTATAAATAGGACCCCCGATTCTGCATATTAAATATATAAGATTTGTGATGCTAAGGGAGATGTTGTGATGCGATTTCTTTTCAAAAACTGGATTTTGTACATAGTGTAAATAAAATGTCAACTTTATTACTTTGTCTCACTTCAACAACACTTGGATATTTCTCGTCTGGGACGAGTGTGGATTAATACTTTGTCGTCTGGGATGACAGGAATTCTCGGACGAGTGGTATCAATACTTTACACAGTGACTTCGTCGTCTGGGACGACAAGTTTGCAGATTGTCGAAGAAAGACACGCTACCAAAGATTTGTCTAAGATAGACACGCTACCAAAATTACTACGCATTCAAGGCTACGCTACATTATGTTTCTTTTGGCATTTTTGACCTTTTGTCTGCGTTTTTCAATGCGCTGGTTCATCCGCCACCAGCCATTGTAAAACGTTACACGCAGACTCAGGAAAAACCTATAACGGTTCGAGTAGGGACCCACCTTAAAGGAGTTGTTAAGATAAGGGCCGGATTGAGCCCTGAAATCACTCGATTATTTTTCGTGCGCTGTCCTTCCAATTTAGATAAAAGTTGGTCAGGATAAAGCTATAAAGTATTATAAGATTCATAGTAGGTATTTTACTTTAAAAAAATTGGTGAAAGATGTTATGATTACGAGTTGAAGAGGTAGGGGTACAGATGACGGAAAACGTCGAATATCGATCGAAAATGCACAAAAAATGCATTATTTTATACATTTTTACCTTTATTATGCTTCTGTTACCTTTTCATGTCAACATTAGAAAAGCTAAATTAACTTTGAGTTTATTATATCAATATAATCGGCAAACTCTGCAATCCGGAAACTGAAAAACGGTTTTATTTCGTTCTTCTCAGCCACTTATGTAGCTTTCTGGCGCGAAATACACACACGGTGTAGAAATAGACAACTTTCTCGTTTATTTCCTTCCAAACGGTTAAATATTTGATCGGAACACACTCTGAATAGATTGTTCCGTGATATAAAATGAAAAAAATGGCAATATAACCTACTTTATCGTTCTAGAGGCAAATTTAAAAATAGTCATTCATCCCCCCTTTTTACGTGTTTCGCCTATGAGACATTGTTCTCCCCTCGCTTCAGAACCCAACTTGGCCAGAAAATGTGTTTTATTGATATACACCTTTGGCGAAAGTGGCATTGTAAAGCGAGGGGGGGGGGGGGGGGCGATGTTGTATAAAACTTTTCCGTTTTCCAATGATTTCTGTGTAAAAACGCTTATTTTGACCCAAATATCGGTCTTATTTTGCATAAATTATCCCATCTGACAGCAGATTCATACGTGGACCAAGTTACTCGAAATTTCTACCGAAAAAAAGGACTCAAGAATGGAAAATCGCCAGGGTTAGATACTTGTACTTGGATAAATACACACTCTTCCTCTAATATTACTTTTGGCATAAATGATATTATTTTTGGTTCGCAAAATATTCATGATAAATGTTTAAACAATATCATACTTCTTATTAAATATTTTATTTTTTCATGTTCAAAAAAAGAAAATATACCATCTTTTGAAGGAGTACTTCGTTATTTAAAATTTCATTATACAACTGAAAAACTTAAATGTAAAATATATCAGTCTCAAAATAAATTTGACAAGAAATGGCAGTCTTTTCATATGGCTCTTGATACATAGTTTTTTTCTTGCTTGTTTGTTCATGTATTTTACTTTCCATTAATAATCAGACATTGAATAGGTCTTATAGTGGTAGAAAATTGATTATGAGATAAAACTTTACTGAAAACATATTTACTATTACATATGAATGAATGGTGTGTGCATGATGTGTGTGTGCAATATATATATATAAATGGCTAACTGATTTTACTAAATCATGATTGTTGATTAATATAATGATGAGCTACAAAAAAAAAAAAAAAAAAAAAAAAAAAAAAATTCTACCGAAAAAGATTCTCAAATTTTGCATTTTGAAATTTCGACTTTTCAGGGCAGATTTTACGCCTTATCTTAACAGCTCCTTTAAAAATTAAGGCTATTATTTCAGAATTAATTTCCTCACCATGTGTGCATGCAGCCTTACTAAACAAGGAAAAGGTTAAAAACAGGAGGCTATATATTTTTTTAAAGAAAATTGACGATGTATGTGAAGCATTTACATGTGATATAAGTTAATATTACCAAGATATTCTTTTTAATATAAAGGTTTAACATTAAGATGTATGTTCTGCAAGGAAAATAACTCTTTAATCTCTATTCAATTGCTGCTCCATTTAAATTTTGTGTAGGGTCGATTCAGTAGCATACAGATTTAAATGAAATCTATAACTAAAATAGAATTGGAGGGATGGTGCTAGGATGTTAAACTCCTTCAATTTCGACGATAGTTTTGGATGACATGACAAAGTTTTCGAAATGTAGTAACAAAATGATATATCTTATTTTGAATTGATAAATGGCCACAGAGCTGGAAAGAAGCAACTATTACACTTTAAACAAACAATCACGGGCAACGAGTTTTTAACTGCTCTGCACTGCAAAAGAAAATATGTGTTTATTATAACAATGGAAATTCCAACTCTTTCCTTTACTTCTTAAAGGAAATTTCAAACTAGTTCAAAGCACCAGACACGTGTTTCGGCCAGTAAATCCTCATCAGTGATACATGATTAAATGCCGAAGTATACAAGTACAACGAACAGACAGATCCAAATTCCTATCAATATTGAGGGTGGTTATAAAAAGCAAAAGCAGCTGAGAAATAAAACAAACCTATCTGAAGCCATAAAGAGAAAGTCATGTCAATTCAATTTATTCCGTGAGTCACAGACTCATAGGTATATTACAAAAATGTCACATAAAACATAACATGAATATATGAATTACGTAAGGAGCTGATAAGATAAGGGCTGTATTAAGTCCTGAATCTCATCAAGTTTTTCTTCTACACAATGATCTGTACGCAAGAAAAACTTGATAATTACTAAAATGTGATGTATTTGCAGATTCCTGATACAACTTTTATTTTGGTATGCTTATTTCTAGATACTTAAATTACAGTCCAAAGAGTAGAGGGTATCCATGTTGAAAAGAAGCTAATATCGATAAAAAAAAACGTTGAAAATTAAGAACAATCTGGCTAATATTGATATCTATAAACTTTCAAACATAGTTATAGTCTAAACAAGATACTAGAAATCAAATTCAAAAGTTTTAAAATCTTGAATCTGAAATATGGTTGTATTTTGTATTCATTGACTACAAAGTAGGCTTTTCACCGCGAAATACACATTGTGTAGAAATAAACAGCACACTCTTGTTTATTTCATTCCAAAATCTTGTGCATTTCATGTGAGCATGTTTAGAATAAATAAATGAATGACTTTAAAAGGGAACAAATCAAATTTTGCTTTAATTACGGCATGAAACACAGATTTGTAAAAAGCCTCCGCCCTCCCTTTTTCAGTTTTTCGTCTCTGGGGTATTGTTACTCCCCCCTTAGCTACAGAACTCCACTTTGTCAAAAGATGTACATCTTCTGTAAAAGTGGCGTTCTGTAGCTGAGGGGGGGGGGGGGACAATGTTTTAAAAAAACTTTTCCATGTTCCATTGATTTCTATAGAAAAAAGACATATTTTGCCCCAAAATTTAGGAAAACTATGGATGATAAATCTTATGCAACTGCTGATTATGATGAAACCAAGAACTGGCATACATTTTGTGAAAGAATTTTTTTAGGTTCCCATTTTGAAAATTCCACTTCTTCAGGGCAGATTTTACGCTTTATCTTATCAGCTCCTTTGGAGCTGATAAAGGAGCTGATAAGACAAGGGCTGTACTTAGCCCTGAATCTCATCAAGTATTTCTTCTGCACAATGATCTATACGCAAGAAAAACTTGATCATTACTAAAATTAAGAATTCCATATAAATATTTTTGTAGATTATACTGGTGTAACATACCGAATAATATTGTAATATAGTTATATACATGTACTATTACTTTTGGGTACATATCTGTGTCATTCTGTGTCATTGTCTCCGTCTGTTTGTCCTTCGTGTTTCAATGGAGCTGTGTCATTGTCACCGTCTGTTTGTCCTTCGTGTTTCAATTGAGCTGTGTCATTGTCACCGTCTGTTTGTCCTTCGTGTTTCAATGGAGCTGTGTCATTGTCTCCGTCTGTTTGTCCTTCGTGTTTCAATGGAGCTGTGTCATTGTCTCCGTCTGTTTGTCCTTCGTGTTTCAATGGAGTGTGGATGGGACTATGGAGCTTTGTCATTGTCACCGTCTGTATGTCCGATTTTTTTTTTCGCATGAGAAAGTTCTGTGTATTATTTTTTTTCAAGAATTCGTAAGCCTTTCAAATGTGATTGTTGGACTTAGTTATAGATTTCGGTGTTTGTGTTCAGGCTTTAGATCCGTGTGAATAGCATAGAAGACAAAGCAATCATTCCGGGATAACCAAATTTTCCACAAATATTACCTCTGTTTTGAGGATACAAACAATTGGTTTTCAAATTCCAAATGTTAAAAACCACAGTGGACATGGGCTTAAAATTCTTTTGAACAGCATAGAAGACAAAACAATAATAAACTCTCCATAAATGTCCCCCCTAAAGAGAGGATGAACCCTAATGATATTCAAGGTCAAGGGTCAAACGTCAGGGTTACAGTGGACTAAGGTTTACAATCCTTGTGAATAGCATAGAGGACAAAGAATTCATCATATGACCTCAAGGGTCAAAGGTCAAGTTCATTATGAACTTTATTTTAAAATCCCTTGTTGAAAGCATGGAACATTCAATTGCGAGGGGAAGCCACGTACGCTTGCATTGCCTATGTGATACTCGAATATTTTTTAAACTTTACTAATTAGGCACGGTCTATTTGATATGGGAGGGGGGGGGGGCTGGTCTAGGGTTTTTTTTCGAAAAAAAATAATTTTGCTCTGGATTTTGATGAAAAAAATTAATTTGCTTATGGTGTGACAGAATAAAATAATCTTGCTCTTACAAGTTATCTGAATTTGAAGAATCAGCTGAAAATTTCGCTTAAAATACCTGTAAATGTTCTAAAAGTTTTCTATTTATATCGTAATGTTTTAGCTCGCTTCGCTCGCCATAGTTTTTTTTTATCAAAACTATATTTCTTTAATGGCATAGTAAATACTTGGAAATATCAAAAGAATGCATGTTGATCGAAAAAGGGATTCCTTAAAGGCTTACATATATTATCAATAATTAATTTATACTATTAATACCGGTAGATGCATGCTAGCACCATAGAGTCTAATCTTTAATATACAAGCTTTGAAGGAGAACTTTTCACTAATTTACAATTCTAAATCTAAAAATTTGTTAAAGACCCTCCCTTCAGACCCTCTTACATGTACCTTATATAAATTTTGATTACTGAGGACTGTCAAATTCTATTATTTCTCTGTTTAGAAGCGAATTAAATAAATGAAGTAATATTTTGGACATGACCATATCCCAATACACAGTACAAAATCGATAATTCAGGAAATCATAAACCGAAGGCATACAAAATAAGGATAAAACAGGAACCAAAGCAAAGAAACAAAAACATCCACCACATGAAAAGAAGCGAACTCCCAATTTAGGAGTGAAGTCAGGTGCCAAGGAAGAGCCAACATTTTCTGCTTGCATGCAACACCCGTCGCTTCAATTCGGCAGAAATATCATATCCGGTTACTTCCATTTCGGTAGATACAAGTATAGTCTGTAGTTGGATGGTTCAAATGGTCTAAGACAGAATATCATCCACCATTCTGGACAATGGGATATCATAGTGTATCGACCGTAGAACTTCCTCATTGACGATGTTAGTCGATCACACACGTATCCCAGACTAAGAAGCTTATCTGAAAGACGCCTAGCTTTCAGAACAAAATCTGTATATTTGCTACGCCAAAAACATCCCATTCAAGCATTTATTCAATACTAATTCATTCAAATTTGCCACGTCACGTCGTTGTGGGGCATCTCAGAATAATATAATCTTACACCATCATGAGGGAGGGATGGCGATTTCTCAACCCGAGTGTACAAATTTTGCAAGTCCATGACGAGGCGTGCCGAGTCATGGACAAGCAAAAGTTTTACACGAGGGTTGAGAATTAGCCACCACATCATGGTGGTGTTTGATTGTTTTTCTTCCACGTTATCGACTATCTATAGTGTCTGTAATAATCACCAGTTTGCCTTGCTTCCATAACGTCGCTTTGGTAGCGATGACGTCAGAGGGTGAGATCGATGACGTCAGAGGGTGAGATCGATTTATCTCAACCCAGGGAAATTTGAGAGTTCTCAGTCTCAAGTGGGAGAATAAAGCCTCTCGAATATAAGAAATCAGTATTGTACATAACAGTCTAAAACAATATTTTCTTTAACCAAGTAATGTTTTTCCGTAAAAGTCTTCTAAGCTCTGCAGAAAAATGATGAAAAATTCAATTGAAAATTCATAGCGTAATGCGCAGGCTTTACATTCTTTTTACTTTCATTTGATAAGATGATTTATTTTCTGTAAGAAAGTAGCTTTGAATATCTAATTCTAGTTAAGATTTCCGTTGTACAATTGAGTGCTTTAACCGTCTCCATTGCAAAGTATGATAAATTTTATGCCTGGTAAGGTACTATAAACTATATATTTTCTGAAAGGTAATGGTGCCCTGAGTACAGATATAAGAATCACAGGTCTTAAAAATCAAAGGGGAAGAACTCTTGTACAACTATGTTATTTTGCATATGTTATATAGAGAAAATAGGCAATTTAAATACTTCGTCAGTTATTCCCCTTTATGTTTCTGGCCCCAAAATTATTATTTCTGAGCAGTAGGCTTTATAACCTTTTAGAAAATATATAGCTTATAGTACCTTACCAGGCATGGAAGAATTCCCTATTGTACATCGGATACCTTAAGATAATGAATTTATAGAATTTGTCCAGAAATCTGTTATTTTTAAACAGAAAGCAGGCATTTTGCCCCAAATAAAGTAGAAAATAAACCCTTTTTGTTTCAAACGTTTAATTTATGAATGAATCTATCTAAACAATCACAGTTGAAAATACATTCCTGCTATCATTTTAAAATGTGACAACGCGACAACATGACAATGCGACAACACGAAAACGCGACAATGCGACAAAGCGCGGCGCGACAACGCGACATGGCACAAATCAGCCACCATACTGATATTATCAGGAAACTCACAGAGAGTAGATGATACTGCATATCTATTTACAGGAAATTTAGACCCATGTTTACAAGGAAAATTTCCTCCGCTTTTTATTTTCTCTCTTTTCTACCAATAATTAGTAGGTAATTTTAAGAGGGAGCGAAACTTTATATTTACCAAAATAATTTCCTCCGCGTTTTATTTTCTCTCTTTTCTACCAATGATTAGTAGGTAACTTTGAAAGGGAGCGAAACTTTTTTTTACCAAAATAATAAATCTTTAACGAAAAAATGTAAACGTTAGAACCTGGGATTAATTCAAACTTGTCACAATCGGGTGTAAAAAGACTGGGAAAATGGGAAGCTTGTATACCAAATTTGCAAGCAAAGATTACAAAATCCTGCGAATATACCGATGTGATGATAACACCATGCTTGGTATTCATGGTTATTATTTCACATCGGGAATTTCTCTAATTTGCTAATTTTGTTTGCTCATAAGAAAACGAGATATTAAACCCCCCCCCCTCCGAAAAAAAAAAAACAATAATAAAAAAAAGCTTAATTGCATTTGAGTTGATGGCGCTTATATGTTAAAAATTCTGTTAATTTCAATCTAGGATGACTTTAGTTATTACAAGTTATCAAGTAGTTTTTGTTTTGCTGTTTTCATTCAATTAAAATCATATGAGCTTGATTAATAATTATTAACTTTAATGGAAAATTAAATAGTGAGAGGTCGCTTGCTCATTCTCATCTTTGCACCATCCTTCCAATGTTCTTTGGATATAGATTTTATCTAATCACGCTTCTAAGTTGACCTTACCGGAAGTTTTGAGCCACGTACCCTTTACAAATTAGACAACAATCTTCAGAAAAATAGAAGGTGTTGTTGATATAAATTTTTCTTGAAGTATATTTACGATCCGACACACGTACGTTCCATATGCGATGGTCTGAAATGGTGTTCATGAAACATAAGAATTGTCTTCTAAGAAAAAATCATGTAGTAACACTTTTATTGTAAGATCTATAATTACCCAACTTCGACAAGTTTTTTTTTTGGAAATCCCGAATAGCTATTGGCTAATAAAGGTCACGCGAAGACGTGTTATATCTTATACCAGGTGCATAGACATTAATACAAGGCCTTCCGTGGCGCCACAGTGTTATCTTTCTTGTTGACGTCGTAGCGCAATCAACAATTACTGACGTCCAAACGCCTCATGGATATTATCAAAATAAGTCATCGATAGGGTGAATTCGTTACCAAGTCATCTAATGACCTGATACGGGATGATACCAAGCTTCGTCTCGCCCTGAATAAAACCTAGTGACCTGGTATAATCCCGTACTAGGTCACTAGATGACTAGGTAACTAATAATACCATGCGTCATCAGAATCAGCTAAACCTGAAGCTAGAAGCATCCATGTACCGTACCTTTTAGTAATACGGAAGAAATCCAACTTTATACCTTCTTAAGAAAAAATTTCAAACAAACTTATTATGCACCAGACACGTGTTTCGGATAGTGATGCGTCCAGCCAAAGTGATTTTAAGACAAAGGAGGGGATCTCCAACAACACCAGGTTGTAGCACCCACAGCAAAACCCCAAAACACCCAATGCAAAAACACAAAGCAGACAAGCACAAAAAGAGACGCGCAAGGGACAAGGAACGTCAATGCACAACACAGAAACATCAAACACAAAGGACTACACATAAACCAACGAGACCAATGGGCAACCGGTGCCGACTTAGGACGGCCATCTGCCACGGTAAGGTACCGTTCAAGTCAAAATTTGATGCATAAAACAGATGACTAGTTTTCAGCATGTGTAAACGTTATGACAGTTTATAATTAGACATATATTATGCACTGTTAAGTAAAATTCAATGTCATGATTAAAAAATACTGAGTGAAAACATTCAATTTGGAAGTTTGATGTCCAATGTAAAAATCAACACTTTTTATTTCAACCCATTTCATTATATGAATTATAAAATGTTAAACGTAGCTTCATTCCGGGACACGGGGACCTTTAATTGCCCAGAGCACCTACAGTTGTTGCACAGTGAATAAAATATCATAGGGGCATGTATCTAATGGAGGCCACCATATTTGTTTTTGACGAAATTACCATACAGGATATGTAATTTGATCGTATTAACTTCGTTCTTACCATTAATATAGACATAAACGATGTTTATTGCGTAGGTGTGGAATGATTAATGAGTATTGTTTCAGTCCGATTTGATGAAAAATATGTCTCTGTCAACATTAAATTAAATTCTAAATTCTAAAACGAAAGTTGATATTTTCATCCGCGTTATTTGCAAGTTTATATATAATAAAGGGTTACATCACTATTAATTTGAGTTTGTTTTGGATAACAATGCATAGTAAAAATATCAAATTTGTCTTTTTTTTCCTCATTTGGTTCATATTAGGGAAATGATTCAAATGAGTTAAAGAAGATCCTGACCATAATCTCAACGGCACTCACAATAGAGCACAAAGGTGAGCATCGACGGACCAGGTGCCCGGGAGGAGTAAGAATCCCCTGTTTGGCTAGCTGCACCCGCCGTCGAATTTAACGCATGAATGACAATTATGGATAATGACCATATCCCTGTATACAGCACAAAATCGATAATTCAGAAAATCAGAAACCGAAGGCATACAAAATCAGGATAAAACAGGAACCAAAGCAAACAAACAAAAACCTCCACCATACGAAAAGAGGCGAACTCCCGATATGGGAGTGAGAATATCTAATATACATGTACTGTCTGAGGTAATGTCTATATAGAAAGTGTCATCGCGACCAATATTCAAAGCACTTACTGACAAACCTCCAACCTTCTGAGCAGTCATCATTTACCCAAAAGATAGAGGTTTGACATTAATGCAAGGGCTGTTAGGGGGAGTATCGCCACAGGGAATAATAGGTTCTATCACTATCTACTGAGTGAGACATAAAAAATTAGACGAGTGACGGCAATTTCGTCTTTTCCCCAGTGGAGCGTAGCGGAACGAGGGAAAAGATGAAATAGTTCCGTCACGAGTGTAAATTTTCATGTCTCATTCAGTAGAAAGTGATGGAATCTATTTCTTCTTCCGTGAAACATAAAAAGGGAATTCAAACAACGTTTCATGCCATCTAACATCACAATACGATTATCTTTTATCATTGGTAATTTGGAGCCTTTGAGACAACTTATTTGTCTCACATAGACTGTCTCACAGGGTACGAGCAAAACTGGAAAAGAAATAACAATGAAAAAGAGCGCAAAATTTGCTCACTTCGGACTTCTTCATCATTTTGTCCCCCATTCTTAATGTTATGAATTTCGGCAATTGGTCTTGTAGTTGGACTTTTGTAAAGCCAAAGGAACCAATGCCTGCAGTACAAATGAGAAGATCCTGACGATGATCTCAACAGCCCACAATAGAGCAATTAAATAAAGCATCGACAGACCCCAAGCAAGCCAGAGGTGGGACCAGGTGCCCGGGAGGAGTAAGCATCCCCTGTTGGCTAGCCGCACCCGCCGTCGATGTTTACGCACGAAAATGAAAACAATATATAAAATTCATTCACTCCCTGACGTTATGTCTATAGGAAGTGCTATGGCGACAATGTCAGGGAAATGTATTCAAAACACTTACTGTCAAACCCCTCGCGGGGAACTTTATTACGAGCTCCACACGGCAAAGGGCATAAGTGTGACACAAAGTAACGGCCATGATCGTGAAGAAAATATGGATGCAGATATTTTTGAGAAGCAGTCTGAATTCTGGACAGGAGGACGTCAATTGAGACACAAGATGAAGCCAGACTTGGGACCAATTTCAAATATTGTGATGTGGAAAAGTTCATCATCCAAGACGCGCATTATATGTACGATAAGTACACTTGCTGTGTGTTACATACCTGTATTAGTTACAAGGTAAGTTCCTGTCATGCTTCCTACTCAAAGTAGGTGTGTAAATGTGTGGGGGTGAAGCCGTAGGCGTGATAACAACAAAACACAAATTAAGGGGTAACGAGTGGCTGGTAAGCGAGCTAACTCGCACAGTCAATTACTTCGTTTCAATCCGTGTTTAACTGTTTTCCCGTTAAAGTCAGAGTCAAATTTTACAAATTATTGGAACTCTTTAACAAAGAGATACATAAAAAGGTTGCGGTTTGACTCGCACCAAAACATTTTCGCACTGGAAATATTCGCATTTGACAACCCTTTACTAGTTCAACGCGGGAATGCACGCACTACTTTTTAAAACATTGAGGATAAGATCCAAATGACTTGATCGCTACATAATGGGAATGTTCACTCAATATTTTACGGTTAAACGAAAAGACTAGGGCATCTATTTTTTGATATAGCATAGTTTTTATCAGGTCTGGTGCTCTGGATCAGTTGAAATCGTCAGGACTTATTCTTTTTTCCCAATTATTTCCTCAAAATTGTATAATTCCCCTTATCTTAAATTTTATTTTATTTGGCTGATTTTTCTCGTCTTAACATATAAATTTTATAACAACAATAGGTTAGAGGGCACCCCCCCCCCCTCATTTGCTTGGACCCCCCCGCCTTGGAAAAAAATCTAATTAGGTTCATTTAGAAAGTCTAAATAATTCTTAAAAGGATCAGGTTTTTATTCGAAAATGAGAAGGAAATGACGTGTCGTGTGATTGGCACTGATTGCCTTTACTTCACATGAATATATTATACAGGAAAGATAACTCTAGCATTTTTTTTATTTGAAACTTTGAAGCTGATCAGATTTGCCGAGCTGTAACATAAAAGTATTGATGGATACCTCAGTGTTTCATGCTTTTTTCTGCTTTTTATGTCCCAGTACATGAATAATACATAAGTTGCATCCCCCCAAAAATATTCTGCAACAGTAATTTTTTGAGATTTTTATTAGGTGTACAAATTTTGTGCATTGTCTCATGAGACTGTCATCATCTTCAATATCAGTTTCTGATGAAGTATTGATGGAAAGGTGTATCAAAATTACTGTCATATGCTTCAAAACTTTCAGTAAATAATAACAAATAACTGAAAAAAAATTATTCAGATTTTTATTTTTTTTCTGTCATTTATACAAGCAGACACTCGTTACCCCTTAAGATAATTGTTCTCTATATGCAAATTAATGGTAACTATCAAATCAGTGCTTCCTGGCTGGAACGAACTGAAAGCATTTTTGCAAATAGAAAAAAAAAACCGATTAAATGTCTTATTTTCCTTCGTATCAAATCCCAAACTATATATTATGTTATTTGCTGTAAATAGGTTAGAGAAATAAGGTACAACATAGTTTTACAATATATGCTTTATTTGCTTCTATATACACTTATCCTAACGTGTTCTAAAGTGTCGTGAGTCTCTCGCACCATTTTTGTGCTGTTCTTATCTTAAGGCATTAGGGGTATAATACTGTACTTCCGGTTGTTATGATAACAGAAAAAATAGATACCACAAAGTTGGTCGAAGACGCACAATTTCGGCAATGTTCGGAACCATACATCTTCATTTCATGGTGAGTTGAATTAAGAATGAAAAATAAAAAAAAGTATCAAATATCTAAAATATGTAAAATGTGGAAGTATATAGCTTTTGACGACGTGTTGATATGATATCATTATTCCAACCCATTAAGATCGGTTACTCACTAGTAAATTTCCTTTTCTTCACTAATGCTAGGTTTACACTTAGCCACGATGTCCTACGATGTCCACGATTGAGTAAAATCGTGGAGCTCCACGATTCTGTAATTAAAATTAGTCATCACACGCTCTCCTACGCTCCAGCAAGCTCTCAGTACGATTTGTTACTCGCCGTAGCGATTTGTTACGATTTTCGATAAGATCTGTCACAATTTCTATACCATTCTCTCAACCAATGGATGTACCATTCACTTGCTACAAAATTAATATTAGGAAAATACTGTCCTGTTCACTAAATCCAGAGCACCCTGTTTGGACGATTTATTCTGTCGTCTGAAGAATTTTGCCATAAATTATTTTTCCCGAGAATTGACCTCCTTTAGTCGTAACTGGAAATTAACTTCAAATTACCCCATCAGCTGCCTTCAACCCGCAATATGAAAAAATAAAATGTCTACGGGAATTTCCTATGTTAATTTCAAGCCGCCGCCATATTGTTCTCCGTGTCAGCAATAGTAAACAGTGACGTCAAAGCCTCCGACGTCATACATTTTCAGCGATTTTACTATAGAAAATCCCCGTAGACTTTTTATTTTCCGTCCTATTTCTAACTTAGCTGATGCACAGACAAAACAATGGTATTTTCTGTTACGACTAATAAAAGGAGTACTATAAAATTGATACCTTTTTGGAAGATGACATTATCATTTTTTAAAGAAAACCAGGAAAACAAGGTACTCTGGAATTAGCGAACAGGACAGTAGGTTTTTAATTATGTATTTACAGAATGATGCTTTGAAAATAACTTCAGTTCATCATTTGCATACTGTCACATCAGCGATGAATGACGTCAAAAAAGAGGAAAGGTATATATCTCTGCCATCGTAATAAAGTATCAGGTTCAAGAATCAATTATATTATTTGCTAAAAATTCGACGTCAAATTAGTTATTTATATCAGATTTCTTTATTTGTTTTGCTTAAATGTATACGATGAATGACCGCTTGTGGTTTGATGACGTCTTAGGTTATTTGTCTTCTTCGTTCCTTTTCTGTTAAATGTTGTGCTTAGGCAATTGAGAGTTTCAGTATTTTAGATAGTCGACCCATAACTAAATGAGATAAATATTATCCTGACAATAATATCAATAGCACTCACTAAAGAACGGATAGTGCGCAAGTACATTTTCCACCATACTACTTTGTTACATCGATGTAACAAAAGTTGACGACAATGCGATAAGGGTACATGTATTCTCCCAAAAAATTGACATCTAAATCTTATGAATTCATTTTTTCGAGAAAACCCCTTAAATGTATAATTTAAGGGAAAATTTAAGAGAAAACCCCTTAAATGCGTAATTTTTCGAAAAGGTCACGTTTTAATTTATTTGAGTAAAAGCGGACTTGAATCAAAGAAGTTTTTGGATAAGTTATGTGTGAATTTAAAGTGTAGTATTGTTCATTGTAATAGATAAGTACCCAAAACGTGCATATCTGGTCCATACTGTAAATGTATATTTTCTTAAATGATGCTATTGAATTTGAAGACGTTTATCAATTGTAGTCTTGTTTGGTATCAAATGAATAAAAATAGTAAAGACCTGAAGATGAAAATGAAAAGAAAAAGCAAGAAAAAAAGGAAGAAAAACAAAAAATACATGTTGAAATAAAACAAGGTGCATTTTACAGATGAGTTTGTCGGTACATCAAAGATCGTTGCCGAATATCAGTAAACCATTAGCATATTATTAGTCACCGGAAAAAGCATAATTTTGAGCGGAAGTAGGCAGTTATGTGTATACAACATTAGGGAAGGTATTGCGACCGATTCTTTTTGGAGATTCCCCTACCTTTTTTAAAAAATAAATAAACCAAAATGTTAAGAAATAGAGTAGGAAATATGTTACCAGCACTGAAGTTATTGAGCCCCTAAAGAGTAAAGATGAAATCAAATCCAATCAGAGATAAGATAAATCCTCTTGATTGTACCCATGCAGTCATAATATATTCAATGTTGAATTCAATCGAAGAGTGACCACCTTTACGACAGCTATTTCTTACAGTCAGAACATATTTTATAAGTTATTTTTAACGATCCAAAATCACTGCAGCACTTGTATTTTCCAATTTTTGTATTTTACATGATCATTCTTTAGAAATTGTGCGGCGCCGCATTTATTTGTCTTAGTGTAGTCATGCGCTGAAATGAGATAAGAAGGACCTGACAAAAATCTCAACAGCACTCGCAATAGAGCTCCAAATTGAGTATCAACGGACCCCTAGCAAGCTAGAGGTGTGACCAGGTGCCCGGGAGGAGTAAGCATCCCCTGTCTGGCTAGCCGCACCAAACTGCGATATAAAAATTCATATATTGTGATTTCCTTATTTTTCAACGATGTTGTGTTATTTTTGTCGTCGACTGTGTTTTTCCTCGAGTGTGTTCCGCTGTAATCTCTGCCTTTCCGTCATGTTGGGGATCTCCTCCTATCCTTATCTCTTACCAAATCATGGAGGTACGAACAAACTTCACAGGCAGAACACATACACCCTCCCTCACACACACCCTTACACACACAAAATGAGAAATGAGCATTGTCGACTTAACAGAAACTGAGATGACTGACGGCTAGCCAAACAGGGGATGCTTACTCCTCCTGGGCACTTGGTCCCACCTCTAGCTTGCTATGGGTCCGTCGATGTTCAATTTTGTTCTCTATTGTAAGTTCTGATGATATTGTCGTCAGGATCTTCTTTATCTCATTTATGTCGTGGTGCTTATAACATACTATAAATCTACATCTATGTTGGATAATAAATATAAGATATGTGTTGCCTAGTAACCAAGAACAGAAGGAAATTCCAACAAGACGTTACTGAAGAACCTTCCCTAAATCACCCTTAATGAAAAACAAAGTGTACAATTACAACAACAGAAACTCGACGGACAAGGAAAGATTAAAAACCAAACACACCTCTGTCACTCTGCTGACGCCAGTATAAAATGGTGTAATTATCCGGTCGGGTTAGCGCAGTGGTAGCGCTCTCGCTTCTCACCTCTAAGGTCCCGGGTTCGAATCCCAGATTCGGGTCTTATGTGGGAGGGTAGGTGGTCTTCAACCAAGGCCTCAATAGGAGTTTTTTCTCCGGGTACTCCGGTTTCCTCCTGCTCCTTGGACCCCCTCACGCCAACATCTGAGCCAACGTAAGTTGTGTAACGTGTTTGTTAAACGTTGTAAAATAAATAAAGTTTTTTTTTAATCCGGATTACGTGTGCATATGTCTCCCACTTGTCCGATTATGATATCAAAAGGTGTATATTAGCCCTCTAAGGCACGGTCCATTTGATATTCTGGGGGGGGGGGGGGGGGGGGGGCTTGGGTTTTTTTCGAAAAAAATAATTTTGCTCTCAATTTTGATGAAAAAAATAAATTTGCTTATGGTGTGACAGAAAAAAATAATCTTGCTCTTACAAATAATCTGAATGTGAAGAATTACCATAAAATTTCGCTAAAATTCTTGAAAATTTTCCGGCTCGCTTCGCTCGCCGCAGTTTTCAAAATTGTATCAAAAATTTTTAGCTCGCTTCGCTCGCCATAGTTTTCTATCAAAACATTATTCACTAATAACATTTTAAGTTCAGATATTTGAAGATATCAAAAGTTATACATGTATGTGAATGAAAAAGGGCTTCCTTAAAAGCTTAAATATATTATCAATATTTATGTATTGCTGTTAATACATGTTGCATATATCCCATAGAGTCATGTTCTTGTAAGCTTGGAAGGAGAACTTCGGTTATTCACCAATTTACAATTCTTAGTCACATTTAAAAATTGTCTAGGAGACCTTCCCCTCAGACCCTCTTATACATGTCATATACATGTACCTTATATACTCTCTGTTTAAAAGTGAATTGAATACTTGCATAAAAATAAACTAATATATTAATATTTAGAGTTTTGAGTAAAAATATAAATAATTTCTATTGATAAAACACAAACATTCTTAATACATGTATGCGCATCACTTAAAAAAATTTCCTTGCTTCAACTTTGCCAGAAAAAAAATTTTTGCTCCGGTTCGGGGCGAAAAAAATAATCTTGCTCCGACAAAAAACCCAAGCCCCCCCCCCCCCCCCCCCCCCTGAATATCAAATGGACCATGCCTAACTATAAGATCACGGCAAAAACAAACCAAGAAGTAATGCCTTAGAATGGGCATTTCTCTGATAAATCCTTATGGTAACGCTTATACACTTACTTTATTGAGAATATATGCTGGAACAGTGAATGAGAATGTACTACTTTGCTTTCAAAGTTGCTACGGAGATGCTGGGTATTCCCATTTACATCCATTTTCGACAAGCAAGTTGACGTATAAGCAATACTCAATTTTTGTTAACAAGTTAAATTTATTGACATAATTTTTCGTAAAGCAGATTACGAAATAGCATCAACAACTCTGCGTTACCGCGGAATCTTTTTAGGAAAGCCGACATTTCCGTTTGAGTATTTTGTTGACTGTGCTTCTATGACGTCTTTGACGTCATCGCGCCAAATTGCTAATGTCACTTTGACGTCGTAAGTTTTTCCTTTAATGGACGTATTTTGCTTGATGTACACGCTTTTAAAAAGATCAATAATCCGGCCAAAGTATTACCATGGGAGATTTTGTGTTCAATCCGGGTGGCTTCACGTTATTAAGTTTCTCAATCCAGAACACTTCTCGGATTTTACGGTAGTATTTTGAGGCATCCGAACATTTCTCCAAAATTATTTTTTTGAATTCCGATATTGAGTGGTTTCCTTTATTGAAATGTTATGAAACAGGCTTTGGAAGATTGTATCTGACATCTGCAATATGTTTTTTTTCCTTTGGTCGATATGCAATGAGTTACATGTATTTATTTTCATTAAACCGTTTTATTATAAAATTAAAATGGCTTGAAATAAAAAAAAAAAAAAAATCACATGTAGGAAATATAACCAGTTCTGTTTATAAATCCTTTGTTTGACCAGTTCAAGCAAAGATGCTGACTTCTAGCTGAGCACTGTCGTTCTTTAAACTAGATCGTTGATATAAGTTTTCAAAATCAGACACCTTTTGTGTTTGCGCGTAGTTTTTCGTAAATCTGACTGCAACCCCACCTAATCTAATATTTGTCGGTCTAGGCCAAACAGGGACGTAGAAAGAACCATATTTTAAGCCCCCACCCCCTAAAATGTTCATCTGCTGGTCCAGACCAATTTTACAAATGCCGCCGTGTTTCCACTCGCCTTATACTGCCTTTTTCTGGCAATCATCAATCAGAGAGTTTTGTAAGATAAGATTGACCGTCATAGTCTAAAATTAGTTAATAAATATAAACATATTTATTTTCTCTCCGCTCGCACAAAAAGGCTTTGCCTTGATTCATATTATATCATGAATTAATAAATATTATTTGCTTACCTTTAAAATGTCACTATTTGTCAAAACGTTTCATGTTATATCTACACTTAATTTGTTATTCAATGGTCGTGAAACAAATCATAAGATTTTTTATCTTTATTATACTATAAATATACAAAGTGATATCTAAATTTGATACAGTGTAAAATTCTTGTCCCACGAACGTGAATATCACTTTTAAAATACAACGAAAAAGAAACCACTATGATCTGCATAATATTTGTCTTGTCAAATTCATTTTAAAAGAATGTATACCGGAAGCACAATTCTATACAAGAAACAGATGAATATTTTTAGATTAGAATAACATTTTGATAAATAACACATTTTTACATGATATGATATTGTTAGACATTAAGATGAAGACATGCTTAAACATGTATCCTTTAAGTAAGCACGACACTAATATTGCGATTTTGAACAGGATTAGCAACACGCAGTATCGAGTATAGCACTATGTCCTCGGTCAGTATGTTTTTTTTTTCAGGTCTATAATCCAGGTATCGACCGAATCAAAGGGCTACATTTGTTTGATAACTTTTCTAGTTTTCAAAATAAGCGTGCAATGCATTATACGGCAATTCATTTCAAATTAGGACATGTATTCCAATAAAAGGAAAAAGCCGTGCTATACGAAAAGTCCTTCAACTTTTTGTAGCTACATGTATTGATAGTAAATTCAATCTATACGAGTTTCTACAGAATATCACATGACGCACTTATAGCCTTCAGGAATGAACAAATGATAACAGAAAAATTGTAAATTGTAATAAGTCGACATGAACTAAAGTTACATGACATTGTTACAATTTTCAGCTATTATGATTTGGCAATTCCTATTCCTACAAGTATAACCTGTGGATAGACTTGCTCAAGTCCTTAATTTTTTATAATATTTCATTCTTTGAAATGCCTTAATAATCCGGCAACAATTATCTTTTCTGTTTCGTGATATATCTCTGGAACAAATTGCTCTTTGCCGAAAGTTTTTAAGTTAGAGTATCCCTCAGGTCAGATTTTTTTTTAATTTTATGCCTGGATATCCTATTTTTTCTCTTCAGAATTTTGTTCAGGGTATCAAAATGACATAGTTTTGGGAAAAGAAAATTTTAAAATTACATTTTATCACCTCTAAAATTGGTATTTTCTTACTTTTCCCATAGGGTCCAATGTTAAAGTTCAGACTCCTTACGTTCTCATGATAATTATGGAACCACAAATTTGTTTTGATTTGTATATCAGGTCTAGCACAAATTTCGAATATATGAAAAAGAAAATATTGTAAAAGTTGAAATTTTGGAAATATGAGCATCTAAGACCTGGGGGATGCTCTACCTTAAGTGGCATTTCTTTTCAAATTTAATATTTTATCAAAAACTTAAATTCGTCTTCACCTAGTTTAATTCGATCTAAGGAATTGAGCAAGTCTATACCTAGGGATATATCTGCGTATGCAAAGAATTCAAATATACAGGAAAACAAACTAAAATCAAGTAACGTAATGGGTAAACGATGTGTAATTCAAATGTCTACAACATAATGTGATCTTCTAACTTTTCCCCATACTAAGTAACACTGAGACAATAAATAGAATTCGAAGACCCAGAAGGCGAGATGACGTCTTTAGTCCATATGTATCAGATCTACAGAATAATCTTCTCTCCTTTATCCTTCAGATTCACAAACTGCAACGAAATAAGAGAAGAATTTGAAGCATTTTTTTAAAGTGTCCCTGAAAATAAATTTCACTGAAAATATCAAATTTATTCCGAAGGGTCTGGATTGAGGAAAAAAAAAACCATAACAAATTTATTTGAAACTATGCAGTATTAAACGACCATAATATTGTCGAATTTGTACAATTAAATCTCCATATATCTCTATTGTAAAAAGGCAATGCATTGTGGCGCTAGTGGAATGAATTAGAGCTGCTCACCCCAAATTAGATATGACGTTTTCGAACGGCTATAGCTGCGAATATATGCGTTAGATGTGCATGAAAATTTGAATTTACACAAATGAGAAGGTAAACTTTCATATCAAAATAAAGATTTTGCTCGATAAAATTTTGTAAAATATATTAATTTTCAGGGACATCGTACCTTTAAAGAAATAAAGATAATTACTCAAAATGTTAATTTTAAAAAAGACAAAACCAGAAAACGCTTCTTAAATAAATAAGGCCGTCTTAAAATAACGTTGTATCGACTTGTGATTAATGAAGGAAACAAGTTTGAATGCTTGATCTGTCTTACATTCAAGACAATTTTTTTTTTCTCTGTTCATCTTAATTCTCCTGACTTCTTTATCAGTCCTACTGTATAAGGGGCTTAATACCAAAATGACAATGTAATGTCATTTTGAGTATAAAAATCTTAGATTATACCCTTCTTCGAAGCTGAGTTATTTGGACGAAAGTCTCTTGTTGGGTAAATAGAGTGAAATTTGTAGTCACACCAACAAGATTGCAACAAAATCACAATGTTTTGTGGCAGATTTTAAGATAGAGGTATGGATTGATTGCACATTGCACATGGGTAGAAATTATGACAAATATCGCAAATAAGGATTTCTGCTGGTGGACCAGGAGTCCCCGAGGGCACATGTAGCCAAGTTCGATCAACTTCGGTTGATCGTCTGTCTCTTCAACGCATTTGAAATTTTCTGTTTCAAAATTTCTAAAACGTGGGTCCTGTAGCATCATATCCCACCCATTCTGCTACGTCTTTTGGACATTTTTGGACATAAAAATTTTCATACTTTTTGGCCATATTACATTGTTTTGACTGACAAGGGTTTAGTACCCGAAACGTGCATGTCTGGTCCATGCTGAAAATGTATCAGGTCTGAAATGATGCTATTGAATTTGAAGGCGTTTAAAATTTCATCACACAAAGACCATTTCCATAACGTTTTCTAGCATATTTCAGACTGGTACGAATTCAGTTATCTATTTTCACGTCAACATAAAACATTTACGTCATATTGATATGTTATAGGCACACTCAAACAAAGAAATGAACATACAAACAAGTACAGTACAAGATAATTTTTTTTACCTTTTTGCTGACGGGATCGGCACACGCCAGCCTAATTTTATCCGGTGTAGCCGGGCACGGCAGACGATAATTATCATTGAGACCGTGATCGGCCCTCGCCGCCATTATAGCCTCCTTTAAGGCAAGGTGGACACAAGCCCCCAAAAGTAATGGCGGCTCACCTATACCCTGTGGATCAAAGACATCAAGTATCAATCTATCTACCAGTACTTCAATTTTAAAGATTCACATTATTATATAAGACATTTAATCCGCATGACCAACCTTATGATATTTATATAATATGACCTTCAGAGCTGGTTAAAGATGACTGTACGTTATTTCAACTTTTTACTTTTAGTTGAGTTCGGTTGTTTCAAAACTACCCTTAGGGAAGTTTTTAGTGTTTGATTCCGTAGAGCCAAATTTTATTTCATATGTGATCTTATTTTGGTCTGCATTAATTGTCTGATGCTCAATTTAACTATGGAGGTATTTTGCGTGTTCTTTTCATGTCTTCATGTCATGAGATATCAAAATATGTGATTCATTAAGGACAAGGACACATATTCATTTAATACAACTACAGCGTGTTTCTTGAGGCCCAAAGACTAAAAAAAACCCCTTGAAACGCTTCTGTGTAGTAATTCATGTTTCGATGTATCTGTTTTGAGTTTTTTTTTTGGTCTAACAGAAACAGTATTTGTCTCTTTTTTCAGTGTAGCAAACTGTCTAACGTTCAATGTGTGATGTAGCCAAGCAGGTCAGTTCCACTGTGATCAGTTTATGTTGATTTTAATGGAGATCTTTCAATATCCTTGTATACATATTCATTTAAGCATACTGAGAACAATTTCAGAACTAAAATATTACTTTTTAGACAAAAGGAAAATAGCATCTCAAGAAAGAGAGATTTTTGTTGAGAACGTTAATGAGTTCCCCTCATTGTACTTAGTCTGTGAGGATATCGGGAACAAGACGGATATTTGACATTACCTTTGAAGAATATATTGAGCCTCCCCCTTTCACTTCCTTCAGTAAGGACACATGGAATTCCTGTGGGATATTCCGAATTCCTGGAACTTTATAGTTGACAGGACCGTACTGGTCAATGAAACCCTTTTGATTCAAGGACAGATATTCCGACGTTACCATTCCACAACCCTGCGCATTGATGAATTTATAAAAAGAAATAGAGAATACACCTTAATAGATCGATATCTACACCAACAAGAAAAAGATAAAGTGATGAGGGACTTTGGAACAGACAGAAAGCTATTTTTTAATGTAGGGATACTAAAAATGTCATACTAAAAAGTGCTTGCCATTCGACCCCACTGTGTCGGCTTAAATGGACAAAACTCTGCTAGCAATGTCCTTTGGATGTGTTTTATCCATATGTTAAACCTACTAAGAATTTAAATTCACCATTATGAGGTCAAAGCAGAAATATGAAAACCGTGAATAAAATATTTTTCACTTACCATCATAAATCCTCCCTCTATCTGACCTACATCTATGGCTGGATTCAAACTCTTTCCAACGTCCATTACTATATCGGTCCTCAATAGCTAATAAGAGAAACGATCATAATTATGTCAAAGATTAAGAAAGGAAAATATATCAATGAGAAAGGAGGGGATCTCCAACAATACCCGGTTGCAGCACCCACAGCAAAACCCCAAAAACGCACAATGCAAAACACAGAGTAGATACGTACAGAAAAAGACACAAAAGATACAAGGAACACCAAATCACAAAGAAACATCAAACAAAAACTAATAACTAATCTTAGTAATCTGGGTACATTTTCTGTGTATGTGTAAGGAAAGAACCACGATGACCCATAATGATATACACAAACGTTAAACGTCTTCAAATTCAATAGCATCATTTAAAACCTGATAAATTTACAGCATGTACCAAACATGCACGTTTCGGATACTAAACCCTTGTCAGTGATCTTCATTCTAAACAATGTAAAGCGGCCAAAAAGTATGAAAATAATTATGTCCAAAAACGTACCAAAAGACGTAGTAGAATGGGTGGGATATGATGCTACAGGACCCAGTATTTAATGTTATAAATACTCAAAGTTTAGGAACATTTACTTACAGGATACTTTTAAAATTAGTGCTTTGAAAAATTTTCATATAAAATAAAATATCATAATTCCATCTATTTTACGTATTGTCTGGTTCTCACAACGTACCCGATGTTCTCCTGTAAGACAATCAATTTCCACTTGACTGCATGCTGTACCATAGGTGAAGTATTCACACAGTGGTCCTATGTTCTTCATAATGTCGTGGTAATTCTTCCTTCCGGTCGGGCTATAAAAAAGGGAGACATAAGACGGAAGTGCTCTAACTCTATACCTTCATGAAGAAAATTCCAAACCAATTTTTCTGCACCAGACACGTGTTTCAAATATTACATTCTCATCAGTGATGCTTCCAGCGGAGTCACCAAAATTCATTTCAGTAGGGCCCTCTTTAATTTTGCCTGTCACTGAATTCGCATGGGCAATTTATATATATGTATATCAATGTTAAAGTACAGTAATGCCGCCTGTTGCATGTTTCGCCTTACATACTTGACCTTGACCTATATTGGATGGTGAGTCTCATCATGCTGAACCATCCCTGTAAGTTTGTCTGATGTATAAATTAGTCATAGTCAATCATGTGAAAGTGTGACTACCAGATGGAGGAAAGACAGCGGACGAAGATATCTATATATACCGCCCTTGCATTGCAGACGACATGATAACTAATTTATCACTCAGTAACAGATGGCAATTGTAAAAAGAAGACTTCGTGTTTGCTGTGTTGCTTTCCTGTTCTATTTAGATTATTCATTTCGTTTTGGTGTGTCTGTTGTCTTAAATTGTTGATCAGTTCCTTAGTTTTTGGTTTTAAAACGAAAACGATAAAATAATGCATGACTTTTTTGTGTAAAAATGCTCTACTGAATAAGAAAGAGGCAAAAACACATGAAGGGAATGATGACTGTAACAAGCAGATACTCTGTAAGTCACGGTGTTTGGCAATCTAGACAGCAGACATCCGTTTAAGGTTAGGGTGACAACATTTAATACAAATGAGGTAGAAGAAAGATGGATATGTCCATATGTAGACGAACATTTCCTCGAACATTTCAGACCCAAAAATCATATTTTGCCCGTCTCGGTTTTTGGCTAAAAATTACCTTTTTGGCCTATTTTAACATTTTCTACATACCTCTGCACTGCATGGAATTTCATAAATTCATACATACCCTTATGTTATGGGATTCTTATAGCTTGTGTATGAATTAGAACCTATTTTGAGAAATTCTGACAAAATAAACAGTTCTAAGGAGAGTATTTTCTAAGATTTATAAATACTATTTTGCTGGTCGCCATGGCAACAACTCGGGATTTTTTATTAATAGCCAAAGGTCGACAGTTGCACAATTTTTCTTCGTATAGAGCTATGGTACTGCTTTATCCTAAGCAGTCAAACCACTATCTACCCGAATTAGTTTTAGAGCAAAACGACAGTTTCTATAAATTTCACAATAGTTTATGCGAATAAATTTATGAATCACAAGCGATATAAGTCTCCTACCGGTATTAATCTATGTCCTTCAACTGAATCTAACATCAAAATAAGTTCAATATGTGTATTAGAGAAAGGTCCGGAAAACGTGAAAATTTTATGAAATTTTCTGTGAGGCCATACCTTTTGTAAGAACAAATGTATCAAACCAAACTTCAACTTATTTTTTATCATACTATAATGTATCTGCATACCAAAAGCATAATGAAATTGATTGTTGATCTAAGGATCAATGATACCCCCGTCCGGCATATTTTACATATAAGAAGTGTATAAAAAGTTTGAAGGGGCACAATTCAACACAAAATTGAGGAACATGACCCTTTATTTGAATTTGACCTGCATTTCTCAATGTAAAGCTACATTTAAGAAATCAATATATTCCCTGTTACAGTTTTCATTTAAATGTCAGGCAAGCACAAAATACTGATTTTTTCCAAGTTTAAAGGGGCACAACTCTGCATAAAATTAAGTCATATTCATACCTAACCTGTAATTTTTGGTATAATAGCTATGCATTCAACAAATGAATTTATTCTCTGTAACAGTCGTCCTTCTAATGCTCAGAAACCACCAAATTGTGAAATTTTCTAAGTTTCAAGAGGCATAAGTCTGCACATAATTAAGGGGCATGACCTATATTTGAAGTTAACCTGTATTTCTTGGTGTAAAAGGTAAATGCAAGAAGAGAATTAATTATTTGTATCAATTTCCTTTAAATGTCTGGAAACCACAAAATTGTGAATTTTTCTATGTTTCAAAAGAAGGGAGGAGATCTTAGGGCACAACACTGCACGTAATTGAGGGACATGACCCATATTCGAACTTGACCTGTATTTCTTGGTGTAATAGCTACAGTATATGCAAAAAATGAATTGATAATCTGTAACGTTTACCTTGAAATGTCTGGAAACCACAAAATGTCAAATTCGAACTTGACCTGTATTTTTTGGTGTAAGAGCTATGTCCAAGAAATGAATTGATTATCTGTAATAGTTTTCCTTTAAACGTCCGGAAACCACCAAAGTTTGAATTTTTCTAAGTTTCAAGGGGCATAACTCTGTACAAAATGGAGGGACATGACCCATATTCGAACTTGACCTGTATTTCTTAGTATAAAAGCTATATGCAAAAAATGAATTGATTATCTGTAATTCTTTTCCTTTAAATGTCCGGAAATCACCAAATTTTGAATTTTTCTAAGTTTCAAGGGGTATAACTCTGCAAAAATTTGAGGGACATGACCCGTATTCGAACTTAACCTGTATTTCTTGGTGTAAAAGCTATATGCAAGAAATGAATTGATTATCTGTAATACTTTTCCTTTAAATTTCCGGAAACCACAGGTGGGACGGACGGACGCACGCACGCACGCACGCACGCACGGACAAGTGCATCACTATATACCCCCACCACTATATGGCGGGGGTATAAAAAGACTGGAAACTAAGAAGTTCATGAAATTTGCTAAGTCCAGGGACCATAACTCATGTAGAAATGAGTCAATTAAATTGAAACACGAACTTGATTTGTATCACACAGAGATATATTCACATACCAAAAAACGATTTCAATATCTGCAATACCTTGGATGAAAAAGCCGAAAAACTGATAATTTCATGAAATTTGCTAAGTCCAGGGGCCATGACTCTTGTGAAAATAGGTCAATGAGAATCAAATTCAATCTTGAGCTGTATAACACTTAAATGTATTCAAATATAAAAAATCATCTCAATATCTGCAATACCTTGGAAGAAAAGTCCAGAAAACTGAAAATTTCATGAAATTTGCTAAATCCAAGATCAATAACTCTTGTAAAAATTGGTGAATGGAAACCAAACTTGAACTTGATCTGTATCAAAAATGAGTTTAATATATGCAACGACAGCGAAAAAGGGTCTGGAAAACTAAAGTGTGACGGACAGACAGACGGACGGACTGACAAACGGAATGAAAACCTTAAGTCCCCTCCGGCGAGCCGGTAGGGGACTAAAAATCAACATTTTGACCAAAATACGATCTTTGAATCTTCAAAAACAGAACTCATGCGAAATTTTCTGCGATTTTTCCATTGAAAAATATGCAGATTTCTCAAAAATACCCTTTCAGCAATGAAAATTTAAAGGAGTATTTTTCTTCTGAAATAATGTTACATATAACAAACTGAGCTTATACCATTTATCGTCCATGTCGGTTTAAATTATTACGTGATATGAATGACAAATATGGATAATGACCATATCCATATTTGAAAATATGAAAATAGAATTATCTCCATGTAGTCGAATCCTATCCTTAAGGGAGTACAAAAATGCTTGATTGTTCCTCAATTGTAACATTAAAAGGCAAGAAAAAATGAAAGAAGTAGACTCACGTGTAATATCCCGCAGCAGACAAACTTATTCTTTCATTGTAAGCTGATGAGACCTAAAATAAAAAAAAACTTTGAAGTTCCTCTAATCATTACAGACAATAACAACGAAGGAAATATATGCATCCAAATGGTTCTGTTTACAGAGCTTGATCAGAATTTCTATAAGATTCTCTTCCCTTTAAAATGGTACTGTATGAATGTCCTGTCCTCTCTGAATGTCAGTCGGACTCCTCGGGTGATAACATACATGAGCTCGCTACAGCCGGCAGAGCACGGACTGTATTACGCATGCCCTCTTTTTATATCCATTTACATATTCATCTGTGTCTCTGGGGCCTCTGCGTTTCGCGGTCTTGTTTGTGTGATGTCATCTTACAGTGAGGAGGTTCTTTTACACCACGATTGTACGTTCTTCGAGACCTCTGGGTAATTGGGGAAGTAATAGGGTTGTGCGCACGTAATCCAGGATAACCACACCTTTGCTACTTGCGTGACAGATGGCCGTCCAAAGTCGGCACCGGTTGCCCATTGGTCTCGTCGGTTTATGTGTAGTCTTTTGTGTTTGATGTTTACATGTCGTGTGTATCTTTTCCGTCTTGTGCTGTACTCGTCTTTTGTGTTTTTGCATCGGGTGTTTTGGTGTTTAACTGTTGATGCTGCAACGGGGTCTTGTTGGAGATCTCCTCCCTTCTTTGTATGAGATATTTTAATGAATGTAATCATGTTATTATCATAGATCATAAGTTTAATAATTAAATTGTTAATTTGTGAGAAAAAAATTCTCCTGAAGCAGTTTCAAGTTGACATCATTGTCATGTCCTCTCTTAAGAAAATGTCTGATTTTATAGTGACATTATTATTAAAACTCGTACCAACTCTTCCCACGTAGCATCTGGTTTTTTCTTCTTTAAAGGTTCCAGCCTCTCTAGAATCGTCTCACACGCAACCTTTACACATCAAAAATAAGTATGTAACAGAATATTTCATAATTATCTCTATTACTACGTGGATAAAAAATCAGTTCATAGTACCATGATTAAGTTACCTCTCCTCGATCATAAAAAAATGGTTATATTGATTCACTTTCTATCTTTTCTTATTTTGTTTAATTGTTTGCCAAGATAAAATTCAATTGGAAATGTCTAAACTGTCTCTAGATAATTGCATGTAATTTTTGTTTCATATAAAATAAATAATCGTTTTAAGACGAAAATTTCCATCATTCAAACTATCCTGTTGGGATGTTTTAAATTTTATTTTCGATAACCGAAGTAGGATGAAAATGAAAAGTGCATTTATTATTACATAAATGAAGACAGAGTTGATTTTACCTTTATTGCTCCGGCATTTAGATCTGCCACGTAACTTCCGCCTGATTCTGTAGTGTTGGGGACTTTGTCAATACTTGTTTCAGCAATATGAATCTTCTCCAATGGAACATTTAACACTGTGGCAGCAACCTATAAAAAGTTCATCATTTCATAATGAGATCTGCTACATAAAAATAATACAAGGTGGCACCACTACTTGCAAATTACTTACTTTCGTTTTTCTTAATAATTTTCCTTTGATTTACATTGTTTAGGATTTTTTATACAAAATATACATTTTTATTGCACCTAATTTGGAAATGTTTGTCCAGATGACAATTCACTCGCAACAGAGTAAAAGCACTTCTTCTTTACAATACACGAAATCAAGAGATCATTTATTTTGTTTTTGCTTTGTATACTGGTTACCTGTGCACATTTGACGTGAACTCCCTGACCCATATCGATTCCACCATGGCTAACCAGCACTGACCCATCCAAGTAAATGAGAACCAGTGCGCCTGCCTGAGTTCAAAAAAGAATTTATGACTTTCAGTTTGAACACTTCCATTATCATTTTAAACACGAATATTTTCTTTGCAGTTAAACTCGTTCCCTGTGATTGAATGTTTTAGAGTCGGAACACGCCATTATTTCAATATAAAAAGTTTACTTCAGAGGTATGCAATGCTTTAATCGAATTTGAATGAATCTTATCTTCTATTGAAAAAAGTGATCTAGTTGAAAAAAAAAAACAACAACACAAAGACAAAAGACACAGCATGTAGAAGGTATCTATCGTATGGTTTACTGTTACTTGTATGAGAAATCAGTGTTCTTCGGAAATCGTACCTGATTTATTACGATCGGTGGGTAACCCATAGGGAACATCACATTACAAATAGCCATGCCCCTCTTCTTCCATTTCTTTGATCTAGAAATTCATAAGAATTTTTTTTTCTTGAAGCATTGACTGCAAAGAAAGCAACGATCGCACGACCACTGTTTTATAAAAGCAAATTTATGATATGTATGGCAACACGACAAATAGCGGACGGAACTTTGTAGTTATGCCAAATCAAAGGGAAGGAAGGTTCTCAAACCATTTGATGGAAAAGTTAAAGATATTTGAAATGACAAATATGGATAATGACAATATCCCACTATACAGTACAAAATCGATTATTCAGAAAACCATAAACCGAAGGCATACAAAATTAGGATAAAGTTAAACAAAATGTTTTTCATAAAAAAACAGATGTCTCCCCCCTCCCTCTAAGTTACTTTGACCTTAGGCCATAATGCAAAATGATGTCCTTTGAGTCATGGGCAACATCATACTAAAACATGAAAGTGATTCATTACATTGTTTGAGGTAAAGCCCAAACATGATTGGCATATACAATTTCATTATAAGCATATTTAAAGAAATTGACTTTGGTCACATGACCTTGGATATAGGTGATCTGAAACCTACACTCACTGACGAGGGTTAAGTACCCGAAACATGCATGTCTGGTCCATGCTGCAAACTTATCTGCTTTTAAATGATGCTATTGAATTTGAAGACGTTTAACATTGTATGGATCATGAGCAACAAAAAACTGAATTAGTGATTAGATACATGGTTCAAAATATAAAGCCTAAACATTATTAGCATAGACAATTTCAGCCTGGACATGCTTAGCATATACAATTTTATTACCAAAGTAAGAAGCTACCTTAACATTGTGACCTTGGGACAATGTGATAAGAAACATTTAGTCCTTAGAAACAACATACTAAAATATGAAAACAATTGTAAGAAGGGTTCAGGAGATATAGCCCAAACAATATTAGTACGTACAATTTCATTAAAAAGAACTAAATGATCTTGACCTTGGGCACATGACCTTGGGTCAAGATGACAAGAAACCCTCCAATCCTGAGCAACAGCATACTATAGTATAAGAGTGATCCAGTATATGATTCCACAGATATAGCCCAGACTCAATAGCATTTACAATTTCATTAAAAAATGTAATACTTGACCTTAGTCATATGACCTTGGATCAAGGAGGTGTGAAACGTTTGGGTCATCAGCACCATCATACTAAAATATGACGTGATCTGATCACGGTTCAAAAGATTAAGCCTAGACATAATACATGTAACAAATACAATTTCATTTAAAATATACTAATTGACCTTGACTTTGGTCACATGACCTTGAGTCAACGTGATGTGAAACCTTTACGTGATAAGCAACAACATACTAAAATATGACGGTGATCTGATAAAAAGTTAAAAGAGATACAGCCCCAATGGGATAGCATGTACAATTTCATTAAAACGTACTTAGTAACTTTGACCTTGATCAAATGACCATGGGTCCAGGTGAAACCTTTTGGTCATGACTAAATACATTCTTAAACTTCAAAGCAATCCAGTATGCGGTCCAAGGGATAAAGCCTAAACAAGAATGTATCTACAATTTCATTAAAAATGTAGTAAGTGACCTTGGATTTGGGTCAAGGTGATGTGAAGCCTTCGGGTCATAAGCAACAACATACTAAAATATGAAAGTGATCCGGCAAACGGTTCAAGAGATATAGCCCGGACAAGAATGTATGCACAATATCATTAAAAATGCACTAAGTGACCTTGACCTTGGTCACATGACCTTGGGTCAAGGTGATGTGAAACCTACGGGTCATAAGCAACAACATACTTAGATATGAAAGTTATCAAGCATATGGTTCAAATGATATAGCTCGTACAGGAATGTATGCATAATTTCATTAAAAATGTACTAAGTGACCTTGACCTTGGTCACATGACCTTGGGTCATGGTGATGTGAAACCTTTACGTGATAAGCAACAACATACTAAAATATGAAAGTGATCCGGCAAACGGTTCAAGGGATATAGCACGGACTGGAATGTATGTACAGTTTCATTAAAAATGCACTAAGTGACCTTGACCTTGGTCACATGACCTTGGGTCAAGGTGATGTGAAACCTACGGGTCATAAGCAACAACATACTAAAATATGAAAGTGATCCGGCAAACGGTTCAAGAGATATAGCCCGGACAGGAATGTATGCATAATTTCATTAAAAATGCACTAAGTGACCTTGACCTTGGTCACATGACCTTGGGTCAAGGTGATGTGAAACCTACGGGTCATAAGCAACAACATACTAAAATATGAAAGTGATCCGGCAAACGGTTCAAGAGATATAGCCCGGACAGGAATGTATGCATAATTTCATTAAAAATGCACTAAGTGACCTTGACCTTGGTCACATGGCCTTGGGTCAAGGTGATGTGAAACCTTCAGGTCATCAGCAACAACATACTAAAATATGAAAGTGATCCGGCAAACGGTTCAGGAGATATAGCCCGGACACGATGTGTGACAGACGGACAGACAGACGGACGACGAAGGCAAAACCAATATGTCTCCTCCCCGTTGGGGGGGAGATATAACAAGAACCAAAGTAAACAACTTAGTAAAACTTCTTAAGGCAAGAGATTATCTTTTACCATGTTTACATATTTTCTTTATTTTTCTGAACGAATAATCATCATCTTTTTCTTGAAAATTATGAAAATTTTCTATTTCTTTTTTTAATTATAAATGACAAATGTACCTGTTGAATTCAGCTATTTCTGCTTTAACGGATTCGAAGTTTGATTGTTCTTTGACCTTGTCCATGCAAGTAGACAATGTTATTTCCTCGATTTCCGTGTTTCCATGGACAATTGTTTCTCCTTCTTTGTACAAATTTATTTCTCTGATCTACAAAGCATTTTTAAAGATATATGTGTGAAACACTCATTCCACAGGACATCTGTACAACAGTTAGTTATATCAACCTCAAGGCTTGAAGTAAGAATTTGGAAAATGATGAATCCGGAACACATATGAACAAATGATTCAATGTTTACAACCCATGAAAGATCCTACAACATCTATAACTGAATCATGTGGGTTTTTTTAAGGGTTTTAAGTTTATATATATCAAATAGGGAGAATGAATTATTTCAAATACTTTATGGACACAAATACGTTTTAAGAAACAATAGAAAGTAAAACTGTGTCATCATCATACCATATAAATGGTCGACGTGAGTTGCAATATCATTTATAAAATATACTGGGTATTACTTTCATTTGTTTATTGAAACGGTATTTTGTCCATAATTCATTATAAGTGCACGCCTGAAATGAGTTAAAGAAGAAAGTAACACTATGTCATCTTCAAACCATATGAAAAGTGATTGTTAAAAGAAGAGTGATGTCTACCTTCTGAGGATCCATGTCGAGGTACTTTGCTATATCAGTTATAATATGTTCCCGTATAAACGTCCCTTGGGGTGCTCCAAATCCCCTCATAGCTCCGTTAGAGGGGATATTTGTTTTGCAGAGAGTAGAATTCACTCTAAAATGCGGGAAGTTGTATGGCATCGACATTGCCATAATCACCCATACTCCGACCTACAATTAAAATTGGAACTTTTTCCTAATGTTTACATATGCCCATTCATTTGTATAGAATTTACACTGTAATTATAGGAGTATAACCGCGGTGGCGTGGTTTGAACTATGACGTCATAGTAACTTGGCTTGATTTGAACTTTGACGGTACGTAGTAACAGAGCCTTAGCAACAGAGTTTTATTCGTATTTCAACGTCATTTAAGCGTGAAAAACTGGAATGTAAATATATATAATAACTGTCTTTTGGAATGTGATTATACTGTGATAACCTACCATGGATCCAGGAATTAAGTTTCTCATAATTCCTGGATCCATTGTAGGTTATCACAGTATAATCACATTCCAAAAGACAGTTATTCTATAAATAACATGAACAAGGTCCACATTAAGAAAATGCTTTGTAGTCGTTTTTAACATTGAATCCAAATGCCCTCAAAGGTCTTAGTTAAAATATTTCTTTATTTTCCTTTTTTTTTATATTTCTGAAATAATTATAATTCTATTAATTAAAATTATATTTACTTACAAAAGGGCTTGAATCAGTGGCCCATCCGGCATTACAGTAAAGATCTGCATGGAGGACTGACAATTTACCATTCTTGTCAAATCCAGCCTATCAATAAAATGAGATACGAAAGAGGATCATAAGGCAATGTTTCAGAAAATAAACGAGATAAAGGCAAATTTTTAAATTAATAATAATATTTTTCTTATGATATATTACCGAATGTGAAGAACCATTATTGACACATTTTTTATATGAGTATTGTATTCATTCTATCACTTTTCTCTTCGTTTCCTTATTTATGTGCTCGTCTGACGATATCTTTTAAATATTCATTATCACAGAGTAAATGATTTTTTTTATCACGCACTAACTCTGCTATTTTATCTGCATACACTGAAATATATTATCATTATATAATTCACATTTTGAATATTGTCCATGAGGCAATGTATAGTAAATGATGCACCCTGAATCATGTTTCACTTTTATCATTGAATAATAATTTCAGACTATCAGTCATCATTTACTGACCTTATACATTGTTTTTGTTCCATGCCTTTTACCCGTAAACCGTAAATCCCTTGCCCTGTCATACGTGGATCGAACGGGTACGCCGTGCCTACAAAATTTACCAAGAATATGTTAAATCAATACGTTTGAGATTATCAACAAGTGGATGCCTTATTGTTGCAATTGAAACTTTTTCTTATTTGAAGGAATAGACGTTTTATCAATGACAAATATGGACAATGACCATATCCCAATACTTAGTACAAATCGATAATTCAGGAAATCACAAACCGAAGGCAAACAAAATCAGGATAAAACAGGAACCAAAGCAAACAAACAAAAACCTCCACCACATGAAAAGAAGCGAACTCCCGATATGGGAGGGAGACAAGCTGCCCAGGAAGAATAAGCATCTCCTGCCTGCATGTTGTATTAGGTGTCCATTTTCATAGTTCTCTTCTTCTCGTACATGTATAAGCGTTTGTGCTCTGTCGTGATAAATGGAACGTCGTCGTGCTGGAGACATGCTCCTTATCTTGTTACGTTATGAAATCAGTGAATGACAGTTAAACACAAAAGCCGAATCCAGAATTTAAAAAAAAAACACACACACGAATTTGGGACAAAAACACAAAACAGAACACCCCCCCCCCCCCCAAGTGAAAGTAAAATAGGAAAACAGACGGAGACAATGTCACAAATTCCAGTACCATCTTCATTGCAGATAAGGTAGACATTGTAAAATGCATTGTATGTGTTGTACATCTTTATAATTATGACTTGTTACCAATCCTGTTTACGTTACAAACAAGAAATAACAGAAGAAATACAAGTTTCTCGAACAAACACTTACTTGAATGCTGCTATAGCAGCGACACCTGTGTTGTGCACCGTATCTGACGCTTTACCGCCGAATCCTCCGCCTGTAGAAGGGAATGAACAGATAGATGGAGATAACAACTGTACTACAGAAAATGTCAAGTGATTCAAAACTTAAGATTAAATAGTTTTTCCCTACGAAGGAAAGTAAAAAAACTGAGAAATTAGATATGTTTTAAAATATTCATATTAAGATAAACGTAGAGGAGACTAACAGTCCGTGTACTTAACCGCAATTCAATTTTCCTTTTCAGAAAATTTCGATAATTCACGTAAAATTAAATCAATTTTTCATTTTCCATTGTCAAAAATTGAAAATTGATTCAAGTTTCCTTTTTCATTTTAAAGAGGGAAAATGGAAAATGAACTTTAAAACGCTTTACTAGTTCAATTTTACTTTATAAAAGGAAAATGGAAACCATTTTCTATTTTCCTTTTTCAATTTGAATTTTTTTTACTTTTGCAAAGGAATATTAAATTATGGTTTGATATAGCGTGTTTGAGTTCATTTTCCATTTTCATCCATTAGCATCCTTAAAAACAGCAAGGACCAGACATGTACGTTCGGGCAGTGATCCTCAATCCAAACAATGAATTATAGCCAAAATATGTGAAAATTACGTCCAACATACACTGAAAAATGTAGCAAAATATCTAGGATATTATGATGCTACAGGACCAAGGTTTTAGAAATTTTAAGAAAATTGATAACAGAAATGTGAATGCGTTGAAGAAATGATCAACCGAAGTTGATTGAACTTGGCTACATGTTGCCTCGGGGACTCCTGATCTACCAGCAGTGACACTCACTAAGTTGTACAAATGTTCAACGCTTTAAATTCATTAGCATCGTTTAACCAGACACACATGTATCTGGTGCGGCTAGCCAATAATAGCAATATAGATATAACCTCAGACAGTGCAATGCATGTATGTTATATATATATTTTCATTTCCATGCTTCATTAACATCGACGGCGGGTGCGGCTAGCCAACAGGGGATGCTTACTCCTCCCGGGCACCTGATCCCACCTCTAGGTTGCCAGGGGTCCGTCGATGCTTAATTTTGTACTCTATTGTGAGTGATGTTGAGAATATCGAATTGACCCTTCAGATTGTGGGAAAAAATGAAAAATGTCGTAAAAAAAAGGGAGGAGATCTCCAACAAGACCCCGTTGCAGCATCAACATTGAAAATCACAATGCTTTTACCTCGGACAAACAAGCTTCGAACCGCGGTCAAAGATCGAAATTGCATTGTGACGTCATGGAATTTCTCAAAATTTTCACGCGTTCGGAAGGGTCAATTGAAAAAGGAAAATGGAAAATAAGTTCATTTTTTATTAACTTTTTCGAAAAGGATAATTGAATTGTGGTTTAGTAAACGGATCACTTCTACCATTAGTATTAGACTGTTTAACTTTTCTGGAATATAAGATAAAATAAAGCCTGTGTTTGTGAAACACGAATGCCCCCTGTGGCATCTTTGTAAGTATAAACTTCATTTTCTGTTAAGTATGTGAAAGGTCAAGTTCAACAATTTTGGTATCAATGGAAAGGTCTTGTCACAAGGAATACACATGTGAAATATGAGAGTCCTATCTCTTACCATTCCAAAGTTATGCCCAATGTTAAAGTTTTTGAAAATTAGGTCAAAGGTCAAGGTCAAGGTCACAAGGTCAAAACTTTTGGTATCAATGGAAAGGTCTTTTTGCAAGGAACACAGATGTGAAATATGAAAGACCTATCACTCACCATTCAAAAGTTATGGCCAATGTTAAAATTTTTGAAAAGTAGGTCAAAGGTCAAGGTCACGAGGTCAAAAATTTTGGTATCAATGGAAAGGTCTTGTCGCAAGGAACACACTTGTGAAATATGAAAGCCCTATCACATACCATTCAAAAGTTATGCCCAATGTTAAAGTTTTTGAAAAGTAGGTCAAAGGTCAAGGTCACGAGGTCAAAAATTTTGGTATCAATGGAAAGGTCTTGTCACAAGGAACACACATGTGAAACATGAAAGCCCTATCACTTACCGTTAAAAAGTTATGGCCAATGTTAAAATTTTTGAAAAGTAGGTCAAAGGTCAAGGTGAAGGTCACGAAGTCAAAACTTTTGGTATCAATGGAAAGGTCTTTTCACAAGGAACACAAATGTGAAATATGAAAGCTGTATCACCTTCCATTCAAAAGTTATGCCCAATGTTAAAGTTTTTGAAAAGTAGGTTAAAGGCTAAGGTCAAGGTCACAAGGTCAAAAACTTCGGTATCAATGGAAAGGTCTTGTCACAAGGAATACACATGTGAAATATGAAAGCTCTATCACCTTCCATTCAAAAGTTATGCCCAATGTTAACGTTTTTTTGGACAAACAGACAGACAAACAGACGGACAGGCCAAAAACTATATGCCCCCGAATCTGTGATTCCGGGGGCATAAAAATTAATATAAGATAAAACAAAAAAAGATAATATTCACCTAGACGTTTAACTTTGGTCACGATTTTATGTCTAGGAATGTGTAGGAATAGACTGACTTCTGCCTATAAAATAAGAAATATTATAAAAATAAATACTTTTTAATGTGCGCATACATTAGATCAACAAATGCCATCTTAAGGGTATCATATTAAATTTTCAGAATAGCGATATTTATACGTGCCTCAAAATTTCAGTTTGAACAAAGTTAATCTTTTATCAAGGTTCATGTATGCAAAGTGCTCTGACAGTCAATGCAAAAAAAGTTGTACTCAAGCAAAATATTTCTACAGTAAATAGTACGTATCTGGTAATTTTTGTCCCTTTTTGTATTTCTTGCTTTGTATGCCATCTTTGTGTTTTCACTTGGGTTGTATTGCTGTTTGCAACACATCTTTTTATGTAGAGAAAACAAGGCCCCGTCCACCTGTCCTCTCTTAATGTCAATCGGACTCCAAGGGTGATGATAAGCATGATCTTGAATTTCGTACCCCCTCTGTTTCTATAGTGTTTGTTTCTTTCCCCTGCGTTTTGCTGTCTTGTTTATATGGTCATTTTATTATGAGGAGGTTTTCTTACACTAAAATAGTGCGTTCTTAAAGGCCTCTGGTTAAGCGGAAAAGTTGGAGGCCTACACGCACGTAATCTGGATAACCACACCATTTGGTAATTGCGTAGCAGATGACCGGCTTAAGTCGACAACGTATTGCCCATTGGTCTCGTTGGATTTATGTTTAGCCTTTGGAGTTTAATGTTTCTATGTTGTATACGGTGCTCCTTGTTCCGTTATGATCTCTTGATGTGCATGTCTACTATTGCACTAGCTGTTTTGCATAAGACATGGTTGCCTTAGCACTTTCTATATAGAAACATCCTAAGACTGTGCATGTGTTTTATTTAGATATTGTTTTCATTTTCTGGCGTGAACATCGACGGCGGGTGCGGCCAATCAAAAAGGGGTGCTTACTCCTCCCGGACACATGGTCCCACCTCTAGCTTGCTAGGGGTTCGTCGATGATCAACATTGCGCTCTATTGTGAATGCGGTTGAGATTATAGACAGGATCTTCTTAAACTCATTGCAGTTGGTGTTGCAACCGAGTGTTGTTGGAGATCCCTCCCTTTCGTTCATGTATTTGTCCGACATCTGAACTAACATGTAGAACAAACATCAGGTACTCAATACACTTCCTTGTTACATATTTACCTGTACTTCGTGTAAGGCCTGACTTGAAGTATATATTTCCAATTCATCGTGTTCTTTCTTTGGTACAACTAAACAAGTATGTGGCTCAAGGTAGAAATGCTCTTGACTTCCGGTCTCGATTTCGCCTTCCAACGTCATTTCCGCTTCCTGTAGCGCTTTATCAACATCGCCCCTTTCGAGTTTGTAAGGCATAGGAATGAAGGAAGACGACTTAATTGACTCCTTCAAATTGAAAAAATATCTTTCTGCTGAATTGTTTATTTTTAAATTAAGATAAGCACTTCCATGTGAAATAAAAAATTAATTATCATTCACGCTACAAATTTACTATTAAACAGGTAACTGTTTAAACTTCGCTTGTTTTTAATCTTCTTGGTTGGTTTTTAAATTCAACAAGTACTTGAAATGTATTTTTTAAGTGTCCTTAAATAAAAACCCGTTTACAGACATAAATACGTACATCAATTGTAAATACAGCTGGTAGTTCCTCATACGTGACTTTCACCATTTTAGAAGCCCTTCTGGCTAGTTCTCTACTGGTTGCCAAAATGGCTCCGATTGTCTGTCCAATAAACAACACCTAAAGCAAAAAGAATATATGTTATATTAATTGTTAGTTCGTATGTGTGATGTCATCTTACAGTGAGGAGGTTGTTTTACACCACAATTGTACGTTCTTCGAGACCTCTGGGTAATTGGAGAAGTGAGAGGGTTGTGCGCACGTAATCCAGGATAACCACACCATTTGCTACTTGCGTGACAGATGGCCGTCCAAAGTCGGCACCGGTTACCCATTGGTCTCGTCGGTTTATGTGTAGTCTTTTGTGTTTGATGTTTACATGTCGTGTGTCTCTTTTCCGTCTCGTGCTGTACTCGTCTTTTGTGTTTTTGCATCGGGTGTTTTGGTGTTTTAATATTGATGCTGCAACGGGGTTTTGTTGGAGATCTTCACCCTTCTTTTTCGTTTAATGAGATAAAGAAGATTCTGACGACAATCTCAACAACCCTTACAATAGAGCACCAAATGGAGCATCGACGGACCCCTAGCAAGCTAGAGGTGGGACCAGGAGCCCGGGAGGAGTAAGCATCCCCTGTTTGCCTAGCCGTAAGGCCTGTTTAAGTGTTTGTAGAGTCTATGTTTGCTGAAGTATTAGAGGAACCTTATTCCAGATAAAAATCAAATTGATGCAAAGTGATATAAAAACACTTAATTATGAATAATAGAGCACAGAGAACATCTCGATGGGGTACTGTCTTTCATTTGAAATTAATGACAAAGAAGAAAACTTTTTAAAATAAAACCAATAATGACCAATTTGCAAATTAATTCAAAAGAAAACAGAATAAGTTCAATAGAATTAGACGGGCACAGCTTTATAATTATTGGAACATTGGCTTAAGTACCTCCCCATCAGCAAAAAGTTTGGTGTCCTTGATCATCATCCCGTAAGTCTGATGACCGGGGACATCTTTATGGTCTATGTAGTCAACAACACCAGGCAGCTCTAGAGCAGGAGTAGGATCAATGGAAATCACCTTGGCATGAGCCTTCTCACTGAGCACATGGGCTAAAAATAGCTCATCTAAAATGAAAGTAACCGCTTGAATTAAAGATCACGAACATAAAAGACCAGTTCCTGTTTAATTTATACACATTTTTACATAATGTTGTGGAATCTTTGAAATGATGAATTATTATAGATTATAGATTATTGTATGAGAAGTTTTATACATTATTTGAGCTGGAATAATATGTTTAGCATTCTTTTTAAGATAATGAAAATTTATATCTCTAGCATTTATCATTGAACATGTTTTAGGGATTGAGTACCGATCAGTTATTCAGTCTCAAAGTCGCGAATGCATGGCAAAAGCATTATAACTTCCATGTGAACAGTTGCGATAGAACTCATATTATTTATATTACGATAATATAAATGTAACAGATAAATATCATTCATTTGCATTGAAAAAAAAAGTATGCTTAATATGCATAACATTATTTTCTTCATGTCGTGTTTGGAAAGGGAATACTTTTTTCAAATGCAACCTATCTACAATATCTTGTCGGATTAATACATTATTATGAATCTTTCAATTAAACGTCTTCAAATTGAATAACATCATTTAAAAATATAGAAATTTACAGCATGGACCAGACATGCACGTTTCGGGTACTTAACCCTCGTCAGTGGTCCTCAATCTAAACAATGTAATATGGCCAAAGAGTGTGAAAATTATTATGCCCAAAAATGTACCGAAAGATGTAAAAGGATGGGTGGGATATGATGCTTCAGGACCCATGTTTTAGAAATTTCGAGAAATATTGATGACATGCGTTGAAGAAATGATCAACCAAAGTTGATCGAACTTGGCTGCATGTGCCCTCGGGTACTCCTGGTCCACCAGCAGTGACACTCACTAAGTGGTATAAATGATAACCGTCTTCAAATTGAACAGCATCCTTTTAGAAGAGATAAGTATGCAGCATGGACCAGACATGCACGTTTGGAATCTCATTTTGTTTTCAAATACATATGTTTGTATCCTTTCTTATGTATTTAGAAAAAAAAATCAATCACGATATGATGCACAGCATATCCATGCTTACTACTGAACTCTGGGATATCGTCTACAAATATAGCTTCCCCTGTTGTGATTGGTTGAGCCGATGTGTGTGGTGTTGGCTGGTGTACTATGATGTTTCCTTCCTTATTCGGTACGTCATAATACTGTCCGGATTTGAAACCTTCACTTATTGTATCTTCGAGTGCGCATCTGTCGTTACCATTCAACACCTTAACGGGGAAAAATAAATGAGTTGAAACAGTGAAATATTGATAATTTAATCTACTCAATAACTGTTTTTTATTTTGTAATGATACCATTTTAAGGGGAAAAATAGATGAATTGATAGAAAAGATTTAACAATTCCGTCCAGTGCGTTTCATTCAAATTATTTATTCATATAACAGATTATGTTCGTTTTCTCTTCTTTTTTTATCATAAATACCCAATGTCTTTTAATAATTACAAATACCTGCTAGTATGATTTGTATTGAAATAAATATACCTTAAGATCTTCTTGTAGTCGGAGGTAGAATTTGAAGAAGAACCCTGTAGCCAGTGTCAGCTTGTATTGAAGATGGTCCGTTTCTGATGTCTTGAACTCATTTTCTATAATGGATGCTATTCCGGATATGACATCGTCTGTCCATTGCCTACATGAAACAAATCCAATTATTAAATTAGGCCAAAAACGTACAATTCATTCTGAAGACAAAGATCCAAAACTTCAAGCAGAAATGTCATTCGTCTCTTGTTTATGCGGTTCAGAGGTCCTTCCGTTTGGAATGAAATCTGACGTAAAGTTCATTTGACGATGGAATGAATTTCCCATTGAACGGTAGCGTTTAAAAATATGCTATATCGAAAAAGTGGATTAGTTTTGTTAATCAAATTATTTCCTCAGAAAAAAAATTATTACTGTCAAAACTGCTTTTTCACATGACATACTTAATTATTCTTGAGTCTTTTCTTTCATTCAGGGTACAAATTCCCATGGAAAAGGCACAAAAACCTTTCAAGCATGCTAATCTCGTTCTGTTAACAGATCTATGAGTTCTAGATGTCAAAATCACTTATTCAGAAAATATCTAAGTTCGCATAAACATTAAAATAATTTTCAATTGATATATTCATATTTTTTAAGAATTTAACAAATGTTTATTTTCTTAGTGCATGTTTCCTTAAACAATGTTCTTACTTTGTGAAATCCAATGTTCCAAAGTTTGAGATGACTCTTGGGTGACTTGCAATGTTTCCAAAACAAACTCTGAGATTTTCTAGTTCACGTGACTTAGACTTGAGTTTGACATATGCTCCTGTGTTAACAATGGCGTAGTCCATTCCCCGACGGTGAGGTTGTTTGAAGAAATACAGGTATTCGTCCTAAAAATAAGGTACATTAAAATTGAATTTTCGATTTAAAAGATTAAAAGTATTATCATCCTCTGGTACAACTACAATAATATAAGTTTCGTAAGCTGCTTGATAAATCATTTGAAACTTGAGATATTGAAAATGAATCTTGAATATTTAATACATACGTTTTTAATATTTAGAATTATTCCTCTTCCTTCTTATTCGAATATCATTCTTGAAACAAGTGGACAAAAGTTTGTAATAGTCCTATGCATAGATTATATATTTCTATAGCTTTATAAAGTTTGATGAGATGCATCGATTCCACCTATAACATTGATTAAAAATAAATACCTACACAAGGCGGGAAATAGACAATACATTCATTAATCCTTACCTCACTAAGCATCGGAACTGAAATGGAAACAAGGACCTCTCCAGACCCGGGTCCACCCCTGCCATTCTGCACAAACTTGTTGTCATACGCGTACCATGATGATTTCGTATCTTCAAAAGGAAAATACTTATGAATACTCAGTAGGAATTTCAGATTGACAAAGCATACGGAGTTATTGTTGTCATGGAAGGAATCGGTTTTCAGTCATATTAAACTTTAGAGTTCTAACATTTTCCCCTATTCTCGACATGTGCTCAATATTCTGAAGGTCATGTGAAGAATAAAGCGAAAATTATAAATGAAAGATTTAGCAGGAGATGCTTACTCTTCCTGGGCACCTGGTCTCACTCTCATATCGGGAGTTCGCTTCTTTTCATATGGTGGAGGTTTTTGTTTTTGTTTGCTTTGGTTCCTGTTTTATCCTGATTTTGTATGCCTCCGGTTTCTGATTTTCTGAATTATCGATTTTGTACTGTAGACAGGGATACGGTCATTATCCATATTTGTCATTTATCTCCTAGATACTCATTTTGAATTGTATTCGTAACTTAAAATATGTAGATAACATTTTCTACCTTTGGATTGGAAGTTGAGCTTTGCTCCGGCCGCCATTAAGAATGTCTGTAGATCATGATTTGGGGCCTTACTCATCACGTGACCACCGATCGTCTGAATAGATTTAAAAATTAGGATAATATGTGAAGCTTAGTAGTCATATGAAATACGTCACATTTGTATGATTCAGTTCAAATCGTATTATTCCTAATCATACAATTCATATCCATGCAAGAGACAATGAAAAAAATGTTGCAGAAAAACATCTCCAAAGTGAAAACATGATAAGATAAGGGAAAACCAAATGTCACGCGCAAAATTAAATAAAATAGACAATAACTGAATGTAGTCAGAACCCATATACATAATATCAGCAAAACAAAGTATATTTGCCATCTAATTCGAACACAAATATATCTTCTTCTTCTTCTTTTTTTTTGTGGTTGAATATTTTACACCTCATCATTTGCAAGAGCAGATTAAAAGGTTCTCTATAGGAGTTTCGTTTTTAGAACCGAATGTAAATTGCAAAAACAGAGAGTAACCGGTTATGTTCATTGAGGTGTAATGGCTGCGAGACTTTTAAAGGACCCTTACATGTACTCACCGCTATATTTCTGACTTGATCTATCGCCAGCCATCGTAATGCAGACAACATTGATCTGATACCCCGTTGTTGAGGTTCTTAAAGTAAAAAAAACATGTTTATATCATGAAAGGCTGCTTTTTTCACCATCGTAATTATGAACAGTGAAAAATAATTTCTATGGTAAACATTTCAGTGCAGAAAACATTCACTCTAGCAAAATCATTCTTATTTAGAGGGCTAACAGCAAATCCTTATCTAGAGGGCCCACAACGAATCCTCATGTTTAGGGCTAACATCGACAATTTAAAATGGTGAATAAAGGTATTTACTAAGACTTTCAATATACACATGTATGAAAGTTCGTTGAAACATATAAGTTGAATAGTATCTATGATATCTATAATTCTAATATGACTTGATTTTTTTCCCTATTAAGACAACAGACGCGAACCGGGCTCTATTCTTCAATATAGGCCCTATAGCGATAAGCCACGCCTACCCATTTTCTGAAAGCAGATAAACCGGCAGGAACTGGTTTTTACCAAGAATCGATGTCATCATTAGAATAGAAATAAAAAATGACAAGCCGGGCTCTATTGTATCATAATGCCCTCGCGTCCTCAGCCAATCACATTTATCACCTCGTCGCTGACGTGGCTCGGTAATAAATGTGATTGGCTGAGGACGCTCGGGCATTATGAGACAATAGAGCCCGGCTTGTCATCTTTTATTTCTTAGATAATGTTAACCTTTCGTTTGCATCTATCTTATTAAAACATATGATCTATCGTTAAAACTAAGTGCATTATATGCGCATTGAAAACAATGTATCATCGCAAAAGTCCGAAAAAGATATTTTCCAAATAATCGATGTTTGAAGTTTGAAATTCTAAAGATGACTCAAACGTATACCCGTGTCTTATCGAGTGCATTACGAAGTATGTATGAATACAATTTTGTCTATGTATTGGAAAAATCATGGGTTTTGCTAGAAACAACAATATTTCACTTATCCTAAGGCTAAACAAACAAAAGAAATGAATAAAAAGGTATCCTTTTCAGATTAAATTGTTTCATTGACAAATATCTTAACACTGGTGATTGGGAAAAAAGGCGTTAACAACAAAATAGTAACATAAAACTTAAGAAATAAAAAAGGAAAGGAAAAATTCAAGTACCTTTTGCAGATTCCATTGTCTTATTGAGGAATCTCTCCAAACTGCTGAATGTGACAGCGGCTCCTATTTCCAGATCCTTGTCTGAAGCCTTGAGAACGTTAAGCTCTTTGACGTTTGTGCAGCAGATTACCATGTCCGAGTTAAGTCGGTAGTTTTTCAACTGGTACCCTGCAGGTAAAGGTAATAATCACAGATAAAGGTAATGATTACAGGTAATGATAATAATCACATTTAAATGTAATAATCATAGGTAAGTTAATAATCACAGGTAAGCTAATAATCACAGTAAAGATAATTATCACAGATAAAGGTAAAGATTACAGGTAATGGTAATAATCACAGGTAAAGGTAATTATTACAGGTAAAGGTAATCATTACAGTGACAGGTAATGATTACTGTTAAAGGTAATGATAGCAGGTAAAGGTAATGATAACAGGTAGGGTAATGGTTATAGGTAATGGTAATGATCACAGGTAAGTTAATAATCAAAGGTAAGGTAATAATCACAGGTAAAGGTAATGATCACAGGTAGGGTAATGGTTATAGGTAATGGTAATGATTACAGGTAAAGAGAATAATTAAAGGCAACGGAACTGGTTACTGGTGAAGATAATAATTACAGTTTAAGAAAATAGAGGTAAATGAAATAATTGCAGGTACAATATAATCTACAGTGTACAGATTTATGTAATTTTTGAAGGTAAACGTAATCACTACAGGTAGAAGTAAACATCACAGGTTAAGGTAATAATTACAGGTAAAGGTAATAATTACAGGAAAAGTTAACAATTACAGGTAAAAAAAATAACAGTGTATGATAAGGCATAAAATCTGCTTTGAAAAAAAGTGGAATTTTCAAAATGGGAACTTCAAGAACATTCTTTCACACAATTGATGCCGGTTCTTGGTTCATCATAATCGGCCGTTGGATAAGATTTATCGTGCATCATTTTCCTAAATTTTGGGGCAAAACATGTCTTTTTTCTATAGAAATCAATGGAAAAGATTTTTAAAACATTGTTTCCCCCTTACTACAGAACGCCACTTTAACAGAAGGTTTATATCACTTATACATATCTTTTGACGGAGTGGGGCTCTGCAGTAAGAGGGGAACGATGCCCAAGAGACGAAAAACTGATAAAAGGAAGGTCGGGGCTTTCTACGAATCTGCGTTTTAGACTATAATATAAGCAATGTTTAATTTTCCCCGTTTTAAAGTCATTCATTTATTTATTCTAACCATGTTCACATGAAAAGCACATGATTTTGGAATGATATAAATAAGAGTGTGTATTTCGCGGTAAGATGCCAATTTTGTAGCCAATGAATACAAAATACAACCTTATTTCAGATTCAAGACTTTAAAACTTATGGATAAAGTTGAGACCAGTCTTTTAAATTTGATTTCTGTTTAAACTATAACTATGCTTCAAAGTTTATAGATATCCATAGTAGCCAAATACTTCTTTTTGATCGATATTAGCTTCTTTTCAACATGGCTCCCCCCCCCCTACTTTCAGTATCTAGACATAAGATTACAAAAATGAAAGTTGTATGAGGAATTTCCAAATACATTGCAATTTAGTAATGATCAATTTTTTCGCGTTTAGATCATTGTGAGATAAGGAAGATCCTGACAATAATATCAACAGCACTCACAATATAGCACCAATTGAGCATAGACGGACCCCTAGCAAGCTAGAGGTGGGATCAGGTGCCCGGGAGGAGTAAGAATTCCCTGTGTAGAAGAAATACTTGATGAGATTCAGGGCTAAATTCAGCCCTTATCTTATCAGCTCCTTTGCAGAATGGACCAATCAAATTACATATCACTGTAACGAGTATGAATTAATACCGATGTATGTGCATCCCATTACTAATGTGGCATCCGGGTAGTTTTGCATCAGTTGAAACGTCTCTGCAAGAGTTACCGGTCTTGCCCATGCATATTTTTCCCCGGTAAAAAGCACGGACTTATCTGCATAATCAGCATTGAGCTGCAAAAGAGAGGGACGTTAGAGCTCAAGATTTAATATTAAAAATATCTTAACCTTTATTCAAATTGTTTTCTAGTAAATTATTCATCTCGTTATTTTTTTCTTCACATGTAGAAAGGCGCTGAACCAAAAGAATGTGTTCTTGGTAGGAAGGATCTGATACAATAAGAATGGACATTTATACTTTGTCTCGAGAGTAATGGTTTCGAATATGTTAAGGATTTGTTGCTGGAGAGAGAGACAGAGAGAGAGAAATTAATTGTCTTCGAATATTTACTATTATATAGCTATACAAATTGAGCTAAAATTATAAAACGTTATGAAGAAAGAAAGTACGGAAATGTAACAGACCTTCAATTCTGATGGGAAGATAACATCTTGTGTACCGTCTTTTTTCTTTAATGTCTGATCCACATCTATCTGTTAAATAGTGTAAAATAGTGTTAACATTTCTCCTTACAGTTTCTAAGGAGATCTATACCCAAATAAACACAATAAAAAAAAACCAAAACACACAAACTCTTCATAGGGATTAAACACTGTGGGAACTCCCCTACTCCCTCTCTCAAAAATGAAGATAAATGAATCAAAATAAATTAATGCGAAAAATGGAGAAAAGGATTCACCGTAATAATTTTGTTACCGCATAAAGAGGTGACGCCAAAATAGAAAAAAAATTACAAAAGATATGATAAGTAAAAGTTACCTTTTCATCCGATTTCACATCTTCTGTCTTTGTTTCCTGATTACACAAGTTAAGACCACATGGACAGCTCTAAATATAAGTAATAAGTAGAAGCTAAGCTAAATGATCCGTCAGGTGTAAAACGGTGTTTGTACATTAGAAAATTTTATTTCACATTTCATTTATTCATTTAAAGAAAAAAGTCAATTTGACACATTTATTAATATGACATAAAGAGTGAAGAAATAACCAGACTCCGCTGTTAAGGAGCATCCTTTTACATCAACTGATTTGTGCATCATGCCAAAATGATTGAGATAATACAATATATTTACATTACTAGTATATTCCCCATGTTGAACGCCCATTAGGAAACAAGAATTATATTCCAATAACTTGGGTTGCTATTGTGACGTCACGTTCAAGTTTTACATGTAGATAGAATTTACCTACGTTCAAAAACATTTGACGCTATAACAGGCAAAATGTGCGAATTGCATGAAAATGAAAGTGACCGATATTTACGATAAATGTAAATATAAGTAATGACTGTCTTACTTTTGGTGTTCATGGGTGTATAATTCTGGTTGGACACGTGCAAATTTTCCGAGAATCGCTTCGCGATTCACGGAATTTGCACGTGACCAACCAGAATTATACACCAATTAACACCATAAGTAAGACAGTCATTTCTTAAATAATGTAACAGCGTCCCTTCTCGTTCAAGTTCTTAATTTCACAGAGCTATTTTGTTAAGAGTGAGTTGTTTCTGACGATTGCTGTAGAATTCTTTCTAACAAATAGTTAAATCATATCATTTGATGGATGTGCAATGTGTTTTACTTTCTTTTTTGTAAAGGAAAAATGAAACCCATTGCTTGCTTCAAGAGAGAAGTCAGAATACGATTAAGGTATCCGTGGTACAATAGAGTTATTTTACATAGCAATACATGTATATACGAATAATGGTAAATTTTATGCTTGGTAAGGTACTATATATCAATATATAAATAAATTAAATATACTTAAAGGTATAATTATGCCGTGAGAACGTATATAAGACTACCTTGTTTTAAAAATCAAAGGGAGAAATCTCTTGTGCAATTTCGGTCTTTTTCTAGATATTATATTTTAAAAAAGACAATTAATGCTTCACAAGTTATCTCTCTTTGTTTCCCAGCCTCCAAACTTATTATTTATGAGCTGTGGGTATTATTGCTTTTCAGAAAATATATAGTTTATAATCTTTTTTCAGACATAAAATAGCCCTATTGTACACCGGATTTCTGAAGTATTGAAGTTATGTTGTGCTTGGTCGTCTTTAAGCTAGATACTCCGTTTTTCATAATTTGAGCTTCAGTTTCTCCATTTAATCAATTTTACTCTTTTAAAACGTGTAAAACAGATGGTTTATGTACCTTTTTAAATGCGTCTAGAATAGGCCTATATCCTGTACATCTACAGAGATTACCTGCAATGGAAATAGTACAAATTGATTATTAATTTTGATATTGTATGTTTGTTCTTACTCAGTCAGAATTTCCTAGAGCTAATGTCCGCCTGCAGTTATTCGTAGGTGTAGGAACAAATATGTATATTCGATCGATTTTGTTCATTTATCGGTCAACTGTTAAATAAGTAATGTATGTTTTTTGTTCTCCAAATTAATGTTTTCAGATTAAAGAATTGATTTAGAAAAGACGAAAGAAAAAATGATCAATAAAACTAAGCTAAGAACCTTCTAGTATCCTCTCCATATCACCTTGTGTAGGGTTTGTGTTATTCCTACATAACGTGTACATACCTTCTAGTACCCTCTCCAGATCACCGTGTGTAGTGTTTGTGTTATTCCTACATAACGTGTACATACCTTCTAGTACCCTCTCCAGATCACCTTGTGTTGTGTTTGTATTATTCCTACATAACGTGTATATACCTTCTAGTACCCTCTCAAAATCACATTGTGTTGTGTTTGTATTATTCCTACATAACGTGTACATACCTTCTAGTACCCTCTCCAGATCACCATGTGTAGTGTTTGTGTTATTCCTACATAACGTGTACAAACCTTCTAGTACCCTCTCCAGATCACCTTGTGTAGGGTTTGTGTTATTCCTACATAACGTGTACATACCCTCTAGTACCCTCTCCAGATCACCTTGAGTAGAGTTTGTGTTATTCCTACATAACGTGTACATACCTTCTAGTACCCTCTCCATATCACCGTGTGTAGGGTTAGGGTTATTCCAACATAACGTGTACATACCTTCTAGTACCCTCTCCATATCACCCTGTGTAGGGTTTGTGTTATTCCTACATAACGTGTACATACCTTCTAGTACCCTCTCCATATCACCTTGTGTAGGGTTTGAGTTATTCCTACATAACGTGTACATACCTTCTAGTACCCTCTCCAGATCACCGTGTGTAGGGTTACGGTTATTCCAACATAACGTGTACATACCTCCTTGTACCCTCTCCATATCACCCTGTGTAGTGTTTGTGTTATTCCTACATAACGTGTACATACCTTCTAGTATCCTCTCCATATCACCTTGTGTAGGGTTTGTGTTATTCCTACATAACGTGTACATACCTTCTAGTACTCTCTCCAGATCACCTTGTGTAGGGTTTGTGTTATTCCTACATAACGTGTACATACCCTCTAGTACCCTCTCCAGATCACCTTGAGTAGAGTTTGTGTTATTCCTACATAACGTGTATATACCTTCTAGTACCCTCTCCAGATCACCGTGTGTAGGGTTAGGGTTATTCCAACATAACGTGTACATACCTTCTAGTACCCTCTCCATATCACCGTGTGTAGGGTTAGGATTATTCCTACATAACGTGTACATCAGGGTTGGGGTAATTAAAAATGTAATTGTAATTAATTACAATTAATTACATTTGTTCAAGTAATTGAATGTAATGTGTAATTGAAGATTTTTTCAATTACATGTAATTGTAATTTAATTAATTACAAGGCAAAAACAGCTTGTAATTCCAATTACATTTCAATTACTTTTCAATTACATTTGCAACTAAAAACAATGAATACATAGATTGATCTGAGGAAAAAAAGACTTGTTGCGTAATGAATTATCATTGAGGTTAGCCACAGATAATGGTTAAATAAACAGTTTTACCTGAATGACCACAAGACCTAATGTGACTTATAGTTATCAAAACAAAGTCTGGTTATGTGTTTCTGTTCTAATTAACTTGTTTGTCACTTCTGAAAGAACCTCCATTATATATTTGAAGTCTTAGAGATAATGCATTTTTACCTGGTTGTCCACAATAGAAAGAATGCATGAAGCATAAATAAAGTTGTCAAAGGTCACTGTTTACAAATTTTAATGTGTTTTGATCCTTATGTAACAAAATAAAGTTGGAAAGTCTAACTTATCAAAGACAAGGACAAAATGGCTAGTATTTTTAAGTACCACTTAAGAATTCTGAGGGAAACTTCAAGGCAAAATGTGTGTCCGTCGATGCTCAATTTGGTGCTCTATTGTGAGTGCTGTTGAGATTATCGTCAGGATCTTCTTCAACTCATTTGTACATTAATGGTTTCTCAGTGAATCTTAAAATACATTGGACTGTTGAGCAAATATTGTCCTGCACTTTCTTGCATTTTATCAGAGAATTGAAATTACCAATCCGGCATTGTTAAAAATTTGATATGATAAAAATAAATTCATTAAATAAAATGTAATGTGTAATTTAATTAAGTACATTTGCAATGTAATTGTAATTTAATTAATTACATTTCCAAAAAATGGCAAAGTAATCTGTAATTTAATTAATAACGTAGCCAAAAATTACAATGTAATTTGTAATTTAATTAATTACATTTCAATGTAATTGACCCCATCCCTGGCGTACATACCTTCTAGTACCCTCTCCAGATCACCTTCTGTAGGGTTTGTGTTATTCCTACATAACGTGTACATACCTTCTAGTACCCTCTCCAGATCACCTTGTGTAGGGTTTGAGTTATTCCTACATAACGTGTACATACCTTCTAGTACCCTCTCCATATCACCGTGTGTAGGGTTAGGGTTATTCCTACATAACGTGTACATACCTTCTAGTACCCTCTCCATATCACCGTGTGTAGGGTTAGGGTTATTCCTACATAACGTGTACATACCTTCTAGTACCCTCTCCATATCACCGTGTGTAGGGTTAGGGTTATTCCTACATAACGTGTACATACCCTCTAGTACCCTCTCCAGATCACCTTGAGTAGAGTTTGTGTTATTTCTACATAACGTGTATATACCTTCTAGTACCCTCTCCATATCACCCTGTGTAGGGTTTGTGTTATTCCTACATAACGTGTACATACCTTCTAGTACCCTCTCCAAATCACCTTCTGTAGGGTTTGTGTTATTCCTACATAACGTGTACATACCTTCTACTACCCTCTCCAGATCACCTTCTGTAGGGTTTGTGTTATTCCTACATAACGTGTACATTCCTTCTAGTACCCTCTCCAGATCACCTTGTGTAGGGTTTGAGTTATTCCTACATAACGTGTACATACCTTCTAGTACCCTCTCCATATCACCGTGTGTAGGGTTTGAGTTATTCCTACATAACGTGTACATACCTTCTAGTACCCTCTCCATATCACATTGTGTAGGGTCTGTGTTATTCCTACATAACGTGTACATACCCTCTAGTACCCTCTCAAGATCACCTTGTGTAGGGTTTGTGTTATTCCTACATAACGTGTACATACCCTCTAGTACCCTCTCCAGATCACCTTGAGTAGAGTTTGTGTTATTCCTACATAACGTGTACATACCTTCTAGTACCCTCTCCATATCACCGTGTGTAGGGTTTGAGTTATTCCTACATAACGTGTACATACCTTCTAGTACCCTCTCCATATCACCTTGTGTAGGGCTAGGATTATTCCTACATAACGTGTACATACCTTCTAGTACCCTCTCCATATCACCCTGTGTAGGGTTTGTGTTATTCCTACATAACGTGTACATACCTTCGAGTATCCTCTCCAGATCACCTTGTGTAGGGTTTGAGTTATTCCTACATAACGTGTACATACCTTCTAGTACCCTCTCCATATCACCGCGTGTAGGGTTTGTGTTATTCCTACATAACGTGTACATACCCTCTAGTACCCTCTCCAGATCACCTTGTGTAGGGTTTGTGTTATTCCTATATAACGTGTACATACCTTCTAGTATCCTCTCCAGATCACCTTGTGTAGAGTTTGTGTTATTCCAACATAACGTGTACATACCTTCTAGTACCCTCTCAAGATCGGCTTGTGTAGGACTTGGGTTATTACTATATAACGTGTACATACCTTCTAGTACCCTCTCCAGATCACCTTGTGTAGGGTTTGTGTTCTTCCTACATAACATGTACATACCTTCTAGTATCCTCTCCAGATCACCTTGTGTAGGGTTTGTGTTATACCTACATAACGTGTACATACCTTCTAGTTTCCTCACCAGATCACCTTGTGTAGAGTTTGTGTTATTACTACATAACGTGTACATACCTTCTAGTACCCTCTCAAGATCGGCTTGTGTAGGACTTGGGTTATTACTATATAACGTGTACATACCTTCTAGTACCCTCTCCAGATCACCTTCTGTAGGGTTGGGGTTATTTCTACATAATGTGTACATTGTCATCACCATACCAGGTGTACAAAACCCACACTGTAGTCCGTGAGACTCGACCAGACTTTTCTATAAAAATATTTTATTTTACGAATGTGATTATTTCTATCGGAAGGATAAAATGGTGCATTAAACGATCATTAATACATGGAATAGAAAATAAAAAATATACGCTTACGGTTAGAAATCGATCGGAATGTTGAAGAAAACATATAAAAGGAAAGTAGTGAAGATGGAAATATGTGGATAAATAAATGTAAAATTGTATAGGTAAGATAATTAACTAATGAAATAAATCAATCAAGAAGACAGATATACAGAAATAGAAGGGAATAAATAGGTACTGACACATAAACTGTGATAGAAATAAATAAATTAATAGGTACCAAAAGAAAGAGAAAGAAAGAAAGCAGTACTATTCATAGTAAAGAAAAAAACTTTTTAGGAACCTGAATGATATGAAGACCATTCTTTGTACTGCCCACGCCTTCAACGGTGGTCACGGCCATGCCGTGAAGGTAACATATTGGCACTAAACACGCATTGGTTGAAAAATGTCTGAAAGACAGGTAGGAAATAAATTTATAAGAAATCTGAGTGACATGAAGTCTATTTTGTACTGTCCATTTCTTTGACTGTTGTCATGGCCAAATCGTTTAGGTAACAGATTGATACCAAACAGGTAGTAGAGGAAAAATCTTGAAAAATCTGAAATCTTGGCTTACATATACATGCATTTACATTTTCATGCACAGAATTGATCGTATCAATTTCAAGTTGTAGACATTAATTTTGCATGAACTTATAATTCAAGTATTAGGGGTTTTTGTCTTAGTGGGGGATAATATTTATGGGAAACTAAAACAAATGTATTTTGGCGATCCACTTGATCGCTTACAAAATTATTTAATAAATCCCAATTTTCACCAGCCAATATCGAAGAATCCAAAATCTATTGTTCTAAAATTGTGAACATTCCTTTTTTCTTATTTGCCATTTTATAAATTGAATGAATTCAATTGAAATATCATGAAAATATCATTTCATAACTGCAGCAGTTGTGCTATATTAAAGGATAATACCTCACAGAGTTGCTTCCCCTGTCGAAATGTGATACCATCACAGTACAAGCCCCACACGCGCCCTGTCCACATGCTTCCTTTGTTCCCGGTAAATGCACTGGGGTAAAAGGTCAAGGAATCAAATACGATCATGGTTTTCCTAAAAACAATCTTTCAGATGATCAAATTAATGTAATTAAATAACAACACTCTAATACTTCATCATGAGAAAACATCGACCTTTTGTCAGTGATTCTTTTTTGACATGAAGTACTACTGAAGAGGATTCAATAGCCGAAACACGTGTCTAGTACAATAGAATTGGTAATATAGAACATATATTTCAATATTGACAATTGTATACAAGTTTGAGTTCGCTAAATTGAGATATAATTTGCAAAATGTTAAATTTGCCCTCGTTAAAATTTTGTTCAACAATCCTTTGTATATATGATTCAGTTTGCCAAGTCTTAAATTCGGCTTGGATTATAGAGCAAAAAGGGCGAAATGTTCCCTGTATTCAGTGGTGTTTTGTGTGTGTTGGTGAGTGTTGTTGGGAGCTATCTAGTATAAGTGTTAGGCGGCAGTAAATGGTCCTTTTGGGTGATTCTGGACAGTCTTAGAGGGCTTTTTGGCTAGTAGTGGTGTTTGGTGGTTTTCGTGATGAGAAGTGGTGAGATATGTTGGCGTCGCTGGGTGTTGGCCGTTGATGAGTATAGTACGTGTTGTTTTTGGTCGATTTTTGATTCTCAGATTTGGGAAATAATGGACGGTCGAGGAAAGCAAACAGTCTCGAAGAAGTTGTTGTGTATAATTTATGTAGCATACTCATTGTAAGATGATACAAACAATACAGCTTAAAGCAGGGGTCCAAGTGACAAACACATGAATATGTAAATGGATATGAAAAGCATATACGAAAAACAGTCTGTGCTCTAGTTGCCGGCTGATCTATTCATATTGATATGATAGCTTCTTTTCTGAAATGACAATACTAATTTAGCAGGTTGACATTAAAACAAACAAGAGGCGCAAGGGGGGGAGGGGGGGCACACCGGTCAACTGAATTGCAAACAAATGAATGATAGTGGAAAATTTGGTGGAGGCCTTTGAGTACTTGCTTCCTTTAAGATTTCGCGAAATTATTAGCATCAGTTTTGGAGATGTGGAAAATGCTTCAGTCAATCAGAGCCATCAGTGGAAAATTGTAGAAAACAAACCCCACAACCTTTGCAGAGGATCATGAGTACTTACTTCTGTAAGGTTTCACGAAATTCTTTGCAACAGTTACAGAGGAGAAGTCGAAAATGTGTCAGACAATCAGAGCCCTTGGTGGTCATATTGTGTTGACCATTCGGTACGAATAAACACAAACTTGGTAGTGGACCTTGAGTACTTACTTCGGTAAGAATTTGTGAAATTCTGTGCAGTGGTTGCAGAGGAGATTTTTTTTTTTTAAATTTTACTCCGGACGACGGACGATGACGACGGACGATGTTCGATAACAGCTCAGTGAGCTAAAATGACATCAATTCCTTCTTTCTTTACAAGGATACAAGTTCTTCTAAGGTACTGCAGCAAAGATGTCTCCGGATTAGGAGAGTTCACAGTCACCTGTCAAGTAAAAAAAAATATTTCACTGACAGTTTATTTGCTCTTTTAAATGATGATATTGTATTTGAAGACGGTTAACATTTTATACAATAAGTTGTTTGTTGTGATGTGATTGTAAGATAAACAAGATACATGTAGATAGAAAAGAAAGGGCAGCAACGATGACAACAACAACAACAGAGTCGTTTACGTCATATCAAAAGTGCACAAAAATGATGATGTTATAAAAGAAATATCATACAAACTTTGCACTCTCATTTCATAAGTTGGTTGCCGAAAAAGCGTGCCAGTTGTACAGGAAGTCCAACATATCATTCCATTAAGCATACTAATCAAAATGTAGATGACTCCGCTTATGAGTTTATACGCGAACGACAGCTACGCCACTTTTTCTTCAATGTTCGAAGTGCGAAGTACGAAGTTCGAAGTGCGAAGTTCATCACGATGAAAAATGTCTAATAATTAGGGATTCAAAATTCTTTATGACTTTGCTTCTTTAAAGGCTGTCTAATCTTATATCGATCAAAAGTTTTGAGAGCTTATGTTCACACATTCTTTAAATAAATCTTACCTTTTCTTAATCAATCGGCTGTAAAGAACATAAGTTTTCTATGACGTGAAAAACAGTAGGTTTAAGAGAAAATAACACAATCACGTATATTTTGCAGAAATATCTTAAAAGGACATACCTTTCTTCCGTTCACGAAGAATACAAGTGCGCTTTGACTTGTCTTCTCAGAGTCTAAATGGAAAAAAAACAAAGGTTAAAAAGACGGACAAAATCTGATAAAGCAGGCAAAAAATATACATGTATGTCTTATTAATTGCCCATTGGTCTCGTTGATTTATGTTTGATATTTCTATGATGTGATTTGCTGTTCCTTGTCCCTTTTTGTGTCTTTTCTGTGAACGTCTGAAGTGTTAAATTTTGGGTTTTGCTGTGGATGCTGCGAACGACTGCTGTATCAAACCCCTCCTTTCTTTTATTCTAAATTATATTGACCGAAGATACATGACATATTATTTCAAATAATATTGTTTATGAGTCTCTCTCTCTCTCTCTCTCTCTCTCTCTCTCTCTCTCTCTCTCTCTCTTGATCATTCTGTTGCTGATTTGAATTCTGGCCGTAGAGTTTGTTAACACGGGTCTTCGTACTTTGAACGCAAAGTCCGTATACATTTGCCTGAGGTTGGGGAGGCAGTAATTTTACAAACATGTTTTTGGTAGGACATGTGGCAGGAATGGACCTCACACGTATATTGAGTTTACGATATGTTTTTTTTTCAGATTTCAGTGATATGTAGATCTAACATGTTTTATGTGATATAAGAAATTAAGAAGTATGGCGCGTTTCAACAGCGCCACTGAAATTACATAATACAATGCCATCTTTACTGACACTGGAGAGTGTTTATTAGATAATTTGTCCTTCGTGTTTCTGTGGAGCTGTGTCATTGTCTCCGTCTGTTCGTCTAATTTATCAAGACTTTCGCTTGAGAAGGTTATGTTTTGTATTTTTTTCCAGAATTATCATGGTTTTTTGGAATCTGGTTTCGGCCTTTGTATTAAACAAAGGAGGGGATTAAGTTTCATTCACTGATTCATATATTTGAATATCTATTGACCTACTTTGTCGTCAAAGCTATACATCTCGTGACCGTTTTACCTAAACTGAGGCGTGGTGAGTGTTTTAATAAGCATATTAATTATATACTTGTAAATAGCACATCTTACCTTGAAGTTTAGATAAGTATGATTGATACATCTTCAATCGAGTTCCAAATTTTCTCTGTAAAGCCTTTTCAACTTTGAGCAAAGATCATTTGGTCACCTTGATGTATCCTTTACCAAGGTTTTACCTGCAACAATACAGAAAAGATACAGAAATAATACAGTACACATCGAAGAATGTTAATATAATCAATACAAAATATCTCTTAAAAACAAATAAAAAAGACCAAAATAGAACAACAACAACGAATAAAATCCACACCGCTAAAGGGAAAAAAAGAAGAGAATGTGACGAAAAAAAAATGAACACATTCTATCTTTTCTTTGATTTGTAAGTAGGTAGGCGAAATTTTGTATAACATAATCAACAGATGAAGCAATAACTTGCTGTTATCATATATGATCATGATCACCACCGCAGTGTCTTATTAAGGCAAAAGATCACGGTCAGAACATAAACTGAAAATAATCCAAATTATTTGTCCATGCTTCATTTTGTAAGGAAGGGAAAAAACGTCGAGTATGACTTGTCATCTATGTACAGATAGCATCAATGGAAAACATTGAAGAAGGACATAATAGAATTGTTCATGTTTGCGGACTTCGCACTACGGCCTTCGAACTTCGAATGGATTGTGTCATTTAAGGAAGATGTTTATTATTTTGCAATGAACCTATAGTACTTTGTGTGAAGAATTTATTTGTTTTCATGTATTCAAATGCATATTTAACATGTTTAAAGCTCTTCAGTGTCATTTCGTTAATTGTGTGTTCAGATTTTTCTTTTCTAATCGCACCTGATTTCTTTTACATGACCCCTTAAGTAAGAAATCCGAAGTGCGAAGTCCGAAGTACATCAACTTGAAAAATGTCTAATAAGACGTTGGGCAAAGAAAGAGGATATACAGCTCGACACCCTACTCCGAATGGATAAAATCAATCAGAGGGTTACTTTTATCTGGAATTAACCGATTAAAATCAACTGTGAACACCAGATTCGTGTCTATATTTAAAGACCCTAATGTTATCACAGAGCTCACCTACCTCCAAGAACATTATGTCATCACACCAGCGGACAAAGCCTCAAATAATTACACATTTACTTGCAAAAAGTACTATTTCGACAGTCTAGTTAAAGAGTTGGGTTTAAATTCGACACCTGGAAATCCCACTTACACCCCAACTAACCTTTCTGCCTCTGAAATAATAGATAATCACAAATCAGCTCTTACTTCCTTTGGCTTCGACACTACCAATTTAGATTTAGATTTACCATACTTGTACTGCATACCTAAAATGCATAAGAATCCGTACAAACAACGTTTCATCGCTGGTTCCTCAAAATGTTCTACCAAATCTGTATCGATCTTACTCACCAAAGTTTTATCTGAAATCAAATCTGGGCGTATTCTCGCAGTGGTATCAACCAGATGTGGATTTTAAAGAATTCGAAGGAACTTTTAGAACATCTGAAATCCTCTCATTTTAGTAGAGTCCATTCGATCAAAGCCTTTGATTTTTCGACACTTTACACTACAATTCCACATTCTAAATTGAAAGAAAGACTCGCAAAAATTATAAGTAATGCGTTTACAAGTAAGAACGGTAATCGCAAATACAAATTTATTGTTGTTAACTATGACAAAACCTACTTTGTAAAAGAAAAGTCCGATTCTGAAAATAAGTACACTGAAACAGACATTATTCAGATGTTAAACTTTCTGATCGACAACATTTTTGTGGTGTTTGGAGGAAAGGTCTTCCAGCAAATTGTCGGAATTCCAATGGGGATCAATTGTGCCCCACTCCTTGCCGACATTTTCCTTTACTCGTACGAAGCTGAATTCATTCAATCTCTGGTCTCTGAAGGGAAAAGATACTTAGCTTCTGACTTTAACTTCACTTACAGATACATAGACGATGTGTTGTCCATCAATAATCCAAAATTCGCGGATTACCTGAGCAGTATCTATCCTTCGGAGCTTGAAGTCAAAGAAACCACAGAGACAAATAATTCAGCATCCTATTTGGACATAATGTTGTCCTACGACACTGATGGTCACAGGAACACCTCACTCTATGACAAACGTGACGACTTCAATTTCAGCATTACAAACTTTCCTTTTCTGAGTAGCAACATCCCTTCATCGCCTGCTTATGGCGTGTTCATATCTCAGTTGATACGCTATGCCAGAGCAAGTACCAAATATACGGATTTTGTTCTGAGAGCTAGGCGTCTTTCAGATAAGCTTCTCAGTCAGGGATATGTTTGTGACCGACTAACATCGTCACTGAGGAAGTTCTACGGTCGATATGGGGAACTCGTCATACACTATGATGTTCCACTCTCAAGAATGGTGGATGATATTCTGTCATAGACCATTTGAACCATCCAACCAAAGATTGTACTCTATATCTTCCAAAATGGAAGTAACCGGATGTGACAGTTCTAACGAATTGAAGCGACGGGTGTTGCATGCAAGCAGGAGATGCTTACTCTTCCTGGGCACCTGGTCTCACTCCCCTATCGGGAGTTCGCTTCTTTTCATATGGTGGAGGTTTTTGTTTGTTTGCTTTGGTTCCTGTTTTGTCCTGATTTTGTATGCCTTCGGTTTCTGATTTTTGAATTATCGATTTTGTGCTGTATACATGGATATGGTCATTATCCATATTTGTCACTAACACTTGGACATTTAACTTCGGAATGGACATTTTTCAAGTTGAGGTACCAGAAATAGAGACGTTGAGATTTCCTTCGTGTAACTTGTACGGGTACGTCTAGTGTACAAGTTGAACTACACGTTCCTGTTGTTGGGATTTCTTTTCAAAGACCACTACGCGCACTTGTAAAGGTGCGGCTAGCCAACAGGGGATGCTTACTCCTCCCGGGCACCTGGTCCCACCGCTAGCTTGCTAGGGGTCCGTCGATGCTCAATTTGGTGCTCTATTGTGAGTGCTGTTGAGATTATCGTCAGGATCTTCTTTAACTCATTTGTGTCACACTTATGCCCTTTGCCGTGTGGAGCTCGTAAAAAAGTTCCCCGCGAGGGGTTTGACAGTAAGTGTTTTGAATATTTTCCCTGACATGGTCGCCACAGCACTTTCTACATAGAAATGGCCTCAGACTATGCAGTTCATGTTGTTTATATGTTTTCATTTTCCTGCATGATCATCAACGGCGGGTGCGGCTAGCCAACAGGGGATGCTTACTCCTCCCGGGCACCTGGTCCCACCGCTAGCTTGCTAGGGGTCCGTCGATGCTCAATTTGGTGCTCTATTGTGAGTGCTGTTGAGATTATCGTCAGGATCTTCTTTAACTCATTTGTGTCACACTTATGCCCTTTGCCGTGTGGAGCTCGTAAAAAATTTCCCTGCGAGGGGTTTGACAGTAAGTGTTTTGAATATTTTCCCTGACATGGTCGCCACAGCACTTTCTACATAGAAATGGCCTCAGACTATGCAGTTCATGTTGTTTATATGTTTTCATTTTCCTGCATGATCATCAACGGCGGGTGCGGCTAGCCAACAGGGGATGCTTACTCCTCCCGGGCACCTGGTCCCACCGCTAGCCTGCTAGGGGTCCGTCGATGCTCAATTTGGTGCTCTATTGTGAGTGCTGTTGAGATTATCGTCAGGATCTTCTTTAACTCATTCTAGGAACATTTCGAGCATCAACGGATAACATTGAAGAAGGACATAATATTCCATTTTTACATGCTACATTTTATTATCTTAAAAAAAGTCATTTGATCATCAAAGTTGATAACAGTTCTTTACAAAACTTCGAGTTATCTTTCTTGCTGACTTTCCGATCGAACTCTTCAATTTTGAGGGTAAAATACCATGAATACATGATACAATACAGGAATATTTTTTTTGGTGCTTTCACTATCAATATTTATTAAAGGGAACGCAGTAGCCATGCTTTTATGGATTTCATAAAACGCCCCTAGAAATGGGAGAAAAAATATCAGCCATATGTTCGTCATGTGGGATGAGAAAATCCGACCCTCGGGGTCTAGTTTCTTGTCAGGTAACTCGACAAGCCTCGTTTCCCGACCAGAAACCAGTGCCTTTCGAATGGGCTTTCCTCATGCCACATGACACCATATGGTAGATAGTTATAATCTTGACTGGTCAGAAAGCCATCCACTGCAAGTATGACGTCATCATCGGACTGAAAGTGGTGCCAGAAATAGCTGCTTTCAGTTGCGGGAATTGATGAAAGTCTGATGGAGCAAGATCAGGTGAACAAGGCGGATGCTCTATCAAATTAACGCCACATCATGAATGGCAGCCATGGCAGTAACAGACTTGTGAACAATTGTGAGCATTGTCCTGATGGAACAAAAAACTTTTAACTAGTGGGCTTTCTGTGGCGCTTAAGGTTAATATTTAAAAATGAAACTGACCATGCAAATTATCAGGTGGAAATATGCAACGGTAACTATTATAAATAGTTCCTTTAACATCCTTATAATTGCCTTAACTTTAAACCTATCTCTCCACCAGTTTCAACCTCATATATCTCATCGCCTTTGCTACTTTATTTGCCCGGTTCGTAAAATCCTTGTCCGGTTCGTTAAATCCGTTTACCTGGTGTGCTTAAGGAATCTACATTGATTTGAAATTATCTATTCAGGATCCTAAAAAAATATATACTTTCATGCATTTTAGTAAACATAAAACACAATATTTTCTTTACTGTGACCGAATACTCCTTATAATCAAAAGAATTCACACCCGCTGGAGAAATTATGTTCTCCCACTTGAGACTGAGAACTCTCAAATTTCCCTGGGGTGAGATAAATCGATCTCACCCTCTGACGTTATCGATCTCACCCTCTGACGTCATCGCTATGAAAGTAAGGCAAACTGGTGATTATAACAGATACTCTAGATAGTCGATAACGTGGGAGCAAAACAATCAAACACCACAATGAGGGAGGGATGGCTAATTCTCAACTCTCGTTTAAAAATTTTGCTTGTCCTTGACTCGGCACCCCTCGTCATGGACTTGCAAAATTTGTACATTCGGGTTGAGAAATCGCCATCCCTCTCTCATGTTGGTGTAAGTTTAGATTATTCTTCTTTCCATTTCTCATTTATTTTTATTGACCACCACACTCCGTTGAACGCACATAAAACTTCGTTTAGTTGGAATCGCCCGCGGTCTTTATGAAATAAAATGACCGATGAATATCAAAGGAATCACATTTGAAGGTTTTTAAAGCGAAGACGATTTCTTTAGACGTCGTATTTTAGCTGGATGAACATTCTCGTCAAACACGGTCATTTATCATCCTTAAGTGAGCTGATAAAAACTAGAAACGAAAAAATGTAAATTTCTCTTCAACGGATCAAGAAATAGAACGTGCTGGGGTTTAGTGCGGCCTTTTTTTCTTACTAAACCTAATCAGAAGATAAACTCTCAATCTAAAGATACTCTGTTAATTCTTAATGCATTTGTTTCCAATCTAAAGAAAAAAAAATAACTTGAAGCAAGATTTCCATTAATTTTTTTTATAAATTCGGTTATCAGTCTAGGAACAGTTTATAGGACATCGTAGGAGAAAATCAATATTGGTCGTCCAATGATGTTATTTACGCTCTTACCCGTTGTAGAGTGTTTTCTCAACCCGCTCTCAGTGACGGATCTAGGGTGAGATGGGAATTAGCTTGGGTCTATGGATTAATCGGATCAAAACATAAAACCTAACAGAGAGATTTCGAGTATTTGCTCCTAATTTCAATATTTCGTGAATTCTGTAACGTGAATCTCGAAGAGAAGTCGACAATGCGTCAGTCAATCAGATTCGTTGCCTCCCATCTTGTGTAATGACAAATATATCCCTGCACAAAATCGATAATTCAGAAAATAAGAAACCGAAGGCATACAAATAAGGATAAAACAGGAACCAAAGCAAACAAACAAAAACCTCCACCACACGAAAAGAAGCGGACTCCCGATATGAGAGTGAGACCAGGTGCCCAGGAAGAGTAAGCAACTCCTGCTTGCATGCAACACCCGCCGCTTTCCGATTCATTTCTGTGCTGCTGCTGACGAAGTAGTCTAAAATCATCAGCTGAATGGGATCAACTTGTCCTCTTAATTAACACTTCTAAAACTGATCGGGTCGAAAGAAAAAGGTTCGATGGATGACATTTCGTACTTTAATGTAAGAGTTCCTGAAGAGAAGTCGAAAATATGTAGTAATTCGACCATCGTGTCGAAAACCGCAATCATAATTGGTACGGGGTTTTCTGTCCATCATCAAGAAATTCCGTTCAAATAATGAAGATGAGAGTTTAAAGATGTATCAGCTAATCAAATCTATATTAGGGGTTATTTCTTTTTCCTATATCGGATCGAAAATAGAGACTAGGTACTGGCCTGTTCACTAAATCCAGAGCACCCTGTTTTCTCGAATTTCTTCGATATATATCATTTGTCATCTTCCAAAAAGATATCAATTTTATATTATTCTATTCCTTTAGTCCCTTTAGTCGTAACAGAAAATACCATTGTTTTGGCTATACGTCAATTAAGTTAGAAATAGGACGGAAAATAAAAAGTCTACGGAGATTTTCCATAGTAAAATCACTGAAAATGCGTGACGTCGGACGCTTTGACGTCACCGTTTACTATTGTTGACACAGACAAAAATATGGCGTTGGATTGAAATTAGCATGGAAACAATAATTCATAGGAAAATTCTTCAGACTACAGAATAAATCGCCAAAAGCTGGGTGCTCTGGATTGACTATACTCGCATCAAGCATGTCCAAAACACCTTTGATAAATAAAATAAAAAGCTAGTGTTCTTCTTATCCTACCTTTTTATCTGTATTTTACTCCATGAATTTATATGTCCTTTAATGGGTTTTTCAATGTTTTTCGATTTTTTTTAAATCATGTTCTTTTTTTTAAATTTAATTTCAGTCACAAAGTTATGAAGCAGTATTGACCATTATATATAGATAAAATAAAAGCATTCTGTCGGACCGGTGTCCTTGGTGTACAACTAGGCTAATTGTGTACATGTACTTTTATTTGCCAAACTTACCAATGTACGAATGAACGATACAGGGACTTTGGATTTAATTACTGGGTTCAAGGTCCTGAAAGTCTAAGGGTTTTTTTTTTTTTCTTAACAATGTTGCGATTATGAACGACAAGCTGAAAGAGAATATTAATTAATTATTTCTCGTTTAATATTGCTAAACTTCACTTCAAGGTCCCTAACGCTTCGTCTTGATTCCTTTTATAGTTTCCTACATGTACATGTATGTCGATAAACGAACAATTGTAAATATCTAAAAAAAATTGAAAGCGACAGCCAATCAGCTACTATGACGGCCATCTTTGTTAAAAGATTACGTCAAATTCTGGAATTTTGACTAGGAACATTTAGTGGCTATTCCAATACATGTATTATGTAAACCAATCTCAGATAGGAAGTCGAATTATTTAATCAAATCGTTCATCTGGTATACACGAGGTTCCAATTTTTCGTTAAAAAAAGTGCCTTACCTTACAGTCACCTCATCCTGATTTTAAAATTTCCGTAAACTACCTGTATGAATTCTTTTGTTTATTTTGCTAATATTGACGAAGCAATGTGTACATGTACATTGTATTAACTGAGTGACCTGAATTAAGTGCTACTGTTTAAACATTGCATTTAACGAGGGGTGATTGATATGTTGTGAGCCTCGGTTTTCTGGGATGAAGAAGGTATTCTGATGATATATTATGTCCAAAAAGGACAAACATTAACAATTAATGGCACATACTATGCTTCACTTCTGATAAATTTTACAAATGCTTCCGTGTTTCCACTCACCTTATACTAACTTTTTTGGCAATCATCAAACAGAAAGTTTTGTAAGATAAGATAAACCATCATAGTCTATAATGCAAGAAAATAAAAAAAGAAAGATTTTTTTATTTCATATAATCATATTTATTTTCTCTCCGCTCGCACAAAAAGGCTTTGCCTTGATTCATATTAAAATAGTCTGGCGAGCGGTAGCGAGCAAGCGAAAATTTGTCAGAGTTGGAATATAAAGGTCAGACAATGATACTATTTGCATCTTCTATTCCTGTATTTTTCAGTTAATTGACAAAGATGAAATGTATAGGGGTTGAGAAGGGAAGCATCATTTGAATGTATATGTAATTAAATCTGGCGAGCGTAAGCGAGCCCAGGAAAATTTTGAAATCTGGACCAAAGATTAATAAAAATAAAAGATTTTCAATTATTATACAAATTCATGTTATTTTCAAATATTATGACAACAAAAGGGGAATCGAAACTGAATCTTATGAAATATGTATATTTATAAGCTTTTTCAAACTATGCTTCGAAAATTCCAGGTGGGTCCGGACCCCCCTCTGAATCCGCGCTTGCAAAAACAGAGGCTCACAACATATCACCATGATCAATCAGCCCTCGTATAATCATATTATGTGTGTTTGTTAATGTTAAATCTGTATTGGATACGTATGTTAAATTCCTATTGGTTGTGAATTTCTTTCAAATGTTTGCACCTTTTATTTTTTGTTGCAGTTTCAAATTTATCTAATTTATTAATTTATCTAAATCAATACAAGCAGCTATGATTTTGTATTGGAAAAAAGGTATGTGCCATGCACACGAAGGATGTAAAAAAAACTTGTGGAGGTGAAAAAGGTTCATGTCGTAATATTTGCATAATTAGTATATTCCCCTTGTTGAACGCTCATTGGGCAACTAGAATTATATTCCAATAACTTGGGTTGCTGTTCTGACGTCACGTTCAAGTTTTGCATGTAGGGAGAATTTACCGACATTCAAATTCATTCGACGCTATAACAGGCAAAATGTGCGAAATGCATACGAATAAAAATGACCGATATTTAGAATAAATGTAAATATAAGTAATGACCGTCTTACTTTTGGTGTTCATGGGTGTATAATTCTGGTTGGTCACGTGCAAATTCCGTGAATCGCTTCTTCGCGATTCACGGAATTTGCACGTGACCAACCAGAATTATACACCCATGAACACCAAAAGTAAGACGGTCATTTCTTAATTGATTCTTATTAATTTTGACCGGTCCCTTACCTTACAGTAACCCCAATTTGTGTAAACTCCCTGTATGAATTATTTTGTTTATCTTACTTACACTGACGAAGCTATGTATACATTGTACCGAGTGACCTGAATTTAGTGCTACTTTTTAAACATTGCATTTTACTTGTTGCTTTATAAATGTCCAAAGTACGAGTACATATGGACATGCTCTTTACCCTTTATAATTGGAATAAGGAATTACATCTGTATGGTATTGTTTTAGTCTGTAAATGAATTTTATTTTGACGGAAGAAAAATCATAAATGAATAAAGGTAGTGAATGAATGAATGAATAAATGAAAAGATAAATAAATAAATAAATAAATAAATAAACAAACAAATAAATAAATAAATAACAGAGAAATAAACAGATAATAAATGGATAAATTAAAATGGATGTTGAGACTGTTTATGCTTCTTTTGTAACAGCAATAAATCAATATTGTTTCTGATGAATTTTAACATGTTAGTGTCTGACACATCACGGACTGTACGCCATATGTTTTTGACATCCTGTGTGTTAATTGGACTCCATCGTTTCCCCGTCTCACAGCAACTGTGCGTTCTCTGAGACTACTTGGTAACCGTACAAGTGATAGGGTCGTGAGCACGTTACCAGGATAACTACGCTGCTTGCTACTTACGTGGCAGATGGCCGTCTCCTAAGTCGGTACCGAAAACTTATTGGATTCGTTGCTCAATGTTTAAGGGTTTTGTGGTTAGCGCTTCGAAGTTTGTGTTCTCAATCCCTTTTACGTCACTCTGTGTTGTCACAAAGGATAATTTGATGTTACGCTGTGGGTAATGTAACCGAGTCTTGGCGGAGATCTTCTCCTTAATTTTACCTTTGCATCACAAAACTATTTGTTCAAAACAATTCTTACAAATATGAACCTTTTATTTTAGGAACATGATTTTTTCGGGTATATTGTTCATTACACTTGTTCTAAATTCTGACTTTTTTATCTGTTTTATCCTGATTTCGTATGCCTTCGGTTTGTGATCTCCTAAATTATATTTTGTACTGTATATTGGGATATGGTCATTGTCCATATTTGTCATTTCAAAGGCAACATTTGAGCAAAGCCAACACAGGCTCTGAAATTGCACGTTTTATTTGTGAAGAATCGACGAATAAACCATCTTCATGATTGTCATGGATGCTGTATTCTACACATTCCTCTATATATATATATTTTTTTTTTTGTATTTCTAATGATTATCTGAGTACTCCGATAAAAACATGTAACTTTCTACATGAATAAGAAGGGGCTTCGCTGACGCTCCAACCATATTCATGTAGAAACTTCGAATTACATGTAACTGCTTAGTTCTAACCTATACTAAGATGTCATCGTTTTAACATCATAACATAGCTGTGTACAGAAGGTAGATACATGTAAATAAACGTGACTTTCCTTTTAGCTTGTCGACGTATGAAAGTTCGTTTGTACCTGTACATCTTCAAATGCATAGTTTGGTCCCTTAATATCACAGTCGCTAGGATAACTTTGAAGTATGTTAAAATCCATAGTATACTTGTAAAGATAAAATGTGAAACCAAATTTTTTAGGTCATGAGAAATTAAGGTGACCGTCTTTTTGTTCTAATCTGTCTTCTTTGTGAACTTCAAGGAAGTTTTAGATTTAATTTTGCAAATTTGGAGTTTGAAAAACATTTCCCTAATAAATGCAAACAATAAAAAATAAAAACAAAATAAAAACAAAAAAGTCAGCAAAACAAAATTTTGCAAGTCATGAATTTTGCAAGTCATCAAGGGGAATAACTCCTCGAAAAATAGGTCAAGCGTGACGAAAGTCGAACTTGCTCTGTAACTATCCAAGACCAAGCTGTGTATCAAATTTCACTTGAATATCTTTATGCGATGTAGAAAAAAAGTATGGAAAACTGAACATTTGACGGACGGACTGACGGACGGACGCGGATGTTTTTGTACGGCGTTGCCGGTAGGGGACTAACCATTCTTGCGGCTGCTATTTTATGTATTGATTGAGCATGTTGTTGACGATATATAGTAATTCGGCCGCCGTAACACTAAGGCCATAAGATAAAATGTTGTGTTTGGCTGACGGACGGACGGACTGACGGATTGACGATATATAGTCATTCGGCCGCCGTAACGCTAAGGCCATAAGATAAAATGTTGTGTTTCAGAACAACACATCAAGATCTATGCACGATCATCCTCAATAATAGATGGTTTCACTTTAAAGAAATGCCGGAAAGTAAAACAAAATACATTTATTACATTTTTAAGGCCTAATTGCGAAATCAAAGAAAGATTTACTTAATTATACTGTCTTTCTGTTTAAAATATTTTTCATCATTATTTTTTTTTTTTTTTCATTATTATTAACATTCAATCATCACATTTACACATTTCATTCATAATTTGAGAAGCGGACAATATCAGAAAAAAAAAACATTAAATAGATAGTACAAATATTACACAATAATATTACACTCACCTGTTTAAAATATTCGTTCCGACAACTTTTAATTCGAGTCAAAACCGAAAATATATGAAATAAAGTCTTCATAAAAAAAGAACGATTTTTCTTTAAAAAATGTAATTTTAACAAGAGAAGAACATTGTACAATTCTGATAAAGAATGGAGGGGTTCTCCAACAACACTCGGTTGCAGCACCCACAGCAAAAACTAACACTAAAAACTAACTTCAATAACTTACACTAAAACTATACTAATTTTGTAATTTCTGAACATATTCTATCAGTAACTTTCAATTTTTTTTTTATCATCGATATATCGTTAGAAAAATTGATGAGAAGTATCATAACTTACCAATGTATGGACAGTTAAATTGAGCCGAAGTGTGATAAGTAAGGTAGATAACTCAACAAAGGGGTCAGTATACATTGACAGGGGGTTTAAATAAGGTCCCTTCAGGTAATCTCCTTGTATAAGATTGGCTTTCTATTTGATGAAGGTGGTATGTCTTGTAAATCGTTACATTAATTCACCTCTAAATTCAAACAAATTGAAGGGGTATATGGACATGTTTATCGGACATATTGGATTTTACGGAAGCCAGTTCGTGCCATATTATATTTTTTTACTATCTCGTAGTTACGAGAAACTTTTCTCGTAGTTACGAGAACCTTTTCTCGTAGTTACGAGAAAACATTCTCGTAATTACGAGAAACTTTTCTCGTAGTTAGGAGATAAAAATTCTGGTAGTTTCGAGAATTTTTTCTCGTACTTACGAGAATTTTGTCTCGTAGTTACGAGAAAATTTTCTCGTAGTTAAGAGAATTTATTCTCGTAGTTACGAGAAAATTTTCTCGTAGTTACAAGAAAAAGTTCTCGTAGTTACGAGAAACTTTTCTCGTAATTACGAGAAACTTTTCTCGTAGTTACGGGAAAGAAATCTCGTAGTTACGTTAGTTGCTATAAATCTCGTATTAAACTACGACATTTTTTCCCGCAACTACGGGAAAAGTTTCTCGTAACTACGGGAAAAGTTTATCGTAACTACGAGAAAAAGATCTCCTAACTACGAGAAACGTTTCTCGTAATTACGAGAAAAAGTTATCGTAACTACGAGAAAAGTTTCTCGTAACTACGAGAAAAGTTTCTCGTAATTACGAGAAAAGTTTCTCGTAACTACGAGATATGTTTCTCGTAACTACGAGAAATTTTTCCCGTAACTACGAGAAAAGTTTCTCGTAACTACGAGATAGTTTTACGAGATAGTTTCTTGTAACTACGAGATAGTTTTACGAGATAGTAAAAGAATATAACATGGCACGAACTGATTTTCGTAGGATTTGACGTGATACATACTTGAAAATCTGCCATTCTGTAGAATTAAGAATCATGCAAATATGAACCGTTTTAATATTAAGTTTTATGTATCTCAACATCTTCATTTTCCCATCTTTCTGAGCAAAAACTGCATGAATATTTTTCAGGACAAACATTTGAACTTGGTGCACCGAACAGCGCAGATACAGCTCTGCAGAATTCATGATTAGTATTAAAACCAACCTTAAAAGTTACTATGATCTTATGTCTACAAACATTCGTCCTCCAATTTAGATCATACTTTCTTAAAATGCCAGTTGTAGAAAAAATTTCCAGAGGCGGATCCCCGGAATGTTGCACATTTGTAATTTGTCACCAACAATTAACAAGACTATTTCTAACGTATATAATGTAAATACTTTTAAAATAAATGAATAACAAACAGTCGAAATTATAGTGACACCCAAGGCACTTTAAAATCTTTCATTTTTTCTACCTATGTTTGGGTGGATCGGCACGTGAAAATTGATACCTTTTAAAAACTCGTGTTCGAAAGGACCTTGTGTTGTATTAAAACGAGACTTATAAAATTTTGAGATTTTGTACCCAAAATTCATAGACTGGCATTGCGTGTCTAGATATAAATATCTCTTCGCGACGCGTTAGCAAAGTAAGAGAAGGCAACTCCAGTCTATCAAAATTCAAAGACAAATGGTTGCAGATATAGAATCAATGCATAATATTAGCTATAGTAATATTCATGAATTCTGCTGTGCAGTTCGGTGCATGAATTTAAAAGTTTTCTAATGTTAGAGAATAAGTGTAATTTTCCGTAGAGAAGATGGGAAAATGAAGCTATTGAAGTAGAGTATACTTGGAGTAATAAAGCCTGTATTTGTGAAGCACGAATGCCCCGGTGGCATCTTTGTTAGCATAAACTTCATTTGCTGTTAAGTATGTGAAAGGTCTAGGTAAAAAAAAATTGACCTTCAATGGAAAGGTCTTCTCACAAGGAATACATATGTGAAATATGAAAGCCCTATCACTTATTTATCAAAAGTTATGCCCGATGTTAAAGTTTTTGAAAAGTAGTTCAAAGGACAAGGTAAAGGTCAGGAGGTGAAAACTTTTGGTATCAATGGAAAGGTCTTTTCACAAGGAACACACATGTGAAATGTGAATGCCTTATCACTTTCCATTCAAATGTTATGCCCAATGTTAAAGTTTTTGTAAAGTATGTCCAATGTCAAGGTCACGAGGTCAAACATTTTGGTACCAACGGAAATGTCTTGTCACAAGGAACACAGATGTGAAATATGAAAGCTCTATCACTTACCATTCAAAAGTTATGTGCAATGTTAAAGTTTTTGAAAAGTAGGTCAGAGGTCAAGGTCACGAGGAGGTAAAAAAAATTAGGTGTTAATGGAAAGGTCATGTCACTGACAAGTGTCACTGTCAAGTGACCTAAGAACACCTGGTATTGACAGACGTAGGGTTACACACTGGCGGGAATGATAATCATTTCTATTACATCAGTTTAGCACGTGATCGTTAATGTTTGAATATAGAGTTATCTTCTCCTAGACGATTGGAAATATCCCATAAACAAAATCATTTTTTTGCATAATTATCATGGGTGAGAGGCCATATGGTTACACAAGGTAACGAGGTCAAACATTTTGGTATCAATGGAAAGGTCTTGTCACAAGGAACACACATGTGAAATATGAAAGCCCCATCACTTACCATTCAAAAGTTATGTCCCATGTTAAAGTTTTTGAAAAGTAGGTCAAAGGTCAAGATCAAGGTCATAAGTTCTGATATCAAAGGAAAGGTCTTGTCACAAGGAACACACATGTGAAATATGAAAGTCCCATCACGTACCATTCAAAAGTTATGTCCCATGTTAAAGTTTTTGAAAAGTAGGTCAAACGTCAAGGTCAAGGTCACGAGGTCAAAAATTCTAGTATCAATGGAAAGTTTTTGTCACTAGGAACACACAAGTGAAAAATGAAAGCCCTATTACTTTCCATTCAAATGTTATGCCCTATGTTAAAGTTTTTGAAAAGTAGGTCAAAGGTCAAGGTCACGAAGTCAAAAATTCTGGTATCAGTGGAAAGTTTTTTTCAGACAAACAGACGGACAGGCCAAAAATAATATGCCCCCGAATCTGTGATTCCGGGGGCAAAAAATAGGTAGAAGTTGGAGCCATGACACAGTGTAAGGAAAGATTTCAATAATACACTACATAGAATCCAATATGACGAATAACAGTTTGTTCTTCTGGACATGTGTACAATAGGGCACTTTTCCATGCCTGGTTAGGTACCGTGAATTATATATTTATGCCTACCGCTTAGAAATAATAATTTGCGGACCAGAAAAACAAAAGGGAGTAACTGATGAAGCATTTGAATTGTCTATTTTCTCTATATAACATATGTAAAACAGCCAGGTCGTAAAATAGTTTTTCCCCTTTTATGTTTAATTAAGACATGGGAGTCTTACATTGTATGTACTTTATCTTCTAAGTTGTTTCTATCTTTAAGTTGTTTCACAATTCAACCCCCTACCTCCCAGTTTTTGTTAGTTTAATTGTTTCTTTTTAAAAATGTTTTTGGGGGTTTTCCTTATCAATGACTGATCGTCTTGTATGTTCCAAATATGAAGATTTCATCATTAGAGCCAGACGGCTTGCAAGAAAGCTACTTGCTCAGGGATATATTACACAACGGCTGAAATAATCATTGAGGAAGCTCTTCCGTCGCTACGGGGATGTAATAAAAGCATAGTATCATATCCCCTTTTCCAGAATGATCAGTAACATTCTGTATTGTGATTGAATGGTTGTCATCATCACCAAAACAAGACATACTTACCTGATCTGTATATCAAAATGATCATCGAGACAATCGCCGAATTTGACAAGTTTCCATGGAGCTGTTAAGACGGGTGTTGCATGCATTCAGGAGACGCTGACTCTCCCCGGGCACCTGGTCTTGCTTCGGAATGTTGTTCATTTCGGGGTTCGCAACCGTTCGGAATTCTCACGATTTGGCCTTGCCTTCTTCTGTTAAGTACTTCTTATCGCTTCCGTGATGTTTGATGTTGGTTTTTTTAAACTCTTTGTTATCGTTGACATTCGATGTTCAAGTATCTTTACGCATGCGCAATGTTTGATGCTTTTGTCGCTATGTGTTGTCGTTTGTTGTCAAAGTTCCTGTACTTGTACATGTACGTGTGATGTTTCTTGGTCTTGAAATTGTCGTTGGTATGAAGATGCAGCAAAAGTACTTAAATCTGTACTAAGTGTTTTGAAAATGAATTCTTCCTCAAAACTTTGATGTGACTCAAGCTAATATATAAAAATATTTGAGAAATGGTTCTCTTACTTTTGGTGTTCATGGATGTATAATTCAGGTTTGTGCCGTGCATATTCCGTGAATCGCGAAGCAATTCTAGGAAAAATTGCAAGTGTGCCAACCAGAAACATCAAGATTGTAATAGTCATTTCTTATATTTACACACGCAATGATGATTTCAGCCGTTGTGTGATATATCCCTGAACAAGTAGCTTACTTGTAAGCCGTCTGGCTCTAATGATAAAATCTTCATATTTGGAACATGCCCTGGCGTACCGTATCAGCTGAGAAACAAATACGCCATAAGGAGGAGAAGATGGAATGTTGCTGCTCATGAAAGGGAAGTTAGTTATGTTGAAGCTGAAATCGTCACGCTTGTCATACAGTGACGTTGTCAAATGGCCGTTTGCGTCGAAAGATAGAAGTATATCCAAGTACGAAGCGGATCTGTCACTCTCTGTTGTTTCCTTGATCTCTAGTTCATGAGGATTATTGATGGACAACACGTCATCTATGTATCTGAAAGTAAACATGAACTGAGGTGCGAGGTGCTTTCGCCCAGTCGAGAGCAAGATCTGGATGAAGTCAGCTTCGTATGAATATAAAAATAAGTCCGCAAGCAGTGGGGCGCAATTGGTACCCATGGGGATTCCGACTTACTGCTGGAATACGGTTCCTCCAAACACAACAAAAATGTTGTCAATCAAAAACTCTAGCATCCGGATGATATCGTCTTCGGTATACTTTTTGTTTGAATCAGAGTGTTTCTTCACGAAATTAGTATCCTCACGCCCTATGACGAGGTATTTGTATCTCCTATTACATTTATTTGAAAGAAAGGTGTTGAGAATAATATTGGCAAGTCTGTTTTTGAGCTTTTGGTATGGGATGGTAGTGTAGAGCGTGGATAAGTCGAGTACTTTATGCTGATTATATGATTGAATTTGGTGGCTTTAAAAATTTCCAAAAGTTTCATAGAATTTTTCAGGATACACATCTGATTGATTCCATTTCTGGAATAAGTTGTCTCGCAGTATGTTTGAAGACCTTGCTTGATGCGAGTTAACATTTTCGTGAGCAAAATGGAAAGAGGTTTTGTGGAGCACCTGGACGAACCGGCGATGAAGCGGTGCTTGTAAGGATTTTTGTGCATTTTGGGAATCCAGTAGATATAAGGTAGTTCAATATCAGAGTCGTCGGTGTGAATACCGAAAGACCCAAGAACAGATTTGTGATTTTCAAGTATTTCGAATAAGTAATTGTGTATGTTGGATTTCCAGGTGCTGAATGTAACCCAAGTTCCTCTCTCAGGCTTTTGAAATAGTACGCCTTGCAAACGAAAGTAAAATTGTTTGCCGCTTTGTTAGCAGGAACAATGATTTATTTTTCATGGAGGTCAGAAAGTTCTTTGGCAACAACAGGGTCATGAAAATTTGACTCGTGTTTGTTGTTAACTGAATGCCGAAGTTCTTTTAAGTAATTCCCAGATGGATTTCTTCCATTATCTCCATGAGAGTGTGTCTAGTTATACGTCCTCCTTTTTGGCCACCGTCTGGCGTACTCCTCACAGATTTAGATTTAGGATCACTGATGAGGGTTAAGTACCCGAAACGTGCATGTCTGGTCCACGTTGCCAATTCATCTGTTCTTAAATGATGCTATTCAATTTGAAGACGTTTACATGCATCCATAATTATTCCAAAGTTTTCCCGCCATGTGAAGGAACGGGGTTCCCTGTACTTTTGACCTTTACTGAGAAGGTTCCTAAGTTTATTGTTACCGACGAATATTTTCTCGTGAGCATCGGCTTTCTAATACTTCGAACAGTTGCCTGTATTCATATTACATCTTGTACACGCACTTCTTCATAAAAGAAGTTATTGAGTAAAATATGTCCAACATTTTATCAAATTTACAGAGTAGTGATGACACGGAGCCGACGTTTTTTTACAAGTCTGAAATATTCTTTGTTATTTTCTGTTTTGCGTCTTCGTGCTGGTAGGTTTTGAGCCCAAAGTCATAAAACAAAATTCAAAATAATAAAATATTTTCAAATTGCTAATTAAGTGTGTTTTCTACATATAATAAAAAACACTTATTTATATGTCGTGTATAAGTGTAAATGTACTGCGATGATTATCTGTGAGATGCTTACTCTTCCTGGGCACCTGGTCTTACTATCATATCGGGAGTTCGCTTCTTTTCATGTGGTGGAGGTTTTTATTTGTTTGCTTTGGTTCCTGTTTTATCCTGATTTTGTATGCCTTCGGTTTCTGATTTTCTGAATTATCGATTTTGTGCTGTAAACAGGGATATGGTCATTATCCGTATTTGTCATCTATAATTATTTTGTTGATTAAAATGTATTAATAGTGAAATGAGTTTCTATAAGATTTCTCATAGTCACATGATATGAAATTGTAACTTGTTTTATTTGATTATTAAAGATTGATTAGGTCACCAATATATTTCAGTAATGAGGTTTTTTTCGCTTGAAGAAAAAAGGGGTTTTTCATTTTTTTAGAATTCGTTTTCCTGATTTTTTGGAAACGTTTGAATGCATTTCCTTTATGATTTAACGAGATAACTGTGGAATTCAAACAACTGAGTTTAGAAATATTTATTCTAGAATTTTAGATTTTTGACTTAAAATTCAAACTTCCAAACATTAAAAATCACAAATATTATTTGAAGGTTTGGGTGTAATTTTAAGTCAAAAATCTTTAGTTCTAACTTGATATTTTACATATTTTTTTGTCAAAATGTCAAATATCTTAAACTCTAAAACAGTTTAGGCTTTTGAATTCTTAAGTGTAAAACTCCTTTAGAATTATGAAGTGGGTGTACAAAAACCTGAAATATCTAAACCAGTTTTGAATATTTAAAAGTTTAGGTTTTTACTCAAAAATATAAATTCCAAAAGTTCAAACCGTTTTAAATTTATGAAATTAAGTCAACATCTAAACCTCTAAAATAAAGTAAAAATATCAAAAATCTAAAATTCCAAAACGTTTTGGAATGTTGAATTTTGAAGTGTTACACGGACCCATCATCCACGTCAGTCTCTCATTCAGTCATTGCTCTATATCAGCACCTTTTCCCGTCCGATGAATGTATTTTCTGTGGAAAAGGAAGGAGATTATCTCCAACAAGACCTCGCCGCAGCACACACAAAACAAAAGACTGATACATTAAAAGCAAAAACACAGAAATCAAACACAGTCAGACACACAAGAGAACATTATACACCAAATACTACATCAAAATACAAAAAAAAAACCGAAACAAAACCCAATGAGACAAATGGGAAATATGTGCCGACTGACAACTGTGCCACGTTAGTAGCAAAACGTGTAGTTATACGGATAATGTGCGCCCAACCTTCCTACTTTTCCGGATACATGTATCCAGAGGTATCAGAGAACGCACATTGTTGTGTATAAAATGAAAATAAAGTGTTTAATAATGCGATGCAACTAAGCAATCCTCATAATGAGCGATGAATCGGAACATTAAAACGATAAGCTAAGACTAAGGAATTAAATTCAAAACAAAGAATCAGAATAAGAATTATATATCATCAAACGGTAACAATAATAATTAAAAAAAAACAACAAACATTTCAACTAAAATAGTCCGCAAAGGAACAATCGTGAATCCCCCAAAGAAAGATTACATTAGGTATCAAAGGAGCTGTAAGAATAAGGGCTTGATTTAGCCCTGAAATCATTCGATTATTTCTTGTGCGATGTCCTTCCTTTCACAGAAAAGGTTGGTCAGGATAAAAATATGATGTATTAGAAGACTTCTCATCAATATTTTATTTCAAAAAATGTCTGAAAACGTCAAAGAGCGAACGAAAATATAACAAAATGCATTTTTACATAGATTTTAAGTGTTTTATGTTTGATCCCCTCTTATTTCAAAAATGAAAAAAGAAAGAATAAGTTTGAAACCATTATGTCAATGTAATCGTTAAAATACGCAATCCGGAAACTGAAAACCATTTCATCTTATACTAAATAGCCACATTGTCAGATTTCAGGCGCGAAGTACACACTGTGTAGAAACAGACATCTTTATATCGTTTATTTCATTCATGTATGTTTTACATTTCATCAGAATCCGCTCAGAATAGATTGTTCCATTGTATAAAAGAAGAAATGGACAACTTTTATCTATCTTACCGCTTTTAAGTCAGATTCTTAAGAAAGCCCATCCCCCCTTTTTCGTTTTTCGTTCCACCCCGAGTTACAGAACCCAACTTGGTCAGAAAATTGGCATAAATAAAAGTTTTGGCCATATTACATTGCTGAGACTGAGGATCACTTACAAGGGTTTAGTACCCGAAACGTGCATGTCTGGTCCATGCTGTAAATTTATCAGGTTTTAAATGATGCTATTGAATTTAAAGACGTTTAACATTTGAACTACTTGGTGAGTGTCACTGCTGGTGGACCAAGAGTCCCCGAGGGCACATGTAGCCAAGTTCGATCAACTTTGGTTGATCGTCTGTCTCTTCAACGCATTTGAAATTTTCTGTTACAAAATTTCTTGAAATTTCTAAAACGTGGGTCCTGTAGCATCATATCACACCCATTCTGCTACGTCTTTTGGTACATTTTTGGACATAATAATTTTCATACTTTTTGGCCATATTACATTGTTTAGACTGAGGATCACCGACGAGGGTTTAGTACCCGAAACGTGCATGTCTGGCCCATGCTGTAAATTTATCAGGTCTTAAATGATGCTATTGAATTTGAAGACGTTTAACAATTGAAGCACATGTATTTCGGGGTTTTCCATATCTAAATATTCTCAGAACTTTACAGATGTTGATAAATAATGAGAACAGAGCGATTTCATTGGTCAGGTCAGAGATGAGAAAATCTTATAAGGATAGAGCAGTGCTCTATCGCTAATACAGTCTTATGTGTTTTTGAAAATCTTATAATACAGTGTATTAAGGGTCTACACACGGTTAGATTCTGTATCATAATACAAGTCTTATAAGACAAATCTTACCGTGTGTACCGGGTTTATACTGTAACTCCATCGGAACTTGTCAAATTATACGATACAATAATTTAATGTGACATTCACCTTGTCGACAGAAAGGCACGTTGTCACCTAGTCTGTAGGAAATGACAACATATTACAAGGAAATACAGGCAACAATGCTAGAAAAGACATTTCAAATTTGTAGCGAGGATAGGAAATATCATAGATAATTACGAGTTAGTTACGAGTATGACAATGCTCAAAGAAAGATAGATAGTGAAGCTACGAGGGCTGATTGATACGTTGTGAGCCTCGTATTTAAGTATTTCAATATTATCAAACATTTTGAATTATTTTTCTATAAATCCCAATCAATATTTATATTGCCATCGGTTTTTAAGATAAGGAGTTCTTTAAAAGTGGTATTGAGGGCCTTAAACACCGATGGCAAAAAGTGTATATATACTGAAGGGGATTATGTAGTAAAAAAATTCAAAATGTCTGATAAAATTCAAATTCATTCTAGGGACTGATCTGCAACTGCAACAGAAACCATTGGAGTTGGAAGTTGTATTGCCAATATTGAATAAGAAATATGCGCCAGTGTCTGCCTCAACAAGGTTATCTCTGTAAAGCATTATAATTGACCATTGTCAGTACTTAAAAAAGTTTTGGAAAGCATAAAAGCATAAATCGGCTCCTTATAAAAAAAGAACAAGCAATGATATAAGTGTCCTTAATAAAAGTGTACTTGTAAGCTTTTCACTTTTATATGATTAACTCGTCGTCAGGGAAGCCATCTTGTGAAGGCTTGCAAAGTGTCTATGAAAATTGAGAGCGAACTACTACTTGTACATCAATTCGTGACAAAAAATTTTCAATCGCATGAGAGAGAGAGAGAGGGAGAGAAAGATAGGGGGAGAGAGAGTCGCTCGCTGAAAACACTTCAAAACAGCACATGTATATGTATATTAGACTACTAGTACCTGACCCAAACCAGCCTTTGATGGTTATTTGAACAGTTAGGGACTGGGTTAGGGTCAGGATAGATCCAATATTGAAAACCGTTGATTTCAGCCGACGATTCGCATGTCCACTCTTTCATACACAATTGCGACTACTGACACATCACAATCGCCAGATGAATGATATATTTAACCAATTTATGTTGTATCATCGGTCATGTTGCTTCTGAACAAAATTCCAACTATGAAAAATTGAAGAATTGAAGTAATGATGCGAAGAATTGAAGTGATGTTGCGAATGATTGGTGAATTGAAGACATGATGCGAAGAATTGAGGAAATGATGCGAACAATAGAAGAAATGATGAGAAGAAACGATCGTTTCTTTGCATAATTACTTCAGGTTTTCGCACCATTTCTTATTTCTTTGCATCATGTCTTCGCATCATTACTTCAATTCTTCGCCCGGTAATATATAGTAGGGCGAAGAAGTGAAGAAGCGATGTGCCCTAATGAACACCGAATTTATCCCCTAACCTCCTCAATACAATACATTTATTTGTATCATATATATAATTTGGATAATAGAAACGAAAACGCTTTATATCAAAATGTATGTCGGTAGCAAAATTCGATTAACTTCGATTGATTGTTTCTTCAACGCATTCAAATATTTCTGTTATCAAAATGTCTTCAATTTTCTAAAACGTAGGTCCTGTAGCATCGTATCCCACCCATCCTGCTACGTCTTTCGGTACATTTTTAAAGATGATAACTTTCACACTCTTTGACCTTATTGCATTCTTTAGATTGAGGATCACTGACGAGAGTTAAGTACCCGAAATGTGCATGTCTGGTCCATACTGAAAATTTACCTGTTCTTAAATGATTATTGATTTGAAGATGTTTCACATCGGTCTATCTAAGGGATTATTTAAGGAATGTTTCTAAAATTCTTTTTGGTTATGGGAAATAACCTCAAAAAGCCGATGCACAAACGGTATAATTTGCGTCTTCGTTCTTGAGGTAAAATTCAGTGTATCAAGTTTACGGGATCCGCCATTTTGCTTAATTTGGGAAGTAGTTCCTCAGAAGGGGACGTGTCCTAATATTTTTCACGTTATGGAAAATAACCCCAACTTTTAAGCCAATGAAAATCCTTGTTACTTGCAAAATTAAATTATTTACCAGTGACACTTTATAATTTTGATGAAGACTGTTTACATGAGACAGCCCTGGGATGATAAGGCGAAGGACGGATAAGTATATTTCCTGGGTTGAACAGAACATTACTGATAAATACCAGTAGGTCAAGACTTATCGACCTCCTTAAGGGAGATAAAGGTACTGTTTAACTTATGGCTCTTATTGCTTCAAGAGTTACGAAACACCCTCGATTATGGCAGTCTTACTAACACTAGCGGGGATCATTGTCACATGTATTATTTGCTACAACATTTTCAGATATTTGGATGAAAAATGGAGGGAAGGAAGAATTACTAACATCGTGAACCGTTACGTGCTGGTAACGGGTTGTGATTCCGGATTTGGAAATGCGATAGCCAAACATTTAGACAAACTTGGAGCCAGGGTCTTTGCCAGTTGTTTGACGGAAAAAGGGGAAAAGGACATCAAATCTGCTGGTTCATCTCGCATGATAACGTTAAGATTGGATGTAACTGATCATGAAGCGATTTCGAAGGCTGTCCAATTCGTTAAGAAGACACTTCCGGCTGATGGAGGTTACTTTTTTTTCTTTCATTAAAATGCTTTTAAAAAAAGATACAATATGTCTCACTTCGGAATGCTGTTCATTCCGGGGTTCGCAACCGTTCCGATGGGAATTCATACGATTTGGCCTTGCCTTATCGACTTTAAACTGAAAAACTGTTAGGAACTTCTTTGATGTTTAGTAATTGTTCTTATACGATAACAGATATGTTTTATATGCCATTTTTCTTTGCATGTATTCTTCCATGTGTATGTCTTAATCAATGCCGAATTTTGCAGTATTTCATATATATATGTAACCCGGTATTCCTCTTCTTCTTTTAATAATATGTCATATATGATGGCAGAAAGGAAATATATACCAGATATGTTAGTAGAACAAAGTCCTTGTACTATGAAGTTCGAACAAGATGGTTTGCTTTTGTAACCTGGAACGATTTTTGTCTTTTATATATGATTATCTGATGCACACAATTCATCGATTTTTTTTTATTTCTTACAGAGCTATGGGGGGTCGTCAATAATGCAGGATTGCAGACTTTACATGCTCCTATTGAAATCCATAACGTCAACGACTTCGAAAAAACAATGGCGGTAAACTTATTTGGTACAGTTTATGTCACGAAGGCGTTCCTACCGTTGCTAAGGAAGTCACGTGGTCGAGTTGTAACCATATCCAGTGACTGTGGTTTCATCACGTGGCCAGGCAGATCATCTTACTGTATATCAAAACATGGAGTGGAATCTTTTACAGATGCTATCAGGTAGATGCATCGCTGTCGTTTCTCTACTTTTTCCGGTCTGTCACAGTTTCCTTTTCATATTTTACTACATGTTCTATACCTGTATATGCAATTTCAATTTATTAAGGTATAAATATACCATATTTGTCGCATTCGTCTAACTATTATTGAGTAAATGAAAAACGGTAGCTTGCCTTAAGTTTGCTTCTGCTGACATGATTTCATAGTCCAAATCATTTTACAATAAAAATTTATTATCAAAACCTAGTTTGGCATAAAATAATCGTTGCTAAAAAACAATTATCTATGAATGAAAATCAAACACCAAAACCGAATTTTATTCTATGAATCATAATAAGAAGGCTTACAAATTTCTTTAAGAATGTAAAACATAAATTCTTCAATCTACAGCCTTGTACCAGCGCATTTTAGGATATTGCACTCTGACTCACTTTGAGGACAATGTTCTATTACGAGCCTTGTCCAAATTAACCTCTGTAAAGAGGACAGGGTCCCGACCACCTGTCATTTCTGAATGTCAGTTAAACTACTCGGGTGATAACATGCATGAGCTTGCTTCAACCGGCAGTTTTTCGCACGCCTTCTGTTTTTGTATCTATTTACATATCAATCTGTGTGTTTCTTTGGCCCCTGCGTCATGATGTCTTTTTGTGTGGTCATCTTAAGATGAGGAGTTTATTTTACACCACAATTGTGCGTTCTTTGGGATCTCTGGGTAATAGGAAATGTGGGAAAGTTGTGCACACGTGATCCGCATAACCACACAGGCTGCTACTGGCATTGCAGATGGCCGTTTTAAGTCGGCTAACTGCCCATTGGTCTCGTCGGTTTATGTTTTGTAGTCATTTGTGTTTGATGTTTCAATGATGTGATTTATTGTTCATCACGAGAAAAGAAAAATCGGACAGACAAGAACACATTATATGCTAAACTCAAGAAAACTACTAATTTTAGAATCTTTCTATTCATTATAGGAGGGAGATGTACCACGTTGGAATCAAAGCGAGTACCGTCCAACCAGGCGCTTTTAAAACATCCATTGTCTCACCAGAAGGCATGGATGCCCAACTAAAAAGGGCGTGGGATAAGAGCGACGAAGAAGTGAAAGACTACTATGGAAACGGATTCTATCAGGAATGCAAGTTAATTTTATAAATGTATCTGTAAATATATATGCACAACGATGTAATTCCCTGTGACAAAAAATATTGAAAGGGACGTGTCGCATTCCGGAATGTAAACGTGTGTACGTCACAATGCATAAGCTCTACAGAGACATGCTGAGACGGCTGCAAACTGAACCCGCGGTGACCTAAATTTTAACGTACCTCTTTATCGGGAGAAACGCGATTTCAGAAAGGACAAAAACGAAACTGACAATTGTGGTGAATATATATACTTTGTGTTTTATTACGGGTATGCAACGCATACGGGTATGTAGGAAAGGATGGGATCTCCAACAACACTAGGTTGCAGCACCCACAGCAAAACCCCAAAACACCCAATACAAAAAACAAGAAAAAAATACAAAAAAACACAGAACAGACATCCACAGAAAGAGACGCAAAAGGGATAAGGAACACCAACTCACACCATAGAAACATTAAACACAAAAGACCACACATTAACCAACGAGACCAATGGGCAACCGGTGCCGACTTAGGACTTGCATACTCAAGTACACAAATCATGACACTTTTTCTCGGTGTAAAGCAACATAAATATTTTACAAGTTCAAAGTTGCATTATACATAAGGACACTAGTTTCCATAGCTACATGAGAGAGAACTTAAAACAAAGGATCGACGTTAGGATGTAAAAATCACAATCAAGGACCTTACGAATCCAGGTGAAAATCAAAACAAAAGAAAACAAGATAAGGGGTCAAGGAAAATAGCAATTATCCACAATTGAAATAAACATGACAGAAATACCCATCAGTTATTCTGTCTCATAGTCGAGAGGGCAAGGCAAAATCATTAGATTTTCCACAGGAACGGTTGCGAACCTCGGAATGAACAAAATTCCGAAGTGAGACCAGGTGCCGGGGGAGAGTCAGCGTCTCCTGATTGCATGCAACACCCGTCGCAACACGTCCACAGGTACCTGTCAAAATCGGTGATTGTCTTGATGTACATTTTGATGTTCACATCCCATCCATCCTGCTACGTCGTCTTTCGGTAAATTTTGGGACATAATATTTTTCACACTCTTTGGTAATATTACATTGTTAAGATTGAGGATCACTGACGAGGGTTTATTACCCGAAACGTGCATGTCTTTTCCATGCATGCTGAAAATTGTTCTGTTCCTATATGATGCTATATTGTGTTTGAAGACGTTTAACATAAGTACCACTTGGTGAGTGTCACTGCTGGTGGACCAGGAGTCCCCGAGGGCACATGTTGTCAAGTTCAAACAACTTCGGTTGATCGTCTCTTTAACGCTTTCGAAAATTTCTATAATAGACATTTCTTGAAATTTCTAAAACGTTGGTCCTGTAGCATCATATCCCATCTATCCTGCTCCGTCTTTCTGTAAATTTTGGGACATACTATTTTTCACACTCTTTGGTATTATTTCATTGTTTAGATTGAGGATCAATGATGAGGGTTAAATACCCGAAACGTGCTTTTCTGGTCCATGCTGCAAAATCTGTTCTTAAATGATGCTATTGAGTTTGAAAAGTTTAACATCCAAAGCTATCTAAGGTCCTCAGCTGGTTATCAAGAAAACAAAATATTACTATAACATAATATTCGTCTTTTAGTCTAAATAATGATACTGGAATGCCAATTTCGCCGGGCAAATAAGAATTAATTACATGTATCATATTTCATTCTGCCTATAGTTTGACCGATTTTATTATATCTTTATAGGTTCAAACATGTATCACAGAGTCCCGTCAGTACAGGATCATGATATTAGTCCTGTCATCGATGCTGTGGAGCATGCACTGTTCTCTGTTAATCCCAAGAGACGTTATTTAGCCGGAAAAGACATAAACGGGTGGATCTACCCTATATCACTGTTACCGGTTTGGATATTAGATTGGTACATAGCGATGACGCCACCTGACAAGGCAAAGAATTAATTGGTTATTGTAAAAAATAAAAGCAAATTGAGTCTGATGAATCAATTATTTATTGTATCATCAACAAGACTCTACGCTGTACAGTGTACATAAACATAAAATTATTATTTTGTACTTATAACTGAAATAAATATTTCATTAGTATTCTGTATTATTGTTTATGCTCAATTTTTCATTTCATTGAGTTCATGAGGAAAATGAGTGTACGTTACTTTATTGCGATTGAATGGCATCATCACCAAACAAGAAATACTTACCTGATATGCACATCGAGAATACCACCCAATTTTACAAGTTTCCATGAAGCGACGGGTGTTGCATACAATCAGAGGGCACCTGGTCTCAAATCGGAATATTATTCAATCCGAGCTATGCACCCGTTCCAATGGGAATTCTAATAACAGTTGGCAAAATAACTATGAACTTGCACGCTAGTTCATTTTTTGCACCCACCATCCCTTGGAGATACTGGAAAACAAATACTACCATCAAGGAGGGGATACCAAAAAGATATCCTTGTCTTAGCCCTATGGGGAAAGATAACATTTTCATGTGCCTTTTGACTGTAATGTCAATTGTGACGTCATACATGTGATTGCTGCGTTAGCCGATCAAAACTATGAAAAAGAATACGTCAAATCTATTTTTAGCGCTTTTAGACAGTGGGAGAAAAATAATCAATCCCAAGGTGTCATCAGGGACACGGAAATCATACCGTCGTGTCCAGGATTTGCTTTTGTCCACGACTCGACAAGCCTCGTCGTGGTACAAGCAATTTCTAGACACTGGGTTGGATTAATAGGTTCTATCACGATCTACTGTGTGAGAAATAAAAATTTACACCTTTCATCTTCATCTTTTCTCGAGTGGAGCGTAGCGGAACGAGGGAAAAGATGAAAAATATCCGTCATGAGTGTAAATATTTATGTCTCACTCAGTAGAAAGTGAAAGAATCTATTTCTTCTTCATTTCTACTTCTTGACAACGGTAACTACGCACTGTCGAGACAAAATGCTAACCGGTAGAGGAAAGTGGTGAATTAGATAACGATCGTGCTTTTCTTACTGATAAAGAGAATTTTACAATAGTTTGTCCCTCGTCTACAAAATCACACGATAGCCCTCTAACGTCAAACTCAAGCTTCTTCAACATGTCATTTCCATTAACTGGAGGTACTTTCAAAAGCCGCTCGCGTCTTTAGTATAAGATTCAATTGGAGGCTTTGAGACAACTTATGTGTCTCCAATGGCTGTGTAACATGGTACGAGCAAAACTGGAGAAGAATTGTCCCTGATCACATTTGGGGATAGATTCTATTAATCTTATAAACAATCTTCCTTGAGACAACTTATGTGTCTCCAATGGCTGCCTCACAAGGTCCGAGCAAAACTGGAGAAGAATTGCTTGTCCCTGATCACATTTAGGGATAGATTCTGTTAATATTATAAACAATCTTCCTTGAGACAACTTATGTGTCTCCAATGGCTGCCTCAAAGGGTCCGAGCAAAACTGGAGAAGAATTGCTTATCCCTGATCACATTTAGGGATAGATTCTATTAATCTTATAAACAATCTTCGGAGTCCATGATAAATAAGGAATGTACTGGAGGTGGCGCAGTACAAATGTGCCGCTAATTTGTAACATTTAAATAAACATCAAAGAAGTACCTAGCAGTTATTCAGTCTCAAAGTCGAGAAGGTAAGGCCAAATCGTGAGAATTCCCATCGGAACGGTTGCGAACCCCGGAATGAACAACATTCCGATGTGAGACCAGGTGACCGTGGAGAGTCAGCGTCTCCTAATTACATGCCCGTCTCAACAGCTCCATGGAATAAATATGACCGAGAGGAAAGCTTTAACCTTTTTTTTCAATTTTCGCGCAGAATTATATAAAAGAAAAAAAAAAACAAAATAAACGATAGCGAATTGGGGAGTTTCGCTCATAAGCCCCCTTGAACAAAATTTAGAATAAGAAAAATGACCACTTACCAAAATGAAAATAATTGTAAGCCGCGCCACCTTGAATGATTTCAATAGAAATTATAGCTAAGCGAAGCAAGCACGCGTGTCCGAAGGGCTTTAATGGTAACACATATATAAGAAACAAGTAGGAAAATTATCGAAAATAGGGGAAAAAGATACATACTAACACTTTCAATTTTCTTCAACCAAGCTGCCAATGATGGGCACCGCCATTTTGAAAATGCCCGGATGATTTATCGTATTTTCGTATTTCTAGGTGAACACGTTCTTTATTAATATTCAGATACCATGACATACATGTATGATATACCACTGAATAAGACAGCATATATAAAATCTAGGATGAAAAGTTGTGAAATGGTTGAAAAGTGTCAGGTTATATGTCTGTTAGAGGAGATTGAAAATTTTTGAATCCTTTGTTTCGTATCCAATATGAAAATTTTTGAATCCTTAGTTACGTATATAAACACTGCAACGCACGACGGTCCATGTAAATTTTGCCGGAATCTTCCCGCATCGTCTTCGCTTCAAGGGCTTTGCCATAAATCATATTAGTTATATATATATTTACTGTCGTTCAAAATTGTAATCCCATCGATACCAAAGCCTGCCGAACATGACAATAACTAAGGCTACTACATTTTGTACTATATGGCCGTAGATTTGGTGTTCTGGTGATTCGTTGTTTTACCACTTCGTCAAAATTTTCCTTAAACTTTACTTTTGAAGTTAGTTTTTTTTCCAAAAAGGTGCGACATCACCGACCCTCGATATTGTTTATTCTAATGCAATGTCGCTTTAACGTCGAATTTCATTGGATGTTTGCTCCTTAGGACGACAGTAAAACTAGAACATACTAGGCTTTGACGTTCCTAACGTCACGTTTCGCCTTATATTCACAAAAATAAAGATTGCATTAGAATGGGAATAACTAGATACTGACGTTATGTTTGCGGACGATAATGGCTGATTTTACGGTGCAAACATCCGTTTTTTTTTCTGGCTCCGCTAGCGCGTCGCAAGAAAAACTCAGTTTGCGACCGTAAAATCATCATTTACCGTCCGCAAACATAACTTCAGTATCTAGTCATTCCCTAATTTACCGTCTGCAAACATAACGTCAGAAACTAGTTATTCCCTAATTCACCGTCTTCAAACATAAGAAGCAAGTAATTTCCTAATCTACCGTCTGCAAACATAACGTCAGAACCGTCTGCCAACATAACGTCAGAAGCAAGTTATTCCTTAATTTGATGATGCTATTTTTGTTTTATGGTGTTGTTACAAGTATTGTCTCCGTTTGTTGGAGAAGGTCACTTTTTATCACAAGAGAAATTTCCACTGTTTACAAAGAAATATTGGACAATGAAACGGAGACAATGATACAGCTGCACAGAAACACAAAGGACAACTTATCTGATAAACTATCTCCTGTGCAGCGAAATTCATTATAGAATGAATTGTAGGCGACGCTGTCAAAAGGCGCCGTACTAATATTTTATATAGTATCACATTTATCATGAGTTAAAGAAGATCCTGACGATAATCTCAACAGAACTCACAATAGAGCACAAAATTAAGCATCGACGGACCCCTAGGTGGGACCAGGTACTCGGGAGGAGTAAGCATCCCCTGTTTGGCTAGCCGCATCCGCCGTCGATGTTCAGACACGAAAATGAAAACAATATCTAAAATACATGCACTCTCTAAGATTATGTTATATAGTATCAATGTATTTAGGACCAAAATGAAAGACCATAGCTCATCCCAATTTCTGTCTTAGCATTTCCCGAAGTTTCGCTGATTGGCTACCGATTGACCACAAATAATTGCAAACAACGCCACCCGAATAGATTAGATAAATCTACACTTAAGGTAGAGCAATCCTCAGGTTTCAGATGCTCATATTTCCAAAATAACAATCTTTACAATATTTTCATCTCCATATATTTTAAAAAAGCTTATGTTAAACCTGATATAACAACTAAAATATAATTCAGGGTTTCATGAATATACCGAGAACTTAAGCCGTTTGAACTTTAACATTGGACCCTATGGGAAAAGTAAGAAAAATCCAATTATAGAGGTGATAAAATGTAACTATTAAAGTACCTTTTCCCAAACCCTTATTTGTTTGATAATCTGAACAATATTCTGCAGAGAAAAAATAGGGTATCCAGGCAAAACTTACCAGAAATTCTGACCTGAGAGATATTCTACCTTAAATGTAATTCCATTGATTCTAAACCGTGCCAAAGATGATAATTTCCTGTAAAAATCAACTTAAACATTTGTTGTTTAGATATTTTAAATTCATACAAATTACAGGGGAGAATTAGATCTATAGCAATGTTAAACGTCATTAAATTCAATAGCATCATTTTAAACCTGATAAATTTACAGCATGGACCAGACATGCACGGTTCGGGTACTAAACCAATTGCATGTGTGTGCCGACAGTCAAATTGATCTTAACGAAATTTCGATTCTACAAAAAAATTCTGTGGAGATTTAAATACTACAATCAAATTAAAAATACTACAAAGAAGCAAAAGTGAATCCCCAATGGAGAGGAGATCAGGTACCTGGGGAGAGTAAGCATCTCCTGTTTGCTGGCAACACCCGTCACTTAGGCCGTGCAGAAAAAAAAGATCCTATCCAGTAAATTGTTAAATTCGGTGTTAAATTTGGTGCTTTAAATGGTTCTAACCTAAAATATCTTCCAACTAGAAGGACAGCGAGATGTTATAACGTTTAATATTTTCATATTGAATATTTTAAAAGGTCATATGACCTGATGACGATGTGTTCTCAGCTCTACTTGACTTTTATGATAAGATAGTATAATACTTCACCTATTTAATGTTAAAGGTCTTATGATTTATTAACCTGTATCTAATTGAACCTTGCTCTAATAATGGGACCTTTTTTGTCTATGCTATGGTTTTTATCTAGCCTCCTTGTTTGTTATTGTATATTTTTGTTGTTGGAAAATAGATGGAGAGATGCAAAAATAAGAAATACCAGGAACCGTTACGTACTTGTAACAGGATGTGATTCCGGATTAGGAAACGCAATAGCAAAACATCTCGAAAAACTTGGCGTCAATGTTTTTGCAAGTTGTTTAACAACAGAAGGAGAGGAAAATTTGAAAGCGATGTGTTCTTCCAGATTGGTAACTTTGAGGCTTGATGTTACAAACAAAGAGTCAATATCAAAGGCGTTCCATTTTGTAAAGGAACATCTTCCGACCGAGAAAGGTATGGATGTCTTACTTTAACAATACAGAAATAACGAAATGTTATTTCATCGCCGGCGGAGAGAAGCCACTAGGCAAAAGCTACCAAACATAACATCTGATTTTGGAACTTCGGAAAATTATTCTTCACCAGTGACACTTTAATATTGTTGTCATTTTCTTGCGTGAACATCGACAGCGGGTGCGGCTAGCCAAACAGGGGAAGCTTATTTACTCCTCCCGGGCTAAGTAACAATAATTATAATAATTATTTAAGTGCAAGCGGCACCCACTTTCTTATGAGGTATTTTCAATAAAATATTGTAAATAAAAAATCATTAAAGGAAAGCTCAATATGATTAAAACCAGATATCTACATGTTCCCGATTTTGGTACGCGACATAACAAAATAGATCTAGTTTTAATCAGATTGAGGAAACCTTCAGGGGACTTAACCTCCTATTTTTTATAATACTGAAATAGAAAAAGAAGCTTAAAATAAAGGGATTTTCAGATGCACAGTATTTATATATAGAGAAGCTTAGATTGAAAAAAAAGCCACTGAAATAATTCCATGAAACACATGTCAAAAAGCACAACGACTGTCCGACGTTCCCTTCTTTAGTAATTAATCTGAGTATGAATAATGAAAAGCAAACAATTATACGATTCGAAAAGCTAATTAATGAACACGTACTATACAGATATTTTAATTTACTAATATATGTTTTTATTTAGAATTATGGGGTATTGTCAACAACGCTGGACTGCAGACGCTCCATGCACCTATTGAGCTTCACAGCGATAGCCATTTCGAAAAGACGATGGCAGTTAACTTATTCGGTACAGTTTATGTCACGAGGGAGTTCCTGCCGTTGCTAAGGAGGTCACGTGGTCGAGTTGTAAACATTTCCAGTGATGCTGGCCTCATGACGTGGCCTGCGAGGTCCGCCTACTGTATGTCCAAATATGGAGTAGAGTCTTTCACAGATTGCATCAGGTAAATTCATGTATATAGAGAAATTACCATAATGGTGATTTTAACAGTTACGGTGATAACAGCGGAACACACACGGGAAGAAAAAAAAAACAAAAGCTGACATAAGCAGTAAATAGATTTAAAAAACCTAAGTGGCATTCTTTCTTCGGATAATTCTACACAGTTTTAGCATTTCCTACAGAACATATAATAGTGAAACGGTTGTACCTTTGATCTTCCTTCTTTTAACATGAGCCATGAACAAGAGGTAGGCTACCTTTTTACATGACGAATGCTAACTAGAAAAGCGGCAAGAGTTATACAAATGAAGAGTTGTCTCGTTTATAATGTAATATTTACATATGACCATTCATTTGTATAGAATTTACACTGTGATTATAGGAGTATAAACGCGGTGGTGTGCTTTGAACTATGACGTCATTGTAACTTGGCTTGATTTGAACTTGACGGTGCGTAGTAACAGAGCCTTAGCAACAAAGTTTTATTCGTATTTCAACGTCATTTAAGCATGAAAAACTTGAATGTAAATATATATAATAACTGTCTTTTGGAATGTGATTATACTGTGATAACCTACAATGGATCCAAGAATTATGTTTTTCATGATGTGCTAACGCGCATTATGGAACATAATTCCTGGCTCCATTGTAGGTTATCACAGTATAATCACATTCCAAAAGACAGTTATTCTATAAATATTTACATTCCAACTGCGTTTCCCTTATATGAAGCTACCAAACCAACTGCAATGCATTTTTCGATATTCGCAAGAGCCTATCACGTGACAAAATGCGGATTAATTTCCCATAAAATGCCCATTTTATTTAATGCTTCAACACAGATTCAAATCCCATTATCAATCGATGCCGTCTACCCCCAGTGATTAAATGGGTCAAAATCAAGGTCACCCACATGTACACTTCCAAGAAGTGTGACGTAGTAAGTCGATCACGCGTCACACCAGACGAAATTCAAGGACGACCTGCACTGTCGTTTACGGAATGATGCCATGTTTTGATGGGCGAATTCAGACATAAGTGGATCAAATATTCAATATTTAGGATGAGGATTTGCTCCACTTGTGGCATTTATCAACAGTGAATTTATTTTTGCTTCTTATGGAATTATACAGATCAGAAATATTTCGTATCAGCGAATGTTGTACCACGTTGAGGTAGGTCATGAAATTTTCGTGTATTTCTATTTGTATCGTTTTGCACGGCTGTACTTTTATTCAGTTTTGATAGAAATGTTCAAAATACAACCATAAACAAAATTCACTTTCTTATTTTTCTACAATGTTTCAATACAGAAGGTACTACTTCAGCTAGCAAAAAACGCCGAACGTTCGTTTGCTGTTACGTCAAGTGACGTTCTCCCTCCGCAGTGACATTTCAAATTGAAAGAAACGGGATGGAAAGGGACAGAAACAAATTAATTTACACGTAAAATGTAAATATAAGGATTGTTTTTCAGCTTTTGCGCTTTATCGTTGTGTATTGGCAGTAGGGAATGGAAACAAAATTCGTGAAAAGCACTTCGTGCTTTACATATTTTGTTTCCATTCCATTTTGTCTCCAATACACACCGATAAAGCGCAAAAGCTGAAAAACAATTCTTGAATAATTACACGGATATGTATGATTTTACAAAGACATTAATGTTATCTAATTCATGAACTCAATTTCCCATTCTTCTTCCTTCTTCAAGATGGCATTTTTGTAAAGTCTATGTTACGTCAAGTGACGTTCTCCCTCCGTAGTGACATTTCAAATTTAAAGAAACGGGATGGAAAGGGACAGAAACAACTTAAGTAACACGTAAAATGTAAATATAAGGATTGTTTTTCAGCTTTTGCGCTTTATCGATGTGTATTGGCAGTAGGGAATGGAAACAAGATTCATGAAAAGCACTTCGTGCTTTACATATTTTGTTTCCATTCCCTACTCCAATACACACCGATGAAGCGCAAAAGCTGAAAAACAATTCTTAAATAATTACACGGATATGTATTACAAAGACACTAATGTAATCTAATTCATGAACTCAATTTCTCATTCTTCTTCTTTCTTCAAGATGGCATTTTTGTAAGGTCTATGTTACGTAATCAAAATTCATAGCATCATTTAAGAACAGATAAGTTTACAGCATGGACCAGACATCCATTTTCGGGTACTTAAGAAGTCTTGTCAGTGATCCTCAATCCAAACAATATAATATGGCCAAAGACTATGAAAAATATGTGGAAAAAATACCGATAAACTTAGCAGGATAGGTGGGATATGATGCTGCAGGACCCAATTTTCAGAAATTTCGAGAAAAAAATTGTGAACAGATATTGTCGAATGCTTTTTAATATCTTTTTTTTCAGAAGGGAAATGTACTATGTAGGGATCAATGCAAGTACTGTTACTCCAGGAGCATTTAAAACGTCTATTGTATCACCGGCTGGAATGACTGCACAGCTGGAAGATGCATGTAGTAGAGTCAGTGAGGAAGTCAGAGATTTCTATGGAGATGGGTTCTACGAGGAATGTAAGATGTAAACCTTTTTTTGTTTCATATTGGGAATAATTAATTCATATTGAATAGAACAGGAGCCCGACCCCCCCCCCCCCCCCTCTTTTTTTTAACTCATACATGTGCATGTAGGCTTTCCAGTCAAATATATATCGTATATCTATATATATATATATTTAGGATTGATTTATTTCACATGTATAAGAACATTTTTAAAAGAAGTAATTACACATTAGATTATTTGGAGATAAATTGCTTATGCCACGAACAGTAAAACAAAATAAAATTTGTATTGAAGCCCTAATATGTGACCGATATCATTAGATGCACAGTTATCCTGGCACAGCTTTTGGAAGAATGTTGCATGCATGATAAATTATTATAACTGAGGAATCTAACATTTGAATCAGTAATTTTCACATAACCGGTCAAAAAAATAAATTATGAAATGAATAATGAGAAGTTTTCCTGAAAACGACTGCCATCTTGACAAAAGTGGACATTTTTATTTCTCGAGGTGTATCTATAGTATGTATTTAAAGTAAGGCATATAAAGGATGATAGTGCTAAATTTCATGCTTTCCTGAAATATGCATAACGAATGGTATCAGAGGGGCATCAGCATAATAGAAATGTTTTTTTCTATCTCTACTGTCATTAATGAGATAAAGAAGATCCTGACGACGATCTCAACAGCACTCACAAAAGAACACAAAGTTGAGCATCAACAGACCCCTAGAAAGCAAGAGGTGGGACCAGGTGCCCGGGAGGAGTAAGCATTCCCTGTCTGGCTAGCCGCACCCGCCGTCGATGTAACGAAATAGATGTTTCCATCTTCTATCTCTATATCAACAGGTCGCAAGTACTTCCGCTTTATTCCTTCATTCCAAATGCCTGACCTCAGTCCTGTTCCTACTGCCGTTGCGCATGCGCTCTTTTCACTACACCCAAGGCGACAGTACCATGTGGATAGCTTTTTGAAATGGAGAAGATATCCTTTCGCCCTGTTACCGGTTTGGATTTTAGATTGGTACACCGCCATGACTCCCCCGGACATGGCAAGTTAAAGGACCTTAATGTTGAGAATCACCTCTGCCAAACCGAAAAGTAGTTTCTAATTTTTTTTTATTTTTACACTTTTCATGAATGACATTAAGTAATAAATGATATTTTGATGAGATATATAAAAAATGAAATAAATTTACGTTAAATGGCCCCGTTCTGATGGGAATTCTCACGATTTGGTCTTGCCTTCTCGACTTTGAGACTGAATAACTGTTAGGTACTCCTTTGATGTTTATTATTATTAAATAAATTGCATAATGTTCATTTTCTTTAATTGCTAATCACAATTTTACCTTTACACTGCTTTTCATTTTTCAGTTTTATGATATATGATACTATGTATTAAAACAAAAAGTCATGAAGAAGTATATTTTAATTTCATGTTCTTTTTCATGTTATTTCAAAGAATTTTAATAAACAATTCTTCAATTATAGAGTTTTTTTTATTTGAAACAGGGACAAGGAAATCCAACCCGAGTGTTGTACCACGACAAGGCTTGCCTAGTCGTGGCCTAAAGCAAATCCTGGACACGAGGATTGGATTTCCGTGTCCCTGATCACATCAGGGGATTGATTATTTTTCTCTCACTGTCTTTTTAAAAGAGCTCAAAAATTATGTTTTCATGTATTGTTTTTTCATATTATGAGCAGCAGTCATGTATGACGTCACAATTACGTTACAGTTAAAACACTTCCGGAATTGACTTATCTCACCCTGTAGGGTGAGCCAACATTTTTCCTGTCGCGGACAAATCAGTCTCAAGTGAGAGAAAAATTGCTCTCTCACCCAAGACAGAGATATCTACAGATTTACCCGTCCTGAGACAACTCTGTCTCGCAACCCCGAATGTTTATCTCGAATCCCCTATTGTGACGTCAGAGACGTTTACGTAAATTTAGTAGTGTTTTGACGTCACATGGAGCGACATTTAATGCAAAAGAAGCAATGTTTGTTCATGAATTATGTGAAAATATATCGGTGAGAGAAAAATAATCAATCACCCCTTTGTACAAGGACAGAGAAATCCCACCCTCGTACCAAAGATTTGCAACGTCCACGACTCGGCAATCCTCGTCGTGGTCTGCAAATCTTTGATACTCTGGTGGGATTTCCCTGTCCCTGTACAAAGGGGTGATATACCGGTATTCTATTATTCTTGCACATTGGATAGGCTGATTCCCCTTTTCAGCGGTGCTGGAGAATCCATGAAAGGTCCTGTCTCATTGCAGAAGACATGGTCCCGACCACATGTCCTCTATACATTGTCAATATTGAAATATATGTCAGTCGAACTCCTCGGGTAACATGCATGAGCTCGCTACAGCCGGAACATCACGGGTTGTATTTCGTACGCCCCCCCCCCCCCCCCCCCCCCCCCATTTTATTTTACATACCGTATATCGGGTAATTTTCGCGTCGGGTATATTTCGCGAAAATGACCCCAAAAAGGTGTGTCTATTTTCGTTAATCTATTAATAAGGTCAAGGGTCAAGGGTTTATATCTGTGTCTTTTTTTTTCGCCATGTTCATTTTTCGCGTTTTGATGAATCTCGCGAACTTAACGAAAATTAGACACCTGTGTTCCTGCGTTTTTCTGTCTTATTTGTGTGGTCGTCTTACAATAAGGAGGTTATTTTACACTATTGTGCGATCCTTGAGAAGTTTGGGTTACTGGAAAAGTGGGAGGGTTGTGCGCACGTAATCCGGACAGTCACACCGTTTGCTACCTGAGTGGCAGATGCCGCCCTAAGTCGGCACCAATTGCATATTGGTCTCGTTGGTTTATGCGTATTCTTCTGCGTTTCATATTTCAATTTCTTTTGTCTCTTTTTGTCCCTTGCTGTGACAAATATGGATAATGACCATATCCCTGTATACAGCACAAAATCGATAACCCAGAAAATCAGAAACCAAAGGCATACAAAATCAGGATAAAACAGGAACCAAAGCAAACAAACAAAAACCTCCACCATATGAAAAGAAGCGTACTCCCGATATGAGAGTGAAACCAGGTGCCCAGGAAGAGTAAGCATCTCCTGCTTGTATACTCTGGGTTTTTGCATTGGATTTTTTTGTAGTTACAACTGAGTCTAGATTGAGATCCCCTCCTTTCTTTAAGAAAATACATCCAGATTATCATGTATCTTAATGCAAATTCATCCAGGGCATCACGTATCTCTGAGCAAATTCTTCCAGGGTATCAAGTATCTCTAAGCAAATTCTAACGGCGTATCTCTAAGAAAATACATCCAGGGTATCAAGTATCTCCATGGTATCAAGTATTTCTAAAACATACATTCATGGTATCCTGTTCTCTAAACAAATATATCCAGGGTGTCATGTACATGTATCTCTAAACAAATACATCCAGGGTATCATACATCTCTAAAAAAAAATATATATAAGGGGTGTCATGTATTGAATCTCTACAAATATATATTCAGGGTGTCATGTTCATGTATCTCTAAACAAATACATCCAGGGTGTCATGCATCTCTAAAAATACATCCAGGTCGTCCTGTATTGAATCTCCACAAATATACATATAGGGTACATGTATCTAAAAGTACATCCAGGGAATTTCTAAACAATTACATAAAGGGTATCATGTATCTCTAAAAATATACATCCTCTAACAATATAAATCCAGGATATCATGTACATCTAAACAAATACATCCAGGGTGTCATGTGTTGAATCTAGAAATATATACATCAGGGTATATCATGAATCTCTAAAAATGTATCCAAGGTATCATGTGTGTCTAAAAATATACATCCAGGGTACATTTATCTATACACATGATAATACATCTAGAGTGTAATTTATCTCTAAACAAAAACATCTAGGTAATCTTGTATCTCTAAACAAATACATTTAGGTAATCTTGTATCTCTAAACAAATACATCTAGGTAATCTTGTATCTCTAAACAGATACATTTAGGTAATCTTGTATCTCTAAACAAATACATTTAGGTAATCTTGTATCTCTAAACAAATACATCTAGGTAATCTTGTATCTCTAAACAAATACATCTAGGTAATCTTGTATCTCTAAACAAATACATCTTGGTAATCTTGTATCTCTTAACAAATACATCTAGGTAATCTTGTATCTCTAAACAAATACATCTAGGTAATCTTGTATCTCTAAACAAATACATCTAGGTAATCTTGTATCTCTAAACAAATACATCTAGGTAATCTTGTATCTCTTAACAAATACATCTTGGTAATCTTGTATCTCTAAACAAATACATCTAGGTAATCTTGTATCTCTAAACAAATACATCTAGGTAATCTTGTATCTCTAAACAAATACATCTAGGTAATCTTGTATCTCTAAACAGATACATCCAGGGTATCATGTATCTCTTAACAAATACATAAAGAGTTTTATATTTTAGTATCATGTATCAATGTATAAAGCTTGAAAACATTCAGGCTTTTATAAGAGATATGTAATGACCTGACCTTTCTTTTTTATTTATTGTTTTATTTTATTGTTATTTAATCAATTTACGTACTCTTATAGATGTTAAACGTCTTCAAATTCAATAGCATCATATAAGAACATATCAGTTTGCAGCATGGACCAAACATGCACGTTTCGGGTACTTAACCCTCGTCAGTGATCCTCAATTTAAACAATGTAATATGGCCAAAGACTGTGAAAATGATTACTGTAAATTGGTTTTTATTCGTCAGATACCAATTTTCGTCATTTTCGTCAGTGCCTTCCTTGACGAAATTACGTACCGACGAATATGAATACTCCTGACAAAAATGAATTGTGGTAAGGTAAATTGAATCAGTTTCTTGGTAAACTTAATTATAAATCAGGAGTACTGCGGAGGAGGGAGAATGTTAAATAACGACACGCAAATGGCAAATCAATGAAAACTGAATACGAACACAAAGTCGCATATAATGTACTTCTAATTACTAAATAATATGTTTTCACAGCAAGGTAGGTGATATACATGTCTCTAATTGTTTGTTTACCGATTATTGTTAAACAAACAATGAAAACAAACACATACGAGTACGGCTTATTTGACGATTTGATGGATTTTAATGTTATCTTGGCATTTGAAAAGACGAATTTCCTTTTTAGGGACCCTTGGATGACGAATTTACGTACTGACGAAATGGTCATTTTAAACGAATTGACGAAAATTGGTACTGCCGAAAATAAAGCATTAATACAGTATGTCTTAAAGTGTACCGAAAATGTAGCAGGATGAGTGGGATATGATGCTACAGGACCCACTTTTAGAAATTTCAAGATTTTTTGATAACAGAAATTTTCGAATACGTTGAATAGACAGACGATCAACAGAAGTTTATCGAACTTGGCTACATGTGCCCTGGAGATTTCAAAAACAGACGAGAAAATTATATGTAAACAACAACAACAACATGTCGTGTCCATTCCAATAATAAGGATTCCAAGTCCAAACCTTCTATAAGAAAATTTCAAACCAATTTATTATGCACCAGACACATGTTTCGAATATTAAATCCTCATCAGTGATGCTTCCAGCCGAAGTGATTTTGCAGGAGTCGCATAGATTAATTTCTGTAGCGCCCTCTTGTAATTTTGTGAATTTTAATCTGTGTATTTTCTTTACAGAGAGTGCGCGGCTCCAGTTTACCTGTAGGGTCGACTCAGTAGCATATCCAAATTAAATCTATGTTCAAAGTTGCATTGGAGCGATGGTGCTAAGATTTTAACCTCCTTTCGTTTCCGAAATAGCAGAATAATATATATGACGTCAAATTGATAAAGGACCAAAACAAAGCTTCTTTCAGGCAACAGACCTGGAAAGATTTAATTCATTCAAAGATACGAAATGGAGGTACGAAGGGGTAGCTCAGTTGGTATAGCGCTCAGTCCATTCATTCGTAAAAAAAAGTAAAGGTGGGGTTTATAGTCTCGTTCGCCTGAGCCTCACGCGACTTTTACAATCACCTCCCTGGCGACGAGACTTGTACAATCCAGTACATTCTCAACTCACTTGGGAGTATACAAGCAGAGCTGCAGTTTATGTGCTAATGCTTTTCATTCACATTACAAGCTCGTTTCATGTACCAGGTGCCTGGTTTACTCCTGGGTGGAGAGAGTGCAACGTAGTGTAAAGTAATGTAGCACAAATATACGTTGTCTAACTCACAAGAATGCTTTCTGTATATTGAATAATATAAACAAACGTTTTGTTGATTCAGACTAATGGAATCGTCCTTATCCTATCCGTCCCTTTTCTCAGTTGGACTAATCCAACAGTATAAATACCCTAGAACAACTTATTTCTGACACTCTGCGTTTGATGATTGATTCGATCACATCAAGTTATTAAAGCTTCAAAGGTACGAAGTAAGGTAAAGGCCTGAATCAGGCCGTAGTCCGAATAGAGCTGTATTTACCTTCATAAACTTGTATTACTGGCTTGAAGGCATACCGCCTTAATTGACGTGACACACACTGGTGTCGCTTCTTGTAGTTATATTGTAAGCCAGTGGAGGCGAGTCACTCGTTGAGGTGCCTGTGTTTACATACCTTAGGGAGGTTAGCCTCCAGTGACTAGCCTCGCTTTGCAGAGTTTTTGTTTGTTTGCTTTGGTTCCCGTTTTATCCTGATTTTGTATGCCTTCGGTTTCTGATTTTCTGGGTTATCGATTTTGTGCTGTAAACAGGGATATGGTCATTATCCATATTTGTCATTGCATTTGCTGTTCTTCATATAGATTGTTACTCCAATTATTTCATGTATATATTTGATTACTTGTTCTCTTTGTTTATTAAATGAATATTAGTGACAGACAGTCATTAGGAAAATCAAGCATCTCTGCCTAAATGCAGAGGCGAGCCCATCTCATTGTTTATAATATAAATAGCTCGGTTAGATTCACGTTGTATATTTTGGTAGGCAGCGGTGGGCCCTCGCTTGTTTTATTTGGATTGTAAATAAAAATGACTGCATTCGTGTGCCATGTATTTCGGTTTTCTGTATAGTTTTATTTACATAACGGCTACGGCTGCTGACTTGACAGATGAAATATCACGACTGGAGAGTGACATAGCATCAATACAGTACGAATTGTCACGACAGTCAACCCCTATTGTCTTACCAAATGTGACGAGACGTTGGGGCAGGACGACTTCTCGTAGAGTGTCATTTTCTGATCTATTAATTGACATAGCTCAAAATGTCAATACAAGTACAGTATATAGTATTATACATGTAGTAGTACTAGACCTTCCCATGTAAGACAAAGTAGTAATGACGGACTAGGGAACGCAAATGTCGCGCCAGTCACACATAACAATACTGGGCAAGTAACGTTGCCAGGCGCAAGTGCAGGTAATACTACTATCGCTGATACGAGATATAGGAAAAACATCGTCAAACCGGCGACGTATGATGGTAAGTCATCGTGGATAGATTTCAAGTCACACTTTGACATTTGCGCACAACTCAACGAGTGGAGTGAGGACAAAAAGGGTCTTTATTTAGCGGTCGCCTTGCGAGGGGGTGCCCAGGCAGTACTAGGGAATTTACCGATAGAATCGCGTAAAAAATTTAAAGAGTTGTGTACTGCACTCGAGGATAGGTACAGTCCTTCTCTTCAGATGGACTTATATAGGGCACAATTAAAAAATAGACGTCAGAAGGCATCAGAATCTGTTCCTGAATTAGGACAGGATATTAGAAGGTTAACAAACCTTGCCTATGCTAAGGCACCGTCAGAGATCAGGGAGACTCTTGCAATGGAAAATTTCATTGAAGCTCTACACAATGCAGATGACAAATATGGATAATGACCATATCCCTGTCTACAGTACAAAATCGATAATTCAGAAAATCAGAAACCGAAGGTATGCGAATAAGAATTAATAGCCATTCTCTGTAAGGACCAAAATCGTTCGGCACGGCATGTCATGGATTTTGATGATTTTCGGTATAATGGGTATATATTAAGTACTGACCATGAAAATAACACTTTTCAGCCAATGTGACCTCTGGTTGCCATGGTAACGAGGTCATTCTATTTATTGCACTTTTGGGACCATGAATTAAGCCAGCTCCGGAGACTTCGTTGCCATGGATACCACTGTAACAGCTTGTTTATCTTTATATAATCTATTCTTCCTTACTTCCATTCTTACTTAGTACACTTAGAAATGTGATATTTATTACAGGAACCTTATTGTATTAAGCCAAAATAAGTCAAAATGAAGCGAAAAATAGAGGTGAAAATAAGGGCCAATTTAGTGTATTTTTGACCATTTTCAATCTTAAATATCAAAAAAGGCACCAATAGGAGACTATTGATTTTCATCAATGGAAATGAATGTTTATTGACAAATAAAATGAACGAAAAATTGGAGTGGGTATTTAAGAGTTTCACCTAAATTCTGTCGTCAAAGACCGTTGCCATGGCAACATTAGACCTTTTTGCTTGTTTCATATTATCTTTAAAATTGATTTTATTCCTCTTTAGAGCTACATAAGATTGTCAAAATGTATGCATGTATAGATATGACTTATATCTTTTACATAAGAACAATTAAAATGTTCAAGGTCATTAGCTTGATGTTCAAGGTCATTTATACTTTGAGACTCAAATTTTGCATAAAATATTGATTTTTTAAATTTTTTTGTTACCGATTTTAGTGATTTTTTATTTAAATATTTTCATAGGTCATATATATTATGAAAGCACATGAATATAAGAAAGAACAATCTTAGAAGTTATTGAATTGTCGCAATTCAATAGGAAAATATTTTTCCGTCAAAAAACAAGAAAAAAACAGATTTCGTCCCTTTTTTATCAAAATACTCACCAAGAATTTAGATATTCGAAGATGTGAAGAAACGTAATCAATAGTTCTAAGAAATAAGTGATACATTTATCATTTTATGGCAAATAACTGTTAAGTTCAATATTTCAAGGTTTCTAAAATATTGACACCTTCATTTTATGAAAAATCAGGATTTTTCGTCAAATCTGGTCACTTAAAGTTTAATGACCTTGAAAATTTAGTGGGTGACCTTGAAATATTTTCAAGGTAATTTTTATATCAAAACGCCTCTGATAGACATATACATGAACTTCTGTTCCAATATCATGCGTAGATAGTTTGATAGAGGTTGTGCTTAAATTCATCGTATCGAAACCTTTCAGCCGATTGTTGCCATAGCAACTATATTTGATGCTGCTTTGCATATAAAAGGACAAATTAGCCCAATTAATTTTTTATATTCATGTAGAGTTCAAAGATGATACTAATTGGATAACTAGAATTTGGACTTTAAAAATTGGTGCTTTAATGAAATTTTCAACCTTCTAAAACAGTAAAAACATGCAAAAAAGGGTCTTTGAGTGCCCAAAACAAAGCCTTTTGATACCCTGTTTTGGCCCAATTTTTCATCTTGTATACATAAGGCATCCGAGATGAATGTAAAAAACTTTACAAATATGCATAATAATAAGGATTAAAAGAAAATAATCAAAGCAATTTAAGATTTAAAATGTACCTGTTTCCATGGAAACGAAGCCTACAAATATGCCTTGTCCTATAGATTTTCCCGAGTTTTGAAACTTCAGACACGGTTACCATGGCAACGACAACCTTTTTGAAAAAACTGGGGTTGATTTACATACTAGTACTTCATATTGAACTTCCATACCAAAAATCTCAAAAATCCATGACATGCCGTGCCAACATGTTTTGAAATTCTTTGGTTCTTACAGAGAATTGCTGTTAAGCAGTCTAGACCTAAAAATTTGAACGAGGCAGTCTGTTTAGCAGTAGAGTTAGATGCGTTCAATAGCGCCGAGAAACGACGCACAGACACAGTTTCTGTGCGAGCGGCAGAGAGTCGGGTATCTAATGAACTCTCCCCAGTATTAAAGTTTATTGAAGAGACGAACAAAGCTCTCACTGATATAAGGGCCGACATAAATAAAACCCTAGGTAATGTAAGGAACGGCCCAGACAACAAGTCGCAAGGGAAAACAAATTTGAGATGTTACTACTGTAACAAAGAAGGACATATTAAAAAGAAGTGTTATGCCTTTCTCAATGCCCAAAAAGAAAAGGAGAACCGGGCAAGGAAATGGTGGGCCTAAAGGTCAAGTTAAGCAACAAGAGTCAGGCCAAGAGAAGAAAGCTGGATCGAGCAATGTTATCTCGAACTCTAGTTCTATGGGTAGCACTAATTTGACAGGTCAATCTGGTATGTTTCTGACTACTAAGATTTATGACAAAGTAGTCAACTTGCTGGTTGATACTGGAGCTACTATACGTCTTGTTGCTCCGCACATACTTGGTGATCTCCCTCTTGACAAAATGGAGTCAGACATACTGATTGCTGACGGTTCATAGCTCTCTATCGAAGGGGCTACAACACTATCTATTGACATAGATGGCAAGACAACACACCAAAAGGTTATAGACGGTATTCTTGGTCTAGATTTTATGAAAGGACATGGGTGTCTGATAGATACAGTAAAAGGTTGCATGACTATTGACAAGAAGGACATCCCTTTGAAAATAGCTGGTAACACTGGATGTTAAAGAGTGTTCCTTGAGACGGACCTCATTTTACCTAGCTGCTCCGAGGTAATTACTATGTGTCCTGTAAAGACAACATCTGGAAAGGTTATGACAGACCTAGGACTTGGTATGGTGGAACCAATTGACAAATATACTAAGTCTGACCGTGCATTAACAGCACGCACGTTGACAGATAAGACAGACAAAGTCCCTGTAAGACTTATGAATTTGCACGACAAGGACCAAAAAGTAAAGAAGGGAACTGTCATAGCACAATATACTCCCATACACGAGGTCTTACATTCACCAGTCGGTGATCCATTCAGTAATGGTACGATACCTGATCACTTATCTCGACTGTACGAGCAGACTTCACAAAGGCTAAACGAGGAGCAATCCTCTATTTTCATGCAGTTCCTACTAAGGTACCAAGGTTTGTTTGCAAAGGATGACTTTGACCTTGGACAAGCAGAGTCTGTAAAACATACAATCAACATAGGTGATGTACATCCGATAAAGCAGGCTGCTAGAAGGTTGCCTGAGCATATGCATGCGGAGGTAGACAAACACATTGAGGCTATGTTAGATAGGAAAGTAATCCACCCCTTTAACAGTCCATGGTCATGCCCGATTGTCCTTGCAACAAAGAAAGATGGCTCTACACGCTTCTGTGTAGATTATAGAAGGTTGAATGACATAACAATTAAGGATGCATATCCCTTACCCCTCATTCAAGAGTCACTATACCATCTTTCAGGTGCTAAATGGTTTTCCACCTTAGATCTTTGCATGGGTTACCTGCAAGTCGCGGTCAATGACACTGACAAGCAGAAAACAGCCTTTGCTACTCGTAGGGGATTGTATGAATTTTCAGTAATGCCATTTGGGCTCTGCAATACCCCGGCAACGTTCCAATGTTTGATGGAGTCTGTCTTAAGGGGACTACAGTTTGAAACATGCTTAGTCTACCTTGATGATATTATAGTCCTAGGAAAGTCTTTTGAGGAAATGATAGCAAATCTATCACAAGTGTTCGACCGACTCCAACAGGCAGGTCTTAAACTTAAAGCGAAGAAGTGTAACCTGTTCGCATCTGAGATCGAATTTCTAAAACGTGGGTCCTGTAGCATCATATCCCACTACTTGGTGAGTGTCACTGCTGGTGGACCAAGAGTCCCCGAGGGCACATGTAGCCAAGTTCGATCAACTTCGGTTGATCGTCTGTCTATTCAACGCATTTGAAATTTTCTGTTATTAAATTTCTTGAAATTTCTAAAACGTGGGTCCTGTAGCATCATATCCCACCCATTCTGTTACGTCCTTTGGTACATTTTGGACATAATTTTCATACTTTTTGGCCATATTACATAATTTAGACTAAGGATCACTGACGAGGGTTTAGTACCCGAAACGTGCATGTCTGGTCAATGCTGAAAATTTATCAGGTTTTAAATGATGCTATTGAATTTAAAGACGTTTAACATTTGAACTACTTGGTGAGTGTCACTGCTGGTGGACCAAGAGTCCCCGAGGGCACATGTAGCCAAGTTCGATCAACTTCAGTTGATCGTCTGTCTATTCAACGCATTTGAAATTTTCTGTTACAAAATTTCTGGACATTTCTAAAACTTGGGTCCTGTAGCATCATATCCCACCCATTCTGCTACGTCCTTTGGTACATTTTGGACATAATTTTCATACTTTTTGGCCATATTACATAATTTAGACTAAGGATCACTGACGAGGGTTTAGTACCCGAAACGTGCATGTCTGGTCCATGCTGAAAATTTATCAGGTTTTAAATGATGCTATTGAATTTAAAGACGTTTAACATCTAGGTCATGTTGTGTTTGAAGATGGCATAGCTACTAGCCGTGATAAGACAAAGGTCATCAAAAATTGGCCAGTACCATGTAATGTCACTGAAGTAAGGTCATTTCTTGGTCTATGTAGCTACTATCGCAGGTTTGTTCCAAACTTTGCATCATTGGCTAGCCCTCTTCACAAATTAAGAAAGATGGGTACTCGGTTTGATTGGACTCAAGCCTGTCAGGAAGCGTTTCTTACTTTAAAGGAAGCGCTCACTTCAGTTCCTATATTGGCGAATCCAAACTATGATGTCCCACTCTCCAGAATGGTGGATGATATTCTGTCATAGACCATTTGAACCATCCAACCAAAGATTGTACTCTATGTCTTCCGAAATGGAAGTAACCGGAAGTGACAGTTCTACCGAATTGAAGCGACGGGTGTTGCATGCAAGCAGGAGATGCTTACTCTTCCTGGGCACCTGGTCTCACTCCCATATCGGGAGTTCGCTTCTTTTCATGTGGTGGAACAACTGGGTTAACACCAAACTCCCTAATGTTAGGACGAGAGATTTGTACTCCTCTAGATGTCATGTTTGAGATGCCTTCATCTTTCAAAGCAATACCACAAAACAAATGGTATTGGATATTGCAAGAGAGAATGGAAGACGCCCATTCACACGTTAGGTTATATACAGCTCAGTCAATGCAGAGGCAAAAGCATTACTATGATAGAAAACTGCAATGGGAGAAATACTCCTTAGGAGATAAAGTATGTGTCTTTTTCCCTCGAGTCAAACAGGGTCAGTCACCCAAGTTCACGTCCTACTGGAAGGGTCCCTTCACAGTCAAGCAGAAAATGTCTGACATAAATTATGTAGTATACTTTGGTAAGAAAGGTATGGACCAGGTCATCCATGTCGACAGGATGCGACCTTTGCGTTCCCAGACATTGATAGGTGAATCTTTAGAGGAAGACAGTTTGGACTTGAATACAAATGCCGCAGATCAGACTATAGAAAAATCAGTAGACTCTGGTAATGACGACAATGACAGTAACAATGTCACTGAACTGACTGACAAAGAACAACATGTCTTATCCCGACCATTTAGAACTAAAAGACCAGCGCAGTGGCTTAAAGACTATGAGACAGGGAACTGATAATTTGTACATTTGTTGTAGATGGTGAACACGAAGACAACAAAGGTCACTCTTGTAAAGAGATGCCCAATATGTTCAGCAGTGTTTCCGAATGAGGAGAAATTTAAAGAGCATGTAGCACTGTGTGCACTGACAAAATACAGTTGTTATGTCTGTACCATGTAATGTCACTGAAGTAAGGTCATTTCTTGGTCTATGTAGCTACTATCGCAGGTTTGTTCCAAACTTTGCATCATTGGCTAGCCCTCTTCACAAATTAAGAAAGATGGGTACTCGGTTTGATTGGACTCAAGCCTGTCAGGAAGCGTTTCTTACTTTAAAGGAAGCGCTCACTTCAGTTCCTATATTGGCGAATCCAAACTATGATGTCCCACTCTCCAGAATGGTGGATGATATTCTGTCATAGACCATTTGAACCATCCAACCAAAGATTGTACTCTATGTCTTCCGAAATGGAAGTAACCGGAAGTGACAGTTCTACCGAATTGAAGCGACGGGTGTTGCATGCAAGCAGGAGATGCTTACTCTTCCTGGGCACCTGGTCTCACTCCCATATCGGGAGTTCGCTTCTTTTCATGTGGTGGAACAACTGGGTTAACACCAAACTCCCTAATGTTAGGACGAGAGATTTGTACTCCTCTAGATGTCATGTTTGAGATGCCTTCATCTTTCAAAGCAATACCACAAAACAAATGGTATTGGATATTGCAAGAGAGAATGGAAGACGCCCATTCACACGTTAGGTTATATACAGCTCAGTCAATGCAGAGGCAAAAGCATTACTATGATAGAAAACTGCAATGGGAGAAATACTCCTTAGGAGATAAAGTATGTGTCTTTTTCCCTCGAGTCCAACAGGGTCAGTCACCCAAGTTCACGTCCTACTGGAAGGGTCCCTTCACAGTCAAGCAGAAAATGTCTGACATAAATTATGTAGTATACTTTGGTAAGAAAGGTATGGACCAGGTCATCCATGTCGACAGGATGCGACCTTTGCGTTCCCAGACATTGATAGGTGAATCTTTAGAGGAAGACAGTTTGGACTTGAATACAAATGCCGCAGATCAGACTATAGAAAAATCAGTAGACTCTGGTAATGACGACAATGACAGTAACAATGTCACTGAACTGACTGACAAAGAACAACATGTCTTATCCCGACCATTTAGAACTAAAAGACCAGCGCAGTGGCTTAAAGACTATGAGACAGGGAACTGATAATTTGTACATTTGTTGTAGATGGTGAACACGAAGACAACAAAGGTCACTCTTGTAAAGAGATGCCCAATATGTTCAGCAGTGTTTCCGAATGAGGAGAAATTTAAAGAGCATGTAGCACTGTGTGCACTGACAAAATACAGTTGTTATGTCTGTACCATGTAATGTCACTGAAGTAAGGTCATTTCTTGGTCTATGTAGCTACTATCGCAGGTTTGTTCCAAACTTTGCATCATTGGCTAGCCCTCTTCACAAATTAAGAAAGATGGGTACTCGGTTTGATTGGACTCAAGCCTGTCAGGAAGCGTTTCTTACTTTAAAGGAAGCGCTCACTTCAGTTCCTATATTGGCGTATCCAAACTATGATGTCCCACTCTCCAGAATGGTGGATGATATTCTGTCATAGACCATTTGAACCATCCAACCAAAGATTGTACTCTATGTCTTCCGAAATGGAAGTAACCGGAAGTGACAGTTCTACCGAATTGAAGCGACGGGTGTTGCATGCAAGCAGGAGATGCTTACTCTTCCTGGGCACCTGGTCTCACTCCCATATCGGGAGTTCGCTTCTTTTCATGTGGTGGAACAACTGGGTTAACACCAAACTCCCTAATGTTAGGACGAGAGATTTGTACTCCTCTAGATGTCATGTTTGAGATGCCTTCATCTTTCAAAGCAATACCACAAAACAAATGGTATTGGATATTGCAAGAGAGAATGGAAGACGCCCATTCACACGTTAGGTTATATACAGCTCAGTCAATGCAGAGGCAAAAGCATTACTATGATAGAAAACTGCAATGGGAGAAATACTCCTTAGGAGATAAAGTATGTGTCTTTTTCCCTCGAGTCCAACAGGGTCAGTCACCCAAGTTCACGTCCTACTGGAAGGGTCCCTTCACAGTCAAGCAGAAAATGTCTGACATAAATTATGTAGTATACTTTGGTAAGAAAGGTATGGACCAGGTCATCCATGTCGACAGGATGCGACCTTTGCGTTCCCAGACATTGATAGGTGAATCTTTAGAGGAAGACAGTTTGGACTTGAATACAAATGCCGCAGATCAGACTATAGAAAAATCAGTAGACTCTGGTAATGACGACAATGACAGTAACAATGTCACTGAACTGACTGACAAAGAACAACATGTCTTATCCCGACCATTTAGAACTAAAAGACCAGCGCAGTGGCTTAAAGACTATGAGACAGGGAACTGATAATTTGTACATTTGTTGTAGATGGTGAACACGAAGACAACAAAGGTCACTCTTGTAAAGAGATGCCCAATATGTTCAGCAGTGTTTCCGAATGAGGAGAAATTTAAAGAGCATGTAGCACTGTGTGCACTGACAAAATACAGTTGTTATGTCTGTACCATGTAATGTCACTGAAGTAAGGTCATTTCTTGGTCTATGTAGCTACTATCGCAGGTTTGTTCCAAACTTTGCATCATTGGCTAGCCCTCTTCACAAATTAAGAAAGATGGGTACTCGGTTTGATTGGACTCAAGCCTGTCAGGAAGCGTTTCTTACTTTAAAGGAAGCGCTCACTTCAGTTCCTATATTGGCGAATCCAAACTATGATGTCCCACTCTCCAGAATGGTGGATGATATTCTGTCATAGACCATTTGAACCATCCAACCAAAGATTGTACTCTATGTCTTCCGAAATGGAAGTAACCGGAAGTGACAGTTCTACCGAATTGAAGCGACGGGTGTTGCATGCAAGCAGGAGATGCTTACTCTTCCTGGGCACCTGGTCTCACTCCCATATCGGGAGTTCGCTTCTTTTCATGTGGTGGAACAACTGGGTTAACACCAAACTCCCTAATGTTAGGACGAGAGATTTGTACTCCTCTAGATGTCATGTTTGAGATGCCTTCATCTTTCAAAGCAATACCACAAAACAAATGGTATTGGATATTGCAAGAGAGAATGGAAGACGCCCATTCACACGTTAGGTTATATACAGCTCAGTCAATGCAGAGGCAAAAGCATTACTATGATAGAAAACTGCAATGGGAGAAATACTCCTTAGGAGATAAAGTATGTGTCTTTTTCCCTCGAGTCCAACAGGGTCAGTCACCCAAGTTCACGTCCTACTGGAAGGGTCCCTTCACAGTCAAGCAGAAAATGTCTGACATAAATTATGTAGTATACTTTGGTAAGAAAGGTATGGACCAGGTCATCCATGTCGACAGGATGCGACCTTTGCGTTCCCAGACATTGATAGGTGAATCTTTAGAGGAAGACAGTTTGGACTTGAATACAAATGCCGCAGATCAGACTATAGAAAAATCAGTAGACTCTGGTAATGACGACAATGACAGTAACAATGTCACTGAACTGACTGACAAAGAACAACATGTCTTATCCCGACCATTTAGAACTAAAAGACCAGCGCAGTGGCTTAAAGACTATGAGACAGGGAACTGATAATTTGTACATTTGTTGTAGATGGTGAACACGAAGACAACAAAGGTCACTCTTGTAAAGAGATGCCCAATATGTTCAGCAGTGTTTCCGAATGAGGAGAAATTTAAAGAGCATGTAGCACTGTGTGCACTGACAAAATACAGTTGTTATGTCTGCGATTTTACGTCAAATAGGCCGTGTAATGTGAAGCAACACTTTCAGCGAGTTCACAAGGGACTGACGACAAACCAACAGCTGATTCCACTGGGTCAAACACCTGTACAGGCAGCAACGCCTTCAGCTTCTTCAAGTGCGTGTGCATCAAAATCTGGAGACGAGTCTGATTGGAAGGAACAGGATCCCGGAGCATTGATAGAGAATAATGATTCTTCCGCGGATGAATCGGACTCGGATCAAGAGGACAGTTCTCTTCTTGCCGGACGACTCTACAGGAAACATACGTTCCCTTCTCCTGTAGCCTCTGGAAGATTGGTTATCCGTAGGTCCCCAGAAACAACTCAAAGTGAAGTCACATCCAAGAGAAAATTTGAGAAAACTGGTTCACAAGCTGTTGTTCCATTTGAGTCAACGTCAACGCAGTCAGATGGTGTTACTACATGTGACGTAGGAGTGCAGTGTGAAAAGTATAGGAAAAGAGAGAAGACACGAAGTACACTGAAGGAGGAAGGGCTGTGGAAATTATCCACGAGGAAGAGGAATTCTACAACATGTGACTCCTTTGACATGTGTTCACACGTAGTGCAGCACTCTTGATATGTTGCTGATCATGTTATTTTGTTTAACATTTTGTTACATGGTGAAGATACACCATATACTTAACTCTTCTTCATTTTGTTAAACAAGTATTATACATGTATATAAACGGAACACAGGTTTTCTTCAGTTTTATTTGTTTTTACTTTAAGTGTTTATACATTCGAGGACGAATGTCATCGGAGGCGTGGGTTGTGTAGTAAAAATATACGTTGTCTAACTCACAAGAATGCTTTCTGTATATAGAGTAATATAAACAAACGTTTTGTTGATTCAGACTACTGTAATGGAATCGTCCTTATCCTATCCGTCCCTTTCCTCAGTTGGACTAATCCAACAGTATAAATACCCTAGAACATCTGATTTCTGACACTCTGCGTTTGATGATTGATTCGATCACATCAAGTTATTAAAGCTTCAAAGGTACGAAGTAAGGTAAAGGCCTGAATAAGGCCGTAGTTCGAATAGAGCTGTATTTACCTTCATAAACTTGTATTACTGGCTTGAAGGCATACCGCCTTAATTGACGTGACACACACTGGTGTCGCTTCTTGTAGTTATATTGTAAGCCAGTGGAGGCGAGTCACTCGTTGAGGTGCCTGTGTTTACATACCTTTGGGAGGTTAGCCTCCAGTGACTAGCCTCGCACTGCAGAGTCACTTGCATTTGCTGTTCTTCATATAAATTGTTACTCCAATCATTTCATGTATATATTTGATTACTTGTTCTCATTGTTTATTAAATGAATATTAGTGACAGACAGTCATTAGGAAAATTAAGCATTTCTGCGTAAATTCAGAGGCGAGCCCATCTCATTGTTTATAATATAAATAGCTCGGTTAGCTTCACGTTACAGTAACTTGCCCAAGGCTACAATGGTTTTGCTATGATCGGCGTCGTTGAGATTCGAACCCACGACCTATGGGTTCGTAGTCCAGCACTACCACTCGTGGGTGATGATGCATGGTATTGCATTTGAGAACGTTTTCATCATTTGTACCTCTTGGTGAGTGGACCAGGAGTTCCCGAGGGCACATGTAGCCAAGTTAGATCAACTTCGGTTGATCGTTTTTTCAACGCATTCGAAAATTCATGATAACAAATTTTCTTGAAATCTCTAAAACGTCGGTCCTGTAGCATTATATCCCACCCATCTTGCTACGTTTTTCGGTACATTTTTACCAGAAATGCTGTCACACACTTTGGCCATATTACATTGTTTAGAATGAGGATGCCGAGGGTTAAGTACCCGAAACATGCATGTCTGGTCCATGCTGCAAATTTATATGTTGCTAAATGTTATTGAATTTGAAGACGTTAAACATTTTTACCACTTGGTGAGTGTCACTGCTAGTGGACCAGGAGTCCCCGAGGGTACATGTACCTTCGGTTGGTCGTTTCTTCTACGCAGTCGAATATTTCTTTTATCAAATGTTCTTGAAATTTCTAAAACGTGGGTCCTGTAGCACCATATCCCACCCATCCTGCTACGTATTTCGGTACATTTTTGGACATAATAACCTTCAGACTTTTTGGTCATTTTACATTGTTCCTTCATCTTGATTTTTATCAACGAGCTAAGTTCGATAAATTTCGGTTGGTCGATTCTTCAAGCGCATTCCAAAATTTCTGTTTACAAATTTTCTCAAATTTCTGAAACCTGGGTCCTGTAGCATCATATCACAGCCATCTTGCTACGCTTTTCGGTATATTCTGGACCTGATTTCACAAATTTTGGCCATATTCCATTGTTTGGATTTGGGATACCCGAAATGTGCATGTCTGGTCCATGCTGTAAATTTATCTGGTTTTAGATGATGCTAATGCATTTGAAGACGTTTACATCAAAATTAGGATCACTGCCTAGGGTTAAGTACCAGAAAAGTTCATGTCTGGTCCATGCTCTGTTCTTAAATGATGTTATTGAATTTGAAGACGTTAAACATTTGTACCACTTCGTGAGTGTCACTGCTAGTGGACCAGGAGTCCCCGATGGCACATGTAGCCAAGTTCGATCAACTTCAGTTGATCGTTTATTCAACGCATGTGGAAATTCCTATCATCAAATTTTCTTGAAATTTCTAACACGTGGGTCCGATGGCATCCCATCCATCCTGCTTCATCTTTTGGTGCATTTTGGACAGAATAGCTTTAGACTCTTTTGCCATATTATATTGTTTAGAATGAGGATCACTGACGAGGGTTAAGTACCCGAAACGTGAATGTCTGGTCCATGCTGCAAATTTATCTGTTCTTAAATGATGCTATTGAATCAAAGACGTTTTTAAAACAATTGAATCTGGTCGGGCGAAGAACCACGTAGTATACTCGCCAGATGTTTTTATTATATCCCCGTAGTGACCGAAGAACGTCCTCAAACATTATCTCAGTCGTTGTAGCTCGATATATCTTATTGAATCTTCTTATTATAGTCCATTTTGGCATTTCGTGTTGTGGCTGAGTTGGTATTGCAAGAAAAATTGAGCAGATACATTTAACTATCACTTTCGATTCTAACCATATTTATTCCTTTTCTGATTTCTGTTATCACACATTCTCGCTTCTTTAAATTCTTATTTTATCTTTCTGCTTATGTACCTCCGCGCATTGTTTTGCTCACAACTTCCACTGATTCAGGACTGTAGACTCCTGGTTTTCGTTTCTATATTTATCACCCTGATTTTGAATTCATTTAGGGAGCAACCATTTGATTTTTATGGGGGGGGGGGAGCAGGAAGACTTTGCAAAAAAAATTTCCGGATCGAAATTTTAGGGAAAAAAATTTTCCGGCCCAAAGGGCCGGCGAAAATTTTTTTCCAGATCATGAAATTGCCCCTCCCCCCTCTCTTCCAACCTTTCCACTGCCAAATAAACACTTTTTTGTGTATCATAAACAAAGTATAAAAAATGGAACAAACTTTACGCAATTTGGAGTGAACAAATAAAATTCAAAAGTCATTGGCACCATATAGCCTGTCTCCGTTGAGTATCATTTTAGAAAACAGATTATAGGCACCATATGTCATTCAAGAAAATAAAATGAAGTGATCTGCTGGCAAGAGATGAACTCATTGTGTGTTAACTTTGATGTTTAATATATGGCTGAAAAATCATGCTGAATTATTTAAACTTTAGAGTAATTTTCAACATTGGAAAATTATAAAAAAAAAATAATAATAATAATAATCCGGCCCGAAGGGCCAGCGAAAAAAATTTTCCGGCTCTTAAAATGGCCGAAAAAAATTTTCCGGTCGGCAAAAGTCTTCCTGCCCCCCCCCCCCCCCCCCCCCCATAAAAATAAAATGGTTGCTCCCTTATCGCAGTTTCCACGCTAGTCATTCTCGACTCTATGAGATCTAACTTATTTAGTTTCATCAAAACTCCATCAATCTTTCTGTTTGTTCCCTTGATCTGTTGGAAAATATCAGTAAGGCTAAGGTTGTTTTTTTTTTCTGCTTTGCGTCAGGTTGTGATCTGTAAACCTACCAGCCAGCAAGGGAAAAAACAAACAAGTTGAAAAAAAAACAAAATATCACCTGAGCCGGAATTTAACAGATGTTTGCGCTATTTCTTTACTCTTTTACATCCTTGATAATTTAACTAAGGATTATAGCACTTAAATTTAACTTTAACTGCTCACTATGCCCAATGACTATTTCAAGAATTATTTGAATATCCAAACAGCAAGTAAAACATATTTTAATAAAATGAATTAGTACAATATGAGAGATTGACTGATATCTAGGATGCCATTCCTTTTTGTCCCATCCCAACTCGTCTGAACAATTTGTATATTTAAGCATCTAATTGTCTGAAAATGACACAAGATGGAAACAATACAACTTCCTCACATTTTCAATGTAAAATGTGTACAGGAAAATGGGCTTAAATACACTAGCTGACAAGACCAGGAAACATACTGTATAGACTACGTACTTATTTTAGCGCAATCATATATTATATTTGCCAAGATAGACAACAGGAAGCAAAGTGACATAAAAGCAAATTTTCAAATAACGAATAAATGCACATGTGATTTTCTAATTATAATTCAAAATATATATTTACATCTTTAAATAGCGTAGCCTTGAATTGACGGTGCACCTGCCAAAATTCATATGAATCCCGCTAAAATAAGAACCTACATAGTACCTGTTCTTGAACACTTCTGTATTTTGCCACCCGTTATCTTTATGGAACCCCCTACCCCTTAAAGAATACAGATCTGTGCATAACAACTGGTTATTTCTCAAAATGCACTATGTACATCTCTGACAGTAGATTTTGAACAATTCATGTCTCCTTATGATCAGAGTAATGTACACATCTTTTCCATCGTCATTCGTAGCCATGTTTAGCCCTTCTGATCCTTTAATGGGGACGAGAAATGCCCTTTCTTGATTCATCTCTGGCACTCGTCGCACTTAGTTCAATGTTATTTTGACGCTTTAACAAATGCGGTATGTGATTAAGATCAATTAAAGCGCTTAAAAGTCATCATTACGAAAAATATTTTCACGATCGAACACGGTTTTGGAATTCTGTATTTGGAATATAAAAAAAAAACATTTTGTTTGTTTTTGGAAAAAGTGGTACAAAAACCTACCAGCACGCGGACGCAAAACAGAAAAAAAAACCTTGGCCTAATTCTGATCAACAGGCCGAAACTTGTACTGTACCGAATAACGTAGTTTATATCAGCTGTTCTAGAATCAGACCTCTGGCTTTCATTCGCTTCCTTTAAAACAGCACTTAAATGTTGTACACCGTGATCTGAACTGAGGTCACTGTTATCACTAAAATCGTCACTATGGACGGATCTAGTTACGTTTTCTCTGCGCACACATTGATCAGTTATGATAAATATCAATATATAGGATAATCCAAAGTCACTAAACGAAAGCTTTTGATCATCTTTATACATGTACATGTAAACACATGATTCGAAAAACGCGTCCGTCCAGGTTCCCTGGAATTTTTCCATTTGGGGACAAGGGGGCCAAGTCCGACTAAGGCAGGGCGGCAGGAAGTTGCGATCTATGATTTTGAAAAAAAAAACGTAAATTCGGGATGATCAGACTTTCTTTTGCAAATTTCAGGGGATCCACATCTCCCGCCATTCCTCTAGAACAAACATTTGGTGTGACTGGGTGTGGTGGGAGATAATTATAACATAACGATTGAAAATCATGATCTTTTCTTAATTTTTTCTTTTATTATTGGCGGTTAAAAGCATGTCGCTGGGTCTAGACCCAGAAAAAATCCAGAATGGGGAGGGGGAGGCTCTAAGTTGTTCGGGGGTCCAGCATATGGTCATGAAAGAAATCATACGCAAAAACTGAAAAAAAAGGCAAAAGAAAAGAACATCGGTTTTGTAAAACTCCAGGGGACATGACCCCCTCTATATTCGCGCTTGCAAGATACTTATGAGACAACTGTTATTGCATCAGTTTCATGTACATGTACCTGTACAGGTATTTTCACGATCTACTTTTTTTTTATTCGAATGATTGATTTGTTTTTAGAAATGTTTTAGCTTAGAAACAAAAAACAAAAAAAAGACATTAACGTGTATAGCGTGAATGTATGTGACCTATCTTCGACAGGTAGCGTAGTATGACGTCACATAAAGAATTACCTGAATTTTCAACATGATTAACAATAGTTAATTCATAAAGGAATGCGGCACACCTGTATTGAAGAAAAATGTAGTAAAACAAGATGTCTACATGGGAAGGATTCCGTACACTTTTATTTCTCCTCGTGACAGCAGGTAATCTCTCTCTCTCTCTCTCCCTCTCTCTCTCTCTCTATATTCTTATTTTACTCAATACATACACTCGATGTATACAGATCGTACACATCAAGTATTTCTAGAGTACCATTTGAAAAAAATCTGTAGAATGTAGACGGAGTGACTTATTTTTAATAAGATGACAATTAAGACAAAAACTATCTATACTTTACCGAAATATAAAGCGGTAAAATTCCGTCAGAATATTAGTTTCTAGTATATGACGTTGGAATGGGGGATAGGGGTTAGATTGGGGTGTGGAGACTGGAAGGAGGGATGTATTTATCTGCTTCTTTTTTATCGTCAATGGTAAACTTCTGTATATTATTATTTCGAAAAAAGATACAAATGTCTTTTTTGATTAATACTAAGATTGGTTATTAACCCAATCTAAATATATGACCAAACCAAGCCTTTCACGATTATTTGGCGGCTGGGGAATGGGTTGTGATAAGAACAAATCATGTAAAACTGTATATTTCAGCGACTCTCCGTAGAGTCACACGTTCTCTTTTTATCTCAACCTGGGAAAAAAACGTGTTCGCGACTATTCTCATATATCAAAACCCAGCCCAAAACCGCTCAAATAAACATCAAAGGCCTGATCTGGTCAGGTATTTCGTACTTATGTCACCGCGTTTTCATTTCCTCCATATAATCTCTCTCTCAACTCAAAGCCACAAGCACAAGCAATAAAATCATACTTCTTCTAATTTTTTTATATTCTCAGTGAGTTGTCAAGATGCCCAGAAAAATCCTGAAATAATTTCTCCTTTGGAAATCAAGAGTGATAAAATAGGAGGCGAGGCAACGTTACGGTGTAACTATAGAAACAAGTGGGACTCCTCACAGGTAATTAATAATTTATTCATCAATTTACAAACGATCTGGTTATAATCTAAATTGGAGGGGGGGGGTTGCATTTCAATTGTTATATTGCTTCTGTTAAATTGCTAAAAGCTACCCACTGGTTCTAGTATTACGATATTATTAATTTTCTACTCCAGAAAAATACATTTAAAGTATAAATGCACGTATATATGTGCATATACGGTTTTCAAATCGTTCTGTATATCTATGTTCTTAACCTTTTTCGTAGACTGATATTATTATCATTAGCTAATATCACTGAATTTCCTTTAAATTTATTCCTAATGATGTCACGATTATCAATCATAATTTGATGAACACATCTTTTAGAGTAGCAGGAAATACCACCGTGACTGATAATTCACTATGTACTCATCTATCTTATAGGGCCAGACAAAAGATGTTTGTGTTTCCGCTTACCCTATTTTTAGTCAAGGCCAAAGTAATTAAAGATTTTGTTTTACGTCCGAGGGCGGATACCTTATAGGAGAATTCAGTAAAACACACACACACACACACACACACCCTCATACACAAACATGCATATATCAGTAAATGCCTGATGTTGAATACCATAAAATGCGTATAACATCATTAACATCGGGAGAGAATAGTAGTTTTTTTCTGAAAATATTGTAAGAATTATCTATTTCTATTCTACACACTTATTCCTTGAGATAGACATTTCACTTTTATGTTTTCAGTCTTCCTTTCAAAATTTCCTTCATATTAATTTTGTATTCGTATTTTTCATGCCTGCATCAGTATGGCGCGAGGACCGGTACCTTTCAGAAAAAAGTTCGGGACGTAAAACTAAATATTAAATTACCATGGCCTAACTATCTTTTAATAAAGTAAGTGTTCTTTCTGGCTTAAAATGAACTTTTAATTGTACCAGTATAATGATTTGTTTACCATTCCTTCACATACATGAATACATGTATTCTCTCTTTTCTCAGGTCCAATGGATTAAAATTAATCCCAGAAAACCCCTTATTCTGAGCCTTGGAAGCAGAGCCGTGGTGGAAATAGAAACCAAATACCCGGGAAAATATCAAGTTAGTCAACATTTAATATTGAACTTCAATGGAAATGAAATAATAATTATTGTGGAATAGACACGGTTTGATGTTTATAAAATACATTAAGAAAACTACATAATAATGTTCATTTTTTACTGTATATATGTGTTACACTTTCTAGTCGTAAGAAAGATAACTCTAATTCAGGGTTTTCTAAAACATGAATAAAAACAAATTTTATAGGATGCAAATTCCATCATGGATGTTATTTTCAGATTTTGGAAACATGATGCACGTATAAATGAGAATAAGTTTATAAATAAATCCTGAAAAATTGTGTATTCTGTCAATACCGAGTACATGTAAAGCCGAAAAGTTTTGGAAGCTTTCGAAAGTGAAGAAAAAAATAAAATGTATCAAATCGATGAAAAGAGTTCTATATAGAGACTATGTTTTTTTTTTTTTTTTTTTTTTTTTTTTTTTTTTTAATTCCAACCATGAGAGAAAAGCTGAATGCAGTGATCCATGCAGTGAAACAGTGTCATGATTGAACTCCCCGTCGTCTCTTTGTAGCTTCCGTGCTTACACTGTTTTGTGTAAAATGTGCAATATAATTCTGTGTACATGTTTTGATATTTTCTGGATTTTTTTTTTATTTTATTTTCAGATACAGGAAAGCACAGATGAGGATGTTTATATCTCAGTTCTTACTGTTAGGGACTTGGTAAAATCAGACTCGGGACGGTATAGATGTGTAGTCAGAACCCGGGAAATTCCCTCGCCGAAGTTTTGGGCGAAAAAAGAGGGTCTTCTAGATATATTAAGTAATTCCTTGTATTTAATGGACTTTCAAAAACGTTTTCATGCGTCGATAAAAAAATTCTATGTATCTTAAGAATTTCTCATGGAAATATGATACTTTTTTTTAAAGAAATGTTATGCATAACGGAAATGAAGATGTTTTCCATTATTTCAAACTCCTTTTTTCTTCAAACAAATATACATAATGTTTGTTACAGAGCCTCCCGTCATCACAACCCTAGTATCAAATGTCGGTCTAGCAAATCAGAGAATATTGGTCGGACCCGATGTTAATGTTACAATATCCTGTGCTGCTTCCGGCAAACCGGAACCATCAGTGCAATGGTGGAGAACTGATCGCATTTCCGGTAGAGAGAAAATGGTATTTTTTCTTATATCATGAACAAAGATTTCGTAAATAATTATTATCTAATCTTTACTGTATCATGTACTAATTATAAAATCTTCATTGTATCGGATAAGAGGAAGGATGCACTTGTAAATTTATTTATTTTCTTCCTGTATCTAAAATAATTTCTTCTTTCATTTCTAAAACCTGATTAAAACCAGACTATTCTGGAGCATTATCAAGTCAATGAACATGTTGTGTTTTATAAGGTTAAAATTTATTTAGTTTATTCGTCTCTTATATGTTTGAAATTATATGTCTTCAAATTGAATAGCAACATTTAAGAACAGATTTTGCAGCATGGACCGGACATGCACGTTTCGGGTACTAAACCCTCGTCAGTGATCCTCAATCTAAACAATGTAATATGGCCAAAGAGTGTTAAAAATATTATGTTCAAGAATGTTTCGAAAGACGTAGCAGGATGGGTGGGATATGATGCTAGAGGACCCACGTTTTAGAAATTTCAAGAAATTTGGTAACAGAAATTTTCGAATGCGTTGAAGAGACAGACGATCAACCGAGACTGATCGTACCTGGCATCATGTGCCCTCGGGAGCTACTGGTATATAATACCAAGGTTTTATAAACAGATATGATATCTTTGATAATACTTGTTTGGATGGTGAAAAATTATTTGTGAAGAAAGTAATGAGATAATAAAATTCAGTGAATATCTTTTTTTTTTATAGGAGAAGGGTGGCGAGTTACGTTTTGATAATTTAACACTAGTAGATACCGGAACTTATATGTGCATTGCAGACAACGGAATCGAACCGTTTGCAAATATGTCCGTTTTTGTTGGAATGAAGACCAAGGAATTAAAATGCTCTAAACCAACACTGGACATAGCTAACTGCATTAATTCTCAAATCGAAAAATTGGAAATCGACTTTCAAATCGAAGGTATTCTTTATTAATGTTTCAAAACTGATTAATATAATTATTTATTAAATCAATAAGCATCCAAGAAGTTCCGGTACCCATCAGTTATTCAGTCTCAAAGTCGAGATGGCAAGGCAAAATCATTAGAATTTCCATTGGAACGGTTCCGAACTCCAGAACAAACACTATTCAGAAGTGAGACCAGGTGCCCGGGGAGAGTCAGCGTCTCCTGTTTGCATGCAACACAAATCTCAAATCATATTAATATAAAAATGCAATCGATTTAAATCAATTTGAGAATAATATTATTTCATTCATAAGATAATTCAGTGCCTTCGATTTCATTAAGATAGCCGAGTTTACGATTTTTGTGATGAATCCGTTTTCTTATAAAACAGGTTTTCCTTTAAGCACTGTAAAGTGGTACAAAGATTCTGTCGAGGTGGCAAAAATAATGCCCGGGACGGAATCGGATTTAAATTCCCGGCTAAATCTGGCTGAGAGGGAATCTCAGGAATTTGATTGGAACACACATTTCTACAGATTAACTGTGTATAACGTCACCATGGAGGACGCCGGAAGTTACCATTACACTGCTTCAAATAAGGACATCTCCTGCATCATTCGGATCAGCCTCGACCTTTTCCTTCGAAAAAAGACTCGGACGTCAGACGGCGCCATTTTAAAATTAGTTCCCCGTTGGTATATTAGTTTTTGTTATAATCTTTCATGAAATACAAGTTTCAACACTGGATCGGAACTAACAAATATGTTACTCACAACATCATTCAATCAAGTTTGAGAATTTTGTATGTTGAAAAAGTGCCTTCTTACTTTTACATCGATTCGATGTAAAACCTTCCACCATTGGCATCCGAGTCTTTTTATGCCGTTATAAATAAAGGGCGAGGTGATCCGAATGCTCCTGCATATCGTACTTTAATTTGACAGGTAAATATAGGTTCTAAAAACAAGCAACGCTGTGCAAAGCATGCGCAGTGCGCTTAACTTGACTCACAAGAAAGCACTTCAAAAGTGTGCATAAATTTCGCACAGATTATTATTCATTAATTAAGCAAAACTTTAACGTATTAATTACACAAAAAAATGTTTACACTAGTGTTAAACGTTCTGACTCTACAACCTCACATTATTGATATAAACCGCATTACCTGTCGCATAGCGACCAATCATATTACATGTACATGTACAAGAATTGGACATTTATTGCGAACCCCGTCGGGAGTGAGCATATTTGAATAGTCCAAATTGCTGTAATTCGCATGTCCAGACTCCATGTGCGTGGCACGCTTGGAAAACTGAGTCTCAAGAATGTTTGTAAAATGAGTCTCGAGAATGTTCGCGGAGTGTTTACTTCCTCGGCGCTACTTTGCATGTGTACACTACACACACCTGCAGCCAATTTCTCGAAAATTCGTAAGTATTTCTTAAGTAAACGTACTTACGTATTTCTTACGAAAATACTTATGACAATTTCACAAACGCGTTCGTAACTCTCTAAGAAAATTCTTAAAATTATTTTCGTAATATTTTTCGTAAGTATTCTAATGCATAGCAACGGAAGCTTCCTGTGCTTATGCGCATGCGTGATTTCTGGACCTTTGAAATCTTTAATAAGCCCTTTTCACATAACTGCGTGACTAGCATTTTGTAGACGGCAAGTACCGACTTTCATGACGTCACAGTTAAAAAGTGATTGTCCTTGACGTCATATTGCGGGAACTGTTCTGATTTTGCCGTCCAAAACAACTGGACCGCAGTTATGTGAAAAAGGCTTATTTAGACATGTTTAATTTCCAATAAATTCATTTGCGTATCTACAATGTATGTTGTATGCATGCATTATCATCCGTAATTTATTTTATTTTTCAATCTCTCGAAAAAGTACATTTGAATTTCATTAAAAAATTAATTCTTGTAAGTTATTGATGTGTGTTGACCATTTAGCATTGATTAAAAAATGAGACTTACGTGTGATTGACTGGTTTATTCCATAAGGTCATTTTCAAACAAGACATAAAAAGTCATTCTCTCTAAATATCATTAACAACAAGTAAACCGCCGCCATTTTGTTTTTTTTATGCTGTACTTAAGAATTTTCGTAAAATAACTTACGAAATTCGTAAGTATTTGAATGGTTCTTAATGACTTGCGACAACCCGAAGGCAGTCGCAAAGTTACGAACAATTTTAATTGTATCTCTATACTTGCGAACTTTGGTGAAATCGAGTTTAGGAAAATTTTATACTTACGTATGAAAATCGTTCGTAAGAATTTTCGTGAAATTGGCTGCTGTTCTATATTCAGCGCTGTACGAATAACAAGAATTGTTCAAAGTGGTTTGCATGATGTTTGCAGTGGCGGATTTAAGGGGGGGGGGGGGGCTTTGGGGCTTACATGTACGATAAAAGCACAAGTTTGCTGTGTATTGCACACCCATAACAAAACACAAATTTAAAAGACACTTATTCTCTATTTGAGCTGAATCAGGAAGTGGGACACATGAGATTTTTCATGCCCTTTTTTGTCAGGAACCCCCCTCTCTTGGAATTTGTTTATTTGCCATCCCTTGGAATTTGTTTATTTTTCAGTTTTTAATTTTTTTTTTTTGTTCAAAATAATAGGCTGGATCTCCCCGAATATTGGCTGAACCCCTGGATAACATTTCCTCCCGTTTTTCTGGGAGAAATTTGAATTTATATTGACATTGAAGAGAAAAAAAGGAATTAGCTAGCATTAAAAAATGTCAAAATTGATATGATAAAAGGTTTTACTTTTTTCAGTAAATAATTCATCGTTTTCTGACACTAGTTCTTATGCTTGAATCGCTTCTAAATTCAGTTCAGATATGGTCCAGAAGTAACCAATTTGCTTCATTTTTTCAAAAAATTCTCGGGGGAGCCTCCCCCCGAATCCCCATAAATATTAGGTGGAAATCCCCCTTACCCTCCCCCACTCGGCCCTTCGGGCCTAGCCAGTCATCCATTCAAAATAATGTATGGGCGTTTAACGGCCCAGTCCCCCTGCCTAGATTGATTTGAGTACACATAATTTCTGCTCTGGCTACGCGCCTGAGTACAACTGCTATGGGTTCGCACCCTAAGCTTTTTCGAAGGCTAAGCTTGTTTATAATAACTTGATATGCTGCATTATAGAAGGGATGAGTGAACATGCTTTTCGACAGTTCTCTTTAACAAACATATTAAAGTATATTTCTATTGTATATATACATGTATATAGTTTATTAATTGTAAACTATTTTTTTTTCTCTCAGATATCTGCCCGGATACCGGAAGCCAAAAACCAGATCCAGGGAATGCTGGGAAATCAGTAGTTGCGTCATCTCCCATAAATATTTTTGCCGTTATAGCCTTCTTTGCATTTCTGCAGCAGTAACTTATAGAAATCATTCATTAATACCAAATTATTATTATAGAGAAAATTTATATCATACAGATATGTTTATATCTGCTTCTTCGCAGTCCTTCTTCATTAGATACTATAACTTGCATTGTTTATGTAACCTTATTCATTTGATAATCGAATGAACATGTTAAACTACAAATTTATGTTCTAATGTAAAACACAGTATGTTGGACGTGTAGTGCTCATGCATGTCAAGGCGATTTGAAGTCATATTTTGAAAGATTAAGGTGGGATGATTCATCATATACATGTAGTTAAATCGCACATATACAGTATTTTAAAGTAGTGAAATTCCCTTCGAAAGTGCACGTAATGGACTTTATCGTCGATGTCTATTCCGGCGCAAACGTTTCAAATTTTATTGATCGTTTTGCTCAATCGAACCGCCACTCGAACATTACTACAAACGGATCTCATTGGTTGATGGATTTTCAACTTCTCTACAGCCGCAGCTTTTAACTAAACTTATAACGAGACCTCGCCTAAATCAAGCAATTAATATCACTTCCATTAAAATCGTCTTTTCGACCCGATCCACCACATTAAAAATAATTTCAGTCTGATTAAATTCGGATTGTCTTTAAAGATGTTCGAACTTGCCTCTCCAGCAACTGCGTTTTTCAAAGTACATGTACGCTTGATGTTATCGAATACCACGTGACTTTGCTCGGTGAGACATATTGACCCACTCTGGCCTCTTACCCTCTTTGTGTTATCTTGTCTACAAACTATTCAAATGTACATATATTATATGATGTACCACTTAACATGTAGATAATAAATGTGTTTTTATATGTTGTCTGTTATATTCTATAGTTTATAAGTCAAAGGTAGATCATACAGTTTGAAAGATAATTACAATGTAACGTACATGTATGCATCATGATATAAAGGTCAAAAGAGAACAACAAACTCGGATATGACCTTCAAAAATGTCCTTACTGGTAGAAACAAATTAGTGAAAAGCACTGGTATTCATGATTCCACTACATATATCTTTACCAGTCTTTACAATCATAATGTAGATATACCTGCTGTGAAAACCATGATCGAAATCATTGCAGAATGAAACAAATCCGGAAAAAGTCAAATAAAATAGAGTATGGAATCAGCGTGTTCAGTCAATCCATCAATAAGAATAGAACTATCTGAGTTGTCCCTCTTGGGATGAGTTCGGATTTATTTATATTAGAATCCCCCCCCCCCCCCCCCCCTCATCCGTACACACATATACCACGTGGACTGATAGTCTCTTATAACAGGCCTAATTCAATTCAATCTTAACATGCTTAAGGTCTGTGATTTGTGTATCAATTGTGCATCAATTGTGCATCAATTAACGATATTTTTTGTAAAAAAGCTACTATTTAGCTATATGAGAAGACGGCATATATGTTGTTGTTTGTTTTTTTTTTTTTTTTTGTATTAATGTCTTTCTATCCTCTGTGCTTCACGTTGTACTGATGCCCTTTGGAAGTACAATGTAACATTTTTGCCCATTTTTTTTTTTCGAATAAATCAACTTTCCCGCTTTTAAATAGTTCTCAACATTTAGAATATCGGCAACTAGTAAATATTTCTGGTTAATATGGCTTTAATTCTCTACCGTCTTTACTATAATTACAACATCTAGGTAACATGTACAATATCATGGATGTTACATCGACGGCGGTGCGGCTGGCCAACAGCGGATGCTTACTCCTCCCGGGCACCTGGTCCCACCTCTAGCTTGCTAGGGGTCCGTCGATGCTCAAATGTTTGCTCTATTGTGAGTGCTGTTGAAATTATCATTAGGATCTCCTTTAACTCTCTTACAAATGCATCTAAAACTTGAACTTGTTTCTAGTATGTTTGTGTTCGCCTTATTCTATAGAAAAAGACAGACAAAATCATTATGGTTTTCACAATGGAACAGTTTTCAATTTATATTCAGCACTGAGAAGTGAGATATTTTTCATTATTGCTTTTTACATAACATGATTGTGTTGCATTTTTATTTTGCTTACGTTCCTTTTCTTGGGAAGGCAGTTAAGCCATGTACAATGAGAAAAGGGCGTCTTAAAGACAGCGGAAAATAACGTAATAAAAGAAATGTAAAAAAAAAAAGAGAAAATGATAAAAAGAAAATGTGTTATCCTTATCTGAAATCACTGGTACATTATTTCCTAAAATTCTAACGAAGTCGGATTTTTCCTTGACTTCCGCTAATTTTTACTAAATAATGCCCTGCAACTAAAACTTCAAACAGTTGCTTGGCAACGCGAATTAATGAGAGAGATAAGAGCGCGCACTCCCTGTGACAAATTTGATACAGAAACCCGATATGGTGTTATGATCTTTAAAATACCATTAAATGGTCACATAAAATGTCAAATTGTCTTCAAGAAGGAGAAATGAGAAACCCTAGTAACAGTAATGATCTGACAGAAAACTCAATTCTAATCCCGTGAACTGTCATATCGAATTATCTCTGACATCATTAAGGCATTAAGGTAGTCATGAAAATTTTCATAGACCTCGACGAAGATAAATATCTCAAAATAAATACCTCCCGAGGCTTCCACTGTATTTTGGTTGTCTGAATAATTATGTATAATAAACGAGTACAAAATAATTCCATCTACTGCGTTATGATTCTGGTAGGCACTTATGATTCAGAGGAAATTCGGTTGCAGTCTTGTGGATTCATTAGATACGACATGAGCATTCATCCATCCGCCTCTGTGTTAAAAAAAACAAAAGAAAAGTCAAAATAAAACGAGACCGTAGAATGAACTAACAAAATTAAAAATAAATATGAAGCAGTAATTATTCTATCACGACGAGAATAATCGATGGTGCATGCATTTTGAAATTTCAATGTTTTCAAGAAAAGAAGATTCTGATTGGCTGATATCTTTTTCTTGGAAGTCTATTAATAGCCCTATTCTTGGAACATGGGTTTACCTCAAGCATGAATTACCTCAAAATACAAGAGCACTTTTTTTTTAATAAGCCATATTTATTATATAGTTTGTTTTTTTTAAAAGTCCGTCCGAACTTTTTTCTGAAAGGTACCTGATACCATGCATGAACACACGCAAACACATGCCATGGTCAATATGAAAAAAAATAGAAAAGAAAATCTGAAAACGTGAAAGAAAATTATCTTTCTACAAGTGAGGTGGATAATTTTGACTTTTTTTATTTTTGAAGAATCATTATTATCTCAAGATCATTTACTGATATTTTCTTTACCAGAAAAATTCATGTTTGTGTACACGTGCGTGATTTTTTTTCTGAGCAATTTTTTTTTCTGAGCAATTCTCCTAAGGTACCCGCTAGCGGACATAAAACAAAATACTCTAAATTTTACTGTGCATATAGGATTTGATCAATTTGTTTCTCTTCTTCTTTTTTGACAAAATGTAGTCTAGAGACCATTGATTTCCGATTCCGACCCTGTTTTGGCGATTTATTCTGTCGTCTGAAGAATTTTGCTATAAATTATTGCTTCCGAGAATTGACCTCCTTTAGTCGTAACTGGAAATTAATTCAACTTACCCTATCAGCTGCCTTCAAAGCTCAATATGAAAAAATAAAATGTCTACGAGGAATTCCCATGTTAATTTCAAGCCGCCGCCATATTGTTCTCCGTGTCAACAATAGTAAACAGTGACGTCAAAGCCTCCGACGTCACTCATTTTCAGCGATTTTACTATAGAAAATTCCCGTAGACATTTTATTTTCCGTCCTATTTCTAACTTAACTGACACACAGCTAGCCAAAACAATTGTAGTTTCTGTTACGACTAAAGGAGTACTATGAAATTGATATCTTTTTTGAAGATGACATTACATTGTATCATATTTTAGAGAAAACCGGGAAAACAGCCTAGGGTGCTCTGGAAAAAGTGAACAGGACAGTAGGTGCGCTAACCCCTCATATCGGCCCTATAATTCCGACAAAAGATGCATTTGATAAGCGAACTATTAATTATCACTTTTTGCAATGTTTAATGTTTGAGAAAATATGGCGTCATAATTTTGAGCCCTCATAACGTTACGCGCATGATGTATGACGTCATGTTCTGACGTAATTTGCCCTGAATGGCGCAAAACAAGGGAATATTTTCAAAATAATTGTAATTTGCACACAAATCTTCAAAATTCATCTACGATCCAGGCCTCGCCACGATTTTTTTATGCAAATTAAAAGACCCATTACAAATCCATCGATTTCTACAAAATTTATCATGGGCAAGGCCTGGATAGATACTTGAATTTATTTTGTATCGAAATTTGTTGATATTTCCAATGATTGCAACGTTTTTAGACGTTTTGAGCGACGTATTATTCGGTATAGGACTGTGAAATCAAAACAGGCTTTCCTGATTTGGATTCACCATACATTTGATCTTTTATAAACTAGAATATTATGGATAATTGATCGACTTTGAAAATAGGGCCGATATGGCAGGTTACCGCACCTACTCCTTTATAAATCCCATGTATCATGCTTACTGTAGAAGACTCCAACTTTCTCGTACGATCTAACCAAAAGCGATCGCGATATAGTGTGTTCCCATGGTGATGTCATACCTCAAAATTAACCGCCATATTGGATTACAACTCTCGGACTTAATCCATTTCTACCATGCAAATTGACAATTGACATTACAAAATTTATATAACTAAATTTTCAGAAGATATTTTATAACTAGCCTTCTTTGCAATTTAAGTAGAGCAGTTTTAACATAGCAGAGATGGGTAAAGTCCGATAATTGTAATCCATGCAGGCAGATAACTCTAGCAAATGGAGGAAATATATGGCTATTTGGGAACACACTATGAAATAAAATTGAATACAAAACCATTGGAGGATACTAAAAGGTAGGTACATGTACATTGAGTAATTGTAAAAACAAAACACATAACGCTGGGAAGTTCACAATTCACAACCCTACACTGCAACATGGGATAAAGAACAGCCTTCTTAAATCTTCATCAGTAGTATGAGGACATACATCCGATAATCGCAGTCCTCTTTCATACACTGGTCTGTCAGTCCGTTCGTCCGTATGTTCATAATACTTTTTGTCCGTTCATCACTATTCTTTGTCAACAGGGATGCCGAGATGTCATGATATCCAAGCCATTCGTCTCTGCCTAGATTTGTCATATTTTAAAAGAATTATATATGTTCTTAACTCGGTAGATCCCAAAATGATATGTCAATCTTTGGTGATGTGTTTTGTCATACGCACGGATAATACAAGACATTTCCAGTCTATGTAATAGTTGGCGATCCCTGCATCTGGCAGTCAATTTGAATGTTAATTAGTGTTCCTATAAAGAGAGACTGCACGCGGTTAATCCCGAGCTTTTCTTGTCATCAAATACTCCATTCTGGGAAATTCCTTTATTCATTGACAAAAATATGTCAAAGTCCTGGACCTTACGATGTTCTCTGTGCTATATCCCTTATCATATGCTGATGACACGGTCAGACTCTATGAATAATTTTAGTGATTTAGAATTTGATTAGTAAGACATAGAATATCTTAAAGGTTTTCTGGGATAAGTTGTCTGAAATTAGCAAATATTCTTCGTTTACTGTATTAAGACGTCTGAAATAAGTAAATGTTATATATTTACCGCATAGAAATAGATGAGTACATGTCAAGTATTTTCTCAAGAAGCGGAGATATTTTAAGCTAGCTATAACGACTGTGGTCCCATGAACTGATACATATGTATGTATTACTTTTCTGGACTGCTCGTATTCAGATAACTGTGTCATTATGCCAATTTTTTTTCTCGACTTTATATATCTTATATAATGTTAAACGTTTTCAAATTCAATAGCATCATTTATAAACGGATAAATTTGCAGCATGGACCACACATGCACGTTTCGGGTACTCAACCCTCGTCAGTGATCCTCAATCTAAACAATGTAATATGGCCAAAGAGGGTGAAAATTATTATGTAAAAATGTACCGAAAGATGTAGCAGGATGGGTGGGATATGATGCTACAGGACCCACGTTTTAGACATTTCAAGAATTTTAGTACCAGAAAATTTTGAATGCGTTGAAGAGACAGACGATCAACCGAAGTTGATCGAACTTGGCAACATGTGTGTTCATGTACATGTGCTATATATAAATAATAAGTGTCTTAATTTGTGTTTTGTTACGGGTATGCAACACACAGAAAGTTTATTTATCGTACATATAATGTGCGTTAGCGATAAATGGACTTGCTGTGTGTTGCATACCCTTAACAAAACACAAATTCTGACATTTATTCTATATACATGCACCATAGTTGTCTGTTTCATTCATGTTATCTGAAATTGTTTTCTCTAAATAAAGGGGTGACGTTAAGATTTATCTCACTGCTAGTTTAGTTTGCAGGTTAGAACAGCCGTCGCGGCATGTTGCATTTTGACGTCACGAGTGTTAATACGCGAATTGCAGCATGTTCCTTTCAATAGTAACATCTCGGGGGAATTACATTGGTTGTGCATATATACTCTTTTAAGTCCCTTTCTTTTGGTGTTTTTTTTTTTTATTTTGTTTTGGGTTTTTTGTTTGTTTTTGTTTTTATTTTACAAATCCCGTTTTTGTACAGCAAAACACCAATAGCATGATATCTGACTATTGGAACCCCCATTGTTAATGTAAAAAAAACAACTTCAGGTATTATGTATATATATTTACATTACTACTGCGTTTCCCTTATATAAAGGTACCAAACCCACTGTTGCTTTATTTCTCGATAAACACAAGAGCCTATCACGTGACTTTAGAACTTACGCGGGTTAATTTCTGATAAAATGCCCATTTTATTTATTGCTTTAACATAGATTCAAAACATGTATCCATTATCAAACGACGCCGTCTAGCCCCAGTGATTGAATGTGTCAAAATCTAGGTCACCCAAATCTACACTTCGAAGAAGTGTGACGTAGTAAGTCGATCATGCGTCAGTAGACAAAGTTCAAGAACGAACTGCATTGCTGTCTGCAGAAAGATGTCGTGTTTGGATGAGCGAATATTCAGGCATAAGTGGATCAAATATTCAGTATTTAGGATGAGGATTTGATTCACTTGTGTCATTTATCAACAGTGAATTTATCTTTGCTTCTTATGGATTCATTTTATCAGAAATATTTCGAGTATCAACGAATCTTTAGCCATGATGTTAAGGTAAGATGAAAATACCGAAAGTTTTCGCGTTTCGACGGCTGTACTCGACTTTTGCATTATTCTAATTACTTCCAGATGAAATGGGGTATTTACAGAAGTTTGTATACAATAATACCGATTGATTTCATATGTCTATGCAGTTTAACAGTGTGTTAAAATGAGTTTTCAAAAGTTTTCCCTTCAGTTCTGTGAAATTTCCCCAGTTTAACTCTCCGCTATGTCTGAATTATGTTGGACAAAAGTCACGAATTTTCACGATTCAATTTTTTTCGGTTTTAATTGAAATGTTCAAAATACAGCCAAAGGACAAAATTCAGTCTCTCATTTGTCAACAACGTTTCCGTACAGAAGGTACTACTTTGAATCAAACGAAAAACGTCGAACGTTCGTTTGCTCTTACGTCAAGTGACGTTCTCCCTCCGCAATGATATTTCAAATGTAAAGAAACTGGATGAAAAATTGGCAGAAATGAATTATTTAACACGTAAAATGTAAATATAAGGATTGTTTTTCAGCTTTTGCGCTTTATCGGTGTGTATTGGCAGCAGTGAATGGAAACAAAATTCCTGAAAAGCACTTCGTGCTTTACATATTTTGTTTCCATTCCCTACTGCCAATACACACCGATAAAGCGCAAATGCTGAAAAATAATCCTTAATAGCTTTTCACAGGGAAAATCCATTATATTAAAATATTCTTGCATGATGAATCATGGCTTTATGGCTGAACATTTTCAATATCTTTTTTATTCAAAAATTATTATAAAAAAGAAAACAAAAAGAAAAGAAACCGCAATGTAAACCTTCTAAAATTTTTCATCCTTACAAACCTGAACCGTTGAACGAAAAAAAAAAAAATTCAGTCATCTTTGATTTTATATACATTTAGCCCAAGGATCACGAATAATCTTTTAAAACGGCACAGCCATCGACAGATAAATCAAACATAACTAGTATAATAAGGGTAAATTATCTCTAGATGTCACAGTAATGATAGATATTACATTCTGGCTCCTGATTTTATGCTTTCTTGTCAATTTATTGGTGCATAATCTAAGCCCCTGTCAGCTATTCTGTCACAAAAAACTCATTGGAAATCAGAAGATACCCTTTAACGTATTCATAATTATGTCTATCTGCATATACTGTTATCGAATAAGCAGAGGATCGAATCTACCACTTGAGGCTAGGATATGCTGTACTACAACTAATTAACCGTGTTCAGACTATTTACGGATCATTATCGAAAATAATCGATAATGAAAATCTCCCGTCTGCTTTCTAATGAAATAATCGTCTTAATGCCGCATGCTTTGTGTAAATTTATCAGCGCACCGACACGGGAAAGCAAAACCGTGTTCTTTTTAAAACTTATTCATCATTTCCGGTCTGGCATGGTTATTGTTACTTGTTGGAAAATTTGAAAATTTTGTAGAATATTTTGCGCCTCGATTCTGAAGGAATTCTGACAAATTTCCAGCAAATCAAGCATGAAACTTACCATGAAGGCCTCTTAAGAAATTAAGAAATTATTTTCCTTGACTGAGTTCATTTAATTGAACCGAGATCGTACAGAACGGGAGATAAACATCTGCAGAACTTGTTGAAAGCATACATGAAAGGAAAGTTGAAATTTTAGATGAAAATAAATGTGCGATAGTATGTATGTAAATGTAAACGTCTTCAAATTGAATAGCATCATTTAAGAACAGATGAATTGGCAACATGGACCAGACATGCACGTTTCGGATACTTAACCCTCGTCAGTGATCCTATATTGAGAATGAAGGGGAACTGCAACAAGACTCGGTTACACTATCCAAAACACAGAATACACTTACAGAGCAAAGGAAGCAAAAGCAAAAGAAGAACCAAATACGGCATTTAAACGTCAAAACACAAAGGATTACACATAAACTACTGTCCTGTTCACTAAATCCAGAGCACCCTGTTTTGGCCATTTATTCTGTCGTCTGAAGAATTTTGATATAAATTATCGTTTCCGAGCATTGACCTCCTTTAGTCGTAACTAGAAATTAGCTTCAACTTACCCTATCAGCTGCATTCAAACCGCAATATGAAAAATAATATGTCTACGGGAAATTCCCATGTTAATTTCAAGCCGCCGCCATTTTGTTCTCCGTGTCAACAATAGTAAACAGTGACGTCAAAGCCTCCGACGTCACACATATTCAGCGATTTTACTATAGAAAATCCCCGTAGACTTTTTATTTTCACGTCCTATTTCTAACTTAACTGACGCACAGCCAAAACAATGGCATTTTCTGTTACGACTAAAGGAGTACTATAAAACTGATATCTGTTTGGAAGATGACATTATCATATTTTTGAAAAACCGGGAAAACAGGGTGCTCTGGAATTAGTGAACAGGACAGTAGCTTCGATATTTCGCCTAGCTGTCTCACACGAACACAATCACACACCAACGAATAGACGGAATAAGTATTATGTAAAGAAGTGTGATAGACCTTCTTCACATTACCATAAGACTTGCATTTTAGACACACCAAGACCAGACATCACTACTTTTGACGTTATGTCTAACTGTGACGTCATGAATTTGCGACGACGTCATATTTAAAATTTACGTCAAATCTTGTGAGGTCGGGTCTTCGAAAGGATGTTTAATAGCCATTCTCTGTAAGGACCAAAATCGTTCGGCACGGCATGTCATGGATTTTGATGATTTTCGGTATAATGGATATATATTAAGTACTGACCATGAAAATAACACTTTTCGGCCAATGTGACCTCTGGTTGCCATGGTAACGAGGTCATTCTATTTAAAGCACTTTTGGGACCATGAAATAAGCCAGCTCCGGAGACTTCGTTGCCATGGATACATGTACCACTGTAACAACTTGTTCATCTTTATATAATCTATTCTTCCTTACTTCCATTCTTACTTAGTACACTTAGATATGTGATATTAATTACAGGAAGCTTATTGTATCAAGCCAAAATAAGTCAAAATGAAGCGAAAAATAGAGGTGAAAATGAGGGCCAATTTAGTGTGTTTTTGACCATTTTCAATCTTAAATATCACAAAAGGCACCAATAGGAGACTAGTGATTTTCATCAATGGAAATGTATGTTTATTGACAAATAAAATGAACGAAAAATTGGAGTGGGTATTTAAGAGTTTTACCTAAATTCTGTCGTCAAAGACCGTTGCCATGGCAACATTAGACCTTTTTGCTTATTAAGGATTCCGACTATTCCGTCGGAATCCTTTCTGTTATTGCAATGTCTTTTCTTTATTAAGGATTCCGACTTCCGTCGGAATCCTTTCTGTTATTGTATTGTCTTTTCTTTATTCTTATTATTCTTATTATTATTATTATTATTATTATTACAAGCTAATCGGTTCCATAATAATAATATGGTGATTTAAAAAAATCTAACCAAAAAGTATCTGAAACCTGGAAACAATGACATCCCCTAAAATGCCTATATTCCATTTTAGTGGTTTATATTTTTCCATCATATGATCCATGGTGATCATGGTTTACTCTTTTCTATCTCAAATCACCATATTATTAATTATGGAACTGATTAACTTGCGGTACATGTAATATTAGTACATATATACTACATAGGTAATACATGTACGAATGGAATATGAAGTCAGAGTCAAGCAAAATCTAATCTGTGACCTTTCCCAATAAACAATTGTGGGATACATGATGAAATACTCATAAGCAGCATATATATATAATTATACATTCACCTGAAGATATGTGTAACAACCATCCCCTCCCCCTTTGGCACAAAATTTCTCATCAACTCAATGAAAAATCTCAAAAGAGATTTCTAGTATACATTTTTCTATCATTATTAAAAATTTCAGATCATTTGGACAACACACTGATTTTTAATGAATTTAAAAGTTTTTACTGCACAAGAAATATACTTTCACAAAAAGAATATACTTTTTAGCCTGTAATATTTAACCTTGACCTTTGATAATTGACCTTAAGTACCTTTGCCCCAGAGGATCTATCCTAATGAACATTAATATTAAATATGAACAAATTCTGATGTAGGGTTTAGAAGATATAAGCTTAGAAAGACAGACAGACAGACAGACAGTATGGTGACTTTATGCTCCTCCATCATGTCCATATGTGAAAGATTTCTATGTGGTCATCATTACAGTCAATGAACATGGTAAATTGAAGACATTTCTATAGGGCTAGGTGTTTGGTCAGTATCTTATCAGCTGTGGCACACAGAAGAGGAGGTGGACAGAGATACAAACATCCAGATACTGTGATATTTATGTCTAAATATTGGTGTGTCATAATACTTAGTGGTAAATCAGATTTCGTTTTTTCAAAACTTTCACATTTAAATCAATGTGCAATGAAGTGAAATGCATTTCAAACCCATTCTGAGTGAATATGTACAGATAATGGAATACCTGTTAAATATGTTTTGTATTCTAGTTTTAATAGTGAAGGAAATCAGACAACATGAACAACATGTATAATTTGTTATGGCCTGGCCTTGAACTTCACTTACCTTCATTTAGCAGCACAGTCACATTAAATTTGATGAAATTATCTATCATATCAAATAGGTAACAAATGCTGATTTTGAGAATTTTCATCAATCAGACAAATGTTGCCCTGTTCATTATTTCACTTGATATGAAAGAAAAATTCGACAACAGGTTGCATCTGATGAGTCACTTTGGAAATTGTGAGTGGAAGTGCATCAAGTGTCATTCAGTTTCTAAGTATACTGAAAATAGAAAAAATATGTATATGATAAAAGAAGGGATGAATTCAGAAAGTCAACTCAGAAGGGAATACTTAATGTTTAGGTGAATACCGACTCATTGATTTTTAAAGTGTGCACATATTATTAAGTCATATGAAGCACAGGTATATGACACATGCCTAAATATACTGATAAATGTCTCCATCATTTCGAATAAAGCCTATGCTAACACAGTAAATTATGCCTGTCAGAATTGATTTTCACAAACCAAACAAATTTAAGAGCCATATCTCTGTAACACAATATTAGGTGAACATGAAAATATAAAGGCAGCATCCTCTCTACAGTCTGATCGCTGCAGTGTATAAATTAATATCAGGCATATTAAAAATGTTATGATCGCTGAGCGATTTAAGTCCCTACCCGCGGCATAAATTTTACGTGGGTCGGGCGGTTAACAACAAACAAACTTAATACTATTTAAGGCCTGGTGTACTTCCAGTTTGCTAAGCTCTGCCCCTTCACGTGCTATAAAGTTTGTGCAGAACAATATTTGAACAGAAATAACAACTAGCAAGCTGTGATTTGTTGTCTAGTAATTCCCCTTGTCACATGAACCAATCAAATTATCAACTCGCCAGAGATTAATCTACAATTTGATCTAAATGGGTCCTTTGGACCCGAAAAATTTCACCAATGGGTCAGCAGAATTTTATGGGTCCCAAGTACTATGAAGCCTACGCTCGCGCAGCAAAATACGCCTGTTGGTATTTTTTTTCACAACACCAAAATATCTAAGTCCCATAACTCCATAAGGACAAATCAGTGTACATTAAAATCGAAAGGCGGCTTCCTCTTCGATCATGAAAATCTGTTCCATGCACCTATATTTTGTCCTTAGCTTAACATGTATGTGCATATAACCCCCCCCCCCCCCCCCCCCCCCCCCCTTACACATAATTTCCCAGTTATGCGACAAAAAAATTAAAGACCCGTAACATATGTCAAAGAACATCCTTTCTACTTGAAGTATACAAAATTTCAAAACATTTCGACCAGAAATAGATTTTTAAAGAATTTTTGAACAATTTTTCATATATTTTCATTGTATTTTAAACTCTAAGTCCCATAACTCTGTAACAATAAATTGGATGAACCTGAAAATCAAAAGGCGGCTTCCTCTTCTCAGTCCAATCATATTGTATGAATATCGTGAAAATCCATTGACGCATATTCAAGTTATTGCGTTCCATGCACCTATATTTTGCCCTTAGCTTAACATGTATGTTCATATCCCCCCCCCCCCCCCCCGCCCATCAAACACATTACACATAATATCTCAATCATGCGACAAAAAAATTAAAAACCCATTACATATGACAAAGAACATCCTTTCTACTTGAAGTATACAAAATTTCAAAACGTTTCAACCCGAAATAGGTTTTTAAAGAATTTTAAACTAATTTAGTATATTTTCACTTTATTTTAGTAATCTAAGTCCCATAACTTGGTAATGACAAATTGGATGAACCTGAAAATCAAAAGGCTGCTTCCTCTCCATAGTCTGATCACAATGTACAAATATCTCCACAGTCCAATCATAATGTATGAATATCGTGAAACTGTTGACGCATATCCAAGTTATTGAGTTCATGCGCCTATATATTTTGCCCTTAGCTTAACATGTATATGCATATCCCCCCCCTCCCATTACACATAATATCTTGGTTATGCGACAAAAAAATTAAAAACCCGTTACATATGTCAAAGAACATCCTTTCTACTTGAGTATACAAAATTTCAAAACATTTCAACCAAAATAGATTTTTAAAGAATTTTTAACTATTTTAGTATATTTTCACAGTATGTTAAATTTCTGAGTCCCATAACTCGGTAATGACAAATTGGATGAACCTAAAAATAAAAAGGCGGCTTCCTCTCCATAGTCTGATCACAATGTACAAATATCATAAAAATCTGTTGACGCATATTCAGTTAATTGCGTTCCTTAAGTGGAAGGACAGACGGACGGACTTCGCCATACCATAATACGTCCCGTCAAATGACGGGCGTATAATAAAGGGTCTTTTCTTCGCTGCGTCTTAAGCTCGAGAATAGAAGTGATATGAATGGCTTGCGGTGTTTTATGTCCGCGAGATCATTATATTCCAGAAAAAAATAGAAATAAAACATGTATCTCAGAAAATTCCATCTAAAAGTAAAATTTACCAAATTAAGTAATTTGTTGTTTATTTAGCTGCTTTATTTATGCAAGCGAGGCTTCGTACATGTGTATAGTACAAACCAATTATATATGGTGTATGAAGACGGTAAATTCTACACTTAGGTGTGAATTAAACAATTTTAATTTGTTGATTCATATTATCCTGCAAACTTTACCACAGCATGGAAGAATTTTGGCGTTACATGTACCTCTGAATACAAATGATAAGAATGTAAACGTCTTCATATTGAATAGCATCATTTAAAAAAGCAATGATCGCTGTGCGATATAAGTCCCCTACCGGCGGCATAAATTTATGACTTGCATCTCTGTTCATCAGTTCATCATCTGCAACAACAGCCAAGTAAAGTCTGGGAATTGAAGAAATTTGTCCAAGGGCCATAACTCTTGTGAAAATTAGTCAATCTAAATTAAACTCAAATCTGCATCACACTATAATGTATTCAAGTACAAAAAACCAGTTCATTATCTGCAATAACAGGCAAGAAAAAGTCCGGAAAACTGCAAATTTCATGAAATTAGCTAAGTCCAAGGACCATAACTCTTGTAAAAATAAGCCAATGGAAACCAAACTCAAACTTGGTCTGTATCACACTGAGATGTATTTGATTTACCAAAAATCAGTGCATTATTTGCACTAGAACCGAAGAAAAGTCCGGAAAACTGAAATTGGGACAGACGGACGGACAGACAGACAGACAGACAGACAGACCGAGAGGAAACTAAGAGTCCCCTTCGGCGTTGCCGGTAGGGGACTAAAGAACAGATAAATTGGCAACATGGACCAGACATGCACGTTTCGGGTACTTAACCCTCGTCAGTGATCCTCAAATCTAAACAATGTAATATGCAAAAAAAGTATGAAAGTTACTATGTCGAAAAAGCGTACCGAAAGACGTAGCAGAACGGGTAGGATATAATGCTACTGGACCCACGTTTTAGAAATTTCAAGAAATAACAAAAATTTAAGAATGCGTGGAAGAAAAGATAAACCGAAATTGATCGTTAGACTCGCGTCGGACTGCATATAACTGTTATATCCAAACATTTTGATGCGCAACAGTTAATGTCTCTTACAATACCATGGACATGATCAACCTTCTGTAAGGTTTAAATGACCAGACAAAATATAAACACGAGACAGTAATTTTACATAAAACTTTCAATGTCGAGAACGATGAACTAAAGGGGACACACTGTACAAAAAAGAATAATGGGTACGGTGGGACGCACGATCTGGAATCAATGGGTCCTGGGGAATTTTAAAGCGTCAGTAACGCAGGACGCAGAAGTAGATTAATCCCTAGCCTCGCTGCTTCGCGGCTCAGTGATAATTTGTTTGGTTCATGCAACTGGGGAATTACTGGACAATAATCAATGGCTAGCTAGTTGTTATTTCTTAAGCAATAGCTTCATTTTGGCAGAAGATGCAATATGCATTTATCGGCCGTTCCATAATTTTTCTCGAATTTCAATCAAGCCATTGTACTGATTTCAATGCCTAATAATCATAACAATTTACATGTTCTGAATATGTAGTTACATAATATATTCATCATAAAATATCTTAATAATTTCAAGCAGTCGATCTTTCCAATAACTCACTAGCCCAACTCCAGAGTTCATAAAATATTAATGTATCGGTTTTATCGGAATTGCCGATAAAAAATTATTTGGTCCGATAAAAACTCGTTGTGTCTAAAAATTATTTGAACCGATAAAAACCTCATTTTCTATTCATTATTTGGACCATCTTGGGAAATGAATTTGAATAAGCGTTACGCTTTTTTTCAGATCCCATTTATTTTTCATCACATGTATTGTTCATTCTATATATGCTTATATTTGAATAAATATGTTTAAACTATTATTTGGACCATTAAAAACTCTAAAATATCCGACATTTCATGGGAAGATTTCAAGAACTCTGTGACGCCCGAGGCTACCAATTTTTTTCTGGGCTAGTAGAAATTCTTTAAGAAACTATACAAAAAACTAGTAAAATTTATCTTCGGGCTTGTGGCTGAAAAAAGCTTTCGGAGAAAACTGAATAATTTCAGGTCACTTATTTGAAAAAAATAATTTAGGTCAATTTATCAAGAGAAAATAGCAGATAATTGGCTAATAATGTGATGAAGAAAACACGGACTGGGCCAATGGGACGTCTCTTTGGCTCATTCGGTAGAGCATCGGACTTTACATCAGAAGGTTGCGAGTTCGATCTGAGGTGGGGGTAGTCTCGTGTTTTCTACACTGGCGCCCAACGTAAATCCCACGAGAGATGGTGGTTAGGAGGGTTGTCGAGGAGGGGTAGGGAGGCCCAAAATTGAAAGGGGAGAGTAGTATACTGTCCGCGCAGCTCACTTCAGAAATCGGAAAATTGAAGTTTTCTCTACTTCATCGGCATATTTTCCGGTTAAAATTTATATAAGGGGATGGATCTCGAACTGTCATAACTAACGGTGTATGATATGTCTGTACAACCAATACTTATATAACGCTCAAAGTGAAAGATAATAGTTTTAGATGGGGAGATCTCTATGTTACTTTTACTGCGACATCGTCAACATTCTCCATAGACTCAGTGTTAAAGATCGCCGATGTCGCACTAAAGTTAACATAGAAAACTCCCTATTTAAAACTATTTTCTTTCACTGTGAGCATAGTATTGGTCGTACAGACATATATCAAACACTGTTAGTTATGAGAGTTCGAGATCTATCTCCCTATAGAAATTTTAGACGCAAAAATTGACGACAAACTAAAGAAAACTTCAATTTTTCCGATTTCTGAAGTGAGCTGCGCGGACAGTAGTAAACTGGCACCTACCTGTACTAGACTGGGCCTGTGGGACATCTCTTTGGCTCATTCGGTAGAGCATCAGACTTAAAATCAGAACCTTACTAGTTCGATCCCAGGTGGGGGTAGTCTCGTGTTTTCTACAAAACTCCCAACTCGGCCCTATGGGCCTCGAAAGTGTTTCCCATCAAAAATTGTATGTGCCCCCATGCAGTTGGGGGCCCCTGAGCTAATATTAGTAGCCCGAGGAAATTTTTGGTAGCCAGGACAGTTGGTCTAGCGAGTTTTCGCGATGAATGTGAAAACTTTTACTCGCACCTGTCAGCCTGCAGACGATCATTGAGTTTGACCCGGTATGTCTTGCACCGTCTCCCTCGGCTTACAATTTCTGTTAAGCTCCAATGAAATCAAATAAATAACTTCCCTCTAAGTAGCTTACCTAATTGAAATGAATTAAATCAGCATATAGAAGGTTATATTCAGCTCCATTTTCAGCGACGCGCGGAAAATGCAACCTCGGCGTCCATCTTGTTTTCCTTGGAGATTTAGCTCGCCTGGCTCGCTTGGGTCCGCGAATTTCCTCTACATAGTTGAAAATGAATTTCTAGATTTCAACATGCTAAATCAAAGTTTCAGTGCTCATAATCAAATGCTACTAATTTTTAAAGATGGAAAATAATTATTTTCTGCACAAGCTATATTCATACTAGCTGTAATAAGGGGTTATCAAAACAGGTTAGGGTCGCTTATGTGCATGTTAATAATCGGAATCGGGTCCCGATTTCGACTAATTCCTTTTTACTTTATAATCATGCTAAATCGTTATTATTTGTCCGATACATAAGCGGGCCTAAAAACGTAGTATTATTAAGGATTCCGACTTCCGTCGGAATCCTTTCTGTTATTGTATTGTCTTTTCTTTATTCTTATTATTCTTATTATTATTATTATTCTTACCCACAAACCGTTCCGGTCACTTTACAAAAAAGTACAGCATCATATGAAAAAACGGAAAGTACCATGTGAAAGAGCATATGAAGATCTAAATTTAAAATTTTTTTCTTGTCGAAAAGTTCACATATGCCCCTGCTAGAGGTCATCAAAGGTAAAATCTTTAAAACCTTATAACTCCTAAACTAACCGTGCGATTTTAACGAAATTTGTTTTATATTGTTCTTTGGGAAATTTGCAAACTTTTATACGCTTACATGCTCGATAAAATATTTACGGTTTTCGCGCTATTTTGAGTTGAAAATGGAACTTTAAATTGGCACAGTGCCAATTTCTACAGTTTTTGAGATTTTGAGTTGAAACTTGGATGGTAGGTTACTTATAGGTAGTCATTGATGATGACCTAGTTTCAAGGTCAAATTATGATTCTCAAGGTCACAACAAACTTTTGCCTTTAGAACAAAGACTATTTGACATTGACAGTTCAAACTTCACAAATACAATCATTGATCCAAGCCCTTTCACCTTGACCTTGACCCAAGGTCAAATTCTCATTCTCAAGGTCACAACAAATTTTTTTTCTATAGAACAAAGACCATTTGACATTGAGAGTTAAAACTTGACGCAAATATTCCTTGCATCAAGTCCTTTCACCTTGACCTTGACCCAATGTCATTTGTTCGATTTCAAGGTCACAACAGACTTTTGTTGATAAAATATTGAGCTTTGAATAGATAAAAAGAAATCTTGGTGAGAATTAACTAAAATGCTTATCTTTCATCCATGACCTTGGTTCAAGGTCAAATAAACTTTTTCAAGGTCATAACAAACATGTACTCTTGTAGGATTGATTGGATTTTGTTCTTAAATATTTATTCTTCACAGAAGTAGTACTTCTTATTTGAACTTTACATAGTAAGATAGATAACTCTTTTATTTTTGTTCTCTGTTTCCTTTTTTATCTTAGTAGCATTACTTGTCTTTACTTTCATGCTGTTGTCATTCTCTATTTATAGAAATTTTCTCATTGCTAATTCATTGTGCAATTCTTTTTGGGATAGTAATTTCAAAGGAATCAAAATGGATATAATAGATCTAGGAGTTTAAAGCCTTCCTTAACTTGAAAGGTATTTATCATCTTTTTCTTCTATTTTGTCGATAAATAAATAAGAGTCCCAAATTAGACATAAGCTCTTTTGCCTCATTTGCTGAAGTGAATTAGGTACAAAAGCAACTATTCTTTTTTCCATCTTCTTTATTCGGATTTTAACACTTCAGTTCCGAGGAAGGTCTAATAAAGGAGGAATCCGTCTGTTGCTTGCAACAGTAGCCATCTAGTTATTATTATTATGGTTAATTATTCTTACCCCCAAGCCAATCCAGAGACGTTACAACAAAGTACCGCATCATATGATAAAATGGAAAGTATCATGTGAAAGAGCAAATAAAGATCTCAATTTAAATTTTTTTTTCTTGTCGGGAAGTTCACATATGCCCCCGCTAGAGGTCATCAAAGGTCAAATCTTTAAAACCTTATAACTCCTAAACTAAATGTGCGATTTGAATGAAATTTGTTTTATATTGTTCTTAGGGAAATTTGCAAACTTTTATACGCTTACATGCTCCATAAAATATTTACGGTTTTCGTGCTATTTTGAGTTGAAAATGGAACTTTAAATTGGCACAGTGCCAATTTCTACAGTTTTTGAGATTTTGAGTTGAAACTTGGATGGTAGGTTACTTACAGGTAGTCATTGATAATGACCTAGTTTCAAGGTCAAATTATAATTCTCAAGGTCACAACAAACTTTTGCCTATAGAACAAAGACTATTTGACCTTGACAGTTCAAACTTCATAAATACAATTATTGATCCAAGCCCTTTCACCTTGACCTTGGCCCAAGGTCAAATTCTCATTCTCAAGGTCACAACAAAATTTTTCCTATAGAACAAAGACCATTTGACCTTCAGAGTTCAAACATGACGCAAATATTCCTTGCATCAAGTCCTTTCACCTTGACCTTGACCCAAGGTCTTTTGTTCGATTTCAAGGTCACAACAGACTTTTGTTGATAAAATATTGAGCTTTAATAGATGAATAGAAATCTTGATGAGAATAAACTAAAATGCTTATCCTTCATCTATGACCTTGGTTCAAGGTCAAATAAACTTTTTCAAGGTCATAACAAACATTTACTCTTGTAGGATTGATAGGATTTTGTTCTTAAATATTTATTCTTCACACAAGTAGTTCTTCTTATTTGAACTTTACATAGTAAGATAGATAACTCTTTTATTCTTGTTCTCTGTTTCCTTTTTGTATCTTAGTAGCATTACTTGTCTGTACTTTCATGTTGTTGTCATTCTCTATTTATAGAAATTTTCTCATTGCTAATTCATTGTGCAATTCTTTTTGGGATAGTTATTTAAAAGGATTCAAAATGGATAGAGTATATGTAGGAGTTTAAAGCCTTCCTAAACTTGAAAGGTATTTATCGTCTTTTTCTTCTTTTTTGTCGATAAATAGATAAGAGTCCCAAGTTAGATATAAGCTCTTTTGACTCATTTGCTGAAGTGAATAAGGTACTAAACAGCTATTCTTTTTTTCATCTTCTTTATTTGGATTTTAACACTTCAGTTCCGAGGAAGGTCTTATAAAGGAGGAATCCGTCTGTTGCTTGCAACAGTAGCCATCTAGTTCTTATTATTAAGGATTCTGACTTCCGTCGGAATCCTTTCTGTTATTGTATTGTCTTTTCTTGATTCTTATTAAGGATTCCGACTTCCGTCGGAATCCTTTCTGTTATTGTATTGTCTTTTCTTTATTCTTATTATTCTTATTATTATTATTATTCTTACCCACAAACCGTTCCGGTCACTTTACAAAAAAGTACAGCATCATATGACAAAACGGAAAGTACCATGTGAAAGAGCATATGAAGATCTTAATTTAATTTTTTTTTCTTGTCGAAAAGTTCACATATGCCCCCGCTAGAGGTCATCAAAGGTAAAATCTTTAAAACTTATAACTCCTAAACTAACCGTGCGATTTGAATGAAATTTGTTTTATATTGTTCTTTGGGAAATTTGCAAACTTTTATACGCTTACATGCTCGATAAAATATTTACGGTTTTCGCGCTATTTTGAGTTGAAAATGGAACTTTAAATTGGCACAGTGCCAATTTCTACAGTTTTTGAGATTTTGAGTTGAAACTTGGATGGTAGGTTACTTATAGGTAGTCATTGATGATGACCTAGTTTCAAGGTCAAATTATGATTCTCAAGGTCACAACAAACTTTTGCCTATAGAACAAAGACTATTTGACCTTGACAATTCAAACTTCACAAAAACAATCATTGACCCAAGCCCTTTCACCTTGACCTTGACCAAAGGTCAAATTCTCATTCTCAAGGTCACAACAATTTTTTTCCTATAGAACAAAGACCATTTGATATTGAGAGTTAAAACTTGACGCAAATATTCCTTGCATCAAGTCCTTTCACCTTGACCTTGACCCAAGGTCATTTGTTCGATTTCAAGGTCACAACAGACTTTTGTTGATAAAATATTGAGCTTTGAATAGATAAAAAGAAATCTTGATGAGAATTAACTAAAATGCTTATCTTTCATTCATGACCTTGGTTCAAGGTCAAATAAACTTTTTCAAGGTCATAACAAACATTTACTCTTGTAGGATTGATAGGATTTTGTTCTTAAATATTTATTCTTCACAGAAGTAGTACTTCTTATTTGAACTTTACATAGTAAGATAGATAACTCTTTTATTATTGTTCTCTGTTTCCTTTTTTTCATCTTAGTAGCATTACTTGTATGTACTTTCATGCTGTTGTCATTCTCTATTTATAGAAATTTGCTCATTGCTAATTCATTGTGCAATTCTTTTTGGGATAGTAATTTAAAAGGATTAAAAATGGATAGAATAGATATAGGAGTTTAAAGCCTTCCTAAACTTGAAAGGTATTTATCATCTTTTTCTTCTTTTTTGTTGATAAATAGATAAGAGTCCCAAGTTAGACTTAAGCTCTTTTGACTCATTTGCTGAAGTGAATAAGGTACTAAAGCAACTATTTTTTTTCATCATCTTTATTCGGATTTTAACACTTCAGTTCCGAGGAAGGTCTAATAAAGGAGGAATCCGTCTGTTGCTTGCAACAGTAGCCATCTAGTTATTATTATTATTCTTACCCCCAACCTTTCCGGACCCTTTACAAGAAAAGAACCGCCTCGTATGATAAAATGGAAAGTACCATATGAAAGAGCATATTAAGATCTTGATTTAAAAATTTTTTGTTGTCGAAAAGTTCACATATGCCCCCGCTAGAGGTCATCAGCGGTCAAATCTTTAAACTCTTATAACTCCTAAAGTAACCGTACGATTTCAACGAAATTTGTTTTATATTGTTCTTTGGGAAATTTGCAAACTTTTATACGCTTACATGCTTGATAAAATATTTACGGTTTTTGCATTATTCTGAGTTGAAAATGGGACTTTAAATTGGCACAGTGCCAATTTCTACAGTTTTTGAGATTTTCAGTTGAAACTTGGATGGTACGTTACTTATAGGTAGTCATTTGATGTTGACCTACTTTCAAGGTCAAATTTTGTTTCTCAAGGTCACAACAAATTTTTGCCCATAGAACAAAGACTATTTGACATTCCGAGATCAAACTTCATACATACTATCCTGAAGCCAAGCTCTTTCACCTTGACCTTCAACAAAGGTCAAATTTTGATTCTCAAGGTCACAACATACTTTTGCCTATAAAACAAAGACTATTTGACCTTCAGAGTGCAAACTTCATTCATATAATCGTTAAGCCAAGCTCTTTCACCTTGACCTTGACCCAAGGTCAAATTTTGATTCTCAAGGTCACAATAAATTTTTGCCTATGGAACAAAGACTATTTGACCTTCAGTGTTCAAACTTCACACATATAATAGTTCAGTCAAGCTTTTTCACCTTGACCTTGACCCAATGTCAAATTCTCATTCTCAAGGTCAAAACAAACTTTAGTCTATAAAACAAAGACTGTTTGACCCTGTGGGTTCAAACTGTACACAAATATTCCTTCTATCAAACCCTTTCACCCTGACCTTGACTCAAGGTCATTTGTTCGATTTCAAGGTCACAACAGACTTTGGTTGATTATATATACAGCTTTGCTCGGATTAAGATAAATCGTGATGAGAATGATCACAATACTTATCTTTCGTCCATGAAATTGGATCAAGGTCAAATAATCATTCTCAAGGTCATAACAATCATTTACTCTTGTAGAATTCGCTTTTTTTGTCCTATACTATTTATTCTTCACTCAAGTGGTCGTTCTTATTTGAACTTAACATAGTATAAGAAAGATAACTCTTTTATTCTTGTTCTGTTTCTATATTTTTTCTTAGTAGCATTATACATATATGTACGTCCATGTTGTTGTCATTTTCTATTATTAGAAATTATTTCATTGGAAAATCATTGTGCAATTCTGTTTCAAAAAAGTAATTGTAAAGGATTTTGATATTGATAGAGCATGGAGTTTTAAGCTTTCGTAAACATGAAAGGTATTTATTATTTTGTTTTCTTCTATTTTGTTGAAAAATAAATAAGAGTCCCAAATTAGACATAAGCTCTTTTGACTCATTCGCTGAAGTGAATAAGGTACTAAAGCAACTATTCTTTTTTTTCATCTTCTTTATTCGGATTTTAACACTTCAGTTCCGAGGAAGGTCTAATAAAGGAGGAATCCGTCTGTTGCTTGCAACAGTAGCCATCTAGTTATTCTTATTATTATTATTATTTTTATTCTTACCCCCCATTTTTTCCAGACACTTTATTCAAAGGTCTTTAAACACAGAGCAAAAAGGATGGTACAATCAGAAAGAGCATAACAAGATCTTCTTTAACTATTTTTTGTTTGTCGATAAGCTCACCAATGCCCCCGCTAGAGGTAATCAAAGGTCAAATCTTTAAACACCTATAACTCCTAAACTAACCGTACGATTTGAACGAAATTTATTTTAAAATGTTCTTTGGGAAATTTGCAAACTTTTATACGCTTACATGCTCGATAAAATATTTACGGTTTTCGCGCTATTCCGAGTTGAAAATGGAACTTTAAATTGGCACAGTGCCAATTTCTACAGTTTTTGAGATTTTGAGTTGAAACTTTGATAGTGGGTTACTTATAGGTGGTCATTTAATGTTGACCTACTTTCAATGTCAAATTTTGATTCTCAAGGTCACAACAAACTTTTGCCTATAGAACAAAAAGTATTTGACCTTCAGAGTTCAAACTTCATACATAATATCGTTAAACCAAGCTCTTTCACCTTGACCTTGACCCAAGGTCAAATTTTGATTCTCAAGGTCACAACAAACTTTTGCCTATAGAACAAAGACTTATTGACCTTCAAAGTTCAAACTTGATACATATCATTGTTCAGTCAAGCTCTTTCCACTTGACCTTGACCCAAGGTCAAATTCTCATTCTCAAGGTCACAACAAACTTTAGTCTATAAAACAAAGATTTTTTGACCTTATGAGTTCAAACATTACACAAATATTCCTTGCAACAGACCCTTTCACCATGACCTTGAATCAAGGTCATTTGTTCGATTTCAAGGTCACAACCGACTGTAGTTGATTAGATATTGAGCTTTGCTCAGATTAAGATCAATCGTGATGAGAATGATCACAATACTTATCTTTCTTTTATGACATTGGTTCAAGGTCAAATAATCATTTTCAAGGTCATAACAATAATTTACTCTTATAGAATTCACACGTTTTGTCCTATACTATTTATTCTTCATACAAGTAGTCCTTTTTGTTTGAACTTAACATAGTATAAGAAAGATAACTCTTTTATTCTTGTTCCCTGTTTGTTTTTTCTCAGTAGCATTACATATCTGTATTATTATGTTGTTGTCATTTACTATTAATAGAAATTATCTCATTGCAAAATCATTGTGCAATTCTGTTTTGAGAAAGTAATTGTAAAGGATTTTGATATTGATAGAGCATGGAGTTTAAAGCTTTCGTAAACATGAAAGGTATTTATTTATGGGTTTTTTTTTTACTATTTTGTTGAAAAATGAATAAGAGTCCCAAATTAGACATAAGCTCTTTTGACTCATTTGCTGAAGTGAATAAGGTACTGAAGCAACTATTCATTTTTCCACCTTCTTTATTCGGATTTTAACACTTCAGTTCCGAGGAAGGTCTAATAAAGGAGGAATCCGTCTGTTGCTTGCAACAGTAGCCATCTAGTTTCATACTATCTTTGAAATTGATTTTATTCCTCCTTAGAGCTACATAAGATTGTCAAAATGTATGCATGTATAGATATGACTTATATCTTTTACATAAGATCAATTAAAATGTTCAAGGTCATTGGCTTGATGTTCAAGGTCATTTATACTTTGAGACTCAAATTTTGCATAAAATATTGATTTTTTATTTTTTTTTTTTTTTTGTTACCGATTTTAGTGATTTTTTTATTTAAATATTTTCAAAGGTTATATATATTATGAAAGCACATGAATATAAGAAAGACAAATCTTAGAATTTATTGAATTGTAGCAATTCAATAGGAAAATATTTTTCCGTCAAAAAACAAGATAAATACAGATTTCGTCCCTTTTTTATCAAAATATTCACCAAGAATTTTGATATTCGATGATGTGAAGAAACGTAATCAATAGTTCTAAGAAATAAGTGATACATTTATCATTTTAAGGCAAATAACTGTTAAGTTCAATATTTCAAGGTTTCTAAAATATTTTCACCTTCATTTTATGAAAAATCAGGATTTTTCGTCAAATCTGGTCACTTAAAGTTTAATGACCTTGAAAAGTCAGTGGGTGACCTTGAAATATTTTCAAGGTCATTTTTATATCAAAACGCATCTGATAGATGTATACATGAACTTCTGTTCCAATATCATGCGTAGATCGTTTGATAGAGGTTGTGTTTAAATTCATCGTATGAAAACCTTTCAGCCGATTGTTGCCATAGCAACTAAATTTGATGCTGCTTTGCAATAAAAGGTCAAATAAGCCAAATTAATTTTTTGTATTCATGTACAGTTCAAAGATGATACTAATTGGATAACTAGAACTTGGACTTCAAAAATTGGTGCTTTTATGAAATTTTCAACCTTGCAAAACAGTAAAAACATGCAAAAATGGGCCTTAAAGTGCCCAAAACAGAGCTATTTGATATCCTGTTTTGGCACAATTTTTCATCTTGTATACACAAAACATCCGAGATGAATGTAAAAAAACTTTACAAATATGCATAATAATAAGAATTAAAAGAAAATAATCAAAGCAATTTCAGATTAAAAAAGTACCTGTTTCCATGGTAACGAAGCCTACAAATATGCCTGGTCCTATAGATTTTCCCGATTTTTGAAACTTTAGACACGGTTACCATGGCAACGACAACCTTTTTGAAAAATCTGGGGTTGATTTACATACTAGTGCTTCATATTGAACTTCCATACCAAAAATCTCAAAAATCCATGACATGCCGTGCCAACATGTCTTGAAATTCTTTGGTTCTTACAGAGAATTGCTGTTAAAATGCAAAGCATTTAATTTTCATTGTTATTTTCAAGAAACGAAGATTCTGATTGGCCAAGTAATTTTGTTGATACATCGATCAAAATTTTTCACGAAAGTCTATTTATAGCACTATTTTACGAACTGGCGATTTCCTCAAATACGAATAAACTCGAAAATACAATTTGTTGATGTTTGCTTAGCATTTCAAGGGTGTCATTTCTTTGCTACTAAATATTAACCGTGCATGTAAGATTTGCTCAAACTGGTCCTTATTCAAACGATATCAGGATCACTGACGAGGGTTTAGTACCTTAACGTGCATGTCTGGTCCATGCTGCAAATTGATCTGTTCTTAAATGATGCTATTGAATATAAAGACATTTAACATAGAGACGATCGTTCGCTGTTTCAATCATGGCGGCTGCCATAACTTGTTTTCGTCTTTGGATGCAGTTGTATCACTACGCAACAGTGCGGTGATTGATTATTTTTAGATCCAAGGAAACAGTCTGTTTTCCACAAGTAAATGATAAAAAATGATAAGAAATGAATCTTACATGTTTTTCTGTTGATGCAGGTATCACCCGAAAATAAAACAAAAAACTGCATCACTCATTTCTTAAGACAATGGCGGTAATGTGAAAATCGTCTATTAGTGATGCAAACATGTATAATTCCGTGAGATTAAGAGAATCTATTACGACATTGCGACTGAGACAGGGGAATCTCATCCGAGTGTAAAAGATTTGCAATCCACGACGAGGCTTGCCGAGTCGTGGATGTAGCAAATCTTTTGCACGAGGATGAGATTCCCCTGTCTCAGTTGTAACGTCGTGATTGATTATCTTTCTCACTCACCTCATTTTAATTTTAACTTTTATGTTTTTTTTAAAGTAGAATCGATACCAAAACCTGCACAAATCTAACGATGACATGACGTCATGTTCTGTGACGTCATAATAGGAGTCACGTGGAGTATGAGACAAGGAAATCTCAAACTGCTACGTCTACGTTTTTTCTTTTGTCTCACGACGTAAGTGAGTGAGAAAAGAAGATCCTGACAACAATCTCAACAGCACCAAACTGAACATCGACGGACCCCTAGTGTTTTCATAAGGTCCCTGTACCATGTTAAGTTTAATTTCAAGCACTAACTCTTACAAATCAAACAGTATACCTGAAGTGATAGTATTTTTCAGACAAATACCCTCTACCATGAAACCTCACAGCAAAAGCAAATTTGTTGATTCCAAATGATTAATACCTGATACTGGAATCGTCCCAAATATTAAACAGAGAGCAGACAATCAGGAAATTTTGTGTTGCCAGCCATCGGTAGGTATTTTCTAAAATGAGTTTTTATTAGCTTTTTAAAATGGTACTTCTAAACATCGATTTGCTATTTCAATCCCGTCGTCTAACCCTTAGGGACGTACAATCGCACAACTCTATTCATAATACATTTGAATATGTTGATGTCCAAAATTGCTTTGTCATAAAAAGACGTTTCACAAAACTTTCAATCGAGAGTTAAGTCTTCGAATTTTTCTTGAATGGCTGATAATGCTTTTGTTAGATCTTTATTTAAATTGTTTAAGAACACTTGCTAAAGGAAGCAATAATGTTTAACGTCTTCAAATTCAATAGCATAATTTAAGAACAGATAAAATTTTGCAGCATGGACCAGACATGTACGTTTCGGGTACTTAACCCTCGTCAGTGATCCTCAATCTAAACAATGTAATATGGCCAAATAGTCTGGAAAATTATGTCCAAAAATGTACCGAAAGACGTAGCAGGATGGTAGGATATGATGCTACTGGACCCGCGTTTTCAAAATTTCAAGGAATTTGTTAACAGAAATTTTGGAATGCTTTGAGCTTTGAAGAGACAGACGATCAACCGAAATTGATCGAACTTGGCTACATGTGCCCTCGGGGACTCCTGGTCTACCAGCAGTGACACTCACCAAGTTGTACAAATGTTAAACGTCTTCAAATTCAAAAGCATCATTTAAGAACAGATAAAAAAAAATAGGCAGCATGGACCAGCCATGCACGATTCGGGTACTTAACCCCCGTCGAAAGCCTTCTACATGTAGATAGTTGCCAAAGATGGACAAAAGTAAATGTAGGCAGATCTAATTTAGAAATAAGAGTAAAATCAGTAAGGTAGGAGTGTTAAACGTCTTCGAATGTTAAACGCCTTCAAATTCAATAGCATCATAAATGTAAGAGCAGTTAAATTTGTAGCATGGGCCAGACATGCACGTTTCGGGTACTCAACCCTCGTCAGTGATCCTCAGTCTGAACAAGGACATCCTTGCAGACATTGACATCTGACTTTATTTCCCTATGCTGCGTAAATTGTAAATGCGATTTCTTTTGTTATCTCTTTTTGGCATTTTTCTGTTTTTCTCCCATTTTGCGCCTTTTTAACGTTTTTTCCTTGAGAATCGCAATGTCAAGAACGAAAAAGCCCTCGACAAAACATCTCGTAAACATTTTACTGTCCTTTGAAGATAATTTCATTTGCGACTGGATTAAAAAGAACTTGTACGTCAACGACATAAAAGATATATCTTTTGAGGAAGCAGTCTTTTACAGATCAAAAGAAGGGAGGAGATCTCCAACAAAGTACACTAATATCGATCAGCAGTAATTTAACATAACAAGAAGACACCCTTCTTAGAAATTGTTGTCTTTCTACACAAAGTCTGAGGTATAATAAACATAAAGGCAATATATACTGCTTGACCGACGAGACTTCAGATGATAAGAAAGCTATTATTCCTAAGCTCAACTCATATTGAACATGGCTTAATTGGTCATACAGATGTTTAGAACAATGTCCCTATTGTATCTAACGAGTAGAGTGTACTGTAACAACAATGCTGAGCATAGTTAAGGACAAGTTTCTTGTATTCTTCAGCTTAAAATGATTTCTCTCCTTTAGATATATATTTAAGATTTTATTTAATTTTCAGGTCCGCGTAGTAATCAGACAAGAAATTGTACAAGAAGGACTACAATGATAGATATGTTAAAGAGTACATCATTAAGTACAAAATTATCGATCAGCAAAAAATGTTTTATAGGAAAATGCCCTCATTTGGAAATATCGTCTTTTTGAGCAAAGCCTATGGAATCATAAAACTGAAATATATGGCTTCGAGGTCGATGATAACGATTATCTTTGAGACTCAATTCATACTGAACCCGGCTTCAATGGTCAAATAAGAAGTTCAAAACAATTTCCCTATTGTGTAAAACACATGGGTCGTACAGCTTCGTTTAGCCAATCGCTGTCTCCTTCATCATGTGTACGGAATGGTATTTTTCTTTTCTTTTGAGAATAAGATGAATATCTTTGAAAACAGATAGCTGTTTACGATTTTAAATCGCTGATGCTAATTGCTCCTTGCCATCTATCCTTTCAAGGAGTTAATGGCCTGCTGAAAAAGGAGATATGGATAATGATTTTCTCCTTTTTCATAACATATCAAAGAAACTACTTCTTAACGATATCATTGATCTTGTTTTCTTTTCAAGAAATTATATTAAGAATTGGATTCAAGCTGGTGTACACATCACATATCTTATACAGTGACTAGAAAAACAAATTAACATGATAAAGGATCCTGAACTTTACGTATTACCTTTTACATAAGCATTAAAGAAGTACATTTGTACCTATTAGTTATTCAGCCTCAAAATCATTAGATTTTCCATAGGAACGGTTGCGAACCTCGAAATTAGTCATTTCGAAGTGAGACCAGGTGCCCGGCGAGAGTCAGCGTAAAATGACAGAATGACCTTTGGAGTATTAAAGCTGAGCTCCCAGGATTTAAACGCAAGTGACGTAATAAAATTTTTTGGGGACGGAGATTGTTAGATACAGACTCTAACAATCTCCGTCCCATGCCATAGAAACAAGCTATATCGACCTTTAACACCTGTTGACGTATGCATACTAATGAAGGTACGACCTAAAATCCATGTACATCGCTCTAGTCCCGGTATATAAGACGAGCTTCGAACCCACATACCGTGACATTCAGTGATAAGAAATCTGAAAGGCAAGAACACCTGAAACGAGAAATGTAGTCAATTATTCAAATGATGTATAATCAATATTTGGTAAATATAATAAAAACTAAATCGAATATTTTCATTATTTAGAGTGAAAAAGTAGTCGTACTATCATGTACCCGTAATTGCAGGCACAGTACAAATCAATTTAACCCCCCCCCCCCTCCCCTACAACAAGCACACTTCTCATGCGTCTGAAACTTTTCAATATAGGCCTTGTTTCAATGATTTTAAACACGAGTTTGCAAATAATCAGCAACATTTTGCATGTAACAGCACGTTCAGTAATACCAACTGTAAATGTCAACCTCTAACTTCTAACCCCCCCCCCCCCCCTCCATTCGACCTTCTTCTTCATCTTCGGACTCATTACTTCAACAAGTACTGAAAATGTATTTACACTTCACACAAGCGTAGAGATTACCTTTTAGTTTTTGATAAATAGGGAAACCCCGCTATATCTTACCTTGTTGAACAGCTATAAAAATATCATGTCTCCACATATACAATAGGCGGATTCATCACTTCCGGTATAAAAAAGGAGCGTGTTCGATTGTATAAGAAGAAATTGGTGAAAAATTGTCTTAAAAGAAAGAGATACATTGTATTTGAAAGAGTCTGACCTATATTATCAATTTTCTATTAACCTTTACTTGCACCATTCACCATATGGCACCCCAGCCTCCTGCGTTCAATGACAATTCAAACATGTGGAAGCGAAAGTTCAGGGGAGTATTCTGATTTTCATTTTAAACCAAACGAAGTGTGAGTAAATGAAAAAAAAAATTGTGATCTATTCATAACAAGAATGGGTTCACAAGTTCAATAAAAATGATAATACGAAAAAAAAAAAAAAGAAAAAAAAAAAAAAAAAAAAAAAAGGTGAAACAGCCGTACCCCTGATATGACAATCAACTCCACATATAAACACGATACAATCAAATTAGGTTTTAAAAGTCATGCACCTAAGACCTACACATTTTCCTATATTCTCCGTGAAAAAAAAAGAAGAAAAAGGACCATGTTATAAGAAAAATAGGACACTTCACCTGTCGTATGCTGATTCTAAGTACGTGACCTTGACATTACCTTGACATACATTTGATGCTGAGGTTCATCATGCTTATTATTCCTGCAGATTTGAAAAATGTCTACAGTATATCAAGTAAGTTCTAGCCAAATATACCAGCCAGACGGACGCTCGATAAAGTGATCCCTTTATGTCGCTCCGCAGACGACATATAGATGCGTGCATAAGAATCTGATCCCTTTACATCAAATTCTTGATCAATATAAATTCCTCGTTGTTTTTCATACTTTCAGAACTATATATATTAAAACATAAACAATTCAATACAAATCAGCCGAATATAATATCTATTGAATTCTGACGAGATGGGATAGAAAATAGTGATTGATGTCAACGAAACATTACGAATAATTAAAAAAAGTTTCTGATCTGTTAGGGGTATCCCTGCCAATAATTAAACATGTTTGAATTCTATTCTATGATTCAGTACGCTGGGGTTGCGAAAATTACAGAAGAGAAACGAAATAAAACGGACAGAAACGAATCTGAAGGAATAAACGAAAAAAAAAGTCTTTTTCAGTAGTAATGTGCTCACTTTCAAAGATTCAAAATTGAAAGTAAGAAAAAGACTTTATTGACAAAAAGAATCAATCTGAATTTAGACATTCTATAACACTGAAATGGTTCATTTTTAGCTCATCTGAGCTCAAGTGAGCTATTGTCATAGCGGGTCGTCCGTCCGTCCGTCCATCGTTTACTTTTAACATTTTCGACATCTCCTCTGCAACCGCTGCACAGAATTTCACGAAACAATTTACAGGAAGACCATCAGTACTCAAGGCACTCTACCTAGTTTCTGTTTTTCGTGCAGATTAGTCTACAAATATGGCCGCCGAGGGCTCTAATTGGCTTACGCGTTTTCGACTTCTCCTCTGCAGTCGCTGCACATTTCAGAAACTGATGCAAAGGATTTCTCAAAATTTTACAGGAAGCAAGTACTAAAGGGCCTCCACCAAAACGTTCTTTGTCTGCATATCAGGTGAGCGGTGTGGCCTCCGTGGGCCTCTTGTTAAAGTTATTTGATATTTCTTTTACCAACAGCCGAAAGTCAATTCAAATAATTCGATGCCTACACCTGCAATAAGAGTCTTATTAGTAAAAATGATGCCTTGGTCAGATTTTTTCTGTTTGCATAAGCATGTATGTGGGAAAGTGGTCGATGGAATCTTTTGTGATTTTTAAAAAAGCACTGACGGAATGTTTTATTTTTGGAGAGGGAGAGGGGGGTGTTTCGGGGTCCTTATCTACCCCTACCCTCTACCCACGTTTTTGCGGTCAACATTTACAAAAGTAGACATCTGTTTTAAAGAAATGATTTTTTTCTGAACATTGGTCTTATTTGGCAATTAGTACTTACATGATCAAGATTAAAAAGAATACAGCTTTTCAGGCGCAAACATTACATGTATCTTAAACTCAAATACACCATGGCGTATGGGTTACCAAAAATTTTTTGGTATTTTCTCCAATTTTGCAAAAATCTCGCTTGCCCACTGCCGCTCGTCAGTCACATAATTATGTCAGTACATATTGAAAATTTTAAAGCGAGGACTCTATAGTATGTTATTTAACTTAATCTTCCTTTTTTATATTTCCTCTTTGAAAAAATTCTACCCCGTTCAGGCGCGCAACCAGAGTACTTTTCAAATAGAAGCCCTTTCGGAGAAGCCCTTGTGGTATTCAAGCAGCGAAGGATTTTACATATAGACAGGGCAGTGGCCCTTGCTGCACTTCTTTTATTTATTTTTTTTTCTTTCATTTATTTTTTTTTTCTTTTGTTTTTTTGCAAACTGATGACGTGGAAGCATCTGCTTACTTATGTACGCCTGTCATTTTTGAAAGCTTTCTAGATCCGCCTATGGAAAGCATATTGCATCTTCATATAATTATGATGCTATTGAAATGCATTTATACCGTATGTAATAGCATGAGACTAAAAACAGAAAGCAGCATGAGAAGTCAGTTGAAAATAACATTGGCTAGTAAAACGAAACTATGACATTTTTCTCAAAAATAGTTGAGTGTGCGCACCCCCCCCCCCCCCTCCGAATCCCATCTTGACCTTTGATCAAACATACTTGACAATATAGCAAGATTGAATTTGAGAAAATACACTTTATTTGTCAATGTACATTGCTTGTTACTATTCCATTCTTTTATTTCCATCCCCTACACTTTCAAAATAGTTTCTCTGTAAATCTATAGTCAAAATTAGTATTGTAAAAAAATCGCCTTCTCCTTATAAAGATTGTTTAGCTGTTGCTTTATTATATATTTGCGATTCAGAGTTACATTCTTATTTTGAAATCAGAATATGGTCTTTTTTTACCTAAGTATTTCTATCACTCTGTATTACACTTACAATGTAGTTTTTGAAATACATAAATGCTGCTCTCATGAAAAAGTAAGTCAATACATTACATTTTACATAATCAATTTAAAAACATAAAAAAGTAAAGAATACAAAGAATATGAAAATTGAGAAAAAGAGAAGGTGCAATGGCAAGGTATTTGTTTATCTGGTAACTTTCTGATATATGTAGGTAAAAAACCATCGAATCTAGTTAATGGATCATTGAGGAATTTTAAAATATTCTTTAAATAATTCAAAATATGCTCATTATGAAAATTCCCCTTCTCCGATTTAATCGAAAAAAAAACCAACTAAACGAACACTCTCAACCCTGCTTATACCGGAAGTGACAGGAGAAATGGAGGGATTCATTTGTTTATCAAGTAAGATAGTAAAATACATATAATTGCATTTTCACTTTTTGAACGAGAATGGTTATGTCATTCTGTCTAAGGCGTCAATTTCAGGATGAAAAATCCATAATATTGCCTTGACATTTCTTCACATTCGGAATGAAAAGTGGGGATTCACATGGGCGGATCCAGAATTTTACTTTTTGAAGAAAAAAAAAAGAAAACAAAATACAGAAGCACTTCTTACTGAATCAGAAAATATGAGTTCTAGCCCTCCCCAAACGTCTCATATACCTGAACTTTTTACGTTCATAAAATTTTAACAGAAACTGTTCTGGACCCCCCCCCCCCCCCCCCCTTCCAATTTTTGTATACGTTGGTTTGATTACAGCTGACTAGAACTTGTATTTTGAAAATTAAAAAAAAACGAAACTATGCTATCTGCGTGGCTGTAATAAATGAAATAAGTAATCATCAGACAACTCTTGTGTTTTTGCGAGTGCAGGGGGGGGGGGGGGGGCTTGTCGGGTTAATTTTGACATATTGAGAGAGTTTGGGATTTACATTTGGTACCAATGTACAGGCACATGCTGTTAAAATGTTCCTTATAATTTGCAGACGCATGAGAAGTGTGCTTGTTGTAGGGGAGGGGGGGGGGGTGTTGATTTGTATTGTGCTAGCAATTGCGGGTACATGATAGTACGACTACTTTTTCACTCTAAATTATGAAAATATTCGATTTAGTTTTTATTATACTTACCAAAGATTGATTATACATCATTTAATCAATTGACTACATTTCTCATTTCAGGTGTTCTTGCCTTTCAGATTTCTTATCACTGAATGTCACGGTATGTGGGTTTGAAGCTCGTCTTATATACCGGGACTAGAGCGATGTACATGGATTTTAGGTCGTACCTTCATTAGTATGCATACGTCAACAAGTGTTAAAGGTCGATATAGTTTGTTTCTATGGCATGGGACGGAGATAGTTAGAGTCTGTATCTAACAATCTCCGTCCCCCAAAAAATTTATTACGTCACTTGCGTTTAAATCCTGGGAGCTCAGCTTTAAGTAACTATTTGAGATCCGCATGTATTCACATATGTTAGATCAACTTCGATTGGTCGTTTCTTCAATGAATTCAAAAATTTCTGTTATCAAAATTTCTTGAAATTTCTAAAACTCGGGTCCTGGAGCATCATATCCCATCCATCCTGCTACATTTTTTTGACAAAATTTCTTTCACACTTTTTTTGCTGTATTACATAGTTTAGATTGAGGATCACTGACGAGGGTTAAAGGCCGGGTGAAGACTATAAAAGAAGACAGGTAAACTTTTCTGTCATTTCCTCACTGACCGATGTAGGGTTAGCTTCTCTAATCGCTATCTGATTGTGCCAATTTATCCCTATACCCCTCTTAAATTTTGATTGACAGCTTAAAACGTATGATATTGGGGTATCACCTTAGCATAATCAAGTTTACCTGTCGGTAAGTCTTTGGTCTCGTCGGTTTATGTGTAGTCTTTTGTGTTTGATGTTAACATGTCGTGTGTCTCTTTTCTGTCTCGTGCTGTACTCGTCTTTTGTGTTTTTGCATCGGGTGTTTTGGTGTTTTACTGTTGATGCTGCAGCGGGGTCTTGTTGGAGATCTCCTCCCTTCTTTTGATGTAACACACCGCTCCAGACTCTTGGAACATCACATTAATTCACGTCGCTATCATCAAAGCAGGTATACCACTTCCACCGAACCTACGCCACTCGGGTATGCATATTAATGACCATCCGGTTTAAAAAAAAACACGGCCTTTAAGTACCCGAAACGTGCATGTCTGGTCCATGCTGCAATTTTATCTGTTCTTAAATGATGCTATTGAATTTGAAGACGTTTATTGTTGGACCAGGAGTTCCCGAGGGCACATGTAGCCAAGTTCGATCAATTTTGATTGATCGTCTGTCTCTTCAACACATTCGAAAATTTCTGTTATTAAAAAATCTTGAAATTTCAAAAACGTTGGTCCTGTAGCATCATATCCCATCCATCCTGCTACCTTTTCGGTATATTTTTAGACAATAATTTTGACACATTGGCCATATTACATTGTTTAGATTGAGGATCACTGACGAGGGTTGAGTAACGGAAACTTGCATGTCTGGTCCATGCTGAAAATTTATCTGTTCTAAAATGATGCTATTGAATTTGAAGACGTTTAACAGATTACTATGCTTGATGTATGTATCGTAAAGGAATAATAGGCCGATCAGGATGAATCGCCATCGATTCCGCCCTTAAATTTGTTTTATCAATACATACGAATGCGAGGGGTCGAACAATACTGTCACATGATCACAAACAAACTAAGGTCAAAATCAATATAATTATGCAAATAAATCGACACTGTCCGTTACGTATTATTAGAGACACGTGGCTTTATTACAATCTATACATTTCTTGTTTGTTCTCTTATCTGAATATGAGAACAATTTGTGTGGCTAATTCCTTTTCAGATAAACATCAAAGAAGTACCTAACCGTTATTCAGTCTCAAAGTCGAGAAGGCAAGGCAAAATCGTGAGAATTTCCATCGAAACGGTTGCGAACCCCGGAATGAACAACATTCCGAAGTGTGACCAGGTGCCCGGGGAGAGTCAGCGTCTCCTTATTCCATGTAACACCCGTCGTAAAAGCTCCATGGAAACCTGTCAAATTCGATGATTGCTCGATGTACATTTTGATGTACATATCAGGTAAGTATGTCTTGTTTGGTGATGATGACAGCCATTCAATCACAATGTAGAATGTCACTGATCATTCTGGAAAGGGGGATCTCATATGCTTTTATAACATCCCCGTGGCGACCGAAGAACTAATATACAGTGAGCCAGAAACCTGTTGTTTAGGCATAGTTCAATCAATTTATGCTATGCCTGAAATAAATTATCATCGAAATTAAAGGAGGTTAAAATCTTAGCACCATCCCTCCAATGCTATTTTGAACATAGATTGTATTTGGATATGCTACTGAATCGACCCTACAGGGGTTTGACAGTAAGTGTTTTCGAATATTTTCCCTGACATGGTCGCCATAGCACTTTCTATAAAGACATAACCTCAGACAATGCATGCATTTTAGATATTGTTTTCATTTTTTGTGTATGAACATCGACGGCGGGTCAGCAAGCCAACAGGGGATGCTTACTCCTCCCGGGTACCTGATCCCACCTCTAGCTTGCTAGGGCTCCGTTGATGCTCAGTTTTGTGCTCTATTGTGAGTTAAAGAAGACCCTGACGATAATCTCAACAGCACTCACAATAGAGCACCAAATTGAGCATCGACGGACCCCTAGCGAGCTAGAGGTGGGACCAGGTGCCCGGGAGGAGTAAGCATCCCCTTCTGGCTAGCCGCACCCGTCGTCGATGTTCATGCACGAAAAATAAAAAAAAAACAAAATATGAAATACATGCATTGCACTGTCTGAGGTTATATCCATATAGAAAGTGCTATGGCGACCATCTCAGGGAAAAAAATCAAAACACTTACTGTCAAACCCCTCGCGGGGAACTTTTTTACGAGCTCCACATGGCAAAGGGCATAAGTGTGAGTGCTGTTGAGATTATCGTCTGGATATTCTTAACTCATTTGTCAGGAAGCATCACTGATGAGAATTTAATATACGAAACACGTGTCTGGTACATGAAAATTGGTTTGAAATTTTCTTGAAGAAGGTATTGAGTTGGAACACTTCCGTATTATTATAGGGATATTTCAATAATCCGTTAAAATTCCGAAGCCCGATTTTCATAGCCTTTCCTGAAGGTCCTGGATCTTTTATATTGATTTCAATATTCAAATTTATTATACATATAGATTTCTAATCCAGTAGAATTGTTCCAAAACGATCACGTGATCGTTCCTCAGAATCCCGTATTGGACAGCAGAAGTTCAGTTTTTTTAAAACGGTTCAGGGGTCCCAATATTTACCGTATTGGACGTTAGGTTAAATTCACGTGCAATGACGTCAAATCGTCAAGTACGTCATATAGGCTATTGTGCCTGCGATGATACATGTTTTATGTTAAATAAAAAGATTACTGAACAATGTTATGTATTACAGTATGGAAAATAAATGTCCAATGCGGGATTTTTGTACGTCATGGACTTCTACATATTTTGTTTTATACTGTACCAAACACTGTTCAATAACCTTATAATTTCTTCAATATCAATGATTTCACTGCAATATGACTGCAATATATTTTAACAAAATTTATAATGCTATACACGTATTGCTCTAGAACAAACTTGTGGAAATTAAAAGAGTGAACATGTGAAGAACGAAATCATAAGTCTGAACGTAAGGATAGATTTATGCCAGAGGATAAGCTAATTAAAGCCCCCGTTTCACTGCAATCCCGCTGTACCTACGTTCATTCCCGACTCCGAAAATTGCCAGGTCGGGAGAGGACGGCTCTTAGTTGTATTATGGTCTGGTACAGCGTAGAGCCCCATTCCAATGCAATCTCGCTGTACCTACGTTCATTCCCGACTCCTAAAATTGCCAGGTCGGGGGAGAACGGTTCTTAGTCGTATGTTGGTCTGGTGCACGGATGTTGGTCCAAAATCGATCGGTATTACAGCGGGCGCGCTTTAGAGGTCGGGAAAAGTTTCCGTATCCTTTCAACAGGTTGAAAAAATACGGGAAACTTTCCCGCTCTCTTATTGGTCGTGAAATGGTTGTGGTTTGATCGGGATAATAGGGGGTACAGCCTAGGTTAAACGTGTCCTGGTCGGGTAAGAGCGTGGATTGAGCGTGGTCTGATCGGAATTTCACTAAACCCCGATCTCTTCGCGCATAAGATACGCTTTGATTAAGCCCTTTTCCCGATTTACCATACGCTCTTACCACCATATATTCACTATAGATTTAATGTTCGCTGATCTTAACAAGACCTTTTCATGCTCATCTTGTGACCAATATACGCTCTATATGATCACGTTACGACCAAACGACGTTTCAAATAGTATCTGTGCATATTTCATTCATTTTCTCGCACTGATATTGATTTCAAATACTTTTGATAAAAATATCGCGGCAACGACAACGCAAACGAGATACAAATATGCTGTTCTTGGTTTTTCCGGGCCACTTTTTAAGTAAAGAAATTTTCAATTTTGATCGTGACACTTTTGGGTAAGGCTGGGTCAAAACGATTCGATCATTGGATTACAAGTGAGATAACTTGAAGTTGGAAATTGTGTTTTGAACGGGAATGCGTCGGGTAATTTTTAAGTCGGTAATAGATCGGATTGCACCGGGAATGGATCGTGTTTTGGTTAGGAATAATTTGGTCAGTTTAATCGGATAAAGCGGCATTATGATCGTGAGTAGTGCGGGAAAAGAGTGAGTAAAGCCACCGTTCCACTGCAATGCCGCTGTACCTACGACAATTCCCGACCGAAATTTTCACACGAGCGGGTTAAACTTTCCCTAACTTTTCAATTTTTTTTCTTGACATAACGCTCTATTCCCGACCGATTCCCGATCAATTTATGACCGATTCACGTTTCATCGCGGACTTACTCACGCTTTATCCGCTCTACTCACGATCATATTGCCGACCAAGTCCCGTTCAATCCGATCAAACTCCGATCTATTCCCGACAAAAACCCGATCTATTCCCGATGCAATTCCGATCTATTACCGACTGTCCCCGACGCATTCCCGCTCAAAACATAATTTCTAACTTAAACTGATCTCATTTTTCATCCAATAATCGAATCGACCGAGAAGAAGCCTATATTTCTCGTTTTGACCCAGCCTTACCCAAAAGTGTCGCGATCAAAATTTAAAAAATCCCTTACTTATAAAGTGCCATTGCATAGCCAAGAATCGTCGCCGCGACATTTTGGTAATAAGTATTTTGAACAAATCAATATCAGTGCGAGAAAATGAATGAAATATGCACAGATCCTATTTGAAGCGTCGTTTGGTCGTAAATTGGTCATATAGAGCGTGAATAGGTCGCTAGATGGTCGTGAACAGGTCTTGGTAAGATCAGCAAACATTGAATCTATAGTGAATAGATCGTGGGAAGAGCGTAGAATAGACGGGTAAAGATCGGGAACAGGGCGTAATTAAAGCGTATCTTATGCGTGAAGAAAGCGGGGTTTAGTTAAATGCCGATCAGACCACGCTCAAGCCACACTCTTTCCCGACCAAGACACGATTAACCTAGGCTGTACCCACGATTATCCCGACCAAGCGCCGACCATTTCACGACCACAAAGAGAGCGGGAAAGTTTCCCGTATTCTTTCAACCGGTTGAAAGAATACGGGAAACTTTTCCCGACCTTTAAAGCGTGCCCGCTCTAATACCGATCAATTTTGGACCAACATACGCTGTACCAGACCAAGATACGACCAAGAGCCGTTCTCTCCCGACCTGGCAATTTTCGAGGCCGGGAATGAATGTAGGTACAGCGGGATTGCAGTGGAGTCCGCGTTGATACGTGAATCGGTCATAGATTGATCGGGAATAGGTCGATAATATAGGTCGTGATGTTAATTTTTTTTAAAGTCGGGAACGTTTTACCCGCTCTTGTGAAAATTTCGGTCGGGAATGGTCGTAAGTACAGCGAGATTGCAGTGGAATTCTCAATTGATGATGTAACTCCGTAGTTTTAAAGTAACTTATTTAATTAAGTAAGTTACAGAATTTACATGAATATTTCAGTCATTAGTCAGTGAAAGAGCATTCTGACGACTGGCAAATACTATCTTCTGGGAGTATGCAGCATGGAAACTAACCTTGTGGTTGAAATTTAATATTGGAATATATATCTAATATGGTAAAAATGTGATTGCACAATATGTGGATCTCAACAAGAAATGTCGCATTAGTGATACTCGACACCGAATTCTCCATGAATATGGCAATATTATAAACATAAACCAAAACGTACGTAATTTGTTGGATTTGGCATTTTGTAGTGTTCTAACCTAGAATACGATTAAAACTATGGTATGCACACGGTGTATTCGAATTTGTCCATCTTCTGGAATAAAAATTATTTTCCTAAGAATGTATATTGACAGATATTTCACAAAACCAAAATGAAAATTTTGTATCTGCACAAAAGATAAAAAAGAAGATTTTAATTAAAGAATACTGTTTCTTTGATAGTTCCAAATTATAACGATTATCACATAGATATACAGTGCCTCTGATTGCTCATCAATTTGTATCAATCACGTACTTGTCTGGTTAACTATATCTTTTGTAACTTGTTGAAATGCGCATATGGTGCACTAATATTTAATTGTAGAATGAGTTAAAGAAGATCCTGACGATAATCTCAACAGCACTCACAATAGAGCACCACATTGAGCATCGACGGACTCCTAGCAAGCTAGAGGTGGGACCAGGTTCCAGGGAGAAGTAAGCATCCCCTGTTGGCTAGCCGCAGCTGCCATGCACGAAAATGAAAACAATACATAAAACACATGCACTGACCGAGGTTATGTCTATGAAGAAAGTGTTATGGCGACCATGTCAGGGAAAATATTAAAAACATTTACTGTCAAACCCCTCGCGGGGAACTTTGTTACGAGCTCCACACGACAAAGGGCATAAGTATGACACAAATGAGTTAAAGAAGACCCTGACGAAAATCTCTACAGCACTCACAACAGAGCACCAAATTGAGCATCGACGGACGTATATTTTCAAATTTGATAACTGTCGGATATAGGCTCTACCATGAAAGTTATACATTTTTTTTCTGACAGAAAATGAATAATGCGGAAGGGTTCCAACTCTATACCTTCTTGAAGAAAATTTCAAACCAATGTATTATGCACCGGGCAGTGTATTGACTATTGAATTTTCATCAGTGATGCTTCCAGCCAAAAAGCATTTTTTAAACCGCCCAAATTCATGTCACTAGCGTCCTCTGATTTTACTTTTAGAATTTAAATTTATGTATTTTCTTTACAGAGAGAATTTATGGATTTCCTGCAGGGTCGATTAAGTAGCATATCCAAATAAAATCTATGTTCAAAATAGCATTGGTGGGATGGTACTTAGATTTTAACCTCCTTTAATTTCGATAATATTTTTGGATGAAGTGATAAAAGTCTATTACGAGACTAATGAGATAAAGAAGATCCTAACGAAAATCTCAACAACACTCATAACAGAGCAACAACCTGAGCATCGACGGACCCCTAGCAAGCTAGAGGTGCGACCAGGTGTCCAGGAGGAATAAATAATGAGATAAAGAAGATCCTAACGACAATCTCAACAGCACTCATAACAGAGCAACACACTGAGCATCGACGGACCCCTTGCAAGCTAGAGGTGCGACCAGATGTCCGGGATGACTAAGCATCCCCTGCTTGGCAAGTCGCACCCGTCGTCGATGTTAACGCACGCACGTAAATGTAACAAAGGAGGCAATACACTAGACATAGATGAATCTTCCCTTTCTAGTAAACCAAGTTCATCTAATATTTTATTTCCTAAATTTGAAATTATTACCTTCAGTTGGGTATCTTTTCGAACCTTTCGGTATCCACCGGGGATATGGCTCAGAAAAAATGTCCAAGTAAATGCACTGATAGAGGTCCAGTAGGGCTTTGAACCTGAATTCTCTATCAATAAACAGTCAATCTAGAGTATTGTGACAAATTCAGAGAAATTATAATAGTGAAAAATCAGAAATAATGGACGCTTCCTTACTTAGTCGGTTCTTCGCGGCTTTTTTTTTTCATTTTCAGATAGGCAATTTTGGAAATGACAGACTGCCACATGGGTTTTCTCATAAAATAGAATTATACAACGCATTTTCAGTCTTTTTACTGAAGACAATGCGCAACAAGGAAGTCACTGATATTTTGAAGACTATGCTCAGATAAATAATTACATTTCTAGTTCCCACACTAGGAAGTCAGGGAAAGGATGTTAAGAATAATTAGCTCTTGCTATATGTATATTGTTGCATAATTTCAATTTGAAAGAGTTTGATATTCCCTTTAGGCAAGATTTTACAGAACTGGAGAAAATATTATGCATTTCAGCATTCCCTTTTCCATCGAGTAAGAAATTAAGTATATTTTTACACGCTGTATGAGAAAGCTGGGAAACGATTTACATTAGCTACATTATATTTAATGCATTCTTAACAGACAACGTACTTCATCTGCACCTATATATGATTTCGTCGGTAGATAAAGTGCAGAGTCCATTGCCTCAGATAGATTCATACACAATCAATTTAAATAATTATGAGAATCCACTTTAGCGAATGACGAGCAAGCCCGTCGATGCTCAATTTGGTGCATTATTGCGAGTGCTGTTGAGATTATTGTTTAGATTGAGGATCACTGAGGATGGTTTATTACCCGAAACGTGCATGTCTGGTCCATGCTGTAAATTTATCTGCTGTAAAATGATGCTAATGAGTTTGAAGACGCTAAACATTATTTATCTATATAAATGTTGAACGTTATATGAACATCTCCTTCAAGAGTCATTGTGTGATCGGCCTGCCAGAGTCGCACCTCAGATTTGTATACATCTACAAATGGGAAATGTATGAAAATAAGGGAACCGTTCTTCCTTTGTATGGTGAAAAAACTTACCGTCACACAGGTGTATGAAAAGTACCTAATTTTAAATCTTATGCATAGAATCTGCAGATTCTAATAATACTGAAATTTAAAGCTCCCGCGACTGAAGTTTCAAAAGGTAATAATTACTTCCTCCAGCTGTCGCACCTAAAGGAAACTTTGTTTTGGCTATTATCGATCTGATATCATATTTTATTATGCTATTTCCGGGGCGTGTCATTTCATCCAAAAGTATCATCGAAATTAATGGAGGGAAACATCGTAGCACCATCCCTCCAACGCTATTTCGGTCAAAGATTTAATTTTACAGAAATTGTGAAAAAAAATCAAACACTTAGAGGGTGCTTCTTAAATAATGTTGGCTGGATCTGAAAATTGCTTTAGCATTTAATACCACTAAAGAGGTTTAACTATTTGAAAGGTGTGTCTGGTTCATTAAAATTGATTTGGGGTTTTCTTCGAGAAGAGATCGGGTTTGAACACCTCCACCTTAATTTTGTAAATCTTATTTTCTTTTGCAGTAAAAAAAGTCAAACTCGTTCCCCGCGGTTTAATGTATTGACGAAACTACAAATTACCAAGAAACGTGAAGGTCAAGGTTTTCGCCACCGTCGGAAACCCTAGCTGGTGGGCCATACTGACAGAATTTTTGCTAGATGACATTACAAAAATCTAATGCGAGTACTTGTCATTGTATGTTTTATCGATAGCAAAAGCATGATCTATTTTATATTGTTATCAACAAAACATGCTTTATGTTGAATGTGGTTTATCTTGGTTATTTTCAGAGTTACAAAACAATATAGCTTATATTGGTTTTTAATAGCTCATTCAATGACATGTACTCGCATTAGATTTTTGTAATGCTATTCAGCGGAAATTCAGCCGTTATGACCCACGGGAGGTAAGCTTGCATGAACGAGCGTGGGTTTTCTGGAAAGTTTACAAAAAATTCTGTCACCTTCTTTTGAAAATCCGATCAAACAGAGTATTTCAACAGAATATAATTCTCACGATTTGGCCTTGTCTTCTCGACTTTTAGACTGAACAATTGTTACACAGCCAATTGTGCCTCACATGAAATTCATATGACATGAGCATCATGTAAATTTTACATGAAAGTTCATGTTAAATTCATATAAATTTCACATAAAATTTATGTGAAAAATATTTCACATGAATTTCACATAAATTTCCTTCACATGAATTTTACATGAATTTTTCTAAGTGACCTTCACATGAAACTGAATTCACATAAGATCCATGTAAAAATCTTCACATGAATTTCATGTGAAAAATTTCATGTAAATTTCATGTTCGTGCTCGTTTCACATGAATTTCATGTGAACTTTCATGTAAAGTTCATGCTAATTTCACATGAATTTCATATGAGGCACAATTGGCTGTGTAGGTACTTCTTTGATGTTTATTTGGGTATTTCACAACCACATTTTATGGTGACATAATTAAAAACATAAGAAGGATCAAAGGTATACAGAATTACCATCGAAATAGTGTTAGAATTATCAAACGCCTTTTATACTGACGGACACTCGGCTTAGTACTTGACCAATCTACAATCTTGTACCAGCGCATTCTTAAAACTTGCAATCTGACTCATTTTGACGACAGGACTCCATGACGGGCCCTGACCAAACCTCTTTAGAAAAGACAATGCCCCGACCACCTGTCCTCTCTGAACGTCGGTCTTACTTCTCGGGTGGTCACATGCAGGAGCTCGCTACAGCCGGCAGAGCACGGACTGTATTTCGTATGCCTTCTGTTCTATATACTCCTTTACATATCAATCTGTTCGTTTCTTGGGCCCCTGCGTCATGCTTTCTATATGTAATGAGGATATTATTTTACACCACAATTGTGAGATTTTCGAGACATCTTGGTAATCGGAAAAGAGGGAGGAACGTAATCCTGAAAACCACAACTTCTACTTTCGTCGCGGATGACCGTCCAAAGTCCGCACGGGTTGTCCATTGGTCTCGATGGTTTATGTGTTGTCTTGTGGGTGTTATGTTCATATGTTGTGAGTTGGTGTTCCTGTCCGTTTTGCGTCTCTTTTTGTGGTGACTGTTCTATGTTTCTGCATTGGGTGTTTTACAGTTTTTCTGTGGGTGCTACAACCGAGTATTGGTAGAGATAACCTGTTTTCCATGATGGGCCCTGTTTAAACTCTTTAGAGAAGACATGGCCCCGACCACCTGTCCTCTCTGAATGTAAGTCGAACTCTTTTTTATATACATATGTTTCCTTGGCCTCTCATCATTCTGTCTGTTTGTATGTTCATTTTACCTTGAGGATGTCAATTAACACAAAATTGTGCATTCTTCGAAATCTCTTGGTTATCAGAAATATAGTAGGGTTGTATGCACGCAATCTGGATGACTACACCGTCTGCATGACAGATGGTCTTCCTAAGTCTGCATTGGTTGCCAACTTTTGCGTTTCATATCTCTATGTCCTTTTTTCTTTATCCAAACTGTGTGTTCGTAAATGGTATTTCTGTTTTTGCTTTGGAAGTTCCGACTCAAATCCTCGTTTTTCTTCAAAAGTACAGAGATTGCAGTCTTGAAACCATTCTATTAAGAATAAATATACTAGATCGGTCAGGAATAATCTCAATCGATCATACAGTCAATTATGAAGTTCATGTATTTATTATTTCAAAAGAGGACGACAATGACGTCGTTTATAATGAATCATGCTAGGTTGTAAAGTTTATTGAGTTGTTCTAATAAACGCGTCCTTCATTTAATATTGAACAACCATAGGTAACTTTTAGATAGCATGACTTGACATCAATGTTTATGTATGATATATGAAGTATCTCTTTTGGGCTTTTCTGAGCGAAGCTGATGGTTGATATCGTCATTATGCGCCGTCCGCTGTCCGTTCGTCGTAAACTGTCAACATTTTCGACATCTCTGCAACCCCCGCACAGGACTTAATAAAACATAACAGGAAGCAGGAAGGTGAAGATCTTCTACAACGTTTTTATGTTTTTTAAATCGATTAGTCAACAAATATTGCCATCAAGGGTTATGATTGGCTGGCACATTTTCAACATCCCACTACAACCACCGCACAAAATTTCACACAAGGCACTGTCCATTTGACATTCGAGGGGGACTTGGATTTTTTTTTTGTCTGAGCAAGATTTTTTTTTTCGCCCCTGACTGGGGCAAAATTTTTTTTTCTTGCAAAGTTGGAATAAGATTTTTTTTCAAACAAGTGACGTGCATATTAAGAATGTTTGTGTTTTATCAATAGAATTTCTCTAGAATATTACTTTATTTTCAAGAAAAATATAATTTGCTTCTTTAATTGAACAGAAAATTTAAAGAATTTTACAATATATCATTATCCTCAGTAAACAAAATTTGTATAAGGTACATGTAAGAGGTAGTGAGGGGAAGGCCTTCTTTACCTTCAAAGCGTGTATATAAAATAGACTCTATGGTACTTTACATGCATCTATTAATAGTAAAACATTATAGTGATAATATATACTTAAGCCTTTAGGAAGCGTTTTCTTCATTAACATGCATTCTTTTGATCTTTTCAAATATGAACTTTGCCAGTAAACAATAGGGTTTTGACAGAAAGTTATGGCGAGCGAAGCAAGACAAAAATCGTTTTCATATAAAAAAAGGAGGGAATCTCCAACAACACCAGGTTGCAGCACCCACAACAAAACCCCAAAACACCCAATGCAAAAACACAGAGCAGACAAGCACAGAAAGAGACGCAAAAGGGACAAGGAACGTCAACGCACTACACAGAAACATATAACACAAAGGACTACACATACACCAACGACACCAATTGGGCAACCGGTGCCGACTTAGGACGGCCACCTGCCAATGAAATAGCAGAAGGTGTGGTTATCCTGGATTACGTGCGCATGACACTCCCACTTTTCCCATTACCCGGAGGTCTCAAAGAACATACAATTGTGGCGTAAAATAACTTCCTCACTGTCAGATGACCACACACAAACAAGATCGCAAAACATAGGGGCCCAAGCAAAAAAGATGAGTATGTAAATGAATATAAAAAGAGGGCGTACATAATACAATCCGTGCTCTGCCGCTGCGAGCTCATGTATGTTATTACCCGAGGAGTTCGACCGACATTCAGAGAGGACAGCTGGCCGGGACCCTGTCTTCTCTAAAGAGGTTTGGACAGGGCCCGTCAGGGAGGACCGTCATCACAGTCAGTTGAAAACTGCGGCGAGCGAAAATTCTCAAGAATTTTAAGCGAAATATTATGATAATTCTTTAAATTCAGATTACTTGTAAGAGCAAGATTTTTTTTTTCTGTCACACTATAAGCAAATTATTTTTTTTCATCAAAATTCTGAGTTCGGAAAAAATAACACGAGCCCCCCCCCCCCAAAAAAAAAATATCAAATGGACCGTGCCTAACCTTTCTGAGAGCAAGTACTTAAGGCCCTCCTCCACGTTTGTTCCTCCAGAATGGCAGCACGGAATTATATGAAACTATACAGGAAGCAAGTACTCAAGAACGGAGGCGATCTCCAATAATGCTCGGTTACGGTACCAACAGCAAAACTCCAAAACACCCTATTCAAAAACGCTGAGCAGACATGCGCAGAAAGAGACGCAAAGGAACAAGGAAAATCAATGTCCCATACAAAATTGGTAACTTTCAGTCTTTCGTCTCTAACTCAAGTGAACGGTGCCCCCCCCCCCCCCCCCCCCCTTGGTCTCTTGTCTTAACGCCGTGTACTTTTAGAAAATATTAATATATCAGTACGAGCTTATTTTGATTTTCTGACTAAATCTGCTTTTATCATTAAAAGAAAGGACAGCTTTCTCTATTATATAAATGCAATAATTCATCCAAATTGATTCAACCTTTACATGACACGAACCAAGACGACTGATACTTTATATATTTTTCCTCTTTTACGGTGTAGATAAAAAAATACATGGTCCGCTTTCAAATTGACTAATAAACAACAAATTGCTGATATAAATAATCTAAATGGGAGTTCGTATGAGCTACAAATTTATCAATACCATCGAGCACTTGATGCATTCACGATTTCTGAACTTTTCAATTATCCAAGACAGACAGCTCCGTGGTCTTCTTAAAAAAGGACCTAAGTATAGAATCCCATCCAAGATAGATTTTGTCAAATGCCGTGAGGTGCTTACGGAAGCCTTGGATAATTAAACGAAAAGATGGTGTTAATTAGAAGGAGTCGAACCGCATGCTCTGAATGACTGGAAAAACCTCATTTTAAATATAACGGATATTCGAATAGATTACTTCCATAAAAACTCTCATCTTTTTCAAAATCCACGTTCCAAATCAAAAAGATATTTCAAATCCAAACTAAGTGAATTACATGAAAAATATGTCTTTGCACCAGCTGATAAAGCAGCGAACAACACCATTATCATTTGAAAACGTTACTACATATCAACTTTGGTTTCGGAACATTCGTCTACTAATACATATTTCAAAAGCAATGAAAGTGCATCTAACATTTTAAACAAGCACAACAGTGAACTGTCTTCATTCAATATCTCTATTTCTAAATTGGATCTCCCAACACTATATTGCATACCGAAACTGCACAAGTCTCCTTACAAATTTCGATTTATTGCTAATTCTAGTAACTGCTCCACTACAACTTTGTCTAGAAATCTGACGTCAGCACTTACTGCTATTAAAGAACACATAACTAGATATTGTGAACGGTTCAAAACAGGAACGATGAAAATTGATTTTGGTCTTTTAAGAATTCAGGGGATGTGATTGACAAAATGAAATCTGGAAATTTCCAAGCCCATACGATTTCTTCATACGCCTTCTCTTATATGTACACCACACTTCCTCATGACAAAATTAATGATCGAATATCTATTCTCATGAAATGGTGTTTGATCGAGAGCGGAAAACTTACATTTGTACCTCTGAATCGAAGGGTTTCTTCTCCTCGACAGACTGCAAATCATACAAATCATGGACATGTAGTGTAATGCTTTGTCCTTCCTCTTGGACAATATTTATGTTAGTGTAAACGTCTTCAAATTGAATAGCATCATTTAAGAACAGATAAATTGGCAACATGGACCAGACATGCACGTTTCGGGTACTTAACCTTCGTCAGTGATCCTCAAATCTAAACAATGTAATATGCCAAAAAGTATGAAAGTTACTATGTCGAAAAGCGTACCGAAAGACGTAGCTGGATGTGTGGGATATGATGCTACAGGACCCACGTTTTAGAAATTTCAAGAAATTTTGATAACAGAAATTTCAGAATGCGTTGAAGAAACGATCAACCGAAATTGATCGAACTTGGCTACATGTGCCCTCGGGGACTCCTGGTCTACCAGCAGTGACACTCACCAAGTGGTATAAATGTAAACGTCTTCAAATTGAATAGCATCATTTAAGAACAGATAAATTGGCAACATGGACCAGACATGCACGTTTCGGGTACTTAACCCTCGTCAGTGATCCTCAAATCTAAACAATGTAATATGCCAAAAAGTATGAAAGTTACTATGTCGAAAAAGCGTACCGAAAGACGTAGCTGGATGTGTGGGATATCATGCTACAGGACCCACGTTTTAGAAATTTCAAGAAATTTTGATAACAGAAATTTCAGAATGCGTTGAAGAAACGATCAACCGAAATTGATCGAACTTGGCTACATGTGCCCTCGGGGACTCCTGGTCCACCAGCAGTGACACTCACCAAGTGGTATAAATGTAAACGTCTTCAAATTGAATAGCATCATTTAAGAACAGATAAATTGGCAACATGGACCAGACATGCACGTTTCGGGTACTTAACCCTCGTCAGTGATCCTCAAATCTAAACAATGTAATATGCCAAAAAGTATGAAAGTTACTATGTCGAAAAAGCGTACCGAAAGACGTAGCTGGATGTGTGGGATATGATGCTACAGGACCCACGTTTTAGAAATTTCAAGAAATTTTGATAACAGAAATTTCAGAATGCGTTGAAGAAACGATCAACCGAAATTGATCGATCTTGGCTACATGTGCCCTCGGGGACTCCTGGTATACCAGCAGTGACACTCACCAAGTGGTATAAATGTAAACGTCTTCAAATTGAATAGCATCATTTAAGAACAGATAAATTGGCAACATGGACCAGACATGCACGTTTCGGGTACTTAACCCTCGTCAGTGATCCTCAAATCTAAACAATGTAATATGCCAAAAAGTATGAAAGTTACTATGTCGAAAAAGCGTACCGAAAGACGTAGCTGGATGTGTGGGATATGATGCTACAGGACCCACGTTTTAGAAATTTCAAGAAATTTTGATAACAGAAATTTCAGAATGCGTTGAAGAAACGATCAACCGAAATTGATCGATCTTGGCTACATGTGCCCTCGGGGACTCCTGGTATACCAGCAGTGACACTCACCAAGTGGTATAAATGTAAACGTCTTCAAATTGAATAGCATCATTTAAGAACAGATAAATTGGCAACATGGACCAGACATGCACGTTTCGGGTACTTAACCCTCGTCAGTGATCCTCAAATCTAAACAATGTAATATGCCAAAAAGTATGAAAGTTACTATGTCGAAAAAGCGTACCGAAAGACGTAGCTGGATGTGTGGGATATGATGCTACAGGACCCACGTTTTAGAAATTTCAAGAAATTTTGATAACAGAAATTTCAGAACGCGTTGAAGAAACGATCAACCGAAATTGATCGAACTTGGCTACATGTTCCCTCGGGGACTCCTGGTCCACCAGCAGTGACACTCACCAAGTGGTATAAATGTAAACGTCTTCAAATTGAATAGCATCATTTAAGAACAGATAAATTGGCAACATGGACCAGACATGCACGTTTCGGGTACTTAACCCTCGTCAGTGATCCTCAAATCTAAACAATGTAATATGCCAAAAAGTATGAAAGTTACTATGTCGAAAAAGCGTACCGAAAGACGTAGCTGGATGTGTGGGATATGATGCTACAGGACCCACGTTTTAGAAATTTCAAGAAATTTTGATAACAGAAATTTCAGAATGCGTTGAAGAAACGATCAACCGAAATTGATCAAACTTGGCTACATGTGCCCTCGGGGACTCCTGGTGATTTGGTGAGGATCTATACAAGGAGGATTTGGTGAGGATCTATACAAGATTTGGTGAGGATCTATACAAGCAGGTTGTAGGAATTCCTATGGGTACTAACTGTGCGCCTCTTGTTTCAGATTTATTTTTGTACACTTATGAAAAAGAATTTATCCAAAATCTTCAATAGCAAAGAAAATTTGATGATCTGAAATGTTTCAATAATACTTCTAGGTATCTGGATGATATTCTATCCATTGACAATCCTGCTTTTGAATAATATAAGAATGAAATTTATCCACAAGAATTAACATTTAACAAGGCAAACGTTACAAATACAGAAACACCGTTTTTGGACCTAAATATCAAAATTGTAAACGGAAAGATTCATACGAGTGTATATGACAAAAGGGATGATTTTGGATTCAACATAGTAAATGTCCCCTGGCTTGACGGTGATGTTCCAAGATTACCGTCATACGGCATTTACATATCACCGCTCATCCGGTACGCTAGAGCATGTACTGATATTTTGGATTTTCACAGTAGAAGTTTACAAATTACCAAAATTCTTTTAGGTCAAGGTTTCCGCTTTCATAAATTAGTTAAGACTTTCTGGAAATTTTACAAAAATTACAGTCAACTTCTTTTAAAATTCGGATCTATACACGCAACAGAGTGCATTACTTTGGGCATTACACAACCTGTCTTTTATGGTGATGTGATAAACAAAATTAGAAGGATCAAAGGTATGCAGCATAACCATCGAAAATGCGTCAGAATCATCAAACGCTTTTTATACCGTGGATATGATCCTTATGTCACCAGACGGACACTAGGCTTGGTACTTGACCAATCTAAAGTCTTTTACAAGCGCATCCTTGAGACTTGCACTCTGACTGACTGTGACGACGGGACTCGATGACGGGCCCTGTCCAAACCTCTTTAGAGAAGACAGGGCCCCGACCACCTGTCCTTTCTGACTGTCAGTCGGACTCCTCGGGTGATTACAAACATGAGCTTGCTACAGCCGGCAGAGCACGGACTGTATTACGCATGCCTTCTTTTTATATCCATTTACATATTCGTCAGTGTTTCTGGGGCCTCTACGTTTCGCGGTCTTGTTTGTGTGTGGTCATCTGACAGTGAGGAGGTTGTTTTACACCACAAATGTACGACGTTCTTCGAGACCTCTGGATAATTGGGGAAGTGAGAGGGTTGTTCGCACGTAATCCAGGATAACCACATAATTTGCTACTTGCGTGACAAATGGCCGTCCAAAGTCGGCACCGGTTGCCCATTGGTCTCGTAGGTTTATTTGTAGTTTTTTTTTGTGTTTGATGTTTACATATCGTGTGTCTCTTTTCCGTCTCGTGCTGTACTCGTCTTTTGTGTTTTTGAATCGGATGTTTTGGTGTTTTGTTGTTGATGCTGCAACGGGGTCTTGTTGGAGATCTCCTCCCTTCTTTTCTTGTCTTCACGGTGTTTCTACCTAGCAGTAGATACTTACTCTCCTCGGGTATCGCATCTCATCTTCATTTGGCTTCACATCGTCCCTTTTTTGCACAATGTTTTATCTGTTGTCGACGCGGTGGTCTATTGGATAGGGCGTCGGGCCAGTGACCGGAAGGTTGCTGGTTCGAGCCTCACTAGGACCACGGGTCGGACGACATATACTCTTCTATGTTCTGTGTTATATACTAAAATATCCTTGTCTGTGTATTGTATACATGTCTGTGGTGTTTATCAGTCATTAATTCTAATGTTATTGTTGTGACCTTCACTCATTCGTACTAGTTTCATAAGCTTATATTTAATATTTACTTGAATTCTTATTTTTGACGTAGGTTTCTTAGATTTCAAACAGAATTCGGTTGCAGGCACAACAAAACATAGAAACTTCCTTATGCGAAGAAAAGGGAAGGCTCTCCAGCGTGACCATTCTGTAGTGAACCAACGGAACATACACACTAGAAAGCTCAGAATAGACAAGCACAACAACTGAAAAAAGAAACACATCAGGAACCAGGAATGCCCAAAAATTATCATAACAGAAAACAAGAACGTGTGGCAGTCCTCAGTGTTCACTGTATTTCTCTTTCCTTATACCATATTCCAAGATACAATTATTCAGTTTGGCAGGCTTTGCGCTCAATTGCATTGTATTTTTGAATTATATCATGATGACAAATATGGATAACGACCATACCCCAGTGCACAGTACAAAATCGATAATTCACAAAAACATAAACCGAAGGCATACAAAATCAGGTTAAAACAGGAACCAAAGAAAACAAACAAAAACCTTGTCCACACGAAGGAATCGAACTCCCGATATGGGACTGAGACTAGGTGTCCAGGAAGAGTCAGCATCTCCTGCTTGCAAGCAATTCTCGTCGCTTCAAATCGACAGAAATTTCACCTCCGGTTACTTCCATTTCGGAATATATCTACTCAAGATGGTACTACTGGTATATTTTAAATCTAAATTCTGATTGTATGTCTAGAGTTCGACCTTGAAGTTCCTTGTTTTTTTCTTCATAATAACAGTGAGAGAAATTTAGATAAGGTTACAGCTTTATTTTTGGTAATACTGCTGTTTGCTGGTTAGTGTGATATTTGAATAAAATTTAATATTCAAAACTAATAATTAAAACATCTAAAGCATTTAACGGCGGCATCACAATAAATTCTTATCTTGCACTGGACACTGGAGATAGTTCATTGAATAAAGTTGTCCTTTGTATCTCTATGGTGCTGTGTTATTGTCTCCGTCTGTTTGTTCTTCGTGTCTCTATGGTGCTGTGTTTATCTCCGTCTGTTTGTCCTTCGTGTCTCTATGGTGCTGTGTTTATCTCCGTCTGTTTGCCCTTCGTATCTCTATGGTGCTGTGTTTATCTCCGTCTGTTTGTCCTTTGTATCTCTATGGTGCTGTGTTTATCTCCGTCTGTTTGCCCTTCGTGTCTCTAAGGTGCTGTGTTTATCTCCGTCTGTTTGCCCTTCGTGTCTCTATGGTGCTGTGTTTATTTCCGTCAGTTTGTCCTTCGTGTCTCTAAGGTGCTGTGTTTATCTCCGTCTGTGCGCCCTTCGTGTCTCTAAGGTGATGTGTTTATCTCCGTCTGTTTGCCCTTCGTGTCTCTATGGTGCTGTGTTTATCTCCGTCTGTTTGCCCTTCGTGTCTCTAAGGTGCTGTGTTTATCTCCGTCTGTTCTTCCTTCGTGTGTCTATGGTCATGTCACTGGACACTGGAGATTGTTCATTGAATAAAGTTGTCCTTTGTATCTCTATGGTGCTGTGTTATTGTCTCCGTCTGTTTGTTCTTCGTGTCTCTATGGTGCTGTGTTTATCTCAGTCGGTTTGTCCTTCGTGTATCTATGGTGCTGTATTTGTCTCCGTCTGTTTGTCCTTCGTATGTCTATGGTGCTGTGTTTGTCTCTGTCGGTTTGTCCTTCGTGTCTCTATGGAGCTGTGTTGTTGTCTCCGTCTGTTTGTCCTTCGTGTCTCTATGGTGCTGTGTTTATCTCAGTCGGTTTGTCCTTCGTGTATCTATGGTGCTGTATTTGTCTCTGTCTGTTTGTCCTTCGTGTCTCTATGGTGCTGTGTCTGTCTCCGTCTGTTTGTCCTTCGTATGTCTATGGTGCTGTGTTTGTCTCTGTCGGTTTGTCCTTCGTGTATCTATGGTGCTGTATTTGTCTCCGTCTGTTTGTCCTTCGTGTCTCTATGGTGCTGTGTTTGTCTCCGTCTGTTTGTCCTTCGTATGTCTATGGTGCTGTGTTTGTCTCTGTCGGTTTGTCCTTCGTGTATCTATGGTGCTGTATTTGTCTCCGTCTGTTTGTCCTTCGTGTCTCTATGGTGCTGTGTTTGTCTCCGTCTGTTTGTCATTCGTGTGTCTATGGTGCTGTGTTTGTCTCCGTCTGTTTTTCCTTCGTATGTCTATGGTGCTGTGTTTGTCTCTGTCGGTTTGTCCTTCGTGTCTCTATGGTGCTGTATTTGTCTCCGTCTGTTTGTCCTTCGTGTGTCTATGGTGCTGTGTTTGTCTCCTTCGGTTTTTCCTTCGTGTGTCTATGGTGCTGTGTTATTGTCTCCGTCTGTTTTTCCTTCGTGTTTCTATAGTGCTTCGTTGTTGTCTCCGTCTGTTTGTCCTTCGTGTTTCTATGGTGCTGTGTTTATCTCCGTCTGTTTGCCCTTCGTGTCTCTAAGGTGCTGTGTTGTTGTCTCCGTCTGTTTGTCCTTCGTGTCTCTAAGGTGCTGTGTTTGTCTCCTTCGGTTTGTCCTTCGTGTCTCTATGGTGCTGTATTTGTCTCCGTCTGTTTGTCCTTCGTGTCTCTATGGTGTTGTGTTTATCTCAGTCTGTTTGTCCTTCTTGTCTCTATGGTGCTGTTATTTTCTCCGTCTGTTTGTCCTTCGTGTGTCTTTGGTGCTGTGTTATTGTCTCCGTCGAATTGTCATTCGCGTGTCTATGGTGCTGTGTTATTGTCGCCGTCTGTTTGTCCTTCGTGTCTCTAGGTGCTGTGTTATTGTCTCCGTCTGTTTATCCTTTGTGTGTCTATGGCGCTGTGTTATTGTCTCCGTCTGTTTGTCCTTCGCATGTCTATGGTGCTGTGTTTGTCTCCGTCTGTTTGTCTTTCGTGTGTCTATGCTGCTGTGTTTATCTTCGTCAGTTTGTCCTTTGAGTCTCTATGGTGCTGTGTTTGTCTCCGATTGTTTGTCTTTCTTGTCTCGTTGGTGCTGTGTTATTGTCTCCGTCTACTTGTCCTTCGTGTATCTATGGTGCTGTGTTATTGTCTCCGTCTATTTGTCATTCGCGTGTCTATGGTGCTGTGTTATTGTCGCCGTCTGTTAGTCTTTCTTGTCTCAATGGTGCTGTGTTATTGTCTCCGTCTGTTTATCCTTGTTGTGTCTAAGGTGCTGTGTCATTGTCTCTGTCTGTTTGTCCTTCGCGTCTCTATGGTACTGTTTTTGTCTCCGTTTGTTTGTCCTTCGTGTCTCTATGGTGCTGTGTTATTGTCTCCGTCTGTTTGTCCTTCGTGTCTCTATGGTGCTGTGTTATTGTCTTCGTCAGTTTGTCCTTCGTGTCTCTATGGTGCTGTGTTTGTCTCCGTCTGTTTGTCCTTCGTGTCTCTATGGTGCTTTGTTTGTCTCCGTTTGTTTATCCTTCGTGTCTCTATGGTGCTGTGTTATTGTCTCCGTCTGTTTGACCTTCGCGTGTCTATGTGGTGCTGTGTTATTGTCGACATCTGTTTGTCCTTCGTATCTCTATGGTGCTGTGTTATTGTCTCCGTCTGTTTGTCCTTCGTGTCTCTATGGAGCTGTGTTATTGTCTCCGTCTGTTTGTCCTTCGTGTCTCTATGGTGCTGTGTTTGTCTCCGTCTGTTTGTCCTTCGTGTCTCTATGGTGCTGTGTTTGTCTCCTTCTGTTTGCCCATCGTGTCTCTATGGTGCTGTGTTATTGTCTCCGTCTGTTTGTGCTTCGCGTGTCTATGTGGTGCTGTGTTATTGTCTCCGTCTGTTTATCCTTTGTGTGTCTATGGTGCTGTGTTTATCTCCGTCTGTTTGTCCTTCGTGTCTCTATGGTGCTGTGTTTGTCTCCGTCTGTTTGTCCTTCGTGTCTCTATGGTGCTATGTTATTGTCTCCGTCTGTATGTCCTTTGTGTCTCTATGGTGCTGTGTTATTGTCTCCGTCTGTTTGTCCTTCGCATGTCTATGTGGTGCTGTGTTATTGTCTCCGTCTGTTTATCCTTTGTGTGTCTATGGTGCTGTGTTTGTCTCCGTCTGTTTGTCCTTTGTGTCTCCATGGTGCTGTGTTTATTTCCGACAGTTTGTCCTACGTGTGTGTCTATGGTGCTGTGTTTGTCTCCGTCTGTTTGTCCTTTGTGTCTCTATGGTGCTGTGATTATCTCCGTCTGTTTGTCCTTCATGTGTCTATGGTGCTGTGTTTATTTCCGTCAGTTTGTCCTTCGTGTCTCTATGGTGCTGTGTTTATCTCCGTCTCTTTGCCCTTCGTGTCTCTAAGGTGCTGTGTTTATCTCCGTCTGTTTGCCCTTCGTGTCTCTAAGGTGCTGTGTTTTTCTCCGTCTGTTTGCCCTTCGTGTCTCTATGGTGCTGTGTTTATCTCCGTCTGTTTGCCCTTCGTGTCTCTAAGGTGCTGTGTTTATCTCCGTCTGTTTGCCCTTCGTGTCTCTAAGGTGCTGTGTTTATCTCCGTCTGTTTGCCATTCGTGTCTCTATGGTGCTGTGTTTATTTCCGTCAGTTTGTCCATCGTGTCTCTATGGTGCTGTGTTTATCTCCGTCTGTTTGCCCTTCGTGTCTCTAAGGTGCTGTGTTTATCTCCGTCTGTTTGCCCTTCGTGTCTCTATGGTGCTGTGTTTATCTCCGTCTGTTTGCCCTTCGTGTCTCTAAGGTGCTGTGTTTATCTCCGTCTGTTTATCCTTTGTGTGTCTATGGTGCTGTGTTTATCTCCGTCTGTTTGTCCTTCGTGTCTCTATGGTGCTGTGTTTATCTCCGTCTGTTTGTTCTTCGTGTCTCTATGGTGCAGTGTTTGTCTCCGTCTGTTTGTCCTTCGTGTCTCTATGGTGCTGTGTTTATCTCCGTCTGTTTGTCCTTCGTGTTTCTATGGTGCTGTGTTTATCTCCGTCTTTTTGTCATTCGTGTCTCTATGGTGCAATGTTTGTCTCCGTCTGTTTGTCCTTCGTGACTCTATGGTGCTGTGTTTATCTCCGTCTGTCTGTCCTTCGTGTTTCTATGGTGCTGTGTTTATCTCCGTCTGTTTGTCCTTCGTGTTTCTATGGTGCTTTGTTATTGTCTCCTCCTGTTTACCCTCATTTCTCGAGAGAAAGTTGGTAAAATTAGTAACGTTTTTTTTTTTTCAAAAATACATGTACGTCTCCTGATTTGAAATTAAATGGGTTCTCATTTTGGTGTTTGTGTTTTACACTCTTTCACTGATGCAGCATGTCCCAGGTACAAAAGGCGATTGATGATTCTGACGCATTGATGGTGTAAAGAGACAAATATGGATAATGACCATATCCCTGTATACAGCACAAAATCGATAATTCAGAAAATCAGAAACCGAAAGCGTACAAAATCAGGATATGTCAGGAACCATTTTTTTCCAAAAATGCATGTACGTCTATTGATTTTAATTTTAATGGGTTCTAATTTTGGGGTTTGTGTTTGACTTTCACTGATGCAGCGTGTCCCAGGTACAACTTGCGATTGATGGTTCTGACGCATTTATGGTGTATATTCTGTCTGTCTTAGATCCTCATAATTTTGTTTATAAAGGCAGGCTATTAACTGCCCAAACTAGTATTCTCTGTTGCATGTATACCAAAGTAGTATTTTCTGTCGCATGTATACCAAAATAGAATTCTCTGTAGCATGTATACCAAAGTAGTATTCTCTGTCGCATGTATACCAAATGAGTTAAAGAAGATCCTGACGATAATCTCAACAGCACTCAAAATAGAGCTCCAAATTGAGCATCGACGGACCCCTAGCAAGCTAGAGGTGGGACAAGGTGCCCGGGAGGAGTAAGCATCCCCTGTTGGCTAGCCGCACCCGCCGTCGATGTTCATGCACGAAAATGAAAATATATTAAATACATGCACTGTCTGTGGTTCTTTCTATATAGAAAGTGCTATGGCGACAATGTCAGGGAAAAGTATTCAAAACACTTACTGTCAAACCCCTCGCGGGGAACTTTTTTACGAGCTCCACACGACAAAGGGCATAAGTGTGACACAAATGAGTTAAAGAAGATCCTGACGACAATCTCAACAGCACTCACAAAAGAGCTCCCAATTGAGCATCGACGGACCCCTAGCAAGCTAGAGGTGGGACCAGGTGCCCGGGAGGAGTAAGCATCCCCTGTTGGCTAGCCGCACCCGCCGTCGATGTTCATGCACGAAAATGAAAATATATTAAATACGTGCACTGTCTGTGGTTCTTTCTATATAGTAAGCATCCCCTGTTGGCTAGCCGCACCCGCCGTCGATGATCATGCACGAAAATGAAAATATATTAAATACATGCACTGTCTGTGGTTCTTTCTATATAGAAAGTGCTATGGCGACAATGTCAGGGAAAAGTATTCAAAACACTTACTGTCAAACCCCAAAGTAGTATTCTCTGTTGCGTGTATACCAAAGTAGTATTCTCTGTTGTGTGTACACCAAAGTAGTATTATCTGTAGCATGTACACCAAAGTAGTATTATCTGTTGTGTGTATACCAAAGTAGTATTATCTGTTGTGTGTACACCAAAGTAGTATTATCTGTTGTGTGTACACCAAAGTAGTATTATCTGTTGCGTGTATACCAAAGTAGTATTATCTGTTGTGTGTACACCAAAGTAGTATTATCTGTTGTGTGTATACCAAAGTAGTATTATCTGTTGTGTGTACACCAAAGTAGTATTCTCTGTTGCGTGTACACCAAAGTAGTATTATCTGTTGCGTGTATACCAAAGTAGTATTCTCTGTTGTGTGTACACCAAAGTAGTACTCTCTGTTGCGTGTATACCAAAGTAGTATTCTCTGTTGCGTGTATACCAAAGTAGTATTTTCTGTTGTGTGTACACCAAAGTAGTATTATCTGTAGCCTGTACACCAAAGTAGTATTCTCTGTTGCATAAATACCAAAGTAGTATTCTCTGAGCATGTATACCAAAGTAGTATTCTCTGAGCATGTATACCAAAGTAGTATTCTCTGTTGCATGTATATCTAAGTAGTATTCTCTGTTGCTTGTACACCAAAGTAGTATTATCTGTTGCCTGTATACCAAAGTAGTATTATCTGTTGTGTGTACACCAAAGTAGTATTATCTGTTGTGTGTATACCAAAGTAGTATTCTCTGTTGCATATATACCAAAGTAATATTCTCTGAGCATGTATACCAAAGTAGTATTCTCTGAGCATGTATACCAAAGTAGTATTCTCTGAGCATGTATACCAAAGTAGTATTCTCTGTTGTGTGTATACCAAAGTAGTATTATCTGTTGTGTGTATACCAAAGTAGTATTCTCTGTTGCATATATACCAAAGTAATATTCTCTGAGCATGTATACCAAAGTAATATTCTCTGAGCATGTATACCAAAGTAGTATTCTCTGAGCATGTATACCAAAGTAGTATTCTCTGAGCATGTACACCAAAGTAGTATTATCTGTTGTGTGTATACCAAAGTAGTATTCTCTGTTGCTTGTACACCAAAGTAGTATTATCTGTTGCGTGTATACCAAAGTAGTTTTATCTGTTGTGTGTACACCAAAGTAGTATTATCTGTTGCGTGTATACCAAAGTAGTTTTATCTGTTGTGTGTACACCAAAGTAGTATTATCTGTTGTGTGTATACCAAAGTAGTATTATCTGTTGTGTGTACACCAAAGTAGTATTCTCTGTTGCGTGTACACCAAAGTAGTATTATCTGTTGCGTGTATACCAAAGTAGTATTCTCTGTTGTGTGTACACCAAAGTAGTATTCTCTGTTGCGTGTATACCAAAGTAGTATTCTCTGTTGTGTGTACACCTAAGTAGTATTATATGTTGTGTGTATACCAAAGTAGTATTCTTTGTTGCATAAATACCAAAGTAATATTCTCTGAGCATGTATACCAAAGTAGTATTCTCTGAGCATGTATACCAAAGTAGTATTCTCTGTTGCGTGTATACCAAAGTAGTATTCTCTGAGCATGTATACCAAAGTAGTATTCTCTGTTGCATGTATATCTAAGTAGTATTCTCTGTTGCTTGTACACCAAAGTAGTATTATCTGTTGCGTGTATACCAAAGTAGTATTCTCTGTTGCTTGTATACCAAAGTAGTATTCTCTGTTGCATAAATACCAAAGTAGTATTCTCTGTTGCATGTACACCAAAGTAGTATTCTCTGTTGCGTGTATACCAAAGTATTATTCTCTGTAGCATGAATACCAAAGTATTATTCTCTGTAGCATGTACACCAAAGTAGTATTCTCTGTTGCGTGAATACCAAAGTAGTATTCTCTGTAGCATGAATACCAAAGTAGTATTCTCTGTAGCATGAATACCATAGTAGTATTCTCTGTTGCATATATACCAAAGTAGTATTCTCTGTTGCGTGCATACCAAGGTACAAAAAAATGTGGTATTCCCTTTGCATGAATACTAAAGTAGTATTCTCTGTTTCATGTATAGGTCTGAATTTAAAGATTTAACAGTAAGGGCCTGGATGGCTTGTAATTAAGCTACTCGTTCAGAATAATATTGGACAATGGCTGAAATCATAATTGAGGAAGTTCTTCGGTCGCTACGGGTATATAATAAAAGAATATCAGATCCCCTTCCAAGAATGGTCAGTGACATGCTGGATTGTGATTGAATGGCTGTCATCATCAGCAAACAAGAAATATTTACCTGATATGTACATCAATATGTACATCGAGGAAATCCTTACAAGTTTCCATGGAGCTGTTGCTACTGGTGTTTCATGCAATCAGGAGACGCTGACTCTCCCCGGACACCACATCGAAATGTTATTAATTCCAAGGTTCACCACCGTTCCAACTGGAATTCTAATGATGTTGCCTAGCCTTCTCGACGTTGAGACTCAATAACTGATAGGTACTTCTTTGATGTTTATTTCAAAAGAAGCTGAGATCATTTTTGCAAACTTTCCACCATGTCTTTTAAACTAATTTATAGAAATGATAACCTTGTCCCTAGTGTTACTTTAGAATTTGTATATTTCAGCTGTGATAATCTTAAACATTTAAACAATGTACATGTCTAGCGTACCGGATTTCTCAAGATATGCAAATACCAAATTGCTATCAAGCAAGCCAGAATTTACTATGTTGAATCCGATCACACACTCGAATATATTTTTCAGTTTAAAATTTTGATACTTAGGTAAAAAAAAAAAACAGTGTTTTGTGATTGTATCGTCAATTCGCGCAGATAAATTTCATTCGCATATTTCTCTAAAGCTGTTTGCCCATGGTAAGGACACCATCCAGGTACCTAGAAGTGCCAATAAAGCATTTCAAAGTATCAAATACAATGTATTCTTTAATTTTGAAAATTTAATGAAAGGTTCTTTGATTTTGTAAGATTTTCATTGATTTATTTTTCATGAGAGTATGAAAATGAATATGCAACAAGAGGTGCACAGTCAGTACCCATAGAGATCTTTACAACCTGCTTGTTGAGTTTTCACAAAATCTAACTTAAATGTTGTCCAAGAGAAAGGACAAAGCATTGATTAGAACAATGTGTGTCTATGATTCGTATGATTTGCCTGGTGCATGATAAATTGGTATGAATTTTTCTTCAAGAGGGTATAGAGTTGGAACCCTTTCGCATTATTGTAGTTTGTTGTGAGAAAGAGACACTTTGATTGAGATGTACCCTTGTCCCATCCGTGTGAGTTCATCTCCGCAATGACGTCATGTGAAGATCTCCATCGTAAGTGTCGTAAGAATTCAGGTACAATTCTTGGTTGGAAACTTAGGAATCTCGGCTATTGAACAAAAATAAAGGATAATAACAAACGTAACATTGAGCATTTATTCCTGATTCACTCATACAATGCTTATATATTGACAACAAGTAGATGATTACCGTAGCAGATACGCGGCTGTCAATATTAAACCCGCATTACCAAAGTGAAAAGTACCTTTTGTGCACGGGACCTGATGCACAAAAGTTAACAATTCAGCGGCGTAGCGCATGACAAATTCGTCTTACATGAAATTCAAATACCTGTCATATTTATGCTGTATATACATCTACATAGAGAAATTGTACAACTTTTACACAACGAAACATAATTATTTCAGAAATAAACCACAAGAGCAGCATAATATTGAAATGCACGGATACAAAGCAATCTATTCGAACACTCAATTATGGTCAATCAAAAAAGACATAGAAACAATATGGCTATGTATTATTTTTCGGCCCAAGGCATCACTTGAAACAACATGACAAGTAAACATTACAAATCAACAAATATGTTCTATTTTGTCGATACATATTCAAATACCTTTTGTTCCTTTTACTTAACTCCCATGAGGGAAATAGACTGTTTCACATACATCAAATTTACGATATTTCTATAACAAAACTGCGACATCGGTGTATCATAAATGCCCTGACCGTGTTGATAATTCATATCGCAAATTTGGGTCAAAAGTGCTTTGGTAACACCAACCTATCCGTCAAAATCTCCCACACATAACACAGTACTTTTTTTCAAATCAGACTCTTTTTGTTTTCATAGACAAGGCGGAAATTACAGAGCAGTTTCGCCTCCGCCTGTTGTACATGTTTTTCCGTTTTCTGTTGGGATAGCAGTGTATTGAGAACATTCTCTGTCCAATGAGATTGGGCCACCTGTAAACATGTGTTTAAATGTTTCCCGAAACTGCCTGCTCATACCACAGTAAATAAAGAAGTTGAGCGGATAGGAGAGTAGAATGAAGAAATTAGATATCAACGTCATCGATCTAAACGTTTCTTCTGAACAGATTTGTACAGCAAATGAATTCTGTATGATGTTTAGGATCATAATAATACCGAGCGGAAATTCAACGAGTAAGAAAAGTCCGACAACTGCTACCAGCATCAAGGTAGTGCAGTTACTGTCCTTTAGTTTCTTAGACTCGCTTTTCTTGTTCTGTTGCAGAAGCTGCATTCGTCGTAACTGCGCAGTGCGCATGGTCGAAATAAGTAAGGCATTCAATAAAACGAGAAACGTGCACGGTACCAGGTGAATGAATATAACCCGGAACCAGAAATATATATTAAAGTACAGGACCTCGTTCTCTCTGAACCAAGGCCGCAATCTCATTTCGCAAGCAAGTATCGTTTTGTTCGGGTAAACGACGGAGGGAATTTCTACAGGATATAGCCCGTAGTCGGCAAATCGTGAACATTGCGACAGAATTGCGACAAGATAGATGACAGCGGTTCCTATTACGACATTTTGTATAGTGCACCATTTTCTCGCCTGGATTGAATGACAGATATAGATGTAGCGTTGGATCGCCAACGTCATGGTTAGCCAGATCGAAGCAGTGTGGAATATGGTAGGAATCCATTCACCGAGTGCAAAATATACGTAGCACCATTTATATTCCACGAAATCCTTGTAATTTCCCATGGAAAATAGGTATAGGAAAACCGGAAGCGGAGATAGCCCAGTAAACATGTCGGATACCGCCATTCCGGCAAGAATCGCGTTCGTTGGTGAGCGCATGTGTTTTCGCATCAACACTACTACCACAAAGATGTTAGTTACGAGCGTGATGAAAATCAATAACGGCGACAAGTAGCCGTTTATCGGCACTGCATATTTCAACGGGTAAATACCGCCGATGTGTAACAGATGTGACATATCTATTTCATTATACAGAGATCCATTCGTGGCGTTGAAACCTCGGAAGGAACTCATTTCATAGTCGTATGTATCGCCAGCGTCCATATTGTAGTCGTCAGTGTTATCCAAGTACTGCGTGTTTGCAATGTCAAAACTTGCTACACGAAATGTCCAATTGATAAAAGAAAATCAGTCGGGCAAAGCAAACGGAAATCTTCAAAGAGCTTTTATGAAGGACTCTATAATCACGGTAATCGACAAACGATGCTTTTCACGTCATCTCAAATAGACACAGTTCCTGTCTTTTATATTCAGTTTTCAAGTTTGCAAGAACAGCGGAAATTGACATAATTGACAGAAGATGCAATGCAATTTTCCGTCCTTTTTCTCCACTCCGCCCTTTCTTTTTCTTATATCACGAATGTCTTCCTTTCCGGTTTCCCAGACATTTATTTGAATCTAGGAAAACTTTAACTTGCCCGCTCTTCCATCGCTTACATTTGCATCTTGCAAAATTGTACTTTAACAGAATATTCCTACGCTCCTTTTGACAGAAATACGTGGGCTCAAAGACTTCAGAATAAATGTTCTTATTTTTCCCTGATATGCCACTCGGATCAAAGGAAAATGCTCAAATTCATTTCATAGAAGAAGAAAACGTTTAGTTTATTGTCCAAGCTTCCGTCAATTGCCCTCCTGTCATTATCAGTGGAAGAAATTTCCCCTCGCACTACATTAACAATTCTACTAGAGTATCCATAATTGAGTCATTTAAAAGGACGCGAAAAATTTAAGCTCGAGAGATTTTGCGCCACACTGAGGCGTTGAGTTTATGCCCGTTCCCTCCTCTTAACTGAATTATTCACTTTTTCATGAGGCTTATTGCTTTATTGAAGTCATGCGCGTGCATATCAAAAGGTTCATATTTTGATTTCTTAGAAAAGTCCCTGGGCAATCTTCCCTTTATATTCCGAAAAGACTGAACCGCGATTTGATTATAGAACGAAATGTCTCCAGGGCTTTGTTACACTTTCCTAGAAAAAGCGCCTTCTTTCTCCGGTGAATGTTACTAATAGAGGGGTCAGTAATCCGAACACGCTCTTGAATTTTTTAAGTATGAAGACTGTCTTCTTTTTCCGTTTCGATGTTTCCTATGTGAAAAAAAAATCATCATGTAATATTTGAATATGATGTAAACATTTTCCAACCAATCAAAACTCATCAAATTAATCACATGTTAAATAGGAACATAATTCAGGTGAAATACTTCGTTTCGTTTTCTTCAAAATGTATCCAATTTATACAATCATGATTTTTTCTTTTTCATATATTCTATATATATGCTTCTTTTACTTGTCCTGACAAAATTAACAGTTCGTCATTTTCATTATAAACATATTTTCACCTTTTTTTCTGTGACATTCATTTTAAAATAATACGTTTTGTTCTAACCTTTGATTTGAAATTTGCCAAACAAAATTAGCGCTTTTGATAAATTATACATTTTATTGGAGGATACGTATGATAATAATTATTGGACTGTTTAGAATACAGAAAATTTTATTAATGATTACAATTTTAGTTTAACTCATAAATGTCAGTCGTGACAAATATAAAGAGCTTTCTTTTTGTACTTTAGTTTTGATTACGGACTTTGCAATCAACCTTTGCTTTTTGTCCATGAAGTGTCATTTGATAATTATGTATGCAGGCACTTCTAGAAAATGATTGTGTGAACTAAGTCTACATCTTCATTTTCATTAAGTTTGTATGATTTTTGTTATAATATAATCATTTTATTTCTTAGTATTACTTTCTCGATGCCACATTGCATTATTGAGGATGCCACATTATTGAGGAAGTGAAAAGGGGAGGGTGGCGGATATGAAATTTTTCAGAACGTCATAAATGATAACAAATATACAATGAACAGAAACCGTCAGCAAGGAATTTGAACCGACCGTATCTATGTTAGAGGGGGGGGGGTTTAAGTTTTTTTATGTTTGTTTTAATTTAGATTGAAGAAAAGAGAGGATCGAAATGGGATTCGGTAGCAGCCCTGACATCAAAACACCTCCATGCCAAATAATTTTGTTTGGGATACCAGAATGTTATTTTTCGCACCTTTTGGCCATATTACATTGTTTAGATTTAGGATCACTGACGAGGGTTAAGTACCCGAAACGTGCATGTCTGTTCCATGCTGCAGATTTATCTGTGCTTAAATGATGTGTCCTTTTCTAGCTTTCAATTCTGAATCATTAAAAGTGAGCACATGACTAGATGCTATTGAATTTGAAGACGTTTAACATTCATACCGTTGGTATAATTAGTTCATTCTATAATTTTCCTCTCACAATTTTGATGGTTTTGATTACAGTTTTAGCTTTAGTAGATATGGCATGATAGGGAAGCCTTTGGACCCTCAGTGTTTCATTTCGATCTGTTTCGTTGCGACTTGTTTCGCTCAGCTTCGTTTCGTTTTTTTTTTTTTTTTTTTTTTTTTTTTTTTTTAAACTACGTGTATATTAAGGATTCATGTGACCGTACGTACGGACATATTCCGAATATGTATCAGATGTGCAGATTTGTACGACATGTACGTCTGGTTTTTAATGTCAATGCAAGCTAGTAATATTCAGATGTTCTAACTTGATGTACAATCATATTACCTAAGCATGATTGTACTTAAAGAGAGGAAGGACATAAAACGAAGTATCAATCATTATTATCAATAAGTTATTCAACGTCGTTTACACTTACTGTATTTTGACGGTAATAGTTCTCAAAGTACGTGAAGAAGTACGCTAAAATCAACCACTGACATTGGTCACCTGCGATAATTCTTTAAAATTAAGGCTTTATCATGCAGTGTAATATGACGTCTGAATAAATTATTGTCATTGTCATTGTCATTTCGTTATGATAAAAGCGTGTATTTTTGCATAATGTGTACCCCACGGGCTGATAGTGCCTCACAAAACTCCGGGGGTGCGCATGATTATAATGATCATTGTACCCTTGACCATTAGAGGTTCATGAAACTATTGATTGGAGTAAATAGCTGATACATCATTAGACGTAGATGTACTTTTATCATGTTTATGAATGTCAATGGTAATGTCACGATGAGGATGACCAACCTCATCACAAATTGTATAGGTGATAATGACAAATATTCTAGATAATATAGTAGATCACGTTGTATTATGTGCGAATCTAAGATATTTGGCTAAGAGGCTTTCATATCAAATACCAAATGACTGCTTGTGTGCATGTAATATTTATATACTAAGATATGCTTTGATTTTTATGCGGATGGAAGGGGTGAGGGACTTTATTCAGCATATTTCATATAAACCCCGTTTTTTTTTAAATTTAAAATCTTAAAATTAAAGGTAGTTGCATTGCTCGCATCATTTTTAAATGCCTGTCTTTCGGATAGGAATATCTTACTTTTTGTCAAAATCTGAAGCTGGGGTTTTTTTTTCCCAAAGATTCCTACCACCAACCCCCTCCTCTCCATCCACAAAACGAATAAACTGTGCCTCTCATATGATTCATATATTCATTTTTTTCGATCGCGAACAAGAAATGAGATAGTGTGGTGGCTCGATCAATGTGGAAGTTGTGTTTCTGGCGATACGTTAGCGGGGTGAGAAAAACGGACGTCAGCTCACTGTTAATCAGAAATACATGTATTTAGCGATTGTAAAATATATCAACTCAGATTCCACTTGCTATCTCTATTTAAAAAGAAAATACAAAGTATAACGGTGGCAAATTTTTTTGACAAATTCCGTCTACTACTGTATCGAAAGAGCGCACAACCAGTCAAATATTCCTCACTACACATTTCTTTCGATCATGCATTTACAGTATTCAATATCAAATCTCGCCAAGTCAATAGAATTGAAAATATTAACATCTTTTAGCATATAAAAACATTATAATTATTAAAAGGTTGCTGAAAATTCGAAATACCTCTTAAATCAATACTTTATATTAATCTTTCCTTGAATGAAAATATAAAAAAGAAAAAAAAATTAATATCTTACCTTCTTAGATTTTCGCTTTCAATTCTGTCTGCAATAGAAAGAAAAATGAACTATCTGTAGATATATGAGATTTTTTTTTTCTAGATAAGCAGTGAAATTACACACCTACGTGGAACATTTTCACGACGAAACTGTGAAGAAAAATAGATTAAAAGTGTCTTATACCGTTGTCTGTATCCGATATTAGATTGACAAGGCGAAATGAAATATCCCAAAGTCTATTCACTCTCATAAACAACGAATCACTTGTTTATCATCGACTTGTATCCAAAATACCCACTCCGTCGGATTCAAACTAAAGCAGCCTCGCTTGAGATCCTTCGCATTATGGATAACAAAGAAAACCTATAACGGTCGTGTCAATCTCGTCTTACATCTCTTTCGAACAAAAATGTATCTATTCTTTGGCAGAAACCTGTCTGTATTGATTTTTAACGTTGTCTTCATGTCCCTTTTAATGTACGTTATAACACTTTGTGACAAGGCAGTTCCATTAAGAGTGAAAAAATCATATCTCGCGAGCATTTTCATTTTTTCACGAAGACATATTGTTGGTTCTGATGTCATATCTAACTAGTATGCATTTCTCTTTTTTTTTATGAAGGAGTTGAACAGGGACTGATAAACTTAACGTTTTTTAAAGGCGTGATGGAGGAAACAAGCAAGCAAAACGACAGGAAAAAAAAAACCTAAGAAAACTTACCAAAAAATCATATATTTCAACTTATTTATTTTTTTGTCTAAATTTTTGTCATGTCAGCTTGTCAGCATATTCCAATTAGTCTCAGAAATAGATGTCAATATTTATTGATCGTAATATTTTCAAAATCGAAGGACGAAATGAAAAAAAAAAGAAAGCAAGAATTTATAATCAGATTTTAAATATCCTTGATGAAAGGCAAATATAACTCTTGTTTTTTTATTCATATCGATTTAACCGGAAGAGAAATAAAGGACTATATATGGTTCTAAAACGTGGGTCCTGTAGCATCATATCCCACCCATCCTGCTACGCATGGGTATATTTTTGGACATTATATTTTTCACCCTTTGGCCCTATTACATTGTTTAGATTGAGGATCACTGACGAGGGTTAAGTACCCGAAACGTGCTTGTCTGATCCATGCTGAAATTGTATCTGTTCTTAAATGATGCTATTGAATTTGAAGACGTTTTACATTATATAGTAAAGTGGTCCACTTTCAGGGCAAAATCTAAAATTTTCATGAAGTAACGAAGTTGTACCAATATTCATTCTTCAATGTAGGTTACTTACAAAATGATGCGTAATCTTTAATTTACTTTCTCAATGTCAGAGAATTTGGCCTTCAAAAATGGTATATTTTGACAAATTCCTTGAAAACATCATTTTGGGGCTTATTTTCGACAAACTTGCAATAAGTTAGTATCGAGCGGGCTTCTGAACAACTTTTATATTTTGATATGTTGTTATCTTTGCACGTCTTTAAGTATATGCAAAAGGAAAAAGTTGTTCATGATCCCGCTCGATATTATCTCAATGAAAATAATCAAGAAAATTACTATTTTTTTATGAAAAATTGACAAAATTACCGTTTTTCATGATGTTTAATCAAACTTTACAATGCTTTAGAGAGCCAGGTGGAGTTTTTATAAATAGATTTCTCAAAATATAGATATTTAACTCTCTAAAAAGACAACAAATTTAAATTAAGGAGAAGTCAATTTTAGGGGACCACTTTTTCCTATAATAACCGTATAATTTTATACTCCTTTCGAAGTACATGTAATTTATTACGGTTCCATAGCTAAATGTAAACTTAAGGTGGGTCCCTACTAGTGAATTTAACTGATGAATTTTGTATTTTAAGGTTATTTTCCATACATAATAGTCAAAATGACATAATGAATACAGACATAGATAGGTTATTTTGTGTTCATTAAAGATACAGTACATTAAAGAAAGGTACCCATACACTTAAAAATTGAAAAATATCAAATATCAATCATATGCTTTTGAACCCTCCAAATTCAGTTATGATACGAATATGTTTATTTGTTTTGTTTTATTTTATGATAACAAGTCATATAGAAGAAATACAACACATAAAATGATATTGTAACATAAATCTAAGTATGATATATCTCCAAACATTAGGGTACCCCCTTATAATTTCATATCATTTTTGACCAAGAATATGTACTAAATCCAACTTTTTGCATAAAAAAAACAGATGAATGTTTTTCATTTTGTAATATTTCATAAAATTATGTATGTAGATGAAGAAAAAATCACACACAGGTACACAGTTTTTGAAATGATCAAGGTATGGCTCCAAACATAGGGGTACTGTTATCATATTTTCGACAAATATATAACGCAATATAAAGTATATCACATTTTTGTGCAAAAAACAACAGATGGAATTTCTTCAAATTGGATCATTTTATACGATAATGTATATAGATGGTGAAAAAATCGCATACAGGTATACAATTTTATAAATGATCAAGATATGGCTACAAACATAAGGGTACCCCCTTATAATTTCATCACATTTTCAACTAAGTAATTATACTAAATGATTGGTGTGGACATTGATAGATTGCACCATCTTTTGCTTCTTTTGGCATTTAAGATCTTCTGTCTGTGTTTTTCAATGCGCTGGCTCGTCCCTCACCAGCCATTGAAAAACGATATACGCAAACTGCTGCATATAAGGAAAAACCTATAACGGTTCGAGTAGGGAGCCACCTTAACTGAGATTTAAAAAACAACATCCTTTTCTATTTCAAGATTTAATAAAGCTACGCCATTTTTGAAAATTTTGTCTTCAATAAATTCAAATCAAGAATAAAACAAAATTTATAAACTTAGTCTTACCTTAGTCATAGTCAGTTTTCATATACTTATCTAGTATCAGGTTTCAAAAATCGAATAATAATTCTTCCTCTTACATCCATTGAGTTATTACAGACTTACCCATTTGTGACATGGATTTTGATTGGCTAATATAATCATAATAATAAAAACAAAATTAGGAATGATCCCGTCATTATTTGCTCCCAATTCTCTTCTGAAGCTCAACGAAGGTGGAAGTAAGCTTCTTTCCTAACCAATCAAAACGGTCGGTTTAAGCGTTGAAATGTGTATTTATTTTATCCCTTCATTTCTTAAAAAGAGTAATTTGTCCTTTGCTTTGTGCCAAATTTCGTCCGAGCACATTTCAATCACTTCCGTTTTTTTTTATAATCAACGAGTTTATATTCAAACTGAAAACAAATGGCAGAAAGCAAAGTCCAGATACATTTTAATGTCAGTGGCTTCTATTTTCGGAAATGTATCTTAAAAAGGAGAAAAAAGAAAATGTTCATTTGCCTTTTGTTTTAATACCCGGTATAAAGGTAAATATAATAGTTTCGTATACCAAGAGCCTCATATGACTTCTAAAAGATACATCTGTTACCTATCCGGATAAGCGAACGGATAACTCAATTTTCTATGCATTGGTCTCCGTCTGTAACTCATCCGTTGGTCGTCCGTTACTTGTCCGTTGAATCCGTTAATCGTCCGGCAATGTCCGTTGGTCTCCGTTCTCGAAACTTTCCACCGGACAGAACGGACTAAGGCTTCCGTTACTTGTATTGGTTGGTTTGAAATTTTCTTCAAGAAGGAGAGTTGGAACCCTTCCGCATTATTGTATGTTACTTGTCCGTTGGTATCCGTTACATTTCCGGTAGCTGCCAGAATATCCGTTAGGTGACCGTTGATGTCCGGTAGACTCGAGTCAAGAACGTACATCTACCGGACGTGAAACGCATAAGACAGAGATATAACGGCAGACACCTGCCGGAGACCAACGAACGAATAACGAATGTCCGTTCATCTTCCGTTTTGTTCGGTTCTGAAAAGCTGCCTGTCCGTTTAATCCGTTGTTTTTAAGTTACTCGTTCAATGAAATCCGTTACACGTCAGTTTCTTTTACGGTGGATCTCCGATACTTGCACGATATATATCCGTTCCATTCCAGGGGAACCTCGATCAGAGGCGGTGAAACGGACGACCAACGGACTAAGGATTAAGGCAGTTTTATTCATAGTCCGTTCGCATTATTCGGCAAGGTGTGACATTACCATGTACCGGTATACCCCCTCCCCTTACCCCCAACGAGCCTCAAGGCTAGTGCTTTATTGGCTGCCTGCAAAGGATATTCAGTTTTGCGGCCATTGTATTCTATCAAAATGTGATAATTCACATCGCAAACTTGTCTCATACATGTTCATGTACATTTTTTTAAAGTAGTATGTGCTGGGTACTTGCATACCCCGAATTCTCAGTTGTAAATTAATCATAGAGTTGTGCAAAAATACGAAGTCTATATTGGTTTACAATGTTCTTCGGTGTTTTATTAAGTTATTAATGGTGGTGTCAACATCGACTATTTGTGAATCAAAAATATTTATTTTATTTTGACTATGGTGATTGTTATATAGAGCTTTGAATCTCTCTGTTGCTGAACACAAGATGCCTAAGTATGGGACTTACGATGGAGACTCCAGGTGTGACATAATGACGGACGGTAGAAAGGACAATTTTGATAGCATTTATTCTATCTGCAACATATTCAATAGCGGAGGCAACTATAGTTTACATTAATTTTTAAATCTAATTTTCCGAATATGTAAAAAAAAAAACCAATTATATCATAGAAAAAATCTTCCCCTAAAGAAGAAAACTCTGATCGACTTTACTTTTATATTTTAGCATTTTGAAATTAACGAAGGAAAGAAGGACACAAAACCAGATGAGATAAAGTTTTGATAAAATTGCAGCCAAATAATTTCAAGCCAAACACTCGGTTTTATAATTTTCTCTACTGTGATCGATTCAGATATATTTTGATTATATATAATTTCAGAATGATGTAAAATCATTACACATGGAACAGCCACCTGCGGATTGGAATGACGATAGATAGCGCTTTGTTTAAACGGCATCGAAGCAGGTGCAATGAGGAAAACATCATTTGATTTCATAACATGCGCGGATCTAGAAATGTTTCCGGAGGGGGGGGGGGGGGGGGGGGCGTCCCGTCAGAGAGATCAAGACTATGATTCTCTGAGAAATTATGGAAATTACACACAAAACCGGAAAGGATAATTTATATAGCAAGTTCAGTGGAAATGTAGGTGCTTGAACAACCCCCCCCCCCCTCTTCACAGATCCGCGCTTGTATTTTACATTTGCTGGTTATAATTTCACATTAGAGCTGAGATCATTTGATGGAACTTTTATGTCGTAAATTATAAATGAAGATAAAATGTTCAGATCACCGATCGCGAGAAAATATAATCGTAAATGCGCGTGGATAGATCATCATTAGATAGGTTGGCTCCACGGTATCATTACTAGGGATAAAACATTAGAGTGCGTTTGATCTTTTCTGGAATATGATGCATTAGAAAAATGCTGTCAAGGTTCTACATGTAAGAGTTTTCAGAAAGACATTTTTCCTGAATAATTTGCAAATAAAAGCAGACGCGTTGTAAAAAGATAATAACTTGATAAAATGGCATTTTCTGAAAAGTAAGTTTACATGCAATGCATGAACGGATCTGAAAGGAGTCTTAGGATCAACAATTTGATTTTTTATGGGGGTTGGCAGGAAGACTTTTGTCAGCAGGATTTTTTTCGGCCATTTTTAGAGCCGGAATTTTTTTTTTTTTTTTTTTTTTTTTTTTTTTTTTTTTTCGTCGGCCCTTCGGCCAGATAATTATTTTTTTGTAATTTTCCAATGTTGAAAATTACTATAAAGTTTAAATAATTCAGCGTGATTTTTCGGCCATATTAAACATCAAACACAGAATGAGTTTATCTATTGCCAGCAAATCACTTCATTTAATTTCTTGAATGGCATATTATACTTATAATCTATTCACTTATATGGGTGCTAATGACTTTTGAATCTGATTATTTCACTCCAAAATGCAAAAAGTGTGTTCCATTTTTCTTTGTACTTAGTTTATGACACACAAAAATATGTTTACTGATGATGTGGAAAGGTCGAAAGAGAGGGGGAGGAGCAATTTCTTGATCCGGAAATTTTTTTTTGGCCGGCCCATCGGGTCGGAAATTTTTTTCCCCCTAAACTTCCGATCCTGAAATTTTTTTTGCAAAGTCTTTCTGCCTGCCCCCCCCCCCCCCCCCCCCTCTATAAAAATCAAATGGTTGCTCCCTTACCCGTCTGAGGGAAGTGACTATTCTTACTTTCAGTCGATCACGTGACAATTATCAATACAACTTGCTGTGACATTGGTTGCATTTCCGATACCCATTTGCTGACTATTATAAATCTAGGACGGTGATCCTAAGACTTTTGTAAAGCACTCACTTATATATAAACGGGATACCCCTGAATTAGACTTACAGTTATATAAATGTAAAATCATAAATAACCATTTCTTTCCATATTTTTGCGTACACATTGTGTCTTTGTATTTTGGTAGACTGGATCCCAAACCAAACTGGAAACCTTTTGATTTTTTCCGATGAATTGAAATTAAGTAAAACTACAATATTCTGATTTGAGGCATTATAACTACATTCTAACATGGATTGTTACATCATTATAACAGAGTTTTCTTCTTTCTGTTCTTCATAACACACTAACATCAATTGATTTGTGAGCCTAATTAATCGTGTATTTCACTATCAAAACAATATGTTTCCTCAATTTTTCCTCTCCCTTAAGGATAAACAAACGCTTGCGAACATGCATTATGTAATGAGATCTAACATTTTACTCGGTTAGTTCAAATACCTTCCAGGCTTACGGGGAACCAGTGAGAAATCATTCATCATAAAAGTATTTTGATACAGAGAAAAATTCTGATTGGAAACATCGGTGAATTGCCTGTCGATTCGTTTGAACGTGGAATGTTTGGGTATTGTGATAGCATAAAGTAATTAAAAGAAAACAAATGTTTGATGCTCCATAGTCATTAAAAGGCTCACAAAGTTCCAAAGTGGTTCCAAATTGAGTAATTAGGTGTAGTACAAAGAAATAGATTGCCAAGAAACGTCCTGCGGTTTCGATTCATGATACATATTTGCACTACACACGTTAGGGGAACAGCTATTGAATCTGATTTAGGTGAAAAAAAGGGGGGGGGGGGCAATTTTTCTTAATCGAATAATGCAGTGAATACAAGTCAAGCACAAAACCCGAAATCAGATTCCAAATTTTACAATCAAATGGCTTACAAATTCTTTTTAAAAAGCTGAAACTTCACTTATTCACGGGAAAAGAAGAAATCAGACAAGCAGACGGAGACACCGAACTTTATCTCATGAATAATGTCCAGGGGTATTACAAGTACGGAATACACTGAAGGTGGTGGTGGAAATATGCGAAATGCTTCGTGCTAATTAGCGAAGTTTAAACATATTCAAATATTACATGAATCTTGTTGCACAAATAATGCAATAATGTCGAAGGGTTCCGACTCTATACCTTCTTGAAGAAAATTTCAAACTAATTTCCATGCACCAGACACGTGTTTCGAATATTAAATTCTCATCAGTGATGCTTTCAGCGGAGCCATCAAAAATAATTTCAGTAGCAAGTATAACATCTAAGTAAGTAGGATCAAATGGGAAGCTTAAAGCTTATTTTAATTTGTAATGAAAAAAAAACCCCAAGGTATTATAATTCAGAATAAGAAACCTCATTGTAAAAAAATCCAAAATTCTATTCCATGCATTATCCCAAATCCTACCAAACATAATAATTACTTGTGGAATCTGCTATTTCAAGAAAGAAACAAATCGAAGATTATACTTAGACAAAATTTTCAAATTTGAATGTTTAGCTTTGATTAAAGTTTAGATGACGAGCGAAGCGACCCAAAGAAAGTTTTGGAAATTGAGAAGAAAGGAAGATATTTCTCATAACACGATAATGCAGTAATTACCGAGGTACACACTCTCATAGTACCGAATCCAAATACTCCGGGAGAGGGCAGTACGTACAAGTACATGTCAGATAAAGAAGATACTGACGACAATGTCAACAACACTCACAATAAGAGCACCAAATTGATCATCGACGGACCCCTAGCAAGCTAGCTAGAGGTGGGACAATATGCCCTGGAGAGTAAGCATCCCCTATTCGGCTAGCCGCACCTGTCGTCGATGTTAATTTTAACGCACGAAAATGAAAACAGTATCTACAAAACATTCACTGTCTGTCTAAGGTTATGTCTTTAAAGAATGTGCTAAACATACAAATAGGAACCCGATTTGACGTAAAATGATAAAAATTTATAAAAATATTGTATCGCATAAAATTGATAAAATATCGCAATATATCGCTATTCAGTTTTGGTGTATCGTTTCACCTCCAATAAGAGACAGCCCATTCAGTTTTCACGCAGCATAATCGTTAACATAAAAATGGAAATATTCATTTTCTTTTTCTCTTATTGTATAAAGAAAAACAATTTAAACTTGTGAAGTCGTTTCATTGAGTATTCCCCGCATTTAATGAAAACACCACGTTATGCAAGATTATGGACAAAATCGATTTTAAGTGTTAAACCAAAGCGGCTCAAATAGGAATTTAAGTATGCCATAACATGTTTCGACATCATTTGGGAAAATGTCTAAGATGCTTGAAGACATAATGAAAACGGCATCACTGAATCGAGTATAACATGTAGAGCAAGGAACCATATTCCGTCGGTAACCATGTATGCATATTTCGCTGTTGTAATGTTGAATGCTTTTCGTAGGTTATCAAATATGATTATCAAGTTTGATTTTTCTATATCGTAATAAATATGAATGTAGCAGTCATGTTTTGGTATAATATGAGTACATATTTACAGTAAACATAAATCATAAAAAATCAAATTTGCAAAAAAAAGCATATTTATATATGATACTGACAATGTTTACACCTTGTAAGTCTTGGATATATACAGAGGAAGTTTCACTTCGGGTCACACATGACCTTTTTCGAGGAGTTATGCTCCTTGATGCAAAAAAGAAAAATCATTTTCCGTACTTCTTTCTGCAACGCATACAAATGTAGAGTTTGATTAATAGCTTGGCCTTGGATAGTTACAGAGCAAGTTCGACTTATGGAGAAAGTCAACTACGTCACCCTAAAATCAAAAAAGAGACCTCCCAATCTAAAACCATTTTCTTTAATGGTAAGCGTACTATTGGTCGCACGGACAAATAACTTACACTGTTATTTACGAGAGTTTGAGATCTATCCAATATATGATTTTTTTTCGGAAAAAAGTCGATAAAGGAGATAAAACCTCAGTTTTCTTATTTAGTTGACGAGTTCTAGATAGAGTTGCAGGACATAAACTTATGCCGGTAGGGGACTTATATCGCTCAGCGATCATAATTTTATTGCATATATATCACATCGCTAGAACAAAAATAACGTTCGACTTGCATTTAACATCTTTAGTACTGTTCAGAGAATTGTTCATAAGTAGTTTTGAGTAGCAGTTTGTCGCCCTGAAGATGGCTTCAGTCACAACGTCGGCATAAGTGCGCAATTTTGAATTTTAAGTTCTGGCCGATTTTTCTTCAGGGCGATAAACTGCTATAACTACTCAAAACTACATATCAACAATTCTTTGCAAAGTAGTCGTACTTTATTCTTGTCCGTGCGATGTAATGTATATACCAATACAACATTCGATTTTGTGTCCATAATATTCCACTGGGAAAAAATGTTGAATTCATTTTTTTCCCAGTGGAACTTATGGACAAAATTTAAATATCAAGATTTCTCCTATATCTAAGACTACCCTGTGACAGCAAAGGAGGCACGTGCCTTCTTTTTTTTAAGATTACTAAAATTATATAATAAATCTACTCACAAAAGATAAAATTTCATGTACCAGAAAACAAAATCATAGAGAAAGGAGGGGACCTCCAACCAGACCGTTCAATTATGTATATATACTAGTAGCAGTATCGGAATGAAGTCTGTAAAATAAAAAACGAAATCTACTTCCGATGACATGCGCACAGGGATGTTATTTAGTTCATTATAGGACACCCACGTCAAACAAATCTTCTTGTATTTTTATTTTAACGCGTGTCATGATATGTATGATACAGTTGCCATTTTCCTGATGAACACTGGTTTTATTGTCCCCTGGGGAGAGCCATCATCCAATGACGATCTTATCACTTAGATTTTACTATAGTTTTGATGCTGTCAGCTATGTGTATACTATGTATGATGTATGATAAGCTGATATAGAGCGCACTTTGTATAAATATGATTTTCGTGATAAAACATTGATTTTGATAAAGAAAGGAGTATTATTAATTATTCAACGACATAGTTTATACTCATGTTTTGCTTGATGTCATTTCTAAAGAATGATTCTTTAAATTCTGACATGTCAAGAACATTTGATTATGGCACATTCTGACATTTGCTTAGATCTATCTTATCAATTGTAAATAATGAAATATATGTTCTATCATAAAATTTCAGTGCACCACATGCACATTTCAACAAGTTATATATTATCAGTGATGGTCAAGGCCGACAAAGAGGAAATCCAACTATTATGAAATTATGAAACTTGACCTAATTTTATTGCCAAAGAACCTACTAAGGACAGAGCTATGCCATCAGGGAGATATATACACCTTAGTTTTAGAAAATTTCCATTCAATTTTGTGACGGAGAATTTTTAAATATATGTCATGTCAAGTGCTGAAACACTGAGAAACTAGTCGATCGATATCATCGAGGACTGACAAATTTATCAATCTGTCAATATTTAAATAAATATGTTATAAAATATCAGTGCACCATATGCACATTTCAACAATTTATGTATCATCAGTGATGCTGGAGACCGAAAACAAGGAAATCCATATATTATAATTATGAAGGTTCAACATTTCTGCTTAAGAACCTGCTAAAGGGCAAAATTATGCCATCAGGAAGATAACATATTATCATTAATTGTCTTTTAGTTTCAAATACATGTATATCTAATTTGATTTAGTACTTCATCTTTGATATTGCCTTATTTCCTTTCTCTCAGATTCTTTAACTCTGACATTTTATTCTCTTTGATATTTTAACATGTTTTAGCTATCATGACATAGAAAGGACAGGTTCTTGCACAGTCCCTCCAATTGTTTGTTTTTTTTTTTTTTTTTGCAATTTTTTCTAGAGAACGGCCTTTCCAATTTACCATTTTCTACCTATTTGGACACTATCGGATTTGACACGTTAATATTCTGCATTTGCGTCGGGTATTGCATGCAGTCAGAGGACTCTGTATGATGTGTATCACCGTTTTCACTTTTGGGGTACCTTCTTTTTTATGTTGAATGCTGTATTTTTTCCAAAATTTAAAACGAATATTGATTGTCAATTTTGAATTCTGATCTTGGTTTTTAATTGACCTTCATAGACGAATTTATTAAGAGAGGATGCATATTCAACCTAAAATGTAAGATCCAAAATTGCTGATTCGTCTTCAGGTGCCCTTTTAAGATCAATTTCTGAATTGACGAAATGTTGCGAAAACGCTATTTTCTAGAGTATAAATAGCACTGTGTAACAGCCGAATGGTGTCAAAACCATAAACAACCATATGGAGCTCCCATGATTAAACTTTAAAAACAACTATGAGATTATCAAAATATAAAAATTGACGCAAATGCCAAATTGACTTAAATCCATCAAGCTTAACTGATAATCTACTTGCTCTATCTTCAACTTCTTAAACAGAACAAAATGTCAAAAACGAAAACAAATTTCTATTTGTTTCGTATTTCGTTGTGGAAAAGCAAAAACATCGACTTTCAGTGTCAAACATCAGAACAGTTTCCCAGTCTGGACACATACAACTGCCTGATCGAATTTTAAGTGTGTTATGACATCGTTTCAGAGAAAAAATGGTAATGATTACTAATTATAAAACTGGCATTAGCAGGGGACATGTACCGTCTATCAATATTCATGAATATTTCATCTGTCCGCCAAATGCTTCATACAGTGATTTGTATATTGTATTTCCAATCGAATCTGAAAACTCTCCATGTATCGTTCTGGCTGTCTAAATGTCCAAAAGATTTAACCGTAATAGTCGAGGCTTTAAAATGTACAAAAAAACGTATGTTCACATGATATTAGATAGCATTTAGCTCAAGATTTCAAAACACCTTCAACATGCTCTCTGGCTCGCTAACCGAGTGCACTATATAATACATCACCGAGATAGTTGCCATCTAAGTCGCTGATGCTTCGCCCACATTTTCATGTAGAAACTTCAAAATACCTTCTAACCTATACAAGGAAAAATCATTCCAAGGAATGCACATGTCGCCTGCGAAACATAGCGACACTCAGGATCACTTTTATAGGGTGTGACATCCAAGTGTGACAGACGAATAGACCGACAACGGACAAAGTGATCCCTAAGTGTCGCTATGCTTCGCAGGCGATACAAAAAATACAAATCTGACAAACAGCAGCCCTTTGGATAAAATTTCCAAAAACTGTGCACCAGACGTGCATTGTTTGGATAATAAATTATAATCAGTATACAGGTACACGGAATTTTGAGCCGCGCATTCTTTGCAAAGTAAATGCACAAATCTAAATTTGATATCAAAATGAAACCAGAGGGCGCTACTGAGTTAAATTTTGGCTGTGTCTGAAATTCACTTTGGCTGGATGAATCACTGATGTGGATTTATTATCCGAAACACGTGACTGGTGCGTTAAAATTGGTTTGAAAGTTAATTTCTTCAAGAGTTGGAACACTTCCGTATTATTATTATTGAGACAAAATGATTTAGTGTGGTGCTCCCTCGTATATCGGCTGAATTTCACTGTAAAGCGTATTTAATAGGCTAAGTATAATTCAATGAAATATTGTCAAATGCCATAGGAGTGATAGTGCAAGGGTATTTTTCTCCTAAATTCGAAAATTTAAAATAGAATATCTTGTTTTGAGAATAAAATCAACAAATGCCAAGTTATCATTAAAATCCTTTCCAGCTAGTGGCACTACATGTACATGTAGTTATTTCACAATGAGGTGAACTTCTTTTTTTTATATAGTTTGTGTTCTCATAAGTCTCAATAATATTTCCCTTATTCTTTTTTGTTTTTGCTTCTATAAACACACAGTGCACGTATCAATCAGACGCTCTATGTAATACTAAGTGTTGTACAAAACATGACAGTCTCTTGAAACGTTTTGCTGATTAAGATATTAACATGATATGCAACACTCGACCGAACAGTTTACTTTACAAATTATGTTGAAATACAAATTATGTTGACGACAAAAAGGATAAATATGTAGTCAAAAGAATTTTATCGACAAGCATGCAGTTATGTCAACATGATGTATACAATATTTAAAATAGTACGCAAGAGTTATCTTTCTTTGGATGGGAAATTTACTCAGAATGTGGTGATTGATAGAAAACTAATCATTAACGCTGATGTATTAATTTACATGTACAACGGCGCTATTATCAATTAATCATTACTGTATTTCACACTGCACAAGAATATAATATCTAATTGTATATACCGACAATCGCGGAAGACACTGGTACAATGGTCAATATATACTGACAGACAGTAGGCATTTATAAATGATAATATGAATAATATGGGGATCAGACATGTTACTTCACTTGAAGGTGATAAATGGCTGCCGATAATAACGATAATGGAATGACAATAAAGAAGGAATGAAATTCAATACACTCTTACCTTGCATTTTTCGTACGTTTTACTATTACTTACATGTATTATGTTTATCTTATATCAGAACATTTTGTTAAAACCTGAAGTTGTTTTTTTTTTTTTTACTTTCTGTTTTGTTTATATTTTAAAGTAATGAAAATTGCCTTCTTTTTATTTAAAATAATTTCTGGTCGCTCTATGACGCAACCCCCCCCCCCCCCTAAAAAAAAACAACTTAATTGATTTTGAAAATCAAGGAAAAAAATAAGATGAAAAAGATATTTTCAAAAGATGTATATATCTTACTCTGTTCTTATTCTGAATTTAAAAACAAAAATAATGCATTGAAATTTGATAAATTTGACGTTGAGACTAAAAATTTTGAGAGTCTATATCAGTCTTTAACTTACCGGTTGTTCTGAATTTGGTATTATTTTTTGTCCATTTAAAAGGTTTTCATCTCTTTATACACAATAAAGCCTTGATGTCATTCCATAGGGACTAAAAGCTGTTAACTACTTCAACGTTTTCAATATATGTTCACTTTAAGCCGCACTGCATTTAACGGAATTAATACCGCTTCTTATAATGAGTTTCAAATCCGTTTTATTCCGCATCAAATATTTGACAGACTTTTCATATCGTATCCCAATCATGAATTGGCAAACGAGCAGGCGCGCAGCAATCGGCGTGGTTTGTATATATTATATGCTAATCAACTTCATGTTTATTCATACGTCATCTATATACTCTGGAGTGATGGAGGGAACGAAGCGATGAGTGACAGACATTCTCTGTAGTATGGTTGATACTGGACAAGACAATGTTACACATATTCGATCAGTATTAGCAAGCGCAGATCTAGAGGAAGGTAAGGAGGTCAAGATCCCCTGAAATTCTCCAAAATACTTGAAGTTTACGTAATTTTCATTTCTTTATTGTCCTCTTCAACCAAGCCTTAGTTACGGCATATAATATATGTAAGATATACGCTGACGTTGAGTATGTTATATGTTGAGTTTATGTGACATAAGTATCATATGTACATACATGTATAAAGATTAAATTTTTTAAAAAGCCTTATTAACGGGTAGGACCCCCAATTGGATGTTTTAGATCCGCCCATGGTATTGTGAAATATACATGATAAAAGGTACATAACAACCATTGGTGATGCTAGAAATCGGTGCGACAATTGAAGTATCTTGGTTACTATCAGGTCTGCAAATGGGAATTTGATACAGGAGGGAAAGGAGTCTTAGTATATGCCTTAAAGGTGACGACCGGTCCTTCTCTTGTATTTGAGTATGATAGAGCTCACTGCAAAAAGTAAAAAGTAGAAATTGGAAACATCAAAGATGTTTATGGGAGAGCATTGATGGACATTCAATGCTCCTCTAAGTGAAAATACAATTAACTACTGTCAGTATAAAACCGTCACCCTTGTAGGTTTATGGAAGAAATGTCGTTTTAACTCTAAATGTTATGTAACTGTTTGATTACATGCCACGTACTTGTCTGCATCTACAGGAAAAAGGTCAAAAGGAAGCAGTTTTAATACACATTTCAACAAATGTAGATTTCTTTTTTGTTTTTGAAAATAATACATTCAATTCTAACGTGCGAAGTTGATCATACTTTTGCACCTGACCGAACAATATAGAAAGCACTTTAATGTTATAATGATATTTTTTAATCTTTTAAGGCAAAACATTAAAAAGGGTGACAGTAGAAATCAACTTTTACTGCAATTTTTACAACGTTGGAAAAACAGTGAAATATCTTACATTTCTTGACCGATAAAATAAACATCTCATACTAGTATAAATCATGCGCGTATCAAGAATAATATATTGGGGACCAGACTTTAGTTAACACCACAGACACGTGGAAATAGCACAGAAAGGGCATTTTTGTATCATATAACATAAAAGTGTATGTATTTCGGCGAAATCGCAGTTCTAACAAGGCTCGAGATCGAACCAGAAACCTCCAGGTAACTGACCCAGCACCTTAAGCACTAGATCACGGCGCCTACGATGGATATACATTTTTGTACAATTCTACGAGTGTGTTCCGAATATCTCTGTCTAATGCAAATATGGATAATGACCATATCCCTGTATACAGCACAAAATCGATAATTCAGAAAATCAGAAACCGAAGGCATACAAAATCAGGACAAAACAGAAACCAAAGCAAACAAACAAAAACCTCCACCACATGAAAAGAAGCGGACTTTCGATATGAGAGTGCAATGTATTTATTTTCATGCCCTCATGCATGTTTCGCCTTATTGTGTTAAAGTGAAGCTATGCTCGATTATACATCCTTTCGCCAAATATCAATCGCAAACAAAGGAGGGGATCTCCATCAACACCACGTTGCACCACCCACAGCAAAACCCCAAAACACCCAAGCTGTCGCTAGACATGAAGTAGTGTCCTCCGTAGGGAAGTTTAATATATTGATTTTGTGGATATAGAGTGTTCATTGTTATTTATTGTCGCAAGACAGTTTATTATTAATTAAAAACAATTTTAATTGTTCATTTCAAAAAGATTGGTCATGACCTCAATTTTAAAACGATCTTCAGAAAGTTAAAGATTGTCAATTTTATAGAAGGTTATATTGAATGTTTGGTAACTAGATATATGTGTGTTTCATCCCTTGCAAAGATTGTTATTACCGATTCATAACTCAGATGGAGAAAATCCGATATGAACATCATTCAATGTAGGTTGTTTCCGAAACGTGTACGTCCACGTACATACGATGGACATGGCAGCAATGCATCCTACCCGACTTTCTGATCAATCCCCGAGATTTTTTTTATCGATGCTTTCTGGGGTGTTCTTTGGCTATTTTTGATTTATTTCATAGATTTGTTTCGGAAACAGTAGTCTTACATATGTGAACCGCCTTTTTTATCTTTATCCATTTCCAAATGAACGGAAAGATAAATATTCAAAGCAAAACAGTATGTCATTTTTATTTTGTTTATTGTAAATCATGACCAAAGAATTTCAAATTTCAACAAACAGCCCACCATCATTCTGATAAGTCGTCCAACTCAAAAGCGATATATATCAATTTAATATAAAACATTAAGGTAGGCAATCCTGTTAACAGATCTGAATTTGATTTTCTGCATATCATCTGAAGATGTTTATTTTCATTTTTCACGTTATATGTGGATTCAGATAACTTCCCAGTGGTTAAACTAGGCTAGGGGCGCAGTGGGACAAAGAATAGGAATATGGTTTAAGACAGACAGTTTGAATTAGTTTAAATATTTTTATGGGAAAGTAATGAAAAACATTCCTTCGCAGAATTCTAATTGATGGAGTAGATTCTATACCCCGACCTCAAAGAAAAGGGGATGATCTCCAGCATGACCACCCTGCACCCACCCAGCGATAGAAAGCCACAAGAAAGTGATACGTAAATGACATCAGACAAAACTACAAATCACAAAAAATACACGACAAAAATCACTAGAACATTATACAAAACAATCGAAACAGTCGTACTAAAACATCATACATTAATTACAACACATAAAAGGAAGCAGACCAATGTGCACCCGGCACCGACTTTAGACGGCCATCTGCTATGAGCAAAGACCCCGCCCCCCTTCCACTCTCATTTTCTAGATATGCGCATGTAGTTTGTTTAAAGTTAAGAAAATGTATGTTATGTATTTATATAAATATTTCGAATTCCTCCTGATTATAAGTTTCAGAACATGATATGTTGGTATCATTCAATGAATGTAAAATCTATTCTACCAACTATCAATATGAAACTTTGATATTCCCTTATCTCATACCATTACGTCAATTGTTGAGAGAGGGGTTATTTCATTTCTTTGATGTTATGTTTTAAAAGCATTAAATATTTCAAGAAAAATACATCAAATGACTCATAGAATGAATTAATGAGAATATATGATATACCGGCAATTTAAAGGTTTACAAAGTAGATTTACTCTTAAAAATCGAGGTAGAAATAAAACAAAAATAACAGGTCGTTTTTTATTAATTACCTTGGTAACGTATAAAATTAAAACAATTTAAGATGAGTAAGTATGCTTGTATTCAACAGTGGGGGGGGGGGGGGGGCTGAATCATCCTAGTTACCAAATGGTGCACCCGCAAGAATTTTCATAAACCAAACATGTTCTAAATAAGCCTCCTCCCCCAATCCATTCTCTCTCTACAGACCAAATAATATTGAAGAGATAATGTAAATAGTATGATGATTATTTTTGCTCGAAGTTTGAATTGAAGTATGACCACCTGAAAAGTAAAAATAAAAATAAAGCAGACCTATGGCGACCATGTCAGGGAAAATATTCAAAACACTGTAAAACCCCTCGCGGGGAACTTTTTCACGAGCTCCACACGGCAAAGGGCATAAGTGTGACATAAATGAGTTAAGAAGATCCTGACGATAACCTCAACAGCACTCACAATAGAGCACCAAAGTGAGCATCGACGGACCCCTAGCAAGCTAGAGGTTGGATCAGGTTTCTGGGAGGAGTAAGCATCCCCCGTTGGCTAGCCGGACCCGTCGTCGATGTTTCAGCACAAAAACGAAAACAATATATAAAATTCATACACTGTCTGACGTTATGTCTGTATGAAATAACACATCTACTTTCGGTAGGAAGTATGAAAGGAACAAACATTATAAATAATTTTAAAAATGCAACCATACTGTAAGAAGACACGTGGTCTGGTGATGAACTATAGTACAGTACGTAGCAATGGTTGTTTCTTCAAACTTTAATCGGTTTTATGGTAAATAAATCGATCTTGTGCTACTATTTTCAGCTAAATGTCAATTGCCTCGATCAAGCACTTTAAATGAAAGCCTAAAGAATACATCAACGCCAAAATGAATGGCAGGAGTATCCTAAGGAAAGAATACATGTTTATTTATTTTACTATATTTATTTCATTTTTCTTCATTTTAAACTTTCAAATCTAATCAAAACGTCTTCTGATAACCTCTCCCTTCGGTTATGAATGACGTACTCAACTTCTAATGCAAGAAAAAAAATTATAGGGTTTCTATCACAATAATAAACGGGGTATGATTAGAAAATACATGTATTTAAAATGTTTATCTTCCTTTTTTTAATATCAAGTCCAATCAAGACGTCCTCTTATATTCTTTTTCTCGACCTGTTATGAATGATATATTCAACTTCTGATGCAAGAAAAAAAATCGCCTGGTATTTTTTTGTCTAGATCTAGGAAACTCAAATCATTTAGTGATAAATGTGCGTCCGGTACGGACTTCTGCTTAATCCCGCCATTATTGTTAGTTAAAAGGAAAACGGGTCACGGATAAGTCAGTTCCGGAAAGCATTTTAACGAAAATTACATGATCTGATGGAAGAATATAGGAGTTAAAGCGCTATGAATTATAGACGTAGAAACGTCATACAAGGAATCATTATGATTCAAGCACTATGGATGTCATTCCATCTATGCAAATGGGCAATATAGGGTATTGGGCAAAGACGTTATTCCAGATAAAATTAGATACTTAACGTGCTTTATGTAAGAATATGTGATTCGAAAGTCCCTCAAGAATGAATTATGATACGTTCGTTTTGACCCCGAGATCGCTATCGTAATAAATTGTTATCTCTTGAAATTATATTATGGTAATCACTACGTAAATGTTAACGTACACAGTTGTAGATAATTAAATGATACAAAAAGAGAGTATGATTTCTAATATGCAATATCTTATGTTGCACCTAAAACGAGGATGAAAATGATAAAATCATTTACAGAAAAAAATAGAAAAACAGAATTTCTCTCTTTCATTTGTTAGTACCAAATCTAACAAAACAAATCAAAAGCTTCAATTACGTGCGCGATGGAAAAAAAATAATTGCGACAAGTTGTCGCCATCAGGGATAAGACTGAGGACATAAAGTCGTACAGATTACGACTGTTAGCGCCCTAATATTTAGTTTTAATTGATTCTAATGAATCCTCTTTATGGACAGGGAGTTGAATTTCATCACAAAAGACTCTTTACCGAGTCGAATGATTGTCTTTACTTTACAAAACTTTAAATCAGAATTCATAAACTGAAAAATATAAAAATAATATAAAGAACTTGTAGATAGCGTACATTGCAGCAATGACTGAGATCCATGTACTGAACAATTTTCAAATACGTACTCTGGTAAAATGTATTAATTACGATGTCACATCAGCGCCTTGAACCGAGAACATACGAAATTTTCCGGGACATTGCCTCGGACGCTGCAGAAAAAGATGCTGATTATACAATCGTATATTAAATATTTTGTCTTAGGTCCAAGGGCGCGGGTAAGTTATAGGAGAATATATAACTTGCTCAGAAAAAAAAAACCCGCATACACAAACATGAATGTTTCAGGTAAAAAAATATCAGTCAATGATCCTGAATACCATAAAATACCAAAATTCCTACTAAAAGCTATAAAATCTATTAGATATATATATGTTTAGGTGACCGCGATTGTACGACGACCTAATGGTTTCTTAGAACAGACGGTCCGCCCCCCCCCCTCCCCTTTCTGGATTCGTGCACGTACTAGAATTGGAATCAGAACGGTGAAAACTTTACCATCGACGAGGAATGAGTGGTACAATATCTAATAAATAAATTCAGAACAAAAATGATTTTATCGCTGATTGGATTAAATTTTCACTTCTTATAATGTTTTCCAGACCAATTGTTTATTAATTCTATTTCTAGAGGAATGAGCAATTTAAGGAATGAATTTGAAATTGAAAAAAAAAATCAACGAAAGGAAGACCCCATTTATATTGATTTTGCTGTTCGCTTTAAGAAACCAGAATTGAAATCTTACTTCTATAATAGTGTTTGCTTTTTTAATACAAAACGGATTAATCTCAGTGTATAATTTTGATTTATCATGAAATCGTGCCAAAATCTATAGAAAAAAGTGTGAACAGATTAAAAACTATTTTAGAAAATAGAAAACGGGAAAGAATGTCATAGATACGTTGCCACATTTAGATAAGTTATGTATGACTCTAGTATGCAATACATGTACATAGGGATTCTGTTCAGAATCATATAGTTTGGCTCTAAAATAATATAAAATATATGTCAAAGGTCAGCGGAAGATCGTAATTACATGTACGGTCATCACAATATGTCAGTATAGAAAATCAACGAAGTGATCTATTGAATTTCATCAATTTCATATATTTTTGCATTATAGAGTGGTAGAAATCGCGTTTATCCAGTTTCAGAAGTAACTTGAGTAGAAATAATTAACAAAACCTTTCCTTTGTTAGTATATCATGAGAACGTAAGTATGGTAAGGATCATTAATATGAACATATTCTTTGTTAAAATGAAATAATGAATCGATCATTCATAAGATTTGAGAGCCGCGCACTCTCTGCAAATTGCACAAATATTATTTCAAAAAATATCACCAGAAGGCGCTACTAACATGAATTTTTGCTGTGTCTAAAAATAACTTTGGAGAGAAGCATCACTGATGAGGATTAACCGAAACACTTGTCTGATGCATAATGAATTGGTTTGAAATTTTCTTCGGGAAGGTATGGAATTGGAACACTTCCGTATTTTTAATATAAGAAAGTGTCCACATCTGAGTTTGACATTGAATCAATGAAAAACGTCATGGGGAAAATAAGAAAGGGAAAATGAATTGAGTATACTACTAATGCTGTTAGGGGTTACTTTCTTTTAACTAAGACCGTTGTAGATCGCTCTGATCCAGAGAACAGTTGGGAGCGAGATGATAAATCCCATCTGACCAAGCCCGCTCTCGACAGGATTCGAACCTGGTCTCTCTAGATTGGACGTCCTCCAAAGTAAAATGGAGGACATGTCCTCTCTCTGATTACAAATAATGATTATCAGACTGGTACATTTGTAATTTTCTTAAATTATAGTTTTAACGGGTATGCAACAAGACATCAATTTGTACATTGAAGAAAGGAGGGTATCTCCAATATAACACTAGGCTGCAGCACACACAGCAAAATCCCAAAAACACCCAATGCTAAAACACAGAGCCGACAAGCACAGAAAGAGACGCAAAAGGGACAATGAACACAAAATCACATTATAGAAACACGAAACACAAAAGACGACACATAAACCAACGAGACCAATGGACAACCGGTGGAATGAACGTTATGCCATCTCTGTACTTGCCTCGTATTTAACATTCGTTAAAGAAACAGTGTCCCCGAAAATATTTATTGAAAAAAGGGTCTAGATAGAGGAAAAAAGGAGCAATAAAAAGTTTAATTTCAAAATATGCAGTAACGACCAAAATACTGTCGATTTTTAATCATGAAATCTCCATGTACCTTTATTGTAAAAACTCAATACATTGTAGGTGACGCTAGTGGAATGAATTAAAGCTGCGCACCCAAAATTGAAAATGACGTTTTTTAAAGGTCTATAAATGCAAATGTATGCGTTATTCGCCTGAAAATTTGACTTTATACAAATGGGAATGCATACTTTCATATGGAAAAAAAAAGATTTTGCATTACAATTATTTTGTAGAATGAATTACGGGGATAATGAAAAAAATATAATATACATATACTATATATGTGGAAGATACTCCACCCTGTGCTGTCCACAGCGGAACACAACCTCAGGATGCAATACGACAACTTCAACAACAGGAAACAAACATCAACGGATAAAGAGACTGATGTATACCAGTACACAACACAATAAAGGAATCTAAACAGAACAAAAAACACTCCCTCGAACAACGATGCCATGACTGCAAATCTAATAAGCAAATTTCTCTACATGTACGTGTACTGTATATAGTTATTCTGGCTCATGTTGGTGGATGTTTGTCCTTTTCCTGCTTATGAGCATTCATCATACATATAGCAGCTCATTGATCTTCTTCTTGGATCTTATCATTCCCTATGAACAAACAAGGGAGGTTAGAAAGGATTATAAAACATCAAGATGGGTAGTCTTTGTCATCATGCAATACAAAATATAGAATAATTATACTTACAAATTTGAGACATCTTTCAAATGGAATTAAGTCAATGTATTGAAACTTGATAAGAAAATCCTCAAAATCTGCATATCCCAATTACAAATTAGTCTTTGAATCGCATATGCAAATCTCTTTGAAATCCTTTTCTGATATCACACATGACAAAAGAAGATTTCTTTAAGGTAGATGAATTTAGCACTAATTCCTCTTATGAAATGAACATATCCAGACGTCTTTATTATGTTGTAATGATTAGAACTGTATGATTTAGCTATTAGATAATCCGTCTTGGAAAACAGTATGAAAAGGAATCAAGACAAATTGTCATGCACTTTCATTAAATTCATCTGATTTGCTGATTACAATATATACTCTGACATGGTCGCCATAGCACTTTCTATGTAGACATTACCTAAGACAGTGCATTCATTGTATTTATATATATTTTTTTCATTTCTTGCATGAGCATCGATGGCTCTCCAACAGGGGATGCTTACTCCTCCCGGGCACCATTAGCTTGCTAGGGGTCCGTCTCTAGCTTGCTAGGGGTCCGTCTCTAGCCTGCTAGGGGTCCGTCTCTAGCTTGCTAGGGGTCCGTCTCTAGCCTGCTAGGGGTCCGTCTCTAGCTTGCTAGGGGTCCGTCTCTAGCTTGCTAGGGGTCCGTCTCTAGCTTGCTAGGGGTCCGTCTCTAGCTTGCTAGGGGTCCGTCTCTAGCCTGCTAGGGGTCCGTCTCTAGCTTGCTAGGGGTCCGTCTCTAGCTTGCTAGGGGTCCGTCTCTAGCTTGCTAGGGGTCCGTCTCTAGCCTGCTAGGGGTCCGTCTCTAGCTTGCTAGGGGTCCGTCTCTAGCTTGCTAGGGGTCCGTCTCTAGCCTGCTAGGGGTCCGTCTCTAGCTTGCTAGGGGTCCGTCTCTAGCTTGCTAGGGGTCCGTCTCTAGCCTGCTAGGGGTCCGTCTCTAGCTTGCTAGGGGTCCGTCTCTAGCTTGCTAGGGGTCCGTCTCTAGCTTGCTAGGGATCCGTCTCTAGCTTGCTAGGGATCCGTCTCTAGCTTGCTAGGGGTCCGTCTCTAGCTTGCTAGGGGTCCGTCTCTAGCTTGCTAGGGGTCCGTCTCTAGCTTGCTAGGGGTCCGTCTCTAGCTTGCTAGGGGTCCGTCTCTAGCTTGCTAGGGGTCCGTCGATGCTCATTATTGTACTCTATTGTGATTATCGACAGGATCCTCTTTAACTCTATAATTTGACTTCAAAACCAACTATAGATGTCCATTTTCTGACAAACGTTTTGCACAATCGGCTAAAACAAATTGATGGACCTTTGATGACCATGAAAATTTTCAAGTTTTCATTGATACATATAGTAAAAGGCTGTCATTTTAAAATGCATTACCGGTATCATACGCATTAACTAATCATGCCTTGAACTAGTTCATGGAATACCATGTTTAACGTCTTCAAATGCAATAACATCATTTAAGAACAGATAAAATTTGCATTATGAACCAGACTTGCACGTTTCGGGTTCTTAACCCTCGTCGGTGATCCTCAGTCTAAACAATGTAATATGACCAAATATTGAGAAAGTTATTATGTCCAAAATGTACGGCTATTCAAAAAGTTATTTTAACGCCTAAGTACGTCACTTATTTCTTCAAAGAGCTCGAATCTGCAAACACAATATCTAGATATCTCGACGTTACGACTTAGACAGAGGAATCTCTTCCAAGTGTTAGATATTTGCAATCCACGATAATTACGTGACATAACGTTCCATGACGTCATAATATAAAATTTCAAACAGTCACGTCAATATTTTTGTTCATTCTCAAGACGTAAGTGAGTGATCAGAAAAAATGTATACAATTTTTTGGAGAAGAAAGTACGAAAAGATTAAACTGATACACCTACACACAGATGTTATAAACAGAGTACATCAGTGCCCACTTTATAGAAGCGAATCAATGGTCAGCTATCGTATGACCGGTCATCGAGCGGACAGAGGATTTCTATAGATAATTGATATCATCAAATCAAACAAGTTATAGTAAAGGCTATTGATATCAGATGTTTATGTAGGAGGATACAAGTCATATTCATATCTAGGAATTTGATATTAAATCGTTCGCAGATTCGATGTAAACAATGGATATCTATAGCTTTGAAATCTCGATATTTGTAACAGACGGATAAATACGTATGAAATAAACTGCACTTGCTTTATGTACACGAGAGTAATGATTTTTCTTGGAAGAAGCTAATCTTATTCTTTTGCAATAGAAGGTTTTTTCTTGTTGATTTCTCACATTTTGAAATATATTGTTTAACAAAATTCAAGATTTTTTAAATCTAAGTAAATTATACATCTCCGATATCAATGTCATTCGGACATGACAGAAAACTCTGTTGTTAATGATTACTTGGAATACGTACATTTAAAAACCATTAAAAAACTTAACATAGCTTATTATGAGCAAGCGAATGACAATTCGATGACTTTATATCTTTAGATGATAACGTTTACATAAGTGAACAAAATATAGGAAGTACTACGATATGTGCCTTTTTAATCCGATTCTTTAATCGAATGAAATAATGATAACAAAAACGCAACTAAAACTGATACATTCAATATAGTCGGTCATGGTTTCATTGTTGTATCGATTTCGACGCATAGCGACACTTTGGGATACTTTGTCCGCTGTCCGTCCGTCTATCTGTCGCACATTGGGCCTCATACCCAAAAACGTTTGAATGGTAATTGATAGGCCTTTGTTATTTCTCATGTATATTTCTTATTACAAGACCATTCTACACATACCATAATTTTTTCATAGTGACATTGACCTAGATATTTGACCTACTTTTCAAAAAAATGAGATTGGCTATATCTTTTGATTGGTAAGTGATAGGGTTTTGATATTTCACATGCGTGTTCCTTCTGACAAGCCCTTTCTACACATTCCATCATTTTTGACTAAATGACCTTGACCTAGATATTTGACCTTCTTTTGTCTTAATCTTTTGATTGGTAAGTGATACAGCTTTAATATTTCACACATGCATTTCGTATGATGAGTCCTTTCCTTTGTTACCAAAATTTTTTTACCCAATGATATTGACCTAGATGATGGACCTTTCTTTCTTACAATTTGAGGTTGACCACCTCTTTTTATTAGTATGTAAGAGGTTTAATATTTGACAACACTTTCCTACTGATACAAATAATTTTGAACCTACCTATTTGATCCACTATAAATAAATTATACTGTACAATTAAGATAGATAGAACGGGATCCACCCAGTCAAATAACCTACATCAATTTTTGGATGTGGGTTATTTGACTGGGTGGATCCCGTCCGATCTTTCTTAACTGTACAGTGAATCCTCAAATACCCAAAAGTAGTCTCCGACTTAGGACGGTCAATAAGATTCTTATTATTTAAAATTGTTTCTTCTCCACTTTTGTTCGTACCCTGTATGTGAGATACACAAGTTGTCTCAAAGGCTCCATTTGACCAATGATAAAAAAAGGGAATCTTGTTGTGACGTCACGGATACGTCGTCAGAAAACATGGCTTTAGATGACATGAAACACTGTTTGAATTCACTTTTTTATGTTTCATGGAAGAATATATTCTTTCACTTTTCACTGAATGAGACATACAAATTTACAATCATGACGGCAAGTTTCCATCTTTTCTCTCGTTCCGCTACGCTCAATTCAGGTAAAGATTAAATGAAATTCCATCACTCATTTAATTTTTTATGTCTCACATAGTAGATCGAGATAGAACCTATTAAATTGACAAAGCTACCAAGCCAGTCAGTCATTTCCTAATATTTCCATTGCAGAGGAATCCCCATGCTAAGCGCCCGTTAGGCAAACGTATTGATAAACTATAATTCTGGTTGCCTACTATGACGTCACGCTTTAGTTTTGAAAGAACGGAGAATTTACCAACGTTCAGATACTTTTGACGTTATAACATGCAAAAGGCTCATTATTAATGCTAAACGGGGTGTCCGATATTTAGTACAAATGGAAATATAAGTAATGACTGTCTTACTTTGGGTGTTCATGGTAGTATAATTCTGATTGGACACGTGCAAATTTTCCGAGAATCGCGAAATGGTAGTATAATTCTGGTTGGACACGTGCAAATTTTCCGAGAATCGCTTCGCGATTCATGGAATTTGCACGTGACAAACCAGAATTATACTACCATGAGCATCCAAAGTAAGACAGTCATTTCTTAAATAACCAGGCAGATGAGCGTCCTGAGTCGGCACCGGCTTTCAATTTGTCTCGCAGGTTTATGTGTTGTCTTTTGTGTTAGGTATTTTGATGTCGAGTTTGGTGTTCATTGTCCCTTTAGCGTCTCTTGCTCTGTATGTCTTCTCTGTGTTTTCACCTGGGGTGTTTTGATGTTGTGTACATGTTTGCTGTTCTTTGTCCTTTTTGTGCCTCTTCCTGTGTATGTCTTATCTGAGTTTTCACTTGGGGTGTTTTGATGTCGTGTTTGCTGCTCCTTGTCCCTTTTGTGTCTATTCCTGTGTATGTCTTATCTGTGTTTTTACTTGGGGTGTTTTGATGTCGTGTTTGCTGCTCCTTGTCCCTTTTGTGTCTATTCCTGTGTATGTCTTATCTGTGTTTTCACTTGGGGTGTTTTGATGTCATGTTTGCTGCTCCTTGTCCCTTTTGTGTCTATTCCTGTGTATGTCTTATCTGTGTTTTTACTTGGGGTGTTTTGATGTCGTGTTTGCTGCTCCTTGTCCCTTTTGTGTCTATTCCTGTGTATGTCTTATCTGTGTTTTCACTTGGGGTGTTTTGATGTCGTGTTTGCTGTTCCTTGTCCCTTTTGTGTCTATTCCTGTGTATGTCTTCTCTGTGTTTTTACTTGGGATGTTTTGATGTCGTGTTTGCTGCTCCTTGTCCCTTTTGTGTCTATTCCTGTGTATGTCTTATCTGTGTTTTCACTTGGGGTGTTTTGATGTCGTGTTTGCTGTTCCTTGTCCCTTTTGTGTCTATTCCTGTGTATGTCTTCTCTGTGTTTTTACTTGGGGTGTTTTGATGTCGTGCTTGCTGTTCCTTGTCCCTTTTGTGTCTCTTGCTGTGTATGTCTTATCTGTGTTTTCACTTGGGGTGTTTTGATGTCGTGTTTGCTGTTCCTTGTCCCTTTTGTGTCTATTCCTGTGTATGTCTTCTCTGTGTTTTTACTTGGGGTGTTTTGATGTCGTGCTTGCTGTTCCTTGTCCCTTTTGTGTCTCTTGCTGTGTATGTCTTCTCTGTGTTTTCACTTGGGGTGTTTTGATGTTTTACGGTGGATTCTGCAACCGAATCTCATTGGAGATCCCTTCATTTCATTTTAATCGAAACATTTTACGTATCTAGTCAAGGATGAATGTACCCTGATAAGACTTTGCTATTCTTGTACATTTAATCTTGTAAATTTGTTTAAAAAATATACTTTAAAAAGTTAATTCTTCCCAAAATCTTTGATTCTACTTCCTAGAAATGTTAATTTATATAACTACACTTGATTAACAGCACAAGTAGGAGGGTTAACCACACCGTCTGCTACTGACGTGACAGATGGTCGTCCTACGTCGGTACCAGTTGCCCACTAGTCTCGTTGGTTTATGTGTGTGTGTTTTTTTTTTTGTTTTTGTGTGTGTGTGTGTGTTTCACGTTTCTATGGTGTGAGGTGGTATTCCTTATCCCCTTTCCTTCTCTTTTCTGTGCGTGTTTGCTCTGTCGTTTTGCAATAAGGATTTTGCTGTTGGTGCTGCGGCCGAGTGTTGTTGGAGATACCCTCCTTTCATTCCAATCAATATGTATGGATCGCAGGCACTTAAGCACAAATGATTGACTAGATTCTTATTAAAAGCATCGGAATGACAATTAAAAAAGACAAGTTCTATCTTATTCTCTTTACTGGATTTCCCTTCTATTGATGTTTTAGGTTATCAAAGAATGTCTGCAGACTTTTGAACCATATTTGACAGAAGCTATTGATCATTCTTTTTAATGATAAAACAGATCGATAAAGGTTTGCACTTTCGGTGCAAGAAGAAAGAGTAGACGATGGATAATTGGAAAATGGAAAGTTTATATGAAGGTGAACAAAAGGACGGAACATGTGCATATTCAGATTGGAATGGCGCTATATAAACTTCTAAAGACAGTATATTGCGAAAAAAGACATATCTGATTATAAAAAAACTAAACCTTGCCTTGCCGCCTAGCCATAAAGGACCCTTCTCCAGGGGGGGGGGGTTATTCTATTAGATCAAGTACAAATAAACTGAACACCTTTCCCGCCTTTCCTTTAATTCTGTGACCATATGGTACATATTCCACCACATACTTCATTACAAAATTTCTTAAAATTTCTATTTCATTGAAATCTTTATGATTGCATAAAACATACATTGTGTGCCTTTACAACTGTGTTTTTATATACATAAAACGAAGTCGTTGCGGTTGTATAAATACTCAACACGTTTTGTACCTGACTTTAAGTTGCTGATTAGAAACTCATCACGTTCAAAATGGCTGTTTTCGATAGGTTAAATGGCAACCTTTCTGTCGTTTCTAGAAGCGACATATCAAATACCTGGAGCATCAATGGAGGATTTATTCTGTCTAATACTAGAAAATCCCCCTTCTCTATATTATCTCAACTTAAAAATCAATTTCATGGCTGAAAAAAAGTTGGCCTCTATCGTTCAATCCATAAATGTGGTATCTTATGAGATATCATCATGTAAAAAGGTATGATTTGTTCACACATAAAAGCATTATTGACAATTATTGGTCATCATCGCCTTGAGCAGTATTAGTCGTCTTTTTTGCTTGATTATACTCGACTTTCTAAAAAAAAAGATTGGACCTAGAAAATGGCCAAAGTTATAAATAAGTTAATCTGAACGATGGCAATCGAATGAAAAATAATCGGATGATTTCATGATTGGAGAAATGTATTTGCAGTAATAGAAAACTGAATCATAAAACGGTTCCAATATTTTATTCCATTTTCGAAATCAATAGATACGACAGTTTAAAATTTAATATAGAACTCGAAACCCTACATGGAAAGAGCTCCATTAAATAAGATCTTGCTGAAAATGTAAAGCGTTAGGTTTCCGTACTAAATTATCAATGGATGTTTGATATCAATCAGAAAAGGGCTTATTTCTAGGGGTCATGAGTTTGAAATTACTTCAGATTATAAAAGCATAGTCTGAATTTGATACAAATGTTCGATGCCAAGAGAACAGGGATTACCTTTATGGAATCCTATTGTGTTCATATTTTAATATCACGAATAATTATACCATTATTGAAAATATAAGCCAATGTAAACCCTATTGTTAACAAACAGCTTTTTACCATTGTTAAGGCAAAGAAGTATATGATAAGCCTTTTATTTTATTTCTAATTCTAACACTGGCCTTTCCTAGTAATTGGGTATTTTGACAAATGAACAATATAACGACAAACAGGACGTCGTTTCTTTATTATAAGATATCAAATGACAATACCCGGATTCAATCAGATTTTAATATCGCTAAGTTCTAAAAGGTTTTATGAATACTACGGATAATTAGAAGAAGCGCTGCTTCCTCTTTTTATCATTTTTAAAAGACAGTAAAATATAATGAAAGCTAATATAACAATGAAATGTAAATTAAGCGTCTTTAAGGGTGAATCACATGTGAATAACCATGGTTGCCCGTTTCTCTGTAATTGATAGAAGAGTTTTCTTTATATTCGCTGCTTCCTCATTTTATCATGGCTTTTAAAGACAGTAAAATATAATGAAAGCTAATATAACAATGAAATGTAAATTAAGCGTCTTTGAGGGGTGAATCACATGTGAATAACCATGGCTGCCTGTTTCTCTGTAACAGAAGATTTCCCCTTAAATAGGAACCAAACATTAATTTCAGCAGATGATAAATTGAAGTGTCTACCCTTTTTGCGCTTGATCTGTTTTGTACGGATCAAACCATTTTTGACAATTCACCATTCACCAGGGGTATACATGTAAGCTGCACACAGGGAAATTCAGGAAACGAAATATATCCTTAATGGTAATGCACTATTTGCAACTAGGTTTCTCCTATTGCTCAATTAGTAAGGACACGTGTGTCTTATCTCATTTCCATTTGGGGATTAAATTGTCTTTTTCCTTTTTGTAGAAATTGTTTCTTATTTCGTTCTGCATTAGTGTTTCCTTGTTACAAATGCAGTTTATTAATTGGCATGTTAAAGTTCTCGCTTAGATTTTGCGGGTAACTTCCTCATACATAAGCCTCGTCGTGGGCTGCAAATCGTTGATACTCGACTGGGATGTCCCTGTCCCTATATAGAGGGGTGATAGATTCTATCACTGAAGCGGAGTGGGTTTTTTTTCACGCCAACTTCATCTCATGAAAAGATAGTGCTTAGATAATTCAAAAAGATAATTATTAGTTGATTGTGGATACGAGCTTTTTTCAATGTTTTAAATGTATTGTCTAATACCTTTCAGTGAAAAGTATACGAATGAGTACACCATAGTCAGGGGAGACGGAATGGAAAATTCTTAGGTTAGGTACCCGAAACGTGCTTGTCTGCTCCATGATATATATCAAGAAAAACGTCAGAATTTGCTTCCACTAGGAATCCATATAATGCTTTTTAAGATAAATCCTCGCTTACACTATCAAATTTTTCTCGTACAAGAAAACTGGTCAACATTTTTAACGTTTACAAATCACTAGGACATTGTAAAAAAAAAACCGTACAATTCTAAAACGAATGCACTCAGAATTTTTTTTTTTTTTGGAAAAATGATTATATGATTGACTTAATAGAGTTGGTTGGAAATCGAGTATGGTCATTTGGAACGTGCTTAAAGATACACGACGCAATGTAGAGAATTACCTTACTCGATTATGTTATCAAAATTTCTTGAAATTTCTAGAACGTGGGTCCTGAAGCATCATATCCCACCTATCCTTCTACGTCTTTCGATACATTTTGGACATAATAACTTTCACACTCTTTGGCCTTATTCCATTGTTTAATAATTTTCCATTATACGTATACTGCCTTAAGTTGATCGTATTGCTGAACGATATGTAATTATACATATAGTGCCTTAAGTTGATCGTATTGCTGAAGAATCTATTAGAGAAATTTATCACATTTTAAATTATAGCCCAAGTTTTAAGGAATCAAGTAATAAAGATTAACGGAAAACAAAAACCTAATGAAATATGCTCATCGACAATGATATACGTATACGGAGTTAATAATGAGGAAAGGGAAATGGATAAATAACATTATTTATTCTGGGAACAGAACAGCTTCATCCGATTTATACTCATTCACTCCATTGTGCATGCTGTACCATAAGAAAAAGAGCTTCTTACTTCATAGTGCACTGTGGCGATTCAACAAGCTAAGATGTTTTATGTTACAAGTCTGCTGAACAGGTACATGTAATTCCGTCTTTTTGAAAAACAAAGTTTCTTCCAATATGTACAAGTTTCTGTTCAACTCGCAAACAAGGTCATAGGCGGCACAGGCTTGCAATATAGCCTTGCCGTCATCGCTATTTGCCTACGCCATTTCACGCAATGATAAAACCCGAGAGCCATTGCAGGTACGGCATGTCGTCACAGTGACGTCATTCGGACTTCTGACGTAAACAGTGCAAAAGATTCAACGGCAGAGGCACAAATTTGAGTGTTAAGGGAAAAGTAAATTGGCAATGAAGGAGGCGATTCATATCTTGATGTAGGAAAATTTACAAGACTCACGTCTAAAGACGGTAGGTTTTAATTTATAGCTAGAATTTGTATTTTTACTGGAGACTTCTCGCTCAGCTGATCGTGTTGGCAACGTACGAATGAAGAAAGAATCCCTGATACTGCATCGTATTGTATCGAAAGAAAAGCATTGCATATACACAGTATACCTCATAAATATAGTCAAACCTGATGGTATATACTTGCAATACTTTATTTACAAATATGAAGCCCCAGTTCCAGTCTGCAAGAATCTTGCAGACAAACAATAGGCGATGACGGCAGAGGTAGATTTCAAAGTGAAGAATAACGGAACTGAAATCGGACGCATGCGTAGGAGATTGGTATCTGTTGTCAACCAAATGTGACGTCATGTTTAACACCAGCATAAAATATAGGCTGCACATATAAAGTTGTCGAAGGAAATTAATGACGTCACAATGCCTTTTCGTCAGATACCTGCACAAATCGAACACGGGCCTGTAAAATCGATAAGACGGAAATATGATCTTAGGTTTTCCTGGTGTCAATACGTAAGAATAATTTCAGAACCATAGTGTTTATATAAACAGATCACTCTATTCTGCATGCTGTACCATAAGAGAGACAAGTCAGAAACACAACGTTTCATAATTCTGCTGTAATAGAGAGTATGGAGTAAAATTGAATTTCTCAGTGAACTAGATTCATTTTCTATTACCTCGCCAGTGATATATCAAGCTGGAATAATTCAGACATTATGACACCTTTAATACTATTACCTTTGTGTCTCAAAATAACTTTGTCTGTCTGTGAAGTGCGCATGCGTCAAGTTGACTAGCCGCAAATTTTGCACATTATATATAAGGCTGGTAATATACATTTACTTGAAGAGAAATTCAAAAAAGCCATTCCTGGCTTTCTTTTCAATCCTATTTATTGTCATTAATGCCATTGTAACATGTAGATTTTGGAAATAAAATATGTTTAAACTAAAAATAACTTTGGCTTAAAGTACTACTGAGGAGGATTAACTAGACGAAACAAGTGTCTGGTGAATTGGAATTGCTTTGAAAGGTTGTTCAGGAAAGCAACTAGTTAGAACCATTCAATTATATCTGTTGCAATATGCTATTCTGTAAAATGCAAACTGCTTCAAAATTTGTACCCAAAGCATATACTAGGGTTGTACTTAATCGCCAAATAAAAGAAAGGAGGGGATCTCCAACAACACTCAGTTGCAGCAAAACTCCCCTTACATCCAATGCAAAAACACAGAGCAGACAAGCACAGAAAGAGACGCAAAGGGACAAGGAAAATCAGTTCATAGAAACATCAAATATAAATGACTACACATAAATCGTGACAATCTGTGGCGTCTTAGGACGGCAATCTGCTACCACAGTAGCAGACGATGTATTTATCCGGATAACGTGCGCACAACCCTCCATATGCGCACAATATCTTTAATGTTATATCATAGTAGAGAATCCATGGTACTTTTTGTATAACAGAGGAAAACACCAACATTTCAAGATTTTAAAAAAAGCAATTCTCCTGTAAAAATACCATAATCCTTAAGATATTGATGATGTCTGAGAACTTAATCAAATCGGAACATTATGAAAAAAAAGCGATAAAATCCCATTAACCTCTTGCGTAAGTTTAAAAAAGAGATTCATGAAGAGTTACGACCTGAATACACGTAATCCATTTGCTTAGAATAAATAGATTTATTTCTCATAATCAATTTTTCATTACGCATCGAGTATTATCAGATAAAGTCAAAATAGTTATCTCAGCTGCAGAAATTGTTTTCTTCCTCTGATATTATAAAAACAAGTCTTAATGTAAATTATTTTTCTGCAATAAACATGATTTTCGTTTTTGGAAAAGTTGCTTGAAATTAGGCGATAAATAAAGATTGATAGCTACGTTTGCCCCCAACGTCCAAAGTGAATGCTAGAAAGCAGTCTGATGTCGGTGTACTGTTTGAAGTTGCAAATTACTTATATTCTTCCAGCTTTGAATACAAAATATGTTTTGATTCTGGTACATTTCATACATCAAACCAAAATACCATAGGATTGAAGGAGTCGCGAATTTATTCGAATTTGCTCCTTATAGTAATATCAAGATTTTCAAACACAAATATCTCGAAAGAGTAAACCTTTGTCATTACATTGTCACTATAGCAATTTAGTACATATCATTATTTATTTATATATATATCTATTGAATCCTTATGTGAAATTCGAAAATGAATTCGCCATTATTTCACCGATTGAAGATATCCAATAAAGAAATGTAAACGTCTTCAAATTGAATAGCATCATTTAAGAACAGATAAATTGGCAACATGGACCAGACATGCACGTTTCGGGTACTTAACCCTTGTCAGTGATCCTCAAATCTAAACAATGTAATACGCCAAAAAAGTATGTTTTTTAATTTTTTTTTTAATTCTTGTTTGAGATATATACGAAGGTAACGGACACTGAAACATTTTAACGGGGGGCTTCAATCACTCGTTAATGATTAAAAGGGATAGAAATGTAGTACTATAAAATTATTGTAATGTCAAATAGTGATGTAATCAACTTCATTCCTTGGTATAAAAGGTGTTTTTAAAAGCAATGGGTTATTAGAACTGGTTCTGAATATTTCATGAACATTGATTGGCTTTCGTTCCTTTCGTTGATCTACTGCGTATTATGATGCTTTATCAAACGGGAATTTGAAAATATCTGATTATGGATATAAAAAGATACGATTAATTGCATTTATGTCAGACTGAATTAAATATATTTATAGAAAAATTCTTATTCCTATTGAGTATGGAGCAGCAGTTAAACTTGTTCCCCATGAGTGGATGTTTAAAGTGTAATAATTACTTCTTTCTAGCGCTGCCGCATACGAGAAGCTCTGTTTTGGCTCGTAATCAATTTGTCATCATATGTATTTTTTTTCTATTTCAGAAATACGTCCGTTTTATTATTAAAATCACTTATTTTTTGTTGCAGTGTGGAGCAGTTAAACTTGGTCCCCGAGACTTGATGTTTGAAGTGTATGAGTTACTTTTTTCCAGCTCTGTCGCCTGATAGAAGCTTTGTTTTGGCCCTTTATCAATTTGACATCATACATATTATTTTGCTTTTTCGGAAACCTGTCATTTTATTTTAAAATCCCATCGAAATTAAAGGAGGCTAACATCTAAACGCCATCCCTCCAATGCTATTTTGTTCATCGAATTAACTCTGCCACTGAATCGATCCTAAAGGAAATTTGGAGATGCGCACTCTCTGCAAGCAATTATTTAACTTTGAATTATAAAAATAATAAAACTAGAGCGCGCTACTGAAATGAGTTTTGGTTGTGTCTGGAAATCACTTTGGCACGAAGCTTTACTGATGAGGATTTACTATCCGAAACAAAAACCTCGTTCATGTAAATTGGTTTTAAATTTTCTTCAAGAAGGTAAATAGTTGGAACACTTCCGTTTTATTGTTATTTAATCAAGAATCTTCATAGAAATTATAGGACAAAGGAGGGGATCTCCAACAACACCAGGTTGCAGCACCCACAGCAAAACCCCAAAACACTCACTGCAAAAACACAAAGCAGACAAGCACAGAAGGTTAACACATCTGTGTTATAGGAGGTTAACACATCTCTCCAATGCTATTTTGGCCATATATTTCATTTAATTTACCCTTCCGAACGCGGGAAAAATTTAAGAAATTCCATGACGTCACAATGCAATTTCAATGTTTGACCGAGGTTCGAAGCTTGTTTGTCCGAGGTAAACACATGGTAAAAGCATTGTGACGTCACGAAATTTTGCATGTTTTTCCCGCTATCGGAAGGGTCAATTACGGAATAGACCCTACACAGAATTTTGAGCTGCGCACTCTCTACATAGTAAATGCACATATTCAAATGAAAGAAATCAGAGGGCGCTACTAAAATTAACATGGCTGTGTCAGAAAAGTCGGCATTTTCAATATAACTGATGAGGATTTTCTATCCGAAACAAGTGTCTGGTGCTTTAAAATTGGTTTCTAATCTTCTTCAAGAAGGTTTTGATTAGGAACAACTTCGTATCATACTAAGGGATACTTCTTCCAATGCAATGCACAGATGGATCATTGACTTAAGATTTAGGTCATATTTTGTTCACTATTTGGATTTCAACGACTTATGATACCACAATTGAATAATGCGCATATAATGCACTGAAGTTACATCACTTTATTATATCGTCTATTTTAACTCCCGCTCTCATTGCTTGACGATTGGTGAAAACACTTGATTCCCGTTTACCGTAAAATATTGAAAACATGCGAAAACTATATCTGTGACGTCATTACCGTCATTTCGTACACAGCATCAAGGACGCGGAAAATGAGCTATACAAGTTTTGAATTTTGAACAAATCTAAGAATTAGGACAGATTTTGACGCTGAAATGATTACTATTTCTGTTACTTCAGCGACAAATTATGCTTAAAAGTCTTGACAGCTTTTCGGAAAAGAAACCATTATATATACTGAATAAGTTCTCTATATAATCAAATCATCGTGGAATAATTTTTTTGTAGCCTGATACGTGCTCTTGTTCTGCTGTTCCACCATGTGTACTTATATTAAACATCTTCAAATTCAATAGCATCATTTTAAAACAGATAAATTTACAGCATGGATGCACGTTTCGGGTACTTAACCCTCGTCAGCGATCCTCAGTCGAAATAATGTAATATGCCAAAAGAGTTTGAAAGTTATTACATCCAAAAATGTACCGAAAGACGTAACAGGATAGGTGGGATAAGACTTTGAACAAAAACACTGGAAATATCCCAATCAAAATTTTAAAAATCTAATTTTATTGCACACAAAAAATTAGCAGTGTGGGCGATTTTGAAAACATGACAGACGACTTATCCGGAAACAGTGTTAGTCTCTCTTTAATAAGTTCAGCAAACCCTGAGCTTATCACGTCTTTTCCAGGAAAAGATTCAAATCGGTAAAAATCTCGATTATACGAGAATGCAGACGCAAGTCTATATTTTTATTTATGAGGACAGCTTTGATTTTTTTGCTTTGTTAGCACATTGAAAGATGACATAAGTTCTTCAATTTGGCCTTTAAGCCTCTACCTTTTAATGTCCTTTACACAAAAACAAATATGCGTAACTTCAGAAAACAGAAGAAGTATATGGACGTAATGAAGCTATTAAATTTGTTTACCTAAGAGAGAAATAGAGATAAGATTCCATAAACATAAATTACTATAAAATTGTCAGTTTTAAGATTGACATCATGATCTGTATTATTTAAGGAATGTTTCTAAAATTCATTTTGGTTATGGGAAGTAACCTCAAAAAGCCGATGCACGAACGGTATGATTCGCTAATTATACCGTTTATGCATCGGCTTTTTGAGGTTAAAATTGAAATTTCATCATAGAAACTGATTAAGAGAATGTCATATTTGACCTGATGGCAAGATGACTTACCGAGAAACGTCTCAAACAAGGATACAATTATGAGCAACTGTATTTATCATGGTAGAAACCAATTTATCATCATCATCATCATCACCAAACAAGAAATATTCACCAGATGTGTACATCAATATGTATATCGAGACAATCCCCGAATTTGACAAGTTTCCATGGAGCTGTTGCGACGGGTGTTGCATGCAATCAGGAGACGCTGATTCTCCCCGGTCACCTGGTCTCACTTCCGAATGTTATTCATTCCAAGGTTCGCAACTGTTCCTATTGAAATTCTAATGATGTTGCCTTACTTTCTCGGCTTTGAGACTAAATAACTGATAGGTACTTCTCTTCTTTAATGTTTGTTATTAAATAATACAATGGTAAACATGTCCTATATTAAGGGACAGGTTGAATAAGGTATCAAAATCAAATTTCGTAAAACAGTCAAATTTTCTGAAATGGAGCACGAATTTATCCCAAATTAAGGATATCATCAGGTGACGGGGTGAGTAAGATTACCTCCCTTGCTATAAATAATCTCGTTTCATGAACAGTTAATAAAAAACAGAGGTGCTCCAACTCGTTACCTTATTGAAAAACATTTCAAACCTAATTTCATACGTGTTTCGACAGTAAATCCGCATCAGTAGCACTTCAAGCCGAATTTTAGTAAGGCCCTCTAGTTTTATTTCTTAATTTTGTGTATCTATGTTTTAAAGATTTGCACCTATAAAGTTTGGCACTTTATCAATTTGTCATTATACATCTTATTTGGCTATTTCGTCTTATCATGACAAAATGGATAATGACCATATCCCTGAATACACCACAAAATCAATACTTCAGAAAATCAGAAATCGAAGGCATACAAAATCAGGATAAAACAGGAACCAAAGCAAACAAACACAAACTTTCATCCAAAAATCAAAATTAAAGAAGCATCTTAGCACCATCTCTCCAATGCTTTTATGAACATAGATTTTATTTGGATATGCTACTGAATCGACCCTACAAGTCCAGTTGAATCGTGCATATTCTTGCATGAATTATGCAAAATTACAGGAAAGCATGAATCTTGGACTAAAAGTCCCCGAGGGCACACGTAGCCAAGTTCGATCAACTTGGTTGATCGTCTGTATCTTCAACGCATTTGAAATTTTCTGTTACAAATTTCTTGAAATTTCTAAAACGTGGGTCCTGTAGCATCATATCCCACCCATTCTGCTACGTCTTTTGGTACATTTTTGGACATGAAAATTTTCATACTTTTTGGCAATATTACATTGTTTAGACTGAGGATCACTGACAAGGGTTTAGTACCAGAACCATGCATGCCTGGTCCATGTTGTAATATTTATCAGGTTTTTAATGATGATATTGAATTTAAAGACGTTAAACATTTGAAGTACTTGGTGAGTGTCACTGCTGGTGGACGAATGGATCCCGAGGGCACATGTAGCCAAGTTCGATCAACTTTGGTTGATCGTCTGTATCTTCAACGCATTTGAAATTTTCTGTTACAAATTTCTTGAAATTTCTAAAACGTGGGTCCTGTAGCATCATAACCGACCCATTCTACTACGTCTTTTGGTACATTTTTGGACATGATAATTTTCATACTTTTCGGCAATATTACATTGTTTAGACTGAGGATCACTAACGAGGGTTTAGTACCCGAAACGTGCATGTCTGGTCCATGCTGTAAATTTATCAGGTCTTAAATGATTCTATTGAATTAAAGAGGTTTAACATTTGAAGTACTTGGTGAGTGTCACTGCTGGTGGACCAAGAGTCCCCGAGGGCACATGTAGCCAAGTTCGATCATCTGTATCTTCAACGCATTTGAAATTGTCTGTTACAAATTTCTTGAAATTTCTAAAACGTGGATCCTGTAGCATCATGTCCCACCCACTCTGTTACGTCTTTTGGTACATTTTTGGACATGATAATTTTCATTTTTTGGCAATATTACATTGTTTAGACTGAGGATCACTGACGAGGGTTTAGTACCCGAAACGTGAATGTCTGGTCCATACTGTAAATTTATCAGGTTTTAAATGATGCTATTGAATTTAAAGACGTTTAACACTTAGCACACTCATTCTTTAGAAAATTTGGAACCGCGTACTCTCTGTAAGGTAAATACACAAATTTGAATTCAAAAACATCAATCCAGAGGACGCTAGTGAAATGAATTTGGCGGCTTATGAAAAGCACCTTGGCTGGAAGCATCACTGGTCTGGTGTCTAGTGCATGAGAGACAGCATAACCATCGAAAATGCGTCAGAATCATCAAACGCCTATTCGGGAAAATATTACAATATTTCAAATTGCTTCTTTTATTCTTGGTTTTTTTTTTTTTTTTTCGGCCGTCAATTTCAATGATTATGATACGCTGCACCTAGCTGTATTCGACGTAAATTAGCAAAAAAAAAACCAAAATCATCCTCTAAATTTTTTATTATTTGAATTGATTGGTGTGTCCTGGAAAATGTGTTTATTTTTGTCCCGTTTTTGGGAAAAGTAAAATCCTTTTAATTTACGATTTTTGATACTTACGCAAATAGGTAAAATGCAGAGCTTCTTACATATCTGATGTGGGTTTTTTTTTTTCTCAAAATAAGATCCACATCTATGTGAATTTTAACATACAATGTGGTTTTATATTATATTTACGGTGTATTTTGTTTATTTTTACTGTATTTGGCGTCATCATTGTTGAGCGAGAATATGGATTTTAGCTAAAAACACAACACGTATCAGGTACATGTAATTCTAAAGCCGTATTTATGACGTCATAACTCGTGTTTTTCATACCGATTAAAACAGTGTTTTCACTGTCAAACATAATTTGACATTCTCTAAATATTCTCCTATTTCATGTTGTTCATGTTCATATTATCCCGGAAAAAATGTACCCAACGACCTTAAAAGCGTACAAGAGACATTTCTGTACCAGTCATCGCTTACTGCATATTTAAGGTATTTAGACATTTTATAGACATAACCTCAACCGGTGTATGTTTTGTGGATATTGTTTTCAGTTTCGTGCATGAACATCGACGGCGGGTGCTGCTAGCCAAACAGAGGATGCTTACTCATCCCGGGCACCTGGTCCCACCTCTACCTTGCTAGGAATCCGTCGATGCTCAATTCGGTGGTGCTGTATTGTGAGTGCTGTTGAGAGTGTCGTAAGGATCTTCTTTAAGTAATTAGGGTCTGAACAATGACATGGAATTTTGTCAGACGACTCCTGCACATATATTTTTACCTGATTATACAGAATGTGATCGTATTTGGTTAATAGATTTCTTAATATAACTATGAAAAGATTATGACACGAATTCTGGGGTTGGGGAAAGTGTGGAGGTTCTTCAATCTATCGACGTGGTCATTTGATTTCAAGATTTTTCATCAAGATTCACCAAAGAGTTAAAGAAGATCCTGACGAAAATGTCGACAGCACTCACAATAAAGCACAAAATTAAGCATCGACGGACCCCTAGTAAGCTAGAGGTGGGACCAGGTGCCCGGGAGGAGTAAGCATCCCCTGTTGGCTAGCCGCACCCGCCGTCGATGTTTAAGCACGAAAATGAAAACAATATATGAAACTATCAGATAAGGATTACTCTCATTGCTATCAAAGGACTAGAACAAAATATTTCAGTTAAGAGAAATAGGAACCAAATTGGCGATAACTGATACAGACGTCTCGCAAAAAGTGTCCGATTTAAATCACAAATTGAGGCACTATAGAAGTTATGGAATTAATTCTGAGAGAAAATCGTTCATAATCATGTGTGATGAGGATAAACCATAAACTATGTCAGATTTTCACGAAATATTTGTACAATTACTAATATTATTTGCAAAACTCCTTTAAAATCAAGTAGCCACTGGTACTCAACCAGTAGACATAAAAATATATATCATCCAAATTGTAAAGGAGATAAGACGAAAATTTGAATGGTTATAGTCTGAAAGCTAATGTACATGTATCCGTTATCAAGACGACACAATATCATTCATCATTCTATGCACCATTTCGTGTCGGTTTCAAAGGAGTATTTACTGGATGAAATGCTCCAAGTTCTGAATGCATCAGTTTCGGCAAACAACTTTGAAAAGTACATTTTCTTATACTCATAATACGGAATGAACTTTCGTCGTCAATTTTATAATAAAAACATTCTATTTAGAGTATTCGTCACTCCTTTTCATACGACATCAAAGAACTCATAAGAATTGCTCAGAGCAATGGTTCTATCCTACAATTACCAGATGAAGTAGTAATATAATCCAATCAACCTTTTGACGACGAAGTTCACTCATGGCGTTCCATGTGACTTTCTACCCGCTCAAAACAACGAAACAGTTTTATCAAAACAATAAAAAAGCGCCATGATATCTTACATCGTGACATGTCCTGCTATGCGATGACGTCATTTATTTGTTTTGAGAGGGTAAAATAGCATACCAAAAGACAATAGTCACCCGACTGAACTTTATCGGAAAAAGGTCTCTATTAGAAAACCATAATTCAAACCATACCAGATTGATATAATAAACATAAAATAATTGTTGATGTATAGTAAATATATGAAAATATTTATCAGATTATGATTATAGGTTAAACGTCTTCAAATTCTATAGCATCATTTAAGAACAGATACATTTGCAGCATGGACCAGACATACACGTTTCGGGTACTTAACCCTTGTCGGTGATCCTCGATCTAAACGACGTTATATGGCCAAGAGTTTGAAAGTTATTATGTCCTAATATGTTCCGAAAGACGTAGCAGGATGGGTAGGATATGATGCTACAGAACCCATGTTTTAGAAATTTCAAAAAAAATTGTTCACAGAAATTTTCGAATGCGTTGAAGAGGCGTTCAACAGAGGTTGATCGAACTTGGCTACTTGTTGAGATCTGGATATGACTTAGGCCATTCCAAGTTTTTTTTTTCTGTTTAGCGTCCACCCGGATGACCAAAACCTACCTACCTATTCAATTAAAAAACAAAAGGACGTAAGAAAAAACGAAGCAATTTTCAACAAACTTATTGCATTTTTAATCATTTGAGTATCTCTCAGTGTAAAAAAATATGACCTTCAATAAGCTGACTAAACACATTTACATGTACATTGGTCCTGACCTTCTCAAGAGTATTCTTGACCTTAAAGTTCAATACACTAAGAGCTAGGGTCCACCCATCTTCTATTTCTGAAGCTCCATCAGAAGCTTTTATAAAACATGATTGGTACGAGCGGTCTTTCTTATCTATCTTTCTTTTAAATATACCTCTCTTTTCAGTGGCGGATTCAGCCGGGGGGGGGGGCACGGGGGCACGTGCCCCCCCCCCCCCGGCAGTGTCCAAAGAAGGGGCACTTATGACATGCTTTTGGAAGCATTAAACTACTGTTTCCGTAATAAATCTATGAAACTAGTCAGAAATAGCCCCAAAAACCACCGATTTGAGTAAATTCTCCAAAAATTTCTCGGGGATAGATATCAGAGTTGGGAAGGATGCATTGCTGTCATGTCTCCATTGTCTATACGTGGACGTACACACGTTTCAGAAACAACATACATTGAGTCGTATCATGTTCATATCGAATTTTCTTCATCTGAAGGATGAATCGGGAATTTTATAAGTCCTATGCAAGGCATATTTAACACACATATTTCTTGACCAAATCTTCGATACAACCTTCTATAAAACTTACAATTTTTTTTTTACCTTTCCAAGATCGTTCTAAATTTCAGGTCGTGATCAATCTTTTAAAAAAAAATGAACAATTGAAATTGTTTTGGCTAGATTTAAACCGGCTACTTCCAAGAATATTGCAAAGATAAAAATGCATGTTTTTCTTTATTTTTAGAATCGAACTGCCAAGAAATAAGTAAACCTTTCAATCTGGACGATGCAGGGAATGGGCATCCGTGATCTTTAGCTTGTCAAGGAAATTTATCATTTACTTTAATTTATTTTCTTCGCCTTACAAAAATTAACAAACAAGCGCGGATCTAGAGAGGTTAGGGAGGTAAGGTCCTGCCTGGAATTTGCATAAAATGCTGATTTTTTTTCTAGGTTTACGAGAATTTACACCCTCCCATGGGCTGACCTCTCTGCCCTTTCAAAACTTCTGCTGATCCGCCCGTTTCCCTAGGAAATCCTGATCATGTTGACTTCTGCATGCCGTGCAAAAACAGTACAGCATCAGAAAATTTCGAAAATTCTCAAAGATATACTATAGAAATAATTATTGTTACTGACACTGACTGAATCATGCGCGCCAAATCCCTTCTAAATTCAGTTCAAATACGCTTCAGATGCCACCAAATTGCTTCATTTTTTCAACATTTTCTCGGGGGAGACCCCCGAACCCCCACCGATGGGAGGGGGAACCCCCTCCCATACCCTCCCCCACTCGGCCTTTTGGGCCTCGCAAGTGATTCCCATAAAAATTGTATGTGCCCCCCCCCCCCAGCAATTGGGGTTCTGGATCCGCCCCTGCTTTTGCTTCACATATGCGTTCGAACAGGGAGGAAAATGTTTACACATCATTTACCTTCAACAAACGCAAACTAGTCTAGGACATTATCCTTATCTATATCCACTTTAACAGTACAGACAGTACCCACAGAACCACCCTGACAACTGATTTAGGTACTGCCCCTCACCAAACACCGACGAAAACGGATAAAATGTAGTAAAAAGATGTCACTTGAGATCTTTTTTGTTGCTTAGGAAATGAAAAAAATTAGAAAATCCGTAATGTACAAATTCGAAGTCCAGGAAATTGACCTTTTTTTTTTCATGACACATGCTGAAAACCTACGCGCACGCGGACGCTAAACAGAAATAAAACTTGGAATGGCCTTAGGTACAGTGCTCACTGTGAAGAAAAGGTAAGGATCTCCAACATGACCACCCTGCACTCACCCAGCGAAACAAACCCACAAGACAAGGACACATAAATGACATCAGACAAAACGACAAATCGCGAAAAGACACAACAATATTCACTACCATCATTCAAAGCAATCGAAACATATGTAATGTAAATGTAAAAATCTAACTTCAAAAAATGTAATGTAAATGTAAAAATCTAACTTCAAAAAATGTAATGTAAATGTAAAAATCTAACTTCAAAACATTATAGAGGGCGCTACTGAAACTATTTATGGTGGCGCCGCTGAAAGCATCACTGATGAGAATTTAGAGAATTTAATATTCGAAACACGTGTCTGGTGCATGTAAATTGATTTGGAATTTTCTTCAAGAAGGTAGAGAGTTGGAACCCTTCGCCATTATACGTACAGAAACATAAAACATTAATGACAACACATAAAAGAAAGGAGACCAATATGCATCCGATGCCGTTGTTTTGCTATTGCAAATGATGTCGTTATCCGGATTACCTGCGCACAACCCTCCCACTTATCCGGATACACAGAGGTCTCCGTAGAGAGACACACATCAGAATAAAAAGAGACGGAAACATTAAATAGGAACATAATATAATGAATATGAATGATATCGACGAAGTTAAAATTTCAGAGCGTGAAGAATATACTGTCCTGTTCACTAAATCCAGAGTACCCTGTTTTCCCGGTTTTCTCTAAAATAGAATACTGTCATCTTTCAAAAAGATATCAATTTTATAGTACTCCTTTAGTCGTAACAGAAAATACCATTGTTTTGGATGTACGTCAATAAAGTTAGAAATACGACGGAAAATAAAAAGTCTACGGGGATTTTCTATAGTAAAAGTGCTGAAAATGTGTGATGCCGGGAGCTTTGACGTCACTGTTTACCATTGTTGACACGGAGAGCAATATGGCGGCGGCTTAAAATTAACATGGAAATTCCCGTAGACATTTTATTTCTCATATTGCGGTTTGAAGGTAGATGATAGGGTACGTTGAAGTTAATTTCCAGTTACGACTAAAGGAGGTCAATTCTCGGAAACAATAATTTATAGGAAAATTCTTCAGATGACAGAATAAATCGCCAAAACAGGGTGCTCTGGATTTATTGAACAGGACAGTAGGTGGCGCAGCCGAAAGAGTTTAATGCGGCACAATAGATTTCAAATTGATACAATAAATGCAAATTACTATGGAAATGCAGTGGTATTGATTTAGAAAACCATGTAAAGTGAGTTAAAGAAGATCCTGACAATAATATCAACAGCACTCACAATATAACACCAAATGGAGCATCGACGGATCCCCAGCAAGCAAGAGGTGGGACCAGGTGCGCGGGAGGAGTAAGAATCCCCTGAACAAAAGAACAGCACTTATATGTTTTTATTTCTCTCTATTCTATTTCAATTATATATAAGTGAGTTAAAGAAGATCCTGACGATAATCTCAAAAGCATTCACAATAGAGCACCAAAGTGAGCATCGACGGACCCCTAGCAAGCTAGAGGTGGGACCAGGTGCCCGGGAGAAGTAAGCATCCCCTGTTGGCTAGCCGCATCCCCTGTTGGCTAGCCGCACCCGCCGTCGATGTTCAAGCACGAAAATAAAAACAAATTCTAAAATACATGCACTACACGAAAATGAAAACAAATTCTAAAATACATGCACTGTCTGAGGTTATGTCTATGCAGAAAGTACTATATGGCGACCATGTCAGGGAAAAATATTCAAAACACTTATTGTCAAACCCCTTGCGGGGAACTTTCGCCCGGGGTAATGAATTTCTCGAACAGTGAATATTTAGATACGGAAGTCTCCCTGAGAGAACGATTTTGCAATGATCACAGCGGAAAACACACACGTATGAGACGGGTAACATGGAACAATCCGTCGGGGACAACGGGACAATCGTATATACATGTACATGAAATCGTTGAAACATGAGGGACGACCCTACATTCGGTATTTTCGAAATAGAGAGTTACTTCCCATTTGCTATACACAAAATTTGAGCCGCGCACTCTCTTCAAAATAAATGCATGAGCTTATATTCTAAAAATTAAAAGCAGAGGGCGCTAGTAAAATACTTTTGGCTGTCAGAAAATCACTTAAGTATTTTAAAAATAGGTAGCACTGATAAGGATTTACCATCCCAAACACGTATCTGGTGCACTAAAATTTGTTTGACATTTTCCTCAAGAAGGTAGGATGAGTTGGAACACTACCGTATTCGTCTTCCACCGCAACGTCATAGGTTCCTTCCACTACTTTCCACTCTCAATAGACTTTGCGATGAAGCGTCTGGTGGAATGCGATGAAACCCTTGGTGCACCAAGATGTTCCGTATTATCAAAAATACCCTTCATTACCTAAGTATCTATGGATATTTTCATACGAATTACGTTTTTGTGGTTTTTTTTTTACTTCTTTTCTTATTGTCTTTCATGGTATCTATTATTATCACTGTTTTGATTGCAATGGATATCTTTGTTTTGCATTCGTGTTTCACAGTTGACACTAAACAGTGGTGTTGAATAGCATTCCTCTAATTTAAGCTAATTCAAGTTCTAAATACTGAGCTGTGATTGTTTAATTTTATTTAAGCCAATGAGCATTTTTAATTACCAAAAAAAGAGAAAATACAAAGAAATTATACACCTAAGAAAAAACATCCCCGTTTTTGATTATCCAAGAACCCACAAAATACTTTCAGGTTCATTTAGAATTGGTCATAAAAAGCACTTACTTAATGTCAAGAAGTTCAAAATATTCATTATGCAAAATTTGTGAAATGGAAAATCTCACGCAGATAGGTATTTTTTTTAGATGGAGTAAGACGACCCTGGAGTTAGCCCTGAGGAATTATCTCAGATATTTTACAACAACTATCGTGCAGAAAAACAGTAAATATCAAGATCCTCTGTCAGTATCAACCAAGCTCTTTAATGGATAGCTAAGCACGATGCTTTAGTTAAAACTCGTATTTCACGCTGAGTCTCTAACGTACAATGGCTGATTGATTCTCCTGGCATGTTTTCCGTGAAATCTTTTTGTTTTGTGAGATCTTAGATAATGGGCAAGATAAAAGGGAAGGAGATATGATGGTGAGGGGAAATCAATCTCCAACAAAGGCTTCTATAGGGTTAACAGGCAATGCTCAAATAACATACTATTTTCAAAGACTATGGTGTAGTTTGCCAGAAAGAAATTTGAGAAAATAATCCTGAAAACACGTAAAAATCGATAGGCTGTTTTTTATTTTAGAAAAAAAATCTACAATAAGGTTGTTAAATTTCGTCTTTAACGTACGTCACTACTAGCATGTTAAATTAGAATAATTTCAAAGGCTTTTCTTTGTGTTCTACTGAGTGTTATGAAGTGATATACCTACGTTTTTATATCATTCGGTGCTACTGTCCGCGCGACTGAAATCATTGAAAAACAATTATTTGCCTATGTCTTGTAAAAGTTCAACAGGGATTGCACAGTCGTAACTATTGATAGACCATGTTACATAGCCGTGGGTGAGCGTATTTCAGTTATTCGGGCATCATTATTTTTAATCGCGCTTTTTTATACCAATTTGAACTGTTACCTTGCCTAGCTTTTCTCTGGCTCAATGTAATACAATGGCGACGCTATGAAGAAAATACGATTTATCTTTTTTATGAGTTTGCACAAACTTAGAGAAATTCAAATTTGGACAATGATATTCAAACCGTTTAAAGCCTAGACCTTATTTGATGCAGTTCCCGAAGCAGACAGACCGATTGAACTTAAAAGACGTCATTACCTTTTGATCTTAAAATAAATGATGGCATCTCCAACCAGTCACGGTTGCAGTACAAAAAGCAAAATACCAACAGCAAAATACCAACAGCAAAATACCAACAGCAAAATACCAACAGCAAAATACCAATTGCAAAATACCAACAGCAAAATACCAACTGCAAAATACCAACAGCAAAATACCAACTGCAAATTACCAACTGCAAAATACCAACTGCAAAATACCAACAGCGAAATACCAACAGCAAAATACCAACTGCAAAATACCAACTGCAAAATACCAACAGCAAAATACCAACTGCAAAATACCAACAGCAAAATACCAACTGCAAAATACCAACAGCAAAATACCAACTGCAAAATACCAACAGCAAAATACCAACTGCAAAATACCAACTGCAAAATACCAACTGCAAAATACCAACAGCAAAATACCAACTGCAAAATACCAACTGCAAAATACCAACTGCAAAATACCAACTGCAAAATACCAACTGCAAAATACCAACTGCAAAATACCAACTGCAAAATACTAACTGCAAAATACCAACAGCACAATACCAACTGCAAAATACCAACTGCAAAATACCAACAGCAAAATACCAACAGCAAAATACCAACTGCAAAATACCAACAACAAAATACCATAACAACTTATTCGAAAACACAGAGACGAGCAGCAAATGAGGCGTAAAAGAGACATATGACATAGAAACATAAAATACGAAAGAATTCACCAACGAGACCATTTTATTTCCTTGTACATTGTAGTATGAATTATCGTCTAAAACAACAACAACAGACTGAAAACCCACTAATTAAGCCAGCGTGTCTAAGGTACTCAGCACATGCAAAAGAGTTTTCGGGAAATTTAAACAAATTTGCCAAATCCTACTTGGTTTTTCCCTATTTTTTCCTATTTTCTATATTTTTTATGTAATAAATAAACAATATTCGAACATGGACTTTTCAGTACTTTTTGACAGCTGCATTATAATTCATTTGATAAACTTTATTTTTTTGTTTAAAGTACCCTCTATAAAATTGAATAATACTACTGCTACGACTAGTTTTATTTTTTGAATTATCCTTCGAATCTTTGATTTAGTCTGTCTAAGCTGCAGCCCCAGGCCTTTCTCGAAAAAATTATATCACACAGTCAAAGCATCCTTCGTGACGAAGGTGTCGGATGATATGCTCAAGGCCTGGTCTAATGATGAATTTCTTTGGGGTCATGACAAGCTCTTTCAGATTTATTGATGATAAATTGACTCCAGTAGATGTCCCTCAAGGACATATAGGTTTCATATTAAAGACGTAGGTACCTCAAAATACAAGAGCCTGACGGAAGAAAGCGATTGAATATGGTCTTAGATTTTCGAAACGAAAGTGGAATTATTCTTATAATTTTGATATATTTTTGTTAGTATCTAATGTACATTGATTAATTCGACAACGTAAAAAGGGTCAATCAGATCATTTATTATATCGATCGAAAATGTCTTATATTTCTACAAACCCCTTCAAGACATCGTAAATCTAATGCAACAACAATGATAGGTCTTCTTCTGGTCTCGAATATATTTATTTTTATTTTTCTAAGGATTCCGATGAATATTGGAATTAATTGTGTGACATTAAATTGAGGAATCGTCAAATGTCGCCTGCAATTTCGGATGAATGTAAGAGTAGGAAAATTCCACTAGAACGCCGACCTCATGAAAATTAAACAAAGGAGGTGATCTATAAAGGAATCGACTCTAGCGCCCACAGTAAACGACCTTATGTCAATACACAAACTAGACGATCATGACATGAAACTCAAAAGGGACAAGGGACCAAACATGAGAGACGACATACGAACATATGACCATATACAGCAAACACAAAAGGGACAAGGGACCAAACATGAGAGACGAACATACGAACATATGGCCATATACAGCAAATACAAAAGGGACAAGGGACCAAACATGAGAGACGACATACGAACATATGACCATTTACAGCAAATACAAAAGGGACAAGGGACCAGACATGAGAGACGACATACGAACATATGACCATATACAGCAAATACAAAAGGGACAAGGGACCAAACATGAGAGACGACATACGAACATGTGACCATATACAGCAAACACAAAAGGGACAAGGGACCAAACATGAGAGACGACATACAACATGTGACCATATAGAGCAAACACAAAAGGGACAAGGGACCAAGCATGAGAGACGACATACGAACATGTGACCATATACAGCAAACACAAAAGGGACAAGGGACCAAACATAAGAGACGACATACAACATGTGACCATATACAGCAAACACAAAAGGGACAAGGGACCAAACATGAGAGACGACATACGAACATGTGACCATATACAGCAAACACAAAAGGGGCAAGGGACCAAACATGAGAGACGGCATACGAACATACGACCATATACAGCAAACACAAAAGGGAAAAGGGACCAAACATGAGAGACGACATACGAACATGTGACCATATACAGCAAATACAAAAGGGACAAGGGACCAAACATGAGAGACGACGTACGAACATACGACCATATACAGCAAATACAAAAGGGACAAGGGACCAAACATGAGAGACGACGTACGAACATACGACCAATTACAGCAAATAAAAAAGGGACAAGGGACCAAACATGAGAGACGACGTACGAACATACGACCAATTACAGCAAATACAAAAGGGACAAGGGACCAAACATGAGAGACGACGTACGAACATACGACCAATTACAGCAAATACAAAAGGGACAAGGGACCAAACATGAGAGACGACATACGAACATATGACCATATACAGCAAATACAAAAGGGACAAGGGACCAAGCATGAGAGACGACATACGAACATATGACCATATACAGCAAATACAAAAGGGACAAGGGACCAAACATGAGAAACGACGTACGAACATATGACCATATACAGCAAATACAAAAGGGACAAGGGACCAAACATAAGAGACGACATACGAACATATGACCATATACAGCAAATACAAAAGGGACAAGGGACCAAACATGAGAGACGACATACGAACATATGGCCATATACAGCAAATACAAAAGACCACACATAAACTATGGAGAGTGATTGACAATCCGTGACGACTTAGGACAGCCATCTGTCACATTAGGAAATGGTGGAGTAATCCGAATCATATGTGCACATCTCTCCCACAAGTCCGGTTACCCCAGGATAAGTCGCTTGAGCTTGCTCTGAACAGCTTATTAATTTGCGATATGTGGTCAGTGAACGAATATTTCTGTTATAAGGGCTTAGAATAATACATAGTGACAAGAATTTGAAGGCCGGGTTTCTCAACCGAGTGGTCATTAATATGCATACCTGAGTGACTTAGGCTTGGTACTCGTGACATAATTGTTTTGATGATAGCGGCGTTCACTCAAGTGATATTCCTAGAGTCGCGAGCGGTTTGCGACATCAAAGACATACCGACAGGTAAACATACCAAGGATATAACCCAACATCATCCGTTTTAAACTGTCTGTAAAATACTGAGAAGGGGTATAAGTGACTAGAGATGTTAACCCTACAATGGTCAGTGAGGAAATGACAGAAAATTTACCTGTCTTCTTTCATAGTCCCCACCCGGCCTTTAAACCTTGAATAGCCTCCCATCCAAGAAGGAAAAAAAAACGAGATGTGCAAGGCATCCAAGCTTGTATTTGGAGGTCATATCGACCCCCTTTATCGTGGTTGGCTATGTGAGAAAGTATGACACTCGGAGTAATGAAAGCTATAAAGCGTAATCAGGCTTTATGATATTTTAATAGACATGATTTACGACCGTCTAATAATTCTTTACGTGTGCAAAATTGAATCTGTTGGAAATTTCATTAGCTGATTTACGGTTTATGCACTCGTGAAGTTGATATTATTGCGCAATATTTAGATTGAGGCTTATGGCGCACGACCGAAGTCTTGGAATTACATTATGGCCAATTTGCTTACATGCTGCTTAAACTGTTGGAGGCTGATGTAGTGTCTACTGATACCACTAGATCAGCAATGCCGATACAAATAAGACTTTTTATTTTTCTGAATATACCCTAAATATAAATCTTCAGTCGTTCGGTCACTACAGAATACCTTCCTGAAAATCAGAAAGTAAACGGAGGCGGCCCTACTTAATTATTCTATTTTCTTTTAAGTTGATAAGTCGCGCATGCAATCTTGATGACCACACCATTTTCTACTAGGGTAGCAGATGGCCGTCCTAAGTCTGTGCCTGTTGCCCATTGGTATCGATGGATTATATGTAGTATTTTGTGTTTGATGTTTCTATATTGTACGTTGGTGTCCATTGTCACCTTGGCGTCTCTTTCCGTGTATGTCCGCTCTGTGTTTTTTGTCCTTTGTGTTTAATGTTTTTTGTCCTTTGTGTTTGATGTTTCTGTGTTGTGCGTTGACGTTCCTTGTCCCTTGCGCATCTCTTTTTGTGTTTGTCTGCTTTGTGTTTTTGCATTGAGTGTTTTGGGGTTTTGCTGTGGGTGCTACAACTTGGTGTTGTTGGAGATCCCCTCTTTGTTTTGAATGGTGTGTTTGGAAGTTTACTGTGGGTTCTGCCACCGAATCTTGTTGAAGATCCCCTTCTTTATTTCTTGACTTTCATTAAACGATACAAACCGAGTGTTGTTGGAGAGCTATCTTTTGGATTGAAAGATTAAGAGGGGGTCTCCAGTTTAGTAACGCTGATTTCACCATTGAAGTATTTATCTCATTTGAAAAAATTGTATACAGTGCTACTATAGGAGAATGATTTTTTTCGGGAAGTTAAACGTGTATGTTACCTCATGATTTGCTGCGGTTTTAATATTTGGACAACTAAATGAACGGTTTCTTCATTATAAATAAGTTAAAGAAGATCCTGACGATAATCTCAACAGCACTCACAATAGAGCGCAAAATTAAACATCGACGGACAAACGGCATATAAAGTGTTATGACCATCAACAAGTGTCTTTATTTGCTTTGGCCTTTTGATCTGCACATAAATTATGGTTTTACTGCGTAGAAAACTGAAAGAGTTCCGTTATTAAGTTTTCAATGTTGCATTTAAATCATTTTTTATTTGACAGGATACATTTGATTGGCTGGCAAAAGGAGATAAATACGTCTGAAGTGCAATTATCAAGTGTTATGAAACAACGATTTGCCATAAATTATTATTTTTTATTTAATAAAATAAAAGTCCTTTTCTTCGCGGAAGTCAAGTATACGCAAAACTGAAACTCACTTAAAATTAATAATGAAAGATTTCTCCGTTTTTATCATATTTTATGTTTATAACAAATCACTTTGTGTAAAAAATCTATCTGATTAAAGGTCTATAGACACGGTTTTTATTTTGTAATCATAACAGCAGGATGGAAGAAGTATAATGATTTCATCCTGGGGAAATCTTGAAGTGGACTACATGTGCTAGACATTGTATATAAAGGCTAGAACGTCCGGTATTACATGTGGTTAAACATATTTCTATGTTCTTCTTTTCCCATCTCGGGAGGGTATGTTCCGCTGTTGTCTATGTTCGGGACCATCCTTACCTTTGTTGTTAATGTTTTATGTGCCCACTGATTGTGATTTTGGCATTCTTAATTTGGCTTTGTGTTTACTGCCCTTGATTGGTGTGTGTATAAATCCATAAAATGTGAGTCGGTATTGACATTTGTCTGATTATCGTAGGTAGCTTCATGATATAGAAAGTATCTGTTTGTACATACACTGTTTCCATTTTGGTCACTATAACCTGGTCCTTATTGTTACGAGGGCTGATTGATATGTTGTGAGCCTCGGTTTTCTCATAACAACACCTGAGTGAAACATGAAGGACAATCATAATACCTGAGTGAAACATGAAGGACAATCATAACAACACCTGACTGAAACATGAGGAACAATTATAACAACACCTGAGTGAAACATGAGGGACAATTATGACAACACCTTAGTGAAACATGAAGAACAATTATAACAACACCTGAGTGAAACATGAAGGACAATCATAACAACACCTGAGTGAAACATGAGGGACAATCATAACAACACCTGAGTGAATCATGAGGGACAATCATAACAACACCTGAGTGAAACATGAGGGACAATCATACCACCTGAGTGAAACATGAGGGACAATTATAACAACACCTGAGTGAAACATGAGGGACAATAATGACAACACCTGAGTGAAACATGAGGGACAATTATGACAACAATAACTGAAACATGAGGGACAATTATAACAACACCTGAGTGAAACATGAGGAATAATTATAACAACACTTGAGTGAAAAATGAGGGACAATTATAACAACACCTGAGTGAAACATGAGGAACAATTATAACAACACCTGAGTGAAACATGAGGGACAATAATGACAACACCTGAGTGAAACATGAGGGACAATTATAACAACACCTGAGTGAAACATGAGGGACAATTATATCAACCTCTGAATGAAACATGAGGGACAATAAAACCATTCTGATATTTTCATTTTCCGTTCTGTTAATTTGTCAAGTAGTCAGAAATGGAATTGCAATAAAGATGAGTAGTATAAATCTTCTTTAATCGTTAACCAATCAAGAATGACATTACTATGATATTTAGTTAGAAGCTCAATTCATTTCAACCTCAGTCAGCTCAGAGGAGAATAAATCGCTCAAAGATTGCATCATTGATGCATATTCTTTAAGAAGAAGATGAAACAAAGTAATAAAATATTTCAAGAACTCACATAATATACTGAATGATTCTCATTACACGATGAATTTGCATCGAATCACATGGGCAATCAAAAATTGATCTCATGAAGGAATACGCATTTGACAAGACGAGAAAACCACAGGAGATGGATGCGTTCAAAATTGCGCCGTTATACGTTGGTGCTTAATTCCTTTTGAGATTATGCCTCTGATAAACAGGTTTAATAGAAAGGCAATAAAAACCAGATCTAAGATATAAAAGCGGGATCGGTATGGCAATAATGTGTACTTTTTATTGAGATTCAGCGCAATGGAATCATCTCAATTGAGGAAAACAATCAAAACAAATCCGGATGAAGATGGTCGATACGGTTGTATCAGTTGATACTTTGATTGAAAAACACGGAAATATAAAGTCATAGAGTACAACTTAAATGAGTGAAGCTAATTAAGATCAGTAGTTAGATTTGCGATATTGAGTCCCATAATAGAAATCTGACATTTCCTTATGGCTCGATTCCTACATGTATGTCAGAGGAATGGAATAGTATTCTTGTTACAAGCGCGAATATAGAGAGGGTAAGGGAGGAAAGAAACCCTTTGGAATTATTAGGGAATCCTTCGAAAAACAATGTTATCAAAATGTCTTGAAATTTCGAAAACGTGGGATTTGAAGCATCATATCCCAGCCAACCTGCTACGTCTTTCAGTACATGTTTTGACATAATTACTTTCTCATTATTATTTATTAAGTCATAAAAATTTTTAGATTGGGATGACTGACGGAGGTAAAGTACCCGAAACGTGCATGTCTGTTCCATGCAGCAAATTTATCTGTTCTTAAATGATGCTATTGAATTTGAAGACGTTTAACATTGCATATAAGTCTTTTCAAAATCATAGACTGGGACATCCCTGACGGACTTGGCCAATAAAATTCTAGGATTGCACATGCTTTTATTTTGCTTTTGAAGCATTTTGATTGACACAAAACCAGAACTCAATTGAAAGGTGCACTGAAGCTCCATCCCCTTTACCTCATCTCTCGATCCGCGTCTTTGAAGAATATTGATTGATATAAAACTCAGAATATAAGCGACACGTGCATAAGACACCAAGGAATCAACTTTCATTAAAAATTACATTTTCCATGATAATTAAATCTTGCTTCTTATCCTCTAAGGATTACCCATGATAGAAAAAATAATGCAACGTAATCTTTTGTTTTTAAGGGAAAACTGAAGGAACTTAGGTCTCTGGAGAAAGACATAAAATATAATCCTCTTAAACTGATCCAGTCCTGAAGTTTTGTATTAAAAATCAATTTGGGTCTCGTTTTCAAACATCAAAGTGTGATCGCAAAATGGAACCTACTTCAGAGAATTTTTTTCAATGAAACAAATGTAATCTTCTTTTTTTGAAAAAAAATCAACTAAGCTTATAGAAATTATATAATGGAATAAATAGTATAATAAAAATATCTTTTATAACTGAATTAATATTTGTTCAAGGAATCTTAAAGACAAGTTCGACACCTCCCACACTAATGAGGAAATAAAATGAGCCATTTGCTATAGCTTCATTAACAGAAAGATTCTAGCAACATATATAAGGTATGAAAAGGAGAAACAGATTCCCAACGATATGAACGCATGAATAGGGAGAACATACACGTGAAAAAGGGGAACAACCTCATGAAAAGGGAGAACATACATGTGAAAAAGGGAGACAGAAACTTGACAAAGGGGAACGTACGCGTGAAAAAGGGATATAAACTTGATAAAGGGGAATATACACATGTAATGGGTGAACATACTTATGAAAAGGGGAACATACACGCGAAAAAGGGGAACATACATGTGAAAAGGGAGAACATATTCATGAAAAGGGGAATATATACACGTGAAAAAGGGGAACATACACGCGAGGGACATACACGTGAAAACAGGGAGAGAGGGAGTACAAATCTAATGACATGACATGATTGAAAGCTGAAGGATCATAAAACTTTTAAGTCTTGCTTTGCCACTATCACTTGCATCATACATTGATTGGTTCATTTGATATTTGAATATGTTTAAACTGTACTAAGTAGCGAGACGCCACTAACATGTATAAAGCGCGACCTTCAATACATTCCGTACTCACACTGGAGATTGTTCATTAGATAAGACCGCCCTAAATAAATTCTACGTTTAACGTCCCGGTTCAATCTTCAAACCTACGAGGGAGAGAGGAAAAAAAAACAAACGAAATTTTTAAACAAAGCCTTGGTTCAATAGAAATTAATAATAGATATTAAATTGATAAAAAATTGCGTTGATACCTCTTTATGAAATGACATGAAAACCCATAAGCAATATTATAAATCTAATTATGCAGAATAAGGCTCAGCTGTAGACAGACAAAGACTTGCCCATTTTATTGTAGGCATCATGCTTGTAACTGAATTATGATAGTATGTGTTGCCATATGAAATAAAATGATCATAGAAAATCAGCTTGCATTAGGGTTAATATTCGTCCTGGGTAGTTCTATAATTAGTTACTGTCAGGAAAATAACCGAATAAGAAAATAGCGTCTTCGTTGCACTGTAACCATCCTATAATATAAGACTTCAACCTAGATATTTGTAAGGGGGAGGTGTTTCGAACCCTATGCTGACCGTAGGGTCATGCATATATTATAGGACTACCTCCCAGATGTCCGATAAATCCCCTCAGAGATGTCGAAATCTGTCAGACATTTTAGTAATTTTGTCAGTCCGAACAATGAAAAGAACTGCCGACTTTTGTCAGTCCGGAAGAATATTCGTCAGATATTTCAGACACTTTTCGACGTCTCTGATCCTTGACAGAATATTATCTCTTCTCTTTGATTTCCATGCAATCATTATTTTATCTGGATATTATGCAACCTTTTGTACACAATATCATATTAACCCTCGCTGTTTGTGAAGATTATATAATGTTCGTTTGTGAAGGCTTAAACGTCACAGAAAGACAAGAATTTGAAGAAAGATGTTTGAACTGCTATGAATTTCCTTTATGGAAACCAAAATGTGAATGTAATATAGGGAATTGCGACGGTTACGAAAATCCGGATCGCACAAGTCGGGGTTTTCAAATTAATTTGGTATTTTTCGGGGGAAGGGGTTCAAAAACCTATGTTCACTGTGGACGTTAAATCTTGAATTTATTTAGGATGGCCTTACGTTGTCTGTCTTGTTTCTATGAAGCTGTTTTATTGTCTCCGTCTGTTTGTCCTATTTTCTTATCTCGTTCGAGAATTCTTTTTTTATATTTTTGTTCAGGAATTAGTGAGCCTTTTGATCGTGATTGTAAAAATCTGATGTCTGATTCACGGACAATATCTTAGAACAATTGTCCAAGAGTGACAACAAAATGCAAAATACAAAAAAGATGATCAACATTCCTACTTCACTTTCAGATATTGTCATTATATTGACCACCAAAGACGATATAATGAATATGGTTCATCTACGTCCACTGAGTTCGTCTACGTCCACTTTCCCTATCGCTTTCAAATTGAACAAAAAACAAAAAAAAAAACAAATAGCACTCAGCTTAAAGGTCAGTCGCTAAGAGAACATCAAGGAAGTTTGAAACTGAGAAAATGCACATATTTTGTATTTCACTTATACGTTAGCTGAATCCTTATGGTTTGTCAAAGAATGATTCGATTTTTTTTTTCAGACTGGTACGGATCGATTCAGGATTTTATGTATTGTGTAGGGCACGTCAATTCGGATCGATCCAGGATTTTATGTATTGTGTAGGGCACGTCAATTCCTCTTCTTCTTTATTTATTTCTATTTTTATTTATTTATTTATTTATTTATTTATTTATTCATTTATTTATTGATTGATTTATTTATTTATTGGAAAAGGGAATGGTTTTCAGCACCTGAAATAATGTCCCCATCAAATCGATATTTGTTGAAATACATGTAATTACGAGTGTTGCTATTCATTCAACATATACATGGTGGAGATGGTTCAATTGATAAGTTGTCCTTTGCGATTTTGTGCAGCTGTGTCATTGTTTCAGTCTGTTCGTCCAATTTTACTCATCGCATGAGAAGGTTCTGTTTTGTATTTTTTTTCCCAAAATTTGTGAGTCTTTCGATTGTGATTTTGGAATCCGGTTTCGGCTTTTGCGTTTGTGTCTGACTTTTATTCACAGATTTCAAGATATTTGCGGATGCAGAAAGCAATTTTCTTCATTTTTTTTTTCGGAAGTTTTTACATTGGGCGCGCGTAGCTCGCTCTGCCATATAATCTGCCCAGATGTAAAACCTGACCTTATTTATAAATACACCTTGCTCAGAAAACAATAGTAATGTGAATTATCTCTATTCTATTTCATTAACAATAAGGGTTAGTATTAATCTGAAAGAACTGGATTTTATAGAAAAAAATAAACGATAAAAAAAGTGCGGTTAGGTTTTATTCTTTAAATTGTTACATGCTTTAGATTAGTTTTTCACCTCTGGTCTATTGGTAGGAGATATATTTACGTAAAATCAAATTTATAATTCCTTTACACAAAATGTATTCGACTATAATGATTGGAGGAAAAAGCTGCAGTTATGAAAATTAAATCATGTACGTACGTGTTAACTTATGAGATTAGCACGCACGGCTCATCATTGCTAATATTACGTGTGCATTGATCACATATCTTTTTCTGTGACATTTCATTTACAGGTTTTCTTACTTCATGCAGGCCTTATTAAAATCAAATAATTCCCATCTTTATAATTCAAATGGTCTGCTCGTGACAATTTGTCATCGGATATTGATCTAATAGCATCCGTAAAAACGTGTACATATTTATTGATAAAATAAATTATTCAGATTAGGTTATCCGAGAGGAGGGACTGTCGATGCTCATTTTTGTGCTCTAGTGTGAGTAGCGTTGAAATTATCTTCGGGATCTTCTTTAATTCATTGATTATACATTTTAATGCTGAAATTTTAGAAAAGAATGCATTTTAGACAACAAATATGCAGTCTGTTGCATTGTGTAACAGTGTGAATTGCTACATCTCGCTCGGACCGTTACATTTCTACAATTAAATGCATGCAACAAATCTCGTCGTGTAACAAGGCCTCAAGGGTCTGTTCAAAGCAGGAAATGTCAAAACAAGTCGAAAAAGAATTACGATACTCCATTTTTTTCACAAGATCTGTAGGCATCATTGCCTCATTGAAAGGGGGAGTACGAAAAGGTGAACCTGCTTTCTCCATGACGACAGCCCCCGAAAGGATTGGAAACATGTTTTGTAGACGAAAACTGATTACAGGGATGCATAGTTGAAATGAGTGTGATGCATACAGACAAATTTATATTTGAAATTGTAGATTATTTTTGGCTGTTGTCATTGTAAATACTCCATAAGGTGACATAACAAGCCATAGTGAATAGCAGAGAACCTTAGGTACATATAAGAATTTAAAAACTGCTTTTGCTCTAGAGGCCTAATTCAATGTATATTCAATAACAGTGGTCGGTTTATCAGAAGGGATCGATGTTCAACATCTTCAAATTCGATAACCCTCGTCAGTGATCCTCAATCTAAACAATGTAATATGGCCATAGAATATGAAACTTATTATGTCATAAACTGTACCGAAAAGGATATGATGTTACAGCACCCACGTTTTAGAAATTTCAAGACATTTTGATAACAGAAATGTTCGAATGCGTCGAAGAAACGATCAATCGAAGTTGATCGAACTTGGCTATATATGCCCTAGGGCTAAAGAGTGTGAAAGTTATTATGTCAAAAAATGTACCGAAAGACGTAGAAAGACGGGTATTATATGATGCTACAGGACCCACGTTTTAGAAATTTCAAGAAACTATGATAACTGAAATTTTATGATTATTTTTCATTGATAAAATTAGGTAAGTGTACATGTGCTTAATGAAATCCTGTCGTTACATGTACGGTAAGTCAATTGTTATTGCTTCGGAACTATTAATGTTAAACGTCTTTTAATTCAATAGCATCATTTAAAACCTGATAAATTTACAGCATGGACCAGACATGCACGTTTCGGGTACTAAACCCTCGTCAGTGATCCTCAGTCTAAATAATGTAATATGGCCAAAAAGTATGAAAATTTTTATGCCCCAAAATGTACCAAAACACGTAGCAGAATGGGTGGGATATGATGCTACAGGACCCACGTTTTAGAAATTTCAAGAAATTTTGTAACAGAAAATTTCAAATGCGTTGAAGAGACAGACGATCAACCGTAGTTGATCGAACTTGGTTACATGTGCCCTCGGGGACTCTTGGTCCACCAGCAGTGACACTCACCAAGTAGTTCAAATGTTAAACGTCTTTAAATTCAATAGCATCATTTAAAACCTGATAAATTTACAGCATGGACCAGACATGCACGTTTCGGGTACTAAACCCTCGTCAGTGATCCTCAGTCTAAATAATGTAATATGGCCAAAAAGTATGAAAATTGTTATGCCCCAAAATGTACCAAAACACGTAGCAGAATGGGTGGGATATGATGCTACAGGACCCACGTTTTAGAAATTTCAAGAAATTTTGTAACAGAAAATTTCAAATGCGTTGAAGAGACAAACGATCAACCGAAGTTGATTGAACTTGGCTGCATGTGCCCTCGGGGACTCCTGGTCCACCAGCAGTGACACTCACCAAGTAGTTCAAATGTTAAACGTCTTTAAATTCAATAGCATCATTTAAAACCTGATAAATTTACAGCATGGACCAGACATGCACGTTTTGGGTACTAAACCCTCGTCAGTGATCCTCAGTCTAAATAATGTAATATGGCCAAAAAGTATGAAAATTGTTAATCCCCCAAAATGTACCAAAACACGTAGCAGAATGGGTGGGATATGATGCTACAGGACCCACGTTTTAGAAATTTCAAGAAATTTTGTAACAGAAAATTTCAAATGCATTAAGAGACAGACGATCAACCGAAGTTGATCGAACTTGGCTACATGTGCCCTCGGGGACTCTTGGTCCACCAGCAGTGACACTCACCAAGTAGTTCAAATGTTTAACGTCTTTAAATTCAATAGCATCATTTAAAACCTGATAAATTTACAGCATGGACCAGACATGCACGTTTTGGGTACTAAACCCTCGTCAGTGATCCTCAGTCTAAATTATGTAATATGGCCAAAAAGTATGAAAATTGTTATGCCGCAAAATGTACCAAAACACGTTACTCAGTATTCTTATCATCAACTGCATACGACTAGCGTATGAATAGGTTGGTTTATTTTTTCATTTTGAAGACGAATTGCTGAGTTATAGTAAGGTCTAAGTGGACAGAGTAAAACGTTTACCCGACCCCGATCAGACAGTACCAAATTTTAATCACTCATACCGACTGAAGCTTTACATGTTTTTGATCGAATAATGTCGTGAGCGCACGATATGAGAAATGATTCCTTTTGACAAAAAAAGCTATCTGAACATGTGAGAAGCGGCTAAGAAATTACTACGGCTTCTCTGAAGTAATATAATCTAAGAGTAGAATTCATTATCAGAAGAATGCATATTTGGTGCACCGAATTCGATTTTTTAAGTCTGTCTTTCAGCAGGAATTGAACATATCTGTCTTTTTTTTACCCCTTTCATCTTTGTCTAGCCATAGTTAAATTTGTCAAACGTTAAGAAAGATACATTATCTGTAGGTTTAGTTAATAAGAGATGGACTTCCAGAGTTGTCTTTTCAATTGGCTTTAAAGGCATATTGATGAGTATCTGTTTGTATTTTACTGAATCTCGTTTGACAACATAATGTTTTGACCAGCTTTGTCGTAGATAGTAATGACGTTTATATTTTCCCGAAAACAAATACCTGTAGGCCATTTGATTGGATTAGCGGTAGATCATACTAAAAACGCTACACAATTATATTGGAGAATGCATAAATTTGCAAGTTTTGCAACTTTTCCGCTCAGATTGCCTTAATAAATATAAAGTGCTTTATTTCAAGTAAAAATTGATTACGATTTTATTTTGTCATACTCAATTATACTTCAGATTTTGGTTAAGACCCCTTTACTTCATAGCAGATTTTGAAAGTATTACTGGCAGACAGGAGATGCTTACTCCGCCTGTACATATTCTGGATTGTTATCTTCCTCCTCTGATTTATGAATGGAAGTAGTATTGTTCTGATTTTATTTTTTATTTTCTAATTACCTATTTGATGTGCTTTTTCGATTGCAGATTCTGGTTTTGTCTTGACTCATTTCTCCTAACTTTGACTGTCATTCCCTTATTGTGATGTTTCGTACATCAGTATTATATGTATACAAAGAGAAAGATGGTACGTGTACAAATATAATTAGCCTTCCCACTGTCAGGACATTTTTAAAGAAAACGAAGTCAACATCAATACATCATATTATTGGTGTTTACTATTGAATTACGTAAGCCCTCATTATTTTCCTATTTTTGTATTGTTCATTTCTTCGAAGTTACCTATAAATCTTTGTTTGTGGTTAATTACTTTCATTGTTCTGCTTGATCATCATTTCTTCTTGATAGATAACCGTATTTTTTTTTTGTTGAGATTATTCCATACTTTTGATATAAATTCATAGATAATTGACGACTCGAAATAAGTGTTTGATATCGCATTATTTATAAAATTCAAAACATAAATAATCAGGAAGGATGCGTTGGTATTTCCTTTTTCAAATTACTTTTGTATGCCTCACTCACCTCGGTAATATTCAGTGTAAGGTAAAATGGCAAACTTGTAAGATATAAACAAATTAACTATGTAAAGCCATTTAATGTTTTCATTAAAGGTCAAATTTATTCGAAGGTTACGAGGTAGAACAAATTTCTTATTATCTACTTTATTGTATTTTGGAGCAAGTAATTCGTTCCCCGCGAATTAGTGTTTCAAGTGTATCACTTTCTTTCCATGTAAAGCTTTATACTGGCCCTATATCAATATGCTATCATAAAGATATCTTTAATAATCCAGAAACGTCATTTTATCCTACAATATGATAGGGATTAAGTTAGGTTTATACCAAAGCACCAGTCCTCAAAAGCTCATGTGTCATGGATTTTATTTGAGGCATGCATTCTTTGCAAAAATCGATGCACAAAATAATAAAAAGTTGAAGTAGAGTAACATTAATTTGTCTTATCAGAAAATCGTTTGGCTTGAAGTACCACTGATGATGGTTTACTATCCTGTCCGATACATACACAGCCAATTGTGCCTCATATGGAATTCATGTGAAATTTATATAAACTTTACATGAAAATTCACATGATATTTATGTAGAACGAGCACGAACATGAAATTTACATGAAATTTTTCTCATGAAATTCATGTGAAGATTTTTACATTGATGTTATGTGAATTCAGTTTCCTGTGAAGGTCACTTAGAAAAATTCATGTGAAATTAATGTAAAAGAACTTTATGTGAAATTCATGTGAAATATTTTTCACATAAATCTTATGCATATTTATATGAATTTTACATGAACTTTCATGTGAAATTTACATGATGCTCATTCCATATGAATTTCATGTGAGGCACAATTGGCTGTGTATAAACAGGTTTGAAATGTTTTTCAAGAAGCCTACGAGCAGAAAAAAAAAATTTCGTATTCAAGAATAATACCAGATAATGTGTCTGAGAAATAGGCCAAGGTGAAGATAAGAAAACTATTAATGCGACGCATCAATTCGCTGGAAGAATTCAGATACAAAATATACCTGTAATTACTCATGTAAGGCAAAGCAAGTTAGTTAACTTCCGCGTGGTAATTGTACAATTCAAGCAATTAAAAACTTATTATATAAATCGTACGCATATGCTTAAAATCACGAGAATCGACCTCTCAAGACCGCAAACACCTCAAATATTTGAAATACTCTTAAGCAACTACATTTTTGCCGTCTTTCGCATCGTAAACGGAAAAGGTGGGAGGGGAAGGGAGATTTAGAATTCTCTGTAGTCTTTTAGGATTTTTTTATAATTTATTAAATAAAAGGGGGATTTGAGAGATTAAAATGAAGGGAGATAAGAATACAGTCTTGTAGTTATTTTCGTTTTGTAATACTTTAAAATGTGCAAATGTTGCATTTTCTGTACTTCATCGACATCTGCAATAGCCAAGAAATCTATCTAACTCTGATACCCTAAAATCGTCAATGTCCTATCTTTCATTTGAACCATTAATTCCATCCATATGTAGATAAGTTCATGAAATTAAATGGTAACCAATTTCATAATTCCAAAAGACAGATATAACTGCAAAATCCTTTTAGTACTTTTATATGAACCATAAATGCCTTCTAAATTTGGAAAGTTGCATATTGTTGCATGAGAGCAAATCTTCTTTGAAAAAGACAGTTAGTTGACCAACTTTATTAGCTACCATCCGTCATGTTTGATCCCTGTGATCCCCAGTGCCTCATTGGGATCTTTCATAATTCAACTGTCATACGATTTCTCTCTTAGATATATCAGAAAAGCATCATGCTTTACATTTTGGCAAAAATGACATTGTTTGGACCAGTATGTAGATTTACAGATATAAGAATGTAGGCCATGTCTATATTTTGATTTTGCAGGAAAAAATCTGTAATTTCGTGACCAAAACTGTTTTGTTTTCAGCTCAATAAACAAATGACAAACATACAGAAAAGAACTTTAAAGAAAGGAAGGATCTCCTACAAGACTCGGTTGCAGCACACACAACGGAACAGCGAAATTTCCTCATGCCGAAGGACAGAGAAAACAATTACTGCAGAGAAAAGCAAAAAGGACGAGGAACACCGAAAACGACATCAAACTACCAAACGCTACTGACAATACACCTACATGTACCAAAGTTATCAATGTACAATCAATGCCGACTTAGGACGGTATATTTTATAAACGGACGCATGAAGGCAAAGGAAAGGGGGATATCCAATAACGCTCGGTTGCAGTACCAACATCAAAACCACAAAACATCCACTTCAAAAACGCATAACAAACCTGCACAGACAGAGCCGTACAAGTGACAAAGAACACCGGGTAACGCCATAGAAACACGAAACACAAAAGACCACACATAAAACAAGACCAATGGGCTACCGGTGTCCGCTTAGCACGGCAATCTGCCACGCAATTGGCAGACGATGTGTTTATCCAAATTACGTGCGCACTACCCTGACACTTTTCCGATTACGCAGAGTTTTCGAAGAACGCACAATTGTGATGTAAAATAACTTCCTTATTGTAAGATGAATTTAACAGACTGTTACACGCCTTCAAATGACAAAAAAAAACAGGAAGTCACTGGAAAAGGTAGTTTCAAGAAATCAATCAAACGGCAAAGTGTAGTGATCACAGCGAACACACCTGCATGTGATAAAGAGAACACTATACACAGTGAAGGACATCTTTTTGTAAGGTTAAAACCCGAGATATTTTTTATTTGGTATGTTTTGTCATTTAAAAAGAAATAAAGCCTACGCTCACGCAGCAAGATACGCCCGCTGGGTTTTTTTCACAACATCAAAATATCTAAGTCCCATAACTCCATAAGGACAAATCGGATGAATCCGGCTTCCTCTTTAAAATCTTATCACAATGTACAAATATCATAATTATCCGTTGACGCATATTCAAGTTATTGTGTTTCATGCACCTATATTTTGTCCTTAGCTTAACATGATTGTATGTGTATATAACCCCCCCTCCCATTACACATAATTTCTCGATTATGCACCAAAACAAATTAGAAACCCGTTACACATGTCAAAGAACATCCTTCCTTTATATTGAATGCAAATCTTTAAAGCATTTCATCTAAAAATAGATTTTTAAAGAATGTTAAATTGTTTAGAATATTTTAACAGTATTTTAAAATTCTAAGTCCCATAACTGCGAAACAACAAATCGGATGAAGCTGATTATCAAAAGGCGGATTCCTCTTCATAGTCTGATCTCAATGTACAAATATCATGAAAATCCGTTGACGCATATTCAAGTTATTGCGTTCCATGCACCTGTATTTTTCCCTTAGCTTAATATGTATGTGTATATTCCCTCTCCCATTATCCATAATTTCTCGATTATGCGACAAGATTAAAAAAGATAAAAAGATTAAAAACCCGTTACATATGTCAAAGAACATCATTTTTTTTCTTTAAGTATACAAATATTCAAAACATTTCACCCAAAAATATATTTTTATATAATTTTTAACTATTTCAGTATATTTTCACAGTATTTTAAAATTCAAAGTCCCATAACTCCGTAACGACAAATCGGATGAACCTAAAAATCGAGAGGCGGCTTCCTCCTCACTGTTTAATCACAAAGTATAAATATCATGAAAATCGGTTGAAGCATATTCAAGTTATTGCGTTCCATAAGCGGACGGACGGACAGACAGACTTCGTTATACCATAATACGTCAAATGACGGGCGTATAATAACAATTCTGAAAGGTTCCGTACTTTCGTATCAACCACTTGCTTGAATTGACGTTTTTTTATTCAGTAATTTTTTAAGCGAAAATTCATTTCACATGCGTGTTCTATAAATCAAAGTATTATTGGTAATTTTTCAATAAATCTTGTCCTGTGAGGAAATTACATCCGTTCATGGTTTCATGAATATCAACTTCTCGGACAAAATGCCACTTTTAAATACATTTATTGCAAAAATTCTGACAGGGATTATGATTTTTCCCTTCTTTATGATTCTACAGGAAAAACCTCAAGCGTGATTTGTTTCGTGTATTTTCCGCTCACCGTTTGATATCAATTACTCGTTTTATTGTGTTTATTCGGTCCATAGGAATCGATATGAAAAAGCTATAAACGTGTAAATATCAAAAAAGGATATAAAAGAAAGGAAATATCCTGATGTGCCTTTTTTGTTAAACAAATTTTTATTTGTAATATTTCGCCTTGTGATTGTCTATGCAAATATTAAACGTCTTCAAATTCAAAAGGGAGAAATTGTTCAGGTGCTGATAAAATGCTATCTTGATAGGACATTCTAGACGTAAAGAAAGGAGGGGATCTCCAACAACATTCGATTGCACCACCTGCAACAAAACAACCCATGCAAAAATACAGAGATGACATGCACGGCAATAAAGGCAAAATGGACATGGTACACCAACAACAACATAGAAAAAAATTAATATCGGACTTTTCGCCATATCTGCGCATATCAATCAAGAAGTATGTACATGCACAATCTGTTTTAATGTGATTTGTAAACATCGTGTTTTTCAAAAACAAAATCCGTCTCGGACAACTCATTAATGAACATAATTGTGTGCTTACCTTCTGAATTGAAAGGGGCACAAACACGTCGTTTTCATATCATCTGAAAAATAAAAAGAAAACCAAACCTGAATAATTATTGTATAATAATGGAATGGGTTAAATTTTTGAAATGATTTTGCCAAAATAAAGATTAATAATGTATAGTCAAATACCTTTTAATAGGTACTCCTAAGTTAAGATCAAAACGGAACTTTGCATTTCTCTACAATGACGATTATAAAATTATTCTTTTTATTTCAGTATTTTCCACCGGTAAATGGATTTTGTATTGCTCTCAGAATACAATCAGGAACAATTTCCAAATAAAAGGAAACCTACTATGCATTGGCAGCACCATATACATAAACAGTAAGTGTTCGAAATGCCTTTCCCTGGCATGGTCGCCATTGCACTTTCTATATAGAGAAAACTCTGATAGTGCATGTTTTATCGATGTTGTTTTCATTTTCGTGCGCTGACATCGACGGCGGATGCGGCTAGCTATACAGGGGTTGCTTACTCCTCCCGGGCACCTGATCCCACCTCTCGCTTTCTAGGGGTCCGTCGATGCTCAATTTGGTGCTCTATAGTGAGTGTTGTTGAGATTGTCGTCAGGATCTTCTTTATATTCATTAAAAGATGAGGGGGTCTCCAACAAGACTCAGCTGAAATATTCACAGCGATACATTTGATAGAACATTTTTATTCCTTATGGGGAAACTCATCAATCAGAATTAAATCTAATTGTTTATCTGATCGGAATCTTAAATTTCCTATTTTACGAAGAACTTCAGTGACGTGTAAGTTAACGATTCCACAATGTTGCGACTGCACTATGTCTACGTTTATCACTATTGGTATCTTCTTACATTTCAAGGTTATCGTGAAAGGGAGATCATGAACTAAGCTGTGTAAATGATAATGCTGATGTAGCAATCATACATGTACCGATATGTTAGTTTTCAGTTTTACCATTTTCTATTGCTATTGTGAAGAAGTAAAATCTTGATGGTGTTGTAAGTAGATCCGAGGGTCTAACGGCGGGTCTCCGATGGCCTCACATCATTGTGTGGCATTCAATTAATATATACATGTATCCTTCGTGACTTCGTCGGATATCAATCCAGTCCGGTTGTACTAGTTTTACCAAGGGTTACACGAAGGCAATTGCGATTAAATAAAGATGTTCTCCAGAGCATTTGTGAAAATCAGTATCTAAAGCAATAGAAGGTGGTACACCTGAAAATAAACATACCGATGTGACTGCCACAGCACTACCAGTATTTACAAGTCATATGCACAAGTGCATCCTACCCGAAGTATTTTCTATAACCTTGATCATATAACCTTGCATTACTATAATGCTCGCTACAACCGACAGATCTCGAACTGTATTACGTACGCCCTCTTTTTATATCCATTTACATATTCATATGTGTTGCTTGGGCCCCTGCGTTTTGCGGTCTTGTTTGTGTGTTTTCATCTAACAGTGAGAATGTTTTTTACACTACAATTGTACGTTTTTCGAGACCTCTAGGTAATCAGAAAAATGGAAGGGTTGTGCTCATGTAATCCAGGATAACAACACCATCTTATACCGATGTGGCCGATGACAGTGCTAGGTCGGCATCGAATGTCCATTGGTATCGTTGGTTTATGTGTAGTCATTTGTTTTTGATGTTTCTATGTGATTTGGCGTCTCAGTCTTTGCGTGTCTGCTTTGTGTTTTTGCAGTGGTTGGTTTTGAGTTTTGCTGTTGCTGCTGCAACTGAGTGTTGTTTGAAATCTTTCTTTCGTGAACGTAGTTTTGAATCTATTTGATCTGAATCTACTTAATACGTAAAAATAAAAGTACATTATTTACAGTTACAGGTTTAATTAGACTGAGCAAGGAAATACCTGATCTAAATAATTATTGACGGAAAACATCTTAAAAATGGTTCTTTGTCCCAAAAAAATGATACCTTCAAAAACATAGACACATGTTGCTGTAACAGTGACCTGATTATGACATCGGATTGAGACACTAACATGCAATGATTCAACTTCGGGTCAGATTGGGAATCCATCAACATATTCGTTTGTACATCTGATGGCATCGTATGACCACCGGTTATTTTTTTCGGGAGCAACTTCCACAAAATCTTGGCATGCCAAAATAATCGATGAACACACAAAGGTACGCATCTGTGTTCTACTGTATCATCCATCGTAAAGCCATCATGCGAACACCTTTATCTAATCGTTTGATCCTTTGAGAAACTGGCGCAACCGGACTGGAAGGGTATCCGACGACGTTACAAAGTATATATACATTGGATGTCACACAAAGTCGTGTCCCGTTGTTAGACCCTCGTATCTACTTACAATAACATCAAGATGTTACTTCAGTTCAGCAATTTTTTTCGCAAAAACAATAGAAAATGGTACACATTCCACGAAACAGTTTGTCTCAAAGCTTACGCGACAGGAGACTATACACCATTATTGAATTTCTTCGTTTAATATTAAGAAGGTTCAATGTATGAAAGGATACTGTGGCCAGCAAAGAGGTCAATTTAATCTATGCTACTGGATAACATGTTCAGGACAAAGGGAGACAAGTCAAACGGATTTCCGAGCCTTATTGTTTCATGTAAATCTGATTTATTGTCTACGCGCTTTCGCAAAAAATGGGGAACCTAAGTGGAAAATCACTAGAGCTGTTCCGTTTGTGCGAAATAATTCTAGCTAAATTCATAGAACTTCTCGTAAAGCAAACGTGCATAATATTTCAGTTTAAGGTATATTGATGAATGACAAATATGGACAATGACCATATCCCAATATACAGTACAAAATAGATAAATCATAATTATACAACCGTAAATCCATAATGCATCGTTACCTTCACATGATGTCGTATAAATATCGTATATTCATCGCATGACCATTGGTTGTACCTTTTGGAAAGCATTTGCATCAATATCGGCTTGCATCCTTGAGTTCTTAACGGTATCGTATTCACTTCGGCGAGAGACTTTGTTTAGTAGTTTCGATACCAACTTCGTATGAAATTCAAATTTTCAAATCCCCGTGTCCATAGGATTCCTAAGTCGGCAGAGTGAAGTCGGCACTAGCAACTAAAGACGGAAAGTTGTCTTGCAAATGTAAAACGTCTTCAAATTGAATAGCATCATTTTAGAGCAGATAAATTGGCAGCATGAACCAGAAATGCACGTTTCGGGTACTTAACCCTCGTCAGTGATCCTCAAATCTAAACAATGTAATATGCAAGCCAGGTTATGAAGTATTCCATTTCACATAACAATCCCAAAAACAGCAAAGGGTCTTTTTTTAACATCTTTCTGAATTTCTCATTTTTGACGACATGTAGTTTTTTTTATAATTGATTTGGGTTTCTTACATGAAAATAATTCAAGCAACACGCTGAAACGTTTCACCAAGTGAATTATCTTGATTATATGCCTTACGATCTTCGTTGACGTTCAGTAATGGAACTGACTTCGTATACAGTAAATTAGTCTATCGACCAAATTAAGCTGTCCATCAAATATACGTTGAGTAGCAGAATTCGGCTCTTGAATAAGAGGACCATGTAATATGTTAAGGAACATCATAAAACAGTCCGACTTTTAATACAGTGTGGATAAAGGAGCAAAAGTCAGCCAATATGTTCCGGAAAAAAACAGACAGGGGTACTTTCTGAAATTATGAATATTGTATGATGGTAAAAGCACCAAAGAAAAAGTTATCCAATGGGTTCGTGACGTCCCATGTCTAGCTTGCTAGGGGTCCGTCGGTGCTCAATTTGGTGCTCTACTATGAGAGAAGGGAGGGGATCTCCAACAAGACCTTGTTGCAACACCAACAGCAAAACACCAGACACATCCAATGCAAAAATACAAAAGACAAGTGTTATTGAGATTATCTTCTTTATCTCATTTGTGTCACACTTATGCCTTTTGCCGTGTGGAGCTCGTAAAAAAAATTCCCCGCTAATAGTTTGACAGTAAGTGATTTAAATGTTCTCCCTGACATGGTCGCAATAGCGCTTTCTATATAGACATAGCCTCTGACAGTGCATATTTTGATAGGGGATTCGTACTAATCCGGGCACCTTGCCCCACCTCTAGCTTGCTAATGGTCCGTCAATGCTCAATTTTGTGCTCTATTTTAAGTGATGTTTAAATTGTCGTCAGGGTTTTCTTTATCTCATTCATATTACTAAAAAAAAGCCTAGTTTATCATTAAAGAACAAACTCGTTTTCAGCAACAACAGAAAAACACATAAACATCCCAAGTGACACACTGAGTAGTCATAACGATAAGAAGCAGCGTATAACGATGGACCAGGAATCCCCGATGGCACATGCAGCCAAGTTCGATCAACTTCGGTTGATCGTCTGTCTCTTTAACGCAACAATGCAAAATGAAATTTCTAAAACATTGGTCCTGTAGCATCTTATCCCTACCAACATGCTACGTCTTTCGTTACATTTTTGGACATAACTCGTCATACATGTGATAGTTCTACCGAATTGAAGTGGCGGGTGTTGCATGCAAGCAGGAGATGCTAACTCTTCCTGGGCACCTGGTCTCACTCTAATATCGGGAATCCGCTTCTTTTCATGTGGTGGAGGTTTTTGTTTGTTTGCTTTGGTTCCTGTTTTATCCTGATTTTGTATGTCTTCAGTTTCTGATTTTCTGAATTATCGATTTTGTGCTGTATACAGGGATATGGTCATTATCCATATTTGTCACTTAACAAGGCAAACGTTAAAAATACAGAAACACCATTTTTGGACCTAAATATCAAATTCGTAAAAGGAAAGATTCATACAAGTGTAAATGACAAAAGGGATGATTTTGGATTCAACATAGTAAATTTGCCCTGACTTGACGGTGATGTTCCAAGATTACCGTCATACGGCATTTACATATCACAGCTCATTCGTTACGCTAGAGCATGTACTGATATTTTGGATTTTCACAGTAGAAATTTACAAATTACCAAAACCTTTTAGGTCAAGGTTTCCGTTTCATAAACTAGTTTAGACTTTCTGGAAATTTTACAAAAATTACAGTCAACAGTAAAATTTGGATCTATACACGCAACAGAGTACATTACTTTGGGTATTACACAACCTGTCTTTTAAGGTGATATGATGAACAAAATTAGAAGGATCAAAGAAAGGTAGGCAGCATAACCATCGAAAATTCGTCAGAATCATCAAACGCCTTTTATACCTTGTATATGACCGTAATGTCACCAGGCGGCCGCTAGGCTTGGTACTTGACCAATCTACAGTCTTGTACCAGCGCATCCTTGAGACTTGCACTCTGACTGACTGTGACGACGGATCTCCATGACGGGCCCTGTCCAAACCTCTTTAGAGAAGACAGGGCCCCGACCACATGTCCTCTCTGAATGTCAGTCGGACTCCTCGGGTGATTACATACATGAGATCGCTAGAGCCGGCAGAGCACGGACTGTATTACGCACGTTCTCTTTTTATATTCATTTACATACTCATTTGTGTTGCTGGGGCCTCTACGTTTTGTGGTCTTATTTGTGTAAGGTCATCTTAAAGTCAGAAGGTTGTTTTACGCCACAATTGTACGTTTTTCGAGATCAGTTGGTAATTGGAGAAGTGAGGAGGTTGTGCGCACATAATCCAGGATAACCACACCATTTGCTACTCGCGTGGTAAATGGCCGTTCAAAGTCGGCACAGGTTGCCAATTGGTCTCGTCGGTTTATGTGTAGTCTTTTGTGTGTGTGTGGGGGGGGGGGGTTTGTGTGTTTTTTTTTAAATTATTTTGGGTGCATTTTGTGTGATCGTTTGTCTCGTCAACGCATTTGAAATTTTCTGATACAAAATTTCTTGAATTTTCTTAAACGTGGGTCCTGTAGCATCATATCCAACCCATTCTGCTACGTCTGTTGGTATATTTTTGGCCATAACAATTTTCATACTTTATGACCATATTACATTGTTTAGACTTAGGATCACTGACGAGGGTTGAGTACCCGAAACGTGCATGTCTGGTCCATGCTGTAAATTTATCAGGTTTTAAATGATGCTATTGCATTTGAAGACGTTTAACATTTGATATAAAGGCACCGTAGTTTTTTGTGTTTGATGTTTACATGTCCTATGACTCTTTTTCGTCTCATAATATGCTCGTCTTTCGTGTTTTTGCATCGGGTGTATTGGTGTTTTGCTGTTGATGCTGCAACAGGGTGTTTTTGGAGATCCCCTCCCTTCTTTTAGATTGAGGATCGCTGACAAGGGTACCCGAAACGTGCATTCCTGGTCCATGCTGCAAATTTATCTGTTCTTAAATGATACTATCGAACTTGAATATATTTAACACATAAGAACACCAAACACAAAAGACTACACATTAACCAATGAAACGTGTTGGTAATCGTCGCCGACTATGGGCGGCAATCTGCCATGTTAGTAGGAAATTATGTGGTTTGAGTATACAGAACCATGATAAATTGAACACAGAACTTAAACAAAACAGATGTGATAAATTTTTATGTCATGTACTCGGACAATACGTCATTTTTATCAAAATTGAATTCACGCGTGAAAGTAAAATTTAAAACTAATAAAACACCGCTAAAGACGGTATGGCCGGATTGCAAAGTAAGTTTTTGTCACTAACTGGGTCAAGGTCAATAGGTCAAATAATACAGCATAAATTGAAAGGTTTTGTCAGAGGCAACTTACATGTATAAAATAAAGTTTCTACTGCATACAGTTCCATAGATTTTGCTTAAACCAGGAACTTTAACCAAAATCCTTAACTAGGTCAAAGTCCAAGGTCAAGGTCACTAGGTCAAATGTTACGGCATAAATTGAAAGGTCTTGTCATGGGCGAACTTCATTAATAATATAAAGTTTCTACTGCATACAGTACCATAGATTTTGCTTAAACCAAGAACTTTAACCAAAATCTTTGAGTAGGTCAAAGTCGAAGGTAAAGGTCATTAGGTCAAATGTTACAGCATAAATTGAAAGGTCTTGTCATGGGCAAGCTTCATGTATAATATAAAGTTTCTACTGCATATAGTTACTTTGATTTTGCTTAAACCAGGAACTTTAACCAAAATCTTTAACTAGGTCAAAGTCCAAGGTCAAGGTCACTGGGTCAAATGTTACGGCATAAATTGAAAGGTCTTGTCATGGGCAAGCTTCATGTTTAATATAAAGTTTCTACTGCATATAGTTACTTAGATTTTGCCTCAGCCAGAAACTTTAACCAAAATATTTAACTAGGTCAAAGTCCAAGGTCAAGGTCACTGGGTCAAATGTTACGGCATAAATTGAAAGGTCTTGTCATGGGCAAGCTTCATGTATGATATAAAGTTTCTACTGCATATAGTTACTTAGATTTTGCCTCAACCAGAAACTTTAACCAAAATCTTTAATAAGGTCAAAGTCCAAGGTCAAGGTCACTAGGTCAAATGTTACGGCATAAATTGAAAGGTCTTGTCATGGGCAAGCTTCATGTATAATATAACGTTTCTACTGCATATAGTTTCTTAGATTTTGCCTCAACCAGAAACTTTAACCAAAATGTTGACGGCAGACGGACGGACGGACAGACGGACAGACGGACGGGCATCGTCAATCTATAGACCGGAATTGCTTTCAATCCGGCCAAAAATAGAATACAAGGATTGTATACCTGGTCTCACTCCCATATCGGGAGTTCGCTTCTTTTCATGTGTAGGAGGTTTATGTTTGTTTGCTTTGGTTCCTGTTTTATCCTTTCCTTGTATGCCTTCGGTTTCTGATTTTCTGAATTATCGATTTTGTGCTGTATACAGCGATATGGTCATTATCCATATTTGTCATTGTAGCGAATCGGCATAATCTATAATTTTTAGATACAAAAAAAAAGAATACAACTTTAATTAATATTATGGAGGGTGCAGATGTAATCCCGATTCGAGATAATATAAGGTATAGAATATAAATTATCTTAAAAACTAATAATTAAAGAAATTCTCATCTGGTAGCAAGCTGAAACGATTAATCGGGGTTTTTTTTAACCTAACTGCACTCCATCCATTTTAGTTGTTGGAAACATATAATGTTTTAAACATGTTTACTTAAATGTTACACTCTTCTAGACAAAATACTTTAAATATAAACAATTCTGTATAATACTATCTTGCAGCAGTACTGGCGTCTATTAAAAATCGTAAACGATAGTTAATAATTATATTGTTCTCATGGTTTTAGTTTGTTTGTTTGTTTTTTGTTTTTTTTGGGGGGGGGGGTTGTTTCTTCTTGTTGTTGTTTTTTGCTGATATGGCTTTTGTACTTGTCTCAATGTGAAATGAGAGTAATGGTTAAAAAAGGATAACAGCATTCAACAATAAAAATCGATTGGCAAACAAATATATTTAAGAATGTAAGAATAAATACATGTAACAACAAATAAAGCAGCTAGATATGCATGTGATTCTCCTTTTGAGATAGGATTACCACCAGAGGAGAGATAGCATTCCGTGCCTACAAGCAACACCCATTATTGTAAAAAAAGTCAAAATAGATGAATGTGTCAAATTTGTAGCAACGACTAAACAAACTTGGCTGAAAGTCATCAATTTTAACTTCATACCTTCCTTTAAAAAACAACTCTTTTTTTTAAAGCGAGGATAAAAAACAAATCAGAGGAAATATAAGAAAAACATATTGAAGATATTCTATATGTCTATAAATAATCAAAACAATGATTATCAGTAAAAACGAAATAAAATCACTGAACATTTTTTTCTAAGTGTGAATTATTTGATCACGATTTACACTAGAAAAGGAAAACCTGACATTGAACATCCCTATATAAACGCAGTAAGATTTAATTTTTTTTTTTTTTTTTTTGTTAAGTTCCAGACATCAGAATAACATATTTTTATAAATTGTTTTTGAAACTATTATTGGGAATTAATTTATAAATTTAATATTCGTCTGTGAAAATAATTTTTATATTACAGAAGATTGAGACCTAAATAACATACTTCTTTCGAGGAAAAACTTTAGTTCAAGAAAAACGTGCTCTATTAGCAAATGGTCACTTTCTATTCACATGATCTATTTCTCGACTGACATCCAAGCTCAGAATATGAACGGTGAGAAAGATAAGATGATTAATGACGGAAAGAGAGGGACCCTATACAACTCAAGACATAAATTACCTCTATCTATGTGAAGCCTTGAATTAGAAAAGAAGCCCATTAATCTATGTTATTATATACTATTCGAACACTCTATTGATAGCATCTCAAAAACGTGGTAAATTGTCGAACACGCTCCTTGATGGGACTAATGCCTGAGAGGAACGTCACGAGGATCATTATTCACGACTTATTTTTCTACAAATGATAGATAATAAATAGTCTACTATATGTAAATCTAGTAGTTTCTTTTTTCTAGGTTAAGCAAACGTTATAACTGTTATTTGTTAGAAAAGATGAATCATATTTACGGCTCTTATATGTCTTTAATAACAGTGGTGGAAGCGGCGTTAACAGCGACGGTTTTCAAGGGATAATTATCCCACTTACCTTTTCACCCTACAAACCCGATTTCAGGATAATGTTTCCGCAAATATCGAGTATTGTTTTTAATAATTTCATGACAAGTAAATAGAAGATTTATCGATAGATTTAAATTTTCTTGTTTGTGTGGTAATAGTACTGTGAGGAGGTATCGTGCGATCTTCGAGACTACTCAATAAATGAGTCAGTGAGACGGTTAAGCGCACGTAATCCAGATACGAGGGCTGATTAATATGTTGTTAGCTCGGTTGTCTGGGATACAGAAGGTATTATGCTGATAGATTATCTTTAAATAGGACAAACAATCATTGGGACGTATTATGCTTCACTTCTGACACAGTTACGGAACATATTATACTTAAGCGCCGCGGAAAGCTTACTAGTTAATGGTGTGTTGTTCCATCAGGACAAAGCTCCTGTTCCTAAGTTTGTCACTGCCATGGTTGTCACTCATAATTGTGGCTTTAAATTGATTGAGCATCCGCCTTATTCGCCTTATCTTGCTCCATCAGACTTTCATTTATTCCCAAATGTTCACAGCTATTTCTGGCACCCACTTTCAGTCCGCTTATTGATCAGCCAAGATAAGGAGTTCTTTCAAATTGGTGTTATTGTTTTAAATACCAGTGACAAAAGTGTATAGATACTGAAGGGGATTATGTAGAAAAATAATGCAAAATGTCTGTTCAAATTCAAACACATCAATACAAGGCTCACACCATATCAATCAGCCCTTATAGCGTATTGTAGATGGCATGATTGCCCGAAATCGGAACAGATGGTCAATGAGCGCTATGGGTTTTTTCGTCTTTTCATTATCATTTAAAAACATTGAAATATTTTATATTTGGACAAATATCCAAATTAGTTTATTTCCAATAGGCGGAATTTTATATATTTTGGGTCCTTTCAATTCTTTTATCAATTAACGTATATTTCGGCATTTTATACATGTCTTAATGAAAAAAGAAATTAAGCAAGCTACAAGTCGGTGTGGTTATCGAGATTAGAAGAAGGGAGGGGATCTCCAACAACACTATGTTGCAGCACCCACAGCAAAATCCCAAAACACCCATGCAAAAAAACACAGAACAGATACCCACAGAAAGAGACGCAAAAGGGACAAGGAACACCTACTCACAACATAGAAACATGAAACATAAAAGACTACACATAAACCAACGAGACCAATGGACAATGGACAACCGGTGCCGCGTAAATAGCAGACGGTGTGGTTATCCTGGATTACGTGCGCACAACCCTCCCACTATTCCGTTTTCCCAGAGGTCTCGAAGAACGCACAATTATGGTGTAAAACAACCTCCTCACTGTTAGATGACCACACACAAACAAGACCGTAAAACACAGGGGTCCAAGCAACACAGATGAATATGTAAATGGATATAAAAAGAGGACGTGCGTAATACAGTCCGTGCTCTGCTGGCTGTAGCGAGCTCATATATGTTATCACCCGAGGAGTCCGACTGACATTCAGAGCACACACTTAAGCGCGATGAAGAAGATCCTGACTACAATCTCAACAGCACTTACATTGGGGCACTAAAATAAGAATCTAGACCTTACAGGAAAATCGAAAGAATATTTAAAATAAATGGAGGGACGTGACATAAACTTATCTTCTGACTTTGAGAATCAAGTATATTGATGTGAATAATCTCAAAAAGTATTTATTGTAAAAGTGAAATTTAGCATCAAATGGCACCACTGAAACATTTGAAAATGTTTTGCTCACATAGGTAATATCTGGATCAAGGTCACAAAGTAAAAAATTATGGTATGTACATAAACGTCATGTTATGAGGAATAGACATGTGAAATATCAAATCTCTATCACTTACCAATCAAAAGGGTTTTTTTATGTGACACACAAAGTGTGACCGTTAAACGGACAAAGTGATCCCTAATGAGTTCAAGAAGATCCTGACGATAATCTCAACAGCACTCACAATAGAGCACAAAATTGAGCATCGACGGACCCCTATCAAGCTAGAGGTGGGACTTGTGCACGGGGGGAGTAAGCATCCCCTGTTTGGCTAGCCGCACCCGCCGTCGATGTTCCCGCCCGAAAATGAAAAAAAATATCTAAGATACATGCACTGTCGGACGTTTTAACTATATAGAAAGTGCAGGCGACCAAGAAAAAAAATGGAGTTCTCTTTTTTAATTTCAGGGTGTTTTCTTTTCTATGAAAAGTAAGCGATTTTAAATTCTGTATAGGATCTATTCCGACGCGTACGGAAATAATACATGCAATAACTTGTTGATGGGATTGTGTAAGAGTCTTTATCTACTTCATTAAATGTTAAACGTCTTCAAATTGAATAAAATCATGTAAGAACAGATAAATTGGCAGCAAGTACCAGACATGCATGTTTCGGTTACTTAATTCTCGTCAGTGATTCTCATATCTAAAGAATGTAATATACCAAAAAAGTATGAAAGTTACTATGTCAAAAAATCATACCAAAAGACGTAGCAGGATTGGTGGAATATGATGCTGCAGGACCAACGTTTTAGAAATTTCAAGAAATTTTGATAACAGAAATTTAAGAATGCGTTGAAGAAACGATCAACCGAAATTGATCGAACTTGGCTACATGCGCCCTCGGGGACTCCTTGTCCACCAGCAGTGGCACTCACCAAGTGGTATAAATCTTAAACGTCTTCAAATTGAGTAGCATCATTTAAGAACAGATAAGTTGGCAGAAAGGACCAGACACGCACGTTTCGGGTACTTAACCCTCGTCAGTGATCCTCGTATCTAAACAATGTAATATGCCAAAAAGGTATGACAGTTACTATGTCGAAAAAGCGTACCGAAAGACGTAGCAGGATGACTTGGATATGATGCTACATCACCCACGTTTTAGAAATTTCAAGAACTTTTGAAACAGAAATGTTAGAATGCGTTAAAGAAACGATCCACCGAAATTGATGTGCCCTTTATCTTTTTTTTTTATTAATTATATTTTGAATAGACATTATTAACATCAAAGAAATACCTATCAGTATGTCAGACAGAATGTTGAATTGAAATTAAGCTCCAAAAGTCTTCCTTATGACTTTTTTAAAATCAAAATGTATTGTCAGGATGTTGGAAATCAGGAGAAAAGAAATCCAAGAGATGATGATATGAAGAGTGAAATGACCTAACTCAACATGACCTAAAATTATGTTCGGGTTGGTAGCTTTCTGATTTATCATTTGTCCTTGGAAGCGAAATGTCTTTCATCCAATATCATGTATAGATTATCATAGAGAAGGATCAGAGGCGTCTAGACGTAACTGGTCAGTCAAAAGGATTAGACCGTGTCTAATGCGCTTCAGATAAGAGCTCTCTATAAAAAAGCATCGTCTGAATATGATATCTATAAGATCCTTTTCAATACAGACAAACAGTTTACATAAAACGCTCATAATTAATATTTTTGGATAATGTGCGCTCAGACCATACTAGAAACTAAAGGGAGCTTGGTTATAATTATAAATGGTTAAAGGATAAACTTCAGTGATTTTAGTTTTATCTATGAATGAAAGTCAAAAACATAACCAAAAATCAAAATCATAATTAATGGCCAAACAAAATCACGAGAAAAACACAGCAATCTAAATATTATGCAAAGCAGGCAAAAAGAATCCCAAAACAAAATTATAGCATGTCACCGGGAAGGAAAGGCCTCTCTCCCAAGCTTGCTAGCAACACCCGTCTCTTAAGCCGTGCAGAAAAAAATCAAATTCAAGGAATTGTTGTCCCCCGCATTTGGGTGTTTGCCTTTAAAGAATGTTAACAGACCCCCCCCCCTTAGTAAGTTCTCATAATATATCTCATATATTATCAACATTCTAAATATGAAAGATTAAGCTCCAAGTAAAGGTCAAAGGGTCCAAACTTTTGTTTTGTTACCAAGGGACAGGGCTTATGAAAAGTAATGTGTATACACATGTGAAACATTTAAGTCCTATCATTTAAAGTACCATCAAAAACTTATGATCAAGGTTGATGTTTTTAAATGTGGGTCAACATCCAAGCACGAGGACACAAGGTCAGAATGTTGTTACCAACAGAAAGGTCTTGTCACAAGGAATACATATGTGAAATGTGAAAGCCCCATCACTTTCCGTTCAAAGTAATGGTCAAGGTAAAAGTTTTTGAAAAGTTTGCCAAACTCACAAGGTCAAAAATTTTGGTCTCCATGGAAAGATCTTTTCACAAGAAATACACATGTGAAATATCAAAGCCCTATCACTTTCCATTAAAAAGTTATAGACAAGGTTATAGTTTTTTGAAAAGTAGGTCAAGTTCCAAGGTCAAGGTCACAAGTTCAAAAATTTTGGTATCCATGGAAAGCTCTTATCACAAGGAATACACATGTGTAATATGAAAGCCCTATCACTTTCCATTCAAAAGTTATGGGCAAGGTTAAAATTTTTAAGAAGTAGGTCAAAGTCCAAGGTCAAGGTCACAAGGTCAAAACTTTTGGTACCCATGGAAAGGTCTTGTCACAAGGAAAACACATGTGAAATATCAAAGCCCTATCACTTACCATTCAAAAGTTATGCACAAGGTTAAAGTTTTTGTGACGGACAGACGGACGAACCGGTTTTAATGTCCCCGCGCTTTCGCGAAAGCGGGGGACAAACAGTAACAACCACCGAATGTGAAAAGGCTCGTATTTAAGGTAGAGCATCCCTCATTTTACCTAAATAACAACTTTTACAACATTTTCATCTCCATATATTCAAAGCTTACGTTAAACCTGATAAACAAACAGAATATAATTCCGAGAACTTAGCCGTATGAACTTTAACATTGGATCTTATGGGAAAAGTATGAAAAATCCCTTTTTAGAGGTGATAAAATGTAACTATAAAAATTTCTTTTCCCAAAAGCATATAAGTTTGATAATCTGAACAATATTCGGAAGAGGAATAAAAGGGTATCCAGGCAAACAATTCTGACCTGAGGGATACTCTACCTCAAAATATCTTTCAACATTATCAACGGATATCAGATATATTTCTTAATTTCTAGTGCATCGTCCACTGCATTATTACACTATTTGTGCCTAGATTTGTATGCTTTATTTGTCGGAGTATTTGTGTTACATTGTTCTGAAATAATAAATATGAAGTGGAATATATTTGTCTGAAATACCTTCGCTATATCAGACAACACTTACCATGCGATAAAAGATTTTCATTTTCATTTTTCACAGAAGTAAAGTTAAGATTTTTTTGAATACTTTATATTCAAATTAAATAATGAAGAACGCGAATCTACAATAACGATGTTCGACAACGCTCGATGAAGCAAATGATAAACGAAAGATGCAGCGAACATGGAGAAATGGCACAGAAAAATTCGAAATATTTATTGAATTTAATCATTTCCTATTCCTTTGAAGAGTTGGCCAAATGTTTCGCACATCCTACATTATCTGTTAATCGACTCTGTCATTTTCACGATCTGTTCAATGTTCAGATGCTCATCAGACAATCAGCATGCATAGACAAGGTAAATGATCATGAATATCTGTTAAAGAATTCTCGCGCTAGCTGTCAAAATCGATTAGCAACTTGAAGATTGCACTCTAAATCAAATTAACAAAAAGATAAATGCCGACTTTTATGTTTATTGCGTGTTAAATCCAAATTATCTATTTCTAATTTTCACAGATCTGCCCACGTTAAAGCTTCAGGCTGCCACGACTCTTATTTTCTTTTTCGAAGTATTATTCAAATACCCACCTGCAAGCGCAAGAAAGGTCTTTGAGTTCACCAATCTTATGTTCCTAAGTAATGAAAAGAATAGAAAAGCCTACACACTGACGAAGCATCAAAGTAAACCAAATGGACTCCTAATGACATGCTGATTCAAGTATCTAATCTGAGTATTGTTTTAAAATATTCCGTCTTAGACATGAAAATACAATCTATATGAAAGGACTTTTTAATGTACTCGTGATTCGTTTTCGCTACCCTAAATTAGCAATAAGTTATGCTGTCTCTGTCAAAATATTAATTATTTCAATAAAATGATCTGGAGGAAAACAGTCAAGCGCGGATAAATCAACGAATTTTTGCTAGGTGATGCTGAAATAGTAATGTAAGCATGTAAACCTTATGGAGTGACATTAGACAAAAAGTGTACATGGGTTATTTCTTTAAAAGGTGTAGACAATTGCCCTGTAAATGTGTAAAATCAATCTGCTTCTAGGGACTTCGGGGACCACGTCTTCACCTTTGACTCATTTTAGACCTCCAATCGTTCTCTGGCTACGTCCCTGCCTCTTTGCAACAAAAGGAATCATTTTTGCTTGACAAATAGTTCAGATAAATCTGAGTAAATTTCTCGACTTTCATAATTTACCTGAAGGAATATGGTTAATTTTAAAGATATATGGATAAATGGAAAATTAATGTTCCTTTTAAAAATTCTTACTTTCCCTACTTTTCCATGAAGGAAAATCTTCCTAAAATGAAACTAACATTGGAATTGTTGTAAATCCCCTCCTTTGTTTTAGCAGAAGATATGAATTATTATGACATCAGAAATGCTAATTCTTGAAGTAAAATCCAGTGCCGTGTGAAAGACGATTAAAAGTTGATGCTTCGTTAACCTCAACTATCATGTATTTACATTATTCCAAAATATGCTGTGTTTAAATTTACTCTTTGTCCATAGTTCATGAAATATGTACGTAGTGTAATAAGTTTTCAAACTATTTAGTATATTTTCACAATATTTTAAAATTTTAAGTCCCATAACTCCGTAACGACAAATCGGATGAACCAAAAAAATATAAAGGCAGCTTCTTCTTCAAAGTCTAACCACAATGTAGAAATATTATGCAACTCCGTTGACGCGTATTCAGGTTATTGCGTTCCATGCGCCTATATTTTGTCCCTAGCTTAAATTATAACCCTCTCCCAATACACATAATTCCTCGGTTATGCGACCAAAAAAAAAACCCGTTACATATGTCAAAGAACATCCTTTCTACTTGGAAGTATACAAAATTTCAAAATATTTTGAACAAAAATAGATTTTTCAATAGAGAATAAGTGTCTTAATTTGTGTTTTGTTACGGGTATGCAACACACAGCAAGTACATTTATCGTACGTGTAATGCGCGTTAGCGCATTTCATGCGATAAATACACTTGCTACGTGATGCTTACCCGTAACAAAACACCAATTAAGACACTTATTCTATATATATATGCAACACAGTTGTCTGTTTCATCTTGTTTTCTGAAATTGCTTTTTCTATGTGAAAGGGCGACGTTAAAATTCATCTAACCGCGGGTTCAGTTTGCAGGTTAGAACAGCCGTCGCAGCATGTTTCTTTAGATCTTATGCATTGTGAAGTGTTAATACACGAATTAAAGCACGTTCCTTTCGATAGTAACATCTGACCTTATAACATTACTTGTGCAAATATAGACGTTTTAACTATTTTAGTATATTTTCACTGTATTTGAAATTTCTAAGTCTCACAACTCCGTAACGAAACATCGAATGAATCTGAAAATCGAAAGGCGGCTTTCTCTGTACACTCTCATCACGATGTATAAATATCATGAAAATCCGTTGCGGCATATTGAAGTTATTGCGTTCCATAAGCGGACCGACAGACGGACGGACTGCGCTATGATACCATTATACGTCCCGTCAAATGACGGGCGTATAAAAAGAGAAAGTTTTAGCATTAAAGATTGGCCTGTCCATATGAATTTATCTGACGTTGACATGTAGGCAAAAGAATCTTGCTTTTCGACTTGGGTTATGGATTGGCAAAATATTCTGAGTATGCATAAAAATTAAAGAAAATCCAATACTCTCTAATTAAGAAAATTGGAAATGACCCAAGCAAACATTTCAGTGAAGATCTTTTTTCCTGCTATTGCATCACTTTAACCCACGTGATTACAGGGGATGTGTAAGATATATCGTGTATATAAAATGCAATTCTAAATGCACTCACAGAACATTCAATAAAAGAGAATAAACGTTATAGAGGGGTATCAAGTGAGAGGTCGCTACTGAATCAAGACGACTTGAACTGACATTTTGATTCAATCAGAGATGCTGCCTTTTTTATGTAAGGACCATGGGACACTAGCACATAAATCAATTATCTTTTTATCTAAATATTTTTCACCCTTTATTGCTTTTAACGCGGGAACTCACGTAATTGATGAAGGCGCGTTACATCAGTGTATTGATTTCGTCTACTACCAGGGGAATTTGGTGGGATATAAAGATAACGTACCTGCACTGCCCCTTGACACTTTTCCGATGGAAACCTTGATATAAACAGTTAAGATCAATTTTCTGATGTGAGGCAAGTATTTATTAAACTGTTGCCTTTTAATAGGGCCTGAGAGTTTACAGGCTGCCTTGGGATTTAGAGAAAATCATTTAATTACAACATGTAACGCCGTTTACGATTTGCTAAAACACCCATCAAACCGACTTGTATTCTGAACTGTTCTATCGTGATAGGTTTATATTTAGATTCAGTTGTTTTATTTTGTAAAAGATGTTTAAAAGTATCGTTCGCCTCGTTGCATTATGTATGCAAATATATTTGTGTATACAAATTTAATTCATATTTTTTATTCAAAATCTGATACATTATCTGAAACTGAGAGATAACTCTCTCATGGTATAGGTCTGTCCTCAGCTGAGTTTAGGTCATGTTTAGAAGTTTTAACTTTTTGAATTTCTGTCTTGAGTGCCACTGATGATACATTGATCGTTGAAATGCGATTATGGTGCATCGTATTATTACTATAGAAAATATCCTACGATAATGACCGAGAAAAGTAAAGATTTTGCTTAGCGAGTTAAAGAAGAACCATTATATTTTGATTTCCTTTTATCGTCAACACTTGTTGACTAAAGAACGATATAAGATACAAAAATTAAATGTAAGAGATATACTTTGAATAAGAAGATAAACCATTCTTTTAATAAACTACTCTATCATACCCCCGTCAAAAAAGTCAGGGGTATATAGTGATGCACATGTCCGAGCTCGCGTGGGTCTGTCCCATCTGCAGTTTCCGTACATGTAAGGGAAAACCATTGCAGATATTATTTTAACGTCTTGTATATAGCTTTTACACTGAGAAATACAGGTCAATATCGAATATGGGTCATGTTGCTAAATTATGTAGACAGTAATGCCCCTTTAAACTTAGAAAAAAAACATAAAAATTCTGTGGTTTTCTGACATTAAATGAAAACTGTCACAGGGAATATATTCATTTCTTCGATATGACTTTTGTTGTGTTAACATGCAGGTTGTTAAAAATCCATAGTAATATACTCTGTTGCTTGTATTGGTACGAATTTCAAAAGAGGTAGACACTAATTTTTGTAAAATTTCCAGAAAGTCTTTACTACTTTATGAAAGCGAAAACCTTGACATAAAAGTTTCGTCGTAATTTGTAAATTTCTAGTATGAAAATCCAAAACATAAGCATAAGATTAAGCATCGACGGACCCCAAGCAAGCTAAAGATGGGGCCAGGTGTCCGGGAGGGGTAAGCATACCCTGCTGGCTAGCCGTACCCACCGTTGATGTTCATGCACAAAAATAAAACAATATATATTAAATACATGCATTGTCTGAAGTTATGTCTATATAGAAAGTGCAATGGCGACAAAGTCAGGAATAATATAGAAGTACCAATGAATATTTCAAATCATCCCGCTTTCTTTAATTTTGAAGATTGTGGAGAAGCTCTTATTCATACGTGTATAAAATAAATCTGCAATAAGAGGCGCACAATTAGTACCCAAGGGGATTCCTACAACCTGCCTGTAGAGATTCTCACCAAATCTTACATAAATGTTATCCAAGAGGAATGAAAAAGCAATACACAGATCACTACATGTCCATGATTTATATTCCGTAGCGGAAAGGAAACCCTTTCATTCAGATGTACAAGTATAAGTGTTCCCCTCTCGATCGTAGAACCATTTCAATCTATCATTATTTTAATCGTGGGGAAGCACGATGTACATATTTGGAAAGTCGTATGAAGGACTCGTACATGTATTGGCTTAAAAAGTTCTAGATTTCAATTTGTCAATCACATCCCCTGAATTTGTAATAGACCGAAATAAGTATACATCATTCCTATTTAGAACACTTTCACAATATTTTGCTGCGTGTTCCGTTATCGCCGTGAGTGCTGACGTAAGATTTCTAGACGAAATTGTAGCTGAGCAGTTGCTAGAATTAGCAATGTATCTAAATTTGTTAGGGGACTCGTGCATAGATATTTGGTGTTTACCAGCTTATGCGTCTTCATTTAGCTGTCATGTAGCCAATTATCATACATGTAAAATGAAGATTGAACTTTTCATTGAAGTTTGATTTCTCTTCATCTCGCTATAATATGATAAACATTATATCTTTGGCCCTTCACATGTCCTCTCTGAATGTCAGTCGGACTCCTCGGGTGATAACATACATAAGCTCGCGGCGGCAGAGCACGGATTGTATTACGTACGCCCTCTTTTTATATCCATTTACATATTCATCTGTGTTGCTTGGGCCCCTGCATTTTGCGGTCTTGTTTGTATGTGGTCATCTGACAGTGAGGAGGTTGTTTTACACCACAATTGCACGTTCTTCGAGACCTCTGGGTAATCGGAAAAGTGGGAGGGTAGAGCGCACGTAATCCAGGATAAACACACCTTCTGCTATTTCCGTGGCAGATGGCCGTCCTAAGTCGGCACCGGTTGCCCATTGGTCTCGTTGGTTTATGTGTAGTCCTTTGTGTTTGATGATTGACGCTCCTTGTCCCTTAAGCGTCTCTTTCTGTGCTTGTCTGCTTTGTGTTTTTGCATTGAGTGTTTTGGGGTTTTGCTGTGGGTGCTACAACCAGGTGTTGTTGAAGATCCCCTCCTTTGTATGATATCAAGTTATGAAAGTTGCATTTTATGACTCATTTTTGACTCATTTTTACTTCTCGTATGTTATAATTTGTGCTATAATTATAAGTACATGTACTAAGGCGTGCGCATAAACTTAAAGAGAGAATCTATCATTAAGAAATCCTAGGACGGGAGAATCTGTACAATTCTGATTAAGAGTACTCTTTTCCCCTAATCTGCTGCAAATTATAACGTGATTGGCTCACATTAGGATCATGTGCACTTTAAGAACGAAAACACTAATCGAAAGGGTAATAACAACTTATTATAATACTCCTTTGGAATGTATAATGTCGAAAATCGCGCCTACAGCGTTATATGGTGGTATGTCATCTAAATAAAAAAAACTGTGATGTGACTAAAGCATTTCATTTAATATGCAGTTGTTGATCGTTCCTTCAACGCATTCTAAATTTCTGTTATCAAAATTTCTTGAAATTTCTAAAACGTCGGTCCTATAGCATCATATCCCATCCATCCTGCTACGTCTTTCGGTACGCTTTTTCGACATAGTAACTTTCATACTTTTTGGCATATTAAATTGTTTAGATTTGAGGATCACTGACGAGGGTTGAGTACCCGAAACGTGCATGTCTGGTCCATGTTGCCAATTTATCTGTTCTTAAATGATGCTATTCAATTTGAAGACGTTTACATTTGTATGAGAAAAACATTGAGATGGCAAGTGTTATTTAAGATAATTTTACTGTAACACAGAGTGCAGTTTTGTACTAATTTAATTTTTTTTTTTATCATAAAGAAACAATTCTGAAATTATTTGATTCTGATGTCGGGTTAAGTGTTTGACTTTCAGTCTCTGATTCAGGTTTGTCCCCTTTCTACACAGAACTGTGAAGAAGAAATATCTCAAAACGAAGATGTACATAGTCACTACAGTGGATCTTACTGACATGAGACAGGGAAAGAGCAAGGACAGCATGCAAGAAAGAAAATATAATGTCATTGGCAACATTCCAACGTTTCGAGAAAAAAAATGAAACATTAAAGACAACACCCCCCCCCCAAAATGAAATTATAAACAATGGGGATCTCAAACAACACAGGTTGCTGCAACCACAGTAAACCCGCCAAAACACCCAGTGCAAAAAACACAGAGCAGATACACACTGAAAGAGACACAAAGGGACACAAGACGTCAACGCACAACACAAACAACAAGCAAAAAGGACTACACATAAACCAACGAGACCAATGGGCAACCGACGGTTATCTGCAACGAAAATAGCAGAAGGTGTGGTTATCCTGGATTACGTGCGCACAACCCTCCCTCTTTTCCGATAACCGAGAGGTCTCGGAGAACGAACAATTTTGGTGTAAAACAATCTCCTATCTGTCAGATGACCGCACACAAACAAGACTGCAAAACGCAGGGGCCCAAGCAACACAGATGAATTTGTAAATGGATATAAAAAGAGGGCGTACGTAATGCAATCCGTGCTCTGCCGGCTGTAGCAAGCTCATGTATGTTGTCACCCGAGGAGTCCGATTGACTCTTATTTCCTCTTGCAGTGTTGAGTAGTTAAATTCGTTCTCTTTTGTAAGCGTATTTATTACTTATTTCCAACTCTGTCGCCTTAAAGAAGCTTTTTAGCACTTTATCAATTTCACATCATGAATTATATTTTGCTATTTCGGAAACTTGTCATTTAATCCAAAATGATCATCGCAATTAATATGTACATCTTAGCACTATCCCTCCAATGCTATTTTTAACATGAAAAAAAGGAATAAAAGAAAAGAAAAAAGATTTTATTTGAATATGCTACTGAATTGACCCTACAGTAAATTTGGAGCCGCACATTCTCTGCAAAGTAAATGCACAAATTTAAATTCAAACAAATAAAACCAGAGGGCGCTACTGAAATGAATTTTAGCTGTGTTTGAAAATTGATTTGGTTAGGAGCATCACTAATAAGGATTATATATCCGAAACACGTGTCTGGTGCATAATAAACTAGCTTGAAATTTTCTTCAAGAAGATATAAAGTTAGAACACTTACGTATTATTGAAGGATGTCATGGTTTTAAATGATGCTATTGAATTTAAAGACGTTTAACATTTGAACTACTTGGTGAGTGTCACTGCTGGTGGACCAAGAGTCCCCGAGGGCACATGTAGCCAAGTTCGATTAACTTCGGTTGATCTTCTGTCTCTTCAACGCATTTGAAATTGTCTGTTACAAAATTGCTTAAAATTTCTAAAACGTGGGTCCTGTAGCATCATATCCCACTTATTCTGCTACGTCTTTTGGTACATTTTTGGAAATAATTTTCATACTTTTTGGCCATATTACATTGTTTAGACTAAGGATCACTGACGGGGGTTTAGTACCCGAAACGTGCATGTCTGGTCCATGTTGTAAATGTATCAGGTTTTAATTGATGCTATTGAATTTAAAGACGTTTAACATTTGAACTACTTGGTGAGTGTCACTGCTGGTGGACCAAGAGTCCCCGAGGGCACATGTAGCCAAGTTCGATCAACTTCGGTTGATCTTCTGTCTCTTCAACGCATTTGAAATTTTCTGTTACAAAATTGCTTGAAATTTCTAAAACGTGGGTCCTGTAGCATCATATCCCACTCATTCTGCTACGTCTTTTGATACATTTTTGGACATAATTTTCATACTTTTTGGCCATATTACATTGTTTAGACTAAGGATCACTGACGAGGGTTTAGTACCCGAAACGTGCATGTCTGGTCCATGCTGTAAATTTATCAGGTTTTAAATGATGCTATTGAATTTAAAGACATTTAACATGTAAGAGAAAGGATACCTTGTACGTAAATTGTACGGACCACATTGCATGAACGTTGACCTCATTGTTGAATAAGCCGTCGAAATAGATTTACAATCAACGAAAACAAAAGCTGCAGATATTAAAATGAATAAAATACATAATGATGTTTCGCCTCCTTCAGCACAATTAAATTCTACTAAGCATCCTCCTTCATAAGATTTTTCTATTGTTAATTCGTTATAATACATGTTGTTATGCAAAAACACAAAAGACGAGAATAGTATGAGACGAAAAAGAGACATACGACATGTAAACATCAAACACAAAAGACTACACTTAAACCGACGAGACCAATGGGCAAATGGTGCCGTTTTTGGACGTGAATACATGTACATGTAGTTGGTGAGGACATGACTTTAACTATTTGGTTGTTCTAATTGGTCATATACAAGTACATATAGCCATGCATTGAGTAACCCCCTTTAAGCAACTACATATACTACTATTGATATATACTGAGGGTATTTAGTTTTGTATTGCCTTCATTTTAAAATTTACGCTTTAATATGATCTTCCTTTTGCAACAACCACTATATAAAGCTCACGACAAAAATTGGCATTTCCTCGATTTTTAAGTTATCATTTATGACGATCCAGTATGTTGTAATCACCTGTCCTGTATAGAACCTGATTGCTCAGATAAGGACAATGTGAATGAAAAACAAATAACCCGGAACTGAAATCCAAATATCACAGTCAACAAGCATACAAGTTCTTGGAAATCAAAACAGGGGAAATAAAAGCAGGATATCTTTAATTCACCCTATTCATTTACAAAAACACCCAAAGTATGTCTTCTCAAGATATGATAGCAAGAAAAAGTGAAGTGTTCCAGTGATATTGCTCCTTGAGAACATTTAAAACAAATTTCAAAGCACCAAACATGTTATTTGGTTCATAGTTAATTCTTTATAGCAGTGCAATTTTAAGTCATCCCAAATTCATTTTAGTAAAAACTATGATTAAAAAAGAGTAAGTGGTGTTGCTAGGATTTTAACATCCTTAAATCTCGACGATCTCAAATGATAACATGTCAAGTTAACAAAAAAGTAAATTGTTAGATTATGTCAAATTGATAAAAGACCATAACAAAGCTTCTTAAGGACGACAGAGACTATCGTTGATATTATAGCGAGATGGATACTACAAAAAAGTGATATCAGCAAGATAGTAATCAGTCGTCCGACAATAATTAACACAGATTGCCAACAAACAATTCACAAACAGATGACATGGTCATCCAAGGACAAAGGACTGGAGCACAAGACGTCTGAAAGCACTCAAGTAAACGTTAGGCTCTAATCATAAGCATCCTTTATTTTCATTAACGGTCTTTCAGTCGGAGGACCCTATATCAATTAACTCTGATTTTATATGGAATGGGAAAACAGTCCTTGATTTTAATCAGGTAATTGTTCCCAGAATATCTGAGACAGCCTTTAAACCAATTAATCAATTAAGATTGGATTTAAGAAATTCGTAAATGGAGAAATATATTTGCTAGTCGTCTTGTTATAAATCTATGTCAGGAAGGGAAAAGAAGAGAATGTACGAAGTAAACTTATTTGATAGACTGAAAGGGATATTATTAAGTCTATAGGAAGATCGAACGCCGAAAAATCTAATTTCCTTTCACGATCAACATACATTCATTTCATGAATATAAATTCATTTTGACCTTGAATCGTCTCATACGAGACAGAAATGAATTGATCGACAATTGAAGTGATTATTTGATTTAAGTTTAGTATCAATAAATATCTCAATTGATAAAGAGAAATTAAAAAAATCACTATAAATCTCCTCCTATTCTTTTTGTCCCCCACTTTCGCAATAACACTGCGACTGAAAAAACTAAATTCGATCATTCAAGACCATAATGTTGCCAATAATAGGTACAGTTTTCTTCCCACTCGTATACGTTTCATAACACCATACTGGTTTTATTACTTTAAAGTACAAGTTGCAGAACATGTGCCAAAAGTTCCGAATATTAAGACGTTCATTAATTAACGCGGATAATGTCTTCTTATGAAGTACCAGTATGAATGATACATGTAAATGCAAAAAATATTCGAGTTTATAACAGGGAATCCACATGATTGTTATCGATCATGCTGGCACTGAGGATGGAAATTGGTTACTATGCATACACCTTACAAAAACTGCAATATCACCCCCAAAAATGATTCTGGAATGAAGATTTGTTTCTTATCCTTGTGTGTTATGTATTTTTATAACATAATGTAAACCGAACTTTCTCACGAGAAAAGAAAAAGCTGACAAAAAAACGTGACAACACAGCATATTTAGATACACTAAGAACAACAGATATAGATACAAATCTTGCCTTTTTAAAATTCAATATCGTTTTTTTTTATTGATAGGGGCTTTATATTATATTTTCCATGTCATATTTCTGACGACTATCTCAGAACGGAGGTGATCTCCAACAAGACCCTGTTGCAGCACCAACAGCAAAACACCAAGACATCCGATGCAAAAACACAAAAGACACAGTATGACACGGAAACGAGACATACGACATGTAAACATCAAACACAAAAGACTACACATAAACCGACGAGACCAATGGGCAACCGGTGCCGAGTTTGGACGGCCATTTGTCACGCAAGTAACAAATGGTGTGGTTATCCTGGATGACGTGCGACAACCCTCTTACTTCTCCAATTACCCACAGGTCTCGAAGAACGTACAATTATTTAAGATGACCTCACAATCACAAGACCGCAAAACGTAGAGGCCCAAGCAGCACAGATGAATATGTAAATGGATATAAAATTAGGGCGTTCGTAATACAGTCCGTGCTCTGCCGGCTGTAGCGAGCTCATGTATGTTATCACCCGAGGAGTTCGACTGACATTTTGAGAGGACAAGTTGTCTTCTCTAAAGAGGTTTGGACAGGGCCCGTAATGTAGTCCCGTCGTCACAGTCAGTCAGAGTGCAAGTCTCTAGGATGCGCTGGTACAAGACTGTAGATTGATCAAGTACCAAGCCTAGTGTCCGTCTGGTGACATTAGGATCATATCCACGGTATGAAAGGCGTTTGGTGATTCTGGCGCATTCTCGATGGTTATGCTTCCTACCTTTGATCCTTCTAATTTTGTTTATCATATCACCATAAAAGACAGGTTGTGTAATACCCAAAGTAATGCACTCTGTTGCGTGTATAGATCCGAATTTTATAAGAAGTTGACTGTAATTTTTGTAAAATTTCCAGAAAGTCTTAACTTGTTTATGAAAGCTGAAACCTTAACCAAAACTTTTTTTGGTAATTTGTAAATTTCTACTGTGAAAATCCAAAACATCAGTACATGCTCTAGCGTACCGGATGAGCTGTGTAATGTAAATGCCGGAACATCACCGTCAAGCCAGTCACAAACACTCACAATAAAGCACCAAATTGAGCATCGACGGACCCCTAGCAATCTAGAGGTGGAACAAGGTGCCCATGAGGAGTAAGCATCCCCTGTTTGGCTTGCCGCACCCGCCGTCGATGCACGAAAATAAAAACAATATCTATAAAACGTGCATTGTCTGAGGTTATGTTCATATAGAAAGTGCTATGGCGACCATGCAAGGGAAAAGCATTTAAAACACTCACTGTCAATACCCATCACGGGAAACTTTTGTATGAACTCCACACAGCAAAGGGCATAAGTATGACACAAATGAGATAAAGATTATCCTGACGACAATCTCTACAGCCCTTACAATAGAGATGATGAAATGTCATATTTATGTTTCGAATGAAAGGTCATTCAGCTTAATTTGTCTGTTCTTTGAACCAGTTCAATACTTTCTTTAAAAATTTCCTTTCTTTGCTGCAAAAACTATTTACTTCTCATTGCAGGTGTATAATTTTTGGTTTTGTGAATGAATTTGTTCACATATTAAAACAATCCAGTGAAATACTGTTTTAAGTGTTAATCTATTAAATGCACCGTGCACAAATAGCCAAAAATAAATATGCTGAAAGAACTACGACATCGCATATTTACATATGAAAACATTGTTTTCAATGATTGGAATAGTCTGAAAAGGAAAGTATCTCCCGCATGACCACCGTGCACTTACCAAGCGGAACAAATCAACAAGAAAGCGATACAAAATTGACCTCTGTCAAAACTACAATCCGCAACACGAAACAACAATTTGCACTAGAAAATCGTATAAAGCAGACTTACGCAAACATTTATAACAACCCATTAATAAAAGGAGAACAATATGCAACCGGTGCCGACTTGGAATGCCATATGCTATAAGCTAATTGTGTCGTTACCCTCCCACTTATCCGCATACACAGAGGTCTCCTCATAGACATAATTGCTGTATAAACATAATACTTCTCACTTCAGGAATACGCAAGTGTTCCAACTCTATACCTTCTGAAGAAAATTTCAAACCGATTTATTATGCACACGACACTCATCAGTGATGAGTTGAAGCGGCGGGTGTTGCATGCAAGCAGGAGATGCTTACTCTTCCTGGGAACATTGTCTCACTCTCAAATCGGGAGTCCGCTTCTTTTCATGTGGTGGAGGTTTTTGTTTGGTTTCTGTTTTATCCTGATTTTGTATGCCTTCGGTTTCTGATTTTCTGAATTATCGATTTTATGCTATACAGGGATATGGTCATTATCCATATTTGTCATGCTTCCACCAAAGTGATTTTTGATACAGCCAAAATTCATTTTAGTAGCGCCGTCTGGTTTTTGTGCAATTTGCAAGAGAGTGCGCGGCTTCAAATTTTCTGTACGGTTGATTCAGTAGCATATCTTAATTAAATAAATGTTCAAAATACCATAGCAGGGATGTCAACCTCTTTTTAGTTTGACGATATTTTTGTATGAAATGACAAGCCTCCGAAATAACAAAATAATATTAAAGACGTCGAATTGATAAACTGCCAAAACAAAGGTTACATCACAAACAAGATATATGGTTAAAGTAAAACACCGATGGCTAAGTTTCTCCCTGCATATGCAACTGCAAAACGAAAAAAAAACGTAACTAAATTTGATCACTCAAGACGTTAAATTAGCAACAGTGCATGGATCTTTTCTTGCTTGTCTGATACAAATTTTGTTTATTACATCACACTGCGTTTTATTACTTTAAAGTACAACGTGCAGAATAACTGCCAATGACGACCAACAATTCAGACTGCCAAAATATCCATTAATTAACGCGCATCATGTATTTAATAAAGGCTCAACACGAGTAATACATTTGATACATATTGGGGTTTATAACATAGAGACGGTACAAGCTCGTGAATGATCATGCTAATACCTTTAATTGAATGAGGGGATCTCCTACAAATCGTGGTTGCAGAACACCCCCCACCCCGTTTGTGAATACACTGAGCACCCGAGCACATAAAAGAAAGGAGGGGATCTCCAACAACACCTAGTTGCAGCATCAACAGCAACCTCCCAAAACACCCAGTGTAAAACACAAAAATGACACGCACAGAAAGAGACGCAGTAGTACATTGAACGTCAAATCACAGAAAAACATAAAACACAAATGACTACACATAAACCAACAAGACCAATGGGTAAACGGTGCCGACTTAGGACGGCCATCTGCCTCGTCAGTAGCAGATGGTGTGGTTATCCTGGATTACGTGCGCACAACCCTCCCACTATTCCGATTACCCAGAGGTCTCGAAGAACGTACAATTGTGGTGTAAAACAACCTCCTCATTGTCAGATGACCACACACAAACAAGACCGCAAAACGCAGGGGCCCAAGCAACACAGATGAATATGTAAATTGATATAAAAAGAGGGCATGCGTAATACGACTTGTGCTCTGCCGGCTGTAGCGAGCTAATGCATGTTATCACCCGAGGAGTCCGACTGACATTCAGAGAGGACAGGTGGTCGGGGCCCTGTCTTCTCTAAAGAGGTTTGGACAGGGCCCGTCATGGAGTCCCGTCGTCACAGTCAGTCAGCGTGCAAGTATTAAGGATGCGCTGGTACAAGACTGTAGATTGGTCAAGTACCAAGCCTAGTGTCCGTCTGGTGACATTAGGATCATATCCACGGTATAAGAGGCGTTTGATGATTCTGACGCATTTTCGATAGTAATTCTGTCTACCTTTGATCCTTCTAATTTTGTTGATCATGTCACCATAAAATGCAGGTTGCGAAATACCCAAAGTAATATACTCTGTTGCTTGTATGGGTCCGAATTTCAAAAGTAGTTGACAATAGTTTTTGTAAAATTTCCAGAATGTCTTGACAAGTTTGTGAAAGCGAAAACCTTGACCTAAAAGTTTCTTTGTTATTTGTAAATTTCTATCATGAAAATCCAAAACATCAGTACATGCTCTAGCATACCGGATGAGCTGCGAAATGTAGATACCATAAGACGGTAATCTAGGAACATCACCGTCAAGCCAGGGAAAATTTACTATATTGAATCCAAAGTCATCTCTTTTGTCATACACCCTTGTATGAATCTCTCCATTAATAATTTTGATATTCAGGTCCAAAAATGGTGTTTCTGTGTTTGTGACGTTCGCCTTGTTTAGAGTCAGTTCCTGTGGATAAATGACATTTTTATACTTTTCAAAAACAGGATTGTCGATAGTAAGGATATCATCCAGGTACCTAGAAGTACCATTGAAACATTTCACATCATCATGTTTTCTTTGTTTTTGAAGATTTTGGATAAATTCTTTTTCATACGTGAATAAAAATAAATCTGCAACAAGAGGCGCACAATTAGTACCCATAGGGATCCCTACAACCTGCTTGTAGAGATTCTCACCAAATCTTACATAAATGTTGTCCAAAAGAAAGGACAAGGCAATACAAATGTCACTACATGTCCATGATTTATATGATTTGTATTCTGTATTGGAAAAGAAACCCTTTGATTCAGATGTACAAATATAAGTTTTACCCTCTCGGTTAAAGCACCATTTAATGAGTTTGGACAATTGATCATTAATCTTATCGTGAGGAAGCGTGGTGTACATATTTGAAAAGTCGTACGAAGAAATCGAATTGGCTTGAAAATTTCTCGATTTCATTTTGTCAATCACATCCCCTGAATTTTTAATAGACCAAAATAAGTTTACATCATTCCTGTTTAGAACAGTTTCACAATATTTTGCAACGTGTTCCTTTATCACCGTGAGTGCTGACGTCAGATTTCTAGACAAAATTGTAGTTGAGCAGTTGCTAGAATTAGCAATGTATCGAAATTTGTAAGGAGACTTGTGCAGTTTTGGTATGCAGTATAGTGTAGGAAGATCCAGTTTAGAAATAGGGATCTTGAATGAAGAAATTTCACTGTTGTGTCTGTTCAAAATGTTAGGAACACTTTCATTGCTTTTGATATAAGTGTTTGTAGACGAAAGTTCCGAAACCAAAGTTGATATGTAGTAACGTTTTCAAATGATTATGGTGTTGTTGGCTGCTTTGTCTGCAGGAGCGAAGACATATTTTTCGTGTAAATTGCGTAATTTGGATTTGAAATATCTTTCAGATTTAGAACTTGGATTTTCGAAAAGATGAGGATTTTTGTGGAAGTTATCTATTCGAATATCGGTAATGTCCAATATGAGGTTCTTCCAGTCATTCAGAGAATGTGATTCGACCCCTTCCGATTTACACCATTTTTTTGTATAGTTATCTAAGGCTTCCTTTAGTTCTTCGCGACATTTGATAAAATCTATCTTGGATGGAATTCTGTACTTAGGTCCTTTCTTGAGAAGACCGCGGAGCTGCCTGTCCTGGATAATTGAAAAGTCACCTGTTACAATATGGCCAGCTGGTTTATAAAGGTATTCAGAATTTGCACACTCTCAAGAAGTAGGACTTGATTCAAGAATTTTAGGATCTGATGTTACTTTATTGTAGTTAAATACGAAATTTCGAATAGGTTTTTTATACTTGTAACAAATAAGAGGAGGTTCAAAATTCTCAAAATATTGAGGAATAGCACTTTGGACGCGATGATCCCGAAAAATATTAGAGATGTTAAGAAGATCGAAACCTTTGTTAATAAATGGAATTTTTATGAATCGTCTTCTAAGGGGAATGTTTTTAATGACAGGAAAAAGTTTATTCTGCGCGAATGCAACAATGATATTAAGTTTGAATCAATCAGTATTTCTTAAGAATGCAACCTCTGCTTCATCCAAGACAGATTTCAATTGAACTGCTGGTATTGATGAGAGAGCATGAAGCAGTTCATGTCTGCCGCCGTTTCGTGCAATTATAAGTAGATCTCTGAGGGTACGATGTATTCTAGCTCTGTTTCTAAGGTTTCTGTTTCGCCTTTTTCCGTGTGACCTAAACTTTCGTTTAGCGTCAGGGCGGATTGAAAAGACATTGATCTTTGTCGAGGTCGAGGAAATATTTCCTTGTCCGTAAATTTGATCGTTTAAACCAAGGGGGTACGCAGTTTGTAATTTAGTGATCCAGACAAGTTCAGCTTGTAGTCGGCGTTTTTTAATTTCAGTTTTACTTAGATTTTTGAGTTTTGGGAAAGACTGAACTGGAGTAATACTTAAATCCGAAATTGAATGTTTATATTTGAAGAAGTGATGGTACAGGAAATTTCTGTGCTTTTTGTGACGCGAGTTTCTTATCTGATATGAATGATTTCGAAAACGAGATTTTAAGGACTGGCCTGTTTCCCCTACATATTGGGCGCCACATCCCCTGGCGTTTCATGTAATAACATAAATGACATCTTGATACGATCAATCAACGTCGCTATCAATCTCGATCTTAAACGTATGCCCATTAACACTAGATGTAATCGTGGAATTGCAATTGATGAGCGGACAAATGGATCATCTCTTTCCATTGCACTGGCGAATGGTTGAGAACCCTCTGTGTTTGTTGTTAAATGTAGAGCCTGCAGATGGAGTAGTAGGTGTAATACGTCTGCGGGGTATAAATTTAAGAGGTGATAGATGTACTCTGGGTGAGGTAAAAAGTTGATTACTGTTAAATGTCGATGATGGTAACGTGACTGTAGTGACAGAGGGTAATCTCAAAGGTTTTAATTTTATACGAGGCGACCTTAGAAATGCCATAATGAAATAATCGAGGATAGAAAGATGAATTAAGATCCTGCGGAGAAGATACTACAACACAGTCAAGTTAGAGAACGATTTGGAAATAAAACACTTCAAACATCGGGTCGCGGGGAATTGTATTACCAACTCCACACTGCAACACGAAATAAGTGTAGATATAAAAGAAAGGAGGGGATCTCCAACAACACCTAGTTGCAGCATCAACAGCAACCTCCCAAAACACCCAGTGTAAAACACAAAAATGACACGCACAGAAAGAGACGCAGTAGTACATTGAACGTCAAATCACAGAAAAACATAAAACACAAATGACTACACATAAACCAACAAGACCAATGGGTAAACGGTGCCGACTTAGGACGGCCATCTGCCTCGTCAGTAGCAGATGGTGTGGTTATCCTGGATTACGTGCGCACAACCCTCCCACTATTCCGATTACCCAGAGGTCTCGAAGAACGTACAATTGTGGTGTAAAACAACCTCCTCATTGTCAGATGACCACACACAAACAAGACCGCAAAACGCAGGGGCCCAAGCAACACAGATGAATATGTAAATTGATATAAAAAGAGGGCATGCGTAATACGACTTGTGCTCTGCCGGCTGTAGCGAGCTAATGCATGTTATCACCCGAGGAGTCCGACTGACATTCAGAGAGGACAGGTGGTCGGGGCCCTGTCTTCTCTAAAGAGGTTTGGACAGGGCCCGTCATAAAGAGACGTAAACTACCCCCCACCCAATCCGACGTCAAAAGAAAGGATTTCTTTAACCAATACCCGGTTACAGTACCCACAGCAAAACTCTCCAGAGTAAGAACACATAAAATAGATATATCATGCAACAGTGAGATAAAGAAGATCCTGACAACAATCTCAACAACACTCACAATATGGCACCAAATTGAACATCGACGGACCCCTAGCAAACTACAGGTGGGACAAGAGACACAAATGGACGAGGAACACCATGCACTACTTCAAAACACCTAACATAAAAGACAACATATACAGCAATGAGATCAATGGACAATTAGTACCGACAGTCATATTTTAAATAGAAAAATGAGTGGTTATACGGACTACGTGTGCGAAACCCTTACATTCTACAGTTACCAATGAGTCTCAATGAACGCGCAATTGCTGTGTATAATAAACATCACCGGACCTCACAAACAAAACAGCAAGACGTTAGACCCAAGCAACGCAAAGACGAATATGTAAGTGGATATATAAAATGGATATCATCGACAGGCCAAGGGCTCTTGAAAATCCAACATTTTCTCTTTTATTTGATACACTCGTATGCATTACTCGGTTTCAAAATATGCATCTTCTGTTTTTGTTGTGTTTGCTTTGCTGATTGTTAATTCTTATGGATAAACATACTTATATTTTTTTCAAAACCAGGGTAGCAACCGTCAGAATAGAACCAGGTAGTTGTCAAGGGGATCTCTACAACCTTGTCGTATAAATTTATGAATGTCAAATTTAAATTTAAATGAGTTAAAGAATGTCCTGATGGTAATCTCAACAGCTCTCACTTTAAAATAAATGTTTCCAGATAGGAAGAATTTTTTTTCAATTTTTGTCCATGATGTGTTTCCTTTGACGTCTGGGCAGAAAATAAACCCTTAGTTTCAGATTTACAAATATACATTAAAGGTTTCCTTTAAAAATAACTTTCCTCCATAAAAGCCCATCTTTATCACAATATCACTTAATGAATTTAAACAATGAATCGTTAATACCTCGGGTGAAAGCGTGGTTTACATATTAGAGAAATCGTATGAAAAAATGATACTGACTTTGAAATGTAGAAAGACGTCAAAATACATGTAACATTTATCAGTCGCATTATCTAAATGAGTTCAGGTGAGTCCCTACTCACAGATTTAACAGATGGAATTTGTATTTTAGGGTTAATGGTTTTATCCTAAACACTTTGGTCTTAAGAAGAAACAAAACACAGACATAGATATGTAATTTTTATTTCATCAAAGATACAGTACTCTATAGAAAGGTGCCCTTTAACATTAAGATTAAGGAATATCAAATATCTAGCATATGCTTTTGAAACCTCCAAATTCAGTTATGATTTCATAATGTTTATTTCTTTTGTTTTATTTTATGATAAAAAGTCATATAGAAGAAATTTAATACATTAAATAATATTCAAACATAGATATGAGTATGATAAGTCTCCAAACATAAGGATACCCCCTTATAATTTCATTACATCTTTTACCAATGATTTATACTGAATCCAACTTTTTGCAGAAAAGAACAGATGATTTTTTTTTTCGTTTTGCAATATTTCATAAAATTATGTACGTAGATGAAGAAAAAACCACATACAGGTACACAGTTCTATAAATGATCAAGATATGGCCCAAAACATAAAAGTACCCTATGATAATTTCATTGCATTTTCAACTAAGAATATACAGTATATCCCACTTTTTGCATTAAATACCAGATGGAAGTTCTTCATTTTGCATTATGTCATACTGCAATGTCTATAGATGGTGAAAAAAATCATATAAAGGTAAACGGTTTATAAATGATCAAGATATTGCTCCAAACATAAGGGTACCCCATTGTAATTTCATCGCTTTTTTCAACTAAGAATGTATCGGTACTATATCCATCTTTTTGCGTAAAATATGTGATTGAAGTTCTTCATATTGCATCATTTCATGTTTGCAGATGAAGAAAAAAAATAACTTACAGGTATACGGTTTTATAAATGATCAAGATATCGCTCTAAACATACTGGGTAGAAGGAAAACCTATAACGGTTCGAGTAGGGATCCACCTTAAAGAAGATCCTGACGACAAACTCAACAGTACTTACAATAGAGCATAAAATTAAGCATCGACGTACAACTGACAAAGACAATGCGTTTTCTATGTCTGAAATATGCAAGTCTGGTGCACAATTTTCACAAAGCTCAATCTTGACATAGATGGATTACTCTCTTGTTCGAAAAGAAAATTTAAAATTCCATATAACGTTTGCATTACTCTGGTCATAGGATTTATTCATCAAAAAGCCTTGCAATAAGACCAGTCTAGCATTGTACACTTTGATAAATTTAAAAATGTAATTTTTTGTTATTGGTTTTCATGGGTCATGTTGAAAATGGACTGAACAGAGTTTACGAGCAAAACGAAAATCATTTCATTACAATGAAAGCGGAGCTGAATTTGTAAACACTTGCCTGTGTTGTTATTGTTTGTAATGGGGCCCCATTGGTCTTCTTCAATGTGTTCTCTAGTGTTAAATGTCGTTTTTGGTGTTTGGCCTTTTTCTCAGTGTTTAATGTCGTTTTTTATCTTTTCATCTGTGTTAAATTCGTCTTTGGTGTTTCGCCTTTTTCTCAGAGTTTAATGTCGTTTTCTGGTGTTTGGCCTTTTTTCAGTGTTAAATGTCGTCTCTGGTGTTTGGCCTTTTTCTCATAGTTATAATGTCGTATCTAGTGTTTGGACTTTTTTGTCAGAGTTTAATGTCGTCTTTGGTGTTTGGCCTTTTCTCAAAGTTTAATGTCGTCTTTGGTGTATGGCCTTTTTCTCAGAGTTTAATGTCGTCCTTGGTTTTTGGCCTTGTTGTCAGTGTTAATGTCGTCTTTGGCGTTTAGCCTTGTTGTCAGTGTTAATGTCGTCTTTGGCGTTTAGCCTTTTTCATCAGTGTTTATGTCGTCTTTGGCCTTTTTATCTGTGTTTATGTCGTCTTTGGTGTTTGGCCTTTTATCTGAGCTTATTTCGTCTTTGGTGTTTGGCCTTTTTGTCAGTGCAAATATCGTCTCTGGTGTTTGGCCTTTTTAACCGTGTTTATGTCGTCTTTGGTGTTTGGCCTTTTTATCTGTGTTTATTTCGTCTTTGCTGTTTGGCCTTTTTATCTGTGTTTATTTCGTCTTTGGTGTTTGGCCTTTTATCTGTGTTTATGTCGTCTTTGGCCTTTTTATCTGTGTTTATATCGTCTTTGGTGTTTGGCCTTTTTATCTGTGTTTATGTCGTCTTTGGCCTTTTTATCTGTGTTTATGTCGTCTTTGGTGTTTGGCCTTTTTATCTGTGTTTATGTCGTCTTTGGTGTTTGGCCTTTTTGTCCGTGTTTATGTCATCTTAGGTATTTGGCCTTTTTATCTGTGTGTACGTCGTCTTTGGTGTTTGGCCTTTTATCTGAGCTTACGTTGTCTTTGGTGTTTGGCCTTTTTATCTGTGTTTATGTCGTCTTTGGTGTTTGGCCTTTTTAACTGTGTGTATGTCGTCTTTGGTGTTTGGCCTTTTTATCTGTGTTTATGTCGTCTTTGGTGTTTGGCCTTTTTATCTGTGTTTATGTCGTCTTTGGTGTTTGGCCTTTTTATCTGTGTTTATGTCGTCTTTGGTGTTTGGCCTTTTTATCTGTGTTAATGTCGTCTTTGGTGTTTGGCCTTTTTAACTGTGTTTATGTCGTCTCTGGTGTTTGGCCTTTTTATCAGTGTTTATGTCGTCTTTGTGTTGTTTTTTTTTGTTTTTGTTTTTTTTTTTTTGCAAAACAAGAGTAACTATTTCGGATATTTGGACTATTGAATGAATATTCTGTTTCATACTATTATTTAAAATATATTAATTATAGTAATCAACGTATGATATAATTTTGAGGATGCCATAATATTGATTACTACGTATCAAAAAGAAAGGCTCAGGATAATCTGACTTGAATTGATATAGTATGTTAAATTATCTATTTCCTATCTTGTAATGAATTTGAAGACGTTAAACATTTGTCTATGCAAAATAATCAACTGGGCTGAATAACGTACTAAAATAGAAAGGGTGTTAGTCAACAAAATGATAATCGTTTAATCTAACGTTAACAATGACGAGGACGTAGCAAAATCAAAACGAGAGAGACTATTTGAGATATTAAACGTATGTTAATAGTTTATTTTTTATTCAGGCAATTATATTGGTTTCTTGTGTTCTTCTAGAGTACTGATGGACTTTCAGTTTTCAAAGAAAGAATCCAGATTCATGGGAGCTGAAATCGTAGGTTAAGTTAAACGTTGATTTATTTTGAATTTATGTATAAAGGAATGATATCTACTTGGACTGAAAACCTCTTGAACAAAAACGAATACAATATGATGGGGATAAGACGACATTTTTCTACTTACTTATCTGAGCCTAAAATCTCATCTTTGTCTGAAATCGTCCACTGACCACGAGGAATATAGCTTCTGTAATCTTGTTCGGTCTAACGTCAATTCGTTCTAAATCACAAAATCAAATAACAGTAACTCGGAATAATCTCACTATACTATTAGACTTAATTACAAAGATTACGAGGCGCTTACACCATTATGAGCTCATGATGCCTAGACGTCGAGAGAAATTGATGATTTTTATCGAATCTCTGTCGAGGTACTAGGTTTGTAAACAGCTTTCTTTATAACGTTAATGGCGGGAGTCAACACATTTTGCCGACCACTACTAGTCCCATGCCGGCTAGATGTTTATTATCTGTCGCGTAGGAAAAGAAAATTAATTCCTCTCACCCTCCTAAAAATGCATATCTGATGCTAGATAAAACCGAAAATTTGTTGGCAAATTGACTGCCACATGCATGGATGGATAACATTGATTAGATATGGAAATAGCTTCATTATCATTTATTAATCGGATTTCCTTCATATTGTTTACCTTACACATCGTCTTAGGTTAGACAGTGGTAACCTTTGTCTACGAAAATGTAATATCAATGCAAATAAGCCGGAATATTGCGATTATACAGTACAGTAAACCCTTCGATTTCTACGATAATTCCGTTGTAAAACTTCTATCAATACTGTTTATTGCAAGAAGTTTTCTATAAAAAAGGTTAGGCTCGAGGAATTTCAATTTCTGAATGAATTTAATTTGTTTCTACATAGAAAGGAATTTTGCAAGTTTTCGATGTCTTTATTTCATGATATCCGCCTATCTTATTCTGTAAGTTTTAAGTTATTTTTTCCTTACCAAAAGCCAAGATTGCACTTTACAAAATCAAATTCTCCATTTATAAAATGGACAATTCGGTATTCAATGAAATTGTGAATACAAAATAAGATTTACCAAACATACATGTACACCACAGCAACCTCACCACACCACAGTACCCTCACCACGCCACATTACCCTCACCACACCACAGTACCCTCATCTTCTTATGCGATACCAATCTCCAAATCAGTTTGTACATGTAGCTCAAATTATCTGTTGAAAATGCTGAAAAATAGAACTTTTCCTTGCCGGAACTTGACAGATCAAATATTTCTTTTTTATTACATGTACGTCCAAAAGATTCCACCCTTGTATATTACTTTCTACTGCCCTAAACCTGACCTGTATGAATGTGTTTTCTAATGATATATACAGAAGTAAACAGTCTGGCACATTCCAAACCTCTTTGATTGCTCTTCATGCCAATGCTATTCACCTCAGAGTTTTCGATAATTTGATGATTGACTAGTTTATGAGCAATAGCTCAAATGTCTGCCAGCAGGTGATATGTCGGAAATGGTCAATCATTCAGCTATCAACTGATATGTCCACGGTCAGGAAGCCAAGAACGGACCTAGGCTTCATTAAGTGGCACGTAGGTGCAATGAATAGATTATCCCCTACACCCCGAAGTTTTATTCACGTAACAATTGGTGTAATTATTACTCTTTGTTAACGGATTCTTTGCGACAATGGGGATGAAACATTGTTTTCATATGCCCCTCAGGTAAAAGCATTTTAAGAGATAAGTAATATTGTTATTCTTTATTTTCGCAATCTCATTCGTAATTGAAATCCTACAAATCTTTGATTTGAGGCGAGGGTCTTGAACATGAATTCTGTATTGCCACACCTCTTTGTGATATTCTTGGTAAATGTCAAATTGTGGTTTGCCTCTTGGCTAGTATGGTCGTATACAACATTTATGTTACAATTGGCGAGGATATCTACAAGCACGTTGTAGGGACCACTATGGGTACTAGGTCTGCGCCTCTTGTTGCAGATCTATTTTTATACACTTATGAAATAGAATTTATCCAAAACCTTCAAACGCACAATAAATTTGAATTCATTCAGAAGAATTGACAATCAACAAAGCAAGCATTACAAATACACAAAGTTTTTTAACACCATTCGTTTACCTAAATATCAAGATTAATATACAAGCATGTATGTCAAAAGAGATGACTTTGGATTCAATATTGTAAATTTTCCTTGCTTGACAGTGATGTTCCTAGACTACTCAATTTACATAGCACAGCTCATCATGCCAGAGCATGTAATAATGATTGGGATTTTGAAATTACCAAGAAAATTTCAGGTCAAGATTTCCGCTATTCGGACTTACACAAGCAACAAAGTATATTACATTGGGTATTTCACAAACTGACTTTTATGATGAAATACAAAATTAGAAGGATCTAAGGTAGACAGAATAACCATCGAAATTACGTCAGAATCATCAAACGCCTTTTATACCGTTGATATGATCCTTACATCAACAGACGGACACTCGGCAGGGTACTTGACCTTGTACCAGCGGATTCCTAAGACATGAACTCTGACTGTGACGACGGGACTCCATGACGGGCCCGTCCAAACCTCTTTAGAGACCCTTATTTATATTTATTTGAGTGTTGCTTTGGCCCATGCGTTTTGGTGTCTTGTTTGTGTGGTAATTATTTTACACTACACTTGTGCGTTCTTCGAGACCTTTTGGTTACCGGGAAATTTAGAAAAGGTTGTGTTCATGTAATCTGGATAGGCACACCATAGACCATTGAACCTTTTGGTTTTTGTTTGATTTTGTAGGTTTACTGTTTTGTTGTCATGTTTGCCGTTCCTAAACTCTATTGTGTCTTCCTGTGTATGTGTTCTATTTGTTTTCTCTTTGGATGTGTTGGTGTTTTGCTGTTGGTGCTGCCACTAGGTATTGTCGGAAATCTCCTCCTTATTTTAAACTTAAATATCACTTATTTGGCGATCTGTAGAGTTTTATCGCTAAGATGAATATTTCTTTGGTCACCTTTTCAATGTTGATCGATAACGAATGTTTTCATGTGATTTTGTCTAACCTTGTCGTGTCTGTTACCCTTTATTTGTCATATCTGCTTCTTCATTCTAATTCATGGAAAGCAATCAAAAATAAACTATAACGAATTCCAATGAGAAGGGCATTTTCCTATTGGGATCAATGCACGTGATTATATGCTGCTGAGAAAATGTTTATTCGATTTGTATTGATAATGAATATATGGGATGTTAATTTACTAACAGAACGAATATTCTTAAGATGATTGTTTTCGCATAAACAGAGAATGATTGAAAATTCCATGGTTAACGAGAAGATTCCAAGGAGATATATTGATGAAGATTGATAAACCATTTCTTTTATGATCAAGTAGAAAGGAAAGGCAAAATTATCAGGGCATGTAATTTTGAAGAAAGAACGGAAATTGGTTGAGTATTTTTTTTTTTTTTTGCTATAATACATGAGAGGAAATATAAAAACAGCCGTGAAAAGAAATGAGAAAAAAATGAAACCAAATTACATCGCATAGATGAAAAGCAGTACCAATGTACATAAAAAAGGTATGCAAAGAACAATGATAACAATGGGAATCAACATTGAATAAAGCAGTAGCTTCTGGGAAATGTTACAATAACTTATCCAAAAGCTTTCTGAACACGTTGTACTAAAATATAACACGCATTTTCGTTACATTAACGTATATATTCCACAAGGGAGGGATGCTTTTCAGTTTAATAATAAAAAAGAACATAGATAAATTCTACCGTTCTCTATCAAGAATAAAAGATATTAGAAATACAACGGCTCCTGTCAAAACAATATATGGAGTAAACCTCTAAACTTCAACAAAAGGCTTTTGATCATATGTTTCAAATGTTTTACCACAGGATAAAAATGCCACAGAATGTGTTTCCTGTCACAAGTAAATGCTTAGAAATAACAACATTAAAACATAAATGGAACAGAGTTTTTTTTTTAATAACCCCATAGATATGTCTGGAAATGTCGTACTAAGTGCCCGGAACTTATTGTCGTATGTCGTATGCCTCTTTGACGTCTCTTAATACGGAAGATCGCAAATACTTCTAACCAAGACTATACCAATGTTCTCACGCACTTCTATTGTTATGATGTCATCTATTTACTTGGGCAGAAAAGGTGCCCAAGTTTTGAACTATGCTTTAGGTAGGTGACTAAAGGAAAAATCAGAACGGACACGCTGCACGTGCTTCATTTACGATCTTGCGTATTGCTGTGCTAGTTTCCTCTGTCTTTTCGTATCAGGTGTTTTTGTGCTTTGCTGTAGATGCTGCAACCGAGTCTGGTTGGAGATCCCCTCCTTTCTGTTACTTCTATGCTTATCCTGATTTCACATAGTGGTTGAAGGACATTACTCATCCAATACGTTCTGCTTTCAAATACCAGATTCCTGGGGCACATTTCTTTTCCAATATTGCGATGAACATTACTATATACCAACTATTTGTCCTGTTTGATTGTAGTTCTAAAAAGATAAATAATAAGAAAACGGTATGATCATTTTGCGGTATATTGTATGAATGTAAACGTCTTCAAATTAAATAGCATCATTCAGAACAGAACAGATAAATTGGCAACATGGACCAGACATGCACGTTTCGGGTATTTAACCCTCGTCAGTGATCCTCAAATCTAAACAATGTAAAAAAAGTATGAAGTTACTATCTCGAAAAAGGGTACCGAAAGACGTAGCAGGATGGGTCGGATATGATGCTACAGGACTGCTTGATAACCGGACAAGTCGAAGGATTGCGCGAACATTATAGGAATAACGACATGATTTGCTACGAAAGCAGCCGGTTGCCATTCTAAATATAAGACTGTATCGTTTTACTCGTTGCTTTTTAAACCTTACTGTGTTGATCATCTTGAAGTCGTCTCGACTATTTTTCCCTTCTGTTTCTCTACGTATTCTTGCTCCTCCACGCGTTTGCATTGTAGAAGTATTCTGGTACCAAATACACCACATACAGTACATATTCCTTATTTATACCTGATTACTCGACCACACAATGGTTTTTCCATTAAGATATATTCTCCACAACCATGTATCTTTGCTCCGTTAGAAAAGTTATCTTGATATAAAAATGAAAGACTACTGAGAGACCCAAAGATGTTTTTCGACTAAAACAAATTTAAAAGCATTATATTATTAGTTAAGGTTTGTTACTAAAAGTGAGATGGTTGTGCGCACGTAATCCTGATAACCACACCGTCTGCTACTGACGTGGCAGATGACCATCCTCAGTCGGAACCGATTGCCCATTGCTCTCGTTGCTTTATGTGTAGTCATCTGTGTTTGATGTTTTATGTGATTTGGTGTTCCTTGTACCATTTGTGTCTCTTTTTATTTTTTGTATTTTTGCAGTGGGCGTTTTGTTGTTGATATTGCAACCGGGTGTTGTTGGAAAAACTTTTAATTTGCCGAGGACCAAAATCTCCCTTGTTCAGAAAATTGGCGTTTCATGACTCGTTTTAAATGTAAATTCATTTACATGTATACGGCAATGGCTGAATTGCTGACGTTCTATAGTAGATGGCGTGCACGTGACGCCATTCAAGCTCTCTGATTGGTTCGAACTAGTCCGTGGCGATATAAATGTATATTAACAATTAAATTCAAACTAATTTTGATTGGCAACGAATGGTAGAATACGAAGTATTTATGAATGCGTTGTTTTGACTCAGATCTTTTTCATTTGACCTAAAATGAAAGTTTAAGCAGACGAAACACCCTCTGTACTTTAACCGACTCTCAATGATAAAACTTTAATATAATATAATCTGAGGTGCTTCCAACAAGTCTTATTTTTCTATTTTACATCTAGTCTTAAAGTCTCCCAGTGACAGTTATTTATCCCTAGAAAGCTTTTCAAGGCATTAAATTCCTTATTTGACATTTTAAAAATAACACTGCAACAATATAAACAAATGCTTTTTGCTAGCTTTAAAATATCACGGTGTCTGTAATTCCATGTCGGTAAGAGAATTTTAAAAGGTCAATGTAAAGGGGACTTATGCTTTCGGCTTCCATTTATCTAATCCAGTCTGCTGTTATTAACAGGGAATTCTTACTTTCACACCTTGAAGGAGATGTTACATTTAAATATGTGAATTATTCATTACACGTATTGTACAGAGTTCTATCAGTTGATTGCGAAACTTTGTCACATCTACTTTGAGTGTTGATGTCTCAAAATAATGATTATGATTTACATCAATTAATTCATCCATATTTAACCCGAATTTCTTTTCCCGTTCAAATTTTAAGGAATGTTGTTGATTAAGGATTTCCTGTGAGTCTCACTCTATCTAATATCACTTAAGGTAGATTGTGCCTCTGGTTAATAATCGGGAAATTTATGAATACCCCATATTTAAGGATTCTGACTTCCGTCGGAATCCTTTCTGTTATTGTATTGTCTTTTCTTTATTCTTATTATTAAGGATTCCGACTATTCCGTCGGAATCCTTTCTGTTATTGCAATGTCTTTTCTTTATTAAGGATTCCGACTATTCCGTCGGAATCCTTTCTGTTATTGCAATGTCTTTTCTTTATTCTTATTATTATTCTTATTATTATTATTATTATTATTATTTTTATTCTTACCCCCTCATCGTTTCAAGACACTTTATTCAAAGGTCTTTTAACGGAGAGCAAAAGGGATGGTATCGTCAGGAAGAGCATACCAAGATCTTCTTTAACTATTTTTTGTTTGTCGATAAGCCCACCAATGCCCCCGCTGGAGGTCATCATAGGTCAAATCTTTAAACATTTATAACTCCTAAACTAACCGTACGATTTGAACGAAATTTGTTTTAAAATGTTTTTTGGGAAAATTGTAAACTTTTATACGCTTACATGCTCGATAAAATTTTTACGGTTTTCGCGCTATTTCGAGTTGAAAATGGAACTTTAAATTGGCACAGTGCCAATTTCTACAGTTTTTGAGATTTTGAGTTGAAACTTGGATGGTAGGTTACTTATAGGTAGTCATTTAATGTTGACCTAGTTTCAAGGTCAAATTCCCGTTCTCAAGGTCACAACAAACTTTTGCCTATAGAACAAAGACTGTTTGACCTTCAGAGTTCAAATTTCATACATATAATTGTTGAGCCAAGTCCTTTCACCTTGACCTTGACCCAAGGTCAAATTCTCATTCTCAAGGTCACAACGAACATTTGACTATAAAACAAAGATTGCTTGACCTTGAGAGTTCAAACTTAACACAAATATTCCTTGCATCAAACCCTTTCATCATGACCTTGACCCAAGGTCATTTGTTCGTTTTCAAGGTCATAACAGACTTTTGTTGATTAGATATTGAGCTTTGCTCAGGTTAAGATCAATTCTGATGAGAATAATCACAATACTTATCTTTCATCCATGACATTAATTGAAGGTCAAATAATCATTCTCAATGTCTTAACAATCATTTACTCTTGTAGAATTCACACGTTTTGTCCTACACTATTTATTCCTCACACAAGTAGTCCTTCTTAATTGAACTTGACATAGTATAAGAAAGATTACTCTTTTATTCTTGTTCTCTTTTTTTTTCTTATTATTATAGCATTACATATCTCTACTTTCATGTTGTTGTCATTTTCTATTAATAGAAATTATCTGATTGCAAAATCATTGTGCAATTCTGTTTTGAGAAAGTGACTGTAAAGGATTTGATATTGATAGAGCATGGAGTTTAAATCTTTCGTAAACATGAAAGGTATTTATTATTTTTTTCTTCTATTTTGTTGATAAATAAATAAGAGTCCCAAATTAGACATAAGCTCATTTGACTCATTTACTGAAGTGAATAAGGTACTAAAGCAACTATTCTTTTTCCATCTTCTTTATTTGGAATTTAACACTTCAGTTCCGAGGAAGGTCTAATAAAGGAGGAATCCGTCTGTTGCTCGCAACAGTAGCCATCTAGTTCTTATTATTATTATTCTTATTATTCTTACCCCTTTCCATTTCCAGACACTTTATTCAAAGGTCTTTCAACACAGAGCAAAAAGGATGGTATCATTAGAAAGAGCAACAAAGATCTTCTTAAACTATTTTTTGTTTGTCGATAAGTTCACCAATGCCCTCGCTAGATGTCATCAAAGGTCAAATCTTTAAACTCTTATAACTTCTAAATTAATCACACGATTTGAACGAAATTTGTTTTATATCATTCTTTGGAAAATTTGCAAACTTTTATACGCTTACATGCTCGATAAAATATTTACGGTTTTCGCGCTATTTTGAGTTGAAAATGGAACTTTAAATTGGCACAGTGCCAATTCCTACAGTTTTCGAGATTTTGAGTTGAAACTTGGATGGTAGGCTACTTATAGGTAGTCATTGATGATGACCTAGTTTCAAGGTCAAATTATTATTCTCAGGGTCACAACAAACTTTTGCCTATAGAACAAAGACTATTTGACCTTGACAATTCAAACTTCATAAATACAATCATTGAGCCAAGCCCTTTCACCTTGACCTTGACCCAAGGTCAAATTTCGATTCTCAAATTTTTGCATATAGAACAAAGACCATTTGTCCTTGACAGTTCAAACTTGGCGCAAATATTCCTTGCATCAAGTCCTTTCATCTTGACCTTGACCCAAGGTCATGTGTTCGATTTCAAGGTCACAACAGGCTTTTGTTGATAAAATATTGAGCTTCGATTAGATGAAGAGGAATCTTGATAAGAATAAACTCAAATGCTTATCTTTTATCCATGACCTTGGTTCAAGGTAAAATAAACTTTTTCAAGGTCATAACAAACATTTACTCTTGTAGAATTCACAGGATTTTGTCCTTAACTATTTATTCTTCATACAAGTAGTACATCTTATTTGAACTTAACATAGTAAGATAGGTAACTCTTTTCTTCTTGTTCTCTGTTTCTTTTTTTGTTTTTTTTTTCTTAGTAGCATTACATATCTGTACTTTTATGTTGTTGTCATTTTCTATTAATAGAAATTATCTCATTGCAAAATCATTGTGCAATTCTGTTTTGAGAGTGTAATTGTAAAGGATTTGATATTGATAGAGCATGGAGGTTAAAGCTTTCGTAAAAATAAAAGGTATTTATTATTTTTTTCTTCTATTTTGTTGATAAATGAATAAGAGTCCCAGGTTAGACATAAGCTCTTTTGACTGAAGTGAATAAGGTACTAAAGCAACTATTCTTTTTTCCATCTTCTTTTTTCGGATTTAACACTTCAGTTCCGAGGAAGGTCTTATACAGGAGGAATCCGTCTGTTGCTTGCAACAGTAGCCATCTAGTTATTATTCTTATTATTCTTACCCCTTTCCATTTCCAGACACTTTATTCAAAGGTCTTTCAACACAGAGCAAAAAGAATGGTACCATTAGAAAGAGCAGACAAAGATCTTCTAAAACTATTTTTTGTTTGTCGATAAGTTCACCAATGCCCTCGCTAGATGTCATCAAAGGTCAAATCTTTAAACTCTTATAACTTCTATATTAATCACACGATTTGAACGAAATTTGTTTTATATCATTCTTTGGAAAATTTGCAAACTTTTATACGCTTACATGCTTGATGAACTATTTACGGTTTTCGCGCTATTTTGAGTTGAAAATGGACATTTAAATTGGCACAGTGCCAATTCCTACAGTTTTCGAGATTTTGAGTTGAAACTTGGATGGTAGGCTACTTATAGGTAGTCATTGATGATGACCTAGTTTCAAGGTCAAATTATGATTCTCAAGGTCACAACAAACTTTTGCCTATAGAACAAAGACTATTTGACCTTGACAGTTCAAACTTCATAAATACAATCATTGAGTCAAGCCCTTTCACCTTGACCTTGACCCAAGGTCAAATTTTGATTCTCAAGGTCACAACAAATTTTTGCCTATAGAACAAAGACCATTTGTCCTTGACAGTTCAAACTTGGCGCAAATATTCCTTGCATCAAGTCCTTTCACCTTGACCTTGACCCAAGGTCATCTGTTCGATTTCAAGGTCACAACAAACTTTTGTTGATAAAATATTGAGCTTTGATTAGATGAAAAGGAATCTTGATGAGAATAAACTCAAATGCTTATCTTTTATCCATGACCTTGGTTAAAGGTAAAATAAACTTTTTCAAGGTCATAACAAACATTTACTCTTGTAGAGTTCGAAGGATTTTGTCCCTAACTATTTTTCTTCACACAAGTAGTACTTTTTATGTGAATTTTACATAGTAAGATAGATAACTCTTTTATTCTTGTTCTCTGTTTCTTTCTTTTTTATTCTTAGTAGCATTACATATCAGTAGTTACATGTTGTTGTCATTTTCAATTAATAAAAATTATCTCATTGCAAAATCATTGTGCAATTCTGTTTGGAGAAAGTCATTGTAAAGAATTAGATATTGATTGAGCATGGAATTTTAAGCTTTCGTAAACATAAAAGGTATTTATTATTTTTTTCTTCTATTTTGTTGATAAATAAATAAGACTCCAAAATTAGACATAAGCTCTTTTGACTCATTTGCTGAAGTCAACATGGTACTAAAGCAACTATTCTTTTTTCCATCTTCTTTATTCGGATTTTAGCACTTCAGTTCCGAGGAAGGTCTAATAAAGGAGGAATCCGTCTGTTGCTTGCAACAGTAGCCATCTAGTTATTATTATTATTATTCTTACCCCCAGATCGTTCCAGTCACTGTACAAAAAAGTACAACTTCTTATGATAAAACGAAAAGGATCATGTGAAAGAGCATACAAAGATCTAGAGGTAAAAAAATTTTGTCGTCGAAAAGTTCACATATGCCCCCGCTAGATGTCATCAAAGTTCAAATCTTTAAACTCTTATAACTCCTAAACTAACCGTACGATTTGAACGAAATTTGTTTTAAAATGTTCTTTGGGAAAATTGTAAACTTTTATACGCTTACATGCTCGATAAAATATTTACGGTTTTCGCGCTATTACGAGTTGAAAATGGAACTTTAAATTGGCACAGTGCCAATTTCTACAGTTTTTGAGATTTTGAGTTGAAACTTGGATACTAGGTTACTTATAGGTAGTCATTTTATATTGACCTACTTTCAAGGTCAAATTTTTATTCTCAAGGTCACAACAAACTTTTACCTGTAGAACAAAGACTATTTGACCTTCACAGTTCAAACTTCATACATACTATCGTTAAACCAAGCTCTTTCACATTGACCTTGACCCAAGGTCAAATTTTGATTCTCAAGGTCACAACAAACTTTTGCCTATAGAACAAAGACTATTAGACCTGCAGAGTTCAATTTTCATACATAATATCATTAAACCAAGCTCTTTCACCTTGACCTTGGCCCAAGGTCAGATTCTGATTCATAAGGTCACAACATACTTTTGCCGATAGAACAAAGACTATTAGACATTCAAAGTTCAAACTTCATGCATAATATCATTTAACCAAGCTCTTTCACCTTGACCTTGACCCAAGGTCAAATTCAGATTCTCAAGGTCACAACAAACTTTTGCCTTTAGAACAAAGACTATTTGACCTTCAGAGATTAAACTTCATACAAATAATTGTTCAGTCATGCTCTTTCACTTTGACCTTGACCCAAGGTCAAATTCTCATTCTCAAGGTCACAGCAACTTTTCCCTACAAAACAAAGACTATTTGACCTTCAGAGTTCATACTTTATTCATATCATGTTTGGGCCCAGCTCTTTCATCTTGACCTTGACCCAAGGTCAAATTATGATTTTCAAGGTCACAGCAAACTTAAGTCTATAAAACAAAGATTGTTTGACCTTGAGAGTTCAAACTTTACACAAATATTCCTTTCATCAAACTCTTTCATCATGACCTTGACCAAAGGTCATTAGTTTGATTTCAAGGTCACAACTGACTTTGGTTGATTAGATATTGAGCTTTGCTCAGATTAAGATCAATCGTGATGAGAATAATCACAGTACATAGCTTTCATTCATGACATTGGTTAAATGCCAAATAATCATTCTCAAGGTCTTAACAATCATTTACTCTTGTAGAATTTACACTTTTTGTCCTATACTTTTTATTCTTCACACAAGTAGTCCTTCTTATTTGAACTTAACATAGTATAAGAAAGATAACTCTTTTATTCTTGTTCTCTGTTCTCTTTCTTTTTTTTTTTCTTAGTAGCATTACAGATCTGTCCTTTCATGTTGTTGTCATTTTCTATTAATAGAAATTATCTCATTGCAAAATCATTGTGCAATTCTGTTTTGAGAAAGTAATTGTAAAGGATTTGATATCCATAGAGCATGGAGTTTAAATCTTTTGAAAACATGAAAGGTATTTATCATCTTTTTCTTCTTTTTTGTCAATAAATAGATAAGAGTCCCAAGTTAGACATAAGCTCTTTTGACTCATTTGCTGAAGTGAATAAAGTACTAAAGCAACTATTCTTTTTTCATCTTCTTTATTCGGATTTTAACACTCTAGTTCCGAGGATGGTTCAATAAAGGAGGAATCCGTCTGTTGCTTGCAACAGTAGCCATCTAGTTCTTATTATTATTCTTATTATTATTATTCTTACCCCCAAACCGTTCCGGACACTTTACAAAAAAGTACAGCATCATATGAAAAAACGGAAAGTACCATGTGAAAGAGCATATGAAGTTCTTGAATGAAATGTTTTTTCTTGTCAAATGGTTCACATATGCCCCCGCTGGAGGACATCAAAGTTCAAATATTTAAACGCTTATAACTCCTAAAGTAACCGTGCGATTTGAACGAAATTTGTTTTATATTGTTCTTTGGGAAATTTGCAAACTTTTATACCCTTACATGCTCGACAAAATATTTACGGTTTTCGCGCTATTAAGAGTTGAAAATGGAACTTTAAATTGGCAAAGTGCCAATTTCTACATTTTTTCAGATTTCGAGTTGAAACTTGGATGGTAGGTTACGTATAGGTAGACATTTAATGCTGACCTACTTTCAAGGTCAAATTTTCATTCTCAAGGTCACAACAAATTTTGACCTATAGAACAAAGACTACTTGAGCTTTAGAGTTCAAACTTCATACATACTATCGTTTAGCCAAGCTCTTTCACCTTGACCTTGACCCAAGGTCAAATTTTGATTCTCAAGGTCAAAACATACTTTTGCCTATAAAACAAAGACTATTTGACCTTCAGCGTTCAAACCTCATACATACAATCGTTAAGCCAAGCTCTTTCACCTTGACCTTGACCCAAGGTCAAATTTTGTATCTCAAGGTCACAACGAACATTTGCCTATAGAACAAAGACTATTAGACATTCAAAGTTCAAACTTCATACATAATAACATTAAACCAAGCTCTTTCTCCTTGACCTTGACCCAAGGTCAAATTCTGATTCTCAAGGTCACAGCAAAATTTTCCCTATTGAACAAAGACTATACGACCTTCAGAGTTTAAACTTCATACAAATAATTGTTCAGTCATGCTCTTTCACTTTGACCTTGACCCAAGGTCAAATTCTGATTCTCAAGGTCACAGCAACTTTTGCCTACAAAACAAAGACTATTTGACCTTCAGAGTTCATACTTTATGCATATCATGCTTGGGCCCATCTCTTTTACCTTGACCTTGACCCAAGGTCAAATTCTGATTGTAGAGGTCACAACAAACTTTAGTCTATAAAACAAAGACTGTTTGACCTTGACAGTTTAAACTTTACACAAATATTCCTTGCATCAAACTCTTTCATCATGACCTTGACCCAAGGTCATTTGTTTGATTTCAAGGTCACAACTGACTTTGGATGATTAGATATTGAGCTTTGCCCAGATAAAGATCAATCGTGATGAGAATAATCACAATAATTAGCTTTCATCCATGACATTGCTTAAAGGCCAAATAATCATTCTCAAGGTCTTAACAATCATTTACTCTTGTAGAATTTACACTTTTTGTCCTATACTATTTATTCTTCACACAAGTTGTTCTTCTTATTTGAACTTAACATAGTATAAGAAAGATAACTCTATTATTCATGTTCTCTGTTTCTTTTTTTTTTTTCTTAGTAGCATTACATATCTGTACTTTCATGTTGTTGTCATTTTCTATTAATAGAAATGATCTCATTGCAAAATCATTGTGCAATTCTGTTTTGAGAAAGTAATTGTAAAGGATTTGATATCCATAGAGCATGGAGTTTAAAGCTTTCGTAAAGATGAAAGGTACTTAATTTGTTTTCTTCTATTTTGTTGATAAATAAATAAGAGTCCCAAATTAGACATAAGCTCTTTTGATACATTTTCTTAAGTGAATAAGGTGCTTAAGCAACTTTTCTTTTTTCCATCTTCTTTATTCGGATTTTAACACTCCAGTTCCGAGAAAGGTCTAAGAAAGGAGGAATCCGTCTGTTGCTTGCAACAGTAGCCATCTAGTTTCTATTTATATTATTGCACATTAGGTAAAGCTAATACAGATTTCAAATATAATTTTTTTGGTTAAAAATGTTTCTACAATGTACAAAATGTAAACTTTAGGATTTTTCCATAGGGTGTAATTCTTAAGTTTGGGACATTCGAATTTATAGACGTCTATTTGAAAAGTTCGTATAAAAGGTTCAAAGATGATTATCACGAAAATTCAAAAAAAGGTGATCAAAGGGAGAATACAAGCTCTATTTTCCTCCATTCTTAGACCTTCTAAATTTCAAATAGTATCTTCAGATGAATGAAAAAATATTTTTTTGAAAAAACTGAATTATCTTCCTTTGTTCATTTTTCTTCATTCTATATTCTTCACTCTGTTTATCTCTACTTTTGATCAATTCGCAGATGTCAAGGATTTGATGATAACATAGAATGAAGAAAACTGAAGAAAGTGAAGAAATATGATCGTATTAGTATTTGCGGAGAGTTCGTGATACTCTCTATTCATTTACTGTTTGAATCATGAGTAAAAGGAGAGATATGGTTTTGACGGAAATCTGTTTTCACAGTCTATAGAATATGAGAGCAAATGAAGTATTCAAAACAATCAGAAAAAATGAGGGATACAGATTTTAATTTTACTTCCACCATAATATCTTTAAAACAGATAAGATGAGTATAATCATCCGTACACCATTACCGTGAAGCTTCATTATCTTTTATCGGAGTCCATCAACGTGGAACAAATAAGTGAAAAAATTGATATCATTCTGATTCAATTCTCCTGACGAGGAGGGGAAAAGAAACTGTGCCAATAAAATGTGCATTTCATTCTCAGAATCCTTGGAGAAATTAGACAAATAACCTCAATAACAAGAATTTACATCTCTGACCTTGATTTGTTTGTAGGTCAATGTTTGATAATTTTCAGTCCCATGGGTTGCGATAGTGAATTGTAAATAACTCGTCATTATGGTGGAATGACTTGATGTATGATAACCCAGAATCTCCAAGAAAGGGGGGATCTCCAATGAGTTAAAGAAGATCCAAGTACCACAGGGATCTTGAATAATTTGTTTGATAAATATAATGGATTTATTTCTTTTCGCCTAATTGTAAAATTACTTTTTCGCATTATCAAATACAAGTCACGTGACAGTATATAACCAGTCAAAATTTTCACATCTTGAGTCAAACATAATTAAACGTACTTGAAATCTTTAACATGTACAATTCGATCATTTCATTCATTATTAGCAAGTTCATACCAAAAATTGTTTGTTTTCAGGAGAGTAAACGGTTACATCATAAATATATACATATTATATACTCGAAGATTTAAAAAGTAAAAAATTAAAAAAAATGGGTCAAACGGCTGAACTCCTGATAAAATTGATGATTATTTGATAATAATCATATTTCGAGTGTGCACTGATATAAAAGCAGACTTGGCAATGAACAATTATTTTGCGCATCTGAACACTACGTACTTGCAATCTGACGTGTATAATTTTTTTTAACATGTTTAAAATGTAAGATCTTGAGACATAATTTCAGAGAAAATCCGCTTATAACGAAATATACACTTTCGTTCCATGCTGATCAAAACGGGACTAATTATAAGCAAGTGATTGTATAGTTCCAACGAACCGACGATTATATTAAAAAAAAATTCGTTGACGGAAATTATTCCAGACGATCTACTTTATAATGTGGAGATTTAAAAAAAGTTCAGTGGCTTCTATGAAAAGAAAATATTCTGAATAAATAGTATCATGCATGCAGAATTACAAAAAAATATCAATTTTCTATAAAAAAAAAAGCAGTCATTAGCAGATTGTAAAAGATATAATTATCGACCAAATCTTTTGATGAGTTTTAAACGAGGTATGTAAAGAAGAAAGAAATGTGATATCGTTTTTAGCAAAATAGATTATCCGTAACAACATCATGGCATGATAAACATCTGAGAGAGGTAATAAACATGTTGTGTATTGTTTATTTCTACTCCGTACAGTGAAGAACATATGGTTTATTGATCTAGGTTCCTTCTCTGAGAAATATATGACTTTCTTTGAATCTTGTTGAGCATACATTTTTTGTTCTCTTTTCGAGTGTGCGAAATAAGAAGTCATGATTTTTAAGATAAATATACAAGATAATATATTTTTGATACTGAAGCAGATATTATTTATATCAGTTAGTTATCGACGCCAGTAAATTTCTCTTTGTTATATTTCATTTGATGTTACATGTATTTTTTGGACTAGTTTGTCATTGTTTATATTATTTATATCAGTCAGTTATCGACGCCAGTAAATTTCTCTTTGTTATATTTCATTTGATGTTACATGTATTTTTTGGACTAGTTTGTCATTGTTGACTTTTCTTTTAAACTTTTTTTCTTATAAAGGACTATATCTGGTTTATATAGTATTGTGGTCCCCTTTCAGCGCAAAATCTTAAATTTTCATGAAGTGATGAATTTGCACCAATATTTATTCCACAAAGTAGGCTACTTATGAAATGATCGGTGACATTTAATTTTCTTTCCCAGTTTTATTTTAGAATTTGGACTTCAAAAATGGTATATTTTGCCAAATTTCAGGACAAAAAACTTCATTTTAGGGCTCCTGTTTGATAAACTTTCTATTGGTTAATATAGACAACATTTATATTTTGATATCTTGTTACCTTTGCACGTCTTTACGTGCACGCAAAAGTTGTTCACGATCAAGCTCGATATTATCTCAATGAAAATAATCAAGAATTATGCTATTTTTTCTTGAAATATTGACAAAAGCAGCGGTTTTTATTATATTCATGCAAAATGCACAATGTCATAGAAAGCGAGGAGTCGTTTTTATAACTAGATTCATCAAAATATATATACATTTAAATCTCTAAACATGACAACAAAACTTAATTTTGGAGAAGTCTATTTTAGGGGCCACTATAAAAATTATATATACTCATTTCTTTCTTTTTTTATTGAATTTGAAGACGTTTAACATTTCTTTTAACGTCAATTTTTGGTTCAATTGTACATATTGTTATTGGCATGTCGTTATGCATCATATTTTAATTGTTTTCTTGTTATATATAATGTTGTTTACACAGACATAAGTTATGGAGGCAATACACAAAAAGCCTAAAACAGACAATCAAAATACATGCACATTCTTGAAATGTATAAAACAATACAAGGTTGCACTGCACAGTATAAGTCATTGAAAATTGAGCGTTTTGAATGAAAGACATACAATAGTTGACGTTATATTAAGAATTTTATATTGCTCATACAATATAAAGCTACATATCAATAAAAATACTCTAATTGCTGATTGCTTCTATAATCTTGATTTCCTCTGGACAAATTCTGCCAGTCAGAATTGCTGCTCAAAGTTAAAGCAGTACATTAGAAGATGACATGGAAATGGGGCATGACCCCTCAAAGTGACTCAAATTTGACACCCTTCTCAAATGATTTTCTTAATTAACTGTATGTTTATTTGTTGTGTATTTCTTATTCTGTATAATATGTGCAATTTATTTTAATTTTCACCTGATGCAATTCGAGAAATATGACGTCAAATTGTTCTTACCTAAATACAGCACTCTTTTCTTTGCCCATGGCTAGTCACATGCCCACTTACTTTCAAATCCGGTCATACTATACATATGAGGTATTCAATGGAAATAATGGGCTTTTCTCAATCTTTATACACACGTGCGTACATGTTCTGTGACTGTTTGGTTCGAAAGATAGTGAAATTAGTGTTTACATCGTCTAGTAAACAAACTCTAAACCTTTATAGGTGGACTCAATGAAAATCAAGATTGTCTGAGGGGTTATCAGACCTGTTTGATCTTCTGTCACGCAATAAGAAGTTGCTTTTTTCTACTTTCGATTGCGATCGACACTTAGAAAAAATTTAATGTCCGATCTCGAAAATAGAACAGGCGTATTTTATATATATATATATATATAAAACAGAAATCGACTAGAAAAGAAAGGAAGCGGGAAATCCGACGAACGAAAGATTAATTTGGTGTGGCCTAAAGACCAATTACCAAAAATTCCTCTACAAAATGTCATTTATTAAGATGTCGAAACTTAGTTTATAGTTGAAATAAATTAATAAAAAGATAAAGAGTTGTCGTACTTTGGTTAAGAAATCGGAACAGGGAATTATGACTTGTTGAATTATAAAACAGCATAGCAAAACCTACAAAGACTATATCATTGGAACATTAAATCGCCAGAATATATATAGATACGGTGTCAAAGACATGGGTATTAACATTTGTATGATTGATGCGCCCTCTATATGGCTGTCAATAATAACAGTGTACCAGCCTAGTGTAAGCCATTTATGGCCATTAGATAGCTTGTTATAGCACTGAATAGGATTTGAATTATCATTAACTGGGATCAAAAACCCTTGTTCTGTCACTTGATACCATGTATATTTCTCTTTGAAATCCTGCAATAACACTCCACCCGCGGGTAATGGTGAGGAGTTATATCCCCTTGATTTCTCCCGGTCCTTGTACGAACGCTGTGTTAATGGAAAGAAACAGGGAAGGATTTAACTATTACTACTTTAAAAGGAATTTCATATTGATCTAAGTAAAATATCTACACTTATTATAAATCCAATTCTTAATTCCAAATTTAGATACAGAAACGAAATGGAATGTTTTCGATATCTTCTTATTTCAAAGAAGTAGATCATGGTGTTTGGTTATGAGTTATGATGAACTGACATTATTTACTACGTTATTTGCGATCAAAAGTTTGAAAAAAGGAGATTTATAAAAATCTACTGTTGGTTTCATTACGCTCGACTCATATTTGATAAAAAAAAATTACGTAATTTCAGTTACTTTTGCTCTCTTGCAGTATTTGGAATAAGTGTTCCGAGTTCCTCAGTTACAGGACAAACAACGTCTTATACACAACGACACATGTACTAGTCAAAATTTCAAACTTACCATTTTTTCAGTTACATGAATTTTGGTTAGGGTTACGGTTATCCCATAGAACATGTGTCACAGGAGGCCGCTGCGTTAAACTGTCTTGTTTGTGATATCACCTTACAGTGAGAAGGTTTAGGTTTATACATGTACAACTATTGTGCGTCTATGGAGACCTCTGTGTATCACGATAAGTGGGAGGGTTGTGCGCATGTAATCTTGATAACCACACTATTTGCTAACAACAGATGACCGTCCAAAGTTGGCGCCGGATGCACTTTGGTCTCCTATCTTTTATGTGTTGTCATTAATGGTTGATGTGTGTGTGTGCGTCTGTTTGGATTGTCTTGTATACTCTAGTGAATATTACCGTGTCTTTTTTGTGCTTTGTAGTTTTGTCTGATGTCATTTACGTATCACTTTCTCGAGATTTGTTTCTCTGGGTAAGTGCAGGGTGGTCATGCTGGAGTTTTCTGGATTACGTGCGCACAACCCTCCCATCTTTCTGATTACCTAGAGGTCTCGAAGAACGTACAATTGTGGTGTAAAACAACCTCCTCACTGTCAGATGACCACACACAAACAAGACCGAAAAACGGAGGGGCCAAAGCAACACAGATGAATATGTAAATGGATATCTAAAGAGGGCGTACGTAATACAATCCGTGTTCTGCCGCCCCGAGCTCATGTATGTTATTACCCGATGAGTCCGACTGACATTCAGAAAGGACAGGTGGTCGGGGCCCTGCCTTCTCTAAAGAGGTTTGGACAGGGCCCGTCATGGAGTCTCGTCGTCACAGTCAGTCAGAGTGCAAGTTGTAAGAATGCGCTGGTATAAGACCGTAGATTGTTTCGATGTTTATTATTATTTATTCATTAAATTAATGATATTCCAACATACTTCGGATTATATTTGGTACAACTGAGAAAATTGGTTTGAAATTTTCTACAAGAAGGTGTAGAGTTGGAACCCTTCAGCATTACGAATAAGCACACCATTTGCTGGCATTGCAGATGGCCGTCCAAGGACGGCGCTACTTACCCGTTTAATTTTTTGTGTTTAAGGTCTCTCTGTCGTGTTTGTGATTCCGTGTCCCGTTGCGTCTCTTCTTATGCTTATCTACTCTGTGGTTTCCCTTGAGTTGTTTAGCTGTGATTGGTGGAACGGAGTCTTGTTGTAGGCGCCCTCATTTTCTGACATATTCTCAGACCATTGTTTGATCTAGGTGTATCGCGTTATGAAGAAACCGTGGTATTTTTCGTGGATTTTTTGTTCATTTTTGGTATTTATTTTTTGCTTTATATTTCGGGAGGTATTCGAGTTCCGTATCAATCTTAACCTCAAACCTTAATCTCATACATCAGCCAATCACTACCATGTGTAAAATAATTCATTGGTTTATTTTAATAGACGTCTAGACTAGAATTAAGGTGACCTTCATGAATACTTGATCACCATTATATCGTCTTGACGGCAAATCTATTCTTTAACAAACTATCTCTATATTACAACATTCATATATAAATTGGGCAGAAAATTGATTTTAAGAAACTTATGATAATAAGAACAGACATTTAATTCATTATATCAGAATACAATCATATAACTGATAACGAAAATGGGCAACATTCCTCAAAATCGAACACTTTATTTGTGTCCTAACGTCGATTACAATCTGTTTGTACAATACAAAGACGTCATATTTAACTATCAATTTGCTTCAGAGACTCGTTTACAAAGTGATAGCTATCACATATATTTACAAGGAATGATGAAAAAGAATGATAAGCTTCAAAATAAGAATACTGACTTTTATAGTATCACACTAGAAAGATTGATTTCTAATATTTTAGGAATTTTAGATTCAACATATCCGTCTCGCTTAAATTATATCATAATTCTTGTAAAAAAAATCATCACTTCATCATGGCTTATGTAGCGACAGACAAATCGAATAACCGCATGGGACTGTTAGTAGTCCTACTTATACAATTAAATGACAGTTGATAAAAATTCCCTGTACTTGTAACGCCCCTCTGTAGCAAATGCAATTATGAAAGGAAAGATGGAGCAGTGTCTCAATTTTACTGTGACATGCTTATTATGAAGTTTTTACAAATCATATATATGCTTAAGTTCATCGCAAGTTTAAAATTATGATGGAATATGCATAACCATGGAATGAAAATTAAAATCTAAATAATAAAAAAAGAATATTGACTGCATTATGTTTTACCAACTATACCTAGGCATGTATAAGCATTGACTCCAAACTAAATACATTTACAAAAATAAGTTTAAAGTAAAAAGATCATTTTGGCTGGAAGCATCACGGATGATTTGACCAGGAGTCACCGAGGGCACATGTAGCCAAGTTTGATCATCTTCTTTTGATCCTTTCTTCAACGCTTTCGATAATTTCTTTTATCAAAATTTCTTGACATTTCTAAAACGTGGGTCCAGTAGCATCATATCCCACCCTTCCATTCTTCGTCCTTCGGTGCATTTTTGGGGAAAAAATTCACACTTATTACATTGTTTAGATTGAGGATCACTGACGAGGGTTAAGTACCCGAAAAGTGCATGTCTGGTCCATACTGCAACTTTTAATGTTCTTAGGGAGGTCCAGGACATCCAGACTTGAATAAAGATCCTATCATTTAATTTTCCTTAAAATTATAAGTGTTAATAATTGAAATATACTTTTTCTACATGCAAAGCTTCATCAATTCGTTACCGTTAGTTTTGAAGCTACGAACGTACATATATACCCACAGAAAGCCCCAAAGTGGGCCGTAAATGTGACATTACAATTAACACACTTTAGTTAATTAAAAACAGTTACAGATCTTCTGTAGAGGCAGAGAATTGACGAGTTCTGTATTTCTCCTTTAAAAAATGATGTGGACAATCGGATATGTATAGAATTATAAATGATTACCAAGAATTTTAAAAGAAATTGTCGAAAGGAAATAAATTTATGTCTATTTTCAGAACATCTTTGAGTTGTTAATTTTGAATAGTAAAGTCCGTTTATCTGAAATCCTATCATTTATTTTTCGCAAAAAACTTGATATTATCTTCTTCATATGTCAAGTGAAACATACACAAGTTCCTATTGAAATTTGACCGTCAGTTTTTAAATTATAGTGATTTTGTCACCCCTCCCCCTTATTTTTACGTTACCCAATACTGACGTTCTTGTGAAAAACGCGCCAATGTCGCAGTTTCTATTATGACGTCATAATTGATCTAGAGCTATCCGACGGGGTTTCTTTCTGATACTGTTCTGGACCCCTTTAAATTATGCTATTGAATTTGAAGACGTTTGACATTAATATCCGAAACACGTGTCTGGTGCATATTAATTGGTTGGAATTTTTCTTCAAGAAGGTATAGAGTTGGAACATTTCCGTATTATTAGATTTAAAAAGTGTATCTATCAAGTTTGTATTTATATGATATCTCCTTTTGTGCTATCAAAATCACCTGATGATTATTCAACAACACATTTCCTTTCCATCATAACCCCATTCAACTGTCAATAGCTGTTATATTGCGAAAATCAACAGATACGGACCAAACAATTTCAATGAACAAAGGAAGCAATAAGACAAACAATATAAAACGACAGAGAGCTAATTCGGCAGAGCTGAAAAGGACGTAATGAAAACATCAAATAATGAAGCTTTAGACAGTAAATCTCATTAGACATTTTTCATCGTGACGAACTTCGCGCTTCGAACTTCGCACTTCGTAAATTGAAGTATCAGTGGAGTAGTTGCCATTTACGTATAAACTCATAAGCGGAGTCATCTACCCATTGATTAGTTAACTCATGGAATTGGTATATTGCAATTCCTGTACTACTGGCGCGTTTTTGGCAACACAATTATAAAGTCAAAGTGCGAAGTTCGAAGTACGAGGTGTGAAGTTCGTCACGGTGAAAAATGTCTATTAAGGTGACTAACTGAAGGAGTTAATGTTTGTTAAATTTCGAGACAGTCTTGACCTGTTTATGAAAATGGAAACATTGACCAAAACTTGTGCGGTGTCTTGGCGATTTGCTAATTCTTACATTGAAAATTTAAGAACATTAGTACCTGTAGATGTCTATCGTATCGGATAGGTTGAGATATATTTATACCATATGATGGTAGTTAAAGAATATATCCGTCAAGTCAGGAGCAATTTACTTACTTTGATGTAAAATCATCTAGAATTTATTTCCTTATGTGTAGAGCAAAAATTATGTTTCCGTCTCTGTAATATTTGTATTTTTTATTGTTAATTATGATGGATAAATTTCAAAACAATTACGTGTAAGGTGTGACAATCGAAGTGTAACAGGCAGGTATACAAAATTTGGATTTGGCAAATGAAAAAGGCATGCCTCGTAGTGGCCACGTTTCGCCAAGTTCGATCAATTTCGGTTGGTCGCTTTTTCAAAGACTTGCACTCTGACTGACTGTGACGACGGGACTCCATGACGGGCCCTGTCAAAACCTCCTTATAGAGGACAGGGCCCGACCACCTGTCCTCTCTGAATGTCAGTCGGACTCCTCGGGTGATAACATATATGAGCTCGCTACAGCCGGCAGAGCACGGACTGTCTTAATCACGTCCTCTTTTTATATCCATTTACATATTCATCTGTGTTGCTTGGACCCCTGCGTTTTACGGTCATGTTTGTGTGTGGTCATCTAACAGTGAGGAAGTTGTTTTACACCATAGTCGTACGTTTTCGAGACCTCTGGTAAATCGGAATAGTGTGAGGTTTGTGCGCACGTAATCCAGGATAACCACATCGTCTGCTACTTACGTGGCAGATGGCCGTCCTAAGTCGGCACCGGTTGCCCATTTTTCTCGTTGGTTGATGTGTGGTCTTTTATGTTTAATGTTTGTATGACAAATATGGATAATGACCATATCCCTGTCTACAGTACAAAATCGATAATTCAGAAAATCAGAAACCGAAGGCATACAAAATCAGGATAAAACAGGAACCAAAGCAAACAAAATCAAAAACCTCCACCATATGAAAAGAAGCGAACTCCCGATATGAGAGTGAGACCAGGTGTGAGTTGGTGTTCCTTGTCCCTTTTGCGTCTCTTTCTGTGTGTGTCTGTTATGTGTCTTTTGCATTTGGTGTTTTGGCTTATGCCCTTTGCCGTGTGGAGCTCGTAAAAAAAGTTCCCCGCGAGGGGTTTGATAGTAAGTGTTTTGAATATATTTCCCTGACATTGTTGCCATAGCACTTTCTATAGAGACACAGTGTCAGAGAGTGCATGGATATTGTTTTCATTTTCGTGCTTAAACATCGACGGTGGGTGCGGCTAGCCAACAGGGGATGCTTACTCCTCCCGGGCACCTGGTCCCACCTCTAGCTTGCTAGGGGTCCGTCGATGCTTAATTTTGTGCTCTATTGTGAGTGCTGTTGAGATTATCGTAAGGATCTTCTTTAACTCATTTGGGTCTAGCTGTGGGTGCTGCAACCTAGTGTTGTTGGAGATCCCTTCCTTTCGTTCAAACGCATTTGGAATTTCTGTTTATAAAATTTTCTCAAATTTCTGAAACATTGGTCCTCTGGCATCATATCCCAGCCATCTTGCTACATATTTCGGTTTATTTAGGACATAATTTTCACATATTTTCGCCATATTTCATTGTTTAGATTGAGGTTCACTGACGAGGGTTAAGTACCCGAAACGTGTATGTCTGGTCCATACTGTAAATTTATCTGCTATAAAATGATGCTCATGAATTTGAAGACGTTAAACATTTGTACCATTTGGTGAGTGCCACTGCTGGTGGACCAGGAGTCCCCGAGGGCACATGTAGCCAAGTTCGAATAATTTCGGTTGGTCGTTTATTCAAACGCATTTGAAAATTTAAGTTTATAAAATTTTCTCAAATGTCTGAAACTTGGGTCCTGGATATCCCAGCACTCTTGCTTCATTTTTCGGTAAATTTAAGACATCATTTTCACATATTTTGGCCAAATTAAATTGTTTAGATTGAGGATCACTGACGAGGGTAGTACCCGAAACGTGAATGTCTGGTCCATATTGTAACTTTTTCTGCTATAAATGATGCTTATGGATTTGGAGACGTTAAACATTCATACAGATGAAGGCACATCATCTTCGTATTTATGAAGCGACACAGAAATATCTCAGCGCCCCAATATCGGTAAAGAACATGCGTTGTTCCTATTAGATCTATTATTCATACTGCTTCTTTATAAGAAGACATGGTGCGCGTAAATAAATGTTTATCTGTTCAGTCTTGAATATTTGGCACCTATTCCGCACATTGCCTTTTAAAGTTATGCACAGCAATGTTATATTAAGGCCGATGGGAACTTTCGCGCATCCGGTTCAGATTTTACAATGCGTCGCCGGTTTCCTAAGTAGCAATAACAGGTGGTCGCGGGTACAGAAAATGAGATTATTTTAGACAAATATGGTGATATTTCACAGTTCAAAGGGGCATTTTGCCAAATTTGTCTATTTTGCGACATCAAGAAGCCATCTTAAAGCGTAATTTAACCACAAAATCGTAAGTTCTAAAAATTTCTGTCATTTAAGTTACACGAGGAAATTCGGAGTTGTGTTTGACGGACTTTTGGTTTAATTCCATTAAAATTTCTCTCAGCATGTTGGTTGAGGAGATACATCCTGGCTTAGATGATCGGAAATGTATGACAGTCAGAATTTGAGCTGTGCATGGTCCATGTCAAACACTTCAACAGGCTGGGTAACTTGTGAAGAGGTTGGGAAGGGGTTTAGTTAACATGGATAATTATTCCAGCATGTCAGCTCTTGAACTGTGGGCTGCTCTCAGCAGCTCTGTCCTTGACAGGGCCAAGATTTCAATGTGTTAAATTAAAATGCATGTTTCATATATTGTTCTGGATTTGTTATGAATATTATGATTATTTACTTATAGTTGTACATTCAAATTATTTGATAAACATGGTTTGAGTATCTTATCGTAAGCAACATGTATAAGGACTGAATGATCCTATCATTACTGGTAAAGACTGTGTAACTCTGTGTCTATATAAAGACATATGTACGGACTTGATTGGCACAATTGGACCCACAGTGAATTGTGAGGCAGTTGGAGACTCTAAGATACAAAGATTGATAGAATCCCTGAATGCATGTAAAAAAAAAAAAAAAAAATTAAATAAATAAATAAACAAACTAAGAATGTTGCTCAGCATCTAAACTCTTGAACGTATGGAGTTTATAAATGATTCATATTATGTTCATGAAGTCTTCTGTCATGAATTTTCATGAAACGTATGGAAATTTCATTTTCGTGGCAATGTTCCTATTCAAGAAGTACATTGATTTACTAGTCATACATTATATTTGAGGAAAGGCTTCATCTATTATAGGTTTTGAAAAAAAACATTACTATTTATAAGAATTAACTATTCATAATTACACATGAGATTTCAAGAAATTTTGCATGAACATGATTGAAGTAAGTGTTATAACAAAATTATTGATGTTTCAAATGAGGGGTATATATATTCAAGATGCAGTCATACATAATTGGTGAGGGTAGGTTTCTACTTTACTAAATAAAGAGTTTAGTGACTTTTCATAAACTTAATATATGTTTGTTTTTATTTATGAGATAAAAATAGCATATTTACAGATTTGATTCTACAAAATTTTGCATGAAAGTGAACATATTTACTACAAAATTGATGTTTTATATAAGGGGGTATATGTATTCAAGGTGCAATTAAATACAATAAGTGAGGGGTGGCTTCTATTATTGTGACTTCTTTAAAACTTAATATATCATTCCTATTATTTATGAAATAAAGTTTACATCATAACACATAGATTTGAAAAAAAAATTGCATGAAAGTGAATATTTTTACGACAAAATTGATGCTCAAAATAAGGGGGTATACATATGCAATATACAATTGCACACAAATACTGTGGAAAGGCTTCTTTTAATAAGTCTTTTTATAGACTTAAGATATAGTTCTTAATATTTATGCAAGTTAAAGTATGTCTTAACTCCTTTGGTTCTGAGAAATTGTAATGAAAGTGAACATATTTACTAAATAAATTGATGTTTTAATTAAGGGGGTATATGTATTCAAGGTGCAATCATATACAATAGGTGAGGGGAGGCTTCTTCTATTGCTACTTTTTTGAAACATGATATATTATTTCTATTATTTATGAAATAAAGTATACATCATTACACATAGTTTTAAAAAATTTGCATGAAAGTGAAATTTTTACAACAAAATTGATGTTTGAAATAAGGGGGTATACATATTCAATATACAATTGTACACAAATACTCTGGGTGGGCTTCTTCTAATAAGTCTTTTTATAGACCTAAGATATAGTTCTTAATATTATGGCAAATAAAAGTATACCTTAACACCTTAGATTTTGAGAAATTGGCAAGAAAGTGAACGTATTTACTAAATGAATTGACGTTTTAATTAAGGGGGTATATGTATTCTTAGTGCAGTCATATACAATTGGTGAGGGGAGGCTTCTTCTATTGCTACTTTTTTGAAACATAATATATAATTCCTATTATTTATGAAATAAAGTATACATTATTACACATAGATTTAAAGAAATTTTGCATGAAATTGAAAAATTTTACAACAAAATTGATGTTTGAAATAAGAGGGTATACATATTCAATATACAATTGTACACAAATACTCTGGGTAGGCTTCTTCTAGTAAGTCTTTTTATAGACCTAAGATATAGTTCTTAATATTAATGCAAATAAAAGTATACCTTAACAACTTAGATTTTGAGAAATTGGCAATAAAGTGAAAAATCATTACTTTTTTTCAATGAACGTTATGGTTAAAAAATACCAAAATTTCATATTATCATGAGAAATTCCTACAATTTTTCTATTAAGAATGTATATTGAATTATTTTCCATTAAACTGATGTAAAAGAAAATGTTTCAGAACATTCATCAATAAATAAGTGTACATGTTATAACTATATTATGTATTTGTTGAAAATAGCCATTTTGTATTTTCAATGGGTGGCCTTGAACTGTATTTTTTAAGAAAATATGTGGTTGATCTCTTAGATTAAGGTTTCAATTGCAAGATATTAAGTTGTTCTTTCAATTTTATCCAAAAATTACAGGGTAAACAGGCTAATTTCAAAAGTATCCATCGGCCTTAAGCAATGTCTTGTTGTTTTTTTTTTACCAAATTATCATCAGACCGAGAAGACAAGGCATAAACAGTAGATGAAAATTATTATAGTTTATGGTTTCATTATGTGGTCATTTGTTGCTGAGTATGCAAAAGCATATGGATCTTGTATGTGACTCTCATTCACAAAATGTTGACAAAAATGATCAAATACAATGAACTTATAATAATATATTGGATATTAAATCATCATAAGTTTGATTAGCCTTGGTGTGCTAAGCGGACGACCATTTAATCCTGAGGGGGGATTGGCTGGCTGGCTCTTTTTGGAAATGAATATTATTAAATGATGCTATCGAACTTAAAAACGTTTAACATTCTAACCCAGAAAATGTTGAAAAAAAGTAACCTGACCCTCTTCGTGTTAGAAAATAAATATTCTGACCTACATTTCTTCAAAATTCAAAATTGTTTGGCTCGCTTCGCTCGCCTTACAGTTGGAAACAAATTAACAACACTAGAAAAAATTCGGCTTGCTTCGCTCCTCATGAACTCAATTTTTTTCAGGCCCGCACCTTACATCCACCCTTCCATTATATTTCATATCAAGTGTTATTGTAACATAGAATTTAGTCTATAATAATTTTGTATTACATTGCATTTTCATCAAAACAAACAAAGTCAAAATTGCATTTTTATTTTAACAAATATCATAAGCTTCAAGTCATATAGGAATAGTAATATATACTTTACCCATTAACACTTCCTGGTTTTGTACATGACTTACCTGGGCTTTTTTATTTTGCTTTCCAAGAATGTTAGGAATCAAAATAAATATTCTGGAAAATAAATAGTTCGGCCGGCTCTTCGTTGGAAATTAATAATTTGACCCAAGGAAAGTTGTCAGCCCCCCCCCCCCCTTATATGTAAATGTAAGAACATAAGATTAAGAAAATTTCATTCTAAATTGTTGAACGTTTTCAACATAGCATCATTTTAGAACAACACTTTAGTTTCTTTTTTAGATTTAACTAACGTTTTAAGCTTTGAGATCGAATCCTTTTGAAATGTTAAAAGTCTTCAAATTCAATAGCATAATATAAAAACAGATAAATGTGAAGTATGAACTGACATGCATGTTTCGGGTACATAACCCTATTAAGTGATCTAAACAATGTTATATGGCTAAAAATTGTCGAAGTCTTGTCCAAATATGTACCGAAAGACATAATAGGGTGATTTTGGGTATGGTGCTACATCGTCGTCGTTTCCCATTTCTTCAAGAATTGCCGGGCTGGAATACATCACATATAGTCATGGTTGTAATAACATATAGTCTAAACAATGTAATACGGCCAAAAAGTATGAAAATTATTATGTCCAAAAATGTACTAAAAGACGTAGCAGAATGGGTGGGATATGATGCTACAGGATCCACGTTTGAGAAATTTCAAGAAATTTTGTAACAGAAAATTTCAAATGCGTTGAAGAGACACACGATAAACCGAAGTTGATCGAACTTGGCTACATGTGCCCTCGGGGACTCTTGATCCACCAGCAGTGACACTCACCAAGTAGTTCCAATGTTAAACGTCTTTAAATTCAATAGCATCATTTAAAACCTGATAAATTTACAGCATGGACCAGACATGCACGTTTCGGGTATTAAACCCTCGTCAGTGATCCTCAGTCTAAACAATGTAATACGGCCAAAAAGTATGAAAATTATTATGTCCAAAAATGTACCAAAAGACGTAGCAGAATGGGAGGGATATGATGCTACAGGACCCACGTTTTAGAAATTTCAAGAAATTTTGTAACAGAAAATTTCAAATGCGTTGAGGAGACACACGATCAACCGAAGTTGATCGAACTTGGCTACATGTGCCCTCGGGGACTCTTGGTCCACCAGCAGTGACACTTACCAAGTAGTTCCAATGTTAAACGTCTTTAAATTCAATAGCATCATTTAAAACCTGATAAATTTACAGCTTGGAACAGCCATGTACGTTTCGGGTATTAAACCCTCGTCAGTGATCCTCAATCTAAACAATGTAATACGGCCAAAAAGTATGAAAATTATTATGTCCAAAAATGTACCAAAAGACGTAGCAGAATGGGTGGGATATGATGCTACAGGACCCACGTTTTAGAAATTTCAAGAAATTTTGTAACAGAAAATTTCAAATGCGTTGAAGAGACACACGATCAACCGAAGTTGATCGAACTTGGCTACATGTGCCCTCGGGGACTCTTGGTCCACCAGCAGTGACACTCACCAAGTAGTTCCAATGTTAAACGTCTTTAAATTCAATAGCATTATTTAAAACCTGATAAATTTACAGCATGGACCAGACATGTACGTTTCGGGTATTAAACCCTCGTCAGTGATCCTCAGTCTAAACAATGTAATACGGCCAAAAAGTATGAAAATTATTATGTCCAAAAATGTACCAAAAGACGTAGTAGAATGGGTGGGATATGATGCTACAGGACCCACGTTTTAGAAATTTCAAGAAATTTTGTAACAGAAAATTTCAAATGCGTTGAAGAGACACACGATCAACCGAAGTTGATCGAACTTGGCAACATGTGCCCTCGGGGACTCTTGGTCCACCAGCAGTGACACTCACTAAGTAGTTCCAATGTTAAACGTCTTTAAATTCAATAGCATCATTCAAAACCTGATAAATTTACAGCTTGGACCAGACATGTACGTTTCGGGTATTAAACCCTCGTCAGTGATCCTCAGTCTAAACAATGTAATACGGCCAAAAAGTATGAAAATTATTATGTCCAAAAATGTACCAAAAGACGTAGCAGAATGGGTGGGATATGATGCTACAGGACCCACCTTTTAGAAATTTCAAGAAATTTTGTAACAGAAAATTTCAAATGCGTTGAAGAGACACACGATCAACCGAAGTTGATCGAACTTGGCTACATGTGCCCTCGGGCACTCTTGGTCCACCAGCAGTGACACTCACCAAGTAGTTCCAATGTTAAACGTCTTTAAATTCAATAGCATCATTTAAAACCTGATAAATTTACAGCATGGACCAGACATGCACGTTTCGGGTATTAAACCCTCGTCAGTGATCCTCAGTCTAAACAATGTAATACGGCCAAAAAGTATGAAAAGTATTATGTCCAAAAATGTACCAAAAGACGTAGCAGAATGGGTGGGATATGATGCTACAGGACCCACGTTTTAGAAATTTCAAGAAATTTTGTGACAGAAAATTTCAAATGCGTTGAAGAGACACACGATCAACCGAAGTTGATCGAACTTGGCTACATGTGCCCTCGGGGACTCTTGGTCCACCAGCAGTGACACTCACCAAGTAGTTCCAATGTTAGTAAGAAAGGAGTGGTTGTTAAATAGATTTCAGGAACAGCACCTACAGCAATGAGTTAAAGAAGATCCAGACGACAATCTCAACAGCACTCACAATAGAGCACCAAATGGAGCATCGACGGACCCCTAGCAAGTTAGAGGTGGGACCAGATGCCCGGGAGGAGTAAGCATCCTCTGTTGGCTAGCAGCAAATAAGTAAAACACTACTGATTGTAAAAAAGGTAGGGTTTATAGTCTCGTTCGCCTGAGCCTCACGCGACTTCTACAATCACCTGCCTGGCGAGACCTGTACAATCTATTGCATTCTCAACTCCCTTAGGAGTATACAAGCAGAGCGGCCGTGTAGGCGCTAATGCTTTTCATTCACATTACAAGCTCGTCTCATGTGCCAGGTACCCAGTTTACTCCTGGGTGGAGAGAGTCCAACGTAGTGTAAAGTAACTTGCCCAAGGTTACAATGGTTTGCAATGATCGGCGACGGTGAGACTATTCGATTATCCGAAATATATACGCCAGATGACCAAAACTGAAACAAGTGTCTGTTGAATTAAAATTGATTACAGTGTTCTAAGAGAATTTTTAAGAGTTGGAACAATTACATATTGGAAGCACGTGTAGACCATATGGCTACTCATTTTCTGCGAAGTTTGAAAACTTCAGTATTTCTTAAACTAAAATGCTACTACACTAAATTAGAGATAAATATACGACATCTTTGAATGACAACACTCTGTCTGTAACGACAATTACCTCTTGCATTAATGGAAGCAATACGGTTTATACTGAGCTACCACCTACCTTTATTATTATCTCTTGACATTCGTTCGGGGTTATATATTTGAATTGTCAGATGTTGCATAAAAGTGTCAAATAAAGACACGAAATCGAATTAGATTCTTGGAATTTATTCCGTTACATCAAGGATAAGAGGTTCCGTTCATTAAGGCCTAAAGAACTCAATGTTTTATTATATCATGGATCAATTTAGATTTTAACGCCTTCATGGAAAATGTTTCTTTTTCTTCTTATTTGTTATTCGGCGTTTTTCTGGTAAAATTATAAAAATCCTGGAATTCATGTGTTCTAGAATATTTATTCATTGTTAATTTCTTTTCTATGTTTTCTGGAATGACAAATATGGATAATGACCATATCCCTGTCTACAGTACAAAATCGATAATTCAGAAAATCAGAAACCGAAGGCATACAAAATCAGGATAAAACAGGAACCAAAGCAAACAAAAACAAAAACCTCTACCATATGAAAAGAAGCGAACTCCCGATATGAGAGTGAGACCAGGTGCCCAGGAAGAGTAAGCATCTCCTGCTTGCATGCAACACCCGTCGCTTGGAATGGATTTCAAAAAGGACAGATGGATTCATATTTGACAAGAGGTCTTCGTTTTTATGGGGTTTTCGCAGCTATTGCTTACTCTACGTGTCCTGTTTTACATGATGCTGATTTTTTCTACTCATTCCCTCAACTTGTATGTACCTGCACAACCTATACACAAAACAAGATCAGCAAAGAGGATATCTAAACAGACTTTGTCGTAACACTCAAAACACACCACCTAAATACACAAACACACAGTGGACAAACACAAATGGGACAATACCAGACACCCTTTACGACCAAAGATCGGAGCTGATCTCCTACAAGACTAGCATCTACCGACAAAACAACACCACAAATTCTTTGGTAGCCGCCGCTTGAATTATTTTAAAGGCCGCCAGATATTATCGTAGGTTCGTCATATTTTACAAATCAAAAGCAAACATGATGAGTAACATTTACAGTTAACGGAAAAGAGGGACACGAAATACTCAGATTAGAGGAGGCTGAATTCTAGAAAGAGTAAACAAAAAGTATACATTTTGGGTAAATGTAATTTTGTACTAAGCATCTCGAACGAGCTGCTTTAATTTGCAATAATAACGACAGTGAACACCGAAGAACACAATATCGATATAGAGTTAGAACATATACAGAGTTAGAAATATAGAACACATTCAAAACTTTGTTATCGAAATTTCTTGAAATTTCTAAAAATTGGGTCCAGTAGCATCATATCCTAGCCATCCTGCAACATTTTTCGGTACATTTTTGGACCGAGTAACGTTTACACTATTTGGCATATTACATCGTTTAGGTTTAGGATCACTGACAAGGGTTCAGTACCCGAAACGTGCATGTCTGGTCCATGCTGAAAATTTACCTGTTCTTAGATGATGCTATTTAATTTGAAAACTTTTAACTTTTGTACCACTTTGTGAGTGTCACTGCTGGTGGACCAGGAGTCCCCGATGGCACATGTAGCCATGTTAGATCAACTTCGGTTGATCGTTTCTTCAACGCTTCAAAGATCTCTGTTATCAAAAATTCTTGAAATTTCTAAAAATTAGGTCCTGTAGCATCATATCCTAGCCATCCTGCAATCTCTTTCGGTACATTTTTGGACAGAATAACGTTTACACTATTTGGCATATTACATCGTTTAGATTGAGGATCACTGACAAGGGTTCAGTACCCGAAACGTGCAAGTCTGGTACATGCTGAAAATATTCCTGTTCTTAAATGATGCTATTGAATTTTAAGACTTTTAACATTCATAACAAATAATACAATCAATTTAAACATTTACAAAGAAGAAAAATTGAATCCCGAAAGGTAACGAGATCAATGCCAGGAGAGAGTAACCATCTCCTGTTCGTAAGCAACACAAGTCACTTAGGCCATGTAGAAAAGAAATTCATATCCGGTAAATTGTTATTTCACTGTTTTGGATGGTTGTAACCTTAAAATCTTGTAATCTGAAGGGCAACGAGATGTTATAATGTTAAACGTCTTCAAATTCAATTGCACAATAAAAAAACAGATGAATTTGCAGCATGGACCAGACATGCACGTGTGGGATAATTAACCCTCGTCGGTGATCCTCAATCTAAACAATGTACTACGACAAAACAGTGTGAAAGTTATAATGTTCAAATTGTAAAGAAAGACGTAGTAGGATGGGTGGGATATGATGCTACAGGACTCGCATTTTAGAAATTTCAAGAAATTTTGATAATAGAATTGTTCGAATGCGTTGAGGAAACGATCAGCCGAAGTTGATCGAGCTTGGCTTCATGTGCCCTCGGCTCGGACTCCTGGTCCACCAGCAGTGACACTCACCAAATGATAAACGTCTTGAAATTCAAAGGCATGTTTAATATTTTCATTGAATCGCCCAAAAACTTTTGCTGTAACAAAGTCAGTCGCTTACAAATGTAATATTGGTTCAGTAGTTTTTCGGTTAGTCCGCTTACCCTCAGAATGACGTTGGTTTGGATATAGTTTGCTTGAATGGCGATATGAATATACCATAGACAGTGGATGAAGGCATAAATACTCTGTAATTTCGAAGTTGAAGTCGTCAGGTTTGTCACATTAAGTATTCAGGTGACCATTTTCGTCATTGGATAACATTTATAGATTTAAATATAAAGTACAGCTATCTTGATGCCTTTTTTGTGTATTTTGCTTTGATATCAATAAGTTAAAAAAGATCCCGACGACAATCTCAACAGCACTCACAATAGAGAACCAAATTAATCATCGACGGACCCCTAGCAAGCTAGAGGTCGGACCAGGTGCCCGGGAGGAGTAAGCATCCCCTGTTGGCTAGCCGCACCCGCCGTCGATGTTCATGCACGAAAATAAAAACTATATGAAATACATGTATTGCACTGTCTGAGGTTATATCTATATAGAAAGTGTAATGGCGACCATGTCGGGGAAAATATTAAAACACTTACTGTCAAACCCCTCGCGGGGAACTTTTTTACGAGCTCCAAACGGCATAGGGCATAAGTGTGACACAAATGAGTTAAAGAAGATCCTGACGACAATCTCAACAGCACTCAAAATAGAGAACCAAATTGAGCATCGACAGACCCCTAGCAAGCTAGAGGTGGGACCAGGTGCCCGGGAGGAGTAAGCATCCCCTGTTGGCTAGCCGCACCCGCCGTCGATGTTCATGCACGAAAATAAAACTATATAAACACATGTATTGCACTGTCTGAGGTTATATCTATATAGAAAGTGTTATGGCGACCATGTCAGGGAAAATATTAAAACACTAACTGTCAAGGCATTGTATATTCTAAATAATTTTCTTCTTTAATATTTCAGTGTAGCAAATTGAAACAAGTCAACGTAAGTTTAAAACTGTAAGCTGCTGCGACGGGTTTTCTTCAATCAATGAGTTAAACAAGATCCTGACGATAATCTCAACAGCACTCAACTACACACTTATGTGTAGTCTTTTGTGTTTGATGTTTACATGTCGTGTGTCTCTTTTCCGTCTCGTGCTGTACTCGTCTTTTGTGTTTTTGCATCGGGTGTTTTGGTGTTTTGCTGTTGATGCTGCAATGGGGTTTTGTTGGAGATCTCCCTTCCCTCGCAATAGAGCACAAAAATGAGCATCGACGGACCCCTAGCACGGTAGAGATGGGACCAGGTGCCAGGGAGGAGTAAGTATCCCCTGTTTGGCTAGGAGCACCCGCCGTCGATGTCCACGAAAGAGAATGAAAAATATCTAAAATACATGCAATGTCGGAGTTTATGTCTGTATAGAAAGTGCTATGGAGAGCATGCCAGGGAAAATCTTTCAAAACACTTACTGTCAAACCCCTCGCGGGGGTTTTACGAGCTCCACACGGCAATGGGCATACATACGACACAAATGAGGTACATAAGATACTGACGATAATCTCAAAAGCACTCACAATAGAACACAAAAATGAGCATCGACGTACCCATATCAAGCAAGAGGTGGGACAAGGTGCCCGGGAGGAGTAAGCATCCCATGTTTGGCTAGTCGCACCCGCCGTCCATGCTCACGCACGAGAATGAAAAAATATCTTGAATACATGCACTGTATGAGGTTATATCTATATAGAAAGTGCTATGGCGACCATGTCAGGGAAAAGTATTCAAAACGCATACTGTCAAACCCCTCGTGGGGAACATTTTCACGAGCTCTACATGGCAAAGGGCATAAGTGTGACACAAATGAGTTAAACAAGATCCTGATGATAATCTCAACAGCACTCACAATAGAGCACAAAAATGATCATCGACGGATGCGTGGGACCAGGTGCCCGGGAGGAGAGACGCTGACTCTCCTCGGGCACCTGGTCTCTTTTTTTCACTTCTTTGATGTTTATCTTTTTTTTAAATCGGACACGTAATGTGCATTAAACTCAATGCAATCAAATATGACTACAATTTTGAAAGACAAGAATCCTCGAATTTACGAAATCTGAGATGTTTTTCCCTTTAAGAAGTACAGGTACTGTACACAAATAGAAATAGATACTTACAACCATTTTCAAGACAACTAAAATGGAAGAATCATGTCAAATATGGCAATGTCTTTTCCAAAGGCTTAATTGTTATGAAATATAAGCGCCAAGCAGAATGAGATACGCATTGAAGACCAAGATTAGAGCGGTTTTTGTCGTTCTTTCGTGCAATATGTCCTCTTAGTTGTATGTTTTATCATTTCAGGGTTGTATATACGATGTATTCATTTTTCATGCAATTATGATTATTTGGCTTTGATATCATGGGAGTTTCAGTTTTGAAATATTTCGCTTCTTGAATATTTCAGTGTAGCGAATAAATATCATGTCAATGTTAACGAGGCCCAAGTTCAAGCAGGGGAAAAATTAAATCTGGGTCGTTTTTCTGTGCATTGTTTTGTATCAAATTGAGCTGTAACTTTATTTTTTGTAACATCAATCAAATGTCTTTTTTCTATATATTCGATTTACGCCACTATATAGGTGTTATACTTTCATAAATATGAACACATGTAGTGATTAAGTACGAATAAGCACCAATTCAATTGTCTAATATATCTGGATCGAATTGTCATTACCTCGCATGGTTCCATAATAAATTGTCACCTTTCAATGTTGCGTTTGTGAATATTTGCCTTACTGGCGTGGTGGCAGCGGATCCGAACCCACGTAACAGACTCAGCAACATATTCTGTGTACAAAAAGGTGTACATGCGAAGAACTCGCCTCTCGCTTCAATATAAACACTTACAAATTAAAGGTGTCAGAGGTAATTCCAACTAACTTTGAGAAATGGCAAATGCTCGTGCCCCCAAAAAATGGTCTTTGACTAAAAATGAATCTGCGAACTAATTCGAGAACTGGCGTCAGAACCTCATATATACACTGTCACTAGATCCCAGCTTCACCAAATTTCTGTCCCCAGACAAAAAGTGGGCCAAGAAAACTAATGCTGCACCGAATCGCGATTTTACAGACGATGATGACCAGGTTGCAAATGCCCGTACCAAGGAACAGAAATCAGCAGCGCTTGACCTTATGCTTGGACAAATAGCCAATTTCTGTCCAGTAATCGCTCGCAACACGATCGTACACAATTCAACTTCTCTAGAACAAATCTGGCAGACAATTAGACTCCACTATGGATTTCAATTATTCGGCGCTCATTTCTTAGACTTTAAAGATATCAAGTTACGTTCAGATTAAAAACCTGAAGACCTTTACCAGAGACTCATAGCTTTCATCGATGACAACCTTCTGAAAAAAGATGGCGGTATATCTCACAATGGAGAGCCAATAATTGATGATGAGGAGCTCACCCCGTCGCTAGAGAATATAACCGTCTTGACCTGGCTTCGTCTTATACATTGTGACTTACCGCGACTCGTTAAACAAAGGTATGACACGGAATTAAGGTCGCGCACTCTTGCCTCAATTAAACCAGAGATATCTCAGGCTTTACCGTCTCTCCTCGAAGAAATACGCACAGCTGAAGATGCGGAAGTTATGCGGTCTAACATACCACCAAGGCCCCTACCCACAAATAAATATTCTTACCAACCCCGTCAAAATAAATCTAGTGTATCCAAGCGCCGTACATGTCCAATTTGCAAAGCCGCGGGACGCAGCGATACTCACTTCCTTAGCGAGTGCAGGTTCCTTCCAGATGAAGATCGCAAATATATGGCTAAAGCACGTCAAATCATAGGGATTATAGACAATGTATCCTCAGATGAATCCGAAAATGACGATAACCCTCACCAAGATCAACCTGTAATGGAACAATCTATGTCATCGTATCGTGTCTCCATACGACAGTCCCCTTACTTAGATTTATTTGTTGGCCATATTCCTGTGCGCTTAACTATTGATTCTGGCGCAACAGGAAACATGATCCGAGAATCAACAGCGCGCTACCTTGATGCCACAGTGAAAAACACTTCGCAATCTGCTCACCAGGCTGATGGATCGTCCCCACTCAAAGTAATCGGAGAAACTAGGTTGACTATTACTCGTGATGACTTCACTTTCTACTTCGATGGACTTGTCGTTGAAGTATTAGCAGGGATACCATTCATGGAAAAGAATGATATTTGCATACGACCATCAAAACGTGAGGTCAGAATAGGTGATAGTTATTCATGCCATTACGGATCTGAGGAATCAACAAGCAATCGTACCTCCATAAGAAGGGCTCAGGTACTTCGCTCTTCTTCGACCGAAACATTATGGCCTGGGGAGTTCATGGAGCTCAAACTACCTACCTCCTTCTCAACTGATGACACATACGCTATTGAACCGCATGCGAATACGCCCGGACACACTTCATGGGTATCTCCTGATATTACACGTAGCGTTGCTGGCAAGATTCGAGTACCGAACCTAACAGGAGAACCGCAAAAATGTTCATAAACACGACCACTTATGTCAAATCCGTTCTGTGTTTACAGCTGATACCGCAGCCGAGACGAAAATCGATGCAGATAGTAGTATAGGAGGCACAAGTACGCCCCCTTCTCGTGACGCATGCTACTCTGCCTCGGTCAGCTTGGACCCAAATGACATCCTCTCAGATGACATGAAATCGGATTTCAGGCGATTGCATAACCAATTCGATTCCGTATTTAGTACATCCCTGGAAGGGTACAATGGTAATGCAGGCCCATTCAAAGGAAAAGTTAACATGGGTCCCGTCCTTCCCCCGCAGAGGAAAGGTCGTATTCCACAATATTCACGTAATCAATTAGAGGAGCTTCAGCGGAAATTTAATGAACTCGAAGAGCATGGCATATTTCGCAAGCCCGAAGATGTCGATGTCGCCGATGAGTACTCAAACCCGTCTTTCCTTGTAAAGAAAGGAAATGGAACTTACAGTTTGGTATTTGCCTTCACCGAAGTCGGCTGATACAGCAAACCTCAGCCTTCGCTCATGCCCGATGTAGACTCCACATTACGGAAAATTGGCCAATGGAAATTCATTGTTGTTACAGACAACAAAATCATTCTATCAAATACCCCCCTCACACGATTCTATGAAATATTGTGGAGTGGTGACCCCGTTTAAGGGGATTCGCGTTTATACTCAATGCGCTATGGGAATGCCCGGATCAGAGACGGCCTTGGAAGAACTTACCTGCCGGGTACTCGGAGACTTACCAGAGGAAGGCATAGTAACTAAACTAGCTGATGATCTATATTGCGGGGGCAACACGCCCCAGGAGCTCCTTGAAAATTAGACAAAAGTGCTAGAAGCTTTACAAAAGTGCAATCTTAAGCTCTCCGCAACTAAGACCGTAATCGCACCCCGAACCACTACTATCCTTGGATGGATATGGGAACAAGGAACGCTAAAGGCCAACCCTCATCGTATTGCAGCTTTATCGTCATGCGAACCACCTAAGACTGTTAAAGCACTCCGCTCATTTTCAGGTGCGGTTAAGGTTCTCGCACGAGTCTTACCGGGATGCTCGCCAATGCTTGCTCCACTGGATGATGCAATTGCCGGTCGAGATTCAAAAGACAACATTTTATTGGATGACACACTCATATCATCCTTCATGCAAGTTCAGCAATCTCTCAATTCTAGTAAGACTATACACATTCCAAGAACTGATGACACTTTGTGGATAGTTACCGATGCTGCCGTTCGAAGCCCTGGCATTGGTGCCACACTCTACATTACAGGAGGGGACAAAATACTTTTATCCGGATTTTTCAGTGCCAAACTTAGGAAGCATCAGATCTCTTGGATTCCTTGCGAAGTAGAGGCTTTAGCCATAGCTGTGGCTGTAAAACATTTTAGTCCGTACATTGTCCAGTCTTCAAAACCAATTTGCATTTTAACCGACAGTAAGCCGTGCGTAATGGCTTATGAATAACTCGGAAGAGGAGAGTTTTCCGCTAGCCCCAGAGTTTACACATTTCTGTCCACCGTCAGTCGCTACCAAGTCTCAGTTCGTCATGTAGCAGGCTCAGCTATTCTTCCGTCAGATTTCTCTAGCAGAAGTACTCCCAATTGTATAGATCCTACTTGCCAAGTATGTCAATTCATCAACACAACCGTAGACTCTGTCGTCCGTAACATAACACTGAGCGACATATTAACAGGAAAGGCCCGACTCCCATTCACAAGTCGTGCCGCATGGATGTCAATTCAAGCAGAGTCTTCAGATCTTCGTCGCACTCGTGCTCATCTACTTCAAGGTACACGACCTTCTCGGAAAATAACCAACTTACCAGATGTCAAACGCTATCTTCGAGTAGCGACAGTCGCTCATGATGGCTTAGTCATTGTCAAACGCTCAGAACCGTTTCAATCACCAAGAGAACTAATTGTTATTCCTCGGGAAGTACTGCATGGTATCTTAACCTCGTTGCACATACAGCTTCAGCATCCATCCAGGAACCAACTTAAACTCGTCACACAGCGCTTTTTCTACGCAATTGATATGGATAAAGCAATCGACCTGGTAACGGGATCTTGTCATCAATGTGCCTCCATTCAAAAAGTCTCACATATGCTCGTCAAAGAAGACACAGGTGATCCACCCGAGGCCATCGGCACCTCATTCGCTTGCGACATCATGAAACGAGAGAGACAGCTCTTATTAGTAGTCCGAGAATGCGTCACATCATATACATCCGCATGCATCATTGAAAATGAACAGCATGACACTATTCGAGATGCACTGATTCCGCTGTGTATCAATCTGGGGCCTTTAGATGGTCCACCGGCTATCATCCGAACCGATCCAGGACCAGGATTCATTGCTCTTGTGAATGACCCCCTACTTAAAGACTGTAGACTATCACTTGAAATAGGGAGGGTCAAGAACAAAAACAAGAACCCTGTAGCCGAACGCGCCATACAAGAGCTTCGTGACGAGATTCTACGCCTTGATCCGACCAATAGAACAGTTAATACAGTATCTTTGTGCTTAGCACTGTCTGCTGTCAACATTAGAATAAGATCTAACGGTCTCTCTGCAAGGGAAATGCTTACACACAGAAATCAGTTTACCAACGCACAGATACCCGTTTGCGATCGTGATATTATACTAGACAAGCATCAGGCCCGTTTGAAGAATCATCCGTTTAGTGAGGTATCGAAGGCACCTAAAGAAAAACGCCCAGACACCCCTTCGATTGACATTGGAGACCTCGTCTACCTTCACTGCGATCGCAACAAGTCCCGTGCACGTGATCGATACTTGGTTGTGGCTTCCGAAGCTGAGTGGTGCTCAATTCGCAAATTTGTTGGAAACCAATTGCGTAACTGCTGGTACCGTGTTCAAAAGTCTGAGTGCTTCCGTGTTCCTTCCGATTCAAACGACCTCTATTTACCTACAGATGTTGTTGATGAGTGCTCTTCCGACGATAATGAGGAAGCTCCAGCTCCTCATGCGCACTCGTATCTTCCTCCGTCACCTGCACCCGATATTCCTATCGAGATTTCTGCTTCCGGAACCAGTGACATTAACTTACCTTCGTCCGTAGAATCTGATGACTCCATGCCGCAAACTATGATTGAACCTAACATAGATGTCTCGATGCCCACTGAACAGCACACCAGTGACCGTCGAAGACGTAACATTCGTTTACCTTCTCGTTTTAATGATTTTGTAATGTAAAGAGGCAGAATAACCCCCTTAGTCTGAGGGTAGTCTTCCCAATGATGACTATATAGAATTTCAAAGTGTTTGTGATTTGAATCTCTTAATTATATATACTTATGACAGGGTTAGTCATATTTTATATCTATTTGTTAAACGGACAATCGTTATGAGGACAATTCGTATAATTTAATATTTCTTAAAATTCTTTGTCATGTTTATCAATTAATTTTATGGTAGTTTTCTTTTAAAGAGGAAGAAGAGAATGCGCCACTATATAGGTGTTATACTTTCATAAATATGAACACATGTAGTGATTAAGTACGAATAAGCACCAATTCAATTGTCTAATATATCTGGATCGAATTGTCATTACCTCGCATGGTTCCATAATAAATTGTCACCTTTCAATGTTGCGTTTGTGAATATTTGCCTTACTGGCGTTATCAATTTAAAGTAATAAACAAATCTATTGATATCGCGTACCGTAAGTTTAAAAATCGTGTTTATCACTCGGGACTTAGTCTATTTCGCGTGTCGGCCATATTGCCTGCCGCGTCTAAGGGAATAAGCATGGGAATATTTGGTTGGTCGGCGCGCTGCGAATAAGCCTTCTACAGCCAATGAAATTCGATTTTTCGGAAGCTTAGGCACATATGATTATGTGTACAAACCACAGCAGGATTCCGTTACGTCATCATTTTTTGAGCCTAAAAAAAAGGGACTGTGTCAAAGACAAATAAAATTCGAAAGCTGTGGTTTTACGGTGAGTAAAACAATATTTTATCTATCACTTGTCAAAATTTGAAAGCTATTGAGTAAGAAATAAGAGCGCGCCACCAGTTTGAAGATCTTGCCACGGAATTATAAGCCATGATAGCCATCCCGATTATCGTTCTTGAAGTAATTCAAAATGGCGGCGCCCTTAAATTTCAACTTTCGTTTTGAAACGAAGCGATTTTACGGTAATTAAATGACCTTTTACAGTCTCTAATATTCAAATTGTAACTACAAACTGTAACTATAAACCAGTATGTATAAATAAAATTTCTATAACGAATCGGGGAAACTTCAAGCAGATCAAACTTACATGATTTTTTTTTTCTATGTCAGTTTTCGTAATGAATAAACTTGTTTTCTTTAATATTCTTGATGAATAATATTTTTACACGTTCTATTCATTTTCATTTGTGGTAGAACTTTTTTTTTGTGGTCCCTTTGTTTTTTATTTTCAGCTGATTTATATTTGGTTTGCAAAATGACCGAGACCCAACACAACATTCCATTCAAGTTACTCCTTACCAACACCATCGGATCGCCAAGCATATACCAAGTTGACTGAAAATGCTCACAAATATTCATATATCCTTTTCATAAATACTTACATTTGTTTATTAACAAAGAAACATGTCTGTCCATAAAGATAAATCAAAGATTTTCCAGCAGGGCTTTCTTCGTGGGAGGGGGGGGGGGGCTTTTCTTTTTTTTTTTTTCCTCTTCTTTTTTTTCTTGCTGTTTTGATGATGATATAATTTTGGAAATAAAAGGCAGTTTTGAAATAAATTATGCTCCTACAATGGCCTGGAAAACGGCTGATAGATGTCAAGATGACTACTCATTCCTCTTTGTATTGATCCTCCTGTGCCAGAAGCCAGGGGCCGGTATATTTTTTGTATTTATACAATGAAATTAATATTTTGATGACTTATGTAATAAATGTATGAGCTACAATGTAATGCTGTTTTTTTTTATTCCATCATGTGATGAAATTGAATTTGATTACGGTATTTGGTCCCAAAATCAAAAATTTAAACTAGAGTGAAGATTTCGGCACATAGTTTGACCTTATAAGTCTGACCTTCACTATGAAAATAACCTTGACCTTCTCCAAGTGATAACTCTCAATTAGAACAATATATTCCTTGCACATTGGTCAATATGTGATGTGTGTCATCACTGTCATGTTACGTTAACAGCAAAGTATTGTTTGATCTGTTCTGAGCGACCTCGACCTTGAAGGTAATCTTGACCTTGAAGATGACCTTGATTATTTACATAGTCTAATTGACCTGCTAATTTGGTGAATATTAGTATTTATTAAATGACAAAGGCTATTTTTCTCTAAGAACTTTGATTAATCATTCTTTTGAAAATAATATACATGTACCAGGACATTTGATTGTACTTGATTTTATTTGGGGGGGTGTTCTAGTACTGAAAAAGTATATTTTGAGTGATTATGCATCACTATTATTCAGTAAATTAATCATCAGAGATATCAAAAGATAATTTTTTTACATATTTATGCACTAGTTAAAGAGTTTATAGCAATTAAACCTGTGATATTGACAAAAATATAACAAATATGAGTCCTCGAACAGAGCATTTCTGTTTTATTTCCTGTACAAAAATGGCTAATATGGTGTTTTTATAGTGCATAAACTTTTGAAAGAAAGTACTTAGTAGCTAGAAATTACAGTTCTAGATCATATGTGTTGTAGAGATGAAGTTCTGAGAGGATGAAGACCAAATTGAATGTGATTACAAAATTTTTGACCTTTAAAACTTGCACATTTTACCTTTTTGCGACGAAAGTTCATAATTATGAATTTCAAAAAAAATATTTCTTCTCTTAGAAAATGCACAACATGCTAAGAATGGTATTTCTGTGATATTTTCTATATAGACTATTCAGAATTTGTACAAAGAGGTTATAGTGCAAGTAGATTCTGAGAACTTAGATCACAAACTTGGTGATTATGTACTTTTTCGTAAGACTCAAGGGTTCAGACATTTTCTTAAATTTTAGTATAATCATTGAAAACAACAAATTTTTCATTAATTTTGAGCTTGTATTCACATTTTGAACAAAAATAAATAACAACTTGCTGTCTATGTTCACTTTTTTAAAAAAGTGTTGGTGACAAAAATTTGGGGAAGGGGGGTTGTTCTATAGAAATAGCCTCGGTGACCAAGTTTGAGGTATCATAATTTCTGTAAAGATCAAGATATCTTCATGATATTTTCAGGATTTGTTCATTTTCTTCCATACTTTCAAATGAATAAAAAGAAGATACTTTCTAAAGCTAAGAATTTAGTGAAAATTGGGGTAAAAAATGGGGAGGAATGCAATTTTGCAATGGACCTCATTATCAATGTCAAACGTCTTCAAATTGAACAGCATAATTTAAAAACAGATTAATTTGCAGTATGGACCAGAAATGCACTTTTCGGGTACTTAACCCTCGTCATTTACATTGTAATATGGCCAAATAGTGTGAAAATTAGGTCCAAAAGTGTACAGAAAGACAAAGGTTTCTAAATTAACTTTATGATACAAAATAAATACACGCCACGCACATCTCAGGACATGTTCATATATTTCAAACATGAATGATGCATATACGTAAAGAGAACAATATTTCAAACTTGTCTCTACAAAGACGGTTCACTCGAATTATTTAATATCTGAAACGTTTCCCTTTCTTTTCGATAAGAAACCAATATTAATTCAAAGCACTTTAATTATTTGGAAAGGAAAAGCGGGAAAGAGATCGTTTGTTTGATATATGGGAATTGATTACTTCTGTTTAGGGAGAAACTCCAAAAAGTAAAATTAAGTTAAAACCCTCACAGAATGCAATAAATTGATAATGAAATTAAGTTCGGTCCTTAAGTGATAGTTTTGTTGCACGAGAGTGTAATTAAGATCAAGACCGCATTTAATTTTATTTCCTTTTCTATTTATTTTCCAATTTTCTTGGCATGAATTCAAAGGTTTCCCGTCTGAAGTATTCTAACGCCAGACTACTTGGAAACCGTCATGTATTTTGCAAATACTACAACACTTTAAGTCGGCGCCGGGTGCACATTGGTCTTCTTCCTTTTATGTGTTGTCATCAATGTTTAATGTTTCTGTACGTCTGTTACGATTATTTGTATGATGTTCCAGTGAATATTGTGTCTTTTTTGCGATTTCGGGTTTGTATGATGTCATTTTTGTGTTACTTTCTTGTGGGTTTGTTTCGCTAGGTGAATGCAGGGTGGTCATGCAGGAGATGATTCCCTTAAATTCTTTACAAAAATTGGGATATCTTCAATTTTGTAAAAGAACGTCCACAATTCAATAGAAAATTGATTTGAAGATAATATTTGATTTTTGAATAATTGGATTTGAATGATCGAAGATAGTGCAGCACGCACTGCCAAAACTTATTTTATAGGGTAAATATAAAATATAGCACTAAATCGTTTAAATAACGTAACGTGATGTCATACTGCGTCTTCGTCGTAATATGAAAATCCTTCTTACATATACCCGAAGTAAAAATATAATTTCTTCGTTCTGTGACTCAGACTTCAATCGCGTAAAAAGAAAACGTCTAATGAAGGAGGTTTCAAAAAGCAAACATGCATTATTCACATAAGCCTTACATAAGCCGTATTTTATTTGTAGTAGGAATTTAAATAAAAACTCCTTGTTTCTTATTTAATTCAGTTTACTTTTCAATACTAAATAGGCAATTTTTACTCAAGGATAGCAGAAAAATATCGCATGTTATTTTAGACGACAACGATCACCTGAATATTTCAATTTACAGTAAAAGTACAAAAATTAACATTCAACAGATACATATTCTTTATTTTTGTAACAGAACTCTTTCAAAACTTGACTTCGGTTCTCATTTGCAGTTGTTATGCTAAAAAGAAGGGAGGAGATCTCCAACAAGACCCGTATCTAAGTCCTAAGAAGGGAGGAGATCTCCAACAAGACCCGTATCTAAGTCCGTATCTAAAAAGACCCGTATCTAAGTCCTGATATTTTTTTTTTACAGAGGGAACAAAATGGCTGATCGAGGAACTACTTGTGGTAGGAAATGCGTTAGTCTCTGTGAATATGATTTGGTCGTGGTAAATAAATACTAATTATCCGAAATGCCAAGATGCATAAAGTTGAAGAAAGAAACGATCTCAAACATGCCTCGGTTTCAACACCCATAGCTTAATACCAAAACTTCAAATGCGAAAAGACAGACTAGACAACAAAAAGATCGGCACACATCATGACGACTAAGCAAATGTTTTGTTCTGTTTTTCATTTCAAACTCGCTTATGTCTATCTTAAAATGAGGCGTTGACTAGTACGATTTTTTAAAACCATAACTTGGACATACTAATTTTCACGCTGTTTGGCAATATGACATTGTTTAGATTGAGGATCACTGACTAGGGTTAAGTGCCCGAAACATGCATGAGTGGTCCATGCTGCAAAATGATCTGTTCTTAAATGATGCTATTGAATTTGAAGACGTTAAACATTTGTCCAATCTGCCTTTTCTATGAAGGAATATATGGAATTATTGTACCGATTGGCTATATATAGCTATGAACATCTCCTCCTTGCATGGTAAGAGATGGTATAATGATGATGTAACTTTAGACTGGCCAGTTAGGAAGCGGAACCACTTACCATATTTAGCTGTCAATTGTTATATGTTATTTCATGTATAAAAGTCATTTTACATCAATTAAAATAAGCATTGATCGAATCCAACAGACGTTTAACCACTTCTTTATCAGACATTGATAAAATAGAATGGCTGTCTAAATGTATTTTGCCATTTTCATTTCCTTGGCTCCATTCAGATATTTGCTGTAACTATCCCATAACTGTTTTTATTAACGATAGAAGCAGCTTTGCGTAATTAAATAACAATACGATCATTTCTTGAAAACATTGTACACATGACTTTTTCCTGGAGCCAGGCTCAACATTAGGTATTCAGCATATAACCGGGTGCATCAGTAGTTAAACAATACGATGTAAGTGACCGAATCTATGGAACGCCATAACTGGTTAAAGGACAATCTTCCTTTTATGAGCACTATGATGTTATTTTTCAATAAGATAAAGTGACAATTCAATTTTATATGGTTTGTTTATAGTCAGAATGTAAAACGTCTTCAAAATCAAAAGCATAATTTAAGAACAGTTTTTACAAAACATCAGTTTATTTTAAGACGTTTAACATTGATTACTGTATTAAAGGCCTTAGTCAGCAAGGAGCTCGAATACGTCTGCTTTTAACGACGTCGCCATAGGAAAGCATGATGTCATAGCAAAAACTGCAGTGAAACGTGAATAAGGTCTTCTCAAAATACAGTTACTTCCCATTTGTGCAGGTATCTGTCGTCAACGTATTGTGACGTCATCAAATTCTCAGGAAACCACCATAAAATTCAAGGAAACAGTGGAACTTCATGACGTCACATTGCTTTTTCGTCAGATATCTTCACGAATCAAAAGAAAATCGAAACGAACGAATCCCCTTGCTGTTTTTTCATCGCTCAACCAATCAGAATGCGCGTTGTAAACGAAAAGCATTAGAATACAGTTTTATTTTCATAAAATTAAGAAAGTATACATGAATGGAAGGGCTACTTCTTATTTTTTGAATGCTGTTAACAAAGTACAGTATTTGACCGACCCCGATCTTAAAATCCATTCTGAATAGGCTTAAAAATTGTACAACGTGTGTTTTTTTTTTGTATTGATGAAATCCACGAGATAAAATATTTCTTAAAATACATTTCTGAATCGCAAGCGATATAAGTCCCTCACTGGCATTAATCCATTCCGGCAGCTCTGCCTTGACCTGTACTTACACCAAAGAGTTGAAGACGATTCTGACAATAATCTCAACAGCACTCTATTGTGAGTGCTGTTGATATTATCGTCAGGATCTTCTTTAACTCTCAATAGAGCACCAAATTTAGCATCGACGGACCCCTAGCAAGCTAGAGGTGGGACAATGTGCCCGGGAGGTGTAAGCTTCCCCTGTTGGCTAGCCGCACGCGCCGTCGATGTTTATGCACGAAAATAAAAACAATATATAAAATACATGCATTGCACTGTCTGAAGTTATATCTATATAGAAAGTGCCATGGCGACCATATCAGGGAAAATATTCAAAATACTTACTGTCAAACCCCTCACGGGGAACTTTTAAAGATGAATCCCTCATCAAAATCAGTTCAATATGTGTATTAGAAAAGGTCTGGAAAATTTCATGAAATTTGCTAAGAAACCATACCTTTTGTAGGAATAGGTAAATCAAAACCCAACTTCAACTTTATCTTATTGGTTTGAAATTTTCTTCAAAAAGTAAAGAGTTGGAACCCTTATTATAAACACTTATTTCTCGTTGCAAAGTGAAGCAGTTGAAATCGTTCCCGTGACCTGATGATTGTCAAGTGTATTAATTACTTCTTTGCAGCTCTGTCACCTGAAAGAAGCTTCTTTTTGGCCCTTTATCAATGTGACATCATATATATTTCTTTGCTATTTCGGAAACTTGCCATTTCACCGAACAATATAATCGGAATTAAAGGAGGTTAGCATCTTAGCACCATCCATCCAATGCTATTTTAAACATATTTCGGTATGCTACTGAATCGACCCTACAGGAAATGTGTAGCCACGCACTCTTTATAAAGTAAATGCCAAAAAAATTAAATTCAAAAAATAACACCAGAGGGCGCTAGTGAAATTAATTTGGGCTGCTTATGACAATCACTTTGGCTGGAAGCATCACTGATGAGTATTTAATATTCGAAACACGTGTCTGGTGCATGTAATTTGGTTTGAAATTTTCTCCTAGAAGGTATAGAGTTGGAACCCTTCGGCATTACTTTAATACCAAAAATTATTCCAAGGAATGCATATGTCGCCTGCGAAACATAGCGACACGCAGGAATCACTTTTATATGGTGTGACATCCAAGTGTGATAGACAACGGACAAAGTTATCCCTAAGTGTCGCTATGCTTGAGAATTCCAAGTCCAAGGGCCATAACCCCTGTAAAAATGGGTCAATCGAAAACAAACTCAAACTTGATCTGTACGTATAACACTCGGATGTATTCACATATATTTTTTTTTTTCGGTAAGACTGGAAAACTGAGCATTTCATACAATTTGTTAAGTCCAAGGGTCATAACTCTAGTAAATATCGGTCAATCGAATTGAAACACAAATTTGATCTGTATCGCACTGAGATAAATTCACATACCGAAAATGATTTCAATATCTTTAATAAATAACAGAAAAGTCCGGAAAAGTAAGAATATCATGAAATTTGCTGCTAAGTCCACGGGCCATAACTCTTGTCAAAATAGGTCAATCGAAACCAAACTCGAACTTGATCTGTATCACACTGAGATATATATACGTACCAAAAATGATTTCAATACCTGTAATACCATGGAAGAAAAGTCCGGAAAACTTGAGAATGTCATGAACATTGCAAAGTTCTAACGCTTGTAAAAATGGGTAAATCGGAACCAAACTCAATCTAGATCTATACCCCATTGAGATATACTCACATACCAAAATCAAAGTTCAACATATGCAACGACAGCGAAAAAAAGTCCGGAAAACTTAAGTGTGACGGACAGATAAACGGGATGTAAACTATATGTCCCCTCCGGCGAGCCGGTAGGGGACTAATGATTAATCTTGATTTTACCACTTACTAAAGAGCACAAACAACAAAATGCAGTGTAACCCCAACACAATATAACACTTCAACCATGTGGTAAAAGAGACAAACGGCATATTATAACGCAATACAAGCACAAAATATTATAGCTCAAACCAACAAAATTAAGTTATTCAACAACATGGTATAAAATGACAACAACATATTAAAGTGTAATCCTGGAATGATATAGGAATTCAAAAACACAATATTGAATGAAAACAGCATATTAAAACATAAATCGTACATAATATAATTATTAAAAACTGTGATTTAAAATCACAACAACATATTATAGTATAACCTTAACATATTATAACTGCTTATTATCATATTCTATGGAACGCATGGTTTAATTGATAAAATCAAGATACCTTGTATTGGTACTACATAGCTCGTGCAAATCATGAAAATGTAAATATTGGCGTTCTGGATGAGCGAACAGTTGTGTATATTGAAGTAAGTAGTCTTACAAAACAATTTTAATTTTGGGAGCCAATATATAACTGATGAACAACATTACATTAAACGACAACAACATATTATACTTCTATAACAACGCATTATAACTGTTTTTAACATAACATAAAATGGCAACAACATATTTTTATTTAATCACAACTTAATATTTTAAACGTCTTCAAATTCAATAACGTCTTTTTAGAACAGAACAGTTTGCCGCATGGACCAGACATGCACGTTACGGGTATTTAACCCTCGTCGGTGATTCTCGATTGAAAGAATGTGAATGAAAACAACATATAATAGTATAGTAACAACGTAATATAACTGTCGCTAGCGTAACATAAAATGACAGCAACATATTATAGTTTAATCAGAACATAGTACAACTATCAAACAACATAACATCAAATGACAAAAGTAAAGTGTTTAGCATAACATAAAATGACAACAGCATACTATAGTTTAATCACAACAGTAAAACTGTTTAGCATGACATAAAATGGCAATAGCATATTGTAGTTTAATCACAACATAGTAAAATTGTTTACCATGACATAAAATGACGACAGCAAATTATAGTTTAATCATTACATCGTAAAACGGTTAAGCATAACATGAAATGACAACAGCATATTATAGATAACATAGTAAAAGTGCTAAGCATAACGTAAAATGACAACAGCATATTATAGTTTAATCATTACATAGTTAAACTGTTTTGCATAACATAACATGACAACTGCGTATCATAGTTTGATTAATACATAGTAAAACTGTTTAGCATAACATAACATGACAAAATTATATTATAGTTTAATCATTACATAGTAACTGTTAAGCATAACATAAAATGACAACAGCATATTATAGTTTAATAACAACATATTAAAACTGTTTAGCATAACATAACATGACAAAGCATATTATAGTTTAATCATTATATCGTAACGGTTAAGCATTACATAAAATGACAACAGTATATTATAGTTTAATCACAACATATTAAAACTGTTTAGCATTACATAAAATGACAACAGCATATTATAGTTTAATCACAACCGTGAAACTGTTTAGCATAACATAACATGACACAGCATAATATTGTTTAATTACAACAGTAAAACTGTTTAGCATAATATAACATGACAACAACATATTTTAGTTTAATCATTACATCGTAACGGTTAAGCATTACATAAAATGACAACATAATCACAACATACTAAAACTGTTTAGCATTACATAAAATGACAACAGCATATCATAGTTTAATCACAACAGTAAAACTGTTTAGTATAACATAACATGACACAGCATATTATTGTTTAATCACAACAGTAAAAATGTTTAGCATAACATAACATGACGATAGCATATTATAGTTTAATCATTACATCGTAACGGTTAAGCATAACATAAAATGACAACAGCATATTATAGTTTAATCACAACATAGTAAAACTGTTTAGCATAACATGAAATGACAACAACATATTATAGTTTAATCACAACATAGTAAACATGTTTAGTATAACATGAAATGAAAATAACATATTATAGTTTAATCACAACATAGTAAAACTGTTTAGCATAACATGAAATGACAACAACATATTATAGTTTAATCACAACATAGTAAAACTGTTTAGTATAACATGAAATGACAACAACATATTATAGTTTAATCACAACATAGTAAAACTGTTTAGTATAACATGAAATGACAACAACATATTATAGTTTAATCACAACATAGTAAAACTGTTTAGCATAACATGAAATGACAACAACATGTTATAGTTTAATCACAATACATAATAAACTGTTTAGCATAACATGACAACAGCATATTATAATTTAATCACAGCATTATAAATCTGTTTAGAATAACATGAAATGGCAACAACAGATTCTAGTTTAGTCACAACATAATAAAACTGTCTAACAACATGACATAAAATGACAACAGCATATTATAGTTTAATCACAATACAATATAACGTGACAGCATATTGTAGTATGACTTCATCATTATATCTTGGTATCTTCATAATTGTTTCATTTAACAACACTTTATACATTAAGACGAGAACGACCGATGGTAACAATTGGACGAAATATTATGTCATATCCAAACATAAAACAGTACAGTTGATCGGCTTTATGTTTCAACCTTTAAGTACGATTTTATTGTCACCATATGTTATGGAAAAAATAACAACATGATATGTATTCAACCAATACATAGTCAGTAGTTTTCTCAACAAGTTAAGTCTGTATTGTAGATGACGCCAGGAAAATCCACTTTGGCTTTACTTAAACTATCTGACATTAAGTACTACTGACGAGGATTCAATGTCCGAAACACGTGTCTAGTACAATAAAATTGGTACTATAGAACATATATTTCAATATTGACGATTTAGTACATGTATATTGAAAAAAAAATTTTTTAAAAACCCGCCAAATTAAATCTCAACGGGTTTCGTTGGTATCATAAGGAGATGGTGAAATCAATTAAACCGTTTGAGAATCAATTCGATGTTTGTTTTATCAACATATTCATCCATATATTTCACGAGCAGTGTCCTGTTTCACGAAGATGGTCATAGCTTTCCATACAAATCAACTTACAAATAATAATTGAATTACTGAAGGCCCTAAATCATGAAATATTTCAACGATAGAATTCTTCAATCTTAACCTACGATGACTGAAGCGCGAGACTTCTACAACATTAGTACGACGGGTGTTGCATGCAAGCAGGAGATGCTTACTCTTCCTGGGCACCTGGTCTCACTCCCCTATCGGGAGTTCGCTTCTTTTCATATGGTGGAGATTTTTGTTTGTTTGCTTTGTTTCCTGTTTTGTCCTGATTTTGTATGCCTTCGGAGTCTGATTTTCTGAATTATCGATTTTGTGCTGTATACAGGGATATGGTCATTATCCATATTTGTCATGGAAACTTTAATCCATATGACATTTATTTATGGCTTCTACTTTGATTGTTATGACTTCTAGAGCTCAATATCAAGGAAACAAATCCGACAGAATTTATCGAACGCTTTTACAGAATACAAGGCATAAAAGGCCACATTTAGTTGAAAGGAAATTTTCCTTAACATTTGTTTTCAATAAAATTCTGCTTTGAGACTCTATTTTAACCTTCTTCTAGGCTACAAACAAACCTTGTCGACCTTGCATGTAAAATTTGATTCTTTAATTTTTTGCCACATAAAGTAAGGTATGCATTAATACGATCTACGATGGGTAAATTAAGAAAAACAACACAGACAAGTTCACACAATACGGACAAGGGCGTTCTTCGTACATATATCTTTCTTTGCTTAGGTCGGCAACAGAGTCTGATTGGATAACCGGATAATCACACCATCTGCCACTAACTTAGCAGATGGTCATCCTAAGTAGAGACCGATTGCCCACGGGTCTCATTGATAATTGTGGTATTTTGTGTTTGATGTCGTGTTTGCTGTTCCTTGCCCCTTTTGTGTCTCTTGCTGTGTGTGTCTTCTGATGAGGATTTAGTTTCCGAAACACGTGTCTGGTGCACGAGAATTTAGTTTGGAATTTTCCTCAAGAAGGTATAGATGTAAAACTTCTTCAAATTCAATAGCATCATTTTAGAACAGATCAATTTGAAGCATGGACCAGACATGCACGTTTCGGGTACTTAACCCTCGTCAGTGATCCTCAATATGGCCAAATAAAGTAAACATTATTATTTAAAAAAATGTACCGATTGACATAGCAACTTATAGAGATAACACTTCCGTATTATTCTCTATGTTATCACTTAGGGTGTGTTGGAGTCTGGTCGTTGGTGCTGCAACCCAGTCTTGTAGAAGAGCCTATCCTATCATATCTTGATGGAGATTGATCCCTTCCCTATACGATATATAAGTGTCTGTAGTTATGTTGCTTGAACCGCAATACAAACGAGGTTTGAACCAGTAATATTTTGAATACCGACCGGACACATTAAGAACTGTAGCTAGGCGTTGATTTCAAAAGTTCAAATTTGTACACCAGTTGCTTTTGACATAGCAAAAGGTCGTCCAATGTAGGCAACCTATGATTACCCTTCTTCGTTTTTCCTGCTTTCTATTTGATAATACTCCTTTAACATCGACGGCTAGCCAACAGGGGATGCTTACTCCTCCCGGGCACCTGGTCCCACCTCTAGCTTGCTAGGGGTCCGTCGATGCTCAATATAGTGCTCTATTGTGAGTGCTGTTGAGATTATCGTCAGGATCTTCTTTAACTCCTGGTAATGAGAGTTTAATTTTTTACTTTTCTATCTCCTTGTCCTACGATGCATGAAAGTCAAACATGAAACCTGAAATCAGATTCCAAATAACTTTGTCAAATTTCTCATTGACGTATAATATGCCATAGCATGCAGGCGGATGATGTAGTCCTTTGTGTTTAATGTTTCTGTTTTGTGCGTCGACGTTCCCAGTCCCTTATGCGTCTCTTTCTGTGCTTGTCTGCTTTGTGTTTTGCATTGGGTGTTTTGCTTTAGGTGCTACAATCTGGTGTTGTTGGAGATCCCCTCCTTTGTTATACATGTACGTATGTAGACAAAAAGAGTATCACTGATTCAAAAACAATAAATATGTAAATTAATAGATCAAAACAAATAGCACATAAATGAAGACATAGACAGATAAATAAATATAGATAATATCAAATGACGGGTCCTGTCCAAACCTCTTTAGAGAAGACAGGGCCCCGACCACCTGTCCTCTCCGAATGTCAGTCGGACTCCTGGGGTGATAACATGCAGGATTCGCTATAGCCGAAAGAGCACGGACTGTATTTCGTATGCCTTCTGTTTTTATATTCATTTACATATCAATCTGTGTTTCTCGGGTCCCTGCGTCATGCTGTCTGTTTGTATGTTCATCTGTTATACGGTCGATATGGGGAACTCGTCACATCTCCATAATGGTGGATGATATTCTGTCATAGACCATTTTTACCATCCAAACAAAGATTAAACTTTATATCTTCCAAAATGAAAGTAGCCGGATGTGACAATTTTACCGAATTGAAGCAACGGGTGTTGAATTCAAGCAGGAGATGCTGACTCTTCCAAGGCACCTGGTCAAGCTCCCATATCGGGAGTTCGCTTCTTTTCCTGTGGTGGAGGTTTTTGTTTGTTTGCGTTGATTCCTGTTTAGTCCTGATTTCTGTCATAGACCATTTGAACCATCCAACCAAAGATTGTACTGATGTCTTCCGAAATGGAAGTACCCGAATGTGACAGTTCTACCGAATTGAAGCGGCAGGTGTTGCATGCAAGCAGGAGATGCTTACTCTTCCTGGGCACCTGGTTTCAATCCCACATCGGGAGTTCGCTTATTTTCGTATGGTGGAGGTTTTTGTTAGTTTGCTTTGGTTCCTGTTTTATCCTGATTTTGTATGCCTTCGGTTTCTGATTTTCTATATTATCGACTTTGTGCTGTATACAGGGATATGGTCATTATCCATATTTGTCATTGAAATGTTTTTCATATGTGATTACATCTTTGTGTTATACAGATCAAGTTCGAGTTTGGTTTCGATTGATCTATTTTCACAAGAGTTATGGCCCTTGGACTTAGCAAATTTAATGAAATCATCAGTTTTCCTGAATTTTCTTCACTGTTATTGCAGATATTGAAATCATTTTTGGTATGTGAATATATCTCAGTGTGATACAAATCAAGTTCGTTTTTCAATTTGTTTGACCCATTTCTACAGGAGTTATGACCCCTGAACTTAGCAAATTTCATGAACTTCTCAGTTTCCAGTATTTTCATGTATGCTGAATTTTGGTATGCAGATACATAGTAGTATGACAAAGAATAAGTTGTAGTTGGGTTTGATTTATTTGTTCTTATAAAAGGTATGGCCTCATAGCAAATTTCATTAAATTTTCCTGTTTTCCATACCTTTTTCTAACACATATATTGAACTCATTTTGATGTTGGATTCATCTTTTTGTGTAAGTAAAGGTCAAGGCAGAGTTGAAGGACATAGATTAATGCCGGTAGGGGACTTACATCGTTTGCGATTCATAAATATTTTATAACTGATTAACCTCCTCTAAATCCAATCTTCTGTATTTTTTTTTTCACAGATATTAATGCTACGCTTCCCGACCCGACCCCAAGTAAGAAAGAAGGTTAAAGAAAAAATCCTAAAAGGCATTCATAATTTGCCAAAACTGTGACTGGTTTCATCTTATTTTTAAATGAAAAGTTTGCAATTAAAAGAAAAGAGGGGATCTCCAACAACATTCGGTTGCGGCACCAACAGCAAAACCCCAAAACATTCCTGCAAAAACACAAAGCAGACGTGCACAGAATGAGATGGAAATTGCACAATGAACGCCAAATCACATAAAAACATCAAACACAACTGATTACACATAAACCACGGGATCAATGGACAATCGGTGCCGACGTAGGACGGCCATGTGACACGTCAGTGGTTATCATGGATTACGTGCGCACAACCCTCCAACTTTACGATTGCCAAGAGGTCTCGACGAACGTACAATTGTGGAGTAAAGGATACATTACACGCAGGAACACAAATATTCCGCAATCAGAACTACGTTATTCCTGCTCTATGATGATGTGTCATGCTGACGTTACATATAATGACATTACTACATATTAGCCCCCATAGATACAGTATATCGTAACAGCTTCAATTCACGTATGTCTATGTGATTTCAAGTAAGTAAAGTCGAATATGAGTTTAATTATAATATTCGTAATACGACAAAATAAAGGTTTGTCCCATCCATGTAGATAGGAAGTATTCCGAATTTCTGTTTGATGGGTGAGTAAGTCCAGACTCTGATGAAACCGCATGACTGACTTTGTAGGTTATACAGAATCTGTACGTAAGCAGCACTAGAAAACATAATATTTCCTATTTATTTACATTTGTGAAACGTCCTCAAATTCAATAGCATCATTTATTAACAGACAAATATGCAGCATGGACCAGACGAGCACGTTTCGGGCACGCAACCCTCGTCAGTTATCCTCAATCTAAACAATGTTATATGACCAAAGAGGGTGAAAAATGTACTGGAAGACGTAGCAGGGTGGGTGGGATGTGTTATCTTTAAGATGACTACGTCCATACGTCGCGAACTGCGTCCTCCATTATCTTATTTCTAATATTTATTTTAATCACTCTCCGGCAAACATTTCTCTACATCTGTAACTGTAATAACGCAAAATTATTGGGCAAAGAGGTATAACTCAGATGTCTCAGTGAAAGAATCCATCTAAGAAAAAATGATATTTTCCATCACCGGATCATGATCAACGTACAAAGGATATCTAAGCTGAAAAGGGAAACAAAGAGTACAGTTTTCTTATTAAAAGATCAGTTGACATATAAATTGGTTTGGAATTTTCTTCAAGTAGGTAGAGAGTTGGAACCCTTCGACATTATAGACTTAATAAAATTTGATATTATAATACTCTCCGCAAACGAAGTTTGGGGGTATATAGGAAACACCCTGTCCGTCTGTCTGCCTGTCCGTCTGTCAATCCGTCCGGTTAAGAAGTTCTCAAAGCAGATAACTCTTTAAGTATAAGTGATAGGGCTTTCATATTTTATACATGCATTCACCATAAGTACTACATTTTGATACCATGACATTTGACCTTGTGACCTTGAACTTTGACCTTGAATATATATATATAGATTTCTATGTCGAACATGAATCCGTGTAGAGAATAACGTCCCGCGGGGGATATAATTCGTCACTTTAGGGCAAATCTAGTTTTCCCTGTGAAAGTCTAATCATAACTTTTCAAGGTAAATATATTTGTGAGGCAAACTTGTTTTTATATTCTGTTCCATGCTGCAAATAAATCTGTTCTTAAAGGATGTTATTGAATTGGAAGACCTCTAACATCTATATACAAAGATAGAAGGAGATAACTTAACAAACTTACATCGTCTGCTTTTTGCTTTTTGCGTATACAAGCAGTAGAACGAGGCAACAAAGTACATTCTTCATCAAAAATTCCATTCAAAGAAAATATTTTCACAACCGTTCCTATGGAAAAAGTTTTTCTTGCCTTCTCGACTCTGAGACTGAATAACTGATAGGTACTTCTTAAATCTTTATAATGATTGAGTCTAGGTAAATTTCTTAAAAGTGAAGTGGATAGTGTAATTCTACAGCACTAATATGAGTAAAGTTTAGTTTCGTTTATTTGAAACATACAGCCACTAGGGCTTATGAGTGTTACATGTACTAGTATATAATAATGAATTCACATTACAAAGCTCAATCATTCACATTACGATATATGAATGACAAATATGGATAATTGAATATTATAAATACACTTGACTTCTCAATATTACAAATTAAATATAAGATTTTCTAATAAACTCGTGAGACAGTCAAACACCAGACATCACAAAATTTCGCGATATTTTCATTGTGACGTCAAAATAAAATGGATGACAACACATCAAGAAGCGATCAGATGTGATGTCAAAATGGAAAATTTTGCCAAATGATGTGATGTCGGGTGTCTGTGTCTATAAAATCAAGGTTAGGAACGGTTGTATCTTTTATTTGGAAAATGGACTATTGAATGAAGTTACAGTTAGTCGTAGCTTTGACCTAGGAAAATGCCACATACGACGGACAGGATTAATTCCGTAAACTTAGACTTTTAATTAGATGCCTAGCTTAATTGCAGAGTGTTTTCGTGTTGTTAAAAAAAGCTGTAACAAGTGTTACATTTGGTAGATGTCCTTGGGTATATTCGTTATTTAAGGTTTCTTGAAATTTTGTGCAGCTATAACCTTGAAAATAGATAGGGTTATTCGTCTTATCACACTCAATCTACATATTAATGAGTTAAAGAAAATCCTGACGATAATTTCAACAGCACTCAAAATAGAGCACCAAATTAAACATTAACGGAGCCCTAGTAAGCTAGAGGTGGGATCAGGTGCCAGGGAGGAGTAAGCATCCCTTGTTGGCTCGTTCTTAGTAACCTAGATGGACTTGCCAAAGAGGAAATGCGTTACCGTCCGATGGAAGAGAAAACGTCACTTAACCTAATATCGTACTAGACATTCTACAAGAAGTATTTTGCGAGAGGTCAACTGCCTCGGAACTACTCTTGAATTTCTATCAAACGAGACAGGCTGAGAATCAATCACTACAGAAATTCTCCCACATAATCATGTCGACGTCTGAGCGTGTAAATCGCATTGATAAGAGTCTATGTTAAGAAACCAGTTGGCAGAAAACGTACACGAACCATGGTTTACGTCCTGAACTGAACAAAAAACTAATCCGCATCCATAAAGACATAACATTTTCGGATTTGCGAGAGGAAGCTATACTCTTATGTCAAGACCACGAAAAACCGAAACAAAATGGGGAGCAAGCCTCACCCATGTCTCATGATTCTGAACTGACAGAAATATTAAAAGATGTTCGATCAGAGTTCAAGCTCAACGACCTAAAGAGGGATATGGGGGGAAATGTCCAGTGTTATGGCTGCAGAGAAGGACATATCAAGAGATATTCGTGATTGACCGACAACGGGGACTGTGAAAGATTTACGTAGCTTTCTTTGATTCACATGCTGTTACCTGCGCTTTGTTCCGAAGTACGCTCAGCTAGCTAAGCCCTTGTAAACTCTTATCGCTACATGCAACAAAGAAAGTAATGTACAAAAACAAATAGCATGCTCCAGAAATTGGCGTCAGAGGACTGTGATCGTGCGTTTAATCAGTTGAAAGCGAAACTTCCATCAACAGACGTCTTGGGATTAGCCGATTTTTCTAAACCCTTCGTCCTCGAAACGGACGCAAGCTTGCATGGAAGACGAAGTCTACGCACTACGTCCCGCCGAACGTAACGATTCATCTACATCTCTGTAAAACTAGAGCTATTGGCCATAAAATGGTCAGTCACCGAAAAGTTTAAAGACTACCTATTCGGATCTACTTTCATAAATAATAACCGTTAACAACCATATAAGCTAACGGCAAACAAGCGCTACACTAGGAGCTTCTAGGAAGAGATGGACCATGAAACATTACAATCTCACGATAAAGTATCGGCCGGGTATACTAAATCCAGCTACTGACGCACTTTCCAGGATACCAACATGTAATTCAACAGTGATGTCCTTACCAAAGGACAGCTGTTTGCCTCCTACAATTAGATTGCAAGCTCTAGCTTCAGCAATATCTGCGTCTGACGTGTCATGCAGTGACCATAACCTAGAAGCTAGATGAGACTCGATATTCACATTTCAGAGCTATAAACCAGAAAACATAGTAGAAATGCAAAAAGAGATGCAGTTATCTACCTGTTTGATTTCTGAAATACGGCGTGCCAGAGCGGTTACATTCTGACCAAGAGTGGAATTTTGAAAGTGCCTTAATTGCTGAATTATGCAAAATGAATAATGTGAAGAAGACCCGTACAAACCCCCACTACCCACAAGGCAACGGGTAGTGTGAGCGGATTAACCGCACTTTACACAATTCGTTACGCACACTGTCACCACGTGAAAAACGTCGATGGCCGAACCATGTACATGCGCTTCTCTTTGTATATAATTCAACCATTTACTCATCTACTGGATTTGCACCATCTAATTTCTTTCTTGGGCGAAATCCTCGTCTACTTGTGGATAGTCTCTTAAACTTTGAGGATGATGATGTAGTATATCCTGCTGAATGTGTTAAACAACACATTCAGCGTAAGAAGGCCGCGTATGAAAAAGCAGGTGTGAAGCTACGATCTTCTGCTTTGGACAGAGCAGAGAATCAGGATAAATGCAACCAGCATGAAATACCGATCGGGGCTATAGTTAATCTCAGGAATCGGGTTCTTGACAGAAATAAAATCCAGGACGCCTGGGACTCCAAAGAATATATTGTGACCAAGATTTTGGATTGCGACCGACGTATTGTCGTGCAAACACCCTGTGTCGTCAAAAATTCTAAAAATTGTCTTAGTTCTAAAATATTTGTTTTCTTACGCTCATTTCTGCTGCTTAATTTCTTCTCTTAATTTCTTTCCTTCTCTATCATTTCTTTTCTTCTCTTAATTTCTTAGGTCTTTCCTCGAACTCGGGGATACAATTTCCGTCAAGCTCAGACCGTACCCGGGTCTTTATACTGTCCCGCCATAGCAACTGATCGCTAAGCGCGCACGTGCAGACGCAGCAACCAAGATGGCGCAAACAAGGAATTTGACAAGTGCGCGATGTAAATAAACGGGATTTAACAACTTTTTAATCACTTTCAAGTGGAATTAACTCAATGATAAACTAATATACATCTTCAGAGATTAAATCCTAATCGGGTTTACGAATGTTACTATGTATAACATGTGAAAATAAGGTGAGTTGCATCCATCCTGTACGAAGTCGGCAATCGGCCGTACGTAAACATTACGAACAGATTTCATCAAATATACGGAATAATACATAGTAATTCTGGTTTGAATAACAATTATACATCTATATCATATCCCCCTTAAAACAAAATTCCGATTAATTTACGCTTTCTTAGGAAAATTTACTATCGTTGACTTAGAACATTACGAGTAAATTCGAGCCGCCCGTCTTGTCATGACAGTATTTCAATTTAACAATTAAATTATCAAAATATGGATAAAACATGAAAGAAATAAAAGCATAAAATATTTTCTCATATAATGCATTTATGCACCGTCGAGCATTTCAGAGCCCCCCTTCTACGAAACTTTGGTCCCTAAAGTTATCATTTTCTCTCTCCAACGAATTAAGGTAAGTGAAAATTACATTATTAGGGTGCATGAATGAATAATAGAATGATAAATTGGAAAATTACATATTATGTAATGCAATATAAAAAATGTGAGTCATTTCTTCAACATTTATAGAAAAGTATAGTAAACACACACTCCATTCACCTTTAAACATCAAGTATATGAACAATGGAGCATTTTATAATGAAACACATTAATTTTAAGTGAATAGAAATTGAAAGATATGAATGATAATTAGCATTATGAATATTTAAAGTGTCCATGATCTCACTTCCCTGAAAATGATTGTTATACCTTACAGTGTCCATAGGGACGAGCATCAGGCACTCAAATTGTTGTTGGAGGATCATCATCTTTTGGAGGATAGCATCTCGGAGTCGGAGTATTTGTGCGGCATTTAGTAAGATTTTGGATTTCCATGAATTTGTAGAATAAGTTGAATTTCGGAGGCACAATGATATTTGATATAATAATTTCACAAAATTGATTTTTGTACATTATATATATACATATATATATATATATAGCACTTAGAAATTTTCACACTTTCTTACACATAGATTTCCTGATCTTCTTTTAGTTGGTTGGTCCAAAAAGTTGAAAGCACTGGAGGTGATACATGCGTCGTAATACAGTAGTTTGAAGTTTGCGCAGGTTGTAATATCGAGTCTCATGTAGAATTTCAAGGAGTGTTCGTTTGTTTGCTGGGAGAGATTCTTTGTCAACCCTCGCTCCATTCCTCGAGTAATTTAGAATAAGAGGAAAATGCGTTGCATCACTGTCAAAGAAGAATTTATTCGAATCGGTTACTCGGAATGGTTAGTCCTTCTCCATCATCTTAAAGAAAATCGAACAGGGCTCCTGTCTAGGTGTATGTACAGTTGTTATAAAAAAAATTCCTAAAATGTTCAATCCAATACGGTTATTCTTCTGATTTTCTAGTAATGCCAAAGATGGAGTCTTGATGTTTACTCTTATGAGAGGTCTTGTGATAAGTTCTGGAACGGATGTTGCTGATTTTGAAGTGGTGATTGGTTGGTAAGTATCCACCGAAAGTGATGGAGGAGATGGTTGATATGTAGATGATGGAGGTGGATTTTTGCTGACAGGGGAAGGAGCTATGGATGTTGGAGATTGCTGTGTTGGAGTTTGAGATGCAGATGTGGAATGAGATTCAGGAGACTGATGACGTGGTGACTCTCGAGCTGGTGAAAACTGTGCGGTAACTGGTGAGATGTAGCTTGAAAAGTATGTTAATACGTGATGATTGGGAGATAATTCAAGAAATTTGCCAGGTGTTTGAGGGACGCTGTCTGACTTCGATGATTTCGCCGGCGTAGCCATAGACTCTAGAAGTTCTTTCAAATTCTTTACAGCAGTGCGTGTTTCAGATGGAGGAGTCTTTGATATTGTAGATAGAGCTTCTGCGGCTGATGGTGCTGTCGGGTGTCTTCTCTAGGAGGAGTCAGGTGGATCGGTGATGGAAATGTTAGACCTCTTGATGGTGAGGGCGATGAAGATTCCTTCCTCCGAGAAGTAGGCGATCTAGAGCTGGAGGACGAGGAGACTGTACTGCATACAGAACGACTCTTATAGGATCTCTTCTTGGGACGCCTGCGTTCCTTTCTCTTTGATGCTTGAGTCTTTTATCTGGCCCCTGAGCTTTCCTCTCGATGTTCAACTCTCCGAATGTCTTTTACTGCTGCAGGTGAGTGGCTCCTTTTTGTTTTCCTACTCTCAGTTCTCCCTCAAATCTGTTTTATCAATTTTGGCTGAGTCTCGACCTTCCCTTCACGTAGCTTTCGGAAGCCTTCATCTCCTCTGCTTCCATCTGATGCTACCACATCAAAGTCCTGTAGTCTGGTCTCAGTTTGTGTGCATTTGTGGTTATAATTTCTTCAATTGAAGGTGCCCTGGCAGTTGAGACACTGAAACACGAATCCAGAGTGAAACTCCTGTACATGTCGCTGGCATAGGTCGTGTCTGGCAAATGGTTTTCTACAGATGGTACACTCCCACTCCTGTAAATAACAAAAACCTAAATGAAAAAGCCTGTCACCATAATCGTTCTTCATTATATCAAGTAAAAAGTTGTGAATTTAATATTCAGTTATATTTACACTTTAAACCAAGTTGGCTTATTTCCTCCGAGATATGCTTTAAGGCGATCATGATGCACAATTTTTGCTTTGCTTTTATCATTCTTTTGAATCTTGTAAATGACAAATATGGATAATGACCATATCCCTGTCTACAGTACAAAATCGATAATTCAGAAAATCAGAAACCGAAGGCATACAAAATCAGGATAAAACAGGAACCAAAGCAAACAAAATCAAAAACCTCCACATATGAAAAGAAGCGAACTCCCGATATGAGAGTGAGACCAGGTGCCCAGGAAGAGTGAGCATCTCCTGCTTGCATGCAACACCCGTCGCTTCAATTCGGTAGAACTGTCACATCCGGTTACTTCCATTTTGGAAGATATAGAGTACAATCTTTGGTTGGATGGTTCAAATGGTCTATGACAGAATATCATCCACCATTCTGGATAGTGGGACATCATAGTGTATGACGAGTTCCCCATATCGACCGTAGAACTTCCTCAGTGACGATGTTAGTCGGTCACAAACATATCCCTGACTGAGAAGCTTATCTGAAAGACGCCTAGCTCTCAGAACAAAATCCGTATATTTGGTACTTGCTCTGGCATAGCGTATCAACTGAGATATGAACACGCCATAAGCAGGCGATGAAGGGATGTTGCTACTAAGAAAAGGAAAGTTCGTAATGCTGAAATTGAAGTCGTCACGTTTGTCATAGAGTGAGGTGTTCATGTGACTATCAGTGTCGTAGGACAACATTATGTCCAAATAGGATGCTGAATTATTTGTCTCTGTAGTTTCTTTGACTTCAAGCTCCGAAGGATAGATACTGCTCAGGTAATCCGCGAATTTTGGATTATTGATGGACAACACATCGTCTATGTATCTGTAAGTGAAGTTGAAGTCAGAAGCTAAGTATCTTTTCCCTTCAGAGACCAAAGATTGAATGAATTCAGCTTCGTACGAGTAAAGGAAAATGTCGGCAAGGAGTGGGGCACAATTGGTCCCCATTGGAATTCCGACAATTTGCTGGAAGACCTTTCCTCCAAACACCACAAAAATGTTGTCGATCAGAAAGTTTAACATCTGAATAATGTCTGTTTCAGTGTACTTATTTTCAGAATCTGACTTTTCTTTTACAAAGTAGGTTTTGTCATAGTTAACAACAATAAATTTGTGTTTGCGATTACCGTTCTTACTTGTAAACGCATTACTTATAATTTTTGCGAGTCTTTCTTTCAACTTAGAATGCGGAATTGTAGTGTAAAGTGTCGAAAAATCAAAGGCTTTGATCGAATGGACTCTACTAAAATGAGTGGATTTCAGATGTTCTAAAAGTTCCTTCGAATTCTTTAAAATCCACATCTGGTTGATACCACTGCGAGAATATACTGTCGAACAATATTTTTGTAGCCCAGATTTGATTTCAGATAAAACTTTGGTGAGTAAGATCGATACAGATTTGGTAGAACATTTTGAGGAACCAGCGATGAAACGTTGTTTGTACGGATTCTTATGCATTTTAGGTATGCAGTATAAGTATGGTAAATCTAAATCTAAATTGGTAGTGTCGAAGCCAAAGGAAGCAAGAGCTGATTTGTGGTTATCTATTATTTCAGAGGCAGAAAGGTTTGTTGGGGTGTAAGTGGGATTTCCAGGTGTCGAATTTAAACCCAACTCTTTAACCAGACTGTCGAAATAGTACTTTTTGCAAGTAAATGTGTAATTATTTGAGGCTTTGTCCGCTGGTGTGATGACATAATGTTCTTGGAGGTAGGTAAGTTCTGTGATAACATCAGGGTCTTTAAATATAGACACGAATCTGGTGTTCACAGTTGATTTTAATCGGTTAATTCTAGATAAAAGTAACCCTCTGATTGATTTTATCCATTCGGAAAGGGTGTAACATCATTTAGCTTTCTTATGATAATAAGAGAAAAGGAGGAGATCTCCAACAACACTAGTTTGCTATATCTCCTCCGAGATATGCTTTAAGGCGATCATGATGCACAATTTTTGCTTTGCTTTTATCATTCTTTTGAATCTTGTAAATAACATCATTTAGCTTTCTTATGATAATAAGAGAAAGGAGGAGATCTCCAACAACACTAGTTTGCAGCACCCACAGCAAAATCCCATAACACCCATGCAAAAAACACAGAACAGACACCCACATATAAATTGCTATGGCGATTATGTCAGGGAAAAATATTCAAAACACTTACATGAGTAGATAGTGATTAATTATCCGAATGTCATAGAATTACATGTTTTATAGGCAATTTGCTTGAATAGTTTTAAGAAATTTAGCGAGAATATTTCACGAGCTAAGAATATTGTCAAATATTTTGGTGCTTTTGAGATTATTGTTGTATCTATAATTGATTTTTTGTTTAATGACATCCGTTTTTTTAGCCTACTTATGTTAAACCCATTATTCTTGGATTGTTCATTTCATTATGGTTAGACACTTGATTTTTATCTGTTTTATTATGACTTGAATTATATGTTATACGGTAAATATAGTCAGCATAGTTTTTAAATTTTATTCTCAATCTTTAGAATCTGTCAAATTAACAATTTTTGTGCGAATTTTTAAAACTTTTAGTGCACAAATTTTGAAATGTATTTGTAAAATGGAAGTTACAATTTAAACAGGGGGAATGTGGTCAAGTGTAACTGGATTCTCGTGTCCGTTTTGATCCTTTACATTAGAACTAACTACGAAGGAAAAGCTGAGGTCACAAGCTCTATAAAAATTTCACATTTACACTTTTGTCGAGAATTTGATTGCTGATTGCAGGTAATAAATCGATTTCCGATGTTTATGTTTTTTTTTATGAATTGCACATATTTAGGCTGCACCGTGAAATGTGTGTTTACATGTAGAAATGTGCTTTTGAAGCGATTTACATGTAACGTCACGCAAGAGATCGGGCTGTCCTTTGTTGATCATCGAACTTGCAAATGCCATACATTAGCGCCTGTGTGTCTTAAATATAATGTTTATTAATGTCATGTTTTGTATTTGACCTATTTGTGAAAGTTTACTAGAAATAATATTCATTCGACATCGAATTACGGATTTCCGTTCCCGGATTCACAGCAGTACGCTACTAGCAGTTTATTAGTGTTCAACATTATTTTCCAGTTTTAATGTTCACTAGTTTAAATTTGTTTAACAATATTTACCTTTGTATGTTTGCCTATTTTACATGAAACAAACAATCTATTGGTATGTCTAACTTGCAGGAACTTGCATTATGTGAATTTCTAGTCATTTGTGTTGTGTTCAGGTATTATAGTGTTGTGGGATTACGATCCGCCGATAGACCAGAGTGTTAAATGAATGGGCTATCGGGTTGACCCTTTAGCTCACTCGGTTACACTCTGGTATTCAACGCCAATGATCCCGGCTCGGAACAGGTCCACTTTACTTGTGATAAGTCGTTTTCGCTCACACTTACAATATATTCTCCCGGTTTAATTACAGGGATCAAACAAAGGTCAATTCCACTCATTAAGACTTCCCTGTTTCTATACCACTGAAAATATGCACCACAATTATGTTCTTTATATATTACTCCAGGCGCAGTTGCTTATTTTCTGGTGTCTCAAATCCAGTTATCTCTTCTGGTGTGTGAACAATTCCCTTCGAATTCGGTGTATCTAATGGGTATTCGAACATAGTAGGATTAGTTTCTGACTGACTCAAAATGGTCATCTGTTTAACTGTTACTCCTGTAACTCTAAAACCACTTTCTAATGGATACTCACTTCTCTTTATATCAGGATCATGTATGTGTGTATCTTGAAAGCAGTCATCTAAAGTAAAACAGGTTTTCTGTGAGACTTCTCCTGTGTATAATGAGTGACAAGTTTTAGTGTAACGAACACATATTTCACATGGTGTTTTACCATTTACTGTCAATGAGGTAACACTTGGAACAGGATAGCTTACTTCTCCAAGTGTCTCTTTCCTGAGGAGGCTCATCATCCAAAGGTTCTGTCATGGAAGGCTCATTACTGCATGGCTTTTGATTCAAAGACTCTCAACCGGGTGACTTTTTGTAAGAAGTTCTCAAGTACAAATAATACTGTGATGAATAGACACCAATATTGTTCAGGTATTCTTGAAGACAACAGTCTTGACCATCAGTTCCAGTGAACTTTTCAATGGCATCTCCAGTATATGAGGAAAGCTTGACTTCCATGTCAGTCAATTCACCCATATCATTTTTTCCACCAGGAAAGAAAATTTTCTTGGCATAATTGAGAACTGTTTCAACTGATTGATCATCATCCTTGTTAAATTCATAGATTCTAGTACCTCCTCCTGTCCGGTCTGTAACTTGTCTGTGTTTTCCTCTCGTTTGATGGAGCCATCCAATCTGGTACTTCAATGTTGGATGTCTCCCATTGCCACATGGTCTCTTCTTGGGTGTTTCCAAGTCTGGATCCTTTCCAATCAACTTTTGCTGCTTTGATTTTTTTCTGGCTGGCTATACTTTGCACTGACTCTCGAATTCTTTTCCGTCTCCCACTTCCCAATACATCATCTTCGCTTCCACCAGCTCCCTCCGCCATTTTATTTAATCGATTCTCACTTGTGCGATATTCAACTCTCCACACTCTTCGCACATGGGAGGGGTGTGGGAGAGGATGATAAGGACGACACGTCGAATTCTTGACTCGATGCTGCTTGAGTACGGACCCACGAAGTACTTACCACATTCTTAGCGGATGTGACATCCATCATCGACTCTAGACTTCTACTTCCGGTTTCTTCTGATGAACAATCACTGTTCATACTCACTCCGGCAATGCTTCGCAACCAGAAGACTGAAACTGATCAGGGTTGTCTAGAGCTATCTGATTGCGATCCGAAGGAGTTACTTCTCAAACAATGGAAAAGCGTCCAGAATCTGTCGTCCATCTTTTGGAAAAGGTGGAGAACCAAATATATACATACGTTACAGCCCCGTCGTAAGTGGTAAGACAGCAAACGCGATCTCAGAGAAGGAAACATTGTGCTTCTCCGTGAGAAAGACGCTTCGCGCAACAACTGGCCCATGGGCATTGTGCTCCGAAACTTACCCAGCCAAGACGGTCTTATTCGTAAAGCAGAGATCCAGGTCATCAAGGGCACCAAAGCGACTACGTACATTCGACCAGTGACCGAACTCGTTGTATTACTTGATCTTTCTTGTGTTGTAATTGTGATATCTGATAGATTTCAGGCGAGGTGTGAACTGTTTGTCAATTGAATTTTCCCTTGTATTATATCTATACCTTTATTTTTTCCAGTGACTAGAGTGATCTTTCTTTGTACGCTTCGTGAAATTACTATGTATTTTACCTGGAAGAGTTTTACATTCATTTTCTTTGTTAAGCTAAATGTGTGACATGATTTTTTGTGTTGGACTTTTTTATCTTTGTAAGCTCACAATGTAAGTCAATTTTCCTTTCTACCTTTTCATAATGAACATACTTTCATACTTTTTTGGCATATTACATTGTTTAGATTTAGGATCACTGATGAGGGTAAAGTACCCGAAACGTGCATGTCTGGTCCACGATGCCAATTTATCTGTTCTTAAATGATGCTATTCAATTTGAAGACTTTTACATTCATGTATCTTGATAAATTTGTCGCGAGATATTTCTGAAATATTGTGTTGTTAATTAGATTCACGCTAATTGATAATGAATTGTATGGAACCCTTTTTGTGTAATGCCATATATGTCAAATTCGCACTGTGTTTGCAACTCAAGTTTTAAGGTATGGAAAGCTGTTTTTGTCATAATGTGTAACCTTTTATTGTGTTCTTTTGATAGTTTTGATATGTGTAGCATATACCTTTAATTACACTTACCTATCATTTGACTTAAATGTGATGAAGGTCAAATTTTTATGTCAAGGTCACTCTTCCTTAAGGTCATATGTATCGTGACATATATTAAATATATTAATGCCTTGATCTATGCAGTATCTTTGAGTTTTGAATTATATTTATGATCCTTTATCTTGGTTTTTTTTTTTCAGTTGTATGCATTTTGCCACCTTTTTATTATGGAATAAACATTAAATCTGAACCTGAGTCCACTCTGTCCCACATACACCCATAATTGAACCCCATTTACATTCTACGTGGTCTGACTATGAGCGTGCATCATTCTGTTTTCATCTAGCGTCTCTTTTTTGTAAATCTGAAGTATTTTTACGGAAATTTGGATTGCTATTGACACTATTCCTGCGTCTGTTGTACGTCTTTTCAAAGGTAATTTTACTTTGGAATTATAATTTTTCAATGCTGTTTTGCTGCGTTTTTACTGCTGTTCCGTCAAACAATAACAAAACTATCAATGGCCGACAAAGAAGTTTCCACGTCAAGCGTTTAAAGTCTTTCATAGAGCAACGTGGATTTATGGATTTTAACTTCCATCCATCAATCGATTGTCATCAGTTTAAAATTAACGGTGATCGTTTGCTACTTTCAGGCCATGTCAGACGATTGGAGATGGAAATCTGCGCCCTTAAACCATCCGCCCTTACTATTCACATAGGAGGGAATGATCTTGTTAAACATCAAAGAAGTACCTGACCGTTATTCAGTCTCAAAGTCGAGAAGGCAAAGCAAAATCCTGAGAATTCCCATCGAAACGGTTGCGAACCCCGGAATGAACAACATTCAAAACTGAGATCAGGTACTCGGGGAGAGTCAGCGTCTCCTGATTGCATGCAACACCCGTCGCAACAACTCCATGGAAATCTGTCAAATTCGGTAATTGTCTCGATGTACATTTTGATGTACAGATCAGTTAGGTATGTCTTGTTTGGTGATGGCGACAGCTATTCAGTCACAATGTAGAATGTCACTGATTATTCTGGAAAGGGGAATCTGATGTGCTTTTATAATATCCCCCTAGCGACCGAAGAACTTTCAATATGATGATTTCAGTCGTTGTACGATATAACCCTGAACAAGTACCTTACTTGCAAGCCGCCTGGCTCTCATATTTGGAAAATGCCCTGGCGCAGCGTATCAGCTGAGAAACAAAAACGCCATAAGCAGGAGAAGACACAATGTTGCTACTCATGAAAGGGGAGTTAGTTATGTGGAAGCTGGAATCGTCACGCTTGTCATACAGTGAGGTGTTCAAATGGCCGTTTGCGTTGAAAGAAAGAATCATATCCAAGTTCGAAGCGGATCTGTCGCTCTCTGCTATTTCCTTGATCTCTAGGTTATGAGCATAGATTTCATGTAGATGGTCCTTAAATTTCGGATTACTGATAGACAACACGTCATTTATGTATCTGAAGGTGAAATTGAACTGAGAGGAAGGTGCTTTCGACCTGTCGAGAGCAAGGTCTGGATGAAGTCAGCTTAGTATGAATGTAAAATAAGTCCGCAAGCTGTGGGGCGCAATTGGTACCCATGGGGATTCCGACTATCTGCTGGAACACGGTTCCTCCAGACACCACAAAAATGTTGTCAATCAAAAACTCCAGCATCCGGATGATTTCGTCTTCGGTTTACTTTTTGTTTGAATCAGAGTGCTCCTTCACGTAATAAGTATCCTCATGCACTATGACGAGTTATTTGTATCTCCTATTACCATTTTTGAAAGAAAGGTGTTGCGAATAATATTGACAAGTCTGTTTTTGAGTTTTTGGGCCGGGATGGTAGTGTAGCGCGTGGAGAAGTCGAACGCCTTTCTACTGGTTATATGATTGAAATTGGTTGCTTTTAAATTTTCAAAAAGTTCCTTAGAATTATTTGACAGTAAGTGTTTTGAATATATTTCCCTGACATGGTCGCCATAGCACTTTCGATATAGAAATAACGTCAGACAGTGCATGAATTTTATATATTGTTTTCATTTTCGTGCTTAGACATCAACGGCGGGTGCGGCTAGCCAACAGGGGATGCTTGCTCCTCCCGGGCACCTGGTCCCACCTCTGGCTTGCCGGGGGTCCGTCGATGCTCGAATTTGTGCTCTATTGTGAGTGCTGTTGGGATTGTCGTCGGGATCTTCTTTAACTCATTTGTGTCACACTTATGCCCTTTGCGGTGTGGAGCTCGTAAAAAAGTTCCCCGCGAGGGGTTTGACAGTAAGTGTTTTGAATATATTTCCCTGACATGGTCGCCATAGCACTTTCGATATAGAAATAACGTCAGACAGTGCATGAATTTTATATATTGTTTTCATTTTCGTGCTTAGACATCGACGGCGGGTGCGGCTAGCCAACAGGGGATGCTTGCTCCTCCCGGGCACCTGGTCCCACCTCTGGCTTGCTGGGGGTCTGTCGATGCTCGAATTTGTGCTCTATTGTGAGTGCTGTTGGGATTGTCGTCGGGATCTTCTCTAACTCATTAGGATCCACATCTGATTGATTGGACAAACACGACGCAACAGAAGACTGCTGTCATACGATTTGCTACCAGTTAGTGTCCCTTTGTTCAGTGTTGAAGCAACGGTACAACTTGAAACGTATAAAGATTCTACAATTCACTCTGAAGACCACTTATGCCCTTTGCAGTGTGGAGCTCGTTAAAAACTTCCTCGCGAGGGGTTTGACATTAAGTGTTTTGAATATACTACCCTGACATTGTCGCCATAGCACTTTCTATATAGACATAACGTCAGACACTGCATGACGTTTTTATATTTTCATTTCCATGCTTCATGAACATCGACGGCGGGTGCGGCTAGCCAACAGGGGATGCTTACTCTTCCTTGGCACCTGTTCCCACCTCTAGCTTGCTAGGGGTCCGTCGATGTTTAATTTTGCGCTCTATTGTGAGTGCTGTTGAGATTATCGTCAGGATCTTCTTTAACTCATTTATGCCCTGTTCACACGAATGCGCATTAAATCTAATTCGCATTAGATTTGATGCGCTTTATTCTAATGCGAATTTGATTCGCATAGCGTTCACACGACGGATTCTAGTGCGCATTAGATTTTAATACATTTGGACTGAAAGTGGTATACCTTAGATAGTAAAAAGGTCGATTCTAATTCAGTCTGTTTGTTTCACGCATTCTGATTTGTTCACAGGATTTCTACAAGCATGTATAACGACGATATACATGCGGCAAACCGACTCACTTGACATACTGCAAAATGTATTCCTACGTAAATTTGCATGTTACAATGACAAATATGGATAATGACCATATCCCTGTCTACAGCACAAAATCGACAATTCAGAAAATCAGAAACCGAAGGCATACAAAACCAGGACAAAACAGGAACCAAAGCAAACAGAAACAAAAACCCCCACCATATGAAAAGAAGCGAACCCCCGACATGAGAGTGAGACCAGGTGCCCAGGAAGAGTAAGCATCTCCTGCTTGCATGCAACACCCGCCGCCCCAATTCGGTAGAACTGTCACATCCGGTTACTTCCACTTTGGAAGATATAGAGTACAATCCCTGGTTGGATGGTTCAAATGGTCCATGACAGAACATCATCCACCATTCTGGACAGTGGGACACCAAAGTGTATGACGAGTTCCCCATATCGACCGTAGAACCTCCTCAGTGACGATGTTAGTCGGTCACAAACATATCCCTGACCGAGAAGCTTATCTGAAAGACGCCTAGCTCTCAGAACAAAATCCGTACATCTGGCACCCGCTCTGGCATAGCGCATCAACTGAGACATGAAAACGCCATAAGCAGGCGATGAAGGGATGTTGCTACTCAGAAAAGGAAAGTTCGTAATGCTGAAATTGAAGTCGTCACGTTTGTCATAGAGTGAGGTGTTCATGTGACCATCAGTGTCGTAGGACAACATTATGTCCAAATAGGATGCTGAATTATTTGTCTCTGTAGTTTCTTTGACTTCAAGCTCCGAAGGATAGATACTGCTCAGGTAATCCGCGAATTTTGGATTATTGATGGACAACACATCGTCTATGTATCTGTAAGTGAAGTTGAAGTCAGAAGCTAAGTATCTTTTCCCTTCAGAGACCAAAGATTGAATGAATTCAGCTTCGTACGAGTAAAGGAAAATGTCGGCAAGGAGTGGGGCACAATTGGTCCCCATTGGAATTCCGACAATTTGCTGGAAGACCTTTCCTCCAAACACCACAAAAATGTTGTCGATCAGAAAGTTTAACATCTGAATAATGTCTGTTTCAGTGTACTTATTTTCAGAATCTGACTTTTCTTTTACAAAGTAGGTTTTGTCATAGTTAACAACAATAAATTTGTATTTGCGATTACCGTTCTTACTTGTAAACGCATTACTTATAATTTTTGCGAGTCTTTCTTTCAATTTAGAATGTGGAATTGTAGTGTAAAGTGTCGAAAAATCAAAGGCTTCGATCGAATGGACTCTACTAAAATGAGTGGATTTCAGATGTTCTAAAAGTTCCTTCGAATTCTTTAAAATCCACGTCTGGTTGATACCACTGCGAGAATATACTGTCGAACAATATTTTTGTAGCCCAGATTTGATTTCAGATAAAACTTTGGTAAGTAAGATCGATACAGATTTGGTAGAACATTTTGAGGAACCAGCGATGAAACGTTGTTTGTACGGATTCTTATGCATTTTAGGTATGCAGTATAAGTATGGTAAATCTAAATCTAAATTGGTAGTGTCGAAGCCAAAGGAAGCAAGAGCTGATTTGTGGTTATCTATTATTTCAGAGGCAGAAAGGTTTGTTGGGGTGTAAGTGGGATTTCCAGGTGTCGAATTTAAACCCAACTCTTTAACTAGACTGTCGAAATAGTACTTTTTGCAAGTAAATGTGTAATTATTTGAGGCTTTGTCCGCTGGTGTGATGACATAATGTTCTTGGAGGTAGGTAAGTTCTGTGATAACATCAGGGTCTTTAAATATAGACACGAATCTGGTGTTCACAGTTAATTTTAATCGGTTAATTCTAGATAAAAGTAACCCTCTGATTGATTTTATCCATTCGGAAAGGGTGTCGAGCTGTACATCCTCTTTCTTTGCCCAACGTCTTGCATATTCCTCACAAGAGTCCATGCTAATTTTCACATTTTGGTTCCATGTAAAGGACATACTTTCTCTGTATTTGGGACCCTTTTTTAACAATTCTCTCAACTTGTCGTTCTTGACTATACTAAGGTCACCAGTAATAACGTGTCCACAAGGAGAGTAGTTGAAATCCGATGAAGAACATTCGCAGGGAAGTGGATGTAGTGAGGGATTACTTAAATCAATACACTGCAGGAATCGTTTGTAATTGTAAATTTTAGATGCAACTGTTGGTGTGTAGCTATAGGAAATACAAGGAGTTTCTTTTCTTTTGAAATATGGTGGGATTTTTTCTGTGACAGTTTTGTGATTCAAAATTTGACCAAGATTCAAGTTATCAATACCTTTGTTTGCAAATCTTACTTTAATGAAAGGGCGGTTTGTTTTCTCCTCTGATTCATCTGATCTAACTACTTGAAATAAACGAAAAGTAGAAATGTCCAAGATTACTCCTTGTAGTCTGTATTCTGGGGAAAGTGTATCGGTATATGCGAGGTCCTTCGTATAATCGTAGATTTCGTGTAACTTCCGTAAAGGAACAGAGTATAATTTGGTACGAATATAATGCAGGCCTAGAGGCTCATTCAAAAATGGAACCAAGTCATCGAAGGAGAAACTATGTATCTCAGGCCTATTATATTTTCGAATGCCATGACTTCGAGGTCTTCTTTGTGATCTGTTGAATAAGCTAGTCACATTTACCGATTGACAACCGGGACTTGTTAAGTTTCCTATAGTGCTGATGTTATCGTTGCACCCATAGGGCGCTGCAGTGTTAAGATTTTTTATCCAGAACTCTTCTCTGTTGCGACGGAGAGGTGTGCTCAAATTGGGATTGTTTGTGGGGTGATATATTTTCTCCAGGATTCTGACTCTCATAGATAAAACAGAATGATCCGCCTGGTCAAAATGTCGGTAAAGGAGTTGACTTCCTTTATTATTTATTTTTGACCGGTGTCCTGACATTCTTTTTCGGAGCTGGCCTTTGGTTTCGCCCACATAAATCAATCCACAAAGTGAGCACTCTATTCCGTACACAACATTAGATGTCATGCAGTTAAGGTTTTCAAAACTATGCGTGTTAAATGTTTGTTTTGTGAGATTACTTGAGAATGAAGTGTCTGTTATTAGGATGTTACAAGTTTTGCAGTTCTTCATGCCACACTTAGAAATTGAGCAATCGCTTGGTGAAAATAGGTGCTCATTTAGTATATCGACCACTTCAATCTTACAGGGCTTGATTTTAATATACCCATCTGCATGTTTATACCAAAACTCATGGTTGTTACTAACTACAAATGTTTCATCTCTAATATCGTGTAAGCTAATTCTAGGGACACCTAAGTTACCTGTTGCGTATGTGTCCGTAGACGCAACAGGTTGGGGCCTTATTATAGTGGGCGACGCCCCAGCCACTTTGTAGGTCTCTTGAGTTCTATCCATTTAAGCAAAAGACTGCTCGACAAGTGCCCTCGGGAACAATTTGTCCACCAGCAGTGACACATGAACAGTGGTAAAAATGACAAATATGGATAATGACCATATCCCTGTCTACAGCACAAAATCGACAATTCAGAAAATCAGAAACCGAAGGCATACAAAACCAGGACAAAACTGGAACCAAAGCAAACAGAAACAAAAACCCCCACCATATGAAAAGAAGCGAACCCCCGACATGAGAGTGAGACCAGGTGCCCAGGAAGAGTAAGCATCTCCTGCTTGCATGCAACACCCGCCGCCCCAATTCGGTAGAACTGTCACATCCGGTTACTTCCACTTTGGAAGATATAGAGTACAATCCCTGGTTGGGTGGTTCAAATGGTCCATGACAGAACATCATCCACCATTCTGGACAGTGGGACACCAAAGTGTATGACGAGTTCCCCATATCGACCTTAGAACCTCCTCAGTGACGATGTTAGTCGGTCACAAACATATCCCTGACCGAGAAGCTTATCTGAAAGACGCCTAGCTCTCAGAACAAAATCCGTACATCTGGCACCCGCTCTGGCATAGCGCATCAACTGAGACATGAAAACGCCATAAGCAGGCGATGAAGGGATGTTGCTACTCAGAAAAGGAAAGTTCGTAATGCTGAAATTGAAGTCGTCACGTTTGTCATAGAGTGAGGTGTTCATGTGACCATCAGTGTCGTAGGACAACATTATGTCAAAATAGGATGCTGAATTATTTGTCTCTGTAGTTTCTTTGACTTCAAGCTCCGAAGGATAGATACTGCTCAGGTAATCCGCGAATTTTGGATTATTGATGGACAACACATCGTCTATGTATCTGTAAGTGAAGTTGAAGTCAGAAGCTAAGTATCTTTTCCCTTCAGAGACCAAAGATTGAATGAATTCAGCTTCGTACGAGTAAAGGAAAATGTCGGCAAGGAGTGGGGCACAATTGGTCCCCATTGGAATTCCGACAATTTGCTGGAAGACCTTTCCTCCAAACACCACAAAAATGTTGTCGATCAGAAAGTTTAACATCTGAATAATGTCTGTTTCAGTGTACTTATTTTCAGAATCTGACTTTTCTTTTACAAAGTAGGTTTTGTCATAGTTAACAACAATAAATTTGTATTTGCGATTACCGTTCTTACTTGTAAACGCATTACTTATAATTTTTGCGAGTCTTTCTTTCAATTTAGAATGTGGAATTGTAGTGTAAAGTGTCGAAAAATCAAAGGCTTCGATCGAATGGACTCTACTAAAATGAGTGGATTTCAGATGTTCTAAAAGTTCCTTCGAATTCTTTAAAATCCACGTCTGGTTGATACCACTGCGAGAATATACTGTCGAACAATATTTTTGTAGCCCAGATTTGATTTCAGATAAAACTTTGGTAAGTAAGATCGATACAGATTTGGTAGAACATTTTGAGGAACCAGCGATGAAACGTTGTTTGTACGGATTCTTATGCATTTTAGGTATGCAGTATAAGTATGGTAAATCTAAATCTAAATTGGTAGTGTCGAAGCCAAAGGAAGCAAGAGCTGATTTGTGGTTATCTATTATTTCAGAGGCAGAAAGGTTTGTTGGGGTGTAAGTGGGATTTCCAGGTGTCGAATTTAAACCCAACTCTTTAACTAGACTGTCGAAATAGTACTTTTTGCAAGTAAATGTGTAATTATTTGAGGCTTTGTCCGCTGGTGTGATGACATAATGTTCTTGGAGGTAGGTAAGTTCTGTGATAACATCAGGGTCTTTAAATATAGACACGAATCTGGTGTTCACAGTTAATTTTAATCGGTTAATTCTAGATAAAAGTAACCCTCTGATTGATTTTATCCATTCGGAAAGGGTGTCGAGCTGTACATCCTCTTTCTTTGCCCAACGTCTTGCATATTCCTCACAAGAGTCCATGCTAATTTTCACATTTTGGTTCCATGTAAAGGACATACTTTCTCTGTATTTGGGACCCTTTTTTAACAATTCTCTCAACTTGTCGTTCTTGACTATACTAAGGTCACCAGTAATAACGTGTCCACAAGGAGAGTAGTTGAAATCCGATGAAGAACATTCGCAGGGAAGTGGATGTAGTGAGGGATTACTTAAATCAATACACTGCAGGAATCGTTTGTAATTGTAAATTTTAGATGCAACTGTTGGTGTGTAGCTATAGGAAATACAAGGAGTTTCTTTTCTTTTGAAATATGGTGGGATTTTTTCTGTGACAGTTTTGTGATTCAAAATTTGACCAAGATTCAAGTTATCAATACCTTTGTTTGCAAATCTTACTTTAATGAAAGGGCGGTTTGTTTTCTCCTCTGATTTATCTGATCTAACTACTTGAAATAAACGAAAAGTAGAAATGTCCAAGATTACTCCTTGTAGTCTGTATTCTGGGGAACGTGTATCGGTATATGCGAGGTCCTTCGTATAATGGTAGATTTCGTGTAACTTCCGTAAAGGAACAGAGTATAATTTGGTACGAATATAATGCAGGCCTAGAGGCTCATTCAAAAATGGAACCAAGTCATCGAAGGAGAAACTATGTATCTCAGGCCTATTATATTTTCGAATGCCATGACTTCGAGGTCTTCTTTGTGATCTGTTGAATAAGCTAGTCACATTTACCGATTGACAACCGGGACTTGTTAAGTTTCCTATAGTGCTGATGTTATCGTTGCACCCATAGGGCGCTGCAGTGTTAAGATTTTTTATCCAGAACTCTTCTCTGTTGCGACGGAGAGGTGTGCTCAAATTGGGATTGTTTGTGGGGTGATATATTTTCTCCAGGATTCTGACTCTCATAGATAAAACAGAATGATCCGCCTGGTCAAAATGTCGGTAAAGGAGTTAACTTCCTTTATTATTTATTTTTGACCGGTGTCCTGACATTCTTTTTCGGAGCTGGCCTTTGGTTTCGCCCACATAAATCAATCCACAAAGTGAGCACTCTATTCCGTACACAACATTAGATGTCATGCAGTTAAGGTTTTCAAAACTATGCGTGTTAAATGTTTGTTTTGTGAGATTACTTGAGAATGAAGTGTCTGTTATTAGGATGTTACAAGTTTTGCAGTTCTTCATGCCACACTTAGAAATTGAGCAATCGCTTGGTGAAAATAGGTGCTCATTTAGTATATCGACCACTTCAATCTTACAGGGCTTGATTTTAATATACCCATCTGCATGTTTATACCAAAACTCATGGTTGTTACTAACTACAAATGTTTCATCTCTAATATCGTGTACGCTAATTCTAGGGACACCTAAGTTACCTGTTGCGTATGTGTCCGTAGACGCAACAGGTTGGGGCCTTTTTATAGTGGGCGACGCCCCAGCCACTTTGTAGGTCTCTTGAGTTCTATCCATTTAAGCAAAAGACTGCTCGACAAGTGCCCTCGGGGACAATTTGTCCACCAGCAGTGACACATGAACAGTGGTAAAAATGACAAATATGGATAATGACCATATCCCTGTCTACAGCACAAAATCGACAATTCAGAAAATCAGAAACCGAAGGCATACAAAACCAGGACAAAACAGGAACCAAAGCAAACAGAAACAAAAACCCCCACCATATGAAAAGAAGCGAACCCCCGACATGAGAGTAAGACCAGGTGCCCAGGAAGAGTAAGCATCTCCTGCTTGCATGCAACACCCGCCGCCCCAATTCGGTAGAACTGTCACATCCGGTTACTTCCACTTTGGAAGATATAGAGTACAATCCCTGGTTGGGTGGTTCAAATGGTCCATGACAGAACATCATCCACCATTCTGGACAGTGGGACACCAAAGTGTATGACGAGTTCCCCATATCGACCGTAGAACCTCCTCAGTGACGATGTTAGTCGGTCACAAACATATCCCTGACCGAGAAGCTTATCTGAAAGACGCCTAGCTCTCAGAACAAAATCCGTACATCTGGCACCCGCTCTGGCATAGCGCATCAACTGAGACATGAAAACGCCATAAGCAGGCGATGAAGGGATGTTGCTACTCAGAAAAGGAAAGTTCGTAATGCTGAAATTGAAGTCGTCACGTTTGTCATAGAGTGAGGTGTTCATGTGACCATCAGTGTCGTAGGACAACATTATGTCAAAATAGGATGCTGAATTATTTGTCTCTGTAGTTTCTTTGACTTCAAGCTCCGAAGGATAGATACTGCTCAGGTAATCCGCGAATTTTGGATTATTGATGGACAACACATCGTCTATGTATCTGAAAGTGAAGTTGAAGTCAGAAGCTAAGTATCTTTTCCCTTCAGAGACCAAAGATTGAATGAATTCAGCTTCGTACGAGTAAAGGAAAATGTCGGCAAGGAGTGGGGCACAATTGGTCCCCATTGGAATTCCGACAATTTGCTGGAAGACCTTTCCTCCAAACACCACAAAAATGTTGTCGATCAGAAAGTTTAACATCTGAATAATGTCTGTTTCAGTGTACTTATTTTCAGAATCTGACTTTTCTTTTACAAAGTAGGTTTTGTCATAGTTAACAACAATAAATTTGTATTTGCGATTACCGTTCTTACTTGTAAACGCATTACTTATCATTTTTGCGAGTCTTTCTTTCAATTTAGAATGTGGAATTGTAGTGTAAAGTGTCGAAAAATCAAAGGCTTCGATCGAATGGACTCTACTAAAATGAGTGGATTTCAGATGTTCTAAAAGTTCCTTCGAATTCTTTAAAATCCACATCTGGTTGATACCACTGCGAGAATATACTGTCGAACAATATTTTTGTAGCCCAGATTTGATTTCAGATAAAACTTTGGTAAGTAAGATCGATACAGATTTGGTAGAACATTTTGAGGAACCAGCGATGAAACGTTGTTTGTACGGATTCTTATGCATTTTAGGTATGCAGTATAAGTATGGTAAATCTAAATCTAAATTGGTAGTGTCGAAGCCAAAGGAAGCAAGAGCTGATTTGTGGTTATCTATTATTTCAGAGGCAGAAAGGTTTGTTGGGGTGTAAGTGGGATTTCCAGGTGTCGAATTTAAACCCAACTCTTTAACTAGACTGTCGAAATAGTACTTTTTGCAAGTAAATGTGTAATTATTTGAGGCTTTGTCCGCTGGTGTGATGACATAATGTTCTTGGAGGTAGGTAAGTTCTGTGATAACATCAGGGTCTTTAAATATAGACACGAATCTGGTGTTCACAGTTAATTTTAATCGGTTAATTCTAGATAAAAGTAACCCTCTGATTGATTTTATCCATTCGGAAAGGGTGTCGAGCTGTACATCCTCTTTCTTTGCCCAACGTCTTGCATATTCCTCACAAGAGTCCATGCTAATTTTCACATTTTGGTTCCATGTAAAGGACATACTTTCTCTGTATTTGGGACCCTTTTTTAACAATTCTCTCAACTTGTCGTTCTTGACTATACTAAGGTCACCAGTAATAACGTGTCCACAAGGAGAGTAGTTGAAATCCGATGAAGAACATTCGCAGGGAAGTGGATGTAGTGAGGGATTACTTAAATCAATACACTGCAGGAATCGTTTGTAATTGTAAATTTTAGATGCAACTGTTGGTGTGTAGCTATAGGAAATACAAGGAGTTTCTTTTCTTTTGAAATATGGTGGGATTTTTTCTGTGACAGTTTTGTGATTCAAAATTTGACCAAGATTCAAGTTATCAATACCTTTGTTTGCAAATCTTACTTTAATGAAAGGGCGGTTTGTTTTCTCCTCTGATTTATCTGATCTAACTACTTGAAATAAACGAAAAGTAGAAATGTCCAAGATTACTCCTTGTAGTCTGTATTCTGGGGAACGTGTATCGGTATATGCGAGGTCCTTCGTATAATGGTAGATTTCGTGTAACTTCCGTAAAGGAACAGAGTATAATTTGGTACGAATATAATGCAGGCCTAGAGGCTCATTCAAAAATGGAACCAAGTCATCGAAGGAGAAACTATGTATCTCAGGCCTATTATATTTTCGAATGCCATGACTTCGAGGTCTTCTTTGTGATCTGTTGAATAAGCTAGTCACATTTACCGATTGACAACCGGGACTTGTTAAGTTTCCTATAGTGCTGATGTTATCGTTGCACCCATAGGGCGCTGCAGTGTTAAGATTTTTTATCCAGAACTCTTCTCTGTTGCGACGGAGAGGTGTGCTCAAATTGGGATTGTTTGTGGGGTGATATATTTTCTCCAGGATTCTGACTCTCATAGATAAAACAGAATGATCCGCCTGGTCAAAATGTCGGTAAAGGAGTTAACTTCCTTTATTATTTATTTTTGACCGGTGTCCTGACATTCTTTTTCGGAGCTGGCCTTTGGTTTCGCCCACATAAATCAATCCACAAAGTGAGCACTCTATTCCGTACACAACATTAGATGTCATGCAGTTAAGGTTTTCAAAACTATGCGTGTTAAATGTTTGTTTTGTGAGATTACTTGAGAATGAAGTGTCTGTTATTAGGATGTTACAAGTTTTGCAGTTCTTCATGCCACACTTAGAAATTGAGCAATCGCTTGGTGAAAATAGGTGCTCATTTAGTATATCGACCACTTCAATCTTACAGGGCTTGATTTTAATATACCCATCTGCATGTTTATACCAAAACTCATGGTTGTTACTAACTACAAATGTTTCATCTCTAATATCGTGTAAGCTAATTCTAGGGACACCTAAGTTACCTGTTGCGTATGTGTCCGTAGACGCAACAGGTTGGGGCCTTTTTATAGTGGGCGACGCCCCAGCCACTTTGTAGGTCTCTTGAGTTCTATCCATTTAAGCAAAAGACTGCTCGACAAGTGCCCTCGGGGACAATTTGTCCACCAGCAGTGACACATGAACAGTGGTAAAAATGACAAATATGGATAATGACCATATCCCTGTCTACAGCACAAAATCGACAATTCAGAAAATCAGAAACCGAAGGCATACAAAACCAGGACAAAACAGGAACCAAAGCAAACAGAAACAAAAACCCCCACCATATGAAAAGAAGCGAACCCCCGACATGAGAGTAAGACCAGGTGCCCAGGAAGAGTAAGCATCTCCTGCATGCATGCAACACCCGCCGCCCCAATTCGGTAGAACTGTCACATCCGGTTACTTCCACTTTGGAAGATATAGAGTACAATCCCTGGTTGGGTGGTTCAAATGGTCCATGACAGAACATCATCCACCATTCTGGACAGTGGGACACCAAAGTGTATGACGAGTTCCCCATATCGACCGTAGAACCTCCTCAGTGACGATGTTAGTCGGTCACAAACATATCCCTGACCGAGAAGCTTATCTGAAAGACGCCTAGCTCTCAGAACAAAATCCGTACATCTGGCACCCGCTCTGGCATAGCGCATCAACTGAGACATGAAAACGCCATAAGCAGGCGATGAAGGGATGTTGCTACTCAGAAAAGGAAAGTTCGTAATGCTGAAATTGAAGTCGTCACGTTTGTCATAGAGTGAGGTGTTCATGTGACCATCAGTGTCGTAGGACAACATTATGTCAAAATAGGATGCTGAATTATTTGTCTCTGTAGTTTCTTTGACTTCAAGCTCCGAAGGATAGATACTGCTCAGGTAATCCGCGAATTTTGGATTATTGATGGACAACACATCGTCTATGTATCTGAAAGTGAAGTTGAAGTCAGAAGCTAAGTATCTTTTCCCTTCAGAGACCAAAGATTGAATGAATTCAGCTTCGTACGAGTAAAGGAAAATGTCGGCAAGGAGTGGGGCACAATTGGTCCCCATTGGAATTCCGACAATTTGCTGGAAGACCTTTCCTCCAAACACCACAAAAATGTTGTCGATCAGAAAGTTTAACATCTGAATAATGTCTGTTTCAGTGTACTTATTTTCAGAATCTGACTTTTCTTTTACAAAGTAGGTTTTGTCATAGTTAACAACAATAAATTTGTATTTGCGATTACCGTTCTTACTTGTAAACGCATTACTTATAATTTTTGCGAGTCTTTCTTTCAATTTAGAATGTGGAATTGTAGTGTAAAGTGTCGAAAAATCAAAGGCTTCGATCGAATGGACTCTACTAAAATGAGTGGATTTCAGATGTTCTAAAAGTTCCTTCGAATTCTTTAAAATCCACATCTGGTTGATACCACTGCGAGAATATACTGTCGAACAATATTTTTGTAGCCCAGATTTGATTTCAGATAAAACTTTGGTAAGTAAGATCGATACAGATTTGGTAGAACATTTTGAGGAACCAGCGATGAAACGTTGTTTGTACGGATTCTTATGCATTTTAGGTATGCAGTATAAGTATGGTAAATCTAAATCTAAATTGGTAGTGTCGAAGCCAAAGGAAGCAAGAGCTGATTTGTGGTTATCTATTATTTCAGAGGCAGAAAGGTTTGTTGGGGTGTAAGTGGGATTTCCAGGTGTCGAATTTAAACCCAACTCTTTAACTAGACTGTCGAAATAGTACTTTTTGCAAGTAAATGTGTAATTATTTGAGGCTTTGTCCGCTGGTGTGATGACATAATGTTCTTGGAGGTAGGTAAGTTATGTGATAACATCAGGGTCTTTAAATATAGACACGAATCTGGTGTTCACAGTTAATTTTAATCGGTTAATTCTAGATAAAAGTAACCCTCTGATTGATTTTATCCATTCGGAAAGGGTGTCGAGCTGTACATCCTCTTTCTTTGCCCAACGTCTTGCATATTCCTCACAAGAGTCCATGCTAATTTTCACATTTTGGTTCCATGTAAAGGACATACTTTCTCTGTATTTGGGACCCTTTTTTAACAATTCTCTCAACTTGTCGTTCTTGACTATACTAAGGTCACCAGTAATAACGTGTCCACAAGGAGAGTAGTTGAAATCCGATGAAGAACATTCGCAGGGAAGTGGATGTAGTGAGGGATTACTTAAATCAATACACTGCAGGAATCGTTTGTAATTGTAAATTTTAGATGCAACTGTTGGTGTGTAGCTATAGGAAATACAAGGAGTTTCTTTTCTTTTGAAATATGGTGGGATTTTTTCTGTGACAGTTTTGTGATTCAAAATTTGACCAAGATTCAAGTTATCAATACCTTTGTTTGCAAATCTTACTTTAATGAAAGGGCGGTTTGTTTTCTCCTCTGATTTATCTGATCTAACTACTTGAAATAAACGAAAAGTAGAAATGTCCAAGATTACTCCTTGTAGTCTGTATTCTGGGGAACGTGTATCGGTATATGCGAGGTCCTTCGTATAATCGTAGATTCCGTGTAACTTCCGTAAAGGAACAGAGTATAATTTGGTACGAATATAATGCAGGCCTAGAGGCTCATTCAAAAATGGAACCAAGTCATCGAAGGAGAAACTATGTATCTCAGGCCTATTATATTTTCGAATGCCATGACTTCGAGGTCTTCTTTGTGATCTGTTGAATAAGCTAGTCACATTTACCGATTGACAACCGGGACTTGTTAAGTTTCCTATAGTGCTGATGTTATCGTTGCACCCATAGGGCGCTGCAGTGTTAAGATTTTTTATCCAGAACTCTTCTCTGTTGCGACGGAGAGGTGTGCTCAAATTGGGATTGTTTGTGGGGTGATATATTTTCTCCAGGATTCTGACTCTCATAGATAAAACAGAATGATCCGCCTGGTCAAAATGTCGGTAAAGGAGTTGACTTCCTTTATTATTTATTTTTGACCGGTGTCCTGACATTCTTTTTCGGAGCTGGCCTTTGGTTTCGCCCACATAAATCAATCCACAAAGTGAGCACTCTATTCCGTACACAACATTAGATGTCATGCAGTTAAGGTTTTCAAAACTATGCGTGTTAAATGTTTGTTTTGTGAGATTACTTGAGAATGAAGTGTCTGTTATTAGGATGTTACAAGTTTTGCAGTTCTTCATGCCACACTTAGAAATTGAGCAATCGCTTGGTGAAAATAGGTGCTCATTTAGTATATCGACCACTTCAATCTTACAGGGCTTGATTTTAATATACCCATCTGCATGTTTATACCAAAACTCATGGTTGTTACTAACTACAAATGTTTCATCTCTAATATCGTGTAAGCTAATTCTAGGGACACCTAAGTTACCTGTTGCGTATGTGTCCGTAGACGCAACAGGTTGGGGCCTTTTTATAGTGGGCGACGCCCCAGCCACTTTGTAGGTCTCTTGAGTTCTATCCATTTAAGCAAAAGACTGCTCGACAAGTGCCCTCGGGGACAATTTGTCCACCAGCAGTGACACATGAACAGTGGTAAAAATGACAAATATGGATAATGACCATATCCCTGTCTACAGCACAAAATCGACAATTCAGAAAATCAGAAACCGAAGGCATACAAAACCAGGACAAAACAGGAACCAAAGCAAACAGAAACAAAAACCCCCACCATATGAAAAGAAGCGAACCCCCGACATGAGAGTGAGACCAGGTGCCCAGGAAGAGTAAGCATCTCCTGCTTGCATGCAACGCCCGCCGCCCCAATTCGGTAGAACTGTCACATCCGGTTACTTCCACTTTGGAAGATATAGAGTACAATCCCTGGTTGGGTGGTTCAAATGGTCCATGACAGAACATCATCCACCATTCTGGACAGTGGGACACCAAAGTGTATGACGAGTTCCCCATATCGACCGTAGAACCTCCTCAGTGACGATGTTAGTCGGTCACAAACATATCCCTGACCGAGAAGCTTATCTGAAAGACGCCTAGCTCTCAGAACAAAATCCGTACATCTGGCACCCGCTCTGGCATAGCGCATCAACTGAGACATGAAAACGCCATAAGCAGGCGATGAAGGGATGTTGCTACTCAGAAAAGGAAAGTTCGTAATGCTGAAATTGAAGTCGTCACGTTTGTCATAGAGTGAGGTGTTCATGTGACCATCAGTGTCGTAGGACAACATTATGTCAAAATAGGATGCTGAATTATTTGTCTCTGTAGTTTCTTTGACTTCAAGCTCCGAAGAATAGATACTGCTCAGGTAATCCGCGAATTTTGGATTATTGATGGACAACACATCGTCTATGTATCTGAAAGTGAAGTTGAAGTCAGAAGCTAAGTATCTTTTCCCTTCAGAGACCAAAGATTGAATGAATTCAGCTTCGTACGAGTAAAGGAAAATGTCGGCAAGGAGTGGGGCACAATTGGTCCCCATTGGAATTCCGACAATTTGCTAGAAGACCTTTCCTCCAAACACCACAAAAATGTTGTCGATCAGAAAGTTTAACATCTGAATAATGTCTGTTTCAGTGTACTTATTTTCAGAATCTGACTTTTCTTTTACAAAGTAGGTTTTGTCATAGTTAACAACAATAAATTTGTATTTGCGATTACCGTTCTTACTTGTAAACGCATTACTTATAATTTTTGCGAGTCTTTCTTTCAATTTAGAATGTGGAATTGTAGTGTAAAGTGTCGAAAAATCAAAGGCTTCGATCGAATGGACTCTACTAAAATGAGTGGATTTCAGATGTTCTAAAAGTTCCTTCGAATTCTTTAAAATCCACATCTGGTTGATACCACTGCGAGAATATACTGTCGAACAATATTTTTGTAGCCCAGATTTGATTTCAGATAAAACTTTGGTAAGTAAGATCGATACAGATTTGGTAGAACATTTTGAGGAACCAGCGATGAAACGTTGTTTGTACGGATTCTTATGCATTTTAGGTATGCAGTATAAGTATGGTAAATCTAAATCTAAATTGGTAGTGTCGAAGCCAAAGGAAGCAAGAGCTGATTTGTGGTTATCTATTATTTCAGAGGCAGAAAGGTTTGTTGGGGTGTAAGTGGGATTTCCAGGTGTCGAATTTAAACCCAACTCTTTAACCAGACTGTCGAAATAGTACTTTTTGCAAGTAAATGTGTAATTATTTGAGGCTTTGTCCGCTGGTGTGATGACATAATGTTCTTGGAGGTAGGTAAGTTATGTGATAACATCAGGGTCTTTAAATATAGACACGAATCTGGTGTTCACAGTTAATTTTAATCGGTTAATTCTAGATAAAAGTAACCCTCTGATTGATTTTATCCATTCGGAAAGGGTGTCGAGCTGTACATCCTCTTTCTTTGCCCAACGTCTTGCATATTCCTATCAAGAGTCCATGATAATTTTCACATTTTGGTTCCATGTAAAGGACATACTTTCTCTGTATTTGGGACCCTTTTTTAACAATTCTCTCAACTTGTCGTTCTTGACTATACTAAGGTCACCAGTAATAACGTGTCCACAAGGAGAGTAGTTGAAATCCGATGAAGAACATTCGCAGGGAAGTGGATGTAGTGAGGGATTACTTAAATCAATACACTGCAGGAATCGTTTGTAATTGTAAATTTTAGATGCAACTGTTGGTGTGTAGCTATAGGAAATACAAGGAGTTTCTTTTCTTTTGAAATATGGTGGGATTTTTTCTGTGACAGTTTTGTGATTCAAAATTTGACCAAGATTCAAGTTATCAATACCTTTGTTTGCAAATCTTACTTTAATGAAAGGGCGGTTTGTTTTCTCCTCTGATTTATCTGATCTAACTACTTGAAATAAACGAAAAGTAGAAATGTCCAAGATTACTCCTTGTAGTCTGTATTCTGGGGAACGTGTATCGGTATATGCGAGGTCCTTCGTATAATCGTAGATTCCGTGTAACTTCCGTAAAGGAACAGAGTATAATTTGGTACGAATATAATGCAGGCCTAGAGGCTCATTCAAAAATGGAACCAAGTCATCGAAGGAGAAACTATGTATCTCAGGCCTATTATATTTTCGAATGCCATGACTTCGAGGTCTTCTTTGTGATCTGTTGAATAAGCTAGTCACATTTACCGATTGACAACCGGGACTTGTTAAGTTTCCTATAGTGCTGATGTTATCGTTGCACCCATAGGGCGCTGCAGTGTTAAGATTTTTTATCCAGAACTCTTCTCTGTTGCGACGGAGAGGTGTGCTCAAATTGGGATTGTTTGTGGGGTGATATATTTCCTCCAGGATTCTGACTCTCATAGATAAAACAGAATGATCCGCCTGGTCAAAATGTCGGTAAAGGAGTTGACTTCCTTTATTATTTATTTTTGACCGGTGTCCTGACATTCTTTTTCGGAGCTGGCCTTTGGTTTCGCCCACATAAATCAATCCACAAAGTGAGCACTCTATTCCGTACACAACATTAGATGTCATGCAGTTAAGGTTTTCAAAACTATGCGTGTTAAATGTTTGTTTTGTGAGATTACTTGAGAATGAAGTGTCTGTTATTAGGATGTTACAAGTTTTGCAGTTCTTCATGCCACACTTAGAAATTGAGCAATCGCTTGGTGAAAATAGGTGCTCATTTAGTATATCGACCACTTCAATCTTACAGGGCTTGATTTTAATATACCCATCTGCATGTTTATACCAAAACTCATGGTTGTTACTAACTACAAATGTTTCATCTCTAATATCGTGTAAGCTAATTCTAGGGACACCTAAGTTACCTGTTGCGTATGTGTCTGTAGACGCAACAGGTTGGGGCCTTTTTATAGTGGGCGACGCCCCAGCCACTTTGTAGGTCTCTTGAGTTCTATCCATTTAAGCAAAAGACTGCTCGACAAGTGCCCTCGGGGACAATTTGTCCACCAGCAGTGACACATGAACAGTGGTAAAAATGACAAATATGGATAATGACCATATCCCTGTCTACAGCACAAAATCGACAATTCAGAAAATCAGAAACCGAAGGCATACAAAACCAGGACAAAACAGGAACCAAAGCAAACAGAAACAAAAACCCCCACCACATGAAAAGAAGCGAACCCCCGACATGAGAGTGAGACCAGGTGCCCAGGAAGAGTAAGCATCTCCTGCTTGCATGCAACACCCGCTGCCCCAATTCGGTAGAACTGTCACATCCGGTTACTTCCACTTTGGAAGATATAGAGTACAATCCCTGGTTGGATGGTTCAAATGGTCCATGACAGAACATCATCCACCATTCTGGACAGTGGGACACCAAAGTGTATGACGAGTTCCCCATATCGACCGTAGAACCTCCTCAGTGACGATGTTAGTCGGTCACAAACATATCCCTGACCGAGAAGCTTATCTGAAAGACGCCTAGCTCTCAGAACAAAATCCGTACATCTGGCACCCGCTCTGGCATAGCGCATCAACTGAGACATGAAAACGCCATAAGCAGGCGATGAAGGGATGTTGCTACTCAGAAAAGGAAAGTTCGTAATGCTGAAATTGAAGTCGTCACGTTTGTCATAGAGTGAGGTGTTCATGTGACCATCAGTGTCGTAGGCCAACATTATGTCCAAATAGGATGCTGAATTATTTGTCTCTGTAGTTTCTTTGACTTCAAGCTCCGAAGGATAGATACTGCTCAGGTAATCCGCGAATTTTGGATTATTGATGGACAACACATCGTCTATGTATCTGAAAGTGAAGTTGAAGTCAGAAGCTAAGTATCTTTTCCCTTCAGAGACCAAAGATTGAATGAATTCAGCTTCGTACGAGTAAAGGAAAATGTCGGCAAGGAGTGGGGCACAATTGGTCCCCATTGGAATTCCGACAATTTGCTGGAAGACCTTTCCTCCAAACACCACAAAAATGTTGTCGATCAGAAAGTTTAACATCTGAATAATGTCTGTGTCAGTGTACTTATTTTCAGAATCTGACTTTTCTTTTACAAAGTAGGTTTTGTCATAGACAAGCTTTACAGCACTTTTTGAGTATGATGTCATGGTTCCATTTGTTCTTCGCTTCTGTGACGTCATACTGTGACGTAAAACTACAAGGTATGAGCTTGTAAATGGCGTTCTCCACATGCAAACAACAGAGCAAGTAAGTTTATTATTGATTACACTTTGATTTTTCGCCATTGTAATAAATACGAAGCAGTTGTATTCCATATTTTGCAGCGCAATCATTTCTGTAGGTCGTTGTTAGTCCTCCGTAGCAACGTCGCCTCTAATGCGATAAATGAAACCCTCTGAGGGGTATAAAAAATAAAAAATGTCACATAAATTAGAATAGGGATAAGCGTACTGTGTTTGTTGTTCCGACAGGTATATGTTGGATATACTGTTTCCAACTGTATATCCAACATATACCTGTCGGAACCACAAAACACAGTACGTTTATCCCCTAAATGCATGCCTATATATTGTTTTTCTCAAAATAATTTAACTCTTCGTAAGCGTAAGTTAAGCTAATGCATGCATAGCATGACGTCATTATCAGATAAGATGACGTTATAATGCAATGTTACTCTACGTAAGTCAATGAGAGACGTAGTACAGTGTCCATTGTGAATGAAATCAAGTATCTTAACCTTTTATTCTACGTTTCGAGGCCCGAGGGTGATTAAAAGTGCCAAGTTATGATGTAAACGTATTGTAGAATTATAGTAATTCATATACGCATGCGCCAGATTTAATGCCAATTGGATTCGCTTTGCGCTCATGGCAAAATCTAATGCGCATTAAATCTATATGCGCATAAGATTCTCCTAGTGAACGCTGCTAAAATCTAATGCGCATTAAATTTGACGGAAATATGTAGTATGACCGATAACAAAGTGACATTGGAGTGGGCCAAAAACTACAACGTACCACAAAATCATGATTGTATACAGGAGAAAATATCAAATATACAGAAAAGGTACAGTTTACTTTTTTTTTCTATAAAAATACTTGCTTTTTTTTTCTTTTATTAAGTTAGAATGATAAATTATTTTTCATTTAATCAGAAATGCATTAGAAGAGGAAACGGATACAGATGACAGCGATGATGATGTCGTTATTGAAAAAATGGAGACAAATGTTCACAAAGAACCAAGAGTTCTTAATGAGAATGAAAAAAGAAGTTTTTGTGAAAAGCTGAACTTACAGTATTCATCGAAACAATCTTCACGTCGAGTATTAGGAGATGGGAATTGTCTTTTTAGAGCAATATTATTGTTTATTTCTATTACTAAACAAAACCACATGAAATTGCGGCACTTGGCAGTAGACCACATTTCAAGAAATGGTCCACTACTTCAGTCTTTCTTGAGAAGAGTATAGAGACATTGATTCCTATGTGAAAGAATAAAAAATGCGAGAATGCGGAACTATGGGACCGAATTTGAAATCTTAGCTATCGCACATATGTTAAATTGTGACATTTATTCAAGAGAAAATTGCCGACTGTTAAAAACAACCATTAAAATGATAGATTCTGGCATGTCCCCAATAGAAGGAGCAATTGTTCTAAATTATGGGGTTGGTCATTTTGATTTGCAATAAACATGATAAAGTAAACGAACACAAAAAACAAAACATCAAAAACATTAAAAACAAACAAAGAGAAAAATTACCCTCCCCCCCTAAATTAAATAACCATGTAAAATAATGAAAAGTAATTAACGAAGAAAAAAGAGGAGGGATTAACGGTCAAAGACATGGAGGGACTCAGGAGGGTGGAGATTGCTGCATCGACGATAAGATGTCAGGACGTTGCTCACGACATTGGTGTGGAAGTGTACTTTGAAAATGTAAAGTGTAATGTTAGTAAATTTTTATTATTTCGTCGTTCATTTTTTTTTTCTGAATCCTAACTGAGTGAATTTAGAAAGTCTGCAATCTTAATAAAGTTTCCCTTTTTGTGTTGATAGGACGACGGAAGCTTCTGGTCATGGACAGCTACCACTACCACCACCATCCCAACTAATAACAGGACATCATGGACCGGACCTTTATCTACGGTCACCATAACTAGTATTGGTAAGTTTTTTTTCATACTCTCTTATCACTAAAAATAAAATAAATATACGATAAAATAAATATCTAATATATTTTTCCAGGACAAACTTGGATTATTGGAGGGTTAACCGCCGGATCTGCATTGACAGTTTTTATTCTTTTGTGTAATTCAATTCAATTCAATTCATTTATGTCAAAAGCAAATTCAGCTTATAGGAAATAAATATATACAATATGCAAATTCAATATCATAGTGAGTAGCCAGTCATGCATATAAGAGAATATATTGAAAATATTATACATGTAGTACGTAATAGTGAAGGTAACATTTTGTAAAACAATAGAGGTACATACTAAATTGTGGACATAGTATCCTTTTTTGGCATAATAGGTTATTAGATATAATTTTGACATGGTATGGTAAACGTGACAGAAAGATGCTGTACTTCTAAATACAATATATATTAAAGTGATAAAAAAGATGTAATAATGATGGGACAGTGATATTATATTTCATCCCATTTGGCGATATTTGAAGAAAAATGTTTACAGAGTTACAAATTCCGTAGAGAGTGGAAAAAAAAATAATTTGCATAAAAACAGAAGTAACAGAGCAGTCAATATCTTTTTTAGATAGATAAGATCTGAATGAAACTGCATGTGAAATAGTACGTATTTTAATTTGAAATATTTAATCATGTGTGAGAAATAAATTAATTATTCAATACTTGATTATCTTCTCTTAGTTTGTATGCTTTGTAGAGATATGTACCTACATTACAGAGATCTTTTACATTATTTGTAGTCTGCAATTGGACACTGATGGTCACATGAACACCTCATTCTATGATAAACGTGACGACTTCAATTTCAGCATTACAATTTTTCCTTTTCTGAGTAGCAACATCCCTTCATCTCCAGCTTATGGCGTATTCATATCTCAATTAATACGCTATGCCAGAGCACGTACAAAATATATGGATTTTGTTCTGAGAGCTAGGCGTCTTGTAGATAAGCTTTTCAGTCAGGGATATGTTTGTGACCGACTAACATCGTCACTGAGGAAGTTCTACGGTCGATATGGGGAACTCGTCATACACTATGATGTCCCGCTCTCCAGAATGGTGGATGATATTTTGTCATAGACCATCCAACCAAAGAGTACTCTATGTCTTCCGAAATGGAAGTAACCGGATGTGACAGTTCTACCGAATTGAAGCGGCGGGTGTTTCATGCAAGCAGGAGATGCTTACTCTTCCTGGGCACCTGGTCTCACTCCCATATCGGGAGTTCGCTTTTTTTCATGTGGTGGAGGTTTTTGATTGTTTGCTTTGGTTCCTGTTTTATCCTTATTTTGTATGCCTTCGGTTTCTGATTTTCTGAATTATCGAGTTTGTGCTGTACACAGGGATATAGTCATTATCCATATTTGTCATTAAGCATACTGGGTCTATTAGTGTAATACTTTTTTATATACATATTTCTTAGATTAATATAAGCGGGACATTTAAGGATGAAATGATACTCGTCTTCTAAATCATTTAAGTTACAAAATTCACATATTCTTTCGTTTCTCAGTAAGTTATGATATCTACCAGATTCTATTTTTAAAAGAAAGGAGGGGATCTCCAACAACACTAGGTTGCAGAACCCACAGCAAAATCCCAAAACACCCATGCAAAAAACACAGAACAGATACCAACAGAAAGAGACGCAAAAGGGACAAGGAACACCAACTCACAACATAGAAACATAAAAGACTACACATAAACCAACGAGACCAATGGGCAACCGGTGCCGACTTAGGACGGCCATCTGCCAATTAAATAGCAGACGGTGTGGTTATCCTGGATTACGTGCGCACAACCCTCTCACTTCTCCAGTTACCTAGAGGTCTCGAAGAACGTACAAATGTGGTGTAAAACAACCTCCTCACTGTAAGATGACGTCACACAAACAAGACCGCGAAACGCAGAGGCCCCAGAGACACAGATGAATATGTAAATGGATATAAAAAGAGGGCATGCGTAATACAGTCCGTGCTCTGCCGGCTGTAGCGAGCTCATGTATGTAATCACCCGAGGAGTCCGACTGACATTCAGAGAGGACAGGTGGTCGGGGCCCTGTCTTCTCTAAAGAGGTTTGGACAGGGCCCGTCATGGAGTCCCGTCGTCACAGTCAGTCAGAGTGCAAGTCTTAAGAATGCGCTCGTACAAGACTGTATATTGGTCAAGTACCAAGCTTAGTGTCCGTCTGGTGACATAAGGATCATATCCACGGTATAAAAGGCGTTTGATGACTCTGACGCATTTTCGATACATATGCTGTCTACCTTTGATCCTTCTTATTTTGTTAATTATGTCACCATAAAATGCAGGTTGTGAAATACCTAAAGTAATATACTCCGTTGCTTTTATGGGTCCGAATTTCAAAAGAAGTTGATCATAATTTTTGTAAAATTTCCAGAAAGTCTTTACTAGTTTGTGAAAGCGAAAACCTTGACCTAAAAGTTTCTTTGTAATTTGTAGATTTCTATTATGAAAATCCAAAACATCAGTACATGCTCTAGCATACCGGATGAGCTGTGAAATGTAGATACCGTAAGACGGTAATCTAGGGACATCACCGTCAAGCCAGGGGAAATTTACTATGTTGAAGCCAAAATCATCTCGTTTGTCATATACACTTGTGTGAATTTCTCCATTGACAATTTTGATATTTAGGTCCAAAAATGGTGTTTCAGTGTCTGTAAAGTTTGCCTTGTTTAGAGTCAATTCTTGTGGATAAATAACATCTTTATACTTTTCAAAAACAGGATTATCGATAGTAAGAATATCATCCAGGTACCTAGAAGTACTAATGAAGCATTTCACATCATCATGTTTTCTTTGCTTTTGAAGATTTTGAATAAATTCCTTTTCATATGTGTATAAAAATAAATCTGCAACAAGAGGCGCACAATTTAATAAATCTGCAACAAGAGGCGCACAATTTTAAGTCATGTGAACATAGCCTAATCTTTGTAATAGATTTTCTGTATATGTCGTTAACAGGCTTATTAAGGTATGGTTGTTACTAAAATGGTCAATTAAATGTTGATATAACGTACCTTTAGATAATCTGCTAATATCAGAGAAAATATGTTGCTGCCAATTATCTTTAATTCTTTGTTTAATAATATTTATGTATACTTTGTCAATGTTCTACTTCAAAAACAGATGTGTATAGGAGTATGTGTGTATAAGAAATTCAGGAATAGACTTGTAAAGTTTGAGGGATTTTAAAAACGACTGACATTTTGTTTCTCTTCCCTTCTTCTAGTGATTTTGTTGGTGTCCATGTGTATTTCACAAAGGAATCCCCCCGTCGCGCCAGTGGCCCAACCAGCTCCACAAAGAGTGAGGCAGCCCCGCCCAACCCAGACACTGAGGAGATCGACTAGGACCCGCCGCCTACCAGTTCGTCTGAGCTTGTAAATTCTGTTTTATGTAACATTTGATTTTGTTTTTGACGTATGTTATATTATGTTTATCTCAACAAAAGTAAAGTTTTTAAATCTTATTACTTGTCTTATGTTATTTTTTGTTTACTCTTTTAGCTAATTTAGCTTCGACTATCATCGCAACCGTGATGATGTTTTCCCACCTGCTTTCTATTTAATGTAACCAAAGAAGCTAGTTTCGACTCGTTGAAGTTCATTCCATATAAAAGTTGGGGTAAAGTAAAAGTTCTGTCACTTTGAAAATTCACTGAGACAAGCCACAATGGATGTTACACTTTTTAGATTTGAGTTGGGAGAGGGTGGAGTAGTCAGAGTTTTGAGGAGAGAAGGAGAGTGTCGGGTAGAGGCTTTTGATCAAGAGGACTAGCCAACAAATAAGGGTCAATGCCTGTCCATGAATCGATGGAAAAATTTTGTTGATGCCGCAGAAAGTATTAAAGAGGCGGTGCAAGATATAAAGGACAAAAAAGAAGGGGATCTAAAGATCCATTGGGGCGGAAATGTGCATGCCACAATCACAACGCCTTAAATGTGTGTAAACATCAGGAAATGGACTCTACCACGAAGGAAGTGGTTCCCACTGGAAGAGGAGTATCCCTCAAATTTATTCAGTGGGAATACATGGCGTCCAAAATGGACGAAATTAACTTTCATTTGGACGTTTATATCGATACGGTGGTACCGTGCTATGCATCGGAGGACCACCAGAATCTAATGGGAATGCTCCGGTGTAAGGAATGTAATTCCAATGGATGTAAGGACTATTAGTATAGACACAAATGTGAGACGAATGAACTCTTCTTTTTTAAAGTTTGATATAATAATGTAATGTATAGATCTTGTTTTCAAAGTTGAACTTGTTGAAAGTTTTGTTAAAAATCGTTATAAAGTAATGAAATGTATAGAAAATCTTATTCATTTGTGGGTTTAAACATTCATTTACTGTGGTGAGCGATATAGGTACGTTAAAAAACTCTGGTGAGCGATACAGGTAACTTTATATTAAAGTTATAAAGGTCGTTTGTTTCTAAAAATCCATACAGAACGGATTGAAACGTTAACCGATATGATGTTTCCTTTCAATTCATGTTCGACAATATCCATTGCGGTTTGTACAGGAGCTGGAAAGTCGAGTTTTGTGTACAAAGTACTTAGAAACAAAAATGAAATGTTCGAGGGTGAAATACCAGACAACATATTGTATTGTTATGGCGTATTTCAAAGTTTGTTTGATACCATGCAGTTCGAGGTTAAGAATTTAACATTCTTACAAGGTTTACTTACCGAAAATGACATTGAATCTCTATGTAGCAACGGACTTTCAAACATGGTAATCATTGACGATTTGATGCAAGAATTGGTGTCAAATAAATAAATGGAAAAGTTGTTTACACAGGGTGCACACCATCGCAAATTAACAGTTGCTGTAAACAGGGATATGGTCATTATCCATATTTGTCAATTTAACCTTCAAATTACCTGAAGTTACTATTTGACTTGAATACACCAAAAGAACAGAGATTTGGATTGTTATACACAGCAAACAAACAACAGATTGTGGCTTTAGTGGAGATTTTTCACAATCTTTTACACGGAAATTTGACCATTCACAACAAATTAAAAACGGTCATTTTGAAAAGAAGAAAAATTTTAGAGAACTTTACAAATACCAAGCAGACACTCAAAAGTAAAATACGTTCACTTAAAAAGCATTTTCGTTATTTTGCCGAAGTAGTTACGATCTCATCTAGCTTAATTTTACCGAATGTGAAATGAAATTTACACGTAAAATGGTGTTGATTCAAATTTATCAATACGACAGATTAATGAAAATCAATAGTCAGGAGGAAATTGGACACGAAACAAATAGGAACAGAAGAAAGAAGAAAAACCAAAAGAGGAACACAGCGAGCCCGAATCAAAACAAATAGGGTCCACTTACCAGTTTCTCTTACCCGGTCACGCGGCACAGAAATATTGCGCAATCATACGTAATTTGACGTCATATCATTTTCCTTCTATATATTTCACATTATTATACTATATATCAATCTGTTCGTTATATCTACAGCTTTTATATGATACTAGTCTCGAGGTCATGTTAAGATTGCTATACATAATAAATATCATACATGTTTGCTGAAAAAGGTTCAGAAAATTGGCCTAAAATTCATGGTTTTTGCCATTTTTCTGTGTATTGTTTCTGGTCTCCTTGAAAAATTTCAGAAATAATGCGTATATTTCCTTAAAGCTATTATCTTATACTCCATTCTAGCCAAATTTTAAGAATTTCCAACACATGTAACTCAAAAAATTTGTAAAAACCCATAAACTTCATATGTTCCCTTATGAAGTCTTGTCAAACAGGGAAAATCCAGTACGCCTTTTAAAATATCTATATTTAGACTAAATAAGTCATGTGACCTAAAATTTTTATTGCTCTTGCACAAGGCAGGCATACTCTACAATATGCATCTTACCATTATAGACTATTTTCATAATGGTCTTCTCAACCCACCTTTCAAAACCACTCAATTTCCCCTATTTCAGCTTTTCTACCCTGGACATTTTGGGTTTACTCTAAAAACCGGTGAGCGGACCCATAATTGGCAAAGTTTTGGCGAGTGGACCCCCTCCTGGTTTACCCGTAAAACGGAAGAAAGTTTTACCAAATACAAATAAGAAACGTTGAATCCTGTTAGATTATAATTTCTGATGTAGATAAAATTTAAAATGATATATATTACAACCCAACACAGCCAGCTGCCTTTTCGAGTGAAGAAAAACTATACCGTGCTGTTAAAAATAGGGGAATATCACGTGCAAAAGTGAAAAAATAGTTACAAACACAAGAATCTTACGGTGTTCACAAACAAAGTAGAGAAAAAATAAATCGTTGTAGTGTGATTGCCACTTACAAAAATTATCAATGGGACGTAGATACAGCTGAACTTGAGACTTACAAGAAACAAAACGATGGTGTAGCTTATTTTGTTTTAGAAATTGACATTTTTTTTAGATATGTATGGACATGTCCTTTGAAAACAAAGAAATGTCTCGAAGTAGCAGAAGCTCTTAATGAAATATTTGCTTTAGCAAATTTAAATCCCGATTACATGAGAACGGATAAAGGGACTGAATATCTTAATTCGCATGTGAAAAAAACTATTAGCACAGAGACATGTAAAACATTTCGTCAGTCAAAATCACCTCAAGGCCTTTTATGCAGAGAGGGCGATAAAAACAATCAAGAAAAAACAGTTTCGTTTAATGACATACAAACATTCTCAACGGTGGGTAGACATTTAGGAGACATTACGAAGAGTTATAACAACACGTACCACCGCGAGATAGGTAAAGTTCCAAAAGATGTCACCAATGATGACCGTTATCTGTTCTGGCATCTACAAAGAACTAAAATAAATGTAACAGTTCCAAAGTACAAGTATAAAATGCTGTTAGGATTTCACACTTGATGGGTATATTCAGGCGTGAATACGACGAGAGGTGGACGAGAGAAATATTTTACACATCTTCTAGATTAATCAAAGAAGGGTTTTGTTTTTATCCATTGAAAGATTTTAACAACGAAGAAATTACGGGGAATTTTTACCAAAGCGAACTTCAAAAAGTCATTGTCACTCAGGAAACTGCTTATACGGTAGAAAAAGTAATTCGTCAGAGAAAACGTAATAATCAAGTAGAGTATTTGGTTTCTTGGCTGGGTTATAATTCCAGTTTTAATTCTTGGATTCCGGCATCAGAACTCAAAAACGTACAAACATGAACGATCATTATATATTCTGTTCTTCCAAAGATAGTTTAGCCTTTTATCCCGAAAAAAAAATGAGTTAAAGAAGATCCTGACGATAATCTCAACAGCACTCACAATAGACCACAAAATTAAGCATCGACGGACCCCTAGCAAGCTAGAGGTGGGACCAGGTGTCCAGGAGGAGTAAGCATCCTCTGTTGACTAGCCGCACCCGCCGTCGATGTTTGAGCACGAAAATGAAAACAATATCTAAAACTCATGCACTCTCTGACGTTGTGTCTATATAGAAAGTGCTATGGCGACAATATCAGGGAAATATATTCAAAACACTTACTGTCAAACTTCGCGGGGAACTTTTTTACGAACTCCACACGGCAAAGGGCATAAGTGTGACACAAATGAGTTAAAGAAGATCCTGACGATAATCTCAACAGCACTCACAATAGAGCACAAAATTAAGCATCGACGGACCCCTAGCAGGCTAGAGGTGGGACCAGGTGCCCAGGAAGAGTAAGCAATTCACATTCATTCATTGTTGAACTTCCGACTTTATTACCATTAGATGGTCTATGGGAAATGGCCTTACTAGACATCAGATTGGAGACTTTAAGTCCCATAAATTTTCCTGTACTTACATTGTGTTCTGATTTATGTATTGATAGTTTTGTTGGCTGTGATAAATTTCCAGTCTTGCGTAGATTATACCCAAATGAAAGCATTTCATTCCCTTATTATATAAGATTAGCTCGGGATCAATTACAACGATTTCGAATTTATTTAATGTATGCAACTGAAAATAATCAAACATAACATGTAGGCAAGTTTGATCAACCTCGGTTGATCGTCTGTCTCTTCAACGCATTTGAAATTTTCTGTTACAAAATTTCTTGAAAGATCAAAACAAGGGTCCTGTAGCATCATATCCCACCCATTCTGCTACGTCGTTTGGTACATTTTTGGACATAATAATTTTCATACTCTTTGGCCATGTTACATAGTTTAGACTAAGGATCACTGACGAGGGTTTAGTACCTGAAACGTGCATGTCTGGTCCATGCTGTAAATTTATCAGGTTTTAAATGATGCTATTGAATTTAAAGACGTTTAACATCAAAATGTACACTTCACATCAGAAAATGTCCTGGACCCAATTCATCCCCGACGTTGAGGGGTGGAAACGACATTTTATAGAAAGTACAGATATGAAATATATTCCTAATCAAAAATCGTACATTGTTGGACAATTTGGGAATGGCGCACGCAGTTTGACGACATCGGTTGAGTTAGTAACACCGACACAGCAGGTAATCGAAATGGCTAAATCGGAAATCAAGAAACGAAAACTAGAAAGGGAAACCATTGTAGATTTTGAAGAAAACAAAGGACGCAAAAAAGTAAAGAACAATAAACGTGTGACATTTGTTTACACCAGGAAATGAAATGTACTTATTCGAGATTTTTAGTTAGAAATAGATAATATTGTACATGTCTATCTTTCTTCATTTATCTTTTGACTGTCAACTGGTCAACATGTATTGCGAAGAGGGATCAAAACCTGCTTACAGTAGGAGCTTGGCTCTTTTTCATAATTTTCCAACAGAGGCAGGGGTAGAACAAGTCGAATGGGTGGATGTTCGTCCTGTAGCCAATCCCATACATGGGGGAGCTATACAGTTTAACTTATCTGGAGCAGCTACTTAGACTTGAAAAGATCACGTTTATATGTCAAAGCAAGAATATTTCATGAAGATGGCACGAATCTCACACAAAATGAAAAAGTAGGATTGGTCAATCATCCTATTGGATCAATGTTTTCTCAATGTGATGTGGCTTTTCAACGTCAAATTGTAACGGCAAGTGTGTCCAATAATTATCCCTATAAAGCCTATCTAGATATGCTATTCAAGCACGGAACTTTTGCAAAAGGCGTGGACGCTCATTCTTAGATTTATTATCCAGACTCTGGAAATCTGGATAACGCAGACGTCGTGAGTGGAAACAATTTAGGGTTGTATCTCAGAGCAAAATACGTGACTGAAAGTAAAAGTATGGACACGGAAGGTCCGATCTTTATGGATATTTGCTCGCAGGAACGTTTCATTTTGAATGGAGTACAAGTCACATTAAAGTTATGGCCGGCCAGGGAAAATTTCTATTTGATGTCGGCAGAAGAAGGGGTACGCTATAAAACTCGTATAGAGGACTGTATTTTCAAGTGTTGTTACGATAAAATTAACCCGGGGTGCTAGTGGGGCATGCGGAAGCCTTGCTAAAACAACCGGCTCTGTACCCATTTCAGAGATCTGATCTAAAATGTTTGCCATTCCTTCGGGTCAATATCACATGAATGTAGAAGACGTCTTTCAATAAGAAATTCCCGAACGGTTGGTAGTGGGACTGGTGGCGTCCAAGGCATACAGGGGGGCCTATCACTTGAACCCCTTTAATTTTCGACATTTTTCTTGTAATTTCATTTCCTTCTATGTGGATGGAAAATCTGTCCCGTCTGCACTATTAGAGCCTAACTATAGAGAGGGTACATTTGTTTCATCTTACTTAACCCTGTACAACGAGAATATAAATGGAGACGGTGGGCCTGCTTCCATCAGTAGAGATGAATACAGCCATGGGTACTGTCTGTATGTGTTTGATGTCAATACAGTCTATTATCCCGAACATAACTTGTCTCTCATGAAGAAAGGACATACTCGTTTACAAATTAAGTTTGAATCTGCTTTACAGGAAGCCATGACTTGTATTTGCTATGCTCAATTTCCCGCCATTTTGAAAATTGACGGAGCCAGAAACGTGGATGTCAAATAAAATTGAAGACTGAATTAATAACATTAGCTTTGAAGGACAGATGCATCAAAAGTCAATTCAATGGGGTTGTACCTGCTAATTATTTATTACAACTGTGTAAACTTCAAGGTATGATGATTGTCAATACAGACAAGAAAGGCTTGCCTGGAACACATTGGTGTGCCTTTTACTTTGCGGACGATCACACCGAATTTTGCGATTCTCTTGGACAATGTCCCGAGAACTATCAAACCTATTTTAAAGATGTCATGGTGACCAGAGGTCTCCCTTATATGTATAGTACATCTTGTTTACAGCCTTCGGACTCTAGTACGTGTGGACTTTTTTGTTTATTTTATTGTTATATGAGAGCTAGAGGGATAGAATTTACTGACATTGTAACTCAATTTAATTCTGTTGACTTGCATTTCAACGTTGATTTGGTTCAATACTTTATCATAATCCATTTTAAGAAGTTGTACTTTGTATGAATGATCATTCCATCATGGATAGTCTACGAGAAAGGTGGGATTCCCTTCGTGAAACCATAACTACGTCCAAAACTGTTGGTGGTTGTACTTTATTATGTGTTGTTCTGTTGTGTACCTTTCTTGGATTGATATTAACACCCAAAGCACCCGTTCAACCATTTCAATATCGAAACGAGACAGAACTTGATTTGAATAATACTTTGTGTACGTTTGTGAAGACTTTCTCGCTCTCCAGACAAATTCATTTGACTGTTTGCATGTATCAAGGAATGCTTAGAATCGACTTTAGACTTTTTATTAACGACCATGCCACCATTAAAGGCATATATTTGTCCAAGTACCAATGGAAACGACTCAATCACCTGCTACCTTTGATTAATGCAGTAATAAACAATCTAAACTAACTGTTTGAAAATATTTATTTCTCTGGACTAATTGTAATATTTAAAGGTCTTACAGAGTACATTACTATGGGTATTACACAACCTGTCTTTTATGGTGATATGATAAACAAAATAAAAAGGATCAAAGGTAGGCAGCATAACCATCAAAAATGCGTCAGAATCATCAAACGCCTTTTATACCGTGGGTATGATCCTAATGTCACCAGACGGACACTAGGCTTGGTACTTGACCAATTTACAGTCTTGTACAAGCGCATCCTTGAGACTTGCACTCTGACTGACTGTGACGACGGGACTCCTTGACGGGCCCTGTCCAAACCTCTTTAGAGAAGACAGGGCCCCGACCACCTGTCCTCTCTGAATGTCAGTCGGACTCCTCGGGTGATTACATACATGAGCTCGCTACAGCCGGCAGAGCACGGACTGTATTACGCATGCCGGTTACCCATTGGTCTCGTTGGTTTATGTGTAGTCTTTTGTGTTTGATGTTTACATGTCGTGTGTCTCTTTTCCATCTCGTGCTGTACTCGTCTTTTGTGTTTTTGCATCGGGTGTTTTGGTGTTTTACTATTGATGCTGCAACGGGGTTTTGTTGGATATCTCCTCCCTTCTTTTTATAGCAATACCATTATCTAACACTTGTCGTTTGCAATAAAAATAAGAAAATCCATTTCGTTCTTGTAGGTATGAAAAGATTGAATTGTTTCTCGCTCGAAACCCCTTGTTGATAGCACTCACACGGGTGGCTGTTTCCAACACTTTCTTGTACGTTCTGAGTGGAGAAGACATTTGATACTCCCTTACAACTAAATTTAGTTTCTCTAATATTTCTCGATGAAGGGAGAACCAAAGGCTTTCTGAGTTTAAGTCCTTTTGCTTTCCTGACTATTCGTCTGGCGGCAATATATGATGATAATGACATCAGATTAGTTTGGTTTACCATGTACGTTTTCGAACAAAGGCCTACAAATTGATCCCCTTCAAACTCTACTTTAAACAGACCGGGAGTACGTTTGTCTCTTTGCGCATGTTTTGTACAACATTTCCTGGGAAACCAGTGGTAGATATTGTCTGCTTTGATGTCTTCTTTGGAAATGTATGAAAGATGGTTTTCAAATAGATAGATTCATTGTGTTCGCGTAATGGCAATGACTTCTCCTGACAGGCAACACACTTTCATTCTCCTGTAAACTAAAGATGTTGACATTGACTTCAAAGCATCTTTCAAACTGATGTATGTCCTCTATGTCCAATCCCTCAAAGTCCTTCTTGTCGATACTCTGACCAATGTACTCCATGTATTTGTTGTAATGTACTTGGGTTGACTGTTGGAGTCTGGTTCTCCCACTCAGTAACATTGACAAACATCTAAATATACACAGGTTGTCGGTTTATGGTCTCCCGTCGCTGGATGTCGTCATGGAGCATACGTTTTTGTTGTTTTTTACGTAACCTGGGAGATCTGTTGGGGCTCCTATTAAGAAGGGGGTCCTGTAAATCTTTATTTGGAGATTTGTCATGCAATATAGCTTCCATTCTGTGTTATCTCTAGTGTTTTGGAGAAAATCTTGTAAGCTTATTTCTTCCAACTTGTGACGTAGTTTCCTCAGACTTTAGTTGTCTTGGATCAAAAAGGGATGTCATTTACAGAAATATTTTGTAATGGAATGTTTATTGTGGCTTAATCGTCTGTGTCCTCTTCATAAATGAATTTGGTATTGGCTTTATAGACCACTTTGAATTGTTCGTTCTGGTCCTCCGGGATGACTATGTATGCACTCGGGCCCTCTCCTGATTGGTGTTCGGTATTCCTGTGGAGATACAATTCACGTCTACTTTGAAAACGTTCGTTGCATGTCCGACATCTGTACTCTTTACTTGGATATTTTGCTATCGGGATACTGCTAGACTGCAAATGAGAAAAAAAAAATAGAAAAAAAATCCAATTTCAGAAAAAACAACAACAAACGAATTAAGGATGGATTGAGGGAATGCTAGACATATATTTACCGGGTCTGTAGAGGGTCCTGCTATCTCCATATCTGTGTTCTCGATTGTTGGGTCTTGTGGTATGCTGTTCTCACATGTTGGGACTTGTGGTATGCTGTTCTCACATGTTGGGACTTGTGTTATCCTGTTCTCACATGTTGGGTCTTGTGGTATGCTGTTCTCACATGTTGGGACTTGTGGTATCCTGTTCTCACATGTTTGGTCTTGTGCACAGGACGAAAAAACAGGTTTCCATACCTTGGAAACCTGGTGGAAACCACATGGAAACCCGGGGTTTCCATGTGGTTTCCACCAGGTTTCCATAATGGAAACCAGTGGTTTCCATGTGTTTGGAAAGCGCTAACCGCCCGGTTTCCACGATGGAAACCACTTGGAATCGGGTTGGAAACCTCAAGTTTCCTTTTGGTTTCCATACTTTGTAAACCTGTATAAGAGCTGGTTTCCACGATGGAAACTACTTGGAATCGGGTTGGAAACTTCAAGTTTCCTTTTGGTTTCCACATCTTGTAAGCCTGTGTAAAAGGTGGTTTCCATGTTGGAAATTAGTTGGAAACTTGATGTTTCCTTTTGGTTTCCATATCTTGTAAAATTGTTAACTGGTTTCCATATACTGTTAGTAACTGTATGAAAAAGGAAATAATATCTCTTTATGTGTTATTATATACAGTGAATTTGAAAGTTTTGAATCCTGTACTTTTCGTATTCCTTTATATCAGTATCAAGGCTACATGTATATTCTTCTATGTACTCTTTACATGTATGTCATGATAAAAAAACCTAAAACATGCTTATCATACTGTGTAATATTTATTCAGAATACATGCTTATTCAACATCAGATGTACAAGATTCCATGAAATCATAAATATACAATTTTGAGCTTTCAAATTTAAAAATGGCATCTTCCATTCTTCATTGATATTAATATGTCATGTTTTTTAAGATGGAAATAAATTTAGAAAAAGATGGACGTGTCCCTTGAAACCACTACAGAAATAAAATGTACTTGTATTTTTTGAAAAAAAAAACCCAGATATTTTTAAACAAGTGTTTAGAAATGATAGACAAATTTTATCCTTGCCAATAACAGACAAAGTCACAAAGAGATCTCTTTCAGATAGAATTTGTTATTCTGCAGAGATTGACACTCGACGGAAATCCCAGTTCATGATGTTTCAGACCACTGTTACAAAACTTTTTCCTCTGTCCTCTACTTTTTCTTCTGTCCTCTACTTTTTCTTCTGTCTTCTGTCTCACCTGGAATGAATAAAAAAAAGATATAGTAAGCGGCAACAGAATTACAAACAGAATTAATATTGCAGGTTGGGATGTCACAAGATGCTTATGTCAACAATTTATGAATTATAAGAAAGTGGAAGTTCCCAAAAGGCACAAATTTATCCCCCCCATAGAATTAAAATTAAAGAGAGGTTGAGCAAACCCAACTTGTACGTGTACGAGAACTTGTACGTGTATTTACACGTTATCTTTTTACACGTTGAAGTTATGTGGTTGAGCAGATGTCACAATGCGTACTGCTATGTGTAAATCGTATATACGTTTTGTGACATAATTTATATTTTGTTTACAACTGCTTATTCGTCAATAACTTGCAATCTAGATTCTAAAGGTAAGGTGCATTCAACATTGACAGTGAATTGATTTATCTATTTCAAGTAATCAGAATCATTAAACTTCAAGAGTAAAATTTTTGGTCAAATTTGAGGGTTCTTCTTTAAAATGTGATACATTTTATTTGCAATCCCTTCTAATATTCAGAAAGGACATACGTTCCCAAATTAATTGAATATAGGTTTTCATAGGTTATCTGCATTCAGTTGCTTATAAAATCTACAAGTACATTTAATCATAAACGTGTACTTACAGCTTTACATGTTTTACCGAACGTGTAACACAGGTGCGTGGAGCGCAAAATGTTATGACATCATAAACAACTTTTTGACGTACATGTACAAGTTCGGTTTGCTCAACCTCTCTATTATACCAGGGTGGTGGTGAAATTTCAACCCGAGTGTGCAAAATTCTGCAAGTCAAGAACGAGGCTTGCCGAGTCGTGGAAAAGCAAAATTTTGTACATGAGGGTTGAGACTTAGCCATCCCTCCCTCATGGATTTGTTTGATTGTTTTTCTCCTACAACTTATCTGTCTGTGTCTGTTATAAATAGTTATTTGTTGTTTCACCAAAAATGTGTGACCTTTTCCTTGAAAATGACCCTGATCTGATTTGGGTAAAAATTTAGTCCCATCATGCTTTACCATCCCTGCCAATTTGAAAGATGTATGATGTATAGCCAAAAATGTAAAAGTGTGACTACCAGACAGATAGACAGACAGGCAGACGCCTGACAAAAGATCCCTTTATGTAGCTCTTATGTTGCAGGCGACATAAATGAAGTGTCTCAACTCAATATAGTAAGAAGCTTACATTGACATCATTGGATGCTAATTTTTCATGCAGTCCTTCTAGTTCTTCAATGGTAACAGTAACAGTACAATATTGACCTGAAAGTGAAAATGAAGATTTAATATGTTGAAATTTATCAAATAAGTCTTCAGAGTTTACGAAAAGTGCCGGATTGCCGGCAATCTCCAGTGGATTTTTCGAATGTCCGACAGTTTCTAGTTTCGAGCCAGACAAAATGTCCAATGATGTTTTGTTCTAAGTCCAAAATAACGACACACAATTTACAAGATTTGATTTCAAATAAAGACATTTAAGTATTTAAGATATTTCACAAAATAAACCATAAACCGTTAAAGGCGGTAAGGCCGGATTGCGAAGTGTTTGTATTAGATGATGTATACATTTTTGCACAGACAGAAAGATCAAAGGTCATTAATATTATTGTGCAATGAAAAAAACTATGGTCATAAGTAATCTAAATGTAAAATATCAAAGCCTTACCCCTTAAAGTTCAAAAGTAGGTCAATGTCAAGGTCATTTGATCAAAAGTCATGATATCAACTGAAAGGTGTGGTCATGAGGATTCTACAACTGAAATATCAAAATCCTACCTCTTATAATTTAAAAGTAGGTCAATGTCAAGGTCACTGGGTCAAAAGTCATGATATCAAATTGAAGTTCTGGTCATGAGGAATCTATATGTGAAATATCAAAACCCTACCTCTTATAGTTCAAAAGTAGGTCAAAGGTCAATGTCAAGGTCACTAGGTCAAAACTCATGATATCAAATGAAGGGTCTGGTAATAAAGATTCTGCATGTGGAATTTTAAAGCCATAGCCTCTATAGTTCATGAGATATAGCCCAGATTTATAATTTTTAAAAGTAGGTCAATCTCCAAGGTCAAGGTCACAAGGTCAAAACTTTTGGTATCCATGGTGAGGTCTTGTGACAAGGAATACATATGTGAAATATAAAAGCCCTATCATTTACCATTCAAAAGATATGGCCAATGTTAAAGTTTTTCAAAAGTAGGTCAAACTCCAAGGTCAAGGTCACAAGGTAAAAATATTTGGTATCCATGGAAAGGCCTTGTCTTAAGAAATACACAAGTGAAATATGAAAGCCCTATCACTTACCATTCAGAAGCTATGGCCAAGGTTAAAGTTTTTCAAAAGGTCAAACTCCAAGGTCAAGGTCACTAGGTCATTTTTTTTTGTGGTATCAATGGAAAGGCCTTGTCTTAAGAAATACACAAGTGAAATATGAAAGCCCTATCACTTACCATTCAAAAGCTATGGCCAAGGTTAAAGTTTTTCAAAAGTAGGTCAAACTCCAAGGTCAAAGTCACCAGGTCAAATTTTGTTGCTGTGTTTGATTCGTATCACCATGTCAAGTTTCAAGTTGCTCCTCCTAACAGTTTTCTCTCAACCGACTTAAACGCAACACTTTAATAGTCTTTAACCAAAATGGTGACGCACTGACGGACAGATGGACTTCGCCATTTCATAAACCGGATTTTGCTTCGCAATCCGGCCAATTACAGGACATGATGATATACATAATGTATCACAATTGTTAATAAAATACATGTTTATATAACTTTAAGTCATACCCATCCTTGATCCATGTCCATGGCAACTTTTGGTTACAGTACTCTACATCTTTTGAATATGTACATCATTCTTTTCCACATTCAGCATCAGATATACAGTTAAGATGTCGTAGATGGCCTCTGATCGTGCAGTGTACACATGCTTGGATAAGAAAGTAATGTCAAGGCTACACCAGGTATACTGAAAGAAAAATTGAAAAATTAAATTAAATCAGCTAAATAAGAGAGTAAAAGTTCAGGGAATTAATCTGCCTCTGCAACCTGCGCCATGGACCCATATATTTCCAATCACTGTGTTTCTAGTCAATACAATAATTCTCAAAGCATTCAAGTTATGAATGATCTTAATTTGTTGTTGAGCTTGTTTTATTAAAATATCTGACGAATTGCAGAAATGCCTACATCTACATTACCAGAAGTCTCTGACGAGACTGTAGCTCTCCTGGTTGTTTTTTTCTTTAAAACATCAATTTCCTTTCTTTTTTTTTTAAACCAAAGACCATAGGGAGCAGGTGCTCTAACAAATTATATGTAGCACGACAAAACAACATATCCATTAGACTGCAACTAGAATATCACTCATATAATTTATAATATCCGATATATAGTATTTCAAAAAAGAATGCCACATCCATTTTCCAAGATCCTAGGGGCCAGAGGCTTCTAGCTAAAATGAACTATCAATGACACAACTAGACCACAGACCCATCATATTGCAAAAAGAATTAAGTCTCCATCATTTACAATGTCAGAGAAGTTGTGAGTGCACGATTACAGGGAAAAATGACCACACCCATTTTCTAAGACCCTGGGGGTCAGGGGCTCAAACAAAATATCAGGTGCACAACAAGACCTCAGACCCATCATATTGCAAAAAGAATTAAGTCTCCATCTTTTATAGTGTCAGAGGAGTTAAGAGCACAAGATTACATGGATAATTTTCATAACCACGCCCATTTTCTAGGACCCTGGGGGTCAGGGGCTGAAACCAAATGTCAGGTGCACAACTAGACCACATACCAAGTAGGATGCAAAAAGAATTAACTTTCTATCACCTATGGTTTGAGAGGAGTTGCGAGCACGAGAATTGTTTACGGACGGACGGACGCCGGACGAAGGGTGATGACATAAGCTCGACTGGTCAGAGACCAGTTGAGCTAAAAAATGATGTATCGTGATACGAATCCTATCGTGAGTAAATATCGTGATACGTATCGTATCGTGAGCTTAGCATATCGTGACAGCCCTATAAAATGTAGACCTTTTAATGGTGAATGTGTGTATGAGATATGAATGTCCTACCATTAATAGTATAAAAGAAATCTGCTTTCAAAACACCTTAACATAAAATGTTGTATAGGGTGAAGGTGAAGGTCACAGGGTTAAAAGTCATGGTACCAAAATGTAGCACTCTTAATGGTGATTGTGAGTATGAAATATGAAAGTCCTACCATTAGTAGTGTAAAAGAAATCTACTTTCAAAACTTCTTAACATAAAATGTTGTATAGGCTGAAGGTCAAGGTCACAGGGTCAAAAGTCATGGTTATCAAAATGTAGTACTCTTTATGGTGAATGTGTATATGAAATATGAAAGGCCTACCATTAATATTATAAAAGAAATCTGCTTTCGAAACGTCTTAACCGGATGGCAGACAGACAGACAGACAGACAGACGAACGGATAGGGTGATTCCTAATTTCCTATAGCAGTGGCTCTGGATACGAACGTTCGTATCTTCAGACCTATGTCTCGGCGTACGAACACAAATGCATATATCTTTCAATTTGGTTCGTTTTTTTTTTTCAATGAATCTACAATGTAGTGTTCAAATTGTATCTTTTTTGTGACATATTCTGAAAAGTTAATTAAGTAAAAAGGACAGAGTTTCAGCTACATGTACGTATTTGTTATCATCTCAAAACTTTCAAAAACTTCAAATTCCGCTGGAGCGACGAAACGTCAGTACATGCACACAACAGCTGACAGATGCGTGTCCATTACTGATCAGGGATCACTACTATGATTGAGAGCATAGAAATTAGCCTCTTGTCCCGGTTGCTAAATTACAGATAATGCAGAATAAACTCGTATACCTTGATATGGTTACAAAAATCATCTTTTTTATTGTTATGGACACATGACACGAGTCACGTGACAGTTACAGACCAATCGGACACATGTTCGAACGCCGAGACATAGGTCTAAAGATACAAATGTTTGTATCCGGAGCCACTGCCTTTCCTATATACAAAATGTACCCCCAAAACTTCCTTTGCGGTGGGGGGGGGGGGGGTATAATAACAGTGTTTTGACTTCGTCCTCATAGATCATAGATGGCTTTTCCATGAGTTCATATTACACATTCAACAGAACTGTAAAACAATACAATTGACAACAGAATAACTCTGAACATGACTATCAGGAAGGGGGGGGGGGGGCAGCTCATCACTGTCCATCTGACCATAAATAATGGGATTTGAATTGCCGATTCAAATCAAATTTATTTAACAGTAACTAAGAACTGTGAATAATTTCTTGCAAGAAAAGGTTAAATAACGGCAACGTTACAAATTTCTGGTTCGAACAGACACTGGACAAAATTCTGAAAACAATGCAACGCGTGGGCCGGGCCGAGCCAGCAATATTGACATACATACATCTGTTAAATAGAAGCAAATACTATACAATACTTAATTTTCACCATTGACATTCTCATCTTACCTATCCATTGCAATCGAATGCGTGTTTTCTTTAGTTTATGTGTAGAATTTTGGTGAAGAGGCCATTCCAGCGTTTCCTCTGCTCAAAAATAAATGCTCGCCTCTGATTGGTCAAAATTTATTTTGAAATTCTGAGCCCGCAAAATCATCCTGAACGATTAATTTTTTTTTCTGTTAATCATCATTGAAATTCTTGGTAGATTTTAATATCATTATTTTATTTTCACATATAATTCATGTAATTTTCGAAAGTCTTATCTCTTTTAACCTTGGAAAAATTAAAGAGCACCATCTGGCATCAAGCAATCTGGGAAGACTGACTCTCTGATATTTCATTCAAAGAAGTATGGAAACTTTTTATTTGTTTTGTACAAGCGCGTATCCAGAGGGTCGGGGGTGGGGGGTGGGGGTGGGGGTGGGGGTGTCGGGGGATCCGACCCCTCCCCCTGGAATTTTGATAAAGTTCATATATATAAATATTTTAATTTTCAAATTAGATTAACACGATTCCCCTTTTGTTGTCATAATATTTGAAAAATAACGTAAATTTGTATTGAAAATCTTTCATTCTAATTAAGTTTTTAATGGTGAGCATTTCAATATATTCCTGGGCTCACTTACGCTTGCCAGATTTTATCAAAAATTAATACATAATAATTTATTATCAATTTCAAATGATGCCCCTTATAATGCTTTACACCTTTGTAAATAAACTGAAAAATACACTCAGGTATATAGAGGATGCGAGACCTCCAGCAAAAAAAATTTCGATCCTCCAAAATCCTGGATCCTCCCATGTTGTACCATGACAATAAAAGCTAATCAATGTAGATTAATTGATTTTTAGATTGCACTAGGAACGGTCCATTTGATATCCTCGGGGGGGGGGGGGGGGCTTGGGTTTTTTTTTTTCGAAAAAAATAATGTTGCTCTGAATTTTGATGAAAAAAAAATTGCTAATGGTGTGTCAGAGAAAAAAATCTTGTTCTTACAATTACTAAAAAAATGTTTGCTTAAAATTCCCCAAAAAATCCCGGCTCTATCAATAAAACACAAACATTCTAATCTTAATATATTGCACACCATATGTCTGAAAAATTTTTCTTGCTCCAATTCTGCGAGAAAAAAAATTTGCTCCGGGCCGAGGAGAAAATAATCTTGCTTTGACAAAAACCCAAAGCCCCCCCCCCCCTCCCCCACCCCGAATATCAAATTGACCGTGCCTTATTTCTTTCAAAATTGATTTTTAAAAAAGAATTTCTTATGTTAATTGTTTTATCTTTCTTATTGTTAGTTTTTTTTTTTCATTTTGTAAAGATACTAGTATGCAGATCTATAAGCGGGTCACAATGCAAAGAACAGACAAACATACTTACATTGATCTTAAATTATACTCTATTATTTATATTCAGTTTGAATGAGATACTAGGAAATAACCATATTTCTAATATGTTTCCTTTAAGTCTTTTTATTGCCTTTTTTCACTTTATGCATATATGAGCCGGCTTAATTCTCATTCAATTCGTTAAATTCTGCACGATGTACAATGTACATGTTCACTATAATGTATATGTATATATATATATGAGATGGGACTTATTTGGAATATTTCGTTACCTGCATGTCGAGTCATTTACGCTCTGTGTGAAACTCCGCTCGACCCCCCTCTCTCTCTCTCGCTGCTGGCAGTATGAGCTTCAGTATGAACTTCAGTCCTTTTGGCAGTGGCAAATTCGGGGGGGGGGAGGGGGGGGGAGGGGGCGGATGGGCGTCCGCCCCCAGCACTGACCCACAATTTTCCAAAATAAGACATTTTCCTTTTAAATCGACAAAATTAGCCCCTTAATTGACCCCCAGTAAAGGAGGCACTGGATCCACCACTGCCTAGTCTACCCTTTTCTAGGCTTTATTAACTCATTAAACTACATTACACAATGTTGAAACGTATATATATATGTACATACGTCATGTACGTATAACTTCAGATTTTTTAATAGATGCATAACTGAGTACGTATATTTGTGTAAAGTACATTCAAGCTGATTTTTCGAATTTTATTAAAATTATAAACATGACGAAAATTCTCTCTCTCTCTCTCTCTCTCTCTCTCTCCATGGAAGATATATTTCCTAGCGGCGTTACAAACTAACATGCTGCGTCATGCAGTAACCGTGTACTTGTCACAGTGTCGCACCGCCCCCGACTTTAGAACTGAATTCCAATTGACATGCAATTTGCATGGGGTCAAACGTTAATAACATGCCGCGATTGCATGCATCAACTGTGTACTTGTCACAGCGTCGCACCGCCCCCGACTAAAGAACTGAATTCCAATTGACATGCAATTTGCATGGGGTCAAACATTACATAACCGGTGTCTGTGTATATACTTGAAATGAAAACCACAGTATATCACTCCGCTGGCTTTAGAGGATAAATGTTCAATGGAATTTATGAATAAAAACATTTTGCATATTAATTTTTTTTCTAGAAATGTATTATTATAAATACTATAGAAAAAAATAAATTAGAACAAACAGTCTTTTCTAATATTAGTTATATAGTTGATAAATTATGGTTTATAATTAGTAGAAGAAACAAAAAAAAAAAAAAAAAGAAAAAGATGCGTGAATAGATAGATAAATAAGTAGATGGATAATAAAGATAAATGGATAGATAGATAGATAAATAAATTAAAAAATTAATTAATTAATCACAATTGTGTTTGTATAACAAACGAATGTGTTGTACATAAATAGATATAAATAAATAAATAAATAAATAAATAAATAAATAAATAAATAAATAAATAAATAAATAAATAAATAAATAAATAAAGAATGAATAATCCACCGTGCCGTTTTGGTATGTATGTAAAGTCGCCGTACGGAGCTAGTGAATTTGCATAGCACCTGAGATATCGAAGGCCGTCCGCATGTCGATTATGGGCCGGATCCGTCAACTTCCCAAAAACCAAAGTAAAAAATAATTGAATAATATTTCTTCTTTAATTTGGACTAGTAGTTTACAAAATGGAAACCTAATGGAAACCACTCAACCAAGTTTCCAAAATGGAAACCCGGTGGAAACTACGTGGAAACCTGATCCAGGTTTCCATGCCTTGGAAACCACTGGGAAACTGTCAACCTCAGGTTTCCATGCAGTTTCCACGTGGTTTCCAAAACATGGAAACTCGGCTTTTCGTGCTGTGGTGGTATCCTGTTCTCACACGTTGGGACTTGTGGCATCCTGTTCTCACATGTTGGGACTTGTGGTATGCTGTTCTCGCATGTTTGGTCTTGTGGTATCCTGTTCTCACATGTTGGGACTTGTGGTATCCTGTTCTCACATGTTGGGACTTGTGGTATCCTGTTCTCGCATGTTTGGACTTGTGGTATGCTGTTCTCACATGTTGGGACTTATGGTATCCTGTTCTCACATGTTTAGTCTTGTGGTATGCTGTTCTCACATGTTGGGACTTGTGGTATGCTGCTCTCGCATGTTGGGACTTGTGGTATGCTGTTCTCACATGTTTGGTCTTGTGGTATGCTGTTCTCGCATGTTACGATTTGTGGTATGCTGTCAGACTGTAAAATAAAATCAAGAATGCATAAAGGAAGGATAAACGAATGAATTGAAGACGAATAAAAGGGATGAATGAATTATATTTACCATTCCAGATTTATGTTCATTGTTGTTTAATCTTATTTGCTTGTGTCCTGTAAAAACCTTTTCACATAAACGGCATTTGATGCCCTTTCAAGTTGACGTTTTAGGTGGTCCCTGACATTTCTTTTCGTGCCTTACTCTATTTGTTTGGTACGCAAATCCTTTGTCGCATTTTCCGCATTTGAAAAGAACATTTTCGTGAATTGCCCGTACATGGACCAGTAACTCATTTTTCCTTTCAAATTGTTTGGGACACTCTTAAACCCGAACTTCTTTCTCTCCTCTTGACTCTCTCTCTGAAAATGTAAATTTTTACAATAAAAATGTCATACAAATAAATATATTTACTTGTTAATGATGTATTTTATCAATAACAGTATACTAAAAGTTTAAACACTTACCGTTTTTCACACAAAGATTTTACTTTTTCTTTCACCGATTCGAAATTTGATAAATTGTGGTTTTCTGCCCATTCCATTAGCTCTTCAACGTCATCTTTCTTTTCTATTTCTTTTTGAATTATATCTTCTTCTGCTCCAAATAAAAAGGTTGTCTATATTCATGGTAAATAGATTTTAAGTTACTTTCTATTTTGAACTTCATGTACTAAATGAATACACGGTCATACAGTTTAGTGACACTCAATCAAAAGACTGCATAATGTTTTTATAGAAACACCCTCTGTTATAACTTTTGTTGTTACTGTGATTATCAAAGTCCCTTTGTCATGGCTTTTAATGTCATTAGTCTGGGGTTAAATCTATTTTGTTCTGTCTTGTACGGTATTGTTGCATAATGTTATGGGACCTTGTACTGCTATCTGTCAGGTATTCAGGATCAGGATCTCTAGAATTCAGGATCAGTAGAGCTATTAATAGCCTCAGGATCACGGACTAGAACGAAATGCTATATCTTATACTATCGGTATCCCTCTCCCTCCTTCCGCCCCTCTTCCTCCAACCTCCTGCCCCTTACCTCATTCATCCCTCCCCCTTCCCTCTTCTCCCACCTCCTCCCTCCTCCAGTCCCTTTCAGACTGAGTCCCACCTTGATCCTCTCACCTAATCCACCCCTCATCCATATTATCTTGGTTAGAAGTATTTGCGATCTTCCGTATTGACACATACTGAGACCCAACATGATCACAAGATTTGACAAAGCTTTTAAGTAGATGTAGCAGATTTGTGGTGTTAACGTTAAAAGTATGTCAAAAGTAGTTATGTTTGGTCATGGTAAGTCTAAAATGCAAGTCTAGGTGTAATATTGTCAAGAAGGTCCATTATCTTCAGGTAACTGACATTTAATTTCATTGCAGCTATTTTTTTATAACACAATTAATATTGTTGATCCATTTTTATTCATATCGGTTTCCCTATCAATCATAGTATAAGATTTAATGATGTAGGAGAAAAGAGTGTGATGCCGAACCAGGATACACCTTTTATTTTTGTCGCTAAATATGAAAGGCATTGCATGTTTGGCAAAGACAAGAATAAAAAACAGAAGGAAAGATTGAACGGAGAAAGAGCTAAAGAACTAAAGGTAGACAATCTTAAAAGTATCAGTTTATTTAAGGAATCAGTGTAACCAAATACAGTCAATTGAGTTAAACTCAGTCTAATCAAAATATTATAGAATTATTAAGATGAGGGTATTTTTTTCATATTACAATTTGATTTGTTGGACCTGTTGCACAGGATAGATAGGGGGATAACGTCATCAGTAATGTAACACAATAATGATCGATATTGTGGCTTATGTTTGTCAACATTTTTTTCAAAAAAATTGATCGCCGATTCAATACTGATTAAGATGATAATCACTCAGTCCAACATGTTCAATTTTGTCACTTAAATTGTCAATTATTTTTTGTGAGCTCCATAGAAATTAAAGTGAGTATTCCAACACCTTCACAGTAAAGAAGTAACAATTTAAATAGCACAGTTACTGTACGTATGTGTACTAATTTTAGCGGGATTCATATTTTAGCAGAGTTGGCGGTGCTAAGACTGTGCTAATTCAAGAATAAGTTAAATCATGAATCTCTTATAGGTTTATGTGGAAAACAAGTCAAAGCGCAAATTCAGGATTATGCTAATATGTCAATTTACCAAATTTTGCTCTATTTCCGCTAAATTTGGTTGCGCTATGATAAGAAAAGGTACAATATTTGTTAAATATTGATCAATAATGAATTTCAATTCAGGGAGACCATCCACGGGTGAAGAGGAAACGCCAGTCTCATAAAGCATCGAAGAATAAAGGATGCCCTGCCAACATTTTTATGAAGGAGGTCTTTTTTGTTTCCTGATTACAAGGTTTATTTCTCACAAGAGTTAATAATTCAATTAATCACTCTAAATTAGTTATTAATGTTAATTAAGTATCTGTATCCATTGTTATTACCTTGCACTTTACACACATAATTATAATGCCAATGGTTTAAATGTTAAGATGTGCAAGGACACATGCGTAATTTTTTTGTACTCTTGGAGAGTACATTTTGCATTGTTAGGTGCGCACGTTATCCAGGATAACCACACTATTTGCTACTTGCGTGACAAATGGCCGTCCAAAGTCGGCACCGGTTGCCCATTGGTCTCGTCGGTTTATGTGTAGTCTTTTGTGTTTGATGTTTACATGCCGTGTGTCTCTTTTCCGTCTCGTGCTGTTCTCGCCTTTTTGTTTTTGCATCGGGTGTTTTGCTGTTGATGCTGCAACGGGGTTTTGTTGGAGATCTCCCTTCTGTTTAATTTTATCAAGCTTAAATGCTCATGAATTGCTTAATGACAAAAAACCCCAAATTATTTATTTTCAATGTCATAGGTCACCCGTTCGGCAAAGGGTTTTAAAACCTATAATTCTGGTTGCCCGACTATGACGTTACACTTTTGTTTTGAAAGTACAGAGAATTTACCAACGTTCAATACCCTCATTATTAATGCTAAACAGGGTGTCTGATATTTAGTACAAATGGAAATATCAGAAATGACTGTCTTGTTCAGGATATTCATGGTATTGTCGTAGCAAAGTTACCAGACCGGGCAGAGCTAATTCAATCAAGCGAATGATATATATATAAATTTTAGGATAGATAGATTATGAATTTCATGCATTAGTAATAAGAGTAAGAACTCATTACCTGTAATTTTTGTGGCATATATCACCTGGTTAGAAGTAAAATCTTCTGATGACCAGGTGAAAATAAGCCCCGCCCGGTCTGGTCGGTTTGCCATGACAATAGTATAATTCTGGTTGGACACGCACAAAATTTTCAAGAATCGCCTTGCGTTCACGGAATTTGTAAGACAGTCATTTCTTAAATGAATATTAGTATGACAAAAGAATTGATGAGATATGCTGAACGATTGATACAATAATTATATCTATTTGATCAGATCAAACAGAATACTGATGCCACCAAGAGAATCTGTAGTGAAAAACTCAGAAGTGATATTGAGAGTGGTATTATTCCGAAACATGAGCACCGTATTTACATCAGCCTACCAGAGGATGCTGATCATAAGAATACACATCTCATTACTCAGGTAAAATAAAGCTAATGCCCTGTTCAAACAGAAGGTTTAATGTACAATACATAAAAGTAGGGCCCACCAGACCCCTAAATCGCCCCTTGATTTTTCTCAAGAAATAATGCCCTGTTCACACGAGTGCGCATTAAATCTAATTCGCATTAGATTTAATGCGCTTTATTCTAATGCGAATTTGATTCGCATTGCGTTCACACGACACATTCTAATGCGCATTTGATTTTGGTACATTTGCACTGAGAGCCGTATACTTTAGATAGAAAAGGGTCGAATGCATGCCTGTTTGTTGTTTTGCTCATAATAATTTACCTCTTCGTAAGTTGGGCTTATGCATGCATTGCATGACGTCATTGTGAGATAAAATGACGCCATAATATAATGTTACTTTACGAAAGTTAAGAGACGCAGTACAGTTACTTAGAGGGTTCATTGTGAATGAAATCGAGTATTTTTACCTCTTATTCTATGTTTCGAGGCCCAAGGGTGATTAAAAGTGCCCAGTTATGATGGAAATGTACTGTAGAATTCTAGTAAATCATATACGCATCCGCCAGATTTAATGCGAATTAGATTCGCTTTGTGTTCACACGGCAAAATCTAATGCGCATTAAATCTAATGCGAATTAAACGAATACGCATTAGATTCCTCGTGTGAACGCAGCTAAAATCTAATGCGCATTAAATTCGATTTAATGCGCATTAAACTCGTCGTGTAAACAGGGCATAAATTTCATGAGAAATACTTGATATCGCTCATGAAATTCTATGAAGTACAATGTTCAAAATTAGGGCCAGTATCTGGCTTTGTGGCCCTACCCCCTTTTAATGCGCATCAGATTTTTGTTGCTTTCACACGACAAATTTAAAGAAGTTCTCTAGTCGTGGAGATTTTCATGTATATTACAGTTCATATCAAACTAAATTCCAACAAGAAATTTCCCCATTATGTAATCTCTTTCAGAGCTGATATAGACCAATTTATATTTTACCACCTTTTCCAATTTCTTAAAATAGCTGTACACACCGGAAGTACGTCAGAAGTGTGTAAAAGGGAACCACGTTTCATAACGCTATATATAGAGATGTACATGCATGTTGTGGATACATGTATTATTGTACTCTTATAAATGCCAAAATAAAGGACATATCAAATAAGAGTGTATGAGTGATAAATATGATAAAAGAGCATTTAATAATGAAACCTAAATCTTAACATTAGAATTACTAGTGTACATAATTTATTTATATACGTGCGTACATGTGTTGATATATTTTAAACGACTTCCAGAATCATATAGTTTATCTCAGACAGGGATTCTAAGGCATATATAGATAAAAAATCTTAAGGAAATCAACCTTCCTTTCCCCCGGAAAGAAAATGGGGGTGGGGGTAAGCCGTCTATTTCGAAAAAAAAAACATACTACATGTACTAGTAAAACAAAGAAAAAATCTGCATTTTTGGCGAATCCAAGGTGTCATGACGTCCTAACCGTCTAGATCACGCTTGTAGATGGTATCCTATTTACAAAATTCTATAATTTCCCCGGCAATCTGACTCCCTCCCGTTCAGCCTATTGATACCACCCGCCTTTGTTGACATTTGTACCTCCCCACTTCCAGTCGGCAAGTACGTACTTCAATAAATTTAAATGTAAAAATATAAGTCATCGACATGTTCAATGTACTTATTTTTGTGAGCGGGGAAAAAAGAAAGAAAAAAGGAAAGATACAAGCTAGGTTTCTTTTTACATATATACAGGCCCCAAGTGCCGAAAAAAAAAGTCAGTATGCAACAACTGTTAAAGAAAAATATTAAGCCCCCTCTCGCCCGAATTTCCAGACATTAATCTCGTCTCCAGACCCCCCCCCCCCCTCATAAATAACGATACGATGTTTGCCGATTGTTGTTTTGTAAAACAAAATTTTTGAATAAATGTAAACAAATAAATGTCCATCAAATGTTGTGAACATCAAACGGATCCGTGTGGAACATCGAAATACGCAAGAACTTCAGTTTTCAATATGCAGAGCATAACCTGTTATTTTCGATAGATTGGGGTGGGGACGTAAATTTTAACTGCGGAAAAAGTCGCGACTGAATTTCGGAAAAAAATATTATTGATAATCATAAACAAGATACCATATCAAATACTTGTATATGTATTCCGGGTATCTATTTTCTTATTGTTCTGGGCAACACAGTGATCATATTCTTTTGGAGCGGAGATAGTATTATTAATAAATTAAGTCCTTCTTGAATTCTTGTAATGTACATCGGAAATGAAAGTCTCTCTCTCTCTCTCTCTTGTACTGAGATACTCGATCACTTAATGTTGACGAAGAACGCTCGTTACTTTCCGTTTAATTCTGAAACGATTAGAATTTCATTTTATTCGATATACATTACATGATCACTTCTCCCGGTATTGAATTTCAAGAAAGTTAATTTTATTCCTGAAATCCTGAGCGGAGCTAACAGACAACTGTCCAGGCCATATCATTTATTTTTTTGTCGACCCTAATCATTTAAATTTTTTTTACCATCACAACTTTATATAACTTCAGAAAATAAATTTCATATTATCTGAAACGGCCTAAAAATGTGTCGTCAATTTAATGACATTAAGTTTCATTTTTCACCCTCTTCCTAATACAGTTGCCCCCCCCCCCCCCCATCCTAGCTATTTATAAGCTGATTAGAATATCAATTTGAGATCCCATCTAGACAGCTAGGAAAGGCTTTACTTAGGATTTCATATCCTATAAAATCTCGATCTCTCACCCTCCCTTCATTATTCAATATTTTCCGTGTTCATGCAAGTCTTACAAGGAATGGGGAAGAACACCCCACACACACACACCACCTGGATGGATCCGACAATGAAATTGTACAGGTCTTTTTAAAAAAAACACTGATGTCTAATTTACTTTGAAAATGGTTAAACCGAAAAATATTTATAAATGTACCATATAAAGAAAGAGACACAATACTATATTTCACATTACGTCATCGTGTGAATGTGTAGTGTATACACACATCTGACGTCACGAATTTGTACTTTCAATTTCGACGGAAGTTGCAGACTAGTTCTGTGTTAAATCGCTAGCTTGTTGATATGGGCCTATAAATCGCTGTTTCATTGATAAATGAGACAATATCTTTCTATGGGACTACCAATACTTTGTAATTTGAGTTTGTCCGAGTAAATGTAAGTGAAAATACCCACGAGTAGAGGACTTCTTTAATGCACATTACTTTTTTTCACATGAGATTTAATTTTGTCGTGTGAATGCAAAGCGAATATAATTTACATTAAATCTAGCGCATGTGTATGTTGTAATTGTTCTGCAGTATGTATACACCACAACTTGACACTTTATGCCCTTTGCCATGTGAAGCTCGTAAAAAAAGTTCCCCGCGCGGGGTTTGACAGTAAGTGTTTTGAATATTTTTCCCTGACATTGTCGCAATAGCACTTTCTATATAGACGTGGCCTCAGACAGTGCATGCATTTTATATATTCTTTTCATTTTCGTGCGTGAACATCGACGGCGGGTGCGGCTAGCCAACAGAGGATGCTTACTCCTCCCGGGCACCTGGTCCCACCTCTAGCTTGCTAGGGGTCCGCCAATGCTCAATTTGGTGCTCTATTGTGAGTGCTGTTGAGATTATCGTCAGGATCTTCTTTAACTAATTTGTGTCACACTTATGCCCTTTGCCGTATGGAGCTCGTAAAAAAAGTTCCCCGCGAGTGGTTTGACAGTAAGTGTTTTGAATATTTTTCCCTGACATTGTCGCCATAGCACTTTCTATATAGGCCAGTAAAGTCTCGTAATGGCGTCACTTCCGGAATCGGCGCTGGAGATAAACAAACCAACACGTGGTTTCACTTTCGCTTTTACTTCACCTAGAACTTTAATAATGCTCTGTTTTGTTGCAAACTGCAACCACCAGAGCTTGCGGGAAACGTGCTCTTTCTTTCGTTTTCCAAAGAAAACATTAAAACAGTGGGAAAAGTTATGCAGGTAGGTCCAAATCGATAAAATAACAGGTATAAGCATGACCTTCAATCGCATGTAGCTGCCAAAAATAGATTTACACATAAAAGTTGTATATATATACGTATACATGGTATAAGAACATTTAATGATTTAAAATACATGAAACAGTGAAGCTGTTCACTGCAAACTTAATCAGAAAAAATGAGTCCCCCATGGGGTAGGGGAGGGGGTGTGGATGCCATCATTTGATTTGTAGGGTGTGGGCAACTAGACAGCAGCTTGATTGTATTCAAAATTAAGGTCTCGTATTCTTATTTTATCAAAGAATGTTACCTACATAAAAGGTCCCTCCCCCTTCCTGGACCAAAAATAAAAACCTTGATAATCTCAGGCTTCAGCCCCCTCCCCAACAAACATGTACCTGTGCAATGCACACACATATGTAACCTTTCAAAACAATTAACCGTCATTTTTCATACCAAACTGTTTGTGGAACAGATTTATATCATTTCTATTTCACAGTCTGTCCATCACTTGCATTCATGTATTGCAACATGTTACCAGCTGTCTAGCCTGATATCCTCCTATTTATAATAATTGATAATGCTTTGAGTCAGAGTCCTCTAACTTTTTATATATTTTAGGTACATATGATACCTATAGAGTACATGTAACACTTTCATTGAATTTGGTTTATGAATTTATAAATTCATCCTTTTTAGAAGGAAAGATCGGACTGTGACAGACAGTGACAGAATATGCAGTTGTCATTTTAAGGATGGGCTGAAAGCCAATGGACCCACAATATTCCCATGGAATCAGGGGAAGGCCTTTGACTTTGTGGACCCCAATTCCATATCTAGGTTTGTTACTTGCTGTATTAATTAATTGATTATATGTATGACCATGACAAATTATACATACTGTATAAAAAAATAGCAATCCAAGGAATGCTTGTGTCGCCTGCGAAGCGGCCTATTCTAGGAGGTAAATCACATGGTTCAAAATTACTGGTATCACTACAAAAGTCTTGTCTGATGAAATTCATATGTGAAATATCAGACCTCTTATTTACCAATTGAAAGATATGGTCAATCTCAAATTTTCAGAAAATAGTGTCAATCAACTAGGTCAAGGTCACTACCTAAATACTTTGGTAACAAAACAAAGGTCACACCATAAGAAATATATGTGTGAAGTATTAAAGCCTTATATCACTTAGCAATCAAAAGATATACGCAATCCTTAGAAAAAAGGTCAAATATGTAGGTCAAGGTCACTAGGTAAAAAATTATGGTATGTTTAAAAAAGTCTTGTCACAAAGAATACACATGTGAAATATCAAAGACCTATCACTAACCTATCAAATGATATAGCGAATCCCAACTTTTTTGAAAAATAGGTCAAATATCTATGTCAAGGTCACAAAGTCAAAAATCATGGTATGTGCAGAAAGGTCTTGTTACAAGGAATACACAAGTGAAATTTCAAAGCCTTATCCCTTACCAATCAAAAGATATATACAATCTTAATTTTTTGTTAAAGTAGGTCAAATATATAGGTCAAGGTCACTAGGTCAAAATTATGGTATGTGTAGAAAGGTCTTGTTACAATCAATACACAAGTGAAATATCAAAGCCCTATCACTAACCATTCAAAAGATATAGCAAATTTTAACTTTTTTGAAAAGTAGGTCAAATATCTAGGTCAAGGTCACAAGGTCAAAAATTATGGTATGTTTACAAAGGTCTAGTCACAAGGAATACATATGTGAAATATCAAAGCCCTATCCCTTACCAATCAAAAGATATAAGCAATCTTATTATTTTTGAAAAAGTAGGTCAAATATGTAGGTCAAGGTCACTAGGTCAAAAATTATGGTATGTGTAGAAAGGTCTTGTCACAAGGAATACACATGTGAAATATCAAAGCCCTATCACTTACCATTCAAAAGTTATGGGCTGTGACACCCAAAGTGTGACAGACAGACAGACGGACTGACTGACGGACGGACGGACGGACAGACGGACAACGGACAAAGTGATCCCTAAGTGTCGCTATGCTTCGCAGGCGACACAAAAAGCAGTAGAAAAAGTAAATTCATTTAAGTGAATAACCTAGTGGAAACAACATTAAAATTACAGGAAGACAAAACAGTTAGATAACAGTTATGATGTACAAGAGTCTGAAGAAGCTGTCCGTGAAACTGAGGTGGCAGAGGGAGATGGGCCAGTTCCTGCTGTGACCATGACAGAAGCCTTGGATCACAGCTATTACAGATCATGTGAATCCCTTGTTCAAGAGATAATGGTGAATTAATTTTACAAAAAAGAAAAAAGTAGAATAGTACTGTATTATACATGTACTGTATCATTTCTGTATAAAATAAGGGTTAATAAATATGAGATAAGGGTACATTGTAATTTTATCTTGCTATTTCCTATAAGAATCTCACCAATATAATAATAACTGCCTAGATCCATTAGATAATTAAATGTTGGATATGATATGTTGCAAGATATTGACAGGGCACTTTCAGAGAAACTCTCATGTAAGCATATATATATATACATGTACACTGGGCTAGTCAGTTATGGACTTTTTATGTTGTTAATATTTGCAATATAGTACAATGTACAACATGTATTTTAATCTCAAACCTGGCATCCATGTCTTAATATAACTGCTTGTGTGTAATTATTATGTAATCACATTTTCTAATTTCATTTTATAACTGTTACAGAAATTGGAACAACATATAAAAAGTTTGGAGCAGGAAATTGAGGAACTCAAAACAAAGAAACACCCATTTACTATTGACCAAATTATCGACTGTGAAAAGAAGGTGAAATTTAAACACATTAAATTCTTATTCTGGATCAGGATATTAGAAAAAATACAATAATCAATAACTTTAACCAGGCATTTCTGAGCTTTATTTAATTCCTCCCATTTCACACATATATTTATGTACATGTCTGGGGAAATAATGTAACATCCTAAGGAGTCCCCACTCTTAGTTTGTCAGATATGCATTTATTTTCGTTGCATAATTTAATCTTAGTTAATACATGTACATGTACCTCTTTTCAATCTAATTATTTTTTACTTTCTTGTAGATGCTGATGTACACAACACTCAAGGCAGACATGTTCAACATAATTGATGCCACATTACAAAGATTCCCTTTAAATTATGTTGATGGTTGGACACCTGGTGCCATTTCAAGAAGAGATCAACTTCTTATGACTCTTATGAAACTTAAATTGAACAGCCCTATTCTTGATCTTGCTGAGCGCTTTTGTACCAGCAAAGCTACAATCCATAACATTGTTACAACTCATATATTTGCATTACATGAAGTTTTCTTTGAAGGGATGATTGATAACAAGATGCCCTCTTTGCTCAAGTGCAAGTCATCAATGCCAGCCAGCTTTGGGGACTTCAGCTGTTGTCGCCTAGTCATTGATGCCACAGAAGTAACACAAGATGTGCCAGGGCAGGACATGAATGCGCAGTCACACACGTATAGCTCTTACAAGAACCGCCATACGGTGAAGTCAGTTACTGGAGTTGCCCCTAATGGAGCAGTTGTTTATGTTAGCAAATTGTACCCTGGTAGTACATCAGATGTTGCAATTGTTGATCACAGCAATATGCTTGCTCAGCTGTCACCAGGAGATATGATACTGGCTGACAAGGGATTTACTATCCATTCATTGCTTCCATCAGGTGTTCATCTAAATATTCCACCCTTCTTAAAGGACAAAGGTCAATACACACCAGCAGAGGTACAGATGTGCAGAAAGATTGCTAGATCACGAATTCATATTGAAAGAGTGAACGAGAGGATAAAAAATTTTGAAATTCTATCCCACATTCCTCAACAGTTTCGACATATCAGCACAAAGATTTTCCAAGTATGCTCAATGCTAGTAAACTTCCAAGACCCTATGATCGCCGAAATTGCTGAAAACTTTGCACAGAACCAACAGTAATATACAGTGTACCAATCAATCAGACACCACATATATATAATAACACAGCAGTATCAGTGCTAATGAGTGTATTATATTTTGTCAAATATGATATGTCAAATATGAAATATTGTAACATTTAATGCTTATTTATTGCATTTATAGATATTTATTATACATGTATAGTCTATTTCTATTCCCACTCTCTTTGGCTGAGAACTGATCATATTGACCTGTGAGGGGCAAATTCATTAAATAATACTACCGCGAAGACTCTTGCTTCCGGTTTACCATGAAATATCGAAAATACGCGAAATTTATATCTGTGATGCCATTAACATAATTTCGTAAACAGCAGCAAGAACACCGAAGCTGAGCAATGAAATCCTTGAATTTTGAACCGATCTAAGAATTACAATGGATTTTGACTCTGAAATCATCTTAATTTGACTCATCGAATGATTAATATGTTACGTTTAGTATAATTCAGTGACAGATTATGTTTAATTTGTCTTTGAAATATTTCTTAAAAGAAAAGTCAGTTCCAGCCATTTTTGAAAAGGTAGCTTTATAATACTGAGTAAATGTACTATATGATAAAATAATTGTGGACTTTTCACTTGATGAATATGGTGTGATATTTTCTTAATTTGAAAATAATGACCTCGGCTATCGCTTCAATCAATATTTTCAAATTAAGAAAATATCACACCATATCCACCTCAAAAAAAGTTCAAAATTGTATAATGTTAAATATTTATTAGTATTGTAACATTTTATGAATTTTAATGCTTATTTATTGCTGGATGATTGGAAGAAGTTTTGAAAAATAAAAGTCATCAAGCTTTTCCATATTCGGTGTCCACATTGCATCTTGTAGAATTCTCACAATGGCAATGTCCTTTGTCGTCCATACTACAAAGTCACAGGCAGACTTGTTCAAGATATGTAGTTGTCCCTGAACCTGGTCATAATAATGATGATCCTGCTTCAGTCTGTAACTGGCCTTTCCATTGTGCGTTTGAATTTCTAGCAAGATAAATAACAACAATTAAAATATACATGAATCTACATCTGTTTAACATGCTAACACTAAGTCTCTGAGAACAAAAAGAACTCGAGATCTAAATTTAACAGACAGAATAAAAAGGGATAACCAGGCTTGGACTTGAACCCACATGAAACATTTGGTTTCTATACAAGACATTATGTCTATGTTGTAACTACTCTGACTTCTCATCAGAAGAAACTTAAATCTTTTGACCATCAATGACATCTATGAATATTATTTCCTTTAACAAGGAAGTTGTAAGCTAAACTACAGAAGCCAACAAATGCCAGCTGCCAAACTTGGTGTAATTTTTAAGTCATAATAATAACTTTTTATAATGTAAATTTAGAGACATAACTATCTTATAATTATGACTTAACTTTCTCGTAATTACGACTTACTTCGACTTACATGTATTTTGTAATCTCAATTTAGTTATCTCGAAATTACAAATAAGTTCGCCATTATTATGACTTAGTATAGTTTTAAAAGTTGTAATCACAACATACTAAGTTGAAATTACAACATACTTAGTCGAAATTACAACACAGATAAGTCGAAGTGACTACATACAGGATAACTAAGTACATGTAATTTCTAGTTCATAAAGTCATAATTACAACATTCTAAATTGTAATTACAACTTTAAATTTACACTTATGTTGGTACTTGTAGGCTTCCATACTAAACTTTTAGAATAGGAGCAGTTGTTTCTATACATATCATACTGGTTTTTAAAATTATGAGATTACCTAAGCAAAAACCTTTGCAGGACGTGATAGCTGCCTGAATGGTCAAGTTACGGGCACTGAATGGGCACTTGACTTCCATTATCTCTGGTCGCAAACCAATAGCCTCTAGCAGCTCGGCAACTTCAGGGTCCTGGTGGCTGTAATTGTAGGTAGCAGCACGGTGGATAATACCATCTGGACTCGCTCCTAGTACCCCACTTTCATGAAGCCACACACCTAAAAAGTTTTGAGATTGAAATAACAAGTGCCTGCAGAAATGTACGATGCAAGTTTACTTTGATTTCTGTGGAATTGACAGATGATTGATCTTATAAGAAGATATGTTTACATGTACCTGTCTCTGTAACAACAGCATCCCCAAATGAGCAATACTGTTCTCTGGCAACTGACTCGTTGGTAATCCCCCACAAGATGGCATCCTTGGTTGACAAGTCATAGGATGACAAAATTTGTTTGAAAAGTGATGGCGGAAACCTGTATACAAAATATTAACATTCAGTCAGGTTCTGCTTAAAGCATTCACCAAACATTTACACTTACGTTGGCATTTGTTGGCTTCCATACATTTATTTCAAAGAAAAGTTACTGATTGAGCACACTATGTGTGCACGACCACAGTTGATAAATTCCTTATCGCGGCTGATAACTTCATTTCATAATTCCTATTTACAATTGATAATTGATAGAATAATTAAAATTGACATGCTTGGAGGATTTGATAAGGACTTCGGGCTTATACTAGCATTGCATCTGACTAACCATTATTGTCCACACTTTCTGTATTTTGACAGTAATGATACCTGTAGCAAGCATTCTTGTCAGAAATCTTTTGGATGAAAACTGTAAATCATTTTGGCATTCTAGGCACTAACCTGTTTCTTCTGATGGCTGCAAGAACTGGGCCAAAATTGGAAGCTGTTAGACGGTTCTTCCTAACCATGGCCCACAGGTGATTGTTTCTCTGTCCAGCAGTTAGTTGTGCTACCTATGAGTTTAATTTAAACATAGTTTATATAAAGCATTAAACTGGATTGGGTATATGATTGAAAGCCCTCTAATATAAGCAACACATAACCATATGACTGGTTATAAGTTACATCTAATTATAAAATAACTTCATTTGTTAAGAATTATCACTTCATCGAATTCTTTCAAAATACATAAACTCGTTTGAAGATTGTATTGAATAAGAAATAAAATTAAAAACCTGCTGTATCTGCTCCTTTGTGATGGCAAGTTTAATCTTAAGCCACTGTAGCTTATCCGTGGTACTGGTATACTCCTGAGTCAGGAGCAAGTCCTCCACACAGGGGACGTCCAGCTTCGGGACAGGGGGCTCCTCAGAAACTATCCAGTGCATGGCTGATAAATATAAAAAAGAAAATGCCTTTCTTTAATAACATGTTTACTACACTTGTATGGTTTCAAATTATAAGTATAAATGAAAAAATGTTGAAAAGCCAAATACAGTTATTATGAATTTGAGATGAAATAAAGTTATTCTATCTACATGATCTAGCATGTATTTATTTGATGTAATTACATTTAATGTTTTAACATTAAGGTACAGTGCTTTAAATCAAGATAAATCTTAGAAATAAATAAGAAAACAGATTTTTATCAAATTGGGTTATTTAATTCAGTTACATTATTAGTAAACCAAAACATAACATTAAACACTTTAAATATAACAATAAAAACATTTGTTCAAGAGAAAGTAATAACGGTATGTCAAGATTTAGAATGCACAATGGGTACTAAGATTGAAAGAATATGTAAAAAATATGAACAATTAAATTTTGCATCATTATAACCTGAAAATCTACCAATGTCCCTCAATTTTTCACAAAGGAAGGTGACATCTGTTGCATCAACAGGTCTTGCTGTAGCCCTACCAGATAACGTGCAGTCAAAATAAAAAATTCACCATTTACACAATCAGAATTCATAAAAATTCACATCAGTTGATGTTTTATGTTGGGCATATTCTTACCTGTATGTTGCTAATTTTGGTGGTGGTGGAAACAATTCCTCCATTGTCATTGTCTTTTTAGGGGGTCTGCTCTTTGGATGTTGGATCCATGATGCCCTTATATCCGTCTTACTGACATTCTTGTACCTATATATAGAGAAACATATTGCATACAATCTGAGTAAATAAGTAATATGATGATTGTATATTGACAATTTAGTTTAACACAGTATGAAATACTGTACATGCTTCCATTTTTTAACTGATAATATCACATGTACTTGCTGTTTGTTCTCGAGCCATTGTCAATGATAACATTTTTATCAAAGTGACGAATTATAGAAGGTATAGCTGACTAAATGATAATCTGAAATTATGTATAGTGTAAAATATAAGATAACAATATGATAATGAATTAAAGAAGATAAGTAACTCTAAAATTTTAAACTTTTAATCAATGAATAAAAATTACATTAAATATAAATTAATACCCATATAATATTAAATAAGAGGGATGCCTTATGATGACACTTGTCTTGTCCATTGACACAGTCACACTTGCTGTCTGCTACTGTGTCATTCTCTCCCAGTGTCAGCTGGAAATATAAATATGAATAAATAATCACTATGTGAAATTATACTCTGGCTATGTTGATCTATAAAGAAACTATTCCAATCCAAAATATATTTTTTTTAACACCCCCCCCCCCCCTCTTTTGACTTTTCTAAGTACTGGTACAATACATGGAAATGGCATAACACATGTGTTCAGCACTAGTGAATTGTATTGTTCGATATTTGTAGGCTTTAATAATCATATGTGTATGTCAACCTCGTGGTATACTTACGGTAACATGATAGCTCCTGTCTCTCATGCTGGCCTGTACCCTTCCCTCCACATGACTCAGCTCAGGGTCGTAGATGAACTTCAGAACATGGTCTGATTTTACCGCCGATTCCGATTTTTGACTCAATTTTTTCGTACCAGAACAAAAGTTTACCCAGTATAAAACAGAAAATGCCATAATTCAATAAATGACACATAGAATTTGACCTCTAACAACTGTCAACAATGGCGTCAATGTAACACGTGCTTTTGTTTATCTCCGGCCAGTCAAGTCACGTGAAATCTCGGAAAATCTCGTACTTCCGCTTTCTTGCCCTATAGACGTGGCCTCAGACAGTGCATGGATTTTATATATTCTTTTCATTTTCATGCGTGAACATCGACGGCGGATGCGGCTAGCCAACAGGGGATGCTTACTCCTCCTGGGCACCTGGTCCCACCTCTAGCTTGCTAGGGGTCCGTCGATGCTCAATTTGGTGCTCTATTGTGAGTGCTGTTGAGATCATCGTCAGGATCTTCTTTAACTCATTTTAACCATCCTTGAACCTCAAATCATAGAATAAGAGGTCAAAATACTATCTACTTCATTAACTATGTGCTGTGCGTCTCTTGACTCATATAGAATACATGTTACGATGATGTCATTTTATCTCATAATGATATCATGACAAATATGGATAATGACCATATCCCTGTTTACAGCACAAAATCGATAACCCAGAAAATCAGAAACCGAAGGCATACAAAATCAGGATAAAACAGGAACCAAAGCAAACAAACAAAAACCTCCACCATATGAAAAGAAGTGAACTCCCGATACGAGAGTGAGACCAGGTGCCCAGGAAGAGTAAGCATCTCCTGCTTGCATGCAACACCCGTCGCTTCAATTCGGTAGAACTGTCACATCCGGTTACTTCCATTTTTGAAGATATAGAGTACAATCTTTGGTTGGATGGTTCAAATGGTCTATGACAGAATATCATCCACCATTCTGGAGAGTGGGACATCATAGTGTACGACAAGTTCCCATGATGTGTTATTCTTTAGCCTTGTTGGAACTTAATTAGTTACGAAGGTGAAAAAAAATATGAAATCACATAAAGTGGCATACATTATATAACATATATGATCTTATTCCATTTTTTCCTTTTCAGTTCACTGGATTTATGCGCCCTCTGGACAAACAAGTAAAGGATAAGCTGTCAGAACTTGTTGGCCATGGAGTTAGCAGTGTCTCTGAGATGAAGCGCAATCTGAGGATGTTTGTTGACACAGAATTTTTTTCTTGGAGAGCAAAAGCCAGCATTAAGTGATGCTGCATTCTACCCAACAGATGCAACCATCAGAAAACATATTAACTTGGCCCAGCTTATTTTAAGATACTACTAGTAGAAATATTTGTCTCATTGTGTGATGTACTTTATCATCCATAAACCAAAATGAAGCTAATATTTAAATGTTTTATCCTACTGTTTGAAAGTAAGTCTAACATCTAACCCCTCCTACTCTCAGTTACCTTAGATAGCACATGCATTGGCATAGCTACCATGTATGCTAAATCATCCATATTGTTTCCAAAATAACTTGATTTGTATTTTAAACTTTTCTTCTGAATTTGACACAGTACTCTTTCTAGAATGGCTTTTTTGTGGACTTACAATGGTCAAAATCCTGCTGGACCCCATAACATAGGCCTGCTAAGGACTTCTTTAGATACCAAGAGTCCAAATCCTTTGCACAATGAAAAACATCCACTTACCTTTGGCTAAGCTACACCACTGACATCTTTATCATAGCTTCTGACGGGCAATGATAAAAGCCAGAAAGGCTCTATATATTATATATACGTGTATTTGGCTAAAGTATTATTTCAAAACATTTTTTTGTCAGATATTCAAAGATAGATCAAGAGAATTTGCTCCAGCTGGTGTCTGAGTGGCAGAAAAGTTATCCTCAGGATAACTTAACATTCATGCCTGCAAGTTCTGTTCATGCTCCCTCAGAAGAGGATAATGACAAATATGGATAATGACCATATCCCTGTATACAGCACAAAATCGATAATTCAAAAATCAGAAACCGAAGGCATACAAAATCAGGACAAAACAGGAACCAAAGCAAACAAACAAAAACCTCCACCATATGAAAAGAAGCGAACTCCCGATAGGGGAGTGAGACCAGGTGCCCAGGAAGAGTAAGCATCTCCTGCTTGCATGCAACACCCGTCGCTTCAATTCGGTAGAACTGTCACATCCGGTTACTTCCATTTTGGAAGATATAGAGTACAATCTTTGGTTGGATGGTTCAAATGGTCTATGACAGAATATCATCCACCATTCTTGAGAGTGGAACATCATAGTGTATGACGAGTTCCCCATATCGACCGTAGAACTTCCTCAGTGACGATGTTAGTCGGTCACAAACATATCCCTGACTGAGAAGCTTATCTGAAAGACGCCTAGCTCTCAGAACAAAATCCGTATATTTGGTACTTGCTCTGGCATAGCGTATCAACTGAGATATGAACACGCCATAAGCAGGCGATGAAGGGATGTTGCTACTCAGAAAAGGAAAGTTTGTAATGCTGAAATTGAAGTCGTCACGTTTGTCATAGAGTGAGGTGTTCATGTGACCATCAGTGTCGTAGGACAACATTATGTCCAAATAGGATGCTGAATTATTTGTCTCTGTGGTTTCTTTGACTTCAAGCTCCGAAGGATAGATACTGCTCAGGTAATCCGCGAATTTTGGATTATTGATGGACAACACATCGTCTATGTATCTGTAAGTGAAGTTAAAGTCAGAAGCTAAGTATCTTTTCCCTTCAGAGACCAGAGATTGAATGAATTCAGCTTCGTACGAGTAAAGGAAAATGTCGGCAAGGAGTGGGGCACAATTGGTCCCCATTGGAATTCCGACAATTTGCTGGAAGACCTTTCCTCCAAACACCACAAAAATGTTGTCGATCAGAAAGTTTAACATCTGAATAATGTCTGTTTCAGTGTACTTATTTTCAGAATCTGACTTTTCTTTTACAAAGTAGGTTTTGTCATAGTTAACAACAATAAATTTGTATTTGCGATTACCGTTCTTACTTGTAAACGCATTACTTATAATTTTTGCGAGTCTCTCTTTCAATTTAGAATGTGGAATTGTAGTGTAAAGTGTCGAAAAATCAAAGGCTTTGATCGAATGGACTCTACTAAAATGAGAGGATTTCAGATGTTCTAAAAGTTCCTTCGAATTCTTTAAAATCCACATCTGGTTGATACCACTGCGAGAATACACTGTCGAACAATATTTTTGAAGCCCAGATTTGATTTCAGATAAAACTTTGGTGAGTAAGATCGATACAGATTTGGTAGAACATTTTGAGGAACCAGCGATGAAACGTTGTTTGTACGGATTCTTATGCATTTTAGGTATGCAGTACAAGTATGGTAAATCTAAATCTAAATTGGTAGTGTCGAAGCCAAAGGAAGTAAGAGCTGATTTGTGGTTATCTATTATTTCAGAGGCAGAAAGGTTTGTTGGGGTGTAAGTGGGATTTCCAGGTGTCGAATTTAAACCCAACTCTTTAACTAGACTGTCGAAATAGTACTTTTTGCAAGTAAATGTGTAATTATTTGAGGCTTTGTCCGCTGGTGTGATGACATAATGTTCTTGGAGGTAGGTGAGCTCTGTGATAACATTAGGGTCTTTAAATATAGACACGAATCTGGTGTTCACAGTTGATTTTAATCGGTTAATTCTAGATAAAAGTAACCCTCTGATTGATTTTATCCATTCGGAAAGGGTGTCGAGCGGTACATCCTCTTTCTTTGCCCAACGTCTTGCATATTCCTCACAAGAGTCCATGATAATTTTGACATGATAATTTTGACATGATGAAATGTGTCCTCAGATGATATCTAAGATCTGCAAAGCAAGTTGGAAACACCGGATTCCTCCAATTTTCGTAGCTTACCCCAATCCAGATCGTACTGCTATGATTACAACAATACCGGATCATGCAGTAGGGAAGGCTGTAAATACTCGCATACAAGTTTGCCAAAAATGCAGAGGAAAACACCCAAGGAGATCTTGTTTTCGTAGCAAACATAAATCAACCCAACAAGGGAAATCTGCTGCTACTTTAACTTCGAGGTTTCAATTTCGGTTTTAAAATTCCATTCCAAGGGTGTCGGACATTCCGTTTTTCTAAAAAAATATAATCCGCTACGGACAACCGTATATAATACGAAAGGCAATTTTTTAGGAAATTTCCAACGGACGGGCCTCGGGAACTGGCATTCAAAAAAAAAATAATATGAATTATGGCAAAGCCATTGTGAAGACGCAGATATATTATAATCTTAATGAGTTTCATCATAACTTGAACCCTTGATTTTTTTACTAAGTTAATAATAAATAGAAAAATAAGAAATATGTGTTCTTGCTATTCCTTTCAAGCAGCTTCGTTAGCATATCAGTGTTTAAAATTCGTCTTACATTGTTTTTTCTTGAAATCCAGAATCATCTTAAGGAGAGGGGATATCATTGTAGACAATTTCTGGATCTATATTTTTGTATATCGGCAAGTATACAAAGACCATCATGTTTAAGAACTGTTGGGCGTTCGATACTTCCGCCCTACAATGAACAGGAAAAACAGGTTACACGGAAAATGGCGCAACAGAAAATTAAGAAGGTAAGCTAGAATCGATCGCACGCTGTACGATTTACTAGTAATAGCTCGCAAGAACAGAAGACATGAACTAGTACACGCATTGTCTTCGATTCATGCTGTTAAAAGAAGGGTGGGGACCTCCAATAAGACCCTGTTGCAGCACCAATAGCAAAACACCCGATGCAAAAACACAAAAGACGAGCATACGATATGGTCATTATCCATATTTGTCATACTATGAGACGGAAAGAGACATACGCATGTAAACATCAAACACAAAAGACTACACATAAGCCGACGAGACCAATGGGCAACCGGTGTCGACTTTGGACGTCCATTTGCCACAGAAATGCAAACAGATGGTTTTGAGAATAGTTTAAAAAGAGTTCTTGAAAATGGAATTCCATGAGTGTTATGTTCATATTATGTTAAATGACAAATATGGATAATGACCATATCCCTGTCTACAGTACAAAATCGATAATTCAGAAAATCAGAAACCGAAGGCATACAAAATCAGTATAAAACAGGAACCAAAGCAAACAGAAACAAAAACCTCCACCATATGAAAAGAAGCGAACTCCCGATATGAGAGTGAGACCAGGTGCCCAGGAAGAGTAAGCATCTCCTGCTTGCATGCAACACCCGTCGCTTCAATTCGGTAGAACTGTCACATCCGGTTACTTCCATTTTGGAAGATATAGAGTACAATCTTTGGTTGGATGGCTCAAATGGTCTATGACAGAATATCATCCACCATTCTGGATAGTGGGACATCAAAGTGTATGACGAGTTCCCCATATCGACCGTAGAACTTCCTCAGTGACGATGTTAGTCGGTCACAAACATATCCCTGACTGAGAAGCTTATCTGAAAGACGCCTAGCTCTCAGAACAAAATCCGTATATTTGGTACTTGCTCTGGCATAGCGTATCAACTGAGATATGAAAACGCCATAAGCAGGCGATGAAGGGATGTTGCTACTCAGAAAAGGAAAGTTCGTAATGCTGAAATTGAAGTCGTCACGTTTGTCATAGAGTGAGGTGTTCATGTGACCATCAGTGTCGTAGGACAACAATATGTCCAAATAGGATGCTGAATTATTTGTCTCTGTAGTTTCTTTGACTTCAAGCTCCGAAGGATAGATACTGCTCAGGTAATCCGCGAATTTTGGATTATTGATGGACAACACATCGTCTATGTATCTGTAAGTGAAGTTGAAGTCAGAAGCTAAGTATCTTTTCCCTTCAGAGACCAAGGATTGAATGAATTCAGCTTCGTACGAGTAAAGGAAAATGTCGGCAAGGAGTGGGGCACAATTGGTCCCCATTGGAATTCCGACAATTTGCTGGAAGACCTTTCCTCCAAACACCACAAAAATGTTGTCGATCAGAAAGTTTAACATCTGAATAATGTCTGTTTCAGTGTACTTATTTTCAGAATCTGACTTTTCTTTTACAAAGTAGGTTTTGTCATAGTTAACAACAATAAATTTGTATTTGTGAAACCACAATATTTTATGTTACTGAGAATACCCCAGGACATTATTAGCAAGCTGATAACATAGAACGATGTTTTCAATCCTGTCTCTCAGTGCTACATTATTAAGGATTCCGACTTCCGTCGGAATCCTTTCTGTCATTCTATTGTCTTTTCTTTATTCTTATTATTATTCTTACCCCCAACCGTTCCAGACACTTTACAAAAAAGTACCGCAATATATGATAAAGTTTAAAATACCATGTGAAAGAGCATATAAAGATCTCAATTCAAAATTTTTTTCTTGTCGAAAAGTTTACATATGCCCCCGCTAGAGGTCATCAAAGGTCAAATCTTTAAACTCATATAACTCCTAAAGTAATGGTACGATTTGAACGAAATTTCTTTCATATTGTTCTTTTTGAAATTTGCAAACTTTTATACGCTTACATGCTCGATGAAATATTTGTGGTTTTCGCGCTATTACGAGTTGAAAATGGAATTTGAAATTGGCACAGTGCCAATTTCTACAGTTTTTGAGATTTTGAGTTGAAATTTAGATGGCAGGTCACTTATAGGTAGTCATTTAATGTTGACCTAGTTTCAAGGTCAAATTTTGATTCTCAAGGTCACAACAAACCTTTGCCTATAGAACAAAGACGGTTTGACCTAGAGAGTTCAAACTTCATACATATAATTGGTGAGACAAGCCCTTTCACCTTGACCTTGACCCAAGGTCAAATTCTCCTTCTCAAGGTCACAACAAATTTTTGCCTGTAAAACAAAGACTGTTTGACGTTGAGAGTTCAAACGTTACACAAATACTCCTTGCATCAAGCCCTCCCACCTTGACCTTGACCCGAGGTCATTTGTTCGATTTCAAGGTCACAACATAGTTTAGTTGATAAAATATTGAATTTTGATCAGTTTAAGATCAATTTTGATGAGAATAACCTCATATACTTATCTTTTATCTGTGACCTTGGTTCAAGGTCAAATAATCATTCTCAATGTCATAACAAACATTTACTCTTGTAGAATTCACAGTTCTGGTCATACACTATTTATTCTTCACACAAGTAGTCCTTCTTATTTGAACTTAACATAGTCCAAGAAAGATAACTCTTTTATTCTTGTTTTCTGTTTCTGTTTTTTCATTAGTAGCATTACATATCTGTTCTTTCATGTTGTTGTCATTTTCTATTAATAGAAATGATCTCATTGCAAAATCATTGTGCAATTTTGTTTTGAGAAAGTAATTGTAAAGGATTTGATATTGAAAGAGCATGGAAATTAAAGCTTTCGTAAATATGAAAGGTATTTATTATTTTTTTCTTCTATATAGTTGATAAATAAATAAGAGTCCCAAATTAGACATAAGCTCTTTTGATTCATTTGCTGATGTGAAAAAGGGACTAAAGCGACTATTTTTCCCCCATCTTCTTTTTAACACTTCAGTTCCGAGGAAGATCTAATAAAGGAGGAATCCGTCTGTTGCTTGCAACAGTAGCCATCTAGTTTTATTTATAATAGAAACTGTCCAAATTTTTTCATCCCAGAGTACAATATGATGAAGGGGAAATTGAATAAAAAGAATCGTCATGAACTTATGAATCTTATTAGAAATCTACATTCCAATGGCATTGTCGTAACTTTGCAGCTCTGCCAGGAATCAGAATGTATGAGAAAATATGTGTCGTTACCATCCATAGAATTGAAAGAGGACAAAGAATTTATGCGTTCAATTCATCTTTCATCCACCATTGTCGCTTTCACTGGTGTAATCAGTATAAGGACAGATAGAGCATTTGAATCCTGCTCAAAAAATGATTGATAATGTATGTAAGGAAACCCTTTTGTTTCAGTCACATGCATACTTTATGTATCGATATTTTCAAATATTAACTTGCCATTACAGAAGAAAACTACAGCGAGTGAAGAAAAGTATGGCGATCGAAGCGAGCCGAAATGTTTTCCATATGAAGTAAAAAGCGAGTCGAACATTTTTCAGGAATTTTAAGAGAATTTTATGGTTATTTTTCAAATTCAGATTACTTGTAAGAGCAAGATTATTTTTTTCCTGTCACAATATAAGCAAGTTTATTTTTTTTTCATCAAAATTTAGAGAAAATTAATTCCTTTTTTAAATATCAAATGGACCGTGCCTTATACATATACTGAATAATATTGAGACTCAAATATGAGAATGTTGTATACAAATGTTCATAATTTTTGTACTGTTCTAGCCTGTTTATATTGTACAATATGCAAACTAGGATACATTACGTTAGGTCATTCGAGATTCTTAAATCTTCTGTGTCCATTTATCAACAATATAAATATATATATTGTTATGGGTCAGAATACCCCAAAACGCCAGCAAAAATCAGGCAAAGACAGAATATAAATTTACAAGTTTAATTATGTACAAAATATATATATTTCAAATGATTACAACTTACAATACAATGTCCGGATCAAAGTGTCCGTTACGGTCCACAAAGTCTATCGAATGTATGGTTTCCGGTAATCACAAACGTTCTCGAAAGATCGGTGTCCAAACGTTGTTAAATGGATTAAAGTCTCAACAAATAAAGTATCCCAGTATATCAGAATAGATGAATGAATCGTGTCTACGAATGTGTACGAATGCCCCCTCAACACAGTTCCTCAGAGGTATTTATACTTAATACCAATGAATTAACCAGAAGCTTCTAGAACAATGACTCATTACAAATGATTAACAATAGAGTAAATTCTAGAAATCACAGTCATGTGATGATAACGATGTAACAAAGAACATACTGGAATATTCTCTAATGAAATAAACATGACATAGTAAAATCTAGAAAGAATAATTATGAAATCATAATATAACATGACTAAGTACATGTGTACCTACACATAAAGTAAAACTAAAATAATACATGACCCACAACACCTCCCCCCTTAAAAAAAAGTCTGAATGTCAATGAAAACTTAGGTGGTAAATTCTGCAAAAATCACTCATGAAACTCTTGATAGTGCATCTGCAATCACATTGTCTTTGCCCTTGATATGGTTAATAATGATATTGTACTCTTGCAACAATAAACTCAACCTTGTAAGTCTTTGAATCTTGTTTGACATTTTGTGCAAAAATGTGAGAGGGTTGTGGTCAGTAAATACAAGAATGGGATGTAAAGTAACATTCAAATAAACATCAAAATGTTGTAAAGCTAACAATAATGCAAGACACTCTTTTTCAATAGTAGAGTAATTCTTTTGACATTTTGTCAATTTCTTTGAAAAATAACAAACAACTCTATCTACACCATCATCATTTTCTTGAAACAAAGCAGCCCCGATTCCTACGTCACTAGCATCAACAGTAAGCTTAAATTGCTTATCAAAATTTGGAGCTGACAGGACAGGACTATTCATAAGAACACATTTGATTTTCTTAAAAGATTCGTCACAGTCATTGGTCCATGCAAAATTCACTCTCTTTTGTAACAGATTGGTAAGTGGACCAACAACTGACGAGAAATTTGGACAAAATTTTCTATAAAATCCTGCCATTCCTAAAAATCTCATTATCTCTTTCTTATTGGTAGGAATCGGGAACTTTGAAATAGCTTCCACCTTGGCCATGATAGGAGTAAAAAAACCTTGACCTACTTTGTGACCCAAATATTCTACAGTCGCGTGACAAAAGGTTCACTGTGAGGTTTGCTTTCGCCAGTATGTCGAAGAAAGTACGCATGATTCGGAGATGATCATCCCAGGTGTCGCTGTAGATGATGACGTCATCGATGTACGCCTCGCATCCTTCGAGATGATTTAGGAGCGAATGAATCATCCTCTGGAATGTGGCTGGTGCGTTTTTCATACCAAAGGGCATTACTTTATATTGGTAAAGCCCATCTGGAGTCGCAAATGCCGATATTTCTCTGGCTCTCTCGGTAAGGGGGACCTGCCAATAGCCTTTAAGCAAGTCAAATTTACTGACAAATTTTGCACTGCCAATTTTATCTATACAGTCATCGATTCGTGGGATCGGATAAGAGTCAGTTTTGGTGACTGAATTGACTTTTCTAAAGTCCGTACACAATCGGTAATGAGTTAAAGAAGATCCTGACGGTAAGTTCCGTCTGGCTTCGGAACAAGAATACATGGGGAACTCCAGTCACTATTGCTGGGTTCAATAATGTCATTTTCAAGCATGTATTGAATTTCTTTCCGCATGTATTGAAGCTTTATCGGGTTTAACCGATAGGGATGCTGTTTGATAGGTGACGCATCGCCCACAATGACGTCATGATGAGATGCATTCGTCTTTTTTGGAACGTCCGGAAAGATTGTCGTATATTCCCGCATTAATTGGTGCACTTCCTCTTTTTGATGCACGGCCAGATGTCAGAGTTTCACTTCCGGATTTGTTAGAATTTCAGAATTCTTCAAACGGACACTTTGAGCGAAGTCTTTTTCGACAGTCTCTTTATTACATTCAGGTTCAACACAATTTTCTAATGTATTTACATTGGCCAAAGTGGAAACTGGTTTTACAAAATTTCTGTCACTTCTATCAAAATACTCTCTTTCAACATGTTAACATGACACACTCTTTTTTCTTTTCGCCGACCTGGTGTCTTAACCACATAGTTAACATCACTAATTTTACTCTCAATCTCATAAGGACCGAAATATCTAGCTTGCAAAGGATGTCCAGGGATAGGCAAAAATACAAGAACTTTATCGCCTGGTTTAAAAACTCTGTTTCTAGCATCTTTGTCATACCATGTTTTCATTTTCATTTGTGATGTTTTGAGATTTTCTTGAGCCAATTTGCAAGCATTATATAATTTCTCTTTGAAATTAGACACGTAGTCTAAGAGATTCAAATCGCTAGTCTCAGTCAACCATTTTTCCTTCAATAACTTCAATGGCCCCCTGACCGTATGCCCAAAAACTAGCTCAAAGGGACTGAACCCCAGGGACTCCTGAACCGCTTCTCGTGCCGCAAACAACACGAGGTGAACCCCTTCATCCCAGTCTTTTTCATACTGGTGACAATATGTTTTCATCATAGTTTTAAGGGTTTGATGAAAGCGTTCAAGTGCCCCCTGGGACTCAGGATGGTACGCAGAAGACTTATACTGCCTGATACCTAGCTCATGCATAACCTGCTGAAACAACCCTGACATGAAATTCGAACCCTGATCTGACTGAATAGCCTTGGGAGCACCTACGAAGCTGAAAAACTTTGTAAGGGCCTTAACTATGGTCTTTGCCTTAATATTCCTAAGAGGTATGGCTTCAGGAAACCTAGTCGAAGTACACATAATTGTCAGTAAGTACTGATTCCCTGACTTAGTCCTAGGCAAAGACCTACACAATCAACTAACACCCTACTAAAAGGTTCCTCAAAGGCTGGAATGGGTTGGAGGGGAGCAGGTGGTATAACTTGATTGGGTTTACCTACCATCTGACAACTATGACAAGACTTGCAAAGTTCCCCGCGAGGGGTTTGACAGTAAGTGTTTTGAATATACTTCCCTGACATTGTCGCCATAGCACTTTCTATATAGACATAACGTCAAACAGTGCATGAATTCTATATATTTTCATTTCAATGCTTCATTAACATCGACGGCGGGTGCGGCTAGCCAACAGGGGATGCTTACTCCTCCCGGGCACCTGATCCCACCTCTAGTTTGCTAGGGGTCTGTCGATGTTTAATTTTCTGCTCTATTGTGAGTGCTGTTGAGATTATCGTCAGGATCTTCTTTAACTCATTTGTGTCACACTTATGCCCTTTGCCGTGTGGAGCTCGTAAAAAAGTTCCCCGCGAGGGGTTTGACAGTAAGTGTTTTGAATATACTTCCCTGACATTGTCGCCATAGCACTTTCTATATAGACATAACGTCAAACAGTGCATGAATTTTATATATTTTCATTTCCATGCTTCATTAACATCGACGGCGGGTGCGGCTAGCCAACAGGGGATGCTTACTCCTCCCGGGCACCTGATCCCACCTCTAGCTTGCTAGGGGTCTGTCGATGTTTAATTTTCTGCTCTATTGTGAGTGCTGTTGAGATTATCGTCAGGATCTTCTTTAACTCATTACAAAATTCAGACACATCTTTTCTCAACTTAGGCCAGTAAAAGTGACTTAAAATCCTATTATAAGTCTTATTGACACCTAAATGACCTGCCATGGGTGTGTCGTGAGCTAAACTCATGATTTCCCCGCGATATGCTACTGGAACCACTATCTGGTGAACGACCCGACACACTTCATTAGGGGATGCATCGGGTGGTCTCCATTTCCGCATGAGGATGCCATCTTGTATGTAGAAGCACTCTCCAACTTTGTCCGCTTCTTCTCGGGGAAGGGCCCTCTTGCTTAGTCGGATGATCTCCGGATCTTTAGTTTGCTCGGAGAGGAGCTGCTCACGGCTTAAGGCATCTGTATCTCTTTCTAATGGCGGATGGGAATCATCACCAGGTACTGTCGGAGACTTGTCTTCATGAAGTGGTACTGACGTCTCAGGTACGTTGTCATCAATGTTAACGTCTTTAAATTCAATAGCATCATTTAAAACCTGATAAATTTACAGCATGGATGGTAGACATGAATGTGTCAGAAAGGTCTATATTTTCGGAGGGATGGTCCTCATTAAGTGCAGAAGTACTCTCAGCCTCTTTTAGTCTGTTCCTGGCCATCGCCCTGGTAACAGCGCAGGCTGGATACAAGTCGTCGTCTTCATCATCGGACACGACATCGGACGTGATTTTCTCACAAACAATCGGATCGGCTACAACTTTGCCGCCAGCTAAATCGTTGCAAAGCAACAAGGAAACGCCTTGAACGGGAAGAGTAGGTCGAACACCTACGATAACAGGTCCAGTAATTAAGTCTGACTTCAAATAAATTTCATGAAGGGGAACATCAATGACGCCTAGCTCCACACCCTGTAATAAAACTGACCTACCAGTAAAAGTGTGCTCAGACAAAGGCAATGAACCCTCTAACAATAAAGTCTGGGCAGCACCAGTATCTCTCAAAATCTGAACAGGCAACGCTTCGCTAGAATCACTGAGTGAAACAAATCCCTGTGACAAAAAGGGCTTATAATGATCCTCCACAAAATCATCAGAACTGGACTTAGAACCCTGAATCTCAGGAGTGTCAGAATAAATCGAATCTAAGGCTTTCATATCATTTCTAACAGACGCACAGGCCTGTGACTTAAGTTCTTTTTTCTTCTTAAGCTTCAAACACTCACCAATAACATGACCTTTTTTCTTACAAAAATTGCATGTAGGAAGCGAACCCACCCCTGGGGACGCCTCAGAACGCTCGGACCTAGGTCCGGACGTAGAACCACCTTGAGATGGTGACTGGGAACTAATGGACGACTGAGACTCTTGTACATTTTTCTTTGGAACATCTGACGTTTTTGCGCTATCGCTAGATTGAGTTTTTGACACAAAATTTTTCTTATGAGTGAGAGCATACGTATCAGACAAAACAGCGGCTTCTTCAAGAGTTTTAACATTTTTGTCTTCCAAATGAGTTCTTAAATCTTGATGTACACACTCTTTGAACTCTTCTATCAGAATGATCTGACGCAAATTGTCAAATGAATTGGGAATTTTCTTAGATCGAAACCACTGATCAAATAAATCTTCTTTTTCTCGAGCAAATTCAACATATGTTTGATTTCCAAATTTTTTGTACTTTCTAAACTTTTGTCTGTACGCCTCAGGTACTAACTGATATGCTCTCAAAATCGTGTCCTTGACCTTGTCATAGTCTGAACTCTCAGCAATACTGAGCACCGAGTACACTTCAGCCGCTTTGCCAATAAGTACGCTTTGTAATAAAGTTGGCCAAAAATCGCGTGGCCACTTCAGATTGGCCGCGATTTTCTCAAAATGTGGAAAATATTTGTCCACGGACTTTTCTTGAAATTTTGGTACTAATCTGATGTTTTTGGCGGCGTCGAATTCAGACTTGACAAGCGAAGGAACAGGATTTTCCTTAGCGCTTCTCTCTAACTTTAACTTTTCTAACTCAAACTGAAGTTCTTTCTCGTGCATACGTTCCTGTTTCTCTCTTTCTTCCTTTTCTCTTTCAAATTGTCTTTCTTTTTCTTCTTTTTCAAATTGTCTTTCTCTTTCTTCTCGTTCAAATTGTAATTGCATTTTCATTTTCTCTAATTCAAACTCATATTTTGACATTTTGGTTTCGCTTGAAACAGGTTCAACAGGAAAATCGTATGACGAAAAGATTTCCTCAGCTAAAAGCTCTTTTGCCACAATATTTCTAATTTCTTGTTTTCTCATAGAAGATTTTACATCTAACTTCAAGTGAAGACCTAAACCAATCAAATCATCTTTTTTCAGTGATTCGAACTCATCTACAGTCGGCGATTTCAAATATTCAGTGACCGAAAATACCATGATTGATTTCTGCTGGCAAAAGTTTGGAGAATTTTCCTTTTTTCAAAAAACGAACTTTACGTAAAGTGCAAATATGCAGAGATTACTATCCCGGACGAGCCCCCAATTCTGTTATGGGTCAGAATACCCCAAAACGCCAGCAAAAATCAGACAAAGACAGAATATAAATTTACAAGTTTAATTATGTACAAAATATATATATTTCAAATGATTACAACTTACAATACAATGTCCGGATCAAAGTGTCCGTTACGGTCCACAAAGTCTATCGAATGTATGGTTTCCGGTAATCACAGACGTTCTCGAAAGATCGGTGTCCAAACGTTGTTAAATGGATTAAAGTCTCAACAAATAAAGTATCCCAGTATATCAGAATAGATGAATGAATCGTGTCTACGAATGTGTACGAATGCCCCCTCAACACAGTTCCTCAGAGGTATTTATACTTAATACCAATGAATTAACCAGAAGCTTCTAGAACAATGACTCATTACAAATGATTAACAATAGAGTAAATTCTAGAAATCACAGTCATGTGATGATAATGATGTAACAAAGAACATACTGGAATATTCTCTAATGAAATAAACATGACATAGTAAAATCTAGAAAGAATAATTATGAAATCATAATATAACATGACTAAGTACATGTGTACCTACACATAAAGTAAAACTAAAATAATACATGACCCAAAACAATATATATTTATTATTAGCTGGAGTTTAATACTGGCTTGTGAATACTGGTTAGGAGCCATGTTGTAGATAAGTATTTCATACGAATAACAGATATTAATGATCAATTTTGGTCACGAGTAGTAAGTTTGGCTAAGCTATTCTTTATTTTCCATCTTCAGGATGGAAAAGAGAGGGAAAAAATTATAATAATAAATTTTTCTGCTGTTCAGTGAGGTGTAACATTACATGACTTCTGATTCTATAAATAGATTATTGAGTATATTTTTAGATTTTTTCTCAATGTTTCATCTTTCATGAACCATATATGTTTGTATATTACCATATTTGTATTGTTTATATATATATCATATCAAGGAATTGAATTGATTGTATCTGATGCATTTCAATTATTTTTCAGTTGAACTTTTCTTGGATCATGTGGATTGACGCTTTTCCGAATCGGCTCTTGATTACCATATACGATATAGTGTTACTGGATATTTACCAATTAACTTTTACGTACCATTGGATTCCGATTTAACATTCCGAAGACTTCTTTTGCGGTTTGTTCTTAAGTGTCTACTTTTTTGACAGAAAGATAGACAGTAATAATACATCATAGGAAATTTAACCAAAGTTTAAGTATCCAGGATAATAATGATTGAGGCAAGACGATGCTAAAATTTCCGAGTCGGGCACAAAAGCAAATCACAAAGTTCTTGAAATTTTCCAATGAAATGTAGGATATTTGGGAATTTTTATTTTTAAACGGATTAAATATACCTGGAGGCTAGGTGTTAACTACTCAATAAAGTAATTTACAGAAATTGATCAGTGATCAAGGCTCGGCTAAAAAGAATTTTTTGGAATGTCGATCCTGTCAATGAAGAATGTGGCATTTTAATTGGCAAAAAAGGAGAATTGACACGATTATTGATGGTCGCTCGAATTATAGGAAACATGTTGTCATGGATAAAGAAGTAAAAATGGAAAAAATGAATATTGATACAACATTTAGACCAAACACAAAACAACTACAGAATGTCATCAATATAGTATCAAAAGTATCACTTTGTGAGGGACTTGCATCTGAATGTTAAACGTCTTCAAATTCAATAGCATCATTTATTAACGGATATATTTGCAGCATGGACCAGACATGCACGTTTCGGGTACTCAACCCTCGTCAGTAATCCTCAATCCAAACAATGCAATATGGCGGAGGTAGGGAAATATCAAACTCCTATATGTATGAAGAAAGCATATCAGTTGGGGATTCTGTGCAAAAGAAAAATTATCGATCATCTAACTGTGAACAGGTAATACCATGGTCAAGCCACCACACTTGTAAAAGGTGCCTTTCAGACTATCATTTAAAGGACAATGATGATCAAAAGGACCTAGTAAACATACTGTTACAAGTTTTCCCCGGTGCATCAAGGGAAATGCAGGAATTATTAAAAGGGCAACATGATGCTCTCATTGAGAATGGAAAACAAGGAGTTAGGTGGAGCAAGGAATTAATCAGTACCTGTCTTAGTCTGTGGATCACAAGTCCAAAGTCATATTACTCTCTTAGTGATAGCAATATTCTTTAATTACCGTAAGGTAGACAGTTGCGTAGGTACAAAAATAGAGTTCCTCAAAAGAGTGGCTTAAATGATAAAGTTTTTAATTGGATGCATAATGCAGCAGTAGATGTGCAATTTACAAGCGCATGGTTTGGCAGGGGGCATCATTCATGATGACACGAAAATCCAACTAGACCTCATCCTAGATTTTGAAGATGGACGACCTAAGTTGGTAGGTTTGATAGATCCAGGTGAGGAGGGGAACAATTTAAGGATTATTCGAGAAGGAAAAGTGGAATTATCAATGGCAACTGAGGTAATCAAACTCACCTTTCTGGGTTATACAGGAGTCAGGTTTCCCCCAACAATCATCCAACAAACGGAATAAAAGCTGGAGAGCTCCATATCCTTATTTATGATTCCATAGCTAAACTACAGGATTCACTGTTGATTTCATAATGCAAGATGGTGGCGAAGAGAATAAACATTTCATAAATTCCCATTTTGATGGAGATATGCTACATAAAAAGTATTTGAGTACAAATATTGTAAATTCAACACGAAAGATAGCTCACTGCCAAGATTTTTCACATAATATGAAAAAGATAAGGAATGGCTAGTGTTGGGCAATCGGAAACTAAATCATAATCGATAATCGGAAATAATCGAAAGGGTATAATCGATTATTAATCGATTATAATCGAAAAATTCGAATAATTCCTATCTTTTTAATTTTCCATCCATAATTATTTGAAATTAGGACCAAATAATTAAATTTGGGTGTTCTACTTTGTGTATATCATCTTAAACAATTTATTTTACACCTTTACATTGCCTCTACAAGGTTATGAACATCACTGATGAGACACATTAATTTTTATATGACTATATGCCATGATCCCCCCCCCCCCGATGACATTTCTTTTTTATGTATTATATATTGAAAAATGTTTGATATAAATGCAATTGTTAAAGTAAATTTGACTGATATAGTATTATGAAAAATTACTTGATGCAAGAAAAGTTAGAACGTAGTCCACGAAACGCCTGGGTTAAATAGGGTTCGGGGCAGAGGAAATTAGGAAATTCGGTGTTGGAACCACAATATCAATTCAATTATGTAAGTAATTCAGGGAGGAATATTAGTTTTTAAAGGTGTTATTGTTATGTTTGTTCTCGGGAGGGTCATGTAACCTGCACTTGCATCCGTCAATAACTTTCGCATTGCACGATTTCTAAAACCAAAATACCGAAACGGACAGAAACATACGGAAAATTCGGAAATCGGCGATGTCGGCGACAATCGAGTTTGATATTCAACATCGATTAGTAACGTCGCTGGCCATTCAGCGAACGACAATCGATTGTCGGCGATAATCGTTACATCACTAGGAATGGCATCATGAGAAGTGGAGATATTAAGGGTGTACACAAATAAATGAATGAACACAATAAATCAAACGCTAAGCCCCACCCTTTCACTCCAATCAGTAGAAATAAAATGGATAAATGCAAAGCAAATAAGTCTTCAGAATAAATCCTTCACTGTGACAATAGCGAGATGGCAGAAGCTTTCTTTAAGACGTTTTTGAAGATTTCGAGCAAGAATGGATAGAGATTCGGGTTAAGTACGTCTTTTTAAAGGGACGGTGTCCCTGAAAATTAATAAATTTTACAAAATTTTGTAATGCAAAATCTTTCTTTTCATATGAAAGTATACATTTTAATTTGTACAAATTCAAATTTTCAGGCAAATCTAACGCACACTTTCCCAGTTAAAGACCTTTAAAAACGTAATTTTGAATTTTGGGTGCGTAGTTCTAATTCATTCCACTAGCGCAACCTACAATGTATTGAGTTTTTACTATAGAGGTATGTGGAGATTTAATTATTACAAAATCGAAAATATTTTTGTTTCCTCTATCTAGACCGTTTGGAGTAAAATTTACATTTTCTATTAAACATTATTTTCAGGGACACTGCATCTTTAAAATTTGTCACTTTTTAAAGCAATACAAGCTATAACTGACGGTATTTTCAATATGTTATGCACCAATTAATATAAACCGGACGGGGACTGCAGAACAGATACTGCAAATATGACCACACCAAACACTGGTAACTGTAAGTGATGGTTACCACACCAAATACTGGTAACTGTAAGTGATGGTTACATCACCAAATACTGGTAACTGTAATGAGTTAAAGAAGATCATGACGGGGAGGGCAGAACAGATACTGCAAATATTACCACACCAAATATGGTAATATTACCACACCAAATACTGGTAACTGTAATGAGTTAAAGAAGATCATGACGGGGAGTGCAGAACAGATACTGCAAATATTACAACACCAAATACTTGTAACTGTAATGAGTTAAAGAAGATCCTGACGTGGAGGGCAGAACAGATACTGCAAATATTACCACACCAAATACTGGTAATATTACCACACCAAATACTGGTAACTGTAATGAGTTAAAGAAGATCATGACGGGGAGGGCAGAACAGATACTGCAAATATTACAACACCAAATACTGGTAACTGTAATGAATTAAAGAAGATCCTGACGGGGAGTGCAGAACAGATACTGCAAATATTACAACACCAAATACTGGTAACTGTAATGAATTAAAAAAAAATCCTGACGGGGACGGCAGAACATACACTGCAAATATTACAACACCAAATACTGGTAACTGTAGTGAGTTAAAGAAGACCCTGACGGGAAGTGCAGAACAGATACTGCAAATATTACAACACCAAATACTGGTAACTGTAATGAGTTAAAGAAGATCCTGACGGGGACGGCAGAACAGATACTGCAAATATTACCACACCAAATACTGGTAACTGTAATGAGTTAAAGAAGATCCTGACGGGGAGGGCAGAACAGATACTGCAAATATTACCACACCAAATACTGGTAACTGTAATGAGTTAAAAGAAGATCCTGACGGGGAGTGCAGAACAGATACTGCAAATATTACCACACCAAATACTGGTAACTGTAATGAATTAAAGAAGATCCTGACGGGGACGGCAGAACATATACTGCAAATATTACAACACCAAATACTGGTAACTGTAGTGAGTTAAAGAAGACCCTGACGGGAAGTGCAGAACAGATACTGCAAATATTACAACACCAAATACTGGTAACTGTAATGAGTTAAAGAAGATCCTGACGGGGACGGCAGAACAGATACTGCAAATATTACCACACCAAATACTGGTAACTGTAATGAGTTAAAGAAGATCCTGACGGGGAGGGCAGAACAGATACTGCAAATATTACCACACCAAATACTGGTAACTGTAATGAGTTAAAAGAAGATCCTGACGGGGAGTGCAGAACAGATACTGCAAATATTACCACACCAAATACTGGTAACTGTAATGAGTTAAAGAAGATCCTGACGGGGAGTGCAGAACAGATACTGCAAATATTACACCAAATACTGGTAACTGTAATGAGTTAAAGAAGATCCTGACGGGGAGTACAGAACAGATACTGCAAATATTACAACACCAAAATACTGCTAACTGTTATGAGTTAAGATCCTGACGGGGAGTGCAGAACAGATACTGCAAATATTACAACACCAAATACTGGTAACTGTAATGAGTTAAAGAAGATCCTGACGGGGAGGGCAGAACAGATACTGCAAATATTACCACACCAAATACTGGTAATATTACCACACCAAATACTGGTAACTGTAATGAGTTAAAGAAGATCCTGACGGGGACGGCAGAACAGATACTGCAAATATTACAACACCAAATACTGGTAACTGTAATGAGTTAAAGAAGATCCTGACGGGGAGGGCAGAACAGATACTGCAAATATTACCACACCAAATACTGGTAATATTACCACACCAAATACTGGTAACTGTAATGAGTTAAAGAAGATCCTGACGAGGACGGCAGAACAGATACTGCAAATATTACAACACCAAATACTGGTAACTGTAATGAGTTAAAGAAGATCCTGACGGGGAGGGCAGAACAGATACTGCAAATATTACCACACCAAATACTGGTAATATTACCACACCAAATACTGGTAACTGTAATGAGTTAAAGAAGATCCTGACGGGGAGTGCAGAACAGATACTGCAAATATTACACCAAATACTGGTAACTGTAATGGTTTAAAGAAGATCCTTATGGGGAGTACAGAACAGATACTGCAAATATTACAACACCAAATACTGGTAACTGTAATGAGTTAAGATCCTGACGGGGAGTGCAGAACAGATACTGCAAATATTACAACACCAAATACTGGTAACTGTAATGAGTTAAAGAAGATCCTGACGGGGAGGGCAGAACAGATACTGCAAATATTACAACACCAAATACTGGTAACTGTAATGAGTTAAAGAAGATCATGACGGGGACGGCAGAACAGATACTGCAAATATTACAACACCAAATACTGGTAATATTACCACACCAAATACTGGTAACTGTAATGAGTTAAAGAAGATCCTGACGGGGAGGGCAGAACAGATACTGCAAATATTACCACACCAAATACTGGTAACTGTAATGAGTTAAAGAAGATCCTGACGGGGACGGCAGAACAGATACTGCAAATATTACAACACCAAATACTGGTAACTCTAATGAGTTAAAGAAGATCCTGACGGGGACGGCAGAACAGATACTGCAAATATTACAACACCAAATACTGGTAACTGAAATGAGTTAAAGAAGATCCTGACGGGGAGGGCAGAACAGATACTGCAAATATTACAACACCAAATACTGGTAACTGTAAGTGATGGTTACCACACCAAATACTGGTAACTGTATGTGATGGTTACCACACCAAATACTGGTAACTGCGAGTGATGGTCACCACACCAAATACTGGTAACTTTAAGTGATGGTTACCACACCAAATACTGGTAACTGTAGGTGATGGTTACCACACCAAATACTGGTAACTGTAAGTGATGGAATTTTTTTTAATATTGTGAAAACATTAATTGTGAACATGTCATGTTGAAATGCGTATTTGATAATGTAATTAACTCACCTCGACGAAGTTGAGTGAGCTTATGCTATACCACCGCGCGTCCGCGACCAGTTAGAAGTTTGGGGTAGCTTAGTATTTGGCAAAGTACTGATGCTACAGTAACCAAACTTGCACACGTGATTTCTTCTTTGGATGCTGAGGTGAACCCATGCATCGGATGCTGCATCTGATCTACATTTTCCGCTTGAGTGACTTGGTTAAGGATGCTTTCTCCTGGCGAGCTGAACAGAAAACGTTCTAGACGACGGGAGGTAACTCCTAATGTCATAAAAGAAAGTTATACGACATCTGTTTTTTCCGTACATTGCATCAAATTCAATAGCATGGTTAAATGGAGTTGTTTGAGGATATATTTGTTATTTTCATAAGTATAAACATTTTATGTTATCTTTTTGCTTTAAAACAACCTTGTTCAAATAATATTACGTCACTGCGCAGCAAAATTGACGTTCGTCTTCCTGCCATGAATAAAACAGATACATGTACATTACGCTGCAGGAAAGGGATGTAATGTTTGATTACTGATATTTGCCTTTAAATTACATCAGTTGAGAAGATTAATTCAATAAAAGATTTGTATTTTCAGTGTGAAACAAATCAGAGACACAACAAAAGCATATAAAATACACCGAATCATGGAAAATAGAACTTTACCCTTAATTGCACTCTGTACTGTCATTGTGTCAACATGTATTAATGGCGATTCGTCTCTGGATTTCTATTTACTAACACACACAAAAAAAAACTTTTTTTTATCTCTTCCGACTTATCTTTATTCTTTTTTCTAATCTATTTACGTTGTTTCTTTTAGCAGCATTATGTCTGCAAATTTTGAACTCTATCAGACAATTCTAAAAATTCTGAAATTTTGAACTATATCAGGCAATTCTAAATTTTCCTGTTTACATGATCCTTTTGTGCGTACACAATTTCATAAATTCTGTCATTTATTTGAAATATGGATACAATACAGGGACTTTACATAAGTAGGGTACATCTCGAAAACAAAATCATCAGCTACCATCTTATTTCATACATTTTTTCCGACAAATAATTAATCTTTGAAAGGAAAACTTAAATAAGGTCCTTGAAATCACATCAGCCTTGCCACAGCCATACGGTCTCTGCGATCCTGCACGCCGTACGGCTGCACCATAACTGTTCGAGACAGTCGTAACACTGCGGCACGAAATATTTTAAAAGAGTTCGTAATGTTCAGATAACAGACTTTTTTTCGTGCGACTGCCGCATTGAAGACGTACGGGCATTTCACAGCTGACATGCGTCATAAGACTTTATAAAAGAAAAGATAAGGCACGCATCTTTCATCCCCAAAAAATCCGAATCATGTAACCCCATGGACTGAAACAAAGATATTGATAATTGACCCATTGCGAGTTGCGCGCCACCTAGCAGTGAACTGCGTAACTAATTCCAAGATGGCGGCGTTTGGTGTCATGCCTGCGCTGTGAACGTTGCCGATATATCGTGCGTTTAATCCCTTTATGCGTGTTTATATGTTGGATCTAAACTAATAACAAGGTAAGACAATATTTCTCTTATATCTTTTAGTATTTAAATGGATATATTTGTAACATTTATGCTGTTTAAACCGGCGAAAGAGCCGTCACCTGAAACTAGATCAAATCACAGGTAAATACAGGTGCTTGTTCACGTCTTTGTTTACCGGTCATATGTCCGTGATAACTTATGATTATATACATATTTATGATGTTGAAGTGTTTTTAGGTAAATATGTAATCATTTTAAGGTATATTTACGTATTTAAACCATTTGTTACATTGTAATCGTCTTGTAATGAATGAAAACACAGGTGTATTTATGCCGCCATTTAAAGGCCCATGCTAGGTATATATACGAGGTGTCACGTGACCTTGACGTAATACAATATTTATACCTACATATACAGGTAGGCTGTCACGTGACAGTCATGTGTCCCAGTTTTATTTTGATGAACTTGTGTATTCACCTGTCTCGCTGTGAATTTAACATTGTTTCCAGCTTTGAGTAGTATTTTTCTCCCTCTCTTTAACTTCTTTTGTCAATATTTATAATTTAACCTCAATTATTGCATTGATATTAATTTTCCTGAGAAAGTTTGGAAGTATGTAAGGAGGGGGGGGGGGGGTTTAGATAAGATTGTTTTAGGAACCTTTAAAAATGTCAAAGTTGTGAATTTTAGATAGTTTCTAGGATCCAAGGAGATGATTACTTAGCTTTCTGTTTTTGATGAAGGGGGTGTATATTTTCATATCTGATATTTATACACTCATTAATTTATATATTTGTTAATCAGGAACATGTCCAAGAAGCGAAAGACTGTTGATGAGCACGAGTGCCATTCGACGCAGAGCTGATCAGAGGACAGGCGTCTTTACTGCCTTTGCCGTCAGCCAGATGACACCGATCGTTTAATGGTTCAGTGTGGGTTTTGTGATGAATGGTACCACCCTACCTGCCTTGGCATTGACGATTATGATTTAAGTGAGGAAGCATCCTGGCATTGCCCATCATCCATAGAAGTCATGCCAACAAATCCGATGTTAACTACCAAAGGTATAAATATGTTTTGCTGGAAAATGGGGGGGGGGGGTGCTAGGAAGCACAATCTAAAAAAATTAAATAGTCATTTCTTATATAGGATAATGCATTGTACCTTTGTATTGATAAACACATATCACTATATTATTTCTGCAGTTTATATGCATCTGTTGTACCCATAGTACATGAATATTGAATTTTTAAGATACCGGTATTTACTTTTGTGATACACAAGTATGATTCACCATCACAGTAGGGGTGGACAGGGTGAATGGGAGGGGATGGAGGAAGGAGGGAGGAAAGAGGTGGGAGGGGGAGATAAGGGAAGGATGGAGGAAGGGGCAGGAGGAGGGAGGAAAGGAGATGGGGAGAGGAAAGGGGGGAAGGGGATGGGGGAGGTAAGGGAAGGGTGAAAAGGAGGGGGAGAGAGGTACCTTCAACCCCCCCCCCCGACTACATGTACAATATGAATAGTATTTACGGTCACTCACAATCATTAAGATCAAGCTCTGCCTTGAACAAAAATATTATGAATTTTTCGAAATAATTGAATGCATTTTTATGTTGTTCTCTTTTCTTTTAGGCCTTTTGGGATTTCAAGGAAGAGTTGCCCCCTCCAAAGGATGGAATGATATATTTCCCATCACAGATATTGACGAACAAGTTATATTCAACAACGTAGAAACTAAACGACATCGAAACGATGGCTGGACATTATTCCGTGAAGGACGAGTAATTAGTTTGAGTTCGAGCAGTCTGAATGATCGTGCGTATTTGCAAAGTCAATATCAGGCTGCTATGAGACAGGAGAATTATACTATTTATACATGTTTTAAGGATGGTGGACAGAAGCTCAAGTGGTCAACATGCTCTTGAATAGATGGTCAATGCAAGCATGTTGTGGCAACTCTCTAATTCATCATTGAGATGTTTCGACAAGGAATAACAAAGATACCAGACATAAGGACTTGCACCGACAGACTACAAATGTGGCACGTACGGAAACCATTGACAGATGAGCCTTTGTTATTTAGTCAAATTTCTTTCGTAAAACATGATCCACAAAGGTCTGTAAAGAGAGATCTTTGTTGCAAGGTCAACTTCCATGACCCCATACCAGAGTGCCACAAGAATCTCCAGCAAGAGGACCTCGAGAAGCTCCATAAAATGTTTCAGTCAGCTGGCTTTGATTTACCAGTGTTGGACACAATGTGTGCTAACGGTTATAATCCCGTGTTGCCAAAACAACTTGAAGATGCAATTATCCAGGATGAACTGTTTAATTTTGTGAAAGAGCCAACATCTGATTTTAACATGGATTCCTTTAACTCAGCCGAGGAGGAACTTTACTCAAATGTTGTGAAAATGAACATTAAACAATCACAGATCATTGAAAAGAATACCCGTCTTCAAAGCTGGTCGAAGTTTTGGTTTCAGCAGAGACAACACCGTCTGACGTCATCAACTTTCGGAACATTTTGCAGAATGAAGCCGACTACTGACCCCGTGTTAACTTTCCAACAAAAGAAGAGAATTTTCACCTCAAAAAGTGTGCGTCATGGCATAAATCATGAAAGCCAGGCCTTTGCCAAATATCTCGAAATTAAACCATCTTTGAGCTGCCCTGTTGGGTTAGTTGTAAATCCGAAAGTACCCTTCCTTGCGGTTTCTCCAGATCGACTCGTTAAGAGAGGAGATGAACTTTTCCTAGTAGAAATCAAGTGCCCTTACTCTCTGCTTCAGAGAAAATCAAAGATATCTGATCAGCTAAAGGCGAAGTCATTTTATTTGACCAGAGAGAATGGGGAGACTAGCCTTAAACCGACCCATGATTATTTTTACCAAATTCAGGGACAGCTCAACATTACAGGTGTGAATTCGTGTGACCTTGTAGTGTTCGTTCCTCCAGATGACACTCTCATTTTAAACATCAAGAAAGACTCTGATTTTTTTCATACAGAGATGCTTTCCAAGCTACGAAAGGTATATTTCAATAGGCTGTTCCCTCACTTTGTAAAGGAACTTGAAACGGAACACATTTAGACCAGTGAGCCAGCTCCAGCTGTATAATTATGTATACAACATGTACAGTGAAAGACTGGAAAAATTTGTAACAAAAGAAAACACTAATTTATATTTCATGAACTCTTTTAATTTATGTTAAAAAAGGAAATCAACTCAAGCATAAATTATCTTCATATCATTATCAAATGTAACACATTACCAGTTAATTGCAATATGTTTTATACAGCTAGTATTTCCATTACCTGATTATTTAATTAAAATGTGTTTTTGAAAACTCAAAACTGTTTACCTGCATATATCATATTATATTTAAAGAGAGAGACAATATTTATATGTACTTTTTTATTTTGTATTTGTAGTGTAGAAATATGGGTATTTAAAAACTGCATTCAAAGTCAGATATATGTTTGTAACAAATGGAAGTTACGGTACATCAAGTCAATCATGTTATTAAATAATTTAAAAATACCATGTATAGTGTTTATATAGATCTACATGTATGAACACAAAAATTTATGAATGAATAAAATCAATTGAGATCAAGTATGTAATATTGCATTTATCTTAAATACATATACCAGTATATACTTGCATAATACATTTTGTATCACATTTTTCATAAATCATACTTCATTCATTAAATCAATTTATGTACTTTGATTTTTTCACAGTTTGTCTGTTATAAACTTAAGCTGACTTATATAGTTTACCACTGCCTGTAAAGTTTGCAAGATGACAACATATAATCCATATCTTGTCTAGCATCGAGCACAGGGTGATTGGGATACTGTTGCTCAGGATTTCGAACTCTTTGACCTTTCTCACTGCCCTTTCCATGTGAACTCGTACAGTTGCGAGTTTTCTTGATTCGGAAAGTTCTACGGTAAACTGATCTTTGCCTTGAAGAAAGGATGGCATAATGAGAGTCGCACCACGTTGTTGCAAGTCTGGTGCAATATCAAAGCCTCTGTCGGCCATGACACCATCACCTTCTTCCAATAAATCTAGGAATCCACAATGTCTTACACTTTTCTTGTCGGAGCATCTGCCGACATAGAGTGATGAAATGAAAGAATTTGTCCACTCGGTGAAATTGCTATCAGACCTTTCGCAGTGTTGTGGTGTTTGTACGATGAGAAGGTTTCTCTCTGACAGTCGGCTGCTGATGGCTGTTCTATGAACATTTCGATGATCGATGATGGCCCTTGTTGTAGGATATGAGTCCTTGAAATTCGTTGGCATTGATTCCTTAACATGGTCTTTTGAGGGCCAAATTGGGAATGACTTTAATCTCTCAGACAGAAAAATAATCCAAGTATTTAAGATCCTTGAAATTGTACCCTCGGAAAGATTGTACAAATCTCCAATCAGCTTCTCTGATAGGCCCTTTCGCAACCTCACTAATGTAATGAACAATTCCTCCATAACGTTCTTTATGGTTCACGCTTGTTGAGAAGGGCGTATGGTGTTCCGCTTGATGTGTTCTCGGTTCCAAGATAATACAGAAAGTTTGCTGCCGGTAAGAGGAAATAGAAGCACGTGAAAGCGGAATATGTAGAAAATCCTGTATAATATCTGATATCACTGTCACTATTGCTAAATCTTAAAATTGTAAACTTTTCCCTGTTTCGCAAATGAAGCACATGAATGTTTGTTTGTTGAATTTGAGATTTATCAGGTGATGCCGCTTCCTCCATGTTGGTGAAACTGTCGTCACTACTCGATGATGTATTAAGTTCATCTGTAGGTTTATTATGATCCTCATTAACCTCTGTTTCATCACGGTGGTCAACAGTGTTTACAAAAGGAAAAGATGCATAAGACTCGTGTACATTAGGTGAATCGACACTGTCACTTAACTGGACTTTAGTTGGTAAGGACAAAGGTTTAGTACGAAAAAGTTTTCTTCTGGGTTCTTTATTGATTGACCAGTCAAATTTGGTTGGAATGACAAACATGGATAATGACCATATCCCTGTCTACAGTACAAAATCGATAATTCAGAAAATCAGAAACCGAAGGCATACAAAATCAGGATAAAACAGGAACCAAAGCAAACAAAAACAAAAACCTCCACCATATGAAAAGAAGCGAACTCCCGATATGAGAGTGAGACCAGGTGCCCAGGAAGAGTAAGCATCTCCTGCTTGCATGCAACACCCGTCGCTTCAATTCGGTAGAACTGTAACATCCGGTTACTTCCATTTTGGAAGATATAGAGTACAATCTTTGGTTGGATGGTTCAAATGGTCCATGACAGAATATCATCCACCATTCTGGACAGTGGGACATCATAGTGTATGACGAGTTCCCCATATCGACCGTAGAACTTCCTCAGTGACGATGTTAGTCGGTCACAAACATATCCCTGACTGAGAAGCTTATCTGAAAGACGCCTAGCTCTCAGAACAAAATCCGTATATATGGTACTTGCTCTGGCATAGCGTATCAACTGAGATATGAACACGCCATAAGCAGGCGATGAAGGGATGTTGCTACTCAGAAAAGGAAAGTTCGTAATGCTGAAATTGAAGTCGTCACGTTTGTCATAGAGTGAGGTGTTCATTTGACCATCAGTGTCGTAGGACAACATTATGTCCAAATAGGATGCTGAATTATTTGTCTCTGTAGTTTCTTTGACTTCAAGCTCCGAAGGATAGATACTGCTCAGGTAATCCGCCAGTTTTGGATTATTGATGGAGAACACATCGTCTATGTATCTGTAAGTGAAGTTGAAGTCAGAAGCTAAGTATCTTTTCCCTTCAGAGACCAAAGATTGAATGGATTCAGCTTCGTACGAGTAAAGGAAAATGTCGACAAGGAGTGGGGCACAATTGGTCCCCATTGGAATTCCGACAATTTGCTGGAAGACCTTTCCTCCAAACACCACAAAAATGTTGTCGATCAGAAAGTTTAACATCTGAATAATGTCTGTTTCAGTGTACTTTTTTTCAGAATCTGACTTTTCTTTTACAAAGTAGGTTTTGTCATAGTTAACAACAATAAATTTGTATTTGCGATTACCGTTCTTACTTGTAAACGCATTACTTATAATTTTTGCGAGTCTTTCTTTCAATTTAGAATGCGGAATTGTAGTGTAAAGTGTCGAAAAATCAAAGGCTTTGATCGAATGGACTCTACTAAAATGAGTGGATTTCAGATGTTCTAAAAGTTCCTTCGAATTCTTTAAAATCCACATCTGGTTGATACCACTGCGAGAATATACTGTCGAACAATATTTTTGTAGCCCAGATTTGATTTCAGATAAAACTTTGGTGAGTAAGATCGATACAGATTTGGTAGAACATTTTGAGGAACCAGCGATGAAACGTTGTTTGTACGGATTCTTATGCATTTTAGGTATGCAGTATAAGTATGGTAAATCTAAATCTAAATTGGTAGTGTCGAAGCCAAAGGAAGCAAGAGCTGATTTGTGGTTATCTATTATTTCAGAGGCAGAAAGGTTTGTTGGGGTGTAAGTGGGATTTCCAGGTGTCGAATTTAAACCCAACTCTTTAACTAGACTGTCGAAATAGTACTTTTTGCAAGTAAATGTGTAATTATTTGAGGCTTTGTCCGCTGGTGTGATGACATAATGTTCTTGGAGGTAGGTGAGCTCTGTGATAAAATCAAGGTCTTTAAATATAGATACGAATCTGGTGTTCACAGTTGATTTAAATCGGTTAATTCTAGATAAAAGTAACCCTCTGATTGATTTTATCCATTCGGAAAGGGTGTCGAGCTGTACATCCTCTTTCTTTGCCCAACGTCTTGCATATTCCTCACAAGAGTCCATGATAATTTTGACATTTTGGTTTTATGTAAAGGACATACATGCATCCCTCTTTAATCGCTTCAGTTGTCTGTATGGTGCTGATGGCATGTATGCATTCTCATCGAAATGCAAGCTGCATACACGAGTACATGTCTGGACCAATGTCTCTTCTTATGACAATAATCCATTGTTTGGTACGTTCCTTGTCCTTTGGAAACTATAGAATGACAGTCCAGTGCATGAAGCTAATCTAGAGTCACTGGTACACTTTGGCACACAGCAATGATGCGGCATGATGAATACCTGAAATAACAAAAAGAAATATACAGATAATATCCATATACATGATACACTAGGAAAAAAATGACTTTTAAAATATATACCAGACACCCCCCTCCCCAAACCCCAAGGTTCTTTACTTGCTCATTTTGCTCCTGTATCTTAGATTTTTGTCTCTATAAATGTAGAAAAAATGTTCAATATAAAATTAAGAAAAAGACAAAGGATTTGTTAATCTCCTTTTGAATTGAACAAACAAGCTCTCTTTCTGTGCGTGTCATTTTTGTGTTTTACAGTGGGTGTTTTGGGAGGTTGCTGTTGATGCTGCAACTAGGTGTTGTTGGAGATCCCCTCCTTTCTCTTATGTATGTTAACATTCCTACATAAAATTAAAATCACATGGTAAACCTTAACCCCCCCCCCTTTTATGGTAAACCTTAACCCACCGCCTTTTTATCTGGTTATTAAAAAACATATGTGATGTTATCATTTGTATTGAAAATTTTTTGAAGAGTAAAAAATTGCTCAATTTGGTATTTCAAAACATTTGTATCTGATAAATGGAAATTGAAAAATGAAACATTGAAGATAAAGCCTCCTCCCCTCTTTCTCATTATGTAATTATTTATTATTGAGTCACATGATACATATATACCTGTATTTTCATTCATTACACGGCCATTAGTTGCATTACAATGAAAGAAATGGTCTAAATATCGTAAATATACCTTAAAATGATTACATATTTACCTAAAAACACTTCAATATCATAAATATGAATATAATCGTAAGTTACCACGGACATATAACCGGTAAACAAAGACGTAAACAAGCACCTGTATTTACCTCTGATTTGACGTAGTTTCAGGTGACGGCTCTTTCGCCGATTTAAACAGCATAAATGCTACAAATATATCCATTTAAACACTAAAAACATTAGAGAAATATCGTCCTACCTTGCTATTAGTATAGATCCGACATATAAACACGCATAAAGGGATTAAACGCACGATATATAGACAAAACGTTCACAGAGCGGGCATACCACCACAAGTCGCCATCTTGGAATTAGTTACACTGTTTGCCGCTAGGTGGCGCGCAACTCGCAAATCAAGAATTCAGGGGGGGGGGGACTCCGCAAATTAAAGGAAAAAAATGCTATGAAAGATACAACATAAACTTGCAAAGCATACAGCGTCTTCCGACAAACTAAACGTGTGTCATGGGGTGCGAGAGAGAGAGATAGAGAGAGGGTATATTACATCTACATGTTCTTTAGACATATTTATCGATAACGTTGAATGTGTATTTAAAAATTCAGAAACAATAATACTTTTTGATTGTTTTAGGTTATCGAATATATTCTGCGTTTGGAGAGTTCTCTTTAAACACAAGGAGGAACAAAACTGACAACGAAAAAATAAAAAAGTCAGAAGACAGCGCCGCGCTGTGTATTGGTGTTTGTAGAAAAATTGAAGGTTTATACATTAGCGAGATAATTCCGGGTTCGTTAAAAGTAGGTCAATTGTTAAACATCTTTAAATTCAATAGCATCATTTAAAACCTGATAAATTTTTACAGCATGGACCAGACATGCACGTCTCGGGCACTAAACCCTCGTCAGTGATCCTCAGTCTAAACAATGTAATACGGCCCAAAAGTATGAAAATTATAATGTCCAAAAATGTACCAAAAGACGTAGCAGAATGGATGGGATATGATGCTACAGGACCCATGTTTTAGAAATTTCAAGAAATTTTGTAACAGAAATTTTCAAATGCGTTGAAGAGACACACGATCAACCGAAGTTGATCGAACTTGCTACATGTGCCCTCGGGGACTCTTGGTCCACCAGCAGTGACACTCACCAAGTAGTTCAAATGTTAAACGTCTTTAAATTCAATAGCATCATTTAAAACCTGATAAATTTTTACAGCATGGACCAGACATGCACGTCTCGGGCACTAAACCCTCGTCAGTGATCCTCAGTCTAAACAATGTAATACGGCCCAAAAGTATGAAAATTATTATGTCAAAAATGTACCAAAAGACGTAGCAGAATGGATGGGATATGATGCTACAGGACCCACGTTAAGGTCACAGCATCAAAAGTCAAGGTCTATAATGAAAGGTATGTTAATGATTAATTTACGTGTGAAATAACTGTCATATTTGTGGAATTTTAAAGCAAATTTATCAATTAATTTGCCAAAAAATTATTTCGGTGAGTTCAAGACGGGGGGGGGGGGGGGGAGGGGGGGGGCTGAACCCCCCTTTTCCCCTAGCTATGCAAAAAAATGTTTAGTGCCAGATAAGTAGAATGTATATAACTGTTCACATTAAAGTACATGGAACAGCTATATAAAACCAAACATAATCAATGAAACATGTACGTACTGTTGGCAATATGGTGTTTTTTCTATTTCCTGTATCATTTTGAAAGAAGGGGGGGGGGTAGGGTAGCAAAATGGACCAAAACTTCCCCATGCACAACACCCCCTATTTTTTCTTTCATAAAAACATGCTATTACGTCCCTAGATACACTATGTGAAGTTTTAGAAAAAGTTTGATGAAATTACATTTTTAATCAGCATTTTAGTGCCAAAAATCTGTTTCTTACGTTACTTTAAAAAATTCCCATATGAGGTAAGAATTTGCTAATAATTTCATTCCGTTACATCTTATGTCATAAAAATTGTATTCAACAGTAGTAAAGTATTATATTCAAATATATTTAAGTCATCTCATTCACCAATTCCTTAAGAATATACATATTTTAGATTTTATGAGTATTATTTCGCAATTTTTCAATCTTCCCACAATATTATGAGATGGTTGAAGGGTATCTTTGAGCGCAAATATTTGACATAAAGTCCACATCTTGGTATCCTTTTCTGTTTGTTTTATTATTTATCGGGTCATGTACTATTGATATATAATGACTAGAAAAAAAAGTTTGATGGTTTTGAATTCGAGATCTCAGCAGAAAGCATCCTTACATAAAGAAAGGAGCACACCTATTATGAGCGTTTCGTATATCCCGTCATTGCATCGCATGGATTGCCGAAAATAATCGGATGACACGGAGACAGAGGCGCGTTATAAATGACATAAAAGTATTAAAATGTAAGAAAGTTATTAAATTACGCAAATGTGCCTTTCAAATGAAATCTTACTTATGGATTTACTATAAATCGGTATTTGAATTTGAATACGTGTGCAGCGCTTGTGCTTCGCATCTTTCCGAGTGGATGACCTCCGATGTCAAACAAAGGATGTCAATACACGTCACAAATTAATTACGTGCAGGAATTTTGTGGGGACAAAAATAATTCAGAAATCTTTATAATCTGCCGATTTAACGGGTTTATTGGTACATATCCACTATGATTCATTGAAATTAAATGTTTTCAATCATAAATCTATCGTTTCATTTCTTTTGTTTGAAATTTGCTATATTTTTGCCGTCAGTTATAGCTTGTAGTTCTATTGCTATCGTTTTTATGTCAAAAATATTATTGATTTTGAAATTGTGATTTTCTATTACAATGACAAAAAAAAAAAAAGCAACCCACGTATTCAGAGGCAAATTACTTTTATAATATTGTCTTCCCATTCTATACTTGATGTCAATGTAATGCTACATATTCAGAAGATTTTTATATCTTCATTTTGATATTTTTTTCTTTTAAGTTTGTTTTCAGTTTTATTAATGCTTTTACTTTTAAGTTACGTACAAAAGTATCATAATAACATTTTTTTACCAAAAACAAAATTAAGAAAAATAATACTGTAATAAATGTTTCACTTTTAGAGCTTTAAGAAATTAAAATTTAAAACGCGCAGTTATAAGCATTTTTTTTTTCTAAATTACAAATTTAGTCTTTTACTTACGAAATTTGGTTTTTAATTTCTTACACCAAAATATCTTCAAAATTCTATTTTACCAGGAATCTCCACAAGACCTTGATTCAAGTGATGATGAAGAGCAGCTAAAGAGTGGGATAAAGAGAAAGCTCAGCGAGATAGAGGATTCAATAATCCTCACTCAAAGGTAAAACTTACCTTTAAAGAAATCTCTCTCTCTCGTTAACTAATGCAACTTCTTTAAATTGTCAAGTTGGTTTGATTTTAACATATTACAATATAATTGCAAAGGGATCAGACACAAGTTCTGAGAACTTGTGTCTGACACTATGATTCATTGAAATTAAATGTTTTCAATCATAAATCTATCGTTTCATTTCTTTTGTTTGAAATTTGCCATATTTTTGCCGTCAGTTATAGCTTGTAGTTCTATTGCTATCGTTTTTATGTCAAAAATATTATTGATTTTGAAATTGTGATTTTCTATTACAATGACAAAAAAAAAAAAAAAGCAACCCACGTATTCAGAGGCAAATTACTTTTATAATATTGTCTTCCCATTCTATACTTGATGTCAATGTAATGCTACATATTCAGAAGATTTTTATATCTTCATTTTGATATTTTTTTCTTTTAAGTTTGTTTTCAGTTTTATTAATGCTTTTACTTTTAAGTTACGTACAAAAGTATCATAATAACATTTTTTTACCAAAAACAAAATTAAGAAAAATAATACTGTAATAAATGTTTCACTTTTAGAGCTTTAAGAAATTAAAATTTAAAACGCGCAGTTATAAGCATTTTTTTTTTCTAAATTACAAATTTAGTCTTTTACTTACGAAATTTGGTTTTTAATTTCTTACACCAAAATATCTTCAAAATTCTATTTTACCAGGAATCTCCACAAGACCTTGATTCAAGTGATGATGAAGAGCAGCTAAAGAGTGGGATAAAGAGAAAGCTCAGCGAGATAGAGGATTCAATAATCCTCACTCAAAGGTAAAACTTACCTTTAAAGAAATCTCTCTCTCTCGTTAACTAATGCAACTTCTTTAAATTGTCAAGTTGGTTTGATTTTAACATATTACAATATAATTGCAAAGGGATCAGACACAAGTTCTGAGAACTTATATCACCTTTTAAAGAGAAGTGATTCATTACATGCATGATTGATAATTGACATTAAACTTAATATTTTTAAATCTGTATGTCTCATAGAAAAATGGCGAGACGCGGGTTTACGCAGCAGAGGAGTCAGGAGGACCCTCTGCTGAACACAATTAGGTATGGTCTTTATCAGTGAAGTAAAAACCAAAATAACAAAATGGTTTAGTTATTACTCACTTTAGGTAAAAGTTTTAAACATAAAAGCAGAGAAATTAATACTTGTTCAGATACTTTATGTCTCATTCTTTTGTTGCATAAAGGAAAAACCTTGCTAAATACTGGGCACTTGAAAAGCGCTTAATCCAGCTCGGTGCTACCCGACTTCAAACCCACGTTTGGAGGAACCGTGTAAAGCCCTGTTTCTCCTGCATTCAACACAGAATCACCTGAGACCAACGAACCACCACGGTACAGCTAGGCGCTACCTGACTTCAAACTTCAAACCCACGTTTGCAGGAACCGTGTACAGCCCTGTTTCTCCTGCATTCAACACAGAATCACCTTAGACTACCGAATTACCAAGGTGAACCGTGTTCAGACCTGTTTCAGCTTTACGCACCACAGAATCAACGGAGTTCCGCTAAACATCACCTGAGTTAAACCCGGTATATCATACCGTAACGCCATTTCAGTAGCCATTTACGACACAAGCGACATCATCGCGAAGTGCACAGACGACAACCCTGGTTGACGAATTTACTCATTATCCCCTTAGAGAGGAAATACATGCGAAAAATACAAATCCTTTAAATGCCTTGTGAATAAGGTTTTATCTACCCGTAAATGTCTCTCGAATAAGGTTTTATACACATAAAGTTTACATGAGAATCGCAAGAAGTAGTCGCGGCAGAGGCCTTTTTCCGTAAGGGGACTTTCTTTTTTCGTTGCAACATGTCCCTAAAATGAGCCTCTTTCTTCCTTGATCATTTGAGGCACCAGTGGGATTCTTGTTACCAACGACTACTAAACGCGTAATAGCTGTTATTTCTATGTTTTTTTTTCTAAACATTTAAAAACCGGCCAAAACATCTATTATTTATCATATCTTATCAGAAGTCCATCAAATCCATTGTTGGGTCATGCACTTCAGAAGAAATGAAAAATGGCTACGGCAGAGAAATCAACAAGAGGAAGAAAGTAAAGTTTTACGGATTCGGCGAGAAAAAGAAGAAGAAAAGAAGTAACATCGAACTGGAACAAAAATAGAATTAACATAAGAGAGCAAATTGAACGTTTGAAAGACCGAATAAAGATCTTCATTCTAACCGTGATGTAGCTGAGCCTGAGGTAAGGATTAATTAAATGCGTTTTAGTTTGTTAAATAGTAAAAACAAGTATGTTGAATATTAGTAAAAGCACCTTTATAAACAATATTTATTGTTTAGAAGGTTTGGATCTTTGTAGCATAATGCGTTATCGCAATTCTTGTTCACCGGAAAACACATGGCGCTCTGGGGTACGGAAAGGGAGTAAATAGTCAAAGATACAAGATATTTTAATTACCAATTTGGGCCCAATGAAGGGCAAATTTGCATACATGAGTGTTGCTTATAGCAGGTCTGGTCGATTATTCTATATGGTATTTAAAGCCGGAAAATACCGAGTACTATTTTAGGTAACACTCCGAGTTTTCTCGAGTGAAATGGCGTTTTTCGACCAGCGAGCGCTTAGGTATTTGCCACACCTACGGATATTGTAAATAAATAACACGTGCTTATGTAAACGTCTTCACATTTAAGAACAGATAAATTGGCAACGTGAACCAGACATGCACGTTTCGGGTACATAACCCTCATCAGTGATCCTAAATCTAAACAATGTAATATGCCAAAAAAGTATGAAAGTTACTATGTCGAAAAAGTGTACCGAAAGACGTAGCAGGATGGGTGGGATATGATGCTGTTTCCCTTTGGAACAATTGTTTTAAAAAGCTCTGGGATAAAACTATAGGTATTTTTTCTTAGTTTATCAATAATTCCTTATCCTTAGATATATGTTCTTGAAATTTACCGTTGACTTTTTGTTATTCAACACATGAGAACAGTGTAAATTACAGGTATTACATGATGAATTGTCGACAGGCACATTCATGAACGAATAATTGCGGTTCATCAATGAATTAAATCTTATTCGAATGCGATGGTACAGTGGATAATATCTACCGCAACTTGCGATGCGGAATTTAATATAATTGTCTGCCTTACATGTATTTCTTTTCTTGGATAGACGTGCGGGAGGATAGATGGATATATTTATTATTCCTACAGAGTTGGTCCAAACCGTGTATATTACATGTATATATGGTATGTCAAATTAATGAAAATATTCGTCAAATCGAGAAAATCGGCATTAAAAAAAAAGACGGTCTAGGGAAAATTCGTTGACTTGTTCCCGACTCCCTAGCCCCTTCTTGATCTGCACTTGATATCGATAATGAATTCCTTCGCCACATAACATGTGACTTTTTTGTGCTAACTCATCTTTTACCAACTTGTTACGTCGATGGCATACTTTTTTTTCCAAGTTTTATAATTTCAAAATTAGCATCCGACGTCTATGTTTATTGTACATGTTTGCCTGACTCTTCAATATATATATATTTTCCGCCACATGATGCACTCATGAAATCTAAAAAGAAAACTACATCTACTGTATTCATATATCGGTTTTGAAAGGGGTCCTTGATCACTATTTTGAGAAAATCATAGAAACTTTACGTTTTAGATTGAAAATATAGATACTTAAGATTAATTCCGCGCATTCATAAACACAGACTTTAAATAATGTAGATGGAGCCACTGCAATGAATTTAAGCTGCGTACCCGTACCGTTCAGGGCATCCATCAAACGAAATTCAGCTTCTATTGATTCATAGGCGGATCCAGAAGTTTTCAAGGAGGGATCACCCTATTTCCATTTAGATGTACAAAGCTCTAAATATCTCAATTCTAATATAAGGTTTAATCTATATTTTAACCGACAAGCGAAGAATAAAGAAGCAAAGAAAATGACAAATAAAGGAGCTTTAAATAACAGATAATTAAAAGAGGTTTTCATTTTGCCAGCAACAATTTTCCCGTGTGATTGTAAATATAAGATGTATTCGTCTGAATGTGTAATATGTAAGACATGTAGAATAAAAGAAAAGACAAGGATGTTAGGATGGACAGTATTATCATGATGCTTTTTTTTATTTTAAGGGTTGGGTTTAAGGGTTGGGTCTTGTTGGAGATCTCCTCCCTTCCTTCAATATCCATATAGTAAAAGTAACTTGACTTGGTCGACCAGTTTTGTAAAATGACTGCTCTCGATTTCACTCATAAACGTGCGAGAGGTGACTTTGTACAGTTATGTCTTAAAGTAAATAGTTTTTTTTTCCTTTTGGAATCCTTCTTATACTAAAACTTACTGGAATTCACCATTGGAACTCTAACACATCACAATACTAATATAAGTTTTATTTTCGTACTCCCAAAGCACGATATTAGCGGGTTACTTATAAGGGTTGATACATAATGCTGCTGTTAAAATTTTCTTGGGTACTGAATGATGAAATCCCTCGGTAGATTTTTTGAAAATATATCAATGAATAGGGAATTGCCAATAGAATTAGATTTAACCTTTCCAGAACATTTTAAAACAATACTTTGTAAAGTAAATAGAAGCGCGTCTTATTTATTTACAAATTCTGCAGGTGTGTCAAATACTGAAGCGCTCATTGGTCGAAAAACTCCATTTCACTCGAGAAAACTCGGAGAGTTTCCTAAAATAGTACTCGGTATTTTCCGGCTTTAAATACCATATAGAGTAATCGACCAGACCTGTATAATATGCAGATAACATAAATCAAAAGTTAACAATAAGGAGGTATATAGCATACAGATTATACAAACATTGACATATGTAAGTAAACAAATGTAAACATTGCATTGTTCGTCTATTTAAAAAGATTCCGACTTCCGTCGGAATAGTTTCTTTTATTCTATTGTCTTTTCTTTATTCTTATCCTACCCCGACCGTTCTAGACACTTTACAAATAAGTACTGCAATATATGATAATGTGGAAAATACCATGTGAAAGAGCATATGAAGGTGTCAATTCAAAATTTGTTTCTCGTTGAAAAAATCACATATACATACACACATATATATCACGTATGCCCCCGATAGAGGTCAAATCTTTAGATTCTCATAAGTCCTAAAGTAACCGTATTAGAACGAATTTTCTTTCATATTGTTCTTTGGGAAGTGTACCCATAGGAATCCCTACAACCTGCTTGTAGAGATTCTCACCAAATCTTACATAAATGTTGTCCAAGAGGAAGGACAAGGCACTACACAGGTTGCTACATGTCCATGATTTGTATTATGTAACGGAAAAGAAACCCTTTGATTCAGATGTACAAATATAAGTTTTCCCCTCTCGATTATAGCACCATTTAATGAATTTGGACAATTGATCATTGATCTTGTCGGATTGCGACGCGACAACAGAAATTGAAAAGATGTGTTTGTGAACACTGTTCCCTAGGCAGCAGCAGAATCCAACAAAATCTATTTCTAGTACAAAGGTCAAGATCAAGGTCACAAGGTGATCAAGGTAACAGTGCTGATCAAGCTCCATCTATGAACTCCCATCACATTTCTGTAATGGAACTACTTTTAAAATATATTTGACCCTGAAAATGGAAACAATGAAGGCCAAGGTCACATACAAATGTTGCAAGGAAAAGTATTAATTAAGATCCATCTATGTGTGAAGTTTCAAAGATGTCATTGCTATGGTCTTTCTGTAATTGAACTGAACTGGCATATACATTTGACTGCAAATGGTAAAGGTCAAGGTCACAAATGAAGGTGGTTATAAATAGTGCTCTATGTGTGAGGTCTGAAAGATCCAACTCTCATGGTCTTTAAATAATTTAACTTAATTGAAAAATGCATTTGACCTTGAAACTGGGAACATTCAAGGTCAAGGTCACAAACAAATGTTACAATGGATAGAGGGGATCATGGTCTATCTACATGTGAAGAATTGTTGTAAGTAGTCTATCCGCAATGGACCCAAACAAAACAGCTAAACCAAATTGTAGGTGCAGATAGACATCCGGACGGACATTACAATTTTAAAGACTGGATTTAGCTTTGCAATCCGGCCAAACCACATTTAACTTTGTTAGTAAGACTAGTCCAATACATTCAACCTTTATTTGGTACGAGATTAAGGCCAACTAGAGCTGTCGGCATAGCAGGACTTATACTCCCTCCCCCGGCAACTTTTTTCTATATTTATTTTTGTGACCTCATATCGAATAGTTGTGGGGAACGTTCATATAATTTTGGCACCGACAGCAAGATCCAATTGTGTAATATGAATTCTCTATCTACTTTTGTTCAAAAGTTAGGTTTTCAAAAGTAGGTCAAACCTTGAGGTCAAGGTCACAAGGTAAAATATTTTAGTACCGACAAAAATGTCTTGCCACAAGGAAAACGTGTAATATCAAAGCACTATCTCTTTTAGTTCAAAAGTTATGACCAAGGTCAAAAGTCAAACGTGGAGGTCAAGGTCACGGGTAAAAGAAATCTGGTACCAACATTAAGGTCTCGCCACAAGGAATGCACATGTGTTAAATGAAAGCACCATCTCTTACGGTTCAAAAGTTATGGCCAAGGTGAAAGTTTTCTGGACAGACGGACAAGGTGATTCCTATATACCCATCAAAATTTGTTTGCAGGGGGTATAAAACAACTGAGGTCGAATATATGGCACTAGGGTATCATAAGGTCTTGCTAGTTCAAGTATATGTATTGAATACTTATATAGACCTTGCATGTATGAGAGATGATTGAATAAGAAAGTCGCAGTTATCTGCTTTACCAATGCATTGTAATCAAAACTGAATTTTTATATGTACTAGATAAACATAACATTCAAGAGTAAACAAATCCAACAACCTGTATAATGTGTTACTACTGTATAACACATTTTCCGCTCTTAATCATAGTGTACAACTAAGACTTCAGACTACTTGTCTACTGATACTTAAACTTCTGCCAATATATACGCCTACATGAATGTGTATTACACTAGATCCACATGTTCTGGCAACGAAACAACACAGCTGTAAGCGTAATTTTCTGTGTTGATAGAGGAATCATTTGTACACAACATTTGAATTGTAGCCAATCAGGAATTAAGATCAAGTCACATGGATGTAATGTTTACATGTTAAGACTGTTCAGCCAATGGGACTGAACTTACAATTCAAATGTTGCATACGAGTGACTAGGAAATTACATCATCTGCAGCTGTTTCTGTTTGTTGCCAGAATATCCGGATCTAGTGTATGTAAACTAACTACTCAAAATTCCTGAATAATATCAAATATTACAATATTCTATCAAATATTACAATATTCTAACATCAATCTTTTGTCTGATGTCAGTCAGATTATTTCAAATATACATGAAAAACTAGATCATGAACATGTCAGTAATGAACACATCAATTTCGAGTTACAAATTACGAACACATCAGTTTAAACCCAAACATGAACCCATAAACTTATGGAAAAATCATGAACACATCATGTTCAAGTAACAGTAACAAGTTATGTAGACATCCATTAAAAGAAAACACTTTCATTTAGAGAAATAAGCTGGCTCAATACATGTTATACACGTTATATCGCAAACCTGAGTGAGGTTCTGTCAACAAACGCGTGTAAAGCTTTTCAAATGCAGGTTAAATTTAACAATAAAGGCCACATTATTAACAATAAAAGCCACAAAACAAAAACGTTAATGCAAAAAAGGCTTTGTCACAACGAAGTTATGCAAAGTATAGTAGCACCTCATAAAGTACACGTTATTCAAATGTAGGTTAATGTCAGAGTCACAATGGATGAACAAACAGACTGATTACTTTAAGATGGGACAGGACAAATGCATTCCATTCTTCCATTCATTGCTGTTGGCAAAGAAATATGAATTGACTTCCCTCTGTCCCTTAATGACCTTTATTGCCAATTCTGGATTCGACTTGTGGAATAACAAGTCAAAATGCAATTATACAAATGGGGAATGAAACATGAACATCAACTAGAAGTCTCTGTTGAGACTGGAGCTCTACTGGTCTAGGAACTTTTCAAACTGGTTACAGTTGAAATAACAGAAGGGGGAAGGGATAAATTCACAAGCACGCCCATTTTCCCTCCTCAATGGGTGGGACGAAACCAGCTGATTTGAAATTGCATATGCACAAGGGAGGGGGGAACCAAAATCGCAGGTGCCCAACTAGACCATATGGGGAAAAAGACGAGTCCATAATCAACTTTCTACAATGAGTAGTCTAGGAAGAGATGTGATAACAAGATTTCATGACCACGCCTATTTCTGCACCCCTTGGGGGTGGGAGTGGAATCAAAATCGCAGGTGCACAACTAAACCATATGAAGAACAAGTTGAGACCACAATCAACGTCTTTCTACGTTGTGTGGTCTAGGAGGAGAAGCGATAACAAGTAATTGTTTACGGACAGACGGACGCCGGACGGAGGGGTATTGCATAAGCTCTGCTGGTCTACATGTATGTCCAGTAGAGCTAAAAATTAAATTTACAATTTCTACAAAAAGACTATTCTGGAGAAGATGATTTTCAAATTAGGTACAGGTCTTGGAATTATGATTATGTAGGGGGAGGGGGGTTCTAACCAAAATAAACAAACTTGAGAGAGGACTTAAGGCACTCTCACTGTCACGTTTAATCGGAATCCATACAGTGCTTTTACAGAAGAGGTTAAAAATGTGCAAAGTTTATGGACAGACAGATGATGGAGGGCGAGTGATCACAACAGCTCACGTAAGCCCTTCAGCTTAGGTTCGCTAAAATATCATGAACACAGTTCACTTAATTGCTAATTAGTTGTTTTTAGCAGTCTGTTCATCAGAACATTAAAGTACATGTATTAACATTATCATTGTTCGAAATCTCTGCATTTTCATCTCTTTATGCAACAGTACAGTTCAAACTGCATGACTCTTCGGGCAGTCCTAGTGACATTTTTCAAGTATCTAGATGAAGTCCATTTCCCAGTAGTTTGATTCTAACACAGAATTAAACTCTGAACGAAACTGTGGGAAACTGTCGAAAGTTTTCGACAGTTCCAACATGCAGCTGCAAGTATGTGCCACGGGACGTCTTGCAAAGCCAGCAACGTTTACAAAGTTTACAGTGATCTTTTCAACTGCCAATAGGTCTGATCCTGTACAAAACCTCAAAAACCGCTTCAGTTTATCCGAACTAAGTTCTTTTATGAACCTTTTGAAGTGGTTGGAAGTGCCGATTTCATCTGCTTTCATATTTTCCGGAAATGACAAAATGCGTGACACACTTCTTCCTGTAGGAGTAAGCCTGCTGTATGATTCCGCCAGTTCAGATTCACCAATCATATCTTTAGCTCGACTGCACTTTAGTGCAAAAGAGCTATTGCAATACCCCCGGCGTCCGCGTCGGCGTCGTCCCAACTAGATGATAAGGTAAATGTTAAGATTACACATTTACCTTTCTTATATTCATATTCTGTTGGGGTTTTTTTTTGTTGCAAATGTTTAATTATACATCATTTAATATATCCAGATGAGGATATAGCCCCTGGGGTTGGGATTTTTAAAATTATTTCAAATGATAAGGCAAATGTTGAGATGATAAGGTAAATGTAAAGATAGCAATAAAGTCTTTAAAAGCCAATATTGAGCAAAGTATAAGTGCTACATGTACCAAACTTACATATTTGATGTATCTGTGTTGCTTGGGCCCCTGCGTTTTGCGGTCTTGTTTGTGTGTGGTCATCTGACAGTGAGGAGGTTGTTTTACACCACAATTGTACGTTTTTCGAGACCTCTGGGTAATCGGAATAGTGGGAGGGTTGTGCGCACGTAATCCAGGATAACCACACCGTCTGCTACTGACGAGGCAGATGGCCGTCCTAAGTCGGCACCGTTTACCCATTGGTCTCGTTGGTTTATGTGTAGTCATTTGTGTTTTATGTTTTTCTGTGATTTGACGTTCAATGTACTACTGCGTCTCTTTCTGTGCGTGTCATTTTTGTGTTTTACACTGGGTGTTTTGGGAGGTTGCTGTTGATGCTGCAACTAGGTGTTGTTGGAGATCCCCTCCTTTCTTTTTGATCAAACTTTCAAAAAGTGACCTTGACCTACTTTTTCCCGCTTGAATGATTTTGCCTTTAAAAGCCAATATTGAGCAAAGTATAAGTGCTACATGTACCAAACTTGCATATTGGATGTATCTTTGATCAAACTTTCATAAAATGACCTTGATCTACTTTTTTCCGCTTGAATGATTTTGCATTTAAAAGTCAATATTGAGCAAAGTATAAGTGCTACATGTACCAAACTTGCATATTGGATGAATCTTTGATCAAACTTTCATAAAATGACCTTGACCTACTTTTTCCGCTTGAATGATTTTACCTTTAAAAGCCAATATTGAGAAAAGTATAAGTGCTACATATATTTAGAACTTGATAGCATAACTTTCCATGTCACTCTGATGATTCATGGTTTCGTTTAGGATTTTCCTATATATATGCAGTGTTCTGCATCTCAAAGAGTGTGGGCTTTTTTCAGCTCATATGAGCAAAGCGTAAGTGACCTTTTGTCATAGTGTATCCTCTGTCATTGGTTCACCATAAACTAATTTTAATTTATAACTTTAAATTTTTTATGTGACTTGATATATGTTGTTGCCTGAGAAAGGGAGTTTAAATAAATTGGCTGTCATGAGAGATATTATGCTATGCAGTCGAGCATTAGGTGACTCTGGCAACTATTTTTCAAAATTGGTTGGAAACAATCACGAACAAACATAGGGGCCTGAATAAGCTCTTAATGTGCCATTTCTTCTATCAATTGTGGTAATGTGCCTCTTGTCGGGACTTTTCTAGAATCATGCAGTACCATGACATCTAAGATTTCTTCATAAACCGCATCTTCGATGTCTTTCATGTTTCTATGTTGTGAGTTGGTGTTCCTTGTCCCTTTTGCGTCTCTTTCTGTGGGTATCTGTTCTGTGTTTTTTGCATGGGTGTTTTGGGATTTTGCTGTGGGTGCTGCAACCTAGTGTTGTTGGAGATCCCCTCCTTTCTCTTGAATAATGGAACTCCGTCTGTGTTCCATGTAAACGTTATATCCTCCTTTGACATCTGTTTTTTTCTACGACATTCTTTGTAAAATGAACCATCGTACATTTCTTCAATATTTTCATTTGTCTTCTGAGCCTGTCTTGCGTCGACATCGTTGATCTGATTTCTGAACTCTTTTTCTGTGAAAAGTTTTTTAAGTTGCTCCACAAGAGAAACTTCTACAAAGAAGCTTTTGTCATTTTTGCCACTAAATCTGAAGTTGCATTTTGTATTTGGACACGAAAAGGAATCCATTTTGACGGGGATCAAACATTTACTGCAATAGTAGTGTTTTTCAGGTGCAATTTTTAGTTCTTGAAACCACTTCTTTAAAACGAAAGTTGTCGTTGGTAATAGGTTGCTTTCTTTGCAATGCAGTTGTATTAATTCCAGTAAATCAGAGAAAGCTTCACTGGTAAGGTTATAATTTAAAATGAAAGTCACTATTAGCAATATACTAGCACCTAACGTTATCTGTGACCCGTCATAAATTGGTAATTGCTTTGCGTCTTCATTTGTAAAATACTGCGGTACGTTGTCGGATACGTGTTCTTCTTCAAATACGCTTTCTGTTTCATCATCGCAACTTGATGACATATCCGTATCAATTTCAACATATGATGTTTCGATGACATCAGGTTCAAAAGAGGTACTTTGTTCTTCATCTGCGCTTAATTCTTCGGTATGACCTTGACGACGTTCATTTTCTTGCAAATTTCTCACTTCACTTTGTAAAGACGTCGGGGCATTTTCAAACGATTCTCTGTTCGTAAGATAGGTTTTATACCTTACTCCAGATTTCCTGAACCGTTTTCTCTCATTTCCGGGTCCTGGATTGAGTTCAACGCCAGATATAACCAACATGTAGTATATGACTTGTTTTGGTGTACCAGTCGCACATGCAAAAAGCATGAAAAATGTGAGAATCGTATTGACGTCTTTTCGGCTTTTATTAGACACCATCTTCATTACTATACACTGTCTGTTAAATGCTTTCAGTTTAGTAGAAATATCCCCTATTTCTGAATATCCATTGAATGATAAGATTTTCGTGTGCTTGTATGTCCGGAAAAATGAAAAACCAGTATTGTCAAACTCCTTTATACGGGACGTCGTCGTTTGTGGAGCTTAAAAATAGAAAGAGTATATCAGGAATAAGGGAATCTGGAACAAACCAGAGAAAACATGCAGATATTATTAAGAAGTCTTGGATGAGTTAAGTTAAAACACACGGCTTATATACAGTTTGATACATGTACACATACTGAGAAACTAGCATATTATTGCATCCCCCCCCCTTTTTTTCACTCACCGATCTATTCTTGTCAATCACATTACACACATGTAATTATGTTCATAAAATAAGAAACCCAATAGTCAATTAGTAAACACCCACCTACCCCACCCCTACAAATTATAATTAGAAAAGAAAATAAATAATTTTTATGATATGCTATAACTTCTAAAAATAAATAACGTAACATTCATTTAGATAAGCATGGCAAGAACTTACCATCTCTCTTAGTTTCTTCGTCAAAAGTGTAAACAGGCCTTTGCAGTTTAAAATTAGTAGCTGCATCATTTTCTCTATATGCTGAACTAGAACCAGACATCACATTTAAAACAATATGCAGGATCAAAAATATAAATAATATCGATAGCAAACGCACTGTTTTGATAGCCATGATCTCCTCCCTTCTTTTTGACCTGCTTGGCGTCATACTGTGATTTCCGAACTTTGCCGAATCCAAAGTGAAGCTGTATGATATATCAAATTTACCTGCTTTTTCTCATTCTTTGTATCTTTTATCACCCTATATTCTTTACTTAATAAATAAAATATATTTCTTAAATTGATAATTCACGATGAAATGAATAAACACGATTTAAAAAGTGGATTATTTGCCGAAAATTCCCTTATTAGTGATTACAAGTCACGTGATCGAGGCGCGCTTCCTCAGCGTCAGTATCAGATTTTGAAATTGTAAACACGAGAAGGACGGAGTGATTCTACTGATCTGGATATCAAGCATAATACCTTAATTGCGAAATGTGTTTGGTTGTTTATTTTGAATTGGACAAACAGTTAGAATGCGTTAACAGTAAAAAAGTGAAAAAAGATGATATTTCTGCAGAATTCAGCATGAACGATAAAGTAAAAGTACCGTACAAGACGAGGGAAATCGACGATGCTGGCCGTGAAAGAGACGTGGACGTAGATTATGAGGGTACAATTGTGTATCTCAGTAAGGGTAAGATAAAATAATTGTTCCTTTGTTTCTATATCATTGCTATGAACAATGTTCTTCAAGTTAAATCTTTATGATAAGTAATTTACATACATAAATATTCTTTTAAAAAGACTGAGAGAGTCAAATTATCCCTTCGTATTCAATTACAATGATTGTAAATTCATGCAAAGAATATCAATCAGAGTCCGTATTGTCAATATTTAAAGATTTAATTTTATTGTATTATGTTCAGTCTGTTCTACTAACGTACACGCCGGTACTCTCACAATTTTTCAACATTTTCTCACATTTCACACACTCAGTAATTCTAAGACATCATCAAATTATGTAAAACAGATGCGATCCGGATTGCGAGATTTATCTACACATCCTAAAATTCATATCGTACACAGAACAGTTTCATCCCCGTTGGAAACGGATTTTTTTTTGTAAAACTTGTCCAAAGAGAAACTGCAGATACTCGTCTATTTTGTCTATTTACTTTGAAACTTATATTTTTGTTTGTTATTTCCCAGCTTTCCGCGAAAGCGCGGAGACAGTAAAACCCGTTCATCCGTCTGTTTGTACGTCTTTTTTGTCAGTCACAAAATCTTTTAACATTGGCCACAACTTTTGAATGGTAAGTGATAGGGCTTTCATATTCCTTGTGACTAGACCTTTCCGTGGATACCAATTTTTTTTTACTTCGTGACCTTGACCTCGGAATTTGACATACCTTGAGAAAAATTTGACTGGACAAAGTCAAACGCCCAAGTCGGGGGACCACAATTCTTCTGAATTGGATCCATTTTATTTGTTTCTTTCGAAGCGGAAGTAAAGAAAAATAAATCTAAACGAAACAAATTATCACTTCATAATGTATATTTTCATGATTTAGATTCTAAATGTTTAATTGTGTATATGCTTGAAGTAATTATCAATCGGAACATATCGCCCTTTATTTCTATGTCATATATATATAATATCGAATGTCGATCTCTTTAAATAAAGAAATATATATTTAAACTTCCAAAATCACGAAAATTAAATCATCGCTAAATTGTAATTATTGTGGAGATATGTAAGACGGACTTACAGTATATCGGCGCCTCTATTATAAATATTTAAGATCGATCCCCCCCACCATCCCTTTCTTTGAACGTCTTATCTCCATTCTTTGTATATTTAGTGGCGTATTTAACCCACAGTCATCCTTCTCTATTTCATGTTCTTTATCTTTCTTTTTAATTTTTTGTAAGAGTTTGTAATTTATTTATATATTTTTTTATGAAAAAATGTTTGAACTGGGGTCGCATACATGTTCATGGGCCGGAAATGGACGTATAAATGTCTAATAAAATAACCTACTGTAATGATTCACAGGTGGCCGCTTGTAATTACAAGGCACGATAGTCGATCAGCTACAGATATCGGGCAAAACAGGCAGCATGGCGCAGACACCACGCTGAGTTTATGAGGGTTTAAGCAACGGGGATGGGTTGGGAATGTCCTTCGTCGGTTGGAAATCAGATCTTCCTTTCTTCTAAAGAGAGGCCAGGGAAAAAAAAGGGGGGGGGGGTTCCAGTCCGACCATGTTTATTACTTCGCGGTTGAATCGAAAATAAACATTCTTTATAATTCAAAAGCAGTTTTACACTTAATAGGTTCATACATATATACTCCCTTTTAATTCGCTAGTATTTCAAGGTCAAAGGTTCCCCGGGTATAATAACTTCACATTTTATATATAAGACAAAAAAAATCAAGCGTTATATACCAAAGAAACAAGCGTTATATATATGTACCATTATACGATTGAATTTTGAATAAACAAGATTTGAATGCACTGTAAGAGACTTGACGGTTATAATGATCATGATAATACTGGCTTCCACTATTTTTATACAAGAAAAATTTTTTTATTCATGTGTTAATTATGACAAATTGCATATATTCCTTTAAAATAAAAAACAGAAAAATGATAATCTAACCTAGCTAAGAACTTGGATGATTATTTCACAGGGGAAATGGAGGGGGATCCTCGGTTTCCAATTGCATTATCTGCGTTAAATCACATGTACAAATGAGGGAAAGGGGGGGGGGGGGGGGTTAAATGAGTATAGGTGCGCAAATCACCGAATAGCTTTATGAGAACGTAATATTAACTAAGTCCATAATCTGCAAAGGCCGGGATATTTTGTTTGCTTACATGTGAAAAGATTTTCATGTTGTTTTTCATACAAAACTTATATAAAACTCTATGACTTAATTACTGATTAATATGTTGACCATTCCATTATACATGATTTCCCTAGGGAGGAGTAGGGGGGGGGGGGGTAATCCGAGGGGTCGTGAATGCCTGGGTATAATAGCATTGTCATAGTGTTGAGTACATAAGTCTACCTGTGTGCACTGAAGTTATTTACTATAAATTCAAAATAGTCACATTTTAAAATTATTATATTGTACATTGATTCAATTGTATTACAATATGTACTTTGAATTTGTTTAGATAAATCACAAGTGAATCTTTTTATGGACAAGAAAAAGGAGGCAGTAGATGCAATACTGAATGGAAACATAAACGAGTTCATTAAAGAATTTGAAAAGATCCAAGCTAAAGATGGAAAAAGAAAGAGGAAGAAGACCAGCAAGATGCAGTCCTTTATGGACGAAGTTGCGGAAACTTCAAAAACTTCAGAGACTTCAAAAACTCAAGATACTTTTAAAATCTCAGAAACGTCAGCAAAAGCAACACCAAGGAAGATTCGAAAGACAACATCAACTACAGATCGAAATGCAGATTCACCATCTAAAAATACCCGACTGAAAAAAGCACAAAATTGTAGTCAGGAGACACAAAGGCTCCAAGCAATGGAATATTTTAAGAAAAAAAAAGCCATGCAGGTTGGTAATTTTTTTTTCTCGTAATATATTTTTTGCCTGATTCATACATTTTAAGAAATTTTAACAGGTACGCGATGCTAATCATTACATTGACTGTTTTATCCAGCTTTTAGTCAAATTAGCATGATTAGTGTCCTGTTCAAATTAATAAACACTTGTAAGTCTAATTTTATGCTTTAATATTTTTTTAATTTGAATAAGATTTACATTGCATTCATGGGACAAACATTAATTTTCCTTATTCTATCAATGTTCATGATGTTAGCGTACATTTGCCCCCATCATGAGTAGGTTGGGGTCTTATGGATGTAGAACAATTACATTTTGTATTCTAAGTGATCACGGAATTCCCTAGCTACGTTAACTTTTAAAAACATGTTTGCATTGATCTAGATGGAACCACAACCAAGTCCGTCATCACCACAAAAACCATCAACACCAATACGTAAACAATCACCACCATCTCCTCCGCCAGTTCGTGCATTATCACCTTTACCTCCTGCTGTACCGCTGCCACCTTTACTTAGGCCATGTCAAACACAGCCGCCTACACCACTACAGACTCATCTACCAACTGCAACACAGCCGCATCAACCCCAACAGACTCAACTTCCACCTTCAACACAGCCGCCTCAACCCCTACAGACTCAACTTCCACCTTCAACACAGCTGCCTCAACCCCTACAGACTCAACTTCCACCTTCAACACAGCCGCCTCAACCCCTACAGACTCAACTTCCAACGGCATAACAAACTACAACCCAGCAAGTGCAAGTTCCATACCGTCCACGAACATCAAAGTTGGGTTTTTCCGTCAGCGTCATCTCTCTCTAATACAAGTGAGGACAAATATAATCCATTCTGTGTAAAAATGTTAAGGTTCAAGATGAAGCTAACATAATTTTTACTTTTAATGTTCATTTGTATAGATTTATAGATCTCTGACATTTATATGCAGAATTTCTTTGTTTTCTGCTTGCGCTTTTTGTAATTATGTGCTTAAAATTCAGGTAGAATTCAGAGAGGAATGAAGCAAGGATCCATTGATCACAGGAGCCACGTAGAGTGACTCCTAATATATGGCACTGAAATAAGCAAAAAATGTTGCACATTATTTTCTGATGTTGAATATCATATGCTAGCTACGTACTTCCTTAAAATATCTTACAATCTGTGGAGTGGACCCAGGGTATTCAGCCAAAGTGCAAATATGATGTGAAATGGAAGACGAAATTGATGATGAAACATATTAAGTTTTTCTTGTGAAGTTATAATGTAACCTTAAATAAGCAATTCTTTGATTGTAGCGTCAGTTGTTGCCCGATCCTACAGTGCCCTTCTGGAATCACCGTCTTCCTGTGTCAGCTGTGATTTCTATAAATATCAACTTGACAAGAAAGAGGAAGAAATACAGAGACTTCAAACAGAGATTGACTACCTTAGAACTGTATCTGATACCGGTAGATCTGATAGTAAGCACTCATTTTTTAATTAATATCACATATCACAATATAAGGCAGACTGAAAAACATGATGTTAATGAATTGTGAATTAAAATTAAACAACTATCTGATCTATTTTAAAAATAGATTTTTTAGGTAAAAATTGGAAGTGCATTATCCCTTTTAATTTATTTATAAATTTGATTTATTGAAAACAATGATTTCTATATTTTTATTATACCTATTATATGAATGTTATTCTTACCATTGCATCAATAATTGCTTTGAAAGAAAATCAAAGTTATACTAGTACATGTATATTAAAGGTGAAATTGCAAATGATGGCTTCAAAACAATAGGCATTTGACTCTGAGTCTGAGACTTATACATGAGTATCTTGAAACAATCAAGAAACAATTTTGATGATATAATTTCCATATATTCACTGAAAAGCTTCTTTCATGCAGTGAATCATAATCATTTGAATGTGTTATATGATGTTATGACTTTGGTGATATTGAATCTAGACTTAAATCATTTTTATCAGGACAAGAGGCCCAACCTAGCGCTGTAAATGAACTTTTACATGAGCTACATTCAGCGATAAGGAAGTATGAGAAAAGGGCTTCTATTAAACAACAGACCTGCATACATTCAGAAACAAGTTCTGAAGAACCAATGCAGTTTGATGCACATGCCACTGTATCCATGATGCCTCTGAACTCTGTGAGGTCAAGTGCACCAAAGGCAACATCAAGTCCTTTAGAAGATTGTGGAGAAGACTCCATATGAACAGTCAGTGAACATGAGGAACACTTTCTTCCTGGTGAGAATAAGGTAAGAAAGAAATTTTGTAATTTACAATGATTAATGTCTGGTTTAATTCCCTTAACTGCTTAGGTTAGTGCAGGAAATCAGATTTTTGGCTTTTTATGCCCCCCTTCGAAGAAGAGGGGACATATAGGTTTGCCGCTGTCGGTCGGTCGGTCTGTCGGTCGGTCCGCAACATCAGTTTCCGTTCAATATCTCTGGAATGGATTCACATATTGAAATGAAATTTTGTATACAGACACATCAAATGAAATTCTAGGTCAAGTTCATATTTGGGTCCGATCGAAAAAATGTTGAAAGAGTTATGCCCCTTGCACTTTGAAAAATACCAAAATTTCAGGGTTTCCGTTCAATATCTCTGGAAACGATTCACATATTGAAATGAAATTTTGTATACAGACACATCAAATGAAAATCTAGGTCAAGTTCATATTTGGGTCCGATCGAAAAAATGTTGACAGAGTTATGCCCCTTGCACTTTGAAAAATACCAAAATTTCAGGGTTTCCGTTCAATATCTCTTGAGTGGAGTTACATATTGAAATGAAATTTTGTATACAGACACATCAAATGAAAATCTAGTTCAAATTCATATTTAGGTCCAATCAAAAAAATGTTGACAGAGTTATGCCCCTTGCACTCGAAAAATACCAAAATTTCAGGGTTTCTGTTCAATATCTCTTGAGTGGAGTTACATATTGAAATGAAATTTTGTATACAGACACATCAAATGAAAATCTAGGTCAAGTTCATTTTTGGGTCTGATCAAAAAAAATTGACAGCGTTATGCCCCTTTCATTTCAAAAAGTACAAAAATTTCAGGTTTCAGTTCAATATCTCTCGAGTGGATTCACTATTGAAATGAAATTTTGTATACAGACACATCAAATAAAAATCTAGTTTAAGTTCATATTTGGGTTCAATCAAAAAATAATTTGATAGAGTTAAGCACATGAGTGCAATAAAAATTGAAGTCTTTGTGAACATTGGTGAAACTTTGGTATCTTCAGTAATGAGATTCCTTGGATGCAGCTTTTCAATATATCAATGGTAATTTGTCAAAAATGTATTTATAGTGTTATGTATGAATGTGGCATGTACACATATAACTTCAAGAAGTAGCCTATGTTAATGGGCGCAAAGCATATTTTTATGTTGGCCAAATTCAGCTGATTTTAAATAAAGTTCAAACCAAAATATAGGAATACTTGTTGAAAACCAAGGAATCATAATCTTTGCTTTTATTGAATAATAAAAGTAGTTTCTTGGTAACAAAGTTCTTATTATACATCTAGTACCAACTATGAACATTTTATTGTCACACAGACACATTGAAGTTGATTTGAAGAAAAGATTGAACAAAGCATAAAAGCTGTACATAAAGTTCCTCCTGACAGTTATACTTCTTTGACTTTTTACATTTCACTGTTACGATATATACCCCCCCCCCCCCCATAGGTTGAATCAATGCAAGTATAAAGTTGTGACGGACTTTAATCATGGTAGGGGTAGGGGGCATTAATGTTTTACAAACATGACTTTTAACTTGTTAATTTTAAGATTCAGAAACTATTAATATAGACACTTTTACATTATTTGCAATACTGCGAATTTGAGACTAATTCCTGTGTAAAAAATGTTCAATTGTCAATATTGAAATATATGTTTGATGCTTAGCTATTAAATCATGACAACTATAATTACAACTTTAAAACTTAAAAGCGGTAAATATTCATGTCTTTGTTCTTATACATGTATTAATTGAACCAATATTTGCTCTATTTTACAGGTGAAATTGGTACAGTCCTATGACCTTTTCATAGATTCCACAAAGCTTCAGGCCATGAGGATAAAGTCAAAGAAAAATGCCAGCAAAATGCTCAGAGACTTACTTCTGTATTTCTTTACTCCAGAGTACCTAGCTACGCACTCAGCAACAGGAGTAAGGTCATCAAATAAAGGACTCCCTTTAGGGATCATACAACCAATTCGAGGTATTTATAAATCTAAATTTTCTATTATCCTATTAATCTCTTCTATAAAGTAACATTACTAAATAGTTTAATGGGTTCAATAATTTTTTTCAAATGCGATTATTAATAGATAATATGATTGAAATTTTTCATTACATTTGTTATAAAGATGCATCTTAATATCATAATTAATCTAATTCTATTTCAGAATTCATCTGTTCACAAGTTTTAAACGTCTTTAAATTCAATAGCATCATTTAAAACCTGATATTAAATTTACAGCATGGACCAGACATGCACGTTTCGGGTACTAAACCCTCGTCAGTGATCCTCAGTCTAAACAGTGTAATACGGCCAAAAAGTATGAAAATTGTTATGTCCAAAAAATGTACCAAAAGACGTAGCAGAATGGGTGGGATATGATGCTACAGGACCCACGTTTTGGGAATTTCAAGAAATTTTGTAACAGAAAATTTCATATGCGTTGAAGAGACACACGATCAACCGAAGTTGATCGAACTTGGCTACATGTGCCCTCGGGGACTCTTGGTCCACCAGCAGTGACACTCACCAAGTAGTTCAAATGTTAAACGTCTTTAAATTCAATAGCATCATTTAAAACCTGATATTAAATTTACAGCATGGACCAGACAAGACCAGACCAGACCAGACCAAAAATTCAAATGTGAAGACGTTAATGCATTGATTAACAGAAAATGTCTAGACATTTCGAGAAGTTTGAAGTCAAAGAACAAGGACATGCCAACAATATAACCAAAAACATACACTGTGCAGTGCATAATTAATTCTTTATTGTTCCATTAATGTAGCCTAGAATATTAGTTTTCTTTTTTTATTACTTAAGAATTAAATTTGAATTTTGTGCCAGTTTATTATTTCTCTCATGTTTTCACTTGAGATCTCACGAGTTCTCATGAAAATATGCTATAGTGTAGTCAGCATAGAAAATCTCATGAGATCTCATGAGAAATATCTTTTCCTTGTAATTATGAATTCTCATGAAATCTCATGAGATCTCACAAGGTTTTTCTCCTTCACATGTGAATGTCACTTAATTTGCATATTAAAAAACTAATGTGAATCTCATGTGAGAATCTCACATTAGAATCACATGTGGATTTAGTTTGAGCTATTCCGTAAGGGACATGTCAAAAGAGTGTAAATCTGAAATGCTTGCATCTGCATGTAATATTATTTATTTAATACCCATTTCCTCAATTATTACCAGTATCTTGTTATGCCCTTGCGGGCCCTTCTTTAGGTAATAAGGCATATTTTATCTTATATTACTTTTTTTCAATTTCTTGACATATTGTACACGTCAATATATTTAGTTAAAACTGTACAATTTCATTACTGTACACGTCATGAATCACAATTTGATTTATATTCTCACTCTCCATCTTAGTTTATACATTATTTTCATAAATTGTTGTAAATATTCATGTTTAGTCACACATGGCAATTTGCTTGTGAACTTGTCTTATTTGGAGCAGGCACTTATAATGCTGGTATATTTTATAGCCCAATCCAACATTTCTTATCATAAACTAAAACGCATATTTATCTACAACGTAGACTTTCTGTTTCGTTGAACCATTTCCCCATAACGAGCCTCTTCCTCCCTTCCGTTCATTTTAGGCGCCAGTGGGATTCTTGTTACCAACGACCACTTAAATTACAAAACTTCTTCCGTTAATTCCGTTCTTTCATATTTTTTGGTCGCCTGCGAAGCATAGCGCCACTTAGGGATCACTTTGTCCGTCTCTCTGTCACACCCTATAAAAGTGATTCCTACGTGTCGCTATGTTTCGCATCTGACTCATGCATTCCTGGAAATGTTTTTGTTTTATCTACACTGTAAGAAATGTGTTTACTTTCCAAACACTTTTTCTAAACACTTTCTTGTAGCAATGTTTTTATGCGTTTAGATATCTACACATGTCAAATTCCGAAACATGTTTAGGAAAATGTTTAAAATCTAAACCCTTCAAAACATAACATATTTAGAAATTAAACATGTAAATTTGTTACACGTTTTGGGATTAAGCAAGTGTCTTTAAATGTTTTGAGCTAAACATGTTTAGTATCTGCACGTTTATGCTAGCTCAGCGCAATCTAGATAAAAGAATTCCAAAGCTACTCCACTTCAAAATGGCTGTATTTTCCGATTCCGACGACCCCAGGTTACTATATGTATACATAGCAATCAAGTTAAAACAAAAAATAATACCTTGAATTATTCTTTTAATATGAAATATACATATAATTAAAATGAGACTGAAAATGATTGACATAAAAATGTATTTAGATGCTGTTTTAAATACGAAAAGCGGTCTGTTACACGCATAAGTACAGTACATATTCTCACACACATGGAATGGTGGATCAATGTAAAACAGTTCTTTCAATTCAAGCTCTGATCATCTCTATTGTTGCCATCCTGTTATGTTGTGCTTTTTTTATTTTTCTGTATTTCTCAGTAACTTTTGTTTACGACATATCCAACTCCAAGTCAATCATGTCAATTTAACAAGTTTTAAAAGAATGGACTCTCTTAAAGAAAAGTATTTTACCTTGTTTGTATTGATCATAAAAAGGTTTCTTTCTTGTTGGATGCATTTCAATTCTGCATCTTCTGAAGTTTCCAAATTTCATGGTATGTGTCACCAGTTTCTCATTCTGCAAATAACGTATCCTTGTAAATATAAAGGTAGAATTTTCATTTTCAATTTGCTTATCTTAATTTTATCTATATCAGGTATACATAGGTTTCTTAAACATCTAAGCAATTATTTTCCACTACCAATAAATTACTAGTACATTAATCTGAATTTGTTTTTCAAATGAAAACAGAAACAAAAACAAAGTAAATTGTGAACTTACATTCTAACGTGAGTGTAGATAGTCTGATTGAAAAAAATATATCACTGGACTTCATAATCTAAAACAAACAAACGAAGAATCACATTTTTCTGAAGATGCATGTACATCAGACAACATCTACATGTTCTACATGTACACTGTAAAAATTGTGTTTAGCAACTAAGCACATTTCTAAACACTAGTCTTGTAGACAGATTTATTACGCGTTCACGATCTAAACACATCAAATATCAAACATGTTTAGGAAAGTGTTTAGATCTTTAGATGAGAAACATGTTAAGATTAAACATGTTTAGGTGAAAAACATGTCAAGCTGAAATATATTTAGTTTGTAAACATGTTTAGGTTAGAAACATGTTTTAAAACTGCTCTTTATATTCCCTTTTATGGCATGTTTTGTTTTAAACACGCTATCTATTGTGACAAAAGAAAAGAGGATCACAAACTCTTCAATTGCCGATCGTCATCTCTTACCACCATCAACTCTAGAATACAGCAAGAATCAGTATCAGATCAGAGTTTGGCAGCAATTTTATTCATCAAATAGCATAACAACAGTTTTATTATAGCAAAATTGTTAAACAATGGACAAGAAAAGGAAATGAGGCTGCAAAACTTTCAGGATCTTTCGTAATAATTTTCATACTAGAGTGATCGAGGAAGACATGTCGCCTGCAGTAGCACACTGATAGTAAAGTGTGACTACTACTAAGGTGTGACCAGCAAAAATGTGACTATACTGGAGAACATTTTATGGGCGTTTAAACTTGGGATATAGCCATGTAAGTTCAGTAATTTTTCTACCTTAACACAGGCAAAGTCACCTGTCCTTCATTACAAGACAGAAGGATCTGTTTCACCTTTTCTTGCAAAGAAGTTTCAGGATATTTCGCAGTCTACCATCATTCTATGGGCCGGTTAACTTGGGATATATCTATGCCTCTTATGCATGGTGTGTGGGAAAAAATTGAATCATTGTTTTTTATAAAAACCCTACAGCTACAAATTGATGGCAGACCTCTATGTCCAAGTCAACAAAGTTTCATATTTCTTCATTTGTGATTTAAAGGTTGCAAGCTCAATCAAAGATGATATTTTGGACAACTACTTCTCCTCACTTTAAAGCCAGAAATTGCTTGATTGTTGCTTTCATTAACAAACAGATGGACGTGATGCTTCCAGTATACAACTAGTGCCTCTTTGTTGCAGAGAAGAGTAAAACTTGAATGTTCAGAGAACACATGTGCGACTACTGGACAGACAATCAGACGGATGCCAGACAAAGTGATCCCTATGTGAAATCATGCTTCACTGGCAACACAATAATGAATATGTTCTGCGAATGAAAGATCAATTATGAATGAACAAAAATCTACTAGTCTAAGACGAAGTCATGGTATCTGGTGTATAGAAATCTATGCGATTGCTTAAATGACCTTGCTGTATGTATTAGTTTACAACGTGTATTTTGATTAACACTAGTACATCTCCAAATAATTCTTAATAATAATATATTAGTTAAATTTCTGTAGCTTTGATAGTAAACGTGCAACAATAAGACATAAATGTGGACAGATAGATGCCACAAGAAGCAGATCTTACAAAATGTATATGCCTCTTTTACATAAATACTTAAGTCGGGGACATTAAAATTTATTACAAGAAAATTATTTTGTAAGTTTGCCATGATAAAAGAAATTTTACTTGTGGTTTTCAAATCATCCAGATACCTTACAAATATATGTACAATAATTACATGTCAGTCTCTTCACTAAATAGGATACTGTGATATACTGCAGCACAATATTCAGCAATAAAAAGGTTTCGTTATAAAATCAGTAATACAGAGCAAATTGAGAGGACTTTGACCAATAGCAATTTCTTTTTATGCTGGTTTCTAGATGAAACAAGAGCAATGCAAAGCATAGCATCCTCGCGCTCTCCAAAATTTGCAAATGACCTTGAACTTTGACCTTGAAAATTAATAGGCATCATCCTTTCATCATGGGCAATATGTGTACACTTGATGAAGATACACTGAACTGTTTGGTCTCTTTCATGGCGACAGACGCGTGCAAACACTGACGGACAGACGGAACCACGGCGGCATTACTATATCCACTTCACAACCCTTTGCCCGGGGATAACAAACAAGGAATGAAATAATACAGAATTCACTTCGTTGCACTTAATTGTTGACATGTACATAAAATAAGAAAAACAAGGTACCACATCTGGATACCTATTTCTTATAAAATGTCATCGTTAATGTAATTCAAAAGAAAGGAGGGGATCTCCAACAACACCTAGTTGCAGCATCAACAGCAACCTCCCAAAACACCCACTGTAAAACACAAAAATGACACGCACAGAAAGAGACGCAGTAGTACAATGAACGTCAAATCACAGAAAAACATAAAACACAAATGACTACACATAAACCAACGAGACCAATGGGCAAACGGTGCCGACTTAGGACGGCCATCTGCCTCGTCAGTAGCAGACGGTGTGGTTATCCTGGATTACGTGCGCACAACCCTCCCACTATTCCGATTACCCAGAGGTCTCGAAGAACGTACAATTGTGGTGTAAAACAACCTCCTCACTGTCAGATGACCACACACAAACAAGACCGCAAGACGCAGGGGCCCAAGCAACACAGATGAATATGTAAATTGATATAAAAAGAGGGCATGCGTAATACGACCTGTGCTCTGCCGGCTGTAGCGAGCTAATGTATGTTATCACCCGAGGAGTCCGACTGACATTCAGAGAGGACAGGTGGTCGGGGCCCTGTCTTCTCTAAAGAGGTTTGGACAGGGCCCGTCATGGAGTCCCGTCGTCACAGTCAGTCAGCGTGCAAGTATTAAGGATGCGCTGGTACAAGACTGTAGATTGGTCAAGTACCAAGCCTAGTGTCCGTCTGGTGACATTAGGATCATATCCACGGTATAAGAGGCGTTTGATGATTCTGACGCATTTTCGATAGTAATTCTGTCTACCTTTGATCCTTCTAATTTTGTTGATCATGTCACCATAAAATGCAGGTTGCGAAATACCCAAAGTAATATACTCTGTTGCTTGTATGGGTCCGAATTTCAAAAGTAGTTGACAATAATTTTTGTAAAATTTCCAGAATGTCTTGACAAGTTTGTGAAAGCGAAAACCTTGACCTAAAAGTTTCTTTGTTATTTGTAAATTTCTATCATGAAAATCCAAAACATCAGTACATGCTCTAGCATACCGGATGAGCTGCGAAATGTAGATACCATAAGACGGTAATCTAGGAACATCACCGTCAAGCCAGGGAAAATTTACTATATTGAATCCAAAGTCATCTCTTTTGTCATACACCCTTGTATGAATCTCTCCATTAATAATTTTGATATTCAGGTCCAAAAATGGTGTTTCTGTGTTTGTGACGTTCGCCTTGTTTAGAGTCAGTTCCTGTGGATAAATGACATTTTTATACTTTTCAAAAACAGGATTGTCGATAGTAAGGATATCATCCAGGTACCTAGAAGTACCATTGAAACATTTCACATCATCATGTTTTCTTTGTTTTTGAAGATTTTGGATAAATTCTTTTTCATACGTGAATAAAAATAAATCTGCAACAAGAGGCGCACAATTAGTACCCATAGGGATCCCTACAACCTGCTTGTAGAGATTCTCACCAAATCTTACATAAATGTTGTCCAAAAGAAAGGACAAGGCAATACAAAGGTCACTACATGTCCATGATTTATATGATTTGTATTCTGTATTGGAAAAGAAACCCTTTGATTCAGATGTACAAATATAAGTTTTACCCTCTCGGTTAAAGCACCATTTAATGAGTTTGGACAATTGATCATTAATCTTATCGTGAGGAAGCGTGGTGTACATATTTGAAAAGTTGTACGAAGTAATCGAATTGGCTTGAAAATTTCTCGATTTCATTTTGTCAATCACATCCCCTGAATTTTTAATAGACCAAAATAAGTTTACATCATTCCTGTTTAGAACAGTTTCACAATATTTTGCAACGTGTTCCTTTATCACCGTGAGTGCTGACGTCAGATTTCTAGACAAAATTGTAGTTGAGCAGTTGCTAGAATTAGCAATGTATCGAAATTTGTAAGGAGACTTGTGCAATTTTGGTATGCAGTATAGTGTAGGAAGATCCAGTTTAGAAATAGGGATCTTGAATGAAGAAATTTCACTGTTGTGTTTGTTCAAAATGTTAGGAACACTTTCATTGCTTTTGATATAAGTGTTTGTAGACGAAAGTTCCGAAACCAAAGTTGATATGTAGTAACGTTTTCAAATGATTATGGTGTTGTTGGCTGCTTTGTCTGCAGGAACGAAGACATATTTTTCGTGTAAATTGCGTAATTTGGATTTGAAATATCTTTCAGATTTAGAACTTGGATTTTCGAAAAGATGAGGATTTTTGTGGAAGTTATCTATTCGAATATCGGTAATATCCAATATGAGGTTCTTCCAGTCATTCAGAGAATGTGATTCGACCCCTTCCGATTTACACCATCTTTTTGTGTAGTTATCTAAGGCTTCCTTTAGTTCTTCGCGACATTTGATAAAATCTATCTTGGATGGAATTCTGTACTTAGGTCCTTTCTTGAGAAGATTGCGGAGCTGCATGGCATCTAAGTGGTGTTAATGTGGTATGCAATATATACCATATCTCTGGTATGGTTCAAAGCTATGGACAGAAGTATAAACGGCTGAATATACCAGGTATTATACCCGTAATACCTAGAGATGTTTACTGATGTAAACTTTAGTTATCTTCAAATTCTTTTGTAAATTTGAGATAGTTTGCACTCATGGAGAATTTGTTTTCTTTATCACCCAGTACATAGTACTGGGTGAAACCCAACAGCTGATAGCACTTGGGATAACTTAGATCCCATGCATATTAGCACTTCACAAGAAGTGCTATTGCATTTTTCACATTGGAAGATGCTAATATATCCACCCCGCCGCCTACAACGAAGCAGTTTGTCATACTATCTGTCTCATCCGTCACTGCCACCAACCTTGGAGCATCATCGACCCTGGTCGAAGTTAAGTACCCGAAACGTGCATGTCTGGTCCATGTTGCCCATTTACCTGTTCTTAAATGATGCTATTCAATATGAAGTCGTTTACATTTATACCACTTGGTGAGTGTCACTGCTGGTGGACCAGGAGTCCCCGAGGGCACATGTAGCCAAGTTCGATCAATTTCGGTTGATCGTTTCTTCAACGCATTCTTAAATTTCTGTTATCAAAATTTCTTGAAATTTCTAAAACGTGGGTCATGTAGCATCATATCCCACCCATTCTGCTACGTCTTTCGGTACGCTTTTTCGACATAGTAACTTTCACACTTTTTTGGCTTATTACATTGTTTAGATTTGGCTTATTACATTGTTTAGATTTCAGGAACACTGACGAGGGTTAAGTACCCGAAACGTGCATGTCTAGTCCATGTTGCCAATTTACCTGTTCTTAAATGATGCTATTCAATATGAAGTCGTTTACATTGTAGTGAATCATATATTCATTGTGTTGTAATGTGACACTGTCTTATATATATATTTGAATTGTTATATCGTTGGTAATAATATATGTAAAGTAAAGGGTAAAACTTGTATCAACTAGAGTTTCTTAATATCAACCATAGCAGCCATCGGCTAGCCTGTGACAGAGTGTCGCATACTTTTCAATGATAGTGCTGATGATCATACTACTAGGAGAGAAAGTTCATTCATTTACTGGTAATTATTCGCATACCAAATTTATTGTAATGTGTAAGGCTGAGATCCATCATGCAACTATGCAACTAATAGAGCATAGACCTGAACGCATCTCGAATGGTCAGGATTCGGACTTCCCGTAAGAAGCTTATCAAGCTTACTCATGCGGATGTTGAATATACTTTTCATTACACGTGATTACGGAAGCCAGTTCGCGCCTAATTATATGTTTTTACGATCTCTTAGTTACGTGATGCGATCTCGTAGTTACGAGATTTGCTTCGCCTTGTTACGGGATTTACATCTCGTAGATACGAGATTTAGGGTGCAAAACACAGTATGACGTCATTTGCGCCCAGGGTGGTCAGGGTCAATCCTCCGTAAAATATTTATTTGTTTACTGTCCACTAAGCATTGTACATCAATGGAAAGCTGATTAAATCTTCTTTTAGTGGATACAAAATTCTCATGATGAATTACAAACTAAATGGAATATCTAGTGCCAAATTACAGTGATAAATATTAATTTTTATTGTGCAAATTTCACGAAAACGAGGCGTTTTCCTGGCAACATATCGGTTTAAACGCAAGGGACAATTTCATTTAAATTCTGGGGTTGCAAGCGCTTTTCCTAAGGTTTATTTTAAAAGTGGTCCTAGGGTACATTGCCCACCTCGTTTTTGAGCCACATGACGGCGAAATTTTGCTTGACATTTTGCACACGAAAAACACGCATTTTGACAGAGTTGCCTCCCGCAGAAAGAAACTCACATAACCTTTATACCGATTTCCATACATTATTGTTTTTACGCAAAGAATGAAGCTAGAGATATTTCCTTTATCATGAAACAAAACACTGATCGCATGTCACTCTGTAATGCTGGTAAATAGCGGGCATCCCAATCGCACTATTTTTAATTCTGGAAAAACCCCCTTGCATTTTATACGAAACTGTGTCTTGCCTCCTTACATCTCGTTGCTACGAAATTCACATCTCGTAGTTACGAGATGCAATCTCATAGTTACGAGTGCAATCTCGTAGTTACGAGATTCGACCTCGTAGTTTCGATATTTACATCTCTCGTAACTGCGCGATGCAATCTCGTAATTATAAATCTCGTAACTACGAGATCGCATCTCGTAAATACGAGATGTAAATCTCGTACCTACCAGATTAGAATCTCGTAACTACGAGATCGCATCTTGTAACTACGAGATTGAATCTCGTAACTACGATGATCGTTAAAACATATTACGTGGCACGAACTGGCTTCCGCACGTGACATTTTTATTACATATTCACTTCAGGTGGATGTTTACACCTATCCGAATACATAGTATTATTTACACCCGCTCCGAATATCTCATTTTTGCACGGCTGTTAAGGGGAGTGGGTAAGTTGGGTCTGTAAAGCGGTTAGCCACACCGGTTGTGGTAGAAGTCACTGTAGCTGACCGTACCAAGTCGGTTTGTGCAATAGAAAATCTTTTTCACGTATTTGTGTATTTCATATAATTTACCGTGTGTTGCTTGTATAAGAAGCGTTTTTCATACCAACCGACATGTGCAAAGTGATTATGCCCTCCTTCTTGGAGGGTCGGGCAATTAACATTTTATGCCCGTCTTTCAAAGAAGGAGGAAACATAAAATGCAAGTAATGTGTTTGTAGGACACTATGTCATTGGCAGCAACAGAACCTATCAATATTTAAGTATAAATTAGTACTAATGTCATGGGCAAGATCATTCAATATATAGTACTGATCAAGGTAGATCTACCTGTAAGGTTTGCACTATTTCACACATAGAGCTCTATAGTCTTTCTGTAATGGAACCAAGTTATGATATTATTACACATTTAATCGGAAATGACCAAGGTCAATATTAAAATAAAGGTTGATAGGAAAAAGTTCATTATTGTTGTATTCATGATATATAACTTATAAGGTCTCTTTGGAATGGAGTTAAGCTGAAATGTACATGAAAAAGGAGCACATCTGACAGGATTTTCGAAACGGCACATCACTTGCTCTAATCTGTTGTACAGGATCTCTTTGAAGTGGAACGTTTCGTCCTCCTTATTTTGATTTTTAAAAAGAACATGCATTAAAATATCTCTACAATTCTCAATTTTCTGTTTAAAATGGTCAACTCCGTCTGCTTTCAACAAAAGTACATAATTACGAATGGCTTGCTTTCTTCCAAGTGGGACTCCACGGGTTTGACAAGAGTGAAATATGTGAAAAATCTTTCAAGGCAGAGTTGAATTGAAAAAGAATCCCTTTCTGAACGTGCATTAAATAGGAAATAGTTTAAAATAATTAAGTGAAAAACCCAAACCGAAAACGGGGGGGGGGGGGGGGGGGGGGGGTAATGCACTATATAGTAGACCATCACCCCATTCTTTTCGTTAACTCGGAAATGCCTTACCGTTTCAAGTTTTCATTTTATTACGCTCATCATCAATTTTGTGTAAATTCCAAGTCGGTAATGGTATAGGGGGATGTTCTACTATGGTTTGGAAGGGGGAAGATCTGCTATGTAGTGAAACATCCCCCCTGGGGGATGATCTACTATATAGCAGATCACCCGGGGGGAAGACCTGCTATGGAGGATGATCCACTATATAACACCGGACCGTTGCGATAGTTTAAGGTCGGTACATTCGATACATTTACACTACGCGTTACCATATGCAGCTCGCTCGGCGAAAGGCTTAAGCGGCTTCTCTTCGCATATTCTGTCGTTCGAGTTGTTAACCTTGTTGAAAGGAAATATGTTTATGTATGCCGCGTCGCATCAAGCTTCTCCCAATTGTGGCCTCTAACAGTTTGTGAGGTACAGTTGGGATTTGGGAGGCCGATACATATTATTGTTAGATTAGGAAGTCTCGATCTGTAAATTATCCGACTAATGAGAAATAAAATACGGTATTATCCGTCTTAAATGTGCTCATTTACAGAATTACTGGACAATAACGGCTTAGTCCAGTTAGTGGCAGAACCAACCAGAGGAGATAATACCCTGGACTTAATTGTTACAGATGTAGCGTAGCCGAGCGTGTGGCTAGTGTGTATGTGTAACCATGGATTGTGTGGTAGCTATGCTGCTGAATAATAACTCCTATGTATAGTTCACTATTTATTTACACTAACACTAAACTAAGCACTATAAACATCATACAAATTAGAAAGAACGGAGCCACATAAACACAGTAAAAGTCCTACATTATTGAAATAAAGTGATGTGGATTCATCTAGCAATGGTTACAGAGTGAGATAAAGCTAAAAATCGGAGCCCCTATTTATACTAAAATAGGTAATCCTCGGAGCGAGGATAAAAAATAGCGATCCTCATTATGAGGAGCAACATGTAAACAAACATGCCCTGACCTAATTAACTAAATCGTATCATTTACTACAATATCTAAGTAATACTTGCAAATAAATAACAAAAATCAAATTAAAAATTATAGTTAAATTAAATATACGTTACAACATCCCCCCTCTTAAGTTTTGACTCCGTTCAAAAAGAAAAATATTTACACAATACACAACAATATTTCAGGTCAAATTATATGTTATCGATAAAAGAAATCATCATATAAGTAAAACGATAATATTTCTCTGCATAAAACATCTTAAAGTTCAATGATAAAATAGCAAATGCAGTTAAAGTTCGTCAAATTATCATATGCATTTTAACAAACAAACAGTCGGTACCTATGTTCAAAAATTCTTGCAACACAGTTCGAAATTTAATACACCGGGCTAATCGTCCTTTTCAAGTTCAATGATACGGACATGACGGTCCCTAAAATGTTCTGGCACTTGATTCAGCATGTCTGTCGCGAGCTTCACAAAGTCTATTTCTTCTGGTTTAACATTTAAGGCCCCTTCACATATGGACGAAAGCCCTCCGACGTCTACTTGCGCAAACTGGCGAATAAGGTTTTTGCAAAATTCGTTTCCGTTCGCATATCAACGTTATACTTCGTTGTCGTCTTCGCGCGGATTCGTTTGTGAGCGTCTTGATTCGTTCCGGTTAGTTCTGTTCGTCGTTAATTTTTGAACATGTTCAAAATTTCTCAGCGAATAAAATTTTCGTCCATCATTCGTAAGTATTCGTTATAATGCGTTAATCATTCGGTATGCATTAGTTATATGTTCGTCGACGTTCGCAAGGGACAAGAATGTGACCTACTCTTATGCATAGTGCACAACGTATTTGCATTCCAGGCGACTGAAAGCGCACCTTTGCGATATTTTACTTACTGGTGCGACCTGTAACGAATAGCGACGATGCGTAAATAATTCAATCGGCGAATAAAAACGAATTATTGCGATAGGTTGACGATACGAAACGAACAGAAAACGTTTAAGTAATAATCATTACGAAGGGTTACCACTGCATACGAATAGCAACGAAAGCTTTTCGAAACATCTTACAAATTTATTTATTTTTATCGTGAAAAGGGAATTATTCTGGAAATTACTTGTTCAAATGGAAGATACACAACGTCTGGTTCTTTAGTGTACGACTGCAATAGCCTATTAGAAAGTGCTACGGCAACAACTCAACATCTATCAGTATATCAGACGCCGTATCAGATGGAGAAGAGAAGCCAGAGCAGGTCGTATCTTGAGAAGATCATGGCTGCATTACGACATGTGGCGCCAATTTGGAATTGATGATCAACTCATGGTTGAGCTCAGGAGAGAAAATCCTAGAACCTTCAAGAAATTGGACTTTTTGGCTGCATATCACTGCTTCTGAACTCCCCCCCCCCCCAAAAAAAAAAATAAAGAAAATTGATAAAGAATACTAAACCCCCAAAACAATTCAATCTTAATGAAAATTCTGTTTTCTGAGTGGCCTTGACCTTTAAGAGATTAATAAGAATTTCACATGTTTGTTAATTTCTTTTTCATATTAATAACCTGAAACGACAAGTTCATATCTATAACCTTGACCTTTAATCGTGTGTCGTGTGTCTCTTTTCCGTCTCGTGCTGTACTCGTCTTTTGTGTTTTTGCATCGGGTGTTTTGGTGTTTTACTGTTGATGCTGCAACGGGGTCTTGTTGGAGATCTCCTCCCTTCTTTTTGTGAAAAACAAATCATGTAAGTAACCCCAACATTCGTCAGATTGACATATATAAAGATTGATACATTGACAAACATTGATCATATAAAAATAAAATGTTAAAGAACATTAATGTTTGTAACACTTGATATATTATTTGCAGTACTGTTAAACGTTTGACATTTATCAAATTATGACAATCGTCCATCTTTAATCATGTATACTGACTGGAGGTGTCTGGGTATTTATCCCGTATCATCCATACACAGCAGCTAGGTATAACTTTGCTATTCCCAGCGCCTAATCTGCCATGGTGCCAAAGGATAAACTGGCAGAATGCCTAAATCCTCGGTTTATATCATCGTCTGCCTCAAAGACAAGCGCATCCTCTCTATATCTTTGACTTATTGCAAGGACTGCCTCATCCAGAATTAGGATGCCAAAATCCTATGATTCATGAGAAGTTCAAGCGACCAAAGCAAGATGGCGGTGCTGCTGGAAAAGGAAAATGTACGAGAAAAGATTTATATGGCGTTGTTGATAAGTTAAATGTTTTCCATACTGGCCTAGTTATTGCGCCTTGGTCTGTCGTATTAGCCTTCGACTTTCACTCGGGTCAATTAAGAAATGACTGCCCTACTTTTGGTGTTCATGACTGTATAATTCTGGTTGGTCACATATAAATTCCGTGAATTGCCAAGCAATACTTATATTACATTTGTACTGAAAGTAAGAAACCCTTACTTGCGTGAACATCGCGTATACTGTGTTTAACAACGTCAAAAGTATTCTGAGTTGGTAAATTCCCCCAACTTCAAAACATGCGCGTGACGTCGCACATAGGCAAGCCAAGTTAATGGAATATAATTTTAGTTGCCTGATGGGTGTTCATATTAGGACATATCTCAGCACAACAACTAGGATAGTATGGAAAACACGTCGAATTAATAACGCTATAATACAGGTCAAATCCAAATACGGGTCGTGTTGCTCAATTTCGTGTGAAGTTGTGTGCTCTTGAAACTTTCTATACAAATGCTTGTATCATCATCTCTAGACATGTGTACGTAATACCTTACTCCCCCTTGTCGGATGATAAATATAAAACTGCGTCTGCGGTGAGTGTCGTAGTGGAGAGTATATACGACAAGATCAGAGGCCATATTATATCATACTTACATAGAAGCAATTTTGGGACTAAAATCATTCAATGACAAATATGGATAATGACCATATCCCTGTATACAGCAAAAAAACGATCATTCAGAAAGTCAGAAACGAAACCGAAGGCATACAAAATCAGGATAAAACAGGAACCAAAGCAAATAAACAAAAACCTCTACCACACGAAAAGAAGCGAACACCCGATATGGGAGTGAGACCAGGTGCCCAGGAAGAGTAAGCATCTCCTGTCACATCCGGTTACTTCCATTTCGGAAGACATTGAGTACAATCTTTGGTTGGATGGTTCAAATGGTCTATGACAGAATATCATCCACCATTCTGAAGAGTGGGTCATCAAAGTGTATGACGAGTTCCCCATTTCGACCGCAGAACTTCCTCAGTGACGATGACAAATATGGATAATGACCATATCCCTTTATACAGCACAAAATCGATAATTCAGAAACCGAAGGCATACAAAATCAGGATAAAACAGGAACCAAAGAAAACAATCATAAAAATCCACCATACGAAAAGAAGCGAACTCCCGATAAGGGAGTGAGATGTTAGTCGCTCACACAACATATCCCTGACATATCCCTGACTGAGAAGCTTATCTGAAAGACGCCTAGCTCTCAGAACAAAATCCGTATATATGGTACTTGCTCTGGCATAGCGTATCAACTGAGATACGAACACGCCATAAGCAGGCGATGACGGGATGTTAATACTCAGAAAAGGAAAGTTTGTAATGCTGAAATTGAAGTCGTCACGTTTGTCATAGAGTGAGGTGTTCATGTGACCATCAGTGTCGTAGGACAACATTATGTCCAAATAGGATGCTGCATTATCTGTAGTTTCTTTGACTTCAATCTTCGAAGGATAGATACTGCTCAGATAATCCGCGAATTTTGGATTATTGATGGACAACACAACGTCTATGTATCTGTAAGTGAAATAGAAGTAAGAAGCTAAGTATCTTTTCCCTTCAGAGACCAAAGATTGAATTAATTCAGCTTCGTACGAGTAAAGGAAAATGTCGGCAAGGAGAAGGGCGCAATTAGTCCCCATTGGAATTGGAAACACATTAACAAGCACTTACATTGCTAGTAATTTATACGAATTGTTGGCCTGGTAAGTCTCCACTACGACACCCGCCGGAGACGCAGACATGGTCGACATTGTACTTTCTATATAGACCTCACCAAAGACAGTGCATGTATTTCATATATTGTTTTCAATTTCGTGCACGAACATCGACGGCGGGTGAGGCTAGCTAACAGGGGATGCTTACTCCTCCAAGGCAACTGGTCCCACCTCTAGCTTGCTAGGGATCTGTCGATGTTCAATTTAGTGCTCTATTGTGTGTGTGCTGTTCAGATTATCGTCAGGATTTTGTGTATGACATCCGACAAGGGGGGAGTAAGGTATTACGTACACTTAAATATGCCAGGCAAATCATTGACCCTTTGATCAATAACTTTATTTCATTTCTTCTTACTTTTAAAGGATTTACAAGAGACTTTTATGAGTCAGCAAGACTTGTTTGGGACAACTCAGTCAGATGCTGTTAGAACTGCAGACAAGTCAGATGACATACTTAAGTATTTGAAATGGTTGAACAGTGCCACTTTATTCACTCTTACTTTTGATGTTTTTTTTTTTTCATTCATCTATTCATATAATACATGTGTCATCATTTTGAAAGAAAAAGTACATCGATACCATGCCTTCTTACTACTTGAATTTACTGTCAATCATTTCAGTTTCTAAATTAGAACATGTTCTAGCTGAACTTAGAGAACTGAGAGAAGAAATAAGGTCAAAAATAACACTTCCAATTGCAAGGTAAGTATAGACTGTTTACAGCTGTAAACTGCTGTTTTTTAAACTTCAGACACAAATATCTGAATGCCAATCATAGTTGAAGTGAATAACTGATTCTGAGGGCATAAAAAATTCCTGTATTATTGAAAGAAATTTGCAATACAAATACAATATTTGCATTTTCAATTTGGTTTAACTTACCATACCTTGGCTGGAAGTAAAATCTGACAAGTTTAAAATTTTGTTTTCTATTTTACATTATGACAATTATCTTCAGTCAATGATGTCACAGTATCACTAACATAACGGTCCTTTTAACTCATAAATTTTACATTTAGTTTTTAATATTGTATTTGTATTGGTGTACTATACTCATATCTATTCCACTTTCTTATTCATATATTACTTGTTTCGATTTCTTGACATATTGTACACGTCAATATTTTTAGTTCAAAATGTACGAGTTCATTACTGTACACGTCATGAATAACAATTGATTTATATTCTCACTCTCCATTTTAGTTTTTACGTTATTTTCATAAGTTGTTGTAAATATTCATGTTTAGTCAGATATAGCGATTTTCTTGTGAACTTGTCTTTTATGGAGTGGGCACTTAAAATGCTGGTATATTTAGCCCAATCCAACATTTCTTATCATAACCTAAAAAAGCATATTTATCTACAACGTAGACATTCTGTTGCGTTGCACCATGTCCCTATAACGCGCCTCTTCCTCCCTTCCGTTCATTTTAGGCGCCAGTGGGATTCTTGTTACAAAAGACAACTTTAATAACAAAACTTAATTCGTTAATTCTATTCTTTCATTTTTCGTCTGTGAAGCATAGCGACACTTAGGGATCACTTTGTCCGTTGTCCCTCTCTCTGTCACATCCTATATAAGAGTGATTCCTACGTGTCGCAATATTCTCCTGAACAACAGCCGAAACTTCATAATAAATGAATAAATACATAAATAAAGTTGATGGTGACGCGGTTAGCGCTCACATTTAATTCATATTTCATCCAATTTTACATCATCAAAATCAAAAACTTCAAATAAATTCAAATCATCTCATCAAATCAGATCACAACGTAATAATCAAATCAAAACATTTCATCATAAGATGATCAGAGTGTTCATCAAAAATAATACTTGATACTGATTGACATATAATGTCAATAATAATCAAAACATCATTTCATTTATATACATAATTCACAACATACCAAAAAATTTCCTAGGAAAAAATCTGAAAGGCAGGCATAGAAACGAAGCCCCCAGTCCCTAACTTCTCAAAAATTTAAATAAAAAATTTTTCACCAAAAGAAAATTTAGATGTTGATGGTTGAGCGCTAACTCGTCGAATGGCCGAACACTCACTTTCTACCCACAATGCCCAACAAAAAAGGCGCGAAAAAGCGCCACCTTCAGTTTCTCTAACCAGGAGAAAATAATTCATTTCTAATTCACCCAAGTTCAAACGAAATGAATTACATTTCTCCTGAAGAACAACCGAAACTTCATAATAAATGAATAAATACATAAATTAAGTGGATGGTGACGCGGTTAGCGCTCACATATCGAAAGAACGGGGAAATTAAATTATAGACCTAAATTTTGACTGACAGAAAGTCTTTCTTGTAAATTATCTTTAATGTATCCGTCTTTTGCTGTCTCCGACTTCCACCGACCATGACGCTTAAAAAGCCTATCAGGAATGCCAAAATTAGCGGCTGCAGAGGCACCACCGGATCTCAAGCTATGTAAACCAAAACTTTTAATATCATGAACAAATGGGGAAAAAGAAGAAATGAATATTTCTCGCGTTCTTGTGTAAGACATAGGCTTGTTTTCATTTCTAAATTTGTAAAAATCTGAACATTAGGTAAGATTTCTAAATAAATATGTATCAGAAAATTCTAAATTAGCATATGAAAATAATTTCTCTAAATTCATAACAGGGCAAAGCTTTGTACCAGTTCTGGATATAACTAACCAGTTACCATCTCTATAAATGTCAGTCTTACTTTTTTCAATGAAAATAGACATATGCGTAGTGAAGAAAGATATATCACAAATCTTTAAACTTAGCAGCTCAGACACACAGAGAAATCCCGAATACGATAGAAGACATGCGCAGATGGTTCTCTGGTTGTGCAAATTCCCTTCTTGAAATGTGGCATCATACATTTTGTCGATGAGATCCGGAGTTATCGGCTCTTTTTTCTGCACACTATGCGACAAACGCCTTTTGGCACCTTCCAACACATTTTTAACGAGATCGGAATCCGTCGGAGACTTCACACTTATCACAGAATGAGCCCACTTTATGCCGTAAAAAGCTTGAATGACGGGACTGGGAGACTTCGACTGCTGTACAAGGCACGATAAATATATGGCAACATGAAGCGATCTAGCCGGCAAACATTCTTGAATACTGTTCTGTATAGCCCATTTTTTCCATCTCATAAATGATGAGTAATAACCCTTCACGGTAGAAGTTGATCGACATTCAGATACAAGGCTAGCAACCAAACCCATTTTGCCGGCTAAACCCTCAGGAAGCTCAGATATGTCATCGTTATAGGCTTGCAAAAATAAATGTATAATAATAATGATATTAATAAGATAATCAGAATGAAATAATCATATCTAAGAGAAGTCAAATCTTATAGCTAACATCCTAAAAGGAAGATCAATTCTTCCAAACAAACTACCACTTTTTCCAGGCAAGAAAAAGTCTTTTTCAGTAGGCAGCTCCACGTGAGCTAATGCTTCTGTAATGAACCCACTGTCAGCACAGATCAAAGGCCAGAAGCTGGCCGACGGCCAATAAGGCAAAATCACTGATCCGTAGGCCTGGCATTGCCTCATATACAAAATAACCTTCGGTATCATACAAACAGGTGGTACAAACCAACCATTAATGCCGTGCCAGTTAACAGTGAAAGCATCGGTGCCAGCAGCCCCTGGGGTCCAAAACCTGGAATAAAATACTCTTAGTTTGCTGTTATAGTTAGAAGCGAACAAATCAATTTCATGAGGCCCCCAAATAGAGTCTATATATTCAAAAATACTATCAGCTACAGCCCAATCATCGTGATCTACTAATCTGCTGATCTCATCAGCAATAACATTCTCAGAGCGTGGAACCCACTCAGTATGTAAAGAAATACTGTTAGTCAAACACATATCAAAAATACTTATAGCAATATTTTGCAATTCTGTTTTCATGCTACCTTTCTCTACAATAGATACTACGTTTTTATTATCAGAAAACCGTTTAATTGTCTTTCCTTCTAAAAAAGGTAATAAAGAAACAAAAACTCTATGAACAGCAACAAGCTCTCTCCATGTAGAGCTCTTACAACTCTCCTCTTCATCCCACATTCCATGGGAAATGTTCATCGGATTGTCAACTGTGTACGCATCAAATCCTGTTCCGCTAGCGTCACTGTAAACGACTGTATGCACTGAATGATCTACTATAAAATTTCTTTTAATGACTTTGTCAAGATTAGTCTTCCAAAACTCTATTTGTTTCATACTCTCTTTGCTTAAAGCAATAGATTCATTCCATGAAACAGCTTGAAGAACGTCAAAACTTAAATATTTGGTCATAATGTACACAACATTACCTGTAACAAAAGATATGGAAATTATCTGACCTACTAAACTAGCGACTAATCGAACATGCACCATATCAGATTTCTGCAATGAAGCGTGAATTTGAACTATTGTTTGTCTGATCTTGTGAAGCCTTCTGTCTGGTATACTAGTAATACCTGTTGAAAGATTTAAGTGATAACCTAAAAATATTGCTTCAGAACTAGGATTCCACATCGACTTTTCGACTTTAGGAACAAAACCACTTCTAATTAGATCGTGTTTAATTTCCATAGCGACCTGGAGACATTTATCATAAGAAGAATGACGACCGAACCAATCGTCCAAGTACATGAGTACCTGCTTTCCCTCTGATCTCCACTTTTTAATCAGAGGACGAGTTAGTTTAGTGAAAATGTAAGCAGCTGAGCTGAGACCGAAAGGTAGAACCTGAAATCGAAAAAATCGGACATTGTCCCCAAATCGCCATGAAAATCCTAAATATTGCGTATGTGGCTCAAAAATACTAATGTGATGGTAAGCTGAAGTCAAATCAAATTTGAAACAAAAATCCCCTTGCTTCAAAAAGTACAGAGCAGTTCTAATATCCTCAAATTTAATAGAACTTTTCCATAGATGTTTATTCACATGTCTTAGATCTAGGATTAAACGTTTCTTTTCGTTACTTTGAACTGAAACGGTAAGGGGATTCACAACAGTTGGTCTACTCGAACACTCAGTAACAAGACCCCTGACTAGTAGATCATGGATGGCTGATTCAACAAATTCGCCATGGTTGAGTGATGACCTGTTATTTGGTAAGAAAACTGATGGAGGGGTCGAGTAAAAAGGTATTTTGTAACCGTTCTTAATAACATTTAGAATAAAAGGGTATGCATTAATTTCTTTCCAAAAATCATAGCTATCTAAAAGCCTTCCTTTGACAATGATATCAGCAGTGCCTTGTTCATATTCATAATAATTCTGTGTCAAATGATTATCAACAACTTCATGAAAAGTACAAATAGCATACTCATCTTTTACACAATTAGTCAGACTTGGGCTTTGTTGCTGTGGCGGAGCCGCTTGAAGACTTGGCGCTGAAGTTGAAAGGACATTCGTTTCGCCAGTGACTGAATGACCCGCATGCGAAGCAGGCACCGAAACCTCCGTTTCTGCCGGTCCCTCGTGAGGCCGCCTGAGCGGATCCAAAACGCTGTGATGAGAGAAACTGGGGGGCACGAAAAAGCTGCATACCAGGAGAAGGAGCGGTAGCACTAGTAGCTGCATTTGATGATTTACTTTGTTTCTGCTTTGCGAGCTTTCTTTTCTTCAAAGCACGATTCTCGGCCCTATTTATGCGACTCTCGTCCTCAGAATCACTTGCTACTGGATTTGATTCGTAATTACGTACTGTATCCCAGCCCCCTTCACTGGTATCGGCTATTTTAATCAGTTTATTGCGTCGCTTCACTTTGTCAGACAAAGAAGAAATAACTTCTTTGTCGTAGTCTTATTATTGTCTATAGCCCAGGTTATTTGCGTCAATTCTTCCGCTACCTCGGAATTGAAAACAAATTGAATACGATGGCCCTCTGAACGCCACTTCACTAGAGCGTCAGATTTTAACTTCTTAACTTGCGCGGACGAACCGTGTACCTCTTGTTTAAGTTCTGAAAGTTCAGAAGTCACCTGTGATTTCAATTCATTTATACTCAGGGCCTGAGACTGCACAGTTTCTAGTATTTGGCGGAGAGAAACGTCTGACTCGGAATCCATGGAAGCGAATAGAGGAAAACATTTAGATGTTGATGGCCGAACACTCACTTTCTACCCACAATGCCCAACAAAAAAGGCGCGAAAAAGCGCCACCTTCAGTTTCTCTAACCAGGAGAAAATAATTCATTTCTAATTCAACCAAGTTCAAACGAAATGAATTACATTGTTTCGCATCAGACACATGCATTCCTTGGAATGTTTTGTTTTTATCCCTCTCATTTCTAATTGGTCGATGTGTGAAATTGTAACGTAGTTTCCTTTTATTAATGCTAGATGTATCACTAATGATCGAACATGCAATGATATTAATGCTGGATTTAAATGATTAGATGTATCCAACGAATCACGTATATAATAATTACTAATAATGAGTAAGAGCGAGATACAGATAGCACAAAATAAAGAACGATATATACAGATAAAAGATGGCAGATGATCAATATTTATACACAAGCTAAGGCACGGTGCATTTGATATTCGGGGGGGGGGGGGGCTTGGGTTTCTTGTTGGAGCAAGATTATTTTTTTCGCCCCAGACCGGGGCAAAATTATTTTTTTCTTGCAAAGTTTGAGCAAGGATTTTTTTTATAACAATTGATGTGTATATTACATCAATAACATTTTTTTAAACAATTGATGTGTATATTACATCAATATCAAAGTCATTTATTTTATAACATTACATCAATATCAATAAGGAATTTTTTTTATAACAATTGATGTGTATATTACATCATTTTTCTTTTCATGCCTAAGAACTGTAACTCGTACGTTTTGGTGTCGATATATTCTTTGTCGTTGTAGGCCATTCCCATGCGAGTCCATTATCATTTCTACTGTTTGGGGTTTCCTTTCTTTATTTCTGTTAGATTCTACGTCACTATTCTCTGATAATTTATTTACACGCAGCAACTAAAACAATTATGTTGAAAGCTCCAAATTTAAAAAGGAAGAGAAAGAAATGGATGTCAGGTGATTGTCATCTACTACGAAAAGAAGTAAGAAGCTTAGGTAGGAAACTTATGAAAGAACCAAAGAATGCAAATTTACGAAATTCTTTAAATTAAAGAAAAACCTTCGGAGGAAATTGTTCAGTGAATTGTGTCAAAAGATAAATGACATTTCCCCTAGGGATTCAAAGAACTTTTGGAAAGATATTGATCAGTGTAAACAAAAAACCCTGAAGATGTTTCCAAATCATTGGGAATCTCAGATTTTGTAAAACATTACAAAAACTTGCTTAATAAGGAAGATAACTCTTATAATCAATATGATGAAGGAGTCGAAAAATTATTTGCAGATAGCGCAAAGCCTTTGGATTTTGCCTTTACTTGTAAAGAAAGCAAGGAGAGTATTTCTCTTCTAAAATGTAAGAAAAATGCTGGCCCAGATTTCATTCTCAATGAATTTATTAAAGCTGGATCATCTATTCTTATTACCACTATTGTTAAACTTTTTAATAAAGTACTAAATGAAGGAAAAATGCATGAAAACTGGAATTTATCATTTAAATCCAAACTTTATAAAGCAGGTGATCCTTGTAATACAAACAATTATAGAGGTTTTAGTGTATCAAGTTGCTTAGGAAAACTCTTTAATAGTGTTCTACAGAAGCGCTCAAACAAATTTATTGAAAATAATAATAAGATAAGTACTCATCATACTGGATCCAGAAAAAATCATAGAACATCAAATAACATCTTCATTTTAAAGACTCTTGTTAATAAGTATTTGTCTTCAAAGCGCAAATTGATTGTGTGCAACGTAGATTTTAAAGTAGCATATGATTATGTTTGGAGATCAGCTATGATATTGAAAGTTTTGAGAAAGGGACTAGGGGGGAACGTTACAAGACTTATACAGAACATGTATTCTACTTCAAAATGTGCCTGTAAAGACTCCTCATTTCACAGTGAAACATTCATAACAAATATTTGTTTAAAACAAGGGGATAACTTGAGCCCTCTTCTCTTCAACATTTTTATTGATGACTTTTCTGATTATTTAGATCACTCAAATACAGATCCTACTTTATTAAATATATCACAAATAAATCATTTATTTTTTGCTGACGACCTAGTCATGATATCTGAGTCATCTGCTGGTCTTCAAGAGTGTCTCGATGGATTGCAGAAATACTGTCAACAATGGAATGACAAATCCATTGAAGCTTGATATTAATTGAAATAAAACTAAGATCATGGTATCTAGTAAAGGAAGAAATAACATTTCTCAGGACTTCTTTTTTGGCCATGATATAGTTAAGATAACAGATAAGTACAAATATTTAGGATAAATATTTGTACCAAATGGAAATTTTAAATACTCCACATCAAGCCTTGAAGAGAAAGCAAGACAAGCATATTATTCTTTTAAATAAAAAATTCCTTGTAATACAAATTTCGCAGTAGAAGTATGGCTAAAACTTTACCAGTCCTTGATAATGCCTATTCTTACTTACTCTTCAGAAATATGGTTAGCAGATTTTAAAATAGACATTAGTAATACTAGTATAAGTAAAATTCCTATATAAAAAAATCAAAATATGATTTTAAAAGATATTCTTGGGGTGCACAGAAAAGCTTCCAATGTTGCTGTGTTAGTTGAATTAGGAATATATCCATTATGTATTAGAATGTATGAACTTATGTTTAAATATTATTCAAGATTACAGGATGTTGACAATTCTCTTAATAATGAAATCTTAAAAGAAGCCCCAAATACAGAGAAAGTATGTCCTTTACATGGAACCAAAAGTTCTAATTTATCATGGACTCTTGTGAGGAAAATGCAAGACGTTGGGCAAAGAAAGAGGATGTACAGCTCGACACCCTTTCCGAGTGGATAAAATCTATCAGAGGGTTACTTTTATCTAGAATTAACCGAATAAAATCAACTGTGAACACCAGATTCGAGTCTATATTTAAAAACCCGGATGTTATCACAGAGCTTGCCTACCTCCAAGAACATAATGTCATCACACAAGCGGACAAAGCCTCAAATAATTACACATTTACTTGCAAAAAGTACTATTTCGACAGTCTAGTTAAAGAGTTGGGTTTAAATTCGACACCTGGAAATCCCACTTACACCCCAACACACCTTTCTGCCTCTGAAATAATAGATAACAACAAATCAGCTCTTGCTTCCTTTGGCTTCCACACTAACGATTTAGATTTACCATACTTATACTGAATACCTAAAATGCATAAGAATCCGTACAAACAACGTTTCATCGCTGGTTCCTCAAAATGGTCAACCAAATCTGTATCGATCTTACTCACCAAAGTTTTATCTGAAATTAAATCTGGGCTTCAAAAATATTGTTCGACAGTATATTCTCGCAGTGGTATCAACCAGATGTGGATTTTAAAGAATTCGAAGGAACTTTTAGAACATCTGAAATCCACTCATTTTAGTAGAGTCAATTCGATCAAAGCCTTTGATTTTTCGACACTTTACACTACATTTTCACATTCTAAATTGAAAGAAAGAACGGTAATCGCAAATACAAATTTATTGTTGTGAACTATAACAAAACCTACTTTGTAAAAGAAAAGTCCGATTCTTAAAATAAGTACACTGAAACATATATTATTATGATGTTGAACTTTTTGATCGAAAACATTTTTGTGGTGTTTGGAGGAAAGGTCTTCCAGCAAATTGTCGGAATTCCAATGGGGACTAATTGTGCCCCACTCCTTGCCGACATTTTCCTTTACTTGTACGAAGCTGAATTCATTCAATCTTTGGTCTCTGATGGGAAAAGATACTTACCTTCTGACTTCCAACTTCACTTACAGATACATAGACGATGTGTTGTCCATCAATAATCCAAAATTCGCGGATTACCTTAGCAGTATCTATCCTTCGGAGATTGAAGTCAAAGAAACTACAGAGACAAATAATTCAGCATCCTATTTTGACATAATGTTGTCCTACGACACTGATGGTCACATGAACACCTCACTCTATTGCAAACGTGACGACTTCAATTTCAGCATTACAAACTTTCCTTTTCTGAGTAGCAACATCCCTTCATCGCCAGCTTATGGCGTGTTCATATCTCAGTTGATCCGCTATGCCAGAGCAAGTACCAAATATACGGATTATGCTCTGAGAGCTAGGCGTCTTGCAGATAAGCTTCTCAGTCAGGGATATGTTTGTGACCGACTTACATCGTCACTGAAGAAGTTCTACGGTCGATATGTGGAACTCGTCATGCACTATGATGTCCCACTCTCTCTTAATGGTGGATGATATTCTGTCATAGACCATTTGAACCATCCGACCAAAGATTGTACTCAATGTCTTCCGAAATGGAAGTAACCGGATGTGACAGTTCTACCGAATTGAAGCGGCGGGTGTTGCAATATAGCAGGAGATGCTTACTCTTCCTGGACACCTGGTCTTACTCCCATATCGGGAGATCGCTTCTTTTCATATGGTGGAGGTTTTGTTTGTTTGCTTTGGTTCCTGTTTTATCCTGATTTTGTATGCCTTCGGTTTATGATTTTCTGAATTATCGATTTTGTGCTGTATACAGGGATATGGTCATTATCCATATTTGTCATTTCATTGAAGATGAAAAATTGTCTCAAAAAGGGAATTGCCCTAGCATTAGGAAATCTTTGGATAATATAAAAACTTTAATTAGACTCGAATCTGTGAGTGTATCCTATGAAAATATTCAAATCAACTCAGAAAATTCTTTGAAAAATCCATTTTTTTATCAACTTCATTATACTTAACATTTAGAGGGTAAATTATTATTTTTTAGCAAAATTTACAATTTTTAATTTAAAATACAAGAATACTTAACATATCCATTACAGAAAACCTTAAGACCACAACTTTCAAAACTACGAATAAGTGCACACCCTTTGAATATTGAAGTTGTTAGATATTGTCAACCTCCGATTCCTCGTTCAAATAGATATTGCAAGTTCTGTATTAATGAAAGTGAAGATGAAAAGTTAAAGAAGATCCTGACGATAATCACAACAGCACTCACAATAGAGCAATATGTTGAGCATCGACGTACCCCTTAGTAAGCTAGAGGTGGGATCATGTGCCCGGGAGGACTAAGCATCCCCTGTTGGCTAGCCGCATCCGCCGTCGATGTTAATGCACGATGAAGAACACAGTATATAAAATGCATGCACTGTCTGACGTTATGTCTATATAGAAAGTCCTATGGCGACCATGTCAGGGAAATATATTCAAAACACTTACTGTCAAACCCTTCGCGGGGAACTTTTTTACGAGCTCCACATGGTAAAGGGCATAAGTGTGACACAAATGAGTTAAAGAAGATCCTGCTGATAATCTAACAGCACTCACAATAGAGCACTATGTTGAGCATCGACGGACCCCTAGTAAGCTAGAGGTGGGATCAGGTGCCATGAAGAGCATTTTCTGTTAAACTGTAACTTATTCAAGGCATTAGAGATAAATTTGAAGAATCATTGGGTCATTTTGACATTTTAAATATTGAAGATGTTATAAATACTGTGAATTATCAATTGACCAAATATTTGTGCAAATATTTAGATGAATGTTTTAAGATAAGAAAAGAAAATATTTTATATCATTGAATGTTAATTTGTGTATGATGTACGCCTCATGTCATGGTATTTCATCAATAAAGAATTGGTATAATAAGAATGTCAATAGAGATTCTTTATATTTTCTTAACTACTCTAATCATTACTTTATTTTTACATAAAACTTGCATTCACTACTAAACTGAAAGAGATGACAGATTTTTACAATATCTGATATATAATTTTCATTAAACAAAATGTTTATAAGGTCATGTAACATGAAAGAGGATCTGAGGGGAGGGTCTTCTAGACAAATTTTTACAAAAATCTCAACAGCACTCACAATAAAGCACCAAACTGAGCATCGACGGACCCCTAGCAAGCTCGAGGTGGGACCAGGTGCCCGGGAGGAGTAAGCATCCCCTGTTGGCTAGCCGCACCCGCCGTCGATGTTCATGCAAGAAAATGAAAGGAATATATAAAATACATGCACTGTCTGAGGCCACGTCTATATAGAAAGTGCTATGGCGACAATGTCAGGGAAAATATTCAAAACACTTACTGTCATACCCCTCGCGGGGATCTTTTTTACGAGCTCCACACGGCAAAAGGCATAAGTGTGACACAAATGAGTTAAAGAGGATCCTGACAAAAATCTCAACAGCACTCACAATAAAGCACCAAATTGAGCATCGACGGACCCCTAGCAAGCTAGAGGTGGGACCAGGTGCCCGGGAGGAGTAAGCATCCCCTGTTGGCTAGCCGCACCCGCCGTCGATGTTCACGAACGAAAATGAAAAGAAAATATAAAATGCATGCACTGTCTGAGGCCACGTCTATATTGAAAGTGCTATAGCGACAATGTCAGGGAAAGATATTCAAAACACTAACTGTCAAACCCCTCTTGGGGAACTTTTTTACGAGCTCCACACGGCAAACATCATAAGTGTGACACAAATGAGTTAAAGAAGATCCTGACGATAATCTCAACAGCACTCACACGAATGAAATTCATTTTAGCAGAAAATTCAAAATAAAGGTTCTGAAGCGAGAGGAAAAATCAAAACGTTTGAACGTTTTTATGGGAAAAGCTCGCTATGACGTCAAGAAACAATAAGGTATCCATGACGTCACAAAGCTACATATCTACGGCTGCAGACGGGTAACATAGTCTCATAATTACGGCCAAACACCCAATGAGATTCTTAATAATTTATTTGCAGTGTGAAAGATACTAATAATACGGACGTGTTCCAACTCTATGTCTTCATGGAGAAAATTCCAAACCATTTTTTCCTGCACCAGACACGTTTTTCGAATATTAAATTCTCATTAGTGATGCTTCCAGCGGAGCCACCACTAGTTACTGTTTTTAACCTCTCGAACTTCATAAAGATATTACAATAGACGCTCTAACACGAATGCGGTGTATTCGTATAGCGACAATTCGTTACATTACCCACGCCTCTATTATTTATGCGTCCTCGCATGTCATAAAAGATTATTAATAAGACAACAAACATAAGGTGTGATCAAGTCTGAAGGATAAATCAGTTTCAACACAATATACACGTATGTGCAAATTATCTGTCTTGATGTTGCACGCACGAAAGGCAATGAATTAAAGAATATAATGGCGTGTATCAACTCTTTTTCTAATAAACGAAACATACGTTATAGTGATGCATACATCGGATAATTGAAAATCAACAGCATGTCATGTAGAGCTGCAACGAGTCGGGAACTTCTCAATTCGGTTCGATTTCGATTTTTAGGTCTCGATTCGATTTTTTTTCGGTTCGAGTTATTTACGCTTTTACGCTAGAATTTTCTCTGGAAATTTGGTTTTTTAGCTTAAATTTGAAAATTTAATTGGGAATCTTATCTCAGTCAAAACATAATGTTCAAGTGAAGGTACTGTATTGTATACATTTGTATATGTTTTATGTATAATGGGGAAATATTTTTCACCCCCCCCCCCCCGTCCACAGATTTCAAATTGGGGTTGCACTCGTCGAAATGCGGCAAAAGTCGCCGGCTCGAATTTCCCCTGATCCTTTATTTTCTGTTTGAATTGCTGAAATATCTGGAAACTTACCAGATTGGTCTTCTGATAAAAACTACTGCCACCTTAATTTAGATTACAAAGATAATGATGATGAGAAGTGCAGGCATTCCACAAATTCAGTGCATAAAGAAATTGGCATATGCAACTTAGAGACTTCTATAGGTTTTTTGTCACTCTGTTCTCGTACTTTCGCTTCCAGTATGTTTTCCGAGCTCAATGGAGAACTAAGGACGACGAAGCCCGGCGCATTATAGTATGAAAAGGGCATTCGAAGGTCCCCTCATCCTCTACTTCTAGTGCTGTATTGGGGACGATAGATTTTTCCCCTACAAAACTTGTGACACACACTATAAGGATTATTTTTTTAATTTTCGTCCATGAAAATCAGCGCCATTTGTATTGCAGAATCTTTGAGTTCTGCAGAAATGGGAACCGACTCTCACAATATTTTGAATCAGATTTTACAGATGCGGATGGTCGGTTTTTTTTTTAATAATATTTGTATTTAAATTTTGAAATATTTGGACTCCTTCCTGTTATGTGTTGTCTTTGATGTTTCCGTGCGTCTGTTTCGATTATTTTGTATCATGTTCTAGCATTCTTGTGCGGTTCGTAGTTTTGTCTGATGTCAATCTTAGTCAGTTTCTTGTGGGTTTGTTTCGCTGGGTGTCTGCAGGGTTGTCATGCTGGAGATCCTTCCCTTTTCCAAAGAACATTTAACTGTTAGGTATTGCCTTATTTAATAAGCAGGCCTTTAAGGTAACATTATTTATTATATAATATTAGATTAATTATTTTGTCAATAATGAAATATATGTTCTATAGCACCAATTTTTTTAGCCCACTACCGGCCTTATAGGGGACTTATAGTTTCCAACCCGTCTGTCCGTCACACTTAAGTTTTTCAGACTTTTTTTCGCTGTCGTTGCAGATATTGAACTCATTTTTGGTATGTGAGATTTCTGTTATCAAAATTTCTTGAAATTTCTAAAAAGTGGGTCCTGTGGCATCATATCCCACCCATCCTGCTACGTCTTTCGACAGAGTAACTTTCATACTTTTTGGCATATTACATTGTTTAGATTTTAGGATCACTGATGAGGGTTAAGTACCCGAAACGTGCATGTCTGGTCCACGTTGCCAATTTATCTGTTCTTAAATGATGCTATTCAATTTGAAGACGTTTAAATTTATACCACTTGGCGAGTGTCACTGCTGGTGGACCAGGAGTCCCCGAGGGCAAATGTAGCCAAGTTCGATCAATTTCGGTTGATCGTTTCTTCAACGCATTCTAAATTTCTGTTATCAAAATTTTTTGAAATTTCTAAAAAGTGGGTCCTGTGGCATCATATCCCACCCATCCTGCTACGTCTTTCGGTACGCTTTTCGACATAGTAACTTTCATACTTTTTGGCATATTACATTGTTTAGATTTTAGGAACACTGATGAGGGTTAAGTACCCGAAACGTGCATGTCTGGTCCACGTTGCCAATTAATCTGTTCTTAAATGATGCTATTCAATTGAGGACTTTAAAAATTATCTTAATGCGATAAAGATCAAGTTCGAGTTTGGTTTCATCTATTTTAACAAGAGTTATGGCCCTTGGATTTAGGAAATTTCATGAAATTCTCAGTTTTGCGGAGTTTTCTTCCAAGGTATTGGAGATATTGATATATTTTTTATACGTGAATTCATTTTAGTGTTATACAGATCAAGTTTGAGTTTGGTTCCGATTGACCTAATTTTACAAGAGTTATGACCCCTGGACTATCTAATTTCATGAAATTCTCAGTTTTCCGAACTTTTCTTGGCTTTTGTAGATATTGAAATAATTCTTTATATGTGATTATATCTTGGTATCATACAGATCAAGTTCAGTTTAATTTCGATTGACCTAATTCAGTGTTTACGCACTACATAGAAATATATTCTTAATTTCCGGCATCAAAGTTGATCTAAATTGCTCAAAGTAAGGGGTATGGAATTGAAGCGACGGGTGTTGCATGCAAGCAGTGGATACTTGGCATATGGTCATATATTGAGAGTTCGCTTCTTTTCATGAATACTTAAAGATACAGTGTCCCTGAATTTGTTTTTATTGAAAACGTCAAAATTATTCCAATGGGTCTAGCTAGAGGGAAAAGGAGCAATAAAAAGTTTTATTTGAAAATATGCAGTAACGACACTTATATTATATTATCGATTTCTTAAAATTAAATCTCCATATACCTCGATTGTAAAAACTAATACATTGTAGGTGGCGCTAGTGGGATGAATTGGAGCTGCGCATCCAAATTCAAAATGACGTTTTTAAAGGTCTGTAACTGCGCATTAATTAGATTCGTCTGAAAATATGAATTTATGCAAATGAGAATGTATACTTTCGTATGAAAATAAAGATTTTGCATTCCTAAATTTTGTAAAATTAATTATTTTTTGGGACACCGTCCCTTAACGGTATCATACTTAACAAATTCAATACTCTGTAGAAGTGTGTTACAAAATATAGCAACATTTGTACATCTGCAGAATATTAGGGAAATGTTCCAACTCTGTACCTTCATAAAGAAAATTCGAAACCAAGCACGTGTTTCGAATATTAAATTCTCATCAGCGAAGCCACCAAAATTCATTTCAGTAGCGCCCTCTTTAATGTTTTGAATTCAGATTTGTGATTTTACTTTACAGAGAGTGCGCGGCTCCAAAGGAGCTGATAAGATAAGGCGTAAAATCTGCCCTAAAAAGTCGATTTTTCAAAATTGTAATTTTGCTTAGAACTATTTATTAAACTATTGAGCATAATGGTTCACATAAATATATGCAGTTAGACTTGATAAATTTTTCTTAATATTGCCTAATTTTGGGTCTAAATAAGTTTTTTTTTACATTGAAATCAATAGAAACTGAAAAAGGTTTTATAAAGAATTGTTCCCCCCGGAGATACAGGAAGCCACTTTCACAAAAGATGTATTTTCATGATACGAATTAACTGTGAAAGTGGGGTTTTGTATCTCCGGGGGGAACACTACTCCATTTCGAAAAAACCGAAAACGCGGGTAGGGGTTTTTCAGTTTTTGTCTTTAAAGATGTAGAATTTTTTTTGTTTTGGTAAATTTCCACCTTCTTTTGAAATTGATGGTAGTATAGTAGCGATTTCGATTTTAATTCGAACAGACATTACTTAAAGTATTTAGATAATGCAAGTTTTTTATTCTACAATTGTTAAAAATTTGTTACTTTACTCACCGTGGATATACGAAGTCAGTGATAGGAGTGTATAATTGGACGATTGGTACATGTAAAATAAAGAAATGATGTAAAGATATTTTTTCTGTTGTAGTCCCGTACCCTTTCGTTAAACTTGAGGGGACTGTAGAGGACTCCGTTTCAACTGTCTGTTCGTCTCGCTATCAGTCTGTCCGTACGTGTCCGATACGTTTAACTGTGACAATAAGATTTTCCAAATTTATCTTTAGTGCCCATTACAATTACTGTCTAGCAGTGAAGCTTCAGAGTGGTGAATTAGAGATCAAGTTCGACGGAGGGTGTTGTTGACCTTCTTTTACGAGAGTTTTTTTCCTTCTATAAAGATTATTTATTCAAGGGTGTAACCATTTTAGTTTTATCTAATGTTCTTTATCGTGGGATTTCACATTAATGACTAAAATATGGTAGTTACCGGCAGCGCATGGGAAAAGTGATATTTTGAAAAAAAAAATCAGCAAAATATCTCTTTTCTTTTGCATTGTAACTAAAACTATATGGCTTCAAGCACAGATTAAGAAGGGGTACAAGACCCCCCCCCAAGATTTCTGTTTCTTTACTTTTTGCAGTTACCCTTATAAATGTTAAAATAGTGTTAAGCTTATTTTTACTAAAGTAATTGTCCTTTGCCGAATAATGCTTTTTAAAATACTTTTCCCTCTTTCTCTTAGTAGATAGTACAGATTTCAGAGTGATAATCAAAAATGGTTGTTGTTGACCTACTTTACAGAGTTATTACCCTTTAAAGAAAATTTGTTTATCCGACTTGTTCATATATTTGAATCAGTGAGATGCTTGTTGAGGAACTTGAGAGTGATAAGCTATTGTTGTAAGCAAAATTTATAAGAGTTATTGCCCTTGGAAGAAAATTTACAAAATGTTTATGTTCTCTGTTACAAAACAAATGTATCAGTTACAGAACAGTTCGAGAATTATGTTGGACTATATCTTAACACGGATTATTGCCCTTTAAAGAAAACTACTCTCTCTCTCTTACTTTTCTTTATAAGTTCTAGGTGATAAATACAAAAAAATATTATATATATATGTAGGTACTATAGATATGAAGATATCTTGCCATTATGGACTCAAATTTCGTTTGTTGATACTGATCTTTGAGACGTATAGATAAACACTAATATCGGTATTGATAGAAAAGCCTCAACTTGACACTGAAGACCCAAAGAAAAATAGTCCGATTTCTTCAAAGAATCTCTTCACATATAGGAGATAAGAAAATTTTGCTCAGAAACGTTTGATAACATGTGTTATTTATGAAGTAATGTATACAGTGATCGCTTGTAGTCTACTCTCTAACTGACCATATGGAGAAATGCGTACGTTTATATTAGTTTCAATGATTAAAATCACATGTCTTTGACATTCTAAAGGATGTAAGACATCAAAATAGAACGTCCAATTTTTTTAAGTTCGTGGTAGCGGGAAAATTCAAAGTTATCATATTCTCTACAACAGTAATGACAGATGAGTATTTTTACATTTTAAAAAAAAAAAAAATTGCCGCAAAAACATGCTTTATTCAATAAAGATATATATATACCTGGGTCAATTCTTTGTACCTACAGAAAATGGATCCACCATGGTAAGTCACAAGTTTAAATTAATGCAAACCATCGTTGTTTGTTTTTAGTTTTAGTGGTAAATGTCCCAAATGTGTGTTTTCTAACATTTTTTGGGGGGTTTTGTGATATCATTCAACTGGAAATTTCAAATTTGATAACCTGATAAAAATATCTTTGACCTACCTGAAAGTTTGATGCATCACTTTGACTGCGCAACTGTCTACAGGTGATATGAAACACCAATAGCCCCCCCCCCCAAAAAAAAAGGCGCGAATTAATATCGTACATGTTTTTTGTGATTTTTTTCATATTATTTCCTTATATAAACATGTAAGCAGATGATGCAAGAATAATCCGATATGGCTGATATATGAAAATAAGTAAAACGGACGCATTTCTCCATATGATAATAATAAGCCATATTAATTTTATGGACCTTAGACTGTATAATGAAGTATGGAAAGTAAAAGAAAATATTTTACGTGTCAGCAGCATTTAACACATGAGAAGACATTTTACGTTTTTTCACTGACTGCCCTGAATGCCTCTGGATACCTAGGAACCACAAAACAGATGCAACATGTGCACAGCAACCAACAGTACGCATACCTGCCTTACACTGACAATAGTATGCTGTGATGGGGTCATCTGAATGGTTATATTCAATCCAGACAAAGTACTTTTTGGCTGAAATGTGTCTGGATTGAATCCTAATGCGGAGTATACCATCTGCCGCCCAATGAACATCGAAAGAATAGTCCCAATCCTTGTCAAGATGCTCAGCAGTGTAGGAGACGGCCTGCTTTAACTGGTATACATCGCATGTACTCTGGCGTCAAGCGAGGAAAGTCGCATGTGTCATCAACTTGACTAATTGGCGTCCACTTTCCACGACTTGACAGAGTACCTGACTTAACACGCTCAGCTAGACGGTTCAAGCGAACAGAACTTGCGTTCAATATGTGCTCTGCTATTTTGACGTCGTCGGCTGAAGTTGTAATAAGAGGTGATCTAAAGGCATTCAGGGCAGCTGTGACTACACGGTTCAGGACTCCCATCACAGGAACAAAAGAATGGTCAATAACATTATTGAAAAATTTAAACTTTTTCACTCGGCCATGGTATGCCTCAACGACCCACCTCACCTTTGTCACTAGTCGTGAGCTGTTCGCTTCTTCCAATGTGTGCTGTGTAGAGCCCTTATTCAGAAAAGAAGGCATTCTCGATTCCAATCCTAGATCTTCAAAAACTTCAAGCACATCCCTAAACCCTCTGTCCACAACACAAACATCACCCTCGTCAAGCCAGTTTTTCAGGTCTGTATTTAATGAAATTATATGTCTTGTCATGCCGGCGTCGTTATTTTTGCCATCGCTAAAGTATGGTCCAATGCTCTCTAGAACATATCCATCTGGAAGAACAATGGACATGAACTTTAGCAATGGCCTCTTCTTCTGTCCAGAATGTGTCTTACGTGCAAATGTGTAGTCCCCATTCTTTTCTATATAATAATATGTCCCGTCCCAGACTGTCGTTAAACTGTTCTTGAAAAATACATTGGAGTATGCCGTCATGTGTGTCAATGCTGCTTGTCTAGTCATGTGCTTAAGACCAAGATGGAACGGGACAAGGATGCTATCAAGTTGAGTTGCGACAGATCTGAAGGTATTGGAAATAGACATTAACCCGTTAAAATTTGTTGGTACATTGAATAAAACAGCTATTTCTCTATTAGACAAGCCAGTTTTTAACTTTATCCAAAATATAGCAAGGACATTTATTGTTGAGCGATAAGATGTGTTTCGACAGTCAAGAAGTTTGTGCATTTCCAGAAACTGCTGTTTATTCCAACCCGTCCAAACAATAAAGTCGTCATCTGTTAGGCTGTCATCTTCAAAGTCAAGTCTGGCCGAGTTCTGTCTGGATTTGATACAAGAAATAAGTTGTTTTATTAGAGACCCAGATTTTTCCTCATCTAAAACACAACTTGATTCTCTATTGGACAAGGACATGACAACATCAGTTTTCAGACGATTAGAAGACAGGTGAGACTTACATATTCTAGTATTTTCAGCGATACAACAGTTATAATTTAACAACAGGTCAATTTTCGTAAGAGCGTTCACGGAAGTACAATCTTTGTCTACCTTTTTCCTACATACAACACATGTAGAGTGTGTTGTAGTCAATCGATAGCCATGGATATTGGCGCCAGAAGCTGATTCAGTTATGTCATCCACATTTTCAAAGCTAGAGATATCAGAGGAAGATGGACCAGAAGAGGAGATACAGGTGCTAGGTGCACCAGACGCGACGACAACGCTCCTATGTGTGTTAGATGAAGATTCAATAGTGCAAGATTCACCCATCGTAGAAAATCTTGTGCTGGTTACTCCAGCCGCAATTGCATAAGCGCTTCCTTCATCAGACTCTAAGACAGCAATTTCATGTTCACCACGCCCAGATTCAGAAACAGAGGGCAAGTCAGACACAGATTCATTACAAAGGGGCACAGCAGACCCAGAGAAAATAATACAGGGTACATCAGAAAAAGGGTCACTAGTATAGGGTACATCAGACACAGGGTCACGTCACTAAAACAGGGCACAGCAGACACAGGGTTACTAGAACATGGCACAGCAGACACAGGGTTACTAGAACAGGGCGCAGCAGACACATGGTCACTAGAACAGGGCGCAGCAGACACAGGGTTACTAGAACAGGGCGCAGCAGACACAGGGTTACTAGAACAGGGCGCATCAGACACAGGGTCACTAGAACATGGCACAGCAGACACAGGGTCACTAATATATGTATAGGGTCCAGTAGAGAGAGGGTTACCAAAACAGGACACAGCATATACAGAGTCACTAGAACATGGCAAATCAGACACAGGGTCACTAATAAAGGGCACACTAGACCCAAAGTCATTATAACAGGGCACATCAGACACAGGGTCAACAATACAGGACACAACAGACACAGGGTCATTAGTATAGGGCACATCGGACCCAGAGTTACTAGTACAGGACACACCAGACACAGGGTCACTAGTATAGGGCACATCAGATACAGAGTCACTATTACAGGGCACACTAGACACAGGGTCAACAGTACATGACACAACAAACACATGGTCATTAGTACAGGGCACATCGGACCCAGAGTTACTAGTACAGGACACACCAGACAAAGAATTATTAGTACATGGTGAACTAGACTCAGAGACAATAGTACATGGCACAGCACACACAGGGTCACTTATACTGGACCCACTAGTCTCAAATACAATAGAGCTTCGCATTTCAGACTCTGAGACAATATCAGGGCACACACTTATGCTTTCTGTACACGTTTTACTTTCACCTTCAGAATTATTGTGAACTTCTGAATAGCCTTTTTGTTTTATGGCAGACATCACTTTCTTCACACAAGCACGACACAAAACACTTGCTTCCGTCGCAAATATGCCCTCCGAAAGAAGCTGATTACGGACATCTTCATTCTGAGGTCCGGCCAATTTACGTCTGTTTCTGTAGGATTTTTCACTCCTTTTGGTGTTGAACTTGCACTTCACACATTTATCCATGATTAGATATGAATAAAAATGATAAACTAAGAAGAGAGCGATAGAGCTGTATAGATGGGTCAAATGTTTAAAGGACGGAAGGACAATAACACAACAATAGACCTTCCTATTAATTATGTAAAGTAGACAATATGAAAAATAAAGACAAAATATCTGTATAGAATCTCACTACTTAAGTGGGTGAAAATATATGTACATGTACTAAGTGCAAATATATGCTTGTCTACTTTTTTTTCAATATCAAACGGACAGACACAAAAGAAACGACGGGACCGTCCAATGAATAGGCTGGGAAAATATGAAAGATTATAACCAAAATTGACTCTTTGTCGATTTGTAGAAATAATATAAATGAAATTTTATAGTCTATTCATCATACATGTATATCAAATGTAATGAAATACTGTATTCAAAGTCGAGCAGACATAAAGTAATGTCCAATGTATTTCGTAAATAGTGAATACAGTTAAATACAGAAAAAGCTATACCTAGCTCCACCCTATTTATAGAAGGTAAATATTCAATGACAAACGGACGGACAAACAACAACAAACCGTCCTCTTATATGATATATGTAAGACAAAATGAAAAACTAAAAATATATTTCAATAAATAAGTGATATACTTTCTGTTTTAATAGTGAAAATAAATAAGTGCAAATATATGATATTACTACTTTCTATAACAAACGGACAGACACGACCGTCAAATTCATAGGTTGATATAGTATAGGCAATCTGAACAAAGATAATTAAAATTGACGCCTTGTCTATTTGTAGAAATAATATTATGGTCTATTCAATATAATTCAATCAAATATATTTGAAATAATGTATTCTAAGTCTAATGAACGTGAAGTAACGTTCAATATATATCATCTATAGTAAACAACAAGGATATATCGTATATAGTAAACAACAGGAAATAAAGTTAACAAGTTCCTCTCTATTTCCAGAAAGGAAATCTTCCAAGGACGAACAAACGGACGATTGAACAACAAAAGTTTATTATAGATCGTCCTATTTATTTATTAGATACATTAAAGACAATGAAAAAGCGCAAAATATTTGGATAGATAAAATAAAACGTGTATGCTTTCTTTTACGACGGGGAAAAAAAATAAACGCAGATATAACAAAGTTTGAAACGGACAGTCACGTATCAACCGACAGGACCGTCCAACTTGTAAGTTGGTACAGTATAGGCAATTTTGAAAATAAAAATTGACGCCTTGTATATACAAGAAATAATCACTAAAATATTAAGAGTCTATTCGACGTAATTCAATGTACTATATACTGAAATACTACATTTCAAATCGAGCGAGCGGGAAGTAACGACGGGACCTCCCCAATAATTTGATAGAATAGCAATATGAAAAATGAAAATTAAGAAGACAAACTTGACCTCCCGTCTATTGATGGAAAGAAAAATGTATGATAAAAAACTGTTATCGCTATAATATAGCAAACAATATATTTTTAATTATACAAAGCTCTCTTTTCATAAATTCTGTATTCAATGACAAACGGACGGACAGGGAGACCGCCAAATTAATATTGCGATGTACAATTCATATTTGAAAAATATGTAGTAGAAATCCAAGTGATATCCGTTGTATTTGAAAATGGGTAATGTACAGAGCAGATATGAATCCTATTTCAATGACGAACGGACGGACAATTAACAAGAATCAAAGAGATCGTCCAATTGATACGGTGTGAAGCAATATTAAAACGTATTTGTTATATGAAATAAATAAATGACAAGTTTCTTTGTCTTTAAAAAAAATATTAATTTCATTGATCAATTTGGAATTGATAGACAGACAAATGAATGATTCATTTACAAGGTAAATACAGTAAGAAAATCAATGAAAGAAGTCCACCTCCGATCTGAGAATAAACTATTCCATGACAAAGGGACAAGTTAAAGCGAGTATGATACAAGTACCAAATTGAATATTGTAACAATATATGTGAAAATGAAGTATATATTATATTAATAGCAATTACATATATAATTAAAGAAATGAAAGGGAATAATATCCCAGGGACGACGAACGGACTTTCCAAGGGTTTATCTTGAGGTCGTCCAACGAGAAGCAAAAAAAAAAAAAAAAAAAAAACGATATATGAAAATTGAAAATAGTTGACCTTCTGTCAAAGTGAAAAAAATAAAATCAGTTAAATATAGATACGTCCTGTCCTAGTACTTAGTCATATTAAGGGAACGGACGATTTCGAACAGAAAAAAATGAGTGATAATTTTCTCTAATACGGAATGTAAATCTGTATTTGAAATCGCCTACATGTATTAATAATTCTGCATTAATAAATTGATAGTTTATAGAAATGTTAATGAAAAATAATTACATAAAAAAATCACGTTTTGATCACTATCAGCAACTGACAATAGATGCGAAGGGGGAAATAGAAGAACCCTGTGGCACAGCCTAGCAATTCTATTAAAACTAAATACTGTGTTTATATTTTGAAGAAATCTATTCTGATGTTTTTGCTACATTCTATTTCATTTTGTGAAACAATTATCAAAAACAGGTACGTAATCTACTATGAAAAAAAAACAAATTGCAGGTGGAAAAACTTTAAAGTTCGAGTGAAATAGACAAGAGCGCCGTGATCGTATCTCCACAGTGTAACATGTAACGATCACGTGACATATTCGTAGAGTGTAAAAATAAACGTGGCCGGTTTTCAGTCTCCGGATTTCCGTGACAATCTTTGAAATTGGAACAAAGTCTTAAAATGTAGTGTTAAAAATTCACTTTGAACAGATAACACTTTCTACTATTATAAAGCATAGGGAGAATTCGTTGTATTCAGACAAAATCACCCCCACCTTCTCATTCTATATTTTTTATTCTTAACAAAATTGTATAAGGTAGAACCAAGTACATGGGGTTTTCAAATACTGTAAAATTTATTTTGTCTTATTTTTTTCTAAAAAAAAATCAGAATACCGCACCATAATAGTTGATCGATTTCAGGGCAAAATATGGCCCTTATCTTATCACTTATCAGCTCCTTTCCTGTATGTAATGTTACATTATAGCTATTGGTGTATCCGGATTCTTGAGACCGTCTCCGGCTCGTTAGTTAGAATCAGATTCGTAGTTCCTACGCAAGAAAATTTCAGCAAATTTTCCAGTTTTCGCAATGTTCCATTGCTTTTTATAAGGTTCCTTACCTCCCTGCACCGTGTGTGAGTTTTTTTGTACATTATATTTTGTCATTTAAAAGTGTCAGGCGAAATAAGCCATTTTTACTCATGATTTTTACACTTCTCAATTTGGTCAAGCCTGCCCCCATTGTTTATAATGATTCGAACCCATGCAGGCACAGTATAATGTTAGTAAATATATCATTGTTTCTCATATCACATCATATTTGCTGAGATGATTTATTTTTCACACAGTTTTGATTATTTTCTTGCACAGAATATTTGATTCAAGCAATTTATGCATCTGATTTTCCAGAATTTATGTGTTTGAACGCTACTTTGCATTTATTTGTATAAAATCATCTACATCTACAAATACGATAGTAGACATGTACTATTTCATCCAGGATATGATATATGATAATTTGTTATATTGCATGTATGGTACACATTTCTTGTGTCAAGGTCTATTGTATAGGTCAAGGTCAGTTAACAGTTAAGTACGGTATGTACTATATATGCATGACAGTTTTGTAAGAATTCGTAATTTTGTATTTTTCAGTCTTTCACCTCTTCAACGCTGGAGGCATTGCACCATATGATGTTCATGATGTTACATAGAGGGGAAATACAAGATAAAACCATAATAAACTTCTCCCTTGTGTTTTAACTCATCATTACTGTTCAAAGTGCTAAGTGTACAGTGTACGAAGTGGTTAACGTTTCGCACAAGGGCGGAATAGTAAAAGAACACGACCGAGGACTTTGAACCACATCATGACTGATCGAGAACCAGAAGAAACCCAGGTGGCTGAAGGAACCCAGGCGACTGAGAATAGGGACGTTGATCCTCAACGCGTCCGTTCCCTTAAGGAAAAGGGACAATTCGCATTTGATGAACAATTTAACAAACTACAGGAGGTATTCAAAACAATCTGGAAGGAGATGGAAGATCTCATGGTGAATTTCGATACTGAGAAAACCGACAAAAAGTATTTACACGATGTGGAGAAAAACCTGAACAGTTTGAACAAAAAGTTAATAAGTTCATCGGAAAATATTCAATCATTCTTAGGAAAGGTACGCACACAACAGGCTAGTAGATTGTTGGACATGCATTCAGAAGAATATTGCAGACGTTCAAAATGTGTGTATACTTTTCGTGACTCCGTGAATGCCAAATTGCTCGAAGCGGCAGAGGCCCTTTCCGAGAAATTCGCTGTCAGAGCACACCATTCCGAGAAATTTGAAGTTGGATCGCACCATTCATCGAGAGCATCACAGGGGTCCAAAGCCCAACGTAAACGCGCGAAAGCCGAAGCACAAATGGCTCGACTAAAATATCTGGAAGAACAAGCCACGATTGAAAAGCGAAAGACAGATATCGAACTGAATTTATCGAAGGAAAAGGAAAAGGCAGCTGTCCAAATTGCAGAAGTTAAAGCGCTCGAAGCGGAAGAAACATACGAAGATGATATGCACAAATGGAACGCTTTCCTAGAAAGGGAACCGTATAATTCTAGGGAAAGGACTCAGCAGTACGTGGACACCCATGCTAATTCTATGACGCAAACTCAGGGACTACCGGTGAATCATTTGAACCCTACAAATATCAGTGAATTTGCGAATGTCCCATCCCATTTACCGTTTAACTTACCGCCACAGCAGTCTGCAATACAGGATTTGAGTAATTTCCTCTTAAAAAGGACCTGCTTATGCACAGGTTTTCACAATTCGACGACTCCCCGATCAATTACTCAGCGTGGAAGGCCGGATTTAAAGTATCATTAACGAACTAAAGGCTACTCCAGTCGAAGAACTTGACGTACTCACCAAATGGCTTGGTACCGAGTCCAAGAAGTTTGCGATTTCAATTCGTGCAGCAAATGTTTATCAGCCTACACAAGGTGTAGCTCTGATTTGGAACCGATTAGAGGATCGCTTCGGCAAACCAGAGATGGTCGAGGCTTCGCTGAAGGCGAAATTGCGTGACTTCCCCAGAGTAACAGATTCAAACCCTGAAAGACTCTATGATCTCTTGGATCTATTACACGAAATCAATTCGAATATGAGTGACAGTCGTTATTCAGGTCTTCTTAGTTTCTACGATACTTCTTCCGGGGTCCAACCGATAGTGAGTAAGCTGACGAATCAGCTACAAGAAAAGTGGGCTAACCGAGCGTCGCAATATAAACGTACTCATAAAGTTCCCTTCCCACCATTCATATTCTTCATTCAGTTCATGCAGGAAATGTGCGCGCTAAAAAATGACCCGGGATTACGTTCAAGTCAAAGGAGTTTTGGTAATACTGGAGAAAAGAAAAAAGACGGTGTTAGACTCGTAGTAAGGAAATCCTCGCTTGAAGAGGACGAAACGAAGCAGAAAAGTTTTAGTAAGCGGTGTCCAATTCACAAGTCGAAACATTCTTTAGAAAAGTGTCGTTTGTTTCTCGGGATGACGTTATCAAACAAGCGTGAGTTCTTAAAGAGTAAAGAACTTTGTTTTCGCTGCTGAAAGGGGAAGCATAGAGCGAAAAACTGCAGATCGAGGGTCAAATGCGAAACATGTAACAGTAATCGCCATATTACCTGCATGCATCCCGAAGGGGAACCCCCTAACAAGGACGGCGGGGAGACAACTCCGAAGGAGGAACAATCACAACAGGACGTGGTTACAAAATGTACACAACTTTGCGGAAGTGATACAGGAAGCAGGTCGTGCGGAAAAGTAATCTTAGTGAATGTCTATCCGAAAGGACAACCTAACAAAGCTACTCGCATGTATGCTCTAATAGATGATCAGAGCAATAAAACTCTAGCTACATCTAAATTCTTCGACATCTTCAACCTACAAGGAGATCCTAGGGTATTCACTCTTTCATCATGTAGTGGTAGCGTCACGTTTTCTAGCAGGACGGCTGAGGACTTTATTGTGGAGCCCTTATCAGGAGAAGTACAAATACAGATTCCTAGGATCATAGAACTAGATGGTATCCCTAACAACAGACAGGAGATTCCGACTCCAGACGTTGCCTTAGCATATCCGTATATGTCAGACATATCACCTTTCATACCTGAAAAAGACCAATCAGCTGACATACTTCTTCTCATCGGAAGGGACGTTATTCAAGCATATCACGTTTTGGATCAACGAATGGGGCCAGATAACTCACCTTTTGCGCAAAAATTGCTTTTAAGCTGGACAATGATCGGCGAAATTTGTCTCAACGGTACACATAGGCCAAAGGCCATCACAGTGAGAAAAACTCACCTTTAAAGCAATGGCCGTAATACCTTGCTTGAACCTTGCGAGGCCCAGTTTTCAGTAAAGGACGAAACCCTTTTGTATAGTCATGATGTATTTCACACTACTAGGTCAGACGAGAAACCTGGACTATCATCTGAGGATAGGGAATTTTTGGATATCATGACTAAGGAGCTGCGCACTGATATCGATGGCAAATGGACTGCTTCTATGCCATTTCGCCCGAATAGACCAAGGCTACCAAATAACCACGGACAAGCTCTTCGTAGAGCTATGATCTTAGATGCCTCACTCAAGAAGGATCCGACAAAGAGAGATCATACCGTCGAGTTTTTGCGCAATATCACAGAGAAAGGGCATGCTGAACCAGCCCCACCTTTAAGGCCAGAGGAAGAATGTTGGTATCTTCCCATTTTCGGGATTTACCACCCGATGAAACCGGGAAAAATTCGGATGGTATTTGATTCATCGGCAAAGTTTCAGGACATATCTTTGAATTCTGTTCTTCTTACGGGTCCAGACCTAACAAACAGCCTAATCGGCGTATTAATGCGGTTTCGCAAGGACAAAATCGCCGTAACAGCAGATATAGAACATATGTTCCATTGCTTTGGTGTTTCCGAAAAACACCGCAATTACCTAAGATTTTTATGGTATACAATGATACTAACAAACCGCTCATGGAGTACCGCATGAAGGTGCATGTTTTGGTAATACTACATCACCGGCAGTGGCCACATACGGACTTCGTCAAGCTGCACATACTGCTGAACCTATATATGGTACCGATATGCGTGAATTCGTGGAAAGGAACTTTTATGTTGATGATGCGCTTGTATCTTTACCGTCCGCAAGCAATGCGATAGACCTTATCCAACGTACACAGGAAGCCTTAATGGCAAACGGAAATCTTCGTTTACATAAGATCGCATCAAATGATCACGAAGTGATGGAAAACTTCCCTGCAAGGGACTTAGCTAAGGATTTGATTGACTTGGATCTCACCAAAGAAAACTTACCTTCCCAAAGGAGTTTGGGACCTTCAAGAGGATGCATTTGGATTCAAAGTTAACTTACAAGAGAAGCCATTTACTCGTAGAGGGGTATTATCGTGCATTAATAGTCCGTACGACTCTTAAGGCTTCATTTCACCAGTGTCTATCAAGGGTAAACTTCTTCTTAGAGAAATGATACAAACACCGTGCGTAGATTGGGACGATCCGTTACCCGATGAATACCTCAGCAGATGGCTTACCTGGACTCGATCTTTAAGTCTTCTCGAAGCCATGAAGATACCGAGATCATACTTACCTATAGGATTCTCTGAGCTGAAACAAAAAAGAGTACTTATATTCACGGACGCATCCGAACTTGCTATTGCTTTAGTAGCCTACCTTTACCGTGTTAGTGAATCTGGAAACATCAACCTTGGCTTCATAATGGGCAAGGCAAAAGTTGCTCCAAAACCCGCAACCTCGATACCTAGACTTGAGTTATGCGCAGCTGTCCTTGGAGTTGAGATAGCTACAATCATCAGAGACCAGCTAGACATTAGTTACGAAAATTTCAGCTTCTTCACTGACAGTAGAATAGTCTTAGGCTATATTTACAATCGTTCGAGACGATTTCTGATCTATGACAAATATGGATAATGACCATATCCCTGTATACAGCACAAAATCGATAATTCAGAAAATCAGAAACCGAAGGCATACAAAATCAGGACAAAACAGGAACCAAAGCAAACAAACAAAAACCTCCACCACATGAAAAGAAGCGAACTCCCGATATGGGAGTGAGATCAGGTGCCCAGGAAGAGTAAGCATCTCCTGCTTGCATGCAACACCCGCCGCTTCAATTCGGTAGAACTGTCACATCCGGTAACTTCCATTTCGGAAGACATAGAGTACAATCTTGGCTTGGATGGTTCGAATGGTCTATGACAGAATATCACCCACCATTCTGGAGAGTGGGACATCATAGTTTATGACGAGTTCCCCATATCGACCGTAGAACTTCCTCAGTAACGATGTTAGTCGGTCACAAACATATCCCTGACTGAGAAGCTTATCTGAAAGACGCCTAGCTCTCAGAACAAAATCCGTATATTTCGTACTTGCTCTGGCATAGCGTATCAACTGAGATATGAACACGCCATAAGCAGGCAATGAAGGGATGTTGCTACTCAGAAAAGGAAAGTTTGTAATGCTGAAATTGAAGTCGTCACGTTTGTCATAGAGTGAGGTGTTCATGTGACCATCAGTGTCGTAGGACAACATTATGTCCAAATAGGATGCTGAATTATTTGTCTCTGTAGTTTCTTTGACTTCAAGCTCTGAAGGATAGATTCTGCTCAGGTAATCTGCGAATTTCGGATTATTGATGGACAAAACATCGTCTATGTATCTATAAGTGAAGTTGAAGTCAGAAGCTAAGACCAAAGATTGAATGAATTCAGCTTCGTACGAGTAAAGGAAAATGTCGGCAAGGAGTGGGGCACAATTGGTCCCCATTGGAATTCCGACAATTTGCTGAAAGACCTTTCCTCCAAACACCACAAAAATGTTGTCGATCAAAAAGTTTAACATCTGAATAATATCTGTTTCAGTTTACTTATTTTCAGAATCAGACTTTTCTTTTACAAAGTAGGTTTTGTCATAGTTCACAACAATAAATCTGTATTTGCGATTACCGTTCTTACTTGTAAACGCATTACTTATAATTTGTACTTATTTTCAGAATCGGACTTTTCTTTTACAAAGTAGTTTTTGTCATAGTTCACAACAATAAATTTGTATTTGCGATTACCGTTCTTACTTGTAAACACATTACTTATAATTTTTGCGAGTCTTTCTTTCAATTTAGAATGTGGAATTGTAGTGTAAAGTGTCGAAAAATCAAAGGCTTTGATCGAATGAACTTTACTAAAATGAGTGGATTTCAGATGTTCTAAAAGTTCCTTCGAATTCTTTAAAATCCACATCTGGTTGATACCACTGCGAGAATATACTGTCGAACAATATTTTTGAAGCCCAGATTTGATTTCAGATAAAACTTTGGTGAGTAAGATCGATACAGATTTGGTAGAACATTTTGAGGAACCAGCGATGAAACGTTGTTTGTACGGATTCTTATGCATTTTAGGTATGCAGTATAAGAATGGTAAATCTAAATCTAAATTGTTAGTTTGGAAGCCAAAGGAAGAAAGAGCTGATTTGTGGTTATCTATTATTTCAGAGGCAGAAAGGTTTGTTGGGGTGTAAGTGGGATTTCCAGGTGTCGAATTTAAACCCAACTCTTTAACTAGACTTTCGAAATAGAACTTTTTGCAAGTAAATGTGTAATTATTTGAGGCTTTGTCCGCTATGTTAGTAATCGTGTGCAACGCATTCTTAATTTTGCACCAGCCTCTCATTGGAACTACGTTCCATCTGAACATAACCCGGCTGACCATGGAACAAAACACACATATGACAGAGCTCTCTACGACTCTTGGTTGTCAGGCCCTCACACATGGCTTCGTTCAGAATCAGATCTAGAAAAGGACAGTTCGGATACCTTTGACCTCATCGACCCGGAATCCGACAAGGAAGTAAAACAGGAAATTCAGGCAATGAAATCCGAAGCGTCCGATACATTTCTATGGGGACCTGTTTTTGAGAAATTTCCGTCATGGAAGAAACTTGTGTCCTTTATAGCTATGTTGAAATCCTTCATCCGAAGAAGGAAGGGTATATCCGTAGACACAGACCCTTCAACTATTCGTAAGGACGCAGAGAAATTCATTATCAGACAAACTCAAAGGGAGTGTTTCGAAAAGGAAATCAGCGCTTTGCGCACCGCTAAACCACTTCCTAAGAACAGCTCTGTTTCTCGTTTGAACCCGTACTTAGACTCTGAAGGTCGTCTTTGCGTTGGCGGTCGTTTATCACATGCCGAAATTGATGTCGTGCAAAAGTACCCTCTTCTTATCCCTGGAAGTCATTATGTCGCAAAGCTTTTAGTTCTGCATTATCAGCGCACTGTGTATCACCAGGGACGTCATTTTACAGAGGGCGCTATACGAAATGCAGGCTTCTGGATAACGAGTGCGAAGCGCCTTGTATCATCGATAATATATAAATGTGTTCCGTGCCGCAGGATAAGGGATAAATTGCTGTCCCAGAAAATGGCGGATCTTCCTCCAGAACGGCTCAAATCTTCGCCCCCCTTCACATATGTTGGTGTAGACTGTTTTGGACCCTGGACCGTGAGTACTCGACGTACACGCGGTGGAAGTGCCGAGTCTAAAAGTATTGTTTACTTGCATGTGCTCGAGAGCAGTGCATATTGAGAGTCTTGAGCAAATGACATCAACGCTCTTAGAAGATTCTATGCAATACGCGGAAATGTCAAGGAATTCTTTTCGGACCGAGGAACCAATTTTGTTGGATGCTGCAACACACTCGGAATTCCGGCCATTAATGCAGAAGACCCATCAATCAAGGACTTTCTTTCCGACAAAGAAACTGTCTGGAAATTTAATACACCTTTCTCGTCAAACATGGGCGGTGCCTGGGAAAGGCTACTTGGAGTTACTCGCCGTATCTTGGACGCAATGCTATATGAAGTGCGACACACAAAACTTACCCATGAGGTTCTCACAACCTTCTTCGCAGAAATGACGGCTATAATCAATAACAGACCATTTGTTGCCCTGGATAGTGACGCCGAGTCACCATTTGTGTTAACACCAAACATCTTATTGACACAAAAGACTGAGGATGTTTGCGAGGTTCCGATGAACCTAGATGTTCGCGACTTATACAATGGAAATTCGTGCAAGTGCTCGCTCAAAGATTCTGGGACCAATGGCGCAAGCAATATTTGCAGAGTTTGCAACCGCGCAAAAAGTGGACCGATAAACAGCCTAATATTGAAATCGGTGACATTGTTCTTCTTAAGGATGAAGGCCAACACAGAAACAATTGGCCTATTGGTCGTGTATCGCAAATACTTCCAAGTAGAGACAACTTAGTCCGTAAAACTGAGATTACCACATTTAGGAATGGTACAAAACGCTCTTACATTCGACCTATAACACAAGTTGTTCTTTTGGTAGGATCTAGTGAATGAGCTCTGTATTCATGTTTGTAGCAGAGTCTGGTTTTTCAGTAACTGTACCTTATATGATTTGTCCTTATGAGAACTATATTGTAAACTTACAATTTTTTAGCCTTTAGTATTGATCACTCAAAATTTTTGATTGGTGTCAGAAGTGGGGAAATTATAAATTTATTCCTAAGATAAGGAATGCTACGTTTGGTATCTTTGTATCACCTTTTCATTGTACATGTAATTTTTATTTGAATTTTTGAATTTTTGTTTGATTTTGACAAATCAGGCGGGGAGTGTAATGTTACATTATAGCTATTGGTGTATCCGGATTTTTGAGACCGTCTCCGGCTCGTTAGTTAGAATCAGATTCGTAGTTCCTACGCAAGAAAATTTCAGCACATTTTCCAGTTTTCGCAATGTTCCATTGCTTTTTATAAGGTTCCTTACCTCCCTGCACCGTGTGTAAGTTTTTTGTACATTATATTTTGTCATGTAAAAGTGTCAGGCGAAATAAGCCATTTTTACTCATGATTTTTACACTTCTCAATTTGGTCAAGCCTGCCCCCATTGTTTATAATGATTCGAACCCATGCAGGCACAGTATAATGTTAGTAAATATATCATTGTTTCTCATATCACATCATATTTGCTGAGATGATTTATTTTTCACACAGTTTTGATTATTTTCTTACACAGAATATTTGATTCAAGCAATTTGTGCATCTGATTTTCCAGAATTTATGTGTTTGAACGCTACTTTGCATTTATTTGTATAAAATCATCTACATTTACAAATACGATAGTAGACATATGTACTATTTCATCCAGGATATGATATATGATAATTTGTTATATTGCATGTATGGTACACATTTCTTGTGTCAAGGTCTATTGTATAGGTCAAGGTCAGTTAACAGTTAATTACGGTATGTACTATATATGCATGACATTATTGAGAATATTTTGTAAGAATTCGTAATTTTGTATTTTTTAGTCTTTTACCTCTTCAACACTGAAGGCATTGCACCATATGATGTTCATGATGTTACATAGAGAGGAAATACAAGATAAATCCATAATAAACTTCTCCCTTGTGTTTTAACTCATCATTACTGTTCAAAGTGCTAAGTGTACAGTGTACGAAGTGGTTAACGTTTCGCACAAGGGCGGAATACTGTAGGGTCGATTCAGTAGCATATCCAAAAAAAGATATATGTTCAAAATAGCATAGGAGGAATGGTGCCAAGATGTTAACCTCCTTAAAGGAGCTGTTGAGATTAGGGCCGGATTTAGCCCTGAAAGCACTCGATTATCTCTCGTGCGTTGTCCTTCCACTTTAGATAAAAATTAGTCAGGATAAAAATATAAAGTGTTATATGATTCCTAGTAGGTATTTTATGTAAATAAATTTGGTGAAAGATGTTATGATTAAGAGATGAAGAGGTAGGGTACTGACGACGGAAAACGTCGAATATCGAACGAAATTGCATTACTTTACACATTTTTAATGTTTATTACACTTCTGTTACCTTTTCAAGTGTAAATTGGATAAGAGAAATTAACTTTGAGGTTAATATATAAATATAATCGGCAAACTCTGCAATCCGGAAACTGAAAAACGGTCTCGGCCATTTATGTAGGTTTCTGGCGCGAAATACACACGGTGTAGAAATAGACAACTTTCTCATTCATTTCCTTCTAAACGGTTTAATATTTTATCAGAACACACTCTGAATATATTGTTCAATGATATAAAATGAAAAAAAAAATCAATGATAGCCTATTTTATCGCTCTAGAGACACATTTAAAGATAGTTATTCACCACCCCCCCCTTTTTTTTCGTTTTTCGCCTGTGGGACATTATTCCCCCCCTCGCTTCAGAACCCCACTTGGTCAGAAAATATGTTTTATTGATATACACCTTTGGTGAAAGTGGCATTGTAAAGCGATGGGGGGGGGGGGAAGACGTTGTATAAAAGTTTTCCGTTTTCCATTGATTTCTGTGTAAAAAACACTTATTTTGACCCAAATAACGGTCTTATTTTGAATAATTATCCCATCTGATAGCAGATACATATGTGGACCAAGTAACTCTACCGGAAAAAAATTCTTAAATTTTGCATTTTGAAATGACGACTTTTCAGGGCAGATTTTACGCCTTATCTCAACAGCTCCTTTCAGTGATAGTTTTGAATGGCAAAGAACACTGATCAGCAGTACAATCTATTCATGCGACAAAAAGAATAAAAAAAAATATTAACAGCTGAACTATAAGTATTGAGAGTAGACTTGCTTAATGATGCTAAGCACAGGGTTTCGACGTGAACTGTTAGTCCATCGACGTATCCATGAACGGGATGCCCCGAGTGGGTTCTTTGTCTACGTCTGGTGCAAGCCGGCGAAATCTGTCCATCTGGAAACGAGATAAATCATTTGCTTTAGACTTTTTGACACCAGGTATATGTTTAGCATGTGTGACGAAATTTTACTTAACAGAATGAAAAGTGAGAGTGCGCATGAGTTTCATGATGCTTTGGATCTGCCTTTCCGAATGATCTTGACGTTGAGATGTATTTCCTTGTACAAGTTGATCCCCAAAGTAAACAAGCCATGACGAAAAGATACAATCCATAAAAGGCCACAGACGTTTTCTCCAGATCTAAAATCCCTAGAAATAGTCCTTGAAACAAATGGCTGTTGTAAATACAACCAAATGAAGTAGGAGTCGCATCTTCAGCTTGTGTGATATTCCACCCATCCTGCTACGTTTTTCGGTACTTTTTGACATCATAATTTTCACTCTCTTTGGTCATATAACGTTCTTTAGATTAGGGATAACCGACGAGGGATAAGTTTCCGAAACGTGAATGTCTGGTCCATGCTGCAATGCATCTGTTCTTAAATGATGCTATTGATTTTGAAGACGTTTAACATTGTCATCGACAAAGAAGGACACACACCATTCCAGCTATTCAGAAATTTGGCCCACATATCCAGATCTGCTTTGCATTCTTTATTTAAATGCACATGATGACTTTTGACTTTCGTGGACAATGAGATTAGATGGAAAACGAATGATCGTCCTGGAACGAATAATCCACTTGCAAAATTGAAATTACCCTTTACTCTCAAGAGTTCTCTCTTGAAGAAAAACTGCTTGATTATCGATTTAAAATCTAATTTGTCTTTTGGTAAACGAGCTTCTATTTTTGCTGAATCGAGTATGTTTCCCAAATATTCCTACGAGGAAGATGGGCCGACGTCTTTCTTGGCTGAGATTGGAATACCCAGAGGATGAAAAACGCATTTCAGTTTATCCAAAGTTTCGTCCGGTTTCACTATCATGTCTTCAAGTTCCCCGCGAGGGGTTTGACAGTAAGCGTTTTGAATATACTTCCCTGACATTGTCGCCATAGCACGTTCTATATAAACATACCGTCAGACATTTCATGAAGTTTTTATATTTTCATTTCCATGCTTCATAAACATCGACGGCGGGTGCGGCTAGCCAACAGGGGATGCTTACTCCTCCCGGGCACCTGGTCCCATCTCTAGCTTGCTAGGGGTCCGTCGATGTTTAATTTTGCGCTCTATTGTGAGTGTTGTTGAGATTATCGTCAGGATCTTCTTTAACTCATTTGTGTCACCCTTATGCCCTTTGCCGTGTGGAGCTCGTAAAAAAATTCCCCGCGAGGGGTTTGACAGTAAGTGTTTTGAATATACTTCCCTGACATTGTCGCCATAGCACTTTCTATATAGACATACCGTCAGACATTGCATGACGTTTTTATATTTTCATTTCCATGCTTCATAAACATCGACGGCGGGTGCGGCTAGCCAACAGGGGATGCTTACTCCTCCCGGGCACCTGGTCCCATCTCTAGCTTGCTAGGGGTCCGTCGATGTTTAATTTTGCGCTCTATTGTGAGTGTTGTTGAGATTATCGTCAGGATCTTCTTTAATTCAATGACAAGGAAATCATCAAGAAGACGCAGAATGTGTTTAATGCCGAAGATGTTGGAGGCAATCCAGCACACAGCTTAAGACAAATTATCAAAGGTATTTGGGCTAGATCTATTTCCAAAAACTAACTGTGTGTAGAAGAAATCATTCTCCTTCCACTTAATTCCTTGATATTGTAAGAGTAAAGGGTGAACAAGTATAGTTTTGAAAGCATCGGCGATATCGGTCTTCATTAACCATGCGTTAAGTCCTAGTTTTATAAATTTAATTCATTGCATTGTCATTGTTTACATAATTCAAGGAATATTCCTTTTTTACGATCAGGCCATTTATACTGGGGTTATCCTCCTTGTTATGGGGTGAAGACATATCGAGAATAAGTCTCTTTTTCCTGAATATTTTCCTTCTGCTTTCCCAATAGGATTTAGAAGGCGCCACGCGTCAGCGTAGTGATATACGTCGCTATCGCATCGATGCGGAGACCACACCATTTTTGTGACGTTTTCTACGTTGAAAATTAAATTTTGTTCTTATTGGGCACTATAATTGCAAAAACCGAAATAACGGTATGAATCAGTAAAATTTCCCCCCATAATTTTGTCCCATTATTTTTATTTCTGCCAATTCGAGACAAAAGTTATTGTCGTGTGAACACAGCAGGCTATTTACGTTTTAATTTACTGTATGTGTTCTCAAAATCTAGAGATTCAGCCATTGAGATTGTTACAACAATCTGTGAAATAGATCTTTACGAATTACCGAATGAACAATTATACAATTCTGAGCTTGCGCAAAAAAAAACCTACTTCAAAGGTACAGTGCCCCTGAAAATAATTTTTATTGAAAACGTAAATTTATTCCAAAGGGTCTAGAAGGAGGACAAAATCAAAATCATCTTTGTCTTTACAAAAGGAGATTAGGAGGCAATTGCATTTGCTGGAATATCATCCGAAGGAAAACATGAAAAACCACTAGAGGAAACATTGTCTGAAAGGACACCGCAGAAAAAATAAGAAAGGAATCCCTGAACACCCCAAACAATAACTCCAAGTCCAAGAAAGACCATTGTAACACCGGAAAAGGCAAACACCAAAACACCAGAGAAAAATAAGACATCGAAACCACCCCAAAAAAGAACACCAAGTCCTACAAAGAACATTGTAACAACGGAAAAAGCAAACATCAAAACACCAGAAAAAAAGACATCGAAACCACAAAAAAAGATCACGACAACTTCCACGGCTATAAGTGAAGGTCTTAATGTATTAAATTCCAATGAGGATTATGATATAGGATTTCAGGTGGGTGAAACAAGATACAGTATATCTATTTACAGTGCAACGAAGACGCTATTTTCTTATTCGGTTATTTTCATGTCTCCTAAATCTTATAATTCACAGTATATTCGGGTGACAAGTTAGGCTCAATATATCATGCTGAGGGAGGGGATGGATGGGTCGGGGAAAAAAAGGAAGGGAGTGTCGATACAGCCTGCTTGGAATCCAATATATGGTTTTCAGATTGTATAGAACATGGATCTAAAAATCTTCAAAATCAGCATTTCTAATAAACCCCATCCCACCCCGGTTCATAGATAAAGATTAATTTAAATTTATTCCAAAAACTTCATTTTTCGTTATTATTTGTCTTCTCGTGGAGATGGGTATACAAAAAGAAGGATTTAGCCCGACTTTGGAAATATATATAAATATTTAGCAATTTTTGCATTGATGTAAAAGGGATGGGTTGTTGTAGGGGTACTATTCGTTAGCGTATATTCTGATTATTGTTTTTATAATTATGATTATCTATTTATTTAAATAATTTTCCTGCAGCATTGAATTCATTATATTAACTTGTTTACAGGTATAACACATTAAAAGTTCCTTGAGTTATGATAGTTTCCAAGACAATATTGTGCCTCGGCCAGAAGGCAACGCATACTTTAGTCATCATGTTCGACCAGAATTTAGTTACAATGCCAGCGTTTGTACCTCAGACAACCCTAATTTGCAACCACTATTTAATGTCATTGGTAAGTCAATTCAAGGACAATTATATTGTATTACAGTTGTACAGTGTTTTCAGATTCCTATATTATTTTTTATCCATGCAGACATTTTAGATTTCTCAAAGTAATATCATAATTCATTTCATCCATGATTATGTTAAAGTAGTGTATATATATATTAAACTGCATGTAAAATATCCATTGTTTATTTACATTAGCTTGAAAGAAGCTTTGTTTGTCGATTTGAATTTGAAGACGTTAAACATAGATATTGTATGCTATTTCGAAAACTTGTCATTCCGTTCAAAATTATCACCGAAATTATAGGAGATTGACATCTTAGCACCATCCCTCCTTTGCTATTTTGAACATGTATTTTATATGAATATGCTACTGAATCGACCCTATAGGAAATTTAGAGCCGAACACTCTCTGTAAAGTAAATGTACAAATCTAAATTCAAAACATTTAAGTGGGCGCTAATGAAATGAATTTTAATGTCTCCGCGAGAAGCATAACAGATGAGAATTTAATAGGATATAGGAATTGTACATCCACGTGAATTTAAGGTCTTAGGGTTTTTTACATGGTCGTCTTATCGTTCATTACTTTTAATAGAAAAACAAATAGTAGAGCTTCAGTCTCGTCAGAGACTTCTGGTTCAAAGTGAACTTCAAGGTGAACTTTACAATGAAAGGAATTAAGTTAAGATAGAGTACTATTGCATTTTTCATCAAAATTCAGAACAAGATTATTTTTTCCGAACAAAACACAAAGCTCCCCTACTTAGAATATCAAAGGGACCGTGTCTTATATCCCCGCAAACGAAGTTCGATAGGGTATCCAGGATGCACATTTTCATTCCAACTTGTAGAACTTGTTTCAAAGTATTCGATGCGAACCATTTAAAGATACATTTTTGTACATACCGTGTCACTGAAAAAAAATTCTATTGAAAACGTAAATTTTATTCCAAAGGGTCTAGATTGGGGAAAAAGGGAGCCATAAAATGTTCTATTGACTGGTCATTATGTAGGCCTCACACTGTCCCGATTATGATATCCGATGGACACACGAATATGAAATTTTCAATTTCGTGCGAAGTTACTCCCGAATATGGTTAAGATCCGCTCAGCAACCAATGTTTTTACGATGCTAAAAGATGATTACACGATGCTAAAAGATGACTACACGATTGTATCCGAACCGCTCCCGATGACAACACGACGGGACGAATTTTATCTTAAAACATATTCGAAGGCCATACGAAGGCTTACGATGTATTAACGAAGGCTATTAATGCGATGCATCGGATTATAACCAGGAATACATCACGTTTTGGATGTTTAAAAATTCTTGTTTAATCAGTAGCACAGTATCAATGGTTTCTTCCTCCGCCTTTTATCATTTCTGTCTCAGAAAAATACAAAAACATACCCAAAAGTAAGTAACTCAAATATATGTTATCGAATATCTGAATCGCACTGTCTATTTAGCATGGATAGCAAAGATATATGAATGTTGATTCTTATCATGCTCGACCATCTTTGAAAGTTTGATTTTACAAGGCATACCTACCAGACGGATAAATAGACAACGGGTTCAGTTATCAGTGACCTTTGCGTAGCAGTTGACATGTATTTTTGTCAACCAAAAATCGTCTTAAAATATCACGAATTTCATTTATAAACATCATTGGTGGAAACAAGTGGAAGATGTGATGATTCCATGCAAGAAAGATAAAAATGGGTATATGTCACAACAAGATACTAGTATTACCAGTAATTATAGAAAATACTGAGTCTGTACATGCTCTCTTAGATGCATTTTAAGATGCAATGCATTATCAAGGCATGTCATTTTGCTTTATAATGCATTGATTGTGAACTTGCAAATTTGAAGAAGACAGAAAATTTTTATATTGATCAATTTGGATTAACTTAGAAAAATACTTTGAAAATGGCTTTGAATATTATGTATTTAAAATGTTTTGTTTAATATTTGTGTCTGTCATCTTTTGTATCGGGATCCCATCTTAACGTCATCGTACTAGAGTTTCATACTTTTTTCATACTTTTTGGCCATATTACATTGTTTATGTTGTGGGTCATGTATTACTTTAGTTTTACTTTATGTGTAGGTACACATGTACTTAGTCATGTTATATTATGATTTCATAATTATTCTTTCTAGATTTTACTATGTCATGTTTATTTCATTAGAGAATATTCCAGTATGTTCTTTGTTACATCATTAATTATCATCACATGACTGTGATTTCTAGAATTTACTCTATTGTTAATCATTTGTAATGAGTCATTGTTCTAGAAGCTTCTGGTAAATTCATTGGTATTAAGTATATATACCTCTGAGGAACTGTATTGAGGGGACATTCGTGGACACGATTCATTCATCTGTTCTGGTGTGCTTGGACACTTTGTTTGTTGAGACTTTAATCCATTTGGCAACGTTTGGACACCGATCTTTCGAGAACGTTTGTGATTACCGGAAACCATACATTCGATAGACCTTGTGGATCGTAACGGACACTTTGATCCGGACATTGTATTGTAAGTTGTACTGGTATCAGAGCAGTTCCCGGACGTTTTTAGCGGTTTTCGGCTAATAACTTTTGAATTAAGTAAAACAATTCGATGAAATTTGGCAGATACAATGTTCCACTATTCATCTTTTGATTCATGTCAAAATAATTATTGAAATCGGTGTTGAAACACCCTAACGAGAGCCATTTATACACTAGGGGTAAACGACCATTTTTCAATGTTTACTAAAGCAGTACCCGGACGTGTCGTAAATTGCAAGAAATGAGGCTCAGCGCGGGGTCTCTGAGATATTAAACGATATTTAAACATAAGTAACTGTCTTTTTGAGTGAATGTCTTGGCTTAGATGGTAAACATTGGTTGTCAAATAGGTAAAATATGAAAAAAGGGGGGGGGGGAGGATTACTGAAGGTTTATTTTGAATTAATTTTTCCCCTCGTACAGATAATTTAGGCGGATCCAGAAAATTCTATCAGGGGAGGGGGTTCAAATCTTGGGGGATGCTGTGGTGTTGTCTTTGGTTTTGTAAAAAATATATATACACATACGTTATTAAATGGGAAAAGTCTGCATTTTGGCAAAAAAAGGGGGGGATTCCCGACCCCAAATACCTCCTATTTCTCCTGTACAAATTATCGGCAAGATATCGATCCGTGCACGATTTCTTTTTATCCTATAAATAAATTATCAATATGAATGTATTTCCATATATATAAAAAAAATCATAGTTTGATAGCAGACACTTTTAACATTTTACGTAGGGGCGGGGGGGGGGGGGCTTGGGCGCTTCATAGGATTTCCGAAAAGGCGCTAGTAAGTTGAACGTTTATTTATTCGACTCGTGGATATAAAACACCGTGCCGTTGTTCTCAAAATACCATCCATATAAAGCCAAGAGAATATTTTAAAATGATTCGTATGAATATCAAATTAAATCAATATTGATTTAGCAAGACCTGTACTTTGGAAATTGAAAATAGTTGACCTGATTCATCGTGTTCATCACTTTTATTTCATTTAATTAAAAACTGTTGTTTCGATCCAAGTTATTTGACGGTTTAGCACGGCTTTGCATGCAAAATCATCTATACCGATCGTTACATCGTGTGTAACCCCGGAGTAGATCGTACCTCACAAACCCCATTGGACAAAAGAAACGAAAACCTTTGAAAGACGTGACCTAACACACGCCAATCTCATTGGTTAGCGATATCTTCGGCGTTTTTTTTTTTGCGTTACATTGTTACCATCTGCATAGCATCATGCAGGTCACGAAAGTGTGATTGGGAAATATTGTGAAAAAAGCAATGACATTTCACAAATTTTATTTCTTTTTAGAAAAATGTATTTTAGGTCATTTTTGTGTCGCCTGCGAAGCATAGCGACAATTTGTTAGGGATCACTTTGCCTGTTGTCCGTCTAGCTGTCTGTCACTTTTTGGGTGTCACACCCAATAACTTTTGATTGGTAAGTGATAGAGTTTTGATATTTCACATGTGTATTCCTTGTGACAAGACCTTTCTACACAAACCATAATTTTTTACCTGGTGACCTTGACCTAGATATTTGACCTTCTTTTCAACAAAATTAAGATTGGCAATATCTTTTGATTGGTTTGTGATAGTGCTATGATGTTTCACATGTGTATTCCTTGTGACAAGATCTTAATTTGTACACATACCATAATTTTTGACTTAGTGACCTTGACCTAGATTTCTGACCTACTTTTCAAAAGAATTCAGATTGGCTTAATCTTTAGATTGGTAAGTGATACGGCTTTAATATTTCACACATGTATTTCGTATGATAAATCCTTTCTCTTGCCACATAAAATTTTTACCTAGTGACCTTGACCTAGATGGCTGACCTTCCTTTCTGAAAATTTGAGATTTCATAGTGAAAAAAAGCGGAACTGAAATCGGACGCATGTGTAGGAGATTGGTGGCAAAAGTGTATCTAGATATTATATACGGAAGGGGATTGTGTAGAAAATAATGCAAAATGTGTGATATAATTCAAATTCTTCAATACGACGATCACAACATATCAATGAGTCCTCGTATATTTGCATATAATGCAAAAAAAGCTTGCGGGGTGCCCATCATACCCTCCAGGTATTTTTTAAAGGAAAGTACTGTTTCCATATAATGAAAGAATTAGAATAGTCAGAAATGGCCCTTAATTCACTCCAGATTCATTAGAGCTAGGAGCTGGAAATTCGGATTTACATGCAACGATCACTGACAGATTGTACGTGGTATATTTAATTGAAAAAAATTAATTGAAAAGAAACAAAAATAATCATTGACCAGTCATCATCAACTGGCTTACCTTGGTGATACTTTGACATCTCATGAAAAATGATCAATAACATAACAGAACATGTCAAAATAAATTGTATTTACATAATATTGTTCTGATCATCTTTTATGAACTGGATCCCTTCTAAAATCAGTACAAATATACGTTATCGTGAGAAAGCGGATTATCTGTTCCCCTCAGTATTTTTTTTTTCACATTAAACTTCGGGGGAGCGCCCCCCTCTTTAAATGAGAGGGAAAACCCCTCCCATAGCTATTATATCCTCCTTGGCCATCGCCGCAAGTCATCCAAAATAATCCCTGGATCAACACCTGATTTCTGTGAAAAAAAACATGGCAGATTATTTTCTTTCCGTCTGTATCTTCGTTGCAGGATACCCCGGGTCCCTTGCTCTTCAGTATTTAAAATCCGGTCAGGCGGATTTAGTGGAGGCGTAGGTAGCAAACCACTCCGACCCTCTCCTAAATTCATCTTATCACGCCTCGTACTAATTTCAGCCAATATGACGTCGCGGTATGACGGCCATGTGGTGTCTTCGGCCTACTGCTTTAACCCCCCCCCCCTTCCAAATTTACACACCTACTTTTAGTAGGAGGTATGACAGGAACTAACCCTATAACTAATAGAAGTACATGTAAGGTATTCGTTAGAGTCAATTTCCGATAGTTTTTAGTCGAATTTCAGAATATTTTCTCTGGCTCGCTGCCACTTTCATTCTCATTGGGAGTTTTTTTTTCTAATATTTTTCATGTGCCTGTTCCTTTCAATTTAGGAAAAATCCGCGACATAATAAAGAAAATTGGGAATATTTGGAACAGTTTAATATCAAAATAAATCTGCATGTCTGTCCATTATAAGGTCATTTTTCTTGTTTTCTGGCCTTTGAAGAGGTCAACTAGTTGATCTACAAGTAGAATTAATTCACGTTAAATCAAATTGTACTCTCAATTTTTAGGAATTTAATGTCACATTGGGGGGGGGGGGATAGTAGGAATTCGGCGCTGGGAAAGGGCCGAATTTTGTTCCCAATTTGCTAGTAAAACATCACTGATTCTGTGAGTTGAACTAATTTGCATATCATGTTTGCAATGAAAAAACAAAGCTAAGCATGACCATTTTATACTAATTTAATGGCCAGAATTATGAAATAATACGGCCCCTTCCATATCGCTCAACTCGATGTGCTTGCCAGGTAATTAGCAATCAAATAGATTCTATGAATACGATTTTCCGTCTCGGAGGGAGTGTCTTGGCGGCCCCACACCCTTTGCATTTTTATATATTCTGCCAAATCCTGGCTTGGCTAGACCATAACCATTTCTGATAAAGTGTCCATCCAGTATTTGTAAGGTTCGATAGTCCGAGTATTTGATGGACCAAAGGTCCGATGCTTCAAACTGAGCATGAAACATGGTCCGAACTTTGCGAAGACAGACAAAATAATTTGCATAGAAATATATACAAAAATGATCCATATATCGAATAGCCAGATCATTATTATCATGAGAAGCACAAAATGTGTAAAACAATAAACATCATGAGATCATCATCATAATTAGATGACACATTAAATATAATATTCATAAATCTTTTTTTTTTCAATATCATAGGATTTTTAAATCATAGTAACCAACCCCCCACCCATTCTTCTTGATCTGCCAACCAGACGTACGCAGTCATATTGGTAATTTTTATTTTTTTTTCAAGTTTTGCATGAATTTATAATTTTATCTCGTCTCCGTTCATATATCATAGTATTAAATTTTGAGCGCGAACCCTTAGCGCACCCCAAAACCTATTTCAGAATCCCATAATTCCACTGTGACGTCATTTCCCCAGCTCCGAAAGTTGCATGTAAATTAAATGGGAACTGAAAGTAAAGCAGAAACGAGCCTTATAGATGTTATTTTAAGCTATTTTTTTTCTATGCAGTCATTTATACATACAATCTAACTATTGACATTACCAAAATGTTAAAAAAGTTTCGTTAAGTAGCCGTTTTACCGACACGTCCGGGAACTGCTTTAGTCCGGGAACTGCTTTGACACCAGTAATCATTGTAAATATATATATTTTGTACATAATTAAACTTGTAAATTTATAATCTGTCTTTGTCTGATTTTTGCTGGCATTTTGGGGTATTCTGACCCATAACAGAATTGGGGGCTCGTCCGGGATCGTAATCTCTGCATTGTTGCATCTTTACGTAAAGTTCGTTTAAAAAAAAAAAGAAAATATTTTTCTCTGTAATTTTTTTGCCAGCAGAAATCAATCATGGTATTTTCGGTCACTGAATTTTTGAAATCGCCGACTGTACAAGAGTTCCAATCATTGAAGAAAGATGATTTGATTGGTTTAGGTCTTCACTTGAAGTTAGATGTAAAATCTTCTATGAGAAAACAAGAAATTAGAAATATTGTGGCTAAAGAGCTTTTAGCTAAGGAAATCTTTTCGTCATACGATTTTCCTGTTGCACCTGTTTCAAGCGAAACCAAAATGTCAAAATATGAGTTTGAATAAGAGAAAATGAAAATACAATTACAATTTGAAAAAGAAGAAAATGAAAGACAATTTCAAATTGAAAAAGAAGAAAAAGAAAGACAATTTGAAAAAGAAGAAAAAGAAAGACAATTTGAAAGAGAGAAACAGGAACGTATGCATGAGAGAGAACTCCAGTTTGAGTAAGAAAAGTTAAAATTAGAGAAAAGCGCTAGGAAAATCCTGTTCCTTCGCCTGTCAAGTCTGAATTCGACGCCGCCAAAAACATCAGATTAGTACCAAAATTTCAAGAAAAGTCCGTGGACTAATATTTTCCACATTTTGAGAAAATCGCGGCCAATCTGAAGTGGCCACGTGATTTTTGGCCAACTTTGTTACAAAGCGTACTTATTGGCAAAGCGGCTGAAGTGTACTCGGCGCTCAGTATTGCTGAGAGTTCAGACTATGACAAGGTCAAGGACACGATTTTGAGAGCATATCAGTTAGTACCTGAGGCGTACAGACAAAAGTTTAGAAAGTACAAAAAGTTTGAAAATCAAACATATGTTGAATTTGCTCGAGAAAAAGAAGATTTATTTGACCAGTGGTTTCGATCTAAGAAAATTCCCAATTCATTTGACAATTTGCGTCAAATAATTCTGATAGAAGAGTTCAAAGAGTGTGTACATTTGGAAGACAAAAATGTTAAAACTCTTGAAGAAGCCGCTGTTTTGTTTGATACGTATGCTCTCACTCATAAGAAAAATTTTGTGTCAAAAACTCAATCTAGCGATAGCGCAAAAACTTCAGATTTTCCAAAGAAAAATTAACAAGAGTCTCAGTCGTCCGTTTGTTCCCAGTCACCATCTCAAGCGTTGCCCGTTCAGATTTTGAGAGATACTGGTGCTGCCCAGACTTTATTGTTAGAGGGTTCATTGCCTTTGTCTGAGCACACTTTTACTGGTAGGTCAGTTTTATTACAGGGTGTGGAGCTAGGCGTCATTGATGTTCCCCTTCATAAAATTTATTTGAAGTCAGACTTAATTACTTGACCTGTTATCGTAGGTGTTCGACCTACTCTTCCCGTTCAAGGCGTTTCCTTGTTGCTTGGCAACGATTAAGCTGGCGGCAAAGTTGTAGCCGATCCGATTGTTTGTGAGAAAATCACGTCCGATATCGTGTCCGATGATGAAGACGACAACTTGTATCCAGCCTGCGCAGTTACCAGGGCGATGGCCAGGAACAGACTAAAAGAGGCTGAGAGTACTTCTGCACTTAACAAGGACCATCCCTCCGAAAATATAAACCTTTCTGACACATTCATGTCTACCATTGATGACAGCGTACCTGAGACGCCAGTACCACTTCATGTTGACAAGTCTCCGACAGTACCTGGTGATGATTCCCATCCGCCATTCGACAGAGATACAGATGCCTTAAGCCGTGAGCAGCTCCTTTCCGAGCAAACTAAAGATCCGGAGATCATCCGATTAAGCAAGAGGGCCCTTCCCCGAGAAGAAGCGGACAAAGCCGGAGAGTGCTTCTACATACAAGATGGCATCCTCATGCTTAAGGGGACATTCGTACACATTCGTGGACACGATTCATTCATCTGTTCTGATGTGCTTGGACACTTTGTTTGTTGAGACTTTAATCCATTTGGCAACGTTTGGACACTTTGATCCACATTGTATTGTAAGTTGTAATCATTGTCAATATATATATATTGTACATAATTAAACTTGTAAATTTATAATGTCTTTGTCTGATTTTTGCTGGCATTTTGGGGTATTCTGACCCATAACATTTAGACTGAGGATCACTGCCGAGGGTTTAGTACCCGAAACGTGCATGTCTGGTCTATGCTGAAAATTTATCAGGTTTTAAATGATGCTGTTGAATTTAAAGACATTTAACATTTCAAGTAGTATTGTTTATTTTTGAAAGCTGTCATACCTGTCTTTGATATGGGGAACTCGTCATACACTATGATGTCCCACTCTCCAGAATGGTGGATGATATTCTATCATAGACCATTTGAACCATCCAACCAAAGATTGTACTTTATGTCTTCCGAAATGGAAGTAACCGGATGTGACAGTTCTACCGAATTGAAGCGACGGGTGTTGCATGCAAGCAGGAGATGCTTACTCTTCCTGGGCACCTGGTCTCACTCCAATATCGGGAGTTCGCTTCTTTTCATGTGGTGGAGGTTTTTGTTTGTTTGCTTTGGTCCCTGTTTTATCCTGATTTTGTATGCCATCGGTTTCTGATTTTCTGAATTGTCGATTTTGTGCTGTAAACAGGGATATGGTCATTATCCATATTTGTCATTTGACACAGCAAATCAACTTCTGCAGAATGAAAAGTCGAGCATACATATCCTACATGACGTGCTACCAAGATTGCTGGAAAGTATCTTGATTCGATTTGTAAAGCAAAGTGTGATTAAAGGGTCAGTAGCAAAAGTGAACTTTAAGGACAGAGAAAATCAGAAGATGAAGTATCAACCAAGTTTTGAGCTGTTTATTATTCCTACGTCTCTTGTTATTATCATTTTATTCCTCACGACGTGAACTTGGCTAGAAAAATCGAAATTTGCAGACATTTTCCGATTTGCCGCTATTTATACCCCAACCCCGGTCTTTAAGAATGCGCTGGTACAAGACTGTAGATTGGTCAAGTACCAAGCCCAGTGTCCGTCTGGTGACATTAGGATCATATCAACGGTACAAAGGGCGTTAAATGATTTTGACGCATTTTTGAATTTCAACGTCTTAATTTTGTTTTGTTTTTTCAAATTATTAATTTGAACTTTGTATCCAGTCCAAGTCAAAGCAGTGTTTGGTTTGAATACCAAAAACCCAACTCTGTTCTAAAGATAATTAAAATTAAGTGATTATTGTCCATAACTGTTCACGGTTCATTGAAAATGAAGATTTATACACGAGAAAAGATGTCAGAGTATGGATTCTTTGATCCCTTCTTCTACCGGATTTCAAAGTCAGAAACTTTGAGGGAAAGTGCCAATGTGCGAAGTCTTTGATTTTATTTTTATCTTTCATGCGATGAAGCCACGTTAGGGGATTGTGATCAGTCTCCACAAAAAAAACTCCTTCTGTTCAGGTAGTAAGACAGTTACAATAGCCCATACGATGACTGATAATTCCTTCTCAATGGTCGAATAATTTTGCTCTTTCGTTAGCAATTTCCGGTTCAAATACCCAACGGGATAGTCTCCGTCGCACATTTCCGTCGTACATTTCTCCGTCGCATATTTCCTGACTCACAACCGCTCCAATCGCAAATTGGCTTGCATCCGTCTGTACTGTGAAAGGTTTTTGAAAGTCCGGTGTTGTCATTAGAGTGAAGGTCGTCAGTGCATGTTTCAGAGAACGGAACGCATCTCTCGTTTTCGGGTCCCATTGCAGCTTATTCGGTCAGCTTTTGTTGAACATAACGATTAAATCGGCGGAAATGCGGCGTACTTTCCGATATAATGCATAGTACACTGTGATTACCAAATCACTGAAAAAATCACATATATGTCGACCGTTACTACCATGGAATCTGGCAACAAGATAATCATATTTAACCTTCCAGCTCGATGACACATATTATTTACAAAGGTTATTTAAATTCCTGAATAAGCCATTCAAATATCTTTTCAACACTGTCACAATTACTGATGGTTTTCACAGAAATGTTGATATTCCTTTAGCAGAAACGGTGTTCAGACCTGTTTTCCCTACACGCACCACAGATTCAACGGAGTTCCGCCAAACATCACCCGAGTAAAACCCAGTATCATATCATACCTTAACGCCACTTCAGTGGTCATTTACGACACAAGCGACATCATCGAGAAGTGCACAGACGACATCCCAGGTTGACGAATGTGCTCATTATCCCCTTAGAGAGGTATTAGGGACATTATGTGAGTTGGTTGAATGTAAACGTCTTCATATTGAATAGCATCATTTAAGAACAGATAAATTGGCAACATGGACCAGACATGCACGTTTCGGGTACTTAACCCTCGTCAGTGATCCTCTAATCTAAACAATGTAATATGCCAAAAAAGTATGAAATGTTAAACGTCTTTAAATTCAATAGCATCATTTTAAACCTGATAAATTTACAGCATGGACCAGACATGCACGTTTCGGGTACTAAACCCTCGTCAGTGATCCTCAGTCTAAATAATGTAATATGGCCAAAAAGCATGAAAATCATTATGTCCAAAAATGTACCAAAAGACGTTGCAGAATGGGTGGGATATGATGCTATGTCGAAAAAGCGTACCGAAAGACGTAGCAGAATGGATGGGATATGATGCTACAGGACCCACGTTTTAAAAAATTTCAAGAAAATTTGATAACAGAAAATTTAGAATGCGTTGAAGAAACGATCAATCTATCAGGACTGATTTTTTGCAAACCGCAATGATAGTGAGGTACATACAAGATTACTTGAGAAAATATAAGTGAATCCCCTCAAGTTGACACTTTAAGTGAATTTTCTCCACTAATTTGTAATTATCCATTTTTTTCTTGGTCATATCCAATGATGTGTTCATATATGATACCATACAAGAAAATAATATGTACATTTAACTAACTGAAGAATTCAGGTTTTGCCAGTGTAATATATTTCTTACTTCAGGATCTTCTTTAACTCATCTGTGTCACACTTATGCCCTTTGCCGTGTGGAGCTCTTAAAAAAGTTCCCCGCTAGGGGTTTGACAGTAAGTGTTTTTAATATTTTTCCCTGATGTGGTCGCCATAGCACTTTCTATATAGACATAACCTCAGGCAGTGCATGCATTTTATATATTGTTTTTATTTTCGTGCATAAGCATCGACGGCGAGTGCGGCTAGCCAACAGGGGATGCTTACTCCTCCCGGGCACCTGGTCCCACCTCTGGCTTGCTAGGGGTCCGTCGATGCTCAATTTGGTGCTCTATTTGAGTGCTGTAAAGACTATTGTCAGGATCTTCTTTAACTCATTACTATTGTTCAAAATTTATCTTTCTCCTAATAAAATAAATGTGCTATAGAAAGTGCGTTGTGTTTTATTGTTGCGCTAAGAAATGAGGCGTATGCTTACTCAGAGATATGGAGTCTTTTCAATGAATATAAAAAATACTGATTGCAAATTGGATTTGATATGATACAGAGTTGTCGGAAATGTGACTGTGTCATTATAAGAGGTAACCTCAGACTTTAAAACACTTACTGTCAAACCACTCCAGAGGTATTCACTATTAAGACGTTTACATTGTTACTGCCAATTACTAAAACCGGAATGAAACGGTACGGTACGGAACAAAATTAAATATACTGTTCCGTAAGTAAAACACTGTTCCGCAAGTAAAACACTGTTCCGTACGTTGACATTATAAGGCTATAGTTCCGTAACAAGATATTGTTCCGGATTGGTTCGTTTCGTAACAAGATGTTGTTCCAGAAAATGTCTCTCAAAAAAGAATTTTTGCAATAAATAACAAAGATATTTGCTTTGTAGTTATTTTCTTATTTACAATAAGGACAGAATACTCAAGAGCGATTCTTAGCCTCTTCGTCTGACATAGAAATACATGCCGGATGATATTCCCGGCCACACTTGTCACAGTACATGTATAAGGTGTGCGTGTCGGGCATTCTACAAATACAATAAAGTTCAGTGGTGTGAATTTTTTTCACTCCCGATCTCTTTCTTAGTTTTCTTTTGCTGTGTACAGAAAACATCTTCAGTTCCTTGTTTTCTAGACATTGCATTAGATGTCCTCGCATCTCCTGTGCTTTATAATTGTATTGACAAGGGTTAAGTCCGAGGCAGAGGGTCACTGCTTTTGCTTAATGCAAATCGACCACAGTTCATGTTGATTTCTTTTTCGTTAGTGGTCACAAGACTTGATATGACTTGCTCCTCGAGATACGGATATTATCAAATGCAGAGTCATTTATTTTGACTTCGTTTGATTCGCAGCCAGGGTTGCTTATTAATAGCCAATGGGCCCCGGTATCTCTCGGAGATTAGTTGATGATTTGAACAAAAAACGAGTTGTGTCGTTGGAAATCCAACTGAATGGCAAGGGCTGATGACTGTAATCCGCTAATACTTGGATATTGATATTTAAGTAGTGTCATTGCGGCATCTATCAGTGTTCCGTTGAACAATCATCCCGATTTGTTAAAAGCTGACGATCTGAGACGTTGAGATGAGTTTATTGGCAGGAGCCCAAACCTCCAAATTGTATCTAACATCGCGAGTGAGGGAACAGTCATCATCCATACCTTCTGAAATTTTATGTGTATGTTCCAGACAGACTTCCATACGTTCCATGTGTTCCTGATAGTGTTCCGGATGTTCCTGAAAGTGTTCCGAATGTTCCTGAAAGTGTCCGGATGTTCCTGATGGTGTTCCGGATGTTCCTGAAAGTGTTCCGAATGTTCCTGAAAGTGTCCGGATGTTCCTGATGGTGTTCCGGATGTTCCTGAAAGTGTTCCGAATGTTCCTGAAAGTGTCCGGATGTTCCTGATGGTGTTCCGAATGTTCCTGAAAGTGTTCCGAATGTTCCTGAATGTGTTCCGGAAGTACACTTGGCACGAAAGTACTTTTCTCGAGAGATTTCACAATGTCTTGTGGATGGCATACCAGTTTTATTTGTGGACATTCTTAACATGAGCTGCCGATCCTTAGAATTTACAAGTTCTTGTAGAAGTTCCAACATTTCTTGCAACAAATCTGGCAGAGTTGTGATATGCCAGATGAAATTCGGATGCGCATATGCCAGTTCATGTGTATTGACTATGGTGTCTTTTGTCAAGCATCTATCATTTTATACTTTTGCTCTGGCGTTCTGTAGTTGCTTCACGTTGCGTGGTTTGGAAACTGAATCGTGGCCTTCCGTAGTTTGGCATATCAGCTCTTTGTATACCTTGTGGGCTTTATGGTGTTCCATTTGCTTTGTAATTTGCTCTACAACTGATGGTTTGGTACGGAAAACCATCTTTGTTTGAGTTTTAGTGTTGCCGTGGCTGACAACTCCTCATCGCCAATATAATGTACGATACAAACGCTTTTGTCTGGCTTAGGATCCACGGGTAGATACACGTCCTTCCGGAACCCGGAATTTGGTTTCCCATGTGTGTCCTTAATGTAAAAGTAATTTTTCCTGTATTTTGGATCTTTCCGTGGAAGTTATTTTGTTCCTTGATTTGTCTATGAGTAACAGTCTGCTTTCCAATCGTTCCTGGTCTTTTCCGTCGTTTTTACAATATAAATACTTCCCCCTTTTGGCCGAACACCAGAGACAGTTTCATCAGATTCAAAAGATTCTAAGATTTCATTGAGTGATAGCGATGATTGAAACAGAAAAGCTGTTCTTTCTTTTTCAATACGTAAATTCTTGATGCGCCATTACTTTTATGTTACTTAGACATCGCGTATATTGTGACGTCAGTTATTTGTTATACTTATATTTTTTTCGTTCCGTATTTCAGTCATTCCTGTTCCGTGTTTAAGTAGAAAAAAACTTAATTTTCGTTCCGTATTTTATTCAGTTCCTTTCCGTCTTTTAGTACAAAAAACAATGTTCGTTCCGTATTTTAGTCTGTTCCGTTCCGTGTTTTCGTATAAAAATAATTTTCGTTCCGTATTCTAGTCTGTTCCGTTCCGTGTTGGTGCTGCAACCTAGTGTTGTTGGAGATCTCCTCCTTTCTTTAGTATAAAAAAATAATTTTCGTTCCGTTCTGTTCCGGGTTTGAGTAACCACATTTGTTACCACATAATTACCAGATATTCGCAAGAAATAATTTAATTTACGGCAAGTTCGCAGAATTTCTTTGAATAATCAAATTTCCCATTTTGCGAATATCTTGCGAGCATTCGAGGCTATCTAATTTTTGTCATTACATTTGAAACATTATTTGTCATTACATGCCTTGTGAATAAGGTTTTATCGTCCCGTAAATGACTTTCGAATAAGATTTTATACACATAAAATTTATATGAGAAACGCAAGAAGTATTCGCGGCAAAGGCCTTTTTTCCGTAAGGGGACTTTCTTTTTCATTGCAACATGTCCCTAAAATGAGCCTCTTCCTTCCTTGATCATTTGAGGCACCAGTGGGATTCTTGTTACAAACGACAATAGCTGTTATTTTTATTTTTTTCTAATTATTTAAAAATCGGCCAAAACATCCATTATTTATCATATCTTATCAGAAGTCCATCAAAACCATCGTGGGGTCATGCACCCCAGAAGAAATGAAAAATGGCTACGGTAGAGAAATCAACAAGAGGAAGAAAGTCAAGTTTTACGGATTCGGCGAGAAAACGAAGATCGAACTGGAATAAAAATAGAATTAACATAAGAGAGCAAATTGAACGTGTGAAAGACCGATTAAATCTTCATTCTAAGGCCACACCAAATTAATTTTTAGTTCTTCGGATTTTTTTATGAAAAAAGTGGAGCGAGAGGGCGAATTTTTTTTATTTTTTGAAAAAAGTTGAAATCGACTTTTTTCAGGCGATAGTGTTTGTACTGGAGCGAGCGATTTTTATTTTGAGTAAAATCATGAAAATTGAGGCTTAGTACAGATGAAAAAATGGCGAAAGGAACGTTTGAACATAATTCATCAATTCAGCAGACATAAAATCAGACATAAATGAAACTTCAATTCTCATAATTGTTGTAGTTTGCAAATTGCTGAAATACTTTAGGTATATTGTTCAAATTTATTGTGGTTGCGATCAATATACCATAATGCTTTACTTAAAGCAGAAAATACATGTATGTTTTTACCAGATTCCATCAATTGGCAGTCCGACCTGTGTCAAACTCAGAAGCCCAGGAGACCAAGTCCAAATAAAGTCTCTCCCGACAATTTACTTTTTCTTCGATTATATAGGCCGTTAAAAGAGGCCTCCTCATCGTGAAATCACACAGCAGTGGGCTTTAGTACAAATTCCCTCGTTTTTAGCTCTACTGGTCTCAGACCAGTCGAGCTTATGCGATCACCCTTTGTCCGGCGTCCGTCCGTCTGTACGTCTGTCTGTCTGTCCGTCTGTCCGTAAACAATTCTTGTCCGGACAACTCCTCTGAAACTGTAAGAGATAGAAAGTTAATTCTTTTTGCATTTTACTTGGACCATGGTCTAGTTGTGCACCTGTTATTTAGTTTCACTCCCTGACCCCCAGGGTCTTAGAAAATGGGCGTGGTCATTAAATTCTATGTAATCTTGTCCGGACAACTCCTCTGAAACTGTTAGAGATAGAAAGTTAATTCTTTTTGCATTTTTCTTGGTCCATGGTCTAGTTGTGCACCTGACATTTAGTTTCAGTCCCTGACCCCCAGGGTCTTATAAAATGGGCATGGTCATTGAATTCTATGTAATCTTGTCCGGACAACTCCTCTGACACTATAAATGATGGAGACTTAATTTTTTTTTTGCAATATGATTGGTCTGTGGTCTTGTTGTGCACCTGCTATTTTGATTGAGCCCCCTGACCCCCAGGGTCTTAGAAATGGGTGTGGTCATTTTCTCCTATATAACTCTATGTAATCTTGTGCTCGCAACTCCTCTGACACTATAAATGATGGAGACTTAATTCTTTTTGCAATATGATGGGTCTGTAGTCTAGTTGTGCACCTGATATTTTGTTTGAGCCCCTGACCCCCAGGGTCTTAGAAATGGGTGTGGTAATTTTCTCCTATATAACTATATGTAACCTTGTGTTCGCAACTCCGACACTATAAATGATGGAGACTTAAATCTTTTTGCAATATGATGGGTCTGTAGTCTAATTGTGCACCTGATATTTTGTTTGAGCCCCTGACCCCCAGGGTCTTAGAAATGGGTGTGGTCATTTTCTCCTATATAACTCTATGTAACCTTGTGTTCGCAACTCCTCTGACACTATAAATGATGGAGACTTAATTCTTTTTGCAATATGATGGGTCTGTAGTCTCATTGTGCACCTGATATTTTGTTTGAGCCCCCTGACCCCAAGGGTCTTAGAAATGGGTGTGGTCATTTTCTCCTATATAACTCCATGTAATCTTGTGTTCGCAACTCCTCTGACTTTATAAATGATGGAGACTTAAATCTTTTTGCAATATGATGGGTCTGTAGTCTCATTGTGCACCTGATATTTTGTTTGAGCCCCTGACCCCCAGGGTCTTAGAAATGGGTGTGGTCATTTTCTCCTATATAACTCTATATAATCTGTGCTCGCAACTCCTCTGACAATATAAATGATGAAGACTTAATTCTTTTTGCAGTATGATGGGTCTGTGATCTTGATGTGCACCTGATATTTTGTTTGAGCCCCTGACCCCCAGGGTCTTAGAAATGGGTGTGGTCATTTTCTCCTATACAACTCTATGTAATCTTGTGCTCGCAACTCCTCTGACAATATAAATGATGGAGACATAATTCTTTCTGCAATGTGATGGGTCTGTGGTCTGGTTGTGCTGATATTTTGTTTGAGCCCCTGACCCCCAGGGTCATAGAAATGGGTGTGGTCATTTTCTCCTATATAACTCTATGTAATCTTGTGCTCACAACTCCTCTGACTAAATGCTTATTGCAATATTATGGGTCTCTGGTCTAGTTGTGCACCTGTTTTTAGCTCTACTGGTCTCAGACCAGTCGAGCTTATGCGATCACCCTTTGTCCGGCGTCCGTCCGTCTGTCTGTCTGTCCGTAAACAATTCTTGTCCGGACAACTCCTCTTAAACTGTTAGAGATAGAAAGTTAATTCTTTTTTCATTTTACTTGGACCATGGTCTAGTTGTGCACCTGACATTTAGTTTCAGTCCCGTGGGAGACTTAATTCTTTTTGCAGTATGATGGGTCTGTGATCTTGATGTGCACCTGATATTTTGTTTGAGCCCCTGACCCCCAGGGTCTTAGAAATGGGTGTGGTCATTTTCTCCTATACAACTCTATGTAATCTTGTGCTCGCAACTCCTCTGACACTATAAATTATGGAGACTTAATTCTTTTTGCAATGTGATGGGTCTGTGGTCTGGTTGTGCTGATATTTTGTTTGAGCCCCTGACCCTCAGGGTCATAGAAATGGGTGTGGTCATTTTCTCCTATATAACTCTATGTAATCTTGTGCTCACAACTCCTCTGACTAAATTCTTATTGCAATATTATGGGTCTCTGGTCAAGTTGTGCACCTGTTATTATGTTTTAGCCCCTGACCCTTAGGGTCTCAGAAATGGGTGTGGTCATTTTTTCCTATATAAGTAAATGTAATCTTGTGCTTGCAACTCCTCTGACACTATAAATGATGTAGAATTAATTCTTTTTGCAATGATTGGTCTGTGGCATAGATGTGCACCTGATATTTTGTTTTAGCCTTATACCCCCAGGGTCTTTGAAAATGGGTGTGGTAATTTTTCCAATATAGTTGTGCTCTCTTCTCGTTTAAAGCTATTTATGATGGGGAGTTAATTCTTTATCCAAGTCTTGATGTGTCATTGGTAGTTCATTTGAGCTAGCAGTCCTTGGCCCCTAGGATCTTGGAAAATGGGTGTGACATTCTTTTTAGAAATACTTTATCTCGGATATTATGAATTATATGAGTGCTATTATAGTTGCAGTATAATGGGTATGTAGTTTTGTCATGCTACTTATAATTTGTTAGAGTACCTGCTCCCTATGGTTTTGGTTTAAAAAAAAGAAAGGAAATTGATGTTTTAGAAAAAACAACCAGGAGAGCTACAGTCTCGTCAGAGACTTCTGGTTTAACAGAAACAATGAAAAACATTGCCTTAGTTTGTTGACATAACCTCCTTTTTGCTTATTTTTGGAAGGTTTCCCCTCACATTCGCGCAACTTTCGATTTGATGTCCGAGAATTTTTACGCTAATGAATTTTTTAAAGTCCGATCTCGAAAATAGAGCGGGCGGAATTTTTTTTTATAAAAAAATTTTGACTTGAGAAAAACGGAAGCGGGAAATCCGACGAACGAAAGATCAATTTGGTGTGGCCTAACCGTGATGTATAGCTGAGCATGAGGTAAGGATTAATAAAATGCGTTTTTAGTTTGTTAAATAGTAAAAACAAGTATGTTGAATTTTAGTAAAGCACCTTTATAAACAATATTCATTGTTTTATGCAAATATTTCTAAGCAAATTGTAACTGAAAACATAAGTCCTGTGTCTACTTTAGAACTTCTTAAAAATTTTACTAAGTCAAAGTTAACAACAGCAAATAAATTTGAAATTCAACCAATACTCGAAGAGGAAGTGCATAGGATGCTAAAGAAACTTCAAATCAATAAATCAGCTGGAATAGACAACGTAGGACCGCGAATACTAAAATTATCTGCTGATATTATAGCAAAACCAATAACTCATTTGCTAAATTTAAGTATCTCAACCTCGAAATTCCCTGATAACTTCAAAGTAGCAAAGATCATTCCAATTTATAAAAAAGGCGATAAGACAGACCCAGGAAATTACAGACCTATCTCATTACTCCCGACAATTTCAAAACTCTTCGAAAAACATGTTACATCCCAAGTATACAACTTCCTTACAGAAAATGATTTACTAATGGATTCTCAATCTGGGTTCCGTAAGCTCCATTCCTGTCAAACAGCTTTGACTAGACTTACAGAAAAATGGATAAAAGAAATTGATGATGGAAATATGACTGGTACTGTTTTGTTGGATCTTCGAAAAGCATTTGACCTCGTTAATCACCCACTTTTATTGGAAAAAATGAAGCATTATAACTTTGATACAAATAGCTTACAATGGTTTAAATCATATCTTTCAAACAGGTCACAGGTCGTACAAATAGGTAATACGCAATCAGGTCTAGAATCCATTTACTGTGGGGTTCCACAGGGCTCTGTGTTAGGACCAATTCTGTTCCTGATCTATATTAATGATCTTCCACTCCATGTCAAAAATTCTCTTCTTGATCTTTTCGCTGATGATGCGACTCTACATCACTCTGGACACATAATTGATCAGATTGAAAGTAATTTGAATGATGACATACTCAGTGTTAAGACTTGGTGGGTTTGACAGTAAGTGTTTTGAATATTTTTCCCTGACATAATCGCCATAGCACTTTCTATATAGACGGCCTCAGACAGCGCATGCATTTTATATATTTTCATTTTGAATTCGTGCATGAACATCGACGGCGGGTGCGGCTAGCCAACAGGGGATGCTTACTCCTCCCGGGCACCTGATCCCACCTCTAGCTTGCTAGGGGTCCGTCGATGCTCAATTTGGTGCTCTATTGTGAGTGCTGTTGAGATTATCGTCAGGATCTTCTTTAACTCATTTGTGTCACACTTATGCCCTTTGCCGTGTGGAGCTCGTAAAAAAGTTCCCCGCGAGGGGTTTGACAGTAAGTGTTTTGAATATTTTTCCCTGACATAATCGCCATAGCACTTTCTATATAGACGGCCTCAGACAGCGCATGCATTTTATATATTTTCATTTTGAATTCGTGCATGAACATCGACGGCGGGTGCGGCTAGCCAACAGGGGATGCTTACTCCTCCCGGGCACCTGATCCCACCTCTAGCTTGCTAGGGGTCCGTCGATGCTCAATTTGGTGCTCTATTGTGAGTGCTGTTGAGATTATCGTCAGGATCTTCTTTAACTCATTTGTGTCACACTTATGCCCTTTGCCGTGTGGAGCTCGTAAAAAAGTTCCCCGCGAGGGGTTTGACAGTAAGTGTTTTGAATATTTTTCCCTGACATAATCGCCATAGCACTTTCTATATAGACGGCCTCAGACAGCGCATGCATTTTATATATTTTCATTTTGAATTCGTGCATGAACATCGACGGCGGGTGCGGCTAGCCAACAGGGGATGCTTACTCCTCCCGGGCACCTGATCCCACCTCTAGCTTGCTAGGGGTCCGTCGATGCTCAATTTGGTGCTCTATTGTGAGTGCTGTTGAGATTATTGTCAGGATCTTCTTTAACTCATTTGTGTCACACTTATGCCCTTTGCCGTGTGGAGCTCGTAAAAAAGTTCCCCGCGAGGGGTTTGACAGTAAGTGTTTTGAATATTTTTCCCTGACATAATCGCCATAGCACTTTCTATATAGACGGCCTCAGACAGCGCATGCATTTTATATATTTTCATTTTGAATTCGTGCATGAACATCGACGGCGGGTGCGGCTAGCCAACAGGGGATGCTTACTCCTCCCGGGCACCTGATCCCACCTCTAGCTTGCTAGGGGTCCGTCGATGCTCAATTTGGTGCTCTATTGTGAGTGCTGTTGAGATTATCGTCAGGATCTTCTTTAACTCATTTGTGTCACACTTATGCCCTTTGCCGTGTGGAGCTCGTAAAAAAGTTCCCCGCGAGGGGTTTGACAGTAAGTGTTTTGAATATTTTTCCCTGACATAATCGCCATAGCACTTTCTATATAGACGGCCTCAGACAGCGCATGCATTTTATATATTTTCATTTTGAATTCGTGCATGAACATCGACGGCGGGTGCGGCTAGCCAACAGGGGATGCTTACTCCTCCCGGGCACCTGATCCCACCTCTAGCTTGCTAGGGGTCCGTCGATGCTCAATTTGGTGCTCTATTGTGAGTGCTGTTGAGATTATCGTCAGGATCTTCTTTAACTCATTTGTGTCACACTTATGCCCTTTGCCGTGTGGAGCTCGTAAAAAAGTTCCCCGCGAGGGGTTTGACAGTAAGTGTTTTGAATATTTTTCCCTGACATAATCGCCATAGCACTTTCTATATAGACGGCCTCAGACAGCGCATGCATTTTATATATTTTCATTTTGAATTCGTGCATGAACATCGACGGCGGGTGCGGCTAGCCAACAGGGGATGCTTACTCCTCCCGGGCACCTGATCCCACCTCTAGCTTGCTAGGGGTCCGTCGATGCTCAATTTGGTGCTCTATTGTGAGTGCTGTTGAGATTATCGTCAGGATCTTCTTTAACTCATTTGTGTCACACTTATGCCCTTTGCCGTGTGGAGCTCGTAAAAAAGTTCCCCGCGAGGGGTTTGACAGTAAGTGTTTTGAATATTTTTCCCTGACATAATCGCCATAGCACTTTCTATATAGACGGCCTCAGACAGCGCATGCATTTTATATATTTTCATTTTGAATTCGTGCATGAACATCGACGGCGGGTGCGGCTAGCCAACAGGGGATGCTTACTCCTCCCGGGCACCTGATCCCACCTCTAGCTTGCTAGGGGTCCGTCGATGCTCAATTTGGTGCTCTATTGTGAGTGCTGTTGAGATTATCGTCAGGATCTTCTTTAACTCATTTGTGTCACACTTATGCCCTTTGCCGTGTGGAGCTCGTAAAAAAGTTCCCCGCGAGGGGTTTGACAGTAAGTGTTTTGAATATTTTTCCCTGACATAATCGCCATAGCACTTTCTATATAGACGGCCTCAGACAGCGCATGCATTTTATATATTTTCATTTTGAATTCGTGCATGAACATCGACGGCGGGTGCGGCTAGCCAACAGGGGATGCTTACTCCTCCCGGGCACCTGATCCCACCTCTAGCTTGCTAGGGGTCCGTCGATGCTCAATTTGGTGCTCTATTGTGAGTGCTGTTGAGATTATCGTCAGGATCTTCTTTAACTCATTTGTGTCACACTTATGCCCTTTGCCGTGTGGAGCTCGTAAAAAAGTTCCCCGCGAGGGGTTTGACAGTAAGTGTTTTGAATATTTTTCCCTGACATAATCGCCATATCACTTTCTATATAGACGGCCTCAGACAGCGCATGCATTTTATATATTTTCATTTTGAATTCGTGCATGAACATCGACGGCGGGTGCGGCTAGCCAACAGGGGATGCTTACTCCTCCCGGGCACCTGATCCCACCTCTAGCTTGCTAGGGGTCCGTCGATGCTCAATTTGGTGCTCTATTGTGAGTGCTGTTGAGATTATCGTCAGGATCTTCTTTAACTCATTTGTGTCACACTTATGCCCTTTGCCGTGTGGAGCTCGTAAAAAAGTTCCCCGCGAGGGGTTTGACAGTAAGTGTTTTGAATATTTTTCCCTGACATAATCGCCATAGCACTTTCTATATAGACGGCCTCAGACAGCGCATGCATTTTATATATTTTCATTTTGAATTCGTGCATGAACATCGACGGCGGGTGCGGCTAGCCAACAGGGGATGCTTACTCCTCCCGGGCACCTGATCCCACCTCTAGCTTGCTAGGGGTCCGTCGATGCTCAATTTGGTGCTCTATTGTGAGTGCTGTTGAGATTATCGTCAGGATCTTCTTTAACTCATTTGTGTCACACTTATGCCCTTTGCCGTGTGGAGCTCGTAAAAAAGTTCCCCGCGAGGGGTTTGACAGTAAGTGTTTTGAATATTTTTCCCTGACATAATCGCCATAGCACTTTCTATATAGACGGCCTCAGACAGCGCATGCATTTTATATATTTTCATTTTGAATTCGTGCATGAACATCGACGGCGGGTGCGGCTAGCCAACAGGGGATGCTTACTCCTCCCGGGCACCTGATCCCACCTCTAGCTTGCTAGGGGTCCGTCGATGCTCAATTTGGTGCTCTATTGTGAGTGCTGTTGAGATTATCGTCAGGATCTTCTTTAACTCATTTGTGTCACACTTATGCCCTTTGCCGTGTGGAGCTCGTAAAAAAGTTCCCCGCGAGGGGTTTGACAGTAAGTGTTTTGAATATTTTTCCCTGACATAATCGCCATAGCACTTTCTATATAGACGGCCTCAGACAGCGCATGCATTTTATATATTTTCATTTTGAATTCGTGCATGAACATCGACGGCGGGTGCGGCTAGCCAACAGGGGATGCTTACTCCTCCCGGGCACCTGATCCCACCTCTAGCTTGCTAGGGGTCCGTCGATGCTCAATTTGGTGCTCTATTGTGAGTGCTGTTGAGATTATCGTCAGGATCTTCTTTAACTCATTTGTGTCACACTTATGCCCTTTGCCGTGTGGAGCTCGTAAAAAAGTTCCCCGCGAGGGGTTTGACAGTAAGTGTTTTGAATATTTTTCCCTGACATAATCGCCATAGCACTTTCTATATAGACGGCCTCAGACAGCGCATGCATTTTATATATTTTCATTTTGAATTCGTGCATGAACATCGACGGCGGGTGCGGCTAGCCAACAGGGGATGCTTACTCCTCCCGGGCACCTGATCCCACCTCTAGCTTGCTAGGGGTCCGTCGATGCTCAATTTGGTGCTCTATTGTGAGTGCTGTTGAGATTATCGTCAGGATCTTCTTTAACTCATTTGTGTCACACTTATGCCCGTTGCCGTGTGGAGCTCGTAAAAAAGTTCCCCGCGAGGGGTTTGACAGTAAGTGTTTTGAATATTTTTCCCTGACATAATCGCCATAGCACTTTCTATATAGACGGCCTCAGACAGCGCATGCATTTTATATATTTTCATTTTGAATTCAAGCATGAACATCGACGGCGGGTGCGGCTAGCCAACAGGGGATGCTTACTCCTCCCGGGCACCTGATCCCACCTCTAGCTTGCTAGGGGTCCGTCGATGCTCAATTTGGTGCTCTATTGTGAGTGCTGTTGAGATTATCGTCAGGATCTTCTTTAACTCATGAAAACAAAATGGCCATCAATGAAAACAAATCTAAATGCTTGCTAATTGGTTCTCGTCAACGTTTATCACGCCTTGATAAAAAAGAAATTGATATCGAAGTAAATGGAAAACCTCTTCAAAATGTAGAAGCTGATAAGTTACTTGGAGTTACGATTGACAACAACTTACAATTTAACAAACATATTAGCGAAGTGTGTCGAAATATATCCTGTAAAATAAGTCTTTTAAGGAGAATTAAACGGTATTTGAATAAACATTATAGAAAGCTGTATTTCAATGCTTACATACTACCAAGTATTGACTACTGCCTCACTATTTACGGTAACGCTTCTAAAACACAACTTGATCGCGTCCATAAGTTACAAAAGAGCGCGGCACGTGTAATTATGGATGCCCCGCCTGATTCACCATCCCAACCTTTATTTGATGAACTAGGTTGGCTAAATATTTATGATAGATGCATGTTTAACAAGGGAGTACTGCTTTACAAAATTTTCAACAACCTGGCCCCTCCATATCTCTGCGACCTTTTCTCTAAAAATTCAAACAGCCTTTACACTTTGAGATCTGTAACCGGAAATGATCTACAAGTCCCAAGACACAAGACAGAGTCCTTCAAGCGCAGTTTACAATACAGTGGAGTCTCCTTATGGAATGAACTTCCATCCAATATAAAAGAAGCATCGTCTTTATTTAGCTTTAAGAATTGCCTTTATAAATATCTTTTTGGAAAAGGAAAGAATGAAGATCCCTTGTAATGTTACATTTATCAAACGCCATGATTCAGTATTTCTATTTATCACTTATCATGACTTTTACCATGTCTTATGTATATATATATATATTGTAAATATGTTATGTGTATTTGTTTATGAAGGCCTTGAGGAAGAATAGTGTCTCACTAATCGAGTTACCTTCTTAAAATAAAGAATTTATTATTATTATTATTATTATTATTTAGAGGGTTTAAATTTTTGTAGCATAATGCGTTATCGCAATTCTTGTTCACCGGAAAGCACATGACGCTCTGGGGTACGGAAAGGGAGTAAATAGTCAAATGTAAACATTGCATTGTTCGTGTATTAAAGATTCCGACTTCCGTCGGAATCGTTTCTTTTATTCTATTATCTTTTCTTTATTCTTATGATTATTCTTACCCCCAACCGTTCCAGACACTTTACAAATAAGTACTGCAATATATGATAAAGTGGGAAATACCATGTGAAAGAGCATATGAAGATGTCAATTCAAAATTTGTTTCTCGTTGAAAAATTTCACATATATGCCCCGGATAGAGTTTATCAGAGGTCAAATCTTTAAACTCTTAAAACTCCTAAAGTAACCGTATGATTAGAACGAATTTTCTTTCATATTGTTCTTTGGGAAATTTGCAAACATTTATACTCTTACGGTATGGTGATATGATAAACAAAATAAGATGGATCAAAGGTAGGCAGCATAACCATCGAAAATGCGTCAGAATCATCAAACGCCTTTTATACCGTGGATATGATCCTAATGTCACCAGACGGACACTAGGCTTGGTATTGACCAATCTACAGTCTTGTACAAGCGCATTCTTAAAACTTGCACTCTGGCTGACTGTGACGACGGGACTCCATGACGGGCCCTGTCCAAACCTATTTAGAGAAGACAGAGCCCCGACCACCTGTCCTATCTGAATATCAGTCGGACTCCTCGGGTGATTACATACATGAGCTCGCTACAGCAGGTAGACTACGGACTGTATTACGCATGCCCTCTTTTTATATCCATTTACATATTCATCTGTGTTTCTGGGGCCTCTACGTTTCGCGGTCTTGTTTGTGTGATGTCATCTTACAGTGAGGAGGTTGTTTTACACCACAATTGTACGTTCTTCGAGACCTCTGGGTAATTGGAGAAGTGAGAGGGTTGTGCGCACGTAATCAAGGATAACCACACCATTTGCTACTTGCGTGACAAATGGCCGTCCAAAGTCGGCACCGATTGCCCATTGGTCTCGTCGGTTTATGTGTAGTCTTTTGTGTTTGATGTTTACATGTCGTGTGTCTCTGTTCCGTCTCGTGCTGTACTCGTCTTTTGTGTTTTTGCATCGGGGTGTTTTGGTGTTGATGCTGCAACGGGATCTTGTTGGAGATCTCCTCCCTTCTCTTACATGCTTGATGAAATATTTACGGTATTCACATTATTTTAAGATGAAAATTGATTTTTAAACTGACACAGTGCCAATTTCTTTAGTTTTTGATGGAGAATTTTCATTGAAACTTGGATGGTAGGTTACTTTTGGTAGTCATTTCATGTTAACTTAGTTTCAAGGTCAATTTCTCATTCTCAAGGTCACACAAACATTTTGCCGATGGAACAAATACTCTCTGACCTTCAGAGTTCAAACATCATACATATAATCTTAGAACCAATTCCTTTCACCTTGACCTTGTCTGTCCAAAGGTCAAAATCACATTCTCGAGGTCAAGACAAACATTTGATTATAAAACAAACACTGTTTGACGTTGAGTGTTTAAACTTGACACAAATCTTCCTTGGATCATTCACCTTGACTTTGTCCCAATGTCATTTATTCGATTCCAAGGTCACAACAGACGTTTGTCAATAAAATATTAAACGTTGATCAGATTAAGATCGATCTTGATGAAAATAACCTCAAATGCTCATCTTGTGTCCGTAACCTTGATTCAAGTCCAACAAGTAATTCTCTAGGTCATAAACATTTACTCTTAGAATACACAATTTTTGTCCTATACTATTAATACTTCACACATGATAACTCTTTTTTTTTCCTTGTTCCTTTTTTTCTTTTTCCTTTCGAAGTCATATTCTATGTATAGAGATTTTCTCAAGGCAAAATCATTGTGCAATAACTTTTCAGATAGTAATTTTAAAGGATTTAAAGATGATAGATCATGGAGTTCAAAGTTTTCGTAATAATAAAAGATATTTATTATCTTTTCTTCTATTTTGTTGATCACTAAGAGTGCAATGTTATATACATAAAGCTTTTTTGCCTGTTGCTTCTCCCTTTCTCTAATGTTTGTTCAAATTTTCAGCAACAGATAAACTACTTTATTTTCTAAATGGGGAACTAATAAAGCTATTTCTTTTCTCATCTTCTTTATTTGGATTTAAACATTCCAGTCCCTAAGTATATCTAATAAAGGAGGAATCCGTCTGCTACTTGCAACAGAAGCCATCTACTTTATTGTAGATACCACAGTGTAGGAACGCTCCTGTTCACGACCAGTAACTTGTACTAAGCATATTTGATCTGTTTGCAACACCCGCCGCTTCAATTCGGTAGAACTGCCACATCCTCTTACTTCCATTTCGGAAGACATAGAGTACAATCTTTGGATGGTTCAAATGGTCTATGACAGAGGACACATGTAGGAAAGTTCCATCAACGTCGGTTGATCGTCTGTCTCTTTAACGCATTTGAAATTTTCTGTTACAAAATTTCTTGAAATTTCTAAAACGTGGGTCCTGTAGCATCATATCCCACACATTCTGCTACGTCTTTTGGTACATTGGCCATTTTACATTGTTTAGACTGAGGATCACTAACGAGGGTTTAGTACCCGAAACGTGCATGCTTGGTCTATGCTGTAAATTTATCAGGTCTTTAAATGATACTATTGAATTTGAAGACGTTTAACATTCATATTACAATTCAAACGCATTACTTTAAAATTTTAGTAACCGATCATGGTCAACGTATGTGACAGCAAAAAAAATCTTCCATGAAACAGAAAATATTTCTTTGTGCCGAAAAGTCACTTGAGAAAATCATAGAAACTATGGATGCTCATACACGATCATGTACCGGGCAATTGAAGATTAAAAAATAACTACACGTGAACATGTAGTAATGACCAATCTGAAATGTGAAAACTTACAGCAAGCGCATAATATCAAATGGTCATCCTCACCATATTTACCAAACAAGGAATACTTAGTTAATAGTCGCGTAAATCACGGACTAATCTGCAGTGGAATGTTACCCTCACATTATAAGCGATTCGTTGACGGAGCTGACATCGGAAAAAATGGGAAAGCGAAGAGAGACAATTTCTTCAAGTCCTATAAAAAGTTTCTTCAAGATAAATGCAAAGAGTCAATGTCAACTGCCATTTTGGAAGAAGTTGCTAGTTACGAGGATGAAAATTTCGGAGAAATGGACATTATGTGGCTAAAGAAAGAATGCCAAGCAAGACCCACAAGGTTATTTCATGTCAACATATTACAAAAAGTGCGCGTCACACAAAGACATGAAAAAAAAATTGGAACAAAAAAGATATATGAGGATTTACAAAGTAATGATGTTTCCGTTGGCGTTCACGTACATGACAGAAATTTATCAATCAATGAATTCATACGTGACGAGACAGATGCGAAAAATCAAAAATGACACGTGGCAGTGTATAAAATCATTGAAAGTCCGATTACAAAAGGCAGCGAGTGGACCAGCTTACCTGGAGGGTAAAACTTGGTCATTCCAACTAAGTGACAAAGTTGAGCCTATAGCAACACATATTCACTGGAGTTTCCGGAATTGTAATGGCGACATTACAACTCTTGGATCATCAATTGACAACATTGTTGAACATTACAAGGACAACCAATCATCATGTAATTCAACATCACGATGCAAGGAACCCAAATACGAAATCTCAAGAAAAGTTATTACAGATCCCAAAGCAGAGAAGTTATTGAAGGATATCCTAAGAAATTCGACTATTTACAAGTACCCAGGAGACTATATATTAGTGAAGGACACATTCTACGTAGAGAGATTCAACAATGTTGTCAATGTATATCAAGATAAAAGGATCTCGTTTAGTGACAGCCAGTACAATGCCCGTTCCAATCTTTCAGTTTGCCATTGGAATGAAAATATGGACAGATCATTTACGTCAGTTTTGAACCCTCCAAACAAGAGACACCCTAGAAGCAGACTCGGCAAAAAGTGCTACAAGAAACTGACTTTTTATTTCCGGGACAATATTTGGAAAAGATATACAAAAGACATTTTTAAGAAACGTTAATAATTTGGTGAGATATTAATAAACATTTATTAGAATTGTACTTGAACTTTAAATTACATAATCTATAAAAATTATATCTGTAAACAAACTACCTGTATTCATTTACACCAAGACGGATCTGACAGTAGCTTTACACGTGTTATAACGTGATTGTTTGTTTACATGCTGCTTGTGCTTAGTATCTCTCTACTGTAAGGCCGCGCCCACATGCCGTATACGCTTAATCGTTTACCACATGGTAAAATAAGTAGGTCGACCCCGGCCTTTAATCAGTTTATGGATGCTTTAAAAATAATCTAAAGAAATAATGTTATCCCCATTCTTATTCGCCAATTAAATCGTGGTATATGTACACAAAGCTACATTGCTAAAGATGTGACACAATCATTCAGGTTTGATGGTGTATATATATATATACCTTATGATATTGGGGACGTCAGCCAATAAATCAGTTCAATTTTACCTTCAGATTCATACATAAAATGAGCAAGCTGTCTAATTTCTACACATATTATCTTGTGCACTTCTAATTACCATGTCATCCGTCCTGATAGAGCGAACATAACGATCTTCAAATTTATATCTTGGTTTATGTACACAAATCAACATTGCTAAAGATGTGACACAATTAGTATAATTTTACCTTCAGATACATAAAAAATGAGCCATTTAATCAGCAAATCCAACTCCTCTGAAGGTGAGAGTGAGAGTTCCGTCGACATATTACGAAAGGTTGCTTTCCAAGATGCGAAAAACTCAACATTGTCGTCAAATGTAGTGAGTCGAGATGTAAGCAAGTCCTTTTTCATCAAAAATTTTGTAATGTTGTTAACATCCATGTTGTTATTACAATCCACCTTAGAAATGTTAGATGTAACAGTAGGCTAATAGTAATAGGGCTTGGCATTTGTATCAAGCGTACCAGAACAAGTAGGTGCGGATGGTTCATGAACGAGCCCATTATGTGTGGATACACGTAAGTCTGTTGAAATAGGTGCCGAAGCTTCATTAAGAGGCACATTATGTGGAGGTGTACATCAAAGAATGTTGAGATGGGCTTCTGTGTTAATACATTCATAATAGGGGTATGTTGTGACGAAACGTCATCTAACCATTCATGCACAGAGTATGCCTTCTCCGAATTCAATCCACGATTCCTCATTGATTGATGATGAGGTAAGTAACTACCATCTTGCTCTGAGTCTGACATTCCATGATCATATAAAGCTTCAAGATTAAGTTTCGCTTCATCAGCTTCCCTTTAAAGATCAAGACGTAATCTACTAGCCTTCAAATCTGCTTCTTGTTTAATAAGAGTAGCCTCCTCTTTTATATATTTAAAACGAGCCTTGGCTGTGGCTTAACTAGCGGAATGGTCCAGAAGCACTTGTGTCAACCTGCTTGACGATTTTGTAGTGTTTCGACTCCCTGCACGACTGTTACTCCCTGAACGACCGTGACTGCTGTGTGGTAATTGCGCATCAAGCTGTCCTATAGCTATCTTAATGTCCGAATGTATTTTACTAGCGGCAAACTCCTGAGCAGCTTCTTCACGTACACTTTCTGAATTACCTTGGCTGCGCAAATATGCTAAACATTCACTAAGAATCTGGTCATAATCAGTTTGCAGTTTATTTAGCTCAGCCTTGAGTTCCTCTATTGCAGAGTATCCGGTTTGTGATGAATGTAAGTAATTACTGAGTCAATGGTATGTTTCACTTTATCAAGCGTGTTTTTATACAATTGTAAAGAGCGATTAAACTGTTCTGCACCAAGGAATGTAAGGGTCCTGGTCCTCCTGAGTGACCTCTCCACTATCGTAGTTTCTGGTAACGAACTCATGATGATGATGGGGCATAGAAGATATTTCGCTCCTACCGACAAGTTTCAGCTTGGAGATTTCTTGCTGTACAGAATGTGAGATAGGTCTTCCACTTGTACTCTTTATTCTTTAATTGGCATAAACCCCAGCCATGACAGTGACTTAAATGCATAAAAAAGAATTTGCCATGTGAACTAAAATCTGGTAGGCCTGTACAGGCAATAAGGCAATACACAAAATGTGTATTTGATAAACATAAAGTGATGACGTCATACAGGTATAAGAAATTACAGGAATCAATATATCGACTATTTATCGAGAAAATGAGATAATGATTAACTGAATAAATGGTTAATTAATGTAATGCAAAAATGCTATGGTAAAAAACTTACTCTTTGGGGGGCTAAAAACACCGATTCTTGGTGAGAAAATTTGTAGTTCTTAAGAATGGCGTAGGACTATAGATAAAACCTGCTCCGGAGAGTATAATAGTCCCTTTTGGCTTAACTCCGTGACTGGCGTCGTGACATGCGCACAACGACTTCCGCGAGGATAACCTTGACTCCGTGTAAACAAAGATAATTCAAAATGGTACGCACATGTGTTGCATACAAATGCAACGTAAAACAAGATGAGCAAAGCAAAGCGAAGGGAGTAAGTTTCTTTCGGTTTCCAAAGAACAAAAGAAAGCGCACTGCCTGGATAAAGGCAATCAACAGGGTGCATTGGTATCCTACCGAGGCAAGCTACGTGTGTTCTACACACGTGAAAGAAGGGTGGCACAGTGATGACCCAAACGATGAAAACTTCGCCCCCACTATTTTTTCTTATAAATCACAGCCTCAGACCGAGGGAGAGCAATTGCGAGATGAGAGGATAGTGAGGAGGAATCTTGAAAAAGTAATTTATTATGCAAATACCTGATTTTGAATGTTTAAATTTTATGCAATCAACAAATGTTCAATCAATCAATGATTCAATGTTAGCATGAATTTAATTGAAAATCAAAAGGTGACATATCTAACATCGGATCGCAAGCGGTGGTCCATCCAGTTAGCTGACCTGAACTGGCAATGTTACCTGTCAACATCTGTGGGATGGGGTTGGGTTGGGGTGAAGGCCATTGAATGAATTTCCTGGCATTAGATAGTTATAGCACAACCCATATTCATGTCCAAATCATATTCAACATCTCCAGCTCTGAGCTGCTAAGGTCAAACCAATATGTGGGATGGGTGGGTACCCAGCCCTCTTCCTCGATCCCAATCCAACTCCCTACCTCCCTCCCCGCCTTTCATCCTTCCATCCCCTTCCCTTCACCCTGTTCTCTCCCTCAATAGCTTTGAGAGGCACCTTTCCCTAACACAGAGAATGGTCCTGGATCCCCCTCTGTCCTTGCATCTTTATGATATAAGTCATCTTTTCATTTATTTTCATAAAAAATTACAGAAAAATTTAGAATGAACTCAGACTACAAAGATATTCTGTTTCTTTGCTACTTCAGACCTACGGTAAATATTTTTTTTTTTACAAATATTTACTTATCTTGAAGATTTTTGAAGCAGGAAAACTTATGTCTAAGTTTAATCTATTTTTTTAAACAAATCTAGTTTGTTTTGTTCACTGACTTGAAGTAATATGTTGTTATAGTATTTATATTGACCTAGGTTCCAGTCAAATATCCACAGCATATATTCTGAAAGTGTAGAACTGAGAGAAGTTTTCTTTTGCTTTGATTATCAAGCGAGCACTAGTTACTTCTCCTTATTTCTGCTCTTTCGTTACCAACATTTTAACAGAATTCCATCGTGAAACTATTACAGAGTCGTAAGTATAAACAAAAGAAAATACTCTCTACTAAATATTTATATGTTCTGAGATCGAGATACTTTCATCTGTTCATGGATCTATGTTTCATAGGATCTGTGTTTCATATAAAGTACAATGAATACAAAACAAATCAACATTCTTCAAATTCCATATTGTAATTCAGATTATGTCAAACTTGTATCAGTTATTATTGTAGAATGATAATAAAAATTAAAAAAATAGAAATTCTTGATAACAAAAAACATTCAGCAGTACAAATGATCTCTTTTTCAATTTACTTGATAGATCTACCATAGCTGAGCTTTGATTTTTCACACAATATTATACAATGTATATAACAACTATATGGCCTTAAATATAATAAATGTGTTTGTATATTCTTCTCTGTTGTCATATTGAGGAAATAGTGTCAATCACAGGGGAAAATTGTATTTAAAAATGTCTTGTTTAGTAAATTTAGTGTACCTGGCAGATAAAATAGACAATTTTTAGCAATATTTCAAAACATGTACATACTTACATAAGCTTTTGTTTCATTAATGCTTTCAGGAAATGATGGAAGAAGATGAGTCAAGACCTAGGATGGAACAGAGGCATAAATCTTTTTCCATGGAGTCACATTCAGGGTATTGTGCAACAGCATTTGGTGACCACAATGTAATCACATCTACTAAAGAAGCAAGGTCATATCCCGACATCCAGGTAGAAGATATTATCATGGAAGACACAAATATTAAGTTTCAGTCCGACAAAGGTTAGATTATACACCTCATTCACATCGTATCCATTGACTACTTGTATTAAAAATTTGATGAATATCAGAACTATAAGGCAGTACATTTATATTTTGTTTTTGCAACGGACAAACAGACAGACAAACAGATGGACAGGGAAAATGTATTTGCCCTCGAACCTTTGATTCCAAGGGGCATAAAAATATTTTTTGAATTTATCTTTTAATAGAAAATCAGACAGACATATGTGAGGTTATTCAAGAGAATGCTTCCCTGAGACAAAAGCTTAAACAGAGAGAGGACGAACTGCGTAAACACAAATGGGACCATAGGAAGATCAAAGACAACGATGCTGCTACAAAATTTTACACTGGATTGCCTGCCTTTGCCCTTTTCCTCTGGCTTTTCAAGTAAATGAATTGTATTTCTATATAAAATATTTTCCTTACACCCCTTCAATTTCAGGGGGCGTTTATAGTCACTCCAGTGTATATTATACCGAAAATATATCCAAATTTTTTATTATTAAATTTTGATATGAATTTGGTTTCAGTTTTCTTCGACCAAAGGCGGAAAGACTGAGTTATTGGACAGGCTCTAAGATCAACGAAGAGAGATCAAGATTTCGCACTTCTGCATTATCATTAATAGACCAAATGTTCTCTGTATTAATGCGAATACGTTTAGGTTTATATGTGCAAGATGTTGCAGATAGATTTTGTATTTCTACTGCAAGAAAGGAGGCAACATATTCTAAATATTTTAATACATGGATCGCCTTGTTGCACGTAGAATTGAAAGCAATGAATCCTTTCCCATCTAGAGCAAAGGTTGACCAAACAATGCCAGATAGTTTTAAGAAGAAATATCCATCAGTCCGTACAATCATAGATTGTATCGAGATTTTCATCCAACGTTCCTCCAGTATTATCAATCAGAGTATAACATTTTCTAATTATAAGCACCATACTACTATCAAATTTCTTGTAGGCATTACACCATCAGGTGTAATATCATTTGTATCTGAAGGCTGGGGTGGAAGAGTATCTGACAGGGCATTAACAATGGAATCAGGTTTCATTGACTTACTCGATGAAAACGACAGTGTGATGGCTGATAAGGGATTTACAATTAAAGATTTATTAGAGAAGAAGAAATGTCATCTAAATATCCCACCATTTCGAGGTCAAAGCAGTCAGTTTTCAACTAATCAAGTGTTTGAAACTCAAGAAATTGCCGAATTAAGAATACATGTTGAAAGAAGCATAGGCAGAGTAAAGAACTTTCACATTCTTCAAGGAGTAATGCCTATTTCACTAGCACCTAATGCTACTAAGATTTTCCAGGTCTGTTGTTGGTTGTCAAACTTTGATGTTCCTTTGGTGAAGAATTAGGCAACTAATAGATAAGGCAGCATCTGAAGGTCATTAATAAATGATGAAGGTCATTTCCAGGCTAAACATAGGTAATCAATGATTACAAAGCTCGGCTAAATTTTCAAAAGAAGGTTAGAGTTCAAGGTCATTTGGTCAAAGGTCATAGTCTCAAATGAAAGGTCTCATCACAAGGTATCTACATGTGAAATATCAAAACCATATCCCCTATGGTAGGAGAGGTACAGCCAAGGTTAAAATTTTTGAAAAGTACGTCAAAGTCCAAGATTACTAAGTCAAAGGACATGGTCTCAAATGAAAGGTCTTATCACAAAGAATGTACATGTGAAATATCAAAGCACTACCCCTAATATTTCAAGAGATATAGGTCAAGTCCAAGGTCACTAGGTCAAAGGACATGGTCTCAAATGAAAGGTCTAATCACAAGAAATCTACATGTGAATTATCAAAGACCTACCCCTCATAATTTAAGAGATACAGCTCAAGTTAAAGTTTTGTCTACAGACGATGGCAATGACAATACTGAGGGTATGGCATTAGTCTCCGGAGCTAAAAATTGCTTTTTCTTAATCAAATTATATTTGATTTTAAAAATTCATGAAAAAATTGTGTCTGCAGATAAAATTGGTCTGAATTTTTTTGATGATGAAAAAACCATAAACCGCTAAAGGCAAGTGTTTGTATTAAATGATGTATACATTTTTGCGCAGACCAAAAGGTCAAAGGTCATTAATACTATTGCACACTGAAATAAAACCTGTGCTTGCCACATGGAATGCATATGTGAAATATGAAAGCCCTATCACTTACCATTCAAAAGTTATGGCCAATGTTTAAACTTTCGATATTAGGTCAAACTCCAAGGTCAAGGTCACAAGGAAAACAATTTTGGTATCCAAACATAGGCCATCATAATAATTTTTGAAAAATCAAGGCATTCAGAATTTTTTTATAAATTTGGAAATATTTTTTCAACATAAGAAGCTACAAGCTTTGGCATCATCTCTGTAACAAAATCTACATCAAACATAATGCGTTCAATGAATATGTTGTTGGAGCTGGCATTGGTCCAAACAACAAAATCGCACCATGGGAGCCCCATTACTGCCATCTCTCCTTGTACTTGGGCGAAATACTCATGATCATGGCGTAATTGAGGTCCACTTACTCCCTCCACCAAGCAGAAAGACTTGTCCCCAAGGCTAATCATGTCATCTATCTGCATGTTGTGCACCTCAACTCCATTCATGCTAAACGGACACTTTATCTCTAGTACTCCCTCTTCATCTCCTTCAAAAATTCTTCCATCACTAGATGCTCCTATGAAGGAATGACTTTCACACAGGGTGATTCCTGTATCCACCACAGACACATCTTTCACTAGTGACATCAGTTCATCATACTGCCTCCTTGCCTTTTCCTCATGATCTTGACCCCATTTCACTGCTGGTGGTAATGTATTGTACCTGTAAAATAATTTTTAACATTATAAATGTGTACATGTATATATTATTACTCTCACATCCCATTCCAAAATAAAGTTTAGGTGGTTACAAGGGACTATCATCTTGTCAGTTCATCTATAAGAATCCTTGAAAGCAAACATATATATATATAGCACATAAAAGGTACAAGTGACTATGACTCATAAAAAATGTTTATGTCCCGCGTACGTCCCCTATTCCGTCAGGACACACACACACACACACACACACACATATATATATATATATATATATATAAAAAGACAGCACAAAAGAGGTGAAAACAACCACGTTCACTATTCAGACAATGTCGGATCAGCCCAACAAAGGGCGAATGCACGTCGCTTGGAAAAAAAGTATAAAAGCACAAAAAAAAGGTACAAGCGACCACGACACTAAACGTGTTTAAACCCAGCGGATGTACTGTCCCTTCCGCTGGGTTTAAACACGTTTAGTGTCGTGGTCGCTTGTACCTTTTTTTGTGCTTTTATATATATATATATATATATACCTTTTTTGTGCTTTTATGTATATATATATATATATATATATATATATATATATATATATATAAAAGCACAAAAAAAGGTACAAGCGACCACGACACTAAACGTGTTTAAACCCAGCGGAAGGGACAGTACATCCCTTGAGCCCTCTGGATACACGAATATGTACTTGTATCCAGACGGAACAAGGGACAGTACGTCCCTCATTCCGTTCGGACACAAGTACATAAAAAAAACATACACACACTCTCATGCTAGTCAGAACCTGTACTATACTGAAGCTCGAAAGGCTATAACTAGTAGCCAGGTAGGTAATATTCTCAATTCATGAACCAAAGCAGACCCCGCGAGGGGCGAGACCAGGTGCCTAGGTAGAGTCAGCGTCTCCTGTTTGCATGCAACACCCGCTGCCAAAAAGTCTGGAAGGACGGATCGATAGAAACACGTCCAAGACTTCTATAGGTTCAAAATAAAAAAAAAAAGCTGAAAAGATGCTCCCTGATTGATTAAGTAACATATTATTAAGTGAGTAAAATCAAACAAAATACCGCCTCCCCCACTCTATATAAACGTAAGGGACTCGATTGACTAAGTAAAATGAAACGAAAAATCCCCCAATTAAAAACACGTCCGTCCTGAAGAGAGATACTCACTAAACTGACAACGCGCGGGTCAGTGTGAATAGAAAGTCATATCACGAGAGGCCCACATAAAGGAGGTTAAAAATACAAACTGTAAAAATGAAAAATTATAAGGTGTAAAGAACGAATCTAGCTACCGTCGTCGTTTTTTTTTTTTTATTTTGAACCTATAGAAGTCTTGGACGTGTTTCTATCGATCCGTCCTTCCAGACTTTTTGGCAGCGGGTGTTGCATGCAAACAGGAGACGCTGACTCTACCTAGGCACCTGGTCTCGCCCCTCGCGGGGTCTGCTTTGGTTCATGAATTGAGAATATTACCTACCTGTCTACTAGTTATAGCCTTTCGAGCTTCAGTATAGTACAGGTTCTGACTAGCATGAGAGTGTGTGTATGTTTTTTTTTATGTACTTGTGTCCGAACGGAATGAGGGACGTACTGTCCCTTGTTCCGTCTGGATACAAGTACATATTCGTGTATCCAGAGGGCTCAAGGGATGTACTGTCCCTTCCGCTGGGTTTAAACACGTTTAGTGTCGTGGTCGCTTGTACCTTTTTTTGTGCTTTTATATCTTTTTTTTCCAAGCGACATGCATTCGCCCTTTGTTGGGCTGATCCGACATTGTCTGAATAGTGAACGTGGTTGTTTTCACCTCTTTTGTGCTGTCTATATATATATATATATATATATATATATATATATATATATATATATATATATATATATATATATATATATACACTATAAGAATACAAATATTCATGTTTACAGTCATATAATTTTTGGACTTAAATTCACACTAATGTTAGATTGATACATATTTCAGAAAACAGGTGACACTGTTGATTTTGAGGAAAAGTGGTCAAAGTTCAAGGTCATTTCCATACTCTATATTTATTAAGACTTGTGGACCCTATACTTTTACTACGATTGGTAATAGAATTAACAAAAGTCTATTTTCACTTACCTCTTACCCAACATATATATACTTATGAGTAGCACAATATTTTGTATTAGTGAAATTTTGTATCATTACAAACTTGATTGTAACTCTATGTAATATTGCAACTGTAATAATTATTTCAAATTAATTTATCCATTCGTCTAACATTATGTCTATGTGAACTCACTTTTGAAGATTTGATCCTTCGATGATGTTCCTTACAAGACTGTCTGGGCTATGTCCTGCTCTCAGCACTTTTCCAAATGAGGATCTTGTTATTCTCCCTTTATGGAGATCATGCCACAAAGGAGAAAGTCGCTGACCTCTAGTATGCATCTCGATTTCTTTCACCAGATTTGTAGAGATCGTCAGTGGAACCACTATAAAAAAATTGCATCAATTTAACAATTATTATTTATATAATATAATCCAGGAAGAGTCATTTCATAGATACTTCGATCAGTATGATAATTATCTACTTTTAGCAGGTGACTTCAAATTGATATATTACCAAGAGACGATAGCACCCATGTCGTCAACTAGTATCGTAACAACACTAACATATACTTACTCTGGATCAATAATATTACCTCTTCCATTAGAATAAATATATCTCTCAATTTCCTTGCTTGGACCTTCATCCTCATCAATAATTACTTCTGATACTGCTTCAGGAACCTCATCTTCAATGTCCCATAGGTGAGCTATACCTAATGCATAAAGAAATTGCAATTGTTTCAAAGACAAAATGTTTCTGCTCATGAATTTTGAAGTTAATAAATTACACAATTTGAGACATATGGCCATACCAAATTAGTTAAATGTTCTTTAGATTTCCCACACCATTTTTTTCAAAATTCAAAAAATCATTTTATAAAAACAAAAATGCTCGCCCGCACCAATAAACTTCTGGCTCAAGAGATTTTTAGGATCGGATACGATTTCTGCCAATCTTAAAGCTTCTAGAAGTCTCAGATTGTGCAAATTTCGAAGAAAATTATATACTTCTTTGAAAACATATGTTGGGAGCAAATTTGTTGCCCCATATACATGGCACTAAAAGTCAAGGAGGGGGGAATGTTCGAAAATCTTTTCCGTACTCAGCTATTTTCCACTGGCTTCCTAGTCACCAGATTCCTATGAGGATTCCTTTTTTGAGATTAGAAAACATCAGAAAGGTATTACTGGGGTAAACTATGTCAAAAATAAAATTATTTCACTCGCTCGTACCTTCAAAACTGCAATACTTAAAAGAAATTATTATCGCTTGTTCGAACCATTTTTACAAGAAAATCCGAAGAACATTTAATTAATTTGGTATGGCCTAAATATACCTGTAACTACAGAAAAAAAAAGATTACAAGATTAAATACACATAAAATTATTATACCATTACTCTGATCTGTGACACAGAACCATGTAGCTGTTTCACTATTTCTTTAAGATTTGCATTTCCATTCATCGCTTTACTGATATATTTTCTCAGTCCCCTTATATGTCCCCTTATAATCATCTTCTACCCATTTTCAAGAATACCACTTTGGTCCACCTCCAGTTGTAAGTGACAGAATATATATATTTCACATATTCTTAATTTAGCACGTACCATCTCATTCATGATTGTCTCTATCATATTAAACTATTTTATATATATCATTCATATTTCAAACTTTGTAATAAATTATAAACATAAAACAAGCCTTATAATCCTTACGAATCTGAGTACAAATTAGGAACCTGGATACCTAACCGTATGCGATCTACCACTTGTCCGATTACAACTGTAATTAATTAATTTATGCACAGGAAAGTTTTATACCTTGAAGTACAAAAGATATAATTGTAGGTCAAGGTCAATGAAATTAGGTCACTAGTCATTTTGCACCAAATTAACACTTATTGAGGAGAATCTTTTTTCTCATACCCGCGTATGTGTTACAGAGTAGGCCCATGAAATACAGCTACGTGAGCTACTTCTGTATCACATATCATGTGACAGCTGTATCACATATCACGTGACGCTATTGTTTCGATTAATTACGCTATTGTGACGTCATGATTTCAGCCCGCAAAACAAACAAGCTAGCGGCGACGTCGCTATAAAACTTCGATGTTAAGAGCGTTTTTCAATGTACTCTTGCGTTTTATTTTCAAAAGCCTAATATTCGTAGTTTATTCTTATAGAATAAACCATTTTCGGGGCGCTGAGTTCGAATATCGCAATTTTTTTGCGATTAGATCAACTTGACATTTTTTTCAAATTTCGTCCCTTTTCTTTCAGTTTTATTTTAACCGTAAGATATGAGAGAAAAATACTCTTTCATGTTCTTCTATGAAAGATACATCGTTTCCACCCTCGGGGTCTCAAAATTTTGCAAAACCCTCGGCAAGCCTCGGGTTTTACATGATTTTGAGACCCCTCGGGTGGAACCGATGTATCTTTCATAGAAGACCATGAAAGAGTCTTATAGTATCAAATCCCTGTTCATTACAGAGTGTATAGGTCAAGATACTGTTTATTGACTTAATTTTTTTTTAAGTAGAAGTTCAATCTCTAAGTGCATTTACATATATATATATATATATATTATAAATCTTATTTACCAATTCAGAGCAGTCATTACCAGTGTCTGGGAAACATTTCTTCAGTTCCTTTAGTTGACGAAATAGGTAACCACTATCATGTTCTCTGTCATCAGGATGCCTGGGATCAAAGGTTGAAGATGATACCTTGGTTGGTCCCTCTGCCTTAGATTTTCCAAAATCCATCTGTGTTACTGGCTGTGGTATTGGATTGCTGCTTCTTGGTACTACCCACTTACATAACTGAGAAGTGCATGCAGTGTCTTGATCACTCTTCAAACGATCTTTTCCATTCAAGGCAAGAAGAACAGCCCCTATGTGACTACAAGACTGAGCCAACCTTTAAAGTCAAAGTGCAGATAATGAGCACAATTACGGTAACTATAGCTATTTCATATTATATAGAATATAAAGAGTTTGTCACATTTATATGCCATAATTTGCAGTTAAGTTACACTGACAGTCTGAGTTAACTAGATCAGGCATCCTTATTTGAACAAACATTGCAAATGATTGTGTGTTGCAACATCAAAAGTTTCTGTTACATTTTGCCTTATTTTCACAAAAATATAGATTGCATTAGAATGGGAATAACTATAGGTTCTGACGTTATGTTTGCGGACGGTAAATGCTAATTTAACGATGCAAACATATGTTTTTCTGGCTCAGCTCACGTCGCCAGAAAAGCTCAGTTTGTGACTGTATAATCAGCATTTACCTTCTGCAAACATAAATGTCAGAAGCTAGTTATTCCCTAGTTTAACATGGTTACATGGGACATCTACTAGTACATGTAATGTAAATGTAAATACTGACTTTAAGAAATGTCAGTATATAATAAGGAATTATTTTAAGTTATTCAATATACAATCATATATTGATATTATATACATGAAAGTAATTACCCAATAGGACACTGACAGTAAGCATAATGTATTTTCAAATCATGATCTTCATTGGTCAGGCAAAGGTAAACAGTGTATCTGTCTTTCTTCATTGAAGCCAGACATTGAGCTTTTATATAGATAATACTGGTATCAATCTGAAAAAAGTCTATTTATTTTTAATTTCTGATTTAATAAATGTTACGTAAAGTATGTATATGTCTCAAAAACCACTTAGGCTTTAAAAAAATAATTCATACAGTTGTGAGTACATTGCATTATAGGTTTTGCCTAGCATGCGAGTGTGTAAGTATAACATACGTGTCACGGTGTGTACCGCCTGTCTAAGGGATAGCCTCGTTTACGATTCCTTCTACTGGATTTAAACACGTTTTAGTACTGTCATAGTAACTTGTACCTTTTTGTGCTGTGTATAGCTTTGCCTATCTTTATACTAACTCCAATATCAATGGGAAATTAACAAAGACATTCAATCTTACCATAGCAACTTGTATGTCCTGGACATCCCCAGATTCAAAATAGCTTACTGCTCTGTCCATCCCTTTGAAGTTGTTGACACCCCTATCTTGACAGGATTTCCTTACCCGAGATATCATGAAATGATAAATCCCAACAAAAGAAGGTGTTGGCAGCTCTGTTGTGGGATAGAGGAGTAATTAACTTTGTCAAAAGGTGGTAACAACGGAGATTCTGGGTGGATTTGCGGCATCAATCCGGTCAAATTTGAAGATTGTTCGAGGTCTGGGGTTATTTGATCCGGAGGCAAAGTGCTCATAAACAATAAATCCACCAAATCCCCTGTCTTTTTGCCTTTTACATCAAATCCGGTATCTTGACACATCTTCTGTAGCGTTGACTTGCATGTATTTTATATACTGTGTTCTTTATCGTGCATTTACATCGACGGCGGGTGCGGCTAGCCAACAGGGGATGCTTATTCCTCCCGGGCACCTGATCCCACCTCTAGCTTGCTAGGGGTCCGTCGATGCTCAACATAGTGTTCTATTGTGAGTGCTGTTGAGATTAATGTCAGGAACTTCTTTAACTCATTTGTGTCACACTTATGCCCTTTGCCGTGTGGAGCTCGTAAAAAAGTTCCCCGCGAGGGGTTTGACAGTAAGTGTTTTGAATATATTTCCCTGACATGGTGGCCATAGCACTTTCTATATAGACATACCGTCAGACAGTGCATGTATTTTATACACTGTGTTCTTTATCGTGCATTTACATCGACGGCGGGTGCGGCTAGCCAACAGGGCATGCTTACTCCTCCCGGGCACCTGATCCCACCTCTAGCTTGCTAGGGGTCCGTCGATGCTCAACATAGTGTTCTATTGTGAGTGCTGTTGAGATTAATGTCAGGAACTTCTTTAACTCATTTGTGTCACACTTATGCCCTTTGCCGTGTGGAGCTCGTAAAAAAGTTCCCCGCGAGGGGTTTGACAGTAAGTGTTTTGAATATATTTCCCTGACATGGTCGCCATAGCACTTTCTATATAGACATACCGTCAGACAGTGCATGTATTTTATATACTGTGTTCTTTATCGTGCATTTACATCGACGGCGGGTGCGGCTAGCCAACAGGGCATGCTTACTCCTCCCGGGCACCTGATCCCACCTCTAGCTTGCTAGGGGTCCGTCGATGCTCAACATAGTGTTCTATTGTGAGTGCTGTTGAGATTAATGTCAGGAACTTCTTTAACTCATTTGTGTCACACTTATGCCCTTTGCCGTGTGGAGCTCGTAAAAAAGTTCCCCGCGAGGGGTTTGACAGTAAGTGTTTTGAATATATTTCCCTGACATGGTCGCCATAGCACTTTCTATATAGACATACCGTCAGACAGTGCATGTATTTTATATACTGTGTTCTTTATCGTGCATTTACATCGACGGCGGGTGCGGCTAGCCAACAGGGGATGCTTACTCCTCCCGGGCACCTGATCCCACCTCTAGCTTGCTAGGGGTCCGTCGATGCTCAACATAGTGTTCTATTGTGAGTGCTGTTGAGATTAATGTCAGGAACTTCTTTAACTTACTTAACTTTTTTAGATTTTCCCGCGACGTCATGTTTACACTTTTACTTTCGCTTCGAAGGGGAATCCTCGCGGAAGTGTTTGTGCGCATGCGCTAGAATTATCCCGAAAGGGTTTATAACCTGACATGACACAAGGTTTGCATTGAAAGTGATATCTTTGATTTGCAAGAGAGTATTTCTGTTTGTTGATCAATCGTAAATTCTCCCCATCTTAAAAAAGCAAAGAATGCATACGGAGAAATAATGCCACTCTGACATCGCGTTATGGCTGGCAGCAAGATTTGAAATTACTTTTGTCGTATATGGGCATCACTGTAGAGAAGCTTGTTAAACGGTTGGCGGGATACTCCGCTATTTTCTGAAGAAGTTGATGTAAAAAACTTTATTTTCCGTGATAAATTCGCGGTTCCCACACAATTGAAAATTAGTAAGATTCCGCTCATAGGCTGTACTGTTCATTCATTCGAATACAGCATGATTTGACGAGTTTTGGCAACTTCCATGTCCTTTTTCTTATGTTTATAGTGTAATAATTCATGTTCCGGGCATCGCAATTGAAAGTTTATAACAAATTCATGAAGTCAGGTATCTTCGTTTTTTCGGATAGCTGGTTTTGGTGGTTCCCATGTATTTTAAAAATTCCGTTCTACGAAATTTCAGCTCCACACGGCAAAGGGCATAAGTGTGACACAAATGAGTTAATGAAGATCCTGACGATAATCCCAACAGCACTCACAATAGAGCACCAAATGGAACATCGACGGACCCCTAGCAAGCTAGAGAAGGGACTAGAAGCCTGGGAGGAGTAAGCATCCCCTGTTTGCTAGCCGAAACCGCCGTCGATGTTCATGCACGAAAATGAAAACAATATATAAAATACTTAAACTGTCTGAGGTTAGGTCTATATTGACAGCCCTAAAGCGACCATGCCAGGGAAAATATACACATGTTGCAAGTCTTAAATCCATCAATGGTGCCGTGTCAGAGGCATATTTTCCAACATTCCAACGGCATCGGTTCCTTGCGATTTTTACGGGTGTCAAGATTTTCTCATTAACGCGTCCAGGCACAGTTTAAACCATTCATTTGTACAAGGGTTAAGAGGAACTCCGTTCACATTAAACCCCTATTGTAAAGCATAAAATGTTTGTCCCTACTTCAGGAACAAATGACGATAAATTATGAGTCTTTGCTGTTTTCTTAATTCTCTCCCACATTCCTCCTTGAAATAATTCTGTAAAATAAAAATACATACATGTAATCTCAATATAAACATACAAATAAGGAAATGTTAATCTCTCTTTGACCAATTGTCTCTCAACAGACTTCTGGTCTTTCATAAACTTTTGGTCCCTCATGGACTTTTGTTTCTCATAGACTTCTAGTCCCTCATGGACTTTTGTCTCTAATAGACTACTAGTCCCTCATGAACTTTTGTCTCTCATAGACTTCAAGTCCCTCATGGACTTTTGTCTCTCATAGACTTCAAGTCCCTCATGGACTTTTGTCTCTCATAGACTTCAAGTCCCTCATGGACTTTTGTCTCTCATAGACTTCAAGTCCCTCATGGACTTTTGTCTCTCATAGACTACTAATGCCTCATGGACCTCTGTCTCTCATAGACTTCTTATCCCTTAAGGACGATTAGATTTATACGAAGTAAATAAGCATGTATTTTAAAGGGGTAGGGGAAATTGCCCCTAATCGTGGTTGTTTCCATTTTTATCATTTTTTTTTAAGAACTGAAACAATTTGAAGCCCAAGTTATGGACCAAACGGGAAACGACAATTCATGTAGATATATACAGTATGTGTTTGTAAATTTCTTCTTTTATTCTCATATTTTCATTTCCTTCTATGTTTAATCTTAGTTTGATTTTTCTCTCATCCTTCAATTTGCGCTTATCGATTAGTTGTGTAGCATGATTTATACTGCCATCCATAAATAAAGTTCTGTATTAGTTCAACCACAACGTAAAAGATCCATGATAATTGGCTTCACATAATTAACAATTGTGAATTGTGATTACGAAAATGTAAATAGAAACTTTTTTGTTCAACACATTTTTTCCAAATAAATGTCATTTTTATATAAAAAATCAAAAAAAAAAATCAAAAAAATATTTTGATCAAGTTTTTTAGTAAATGTCGACTATGCTTTCTTCATATTAGCTTTAAGCGTTACGCGTTTTTCAAATTTATTTCCATCATATGCGTTGTTCATTCTATCATGTCTATATATTCTTATATTTGAATAAATATCTTTAAACTAATATCATGAGCTAAACATCCCTCCTCCTACCTAAGAAAAGAAAAAAAAGAAAGAAAATCCGTTTCTAGATCCTAGCTCCGCCCACGAAAGTCGATAACCCCAGTAGAAACGCAGGTATACCCCAGCCCAGGTAGTTATGACTTAATTGATACACAGTATATATGTCAATGCAATATATCCGGCTCTTATTAACATGACCAGTTTAGGTATATTCAAATCTTATATATCTTAAATAAAAAAAATTAAAAATGGAAGAGTTTCAAATGTATTGTATCTGAAAATTGTCAAGAAAATAATTTTCATTAGTCTTGTTAATTTTCGGTTGGCATTTTCCCTCAACAATTGATACTCGGTAAAAGCAAGATTTTCTCTACAAATATCTATTGCATTAAATAAATAAATAAATGACTAAATAAAGTCACTTTTATAGGTAAAGTAACATTAAATTAATTCCTTTATTTTTCCAAACGTTTCGGCCATTGGCCTTCATCAGTGGAATGTTTATAGAATTGAGTGTTCTTACTTGTGACGTCATTGGAGCGCCAAAACGTCGTAACATAAATGGCGTGTAAAATGTTGTTAATAAAATGGTAACATTAAAGTTTTTCTTAATTTAAACTAAATCTATTTGCTGATTAAGTCCTTCTGGCAACAGGGTTTTGAGTTTCTTTATCCAGAATGACTCCTTGGTCAATCTGGAAATTTCACCGCCGAATGTCTTCTCGATTCCAACTATTTGAAAATCCCGCAATGTGTGTCCATTTTTGTTGAAATGTTCCGTTATGAGATCGCATTTTTTATTTCTTACGTTTGATATGGTAACCATCATGCGCTCGTATAATGTTCTTCCCGTCTGTCCTACATATACTGTTTTGTCGCACTTTTTACATCTTAAACTGTATATCAAATTTTGCGTTTTGCAGTTGAGATTCCCCTTGATTTTGTATTCCTCCCCGTCCGTCCCAAAGAATGATGTCGTGAGCATGACGTAATTGCATATGGCGCATTTTTTTCCCGCATGGTTCACTTCCGTTTGATGATTTATAAAACATGTTGTTGTGCTTTTTATGGACTAAGATGTCTTATTTCACAGGAAAAGCAAAAAGTGCTCAAGAAAAATGTGAACGAAAGTACCCGAAACGTGCATGTCTGGTCCATGTTGCCAATTCATCTGTTCTTGAATGATGCTATTCAATTTGAAGACGTTTACATTTATACCACTTGGTGAGTGTCACTGCTGGTGGACCAGGAGTCCCCGAGGGCACATGTAGCCAAGTTCGATCAATTACGTTTGATCGTTTCTTCAACGCATTCTAAATTTCTGTTATCAAAATTTCTTGAAATTTCTAAAACGTGGGTCCTGTAGCATCATATCCCACCCATCCTGCTACGTCTTTCGGTACGCTTTTTCGACATAGTAACTTTCATACTTTTAGGCATATTACATTGTTTAGATTTGAGGATCACTGACGAGGGTTAATTACCCGAAACGTGCATGTCTGGTCCATGTTGCCAATTCATCTGTTCTTGAATGATGCTATTCAATTTGAAGACGTTTACATACTACGAAGAAGAAATAGAAAAGGAGTATGAATCACTACTACATAAACTTAGACAATCTAAAAAGAAAAAAATCCAGTCATTGAGGGGTCGCAATCGCTACACTCGATCTAAAGACCAGAGTCTACGAGTACAGGAACCGCAAGTTGAAATAAGTCAGGTCAGAGGCGATGGTAACTGTTTTTACCGTTGTGTATCCTTATATGGAACGGATGAAAATCACAAGGAAATCAGGGCAGATATTGCAAAAGAAATTCAAACAAATCCTTCATTTTTCAAAAGGTATGTTGATATAGATATAGACAAACATGTGGAAAACACGCGACGTTCTGACGGATCAATTGAGTCGTATGCTACTGAGGCAGAGTTAATAGCGTGTTCGAAATTATTCGATATTGATATCCATGTTACAAGTGATATAGATAATCCAGTCTGGCACCGTTACTCAGTAAATGATGTGTGTTCACATTCAAAGTGCTTGTTACTCCACTATCAAAGCAACCACTTTAACTATTTAAGATCTCAGAAATGTCCTTGTAGCCGTCAGAGAGAGATGCCTACGTCAGAAACGGAAATAAAGGATCAAACTTATCATGATAATGATTCGGCAACATTACCTTCAAACGATGAAGACGAAACGACAAATAAAAATTCAAAGGGAAAGACCCCAACGATATATCAAAATAAAGAAATATACAATTTGTCGAAAAGAAAACTTAACAAACACGAGAGAAATTTGTTAAGCAAGGGCTTGAAATATGTTCCTACGCGTAGAAATATAGATATAAACAAGCTCCTCACAGAATTGAAAGTCTGGGAAAGAAGGATGCGTTTAAAGGAATATTTCTACGAACGCGAGAATGATAGATATAATTCAGAAACACAAGAAACGGACAAAATGAAAAAACAAAATGCGAACCGACAACGGACACCGGCCGAAGGAAGGAATAGGTGGCTAGACCAATATGTTACAGAGGTAAAAAATGATATAATCAAAGGTTTGAAACGCGATTTCAATGGGTACAAATTGTGCGCCTCTTGTTGCAGATTTATTTTTATACACATATGAAAAGGAATTTATTCAAAATCTTCAAAAGCAAAGAAAACATGATGATGTGAAATGCTTCATTAGTACTTTTAGGTACCTGGATGATATTCTTACTATCGATAATCCTGTTTTTGAAAAGTATAAAGATGTTATTTATCCACAAGAATTGACTCTGAACAAGGCAAACTTTACAGACACTGAAACACCATTTTTGGACCTAAATATCAAAATTGTCAATGGAGAAATTCATACAAGTGTATATGACAAACGAGATGATTTTGGCTTCAACATAGTAAATTTCCCCTGGCTTGACGGTGATGTCCCTAGATTACCGTCATACGGTATCTACATTTCACAGCTCATCCGGTATGCTAGAGCATGTACTGATGTTTTGGATTTTCATAATAGAAATCTACAAATTACAAAGAAACTTTTAGGTCAAGGTTTTCGCTTTCACAAACTAGTAAAGACTTTCTGGAAATTTTACAAAAATTATGATCAACTTCTTTTGAAATTCGGACCCATAAAAGCAACGGAGTATATTACTTTAGGTATTTCACAACCTGCATTTTATGGTGACATAATTAACAAAATAAGAAGGATCAAAGGTAGACAGCATATGTATCGAAAATGCGTCAGAGTCATCAAACGCCTTTTATACCGTGGATATGATCCTAATGTCACCAGACGGACACTAAGCTTGGTACTTGACCAATATACAGTCTTGTACGAGCGCATTCTTAAGACTTGCACTCTGACTGACTGTGACGACGGGACTCCATGACGGGCCCTGTCCAAACCTCTTTAGAGAAGACAGGGCCCCGACCACCTGTCCTCTCTGAATGTCAGTCGGACTCCTCGGGTGATTACATACATGAGCTCGCTACAGCCGGCAGAGCACGGACTGTATTACGCATGCCCTCTTTTTATATCCATTTACATACTCATCTGTGTCTCTGGGGCCTCTGCGTTTCGCGGTCTTGTTTGTGTGACGTCATCTTACAGTGAGGAGGTTGTTTTACACCACATTTGTACGTTCTTCGAGACCTCTAGGTAACTGCAGAAGTGAGAGGGTTGTGCGCACGTAATCCAGGATAACCACACCGTCTGCTATTTACTTGACAGATGGCCGTCCTAAGTCGGCACCGGTTGCCCATTGGTCTCGTTGGTTTATGTGTAGTCTTTTATGTTTCTATGTTGTGAGTTGGTGTTCCTTGTCCCTTTTGCGTCTCTTTCTGTGGGTATCTGTTCTGTGTTTTTTGCATGGGTGTTTTGGGATTTTGCTGTGGGTGCTGCAACCTAGTGTTGTTGGAGATCCCCTCCTTTCTTTCAAAATGAATATTACAAAAGGAGAAGAAAATGCTCTAAAATCACTAATGAATGATAATTCAATAATAATCAGACCGGCTGACAAAGGCTCGGGTATTGTCATAATAGATGCAGACTCTTACAAAACTGATATAGAGAAAGTATTACTCAGCAATGGGACCTACGAACAAACACCGGAAACAACTGTGCAAAAACTCGATAGAAAACTGAAAAAGACAGTTAACACTATGTACAAAAATGGAGTCATCACAAGTGATATGAAAAAGTATTTGTTGCCATCGGGTGATGCGAGAAAAGGTCGGGTACAAGCGAATCCGAAATTACACAAAACCGGAAATCCAAATAGAATCATTATCAATGGCAGACATACTAAAACAGAAAATATCGCTGCATTTGTAGAGGAAGAACTGTCATCCCATGTGACAAAATTACCATCTTATATACAGGATACAACAGATTTCTTGAATAAGCTTGAACATATTTCACAACCCCTACCGGAAGACACAATCATGTTTTGCTTGGATGTGCGCGCACTGTATCCAAGTATACCGAGACACGAAGCGAGGCTCGCGGCCGAAAAGGCATTGAATGAGCGCAAGTCAAAATCAGTACCAACTAAAGATATTCTTGATCTAATGGATATAGTTCTGGATTCGAACATATTCACATTCAATGATAAAACATACGTTCAGAAAATAGGCACGGCGATAGGTTCAAAATTGGGAATGACGTATGCATATATGGGAGAATGGGAAAAAGAATTATTCAGCAAAAGCGAAAAATTACCATCTTCTTATTACCGATACATAGATGACATCTGGGGCATTTGGACTCACGGGGAAGACACTTTAAAAGAATTTGTGAAAACAGCAAACAACATCCACCCAAACATACAGCTAGAGTTGCGATATTCAACGGAAAATATTGAGTTTTTAGATGTAAAAATCACGACGGAGAAGGGATATTTGAAAACTGATTTGTATACGAAGGATACAGATGGTCATCTATACTTACACAAGAGCTCGAATCACCCGCGAAAAACAAAAGATGCTATCCCTTACGGTCTTCGGTTAAGGCGAATATGCTCCTCCGAAACCGATTATAAAAAACGTAGAAACGAATTAAAACAACAGCTAGCGAGAAGAGGATACAAAAATCATGAATTGGAAGGACAACTAACAAAAACTGATAAATTGGATAGGAGGAATCTCCTCAAATACAAATCTAAAAAGAAAAACGATAGAGTACCATTGGTTATAACATATAGCGATGGACTTCCCAATGTACACTCAATAGTAAAACAGAGATTAACAACGCTGCACAAGTCAGAACGAATGAGAGAAATTTTTCCGATACCCCCAATCATCGCATTAAGAAGGGACAAAAATATTCAAGACATCTTAGTCCATAAAAAGCACAACAACATGTTTTATAAATCATCAAACGGAAGTGAACTATGCGGGAAAAAATGCGCCATATGCAATTACGTCATGCTCACGACATCATTCTTTGGGACGGACGGGGAGGAATACAAAATCAAGGGGAATCTCAACTGCAAAACGCAAAATTTGATATATAGTTTAAGATGTAAAAAGTGCGACAAAACAGTATATGTAGGACAGACGGGAAGAACATTATACGAGCGCATGATGGTTACCATATCAAACGTAAGAAATAAAAAATGCGATCTCATAACGGAACATTTCAACAAAAATGGACACACATTGCGGGATTTTCAAATAGTTGGAATCGAGAAGACATTCGGCGGTGAAATTTCCAGATTGACCAAGGAGTCATTCTGGATAAAGAAACTCAAAACCCTGTTGACAGAAGGACTTAATCGGAAAATAGATTTAGTTTAAATTAAGAAAAACTTTAATGTTACCATTTTATTAACAACAATTTACACGCCATTTACGTTACGACGTTTTGGCGCTCCAATGACGTCACAAGTAAGAACACTCAATTCTATAAACATTCCACTGATGAAGGCCAATGGCCGAAACGTTTGGAAAAATAAAGGAATGAATTTAATGTTAAATGACTAAATAAATGAAAAAAAGATTATTGAAATAAGTAAATAAAACAAATTTATTTCTTTTCTATCCAGACGTTTCGTCAATTTGTTAAACATAAATTATTTTATTTCAACAAAGAAAAGGAAAAATCTCATAACGGTCTTGCGAAATTCTGAGCAATAAAAGGTACATTCAGTTCGTTTAATTTTTTCCAGTGGTGGTAAAGTTTGGGTCGACGGAACCGTAAAACTAAGAATGAAATTAAATTTAACATTATAAATATGTCGCCTTATCAATTGTTAATTATCAGCACATGTAATTTAATAGCAAAACTATTATTATTTCCTTATCTTAAAAAATACAAAGACCCCCCCCCCTCCGAAAAGATTTCTCTCAGCGCTAATCTTAAAGGAAAAAAAATGAATAAACAGCCCCCTCCTCCAAAAAAGATTTCTCGCACGCCCCCCACCCCCCACTTCTTATATATATAAGGCCAAAAAAATAGGTGAGGTTACTGTCACATCCTGAAAAAAATAGGTACGGTAGGTCGGGATTTTTTAAAAATTTCTTTTAGGCATCCTCTTGTAAAGACAAATAAACATAAAAACTGCTGTAAACTTTTTGTTCCCCGTTATACGATGGGAATGTGACCAGGTAATCAGTTTATTCCTATTGTTTGGTCACTTGTAAACTGCCGACAGTTGGTCACTCATGCGAAACGGATTAAATCTACCTTGCTGTCTGACTGAAGTGTTACGTAATTGATATTCCTGTCTTGTGATTTGATTTCTGACTATTATGTCAATAAAAACTATTAGGGTCGTGGCAAAAAATAGGGTCGGTCGGATGACAGTAAACTCAGGTACTTGTTTTGGCCTTACTAGCCACGTTTCAAACAGACTAGTTTTGGAATATACTTTTGATGAATATTTTATATTGTATCTACATATTTTAATGTTTATTTACATAAACTTTTTTCTATTCTCATGTATCAAAGCCAGAAGCACGAGTGCTTGGTCGTGGCTCAGCTCCTAGATCTGACACAGCAGCAATTCCATCCACATCTTCTACTCCACTCACGCAATCAGATGCCGCACACTTTTTTCGGTCGACATCAACACCATCCGTCTCGACAGTGATGACACCGTCTGCTTTCTCGTCAGTAACATCGCCCGTTGAAACAAGTAACACCATCAGTTCCTTCAACTCCAATATCATCTGTTCCCACCCAAGTGACGCTATCTGCAACTTCCGTGATATCTACTCCTACATTACTACACACATTTCAGTAGTTGTTAATAAATTTGAAAAGATTGTGATCAACATGCTTCAATCCCTTCATCCTAAAATTGATTAATTTGGCAGGAGCTTAGCAACCTTGAGAACATTGTGACCGATCTGAAAAAGGACGCTGACCGTGCAATCGCGTCAAGGATGCAGGTGCCAGTCACGTCTGTTGACATCAGTGATTATGTGAACGTTATTCACAGCGGTATACCATCAGATTCGAAGTTTCTATGGACGATCGTCGTAGCATTAGGACTGTGTCGTCGGATGCTGGAAACTTCGGTCTCCGTCTAGTGAATCTATTTTTCTTTTTGGGCCAGAACATCTTGGGATGTCATTTAACTGGTTCGGTGGTGGAGTCGGTGATATGAAACGACTTGATGCGCGTCGCGCTGAAGTTATACACGCCTATGTTCTTCAGTTTTTCCCAGAGCTTAACGACAAGGACAGTTTCAGACGTGTGGTAGTTAATCTCATTAACGAGGCTCTTTGTCGGCCAATAGAGAAAAAGACCGACGAATGAAGAAAATCGCCTGTAACCAGGTACCAGTGTGTAGAGAACTATCCTACAATTGAGAGATGTGTGACTACCTACAATTGTGAAATGTTTACAAATCTAGTTCAATGTATCTTTCATATCCATCTTCGTAATAGATGGGTATGAAATTTTTATAATTTATTCATAATGGCCGGAGAGTAAATGATTAATACATCTGTGTGATTCTTTGATGTATGAAATAATTTCGTACAGTGGTGCTTCGTTTCATGTATATTTATCATAATTATGATAATTCATCGTGCATGTATTTTATACTCTGAGTGTCTTGGGATGGTTTAAAGATTTTGAGAAACTGGGTATTTCATCTCTATGTTACATTCAATTATCAAAAATAAAAAAAGGAAAATTTATATGTCTGAGACAGAGGCAATGCTCCTTCCATATGGCGGTCTGTTTGTCTGTCGGTTTGACTGTCCATTAATGGATAAAATATGCACTCGGATATCTTATGGCAACGTGTTTTCATATTTCATATGAAGTTATTAACAAAAAACGGCATTGGCGGAGCACTCCCATTGAGACTGAACATTGGCTGCGGCGTCACCCACTATAAGAAGGTCCCAATCTGTTTATATTCAAATCAAGCCCTGTAAGATTGAAGTTGTCGATATACTAAAAGAGCACCAATTTTCACCAAGCGATTGCTCACTTGTAACATCCTAATAACAGGCACTTCATTCTCAAGTAATCTCACAAAACAAACATTAAACACGCATAGTTTCGAAAACCTAAACTGTAAGACATCTAATGTTGTGTCAGATTAGAGTGCTCTGCTCACTTTGTGGATTGATTTATGTTGGTGAAAAAAGGTCAGCTTCGAACCAGAATGTCGGGACATTCGTCAAAAATAAATAATAAAGGAGGTAAACTTCTTTATCGACATTTTGACCAGGCCGATCATTCTATTTCATCTATGAGAGTCAGAATCCAGAGAAAATATATCACTCCACAAACAAGCCCAATTTGAGCACACCTTTCCGTGGCAACAGAGAAGAGTTCTGGATAAAAAATCTTAACACTGTTCTTTGGATTCAACGATAATAGCGAGCGGAGCTCGCTGCAAAGGCCCGAAGGGCCTTTGCGAGCGCAGCTCGCCCTTATGGTAACGCGTATACACATATCTTATTGAGAAAATATGCTGAATCAAAGAATGAGAATGTACTACTATGCTTTCAAAAATTTTCGTCCCCTCGCAGACAGAGTTGCTGCGGAGATGCTGGATATTGCCATTTAAATTTTTTTTTCGACTCCAAGGAGACGTATATGTTATGCTCAATTTTTATTTACAAGTTAAATTTATTGAAAATATTTTTCGTAAATCAGGTAACGATAAAGCATCAACAAGGCGGCGTAACCACAGGAAATCCGACATTTCCGGTTTTAAACGAGACGTTTCGCTCTGATTGCTTTTCTCGTCTCGGGTGGTTTCGTACTGTCAGAAGTCGGAATATGTTTGTTTTTTCTTTTGTTCTTAAGTAATTTATTTTCAGCTAGCCTAAACATTATTCTTACAAAATAAAATGAATTATAAAGAACCATATTTTTAGAGAACCATATTTTAAGCCCCCCCCTTAAAATGTCCATCTGCTGGTCTAGATCAATTTTACAAATGCTTCCGTGTTTCCACTCGCCTTATACTACCTTTTTTGGCAATCATCAAACAGAAAGTTTTGTAAGATAAGATAAACCACCATAGTCAAAATAAAAAAGAAAGATCTTTTTTTTATTTTATATAATCATATCTATTTTCTCTCCGCTCGCACAAAAAGGCTTTGGCTTGATTCATATTATCAGCATCATAGGAAACTTAACAAGTCCCGGTTGTCACTCAGTAAATGTGACTAGATTATTTATTAGACCACAAAGAAGAACTCGAAGTCATGGCATTTGTAAATGAGTTAAAGAAGATCCTGACGATAATCTCAACAGCACTCACAATAGAGCACAAAATATAATTGGCCTGAGATACACAGTTTCTCCTTCGATGACTTGGTTCCATTTTTGAATGAGCCTCTAGGCCTGCATTATATTCGTACCAAATTATACTCTGTTCCTTTACGGAAGTTACACGAAATCTACGAATATACGAAGGACCTCACATTCACGTTCCCTAGAATACAGACAACAAGGAGTCATCTTGGACATTTCTACTTTTCGTTTATTTCAGGCAGTTAGATGATAAATCAGAGGAGAAAACAAACCGTCCTTTCATTAAAGGGACGGTGTCCCTGAAAATTAATTAATTTTACAAAATTTTGTACTGCAAAATCTTTCTTTTTATATGAAAGTATACATTCTCATTTGTACAAATTCAAATTTTCGGGCCAATCTAACGCATACTTTCGCAGTTATAGACCTTTAATAACGTCATTTTGAATTTGGGGTGCGCAGTTCTAATTCATTCCACTAGCGCCACCTACAATGTATTGAGTTTTTACTATAGAGGTATATGGAGATTTAATTATTACAAAATCGACAATATTAGAGTGGTTACTGCATATTTTCAAATAAATTTTTTTCTGGCTCATTTTTTCCTCTATCTAGACCGTTTGGAGTAAAATTTGCATTTTCAATAAAAATTATTTTCAGGGACACTGCATCTTTAAAGTAAGATTTGCAAACAAAGGTATTGATAAATTGAATTTGGGTCAAATACTATCCAGAATGGTGGATGATATTCTGTCATAGACCATTTGAACCATCCAACCAAAGATTGTACTCTATATCTTCCAAAATGGAAGTAACCGGATGTGACAGTTCTACCGAATTGAAGCGACGGGTGTTGCATGCAAGCAGGAGATGCTTACTCTTCCTGGGCACCTGGTCTCACTCTCATATCGGGAGTTCGCTTCTTTTCATATGGTGGAGGTTTTTGTTTTTGTTTGCTTTGGTTCCTGTTTTATCCTGATTTTGTATGCCTTCGGTTTCTGATTTTCTGAATTATCGATTTTGTACTGTAGACAGGGATATGGTCATTATCCATATTTGTCATTTGAATCACAAAACTGTCACAGAATAAAAATCCCACTACACTTCAAAAGAAAAGAAACTCCTTGTATTTCCTATAGCTACACACCAACAGTTGCATCTAACATTTACAATTACAAACCATTCTTGGAGAGTATTGATTTAAGTAATCCCTCACTACATCCTCTTCCTTGCGAATGTTCTTCGTCGGATTTCAAATATTCTCCTTGTGGACACGTTATTACGGGTGACCTTAGTATAGTCAAGAACGACAACGTTGAGAGAATTGTTAAAAAGAGTCCCAAATATAGAGAAAATATGTCTTTTACATGGAACCAAAATGTCAAAATTATCATGGACTCTTGTGAGGAATATGCAAGACGTTTGGGCAAAGAAAGAGGATGTACAGCTCGACACCCTTTCCGAAGGGATAAAATCCATTAGAGGTTTACTTTTATCTAGAATTTACCGATTAAAATCAACTGTGAATACCAGATTGGAATTTACATTTAAAGACCCTGATGCTATCAAAGAGCTTACCTACCTCAAAGAAAATTATGTCATCACACCAGCGGACAAAGCATCAAATAATTACAGATTTACTTTCAAAAAGTAATATTTCGACAGTTTAGTTAAAGAGTTGGGTTTAAATTAGACACCTGGAAATCCCACTTATACCCAAATAAACCTTTCTGCCTCTGAAATAATAGATAATCACAAATCAGCTCTTGCTTTCTTTGGTTTTGACACTTACAATTTAGATTTGAATTTACAATACTGATACTGCATACCTAAAATGCGCAAGAATATGTACAAACAACGTTTCATCGCTGGTTCCTCAAAATGTTCTACCAAATTTGTATCGATCTTACTCACCAAAGTTTTATCTGAAATCAAATCTGGGCTTCAAAAATATTGTTCGACAGTATATTCTTGCAGTACGCAACAAGAAGACGATTTAAAAGAATTCGAAGGAACTTTTAGAACATCCAAAATCCACTCATTTTAGTAGAGTCCATTCGATTAAAGCCTTTGATTTCTCGACACTTTACACTACAATTCCACATTCTAAATTGAAAGAAAGACTCGCAAAAATTATGAGTAATGCGTTTCAAAGTAAGAACGGTAATCGCAAATATAAATCTATTGTTAATAATTATGACAAAACCTACATTGTAAAAGAAAAGTCCGATTCTGAAAATAAGTACACTGAAACAGATATTATTCAAATGTTTAACTTTCTGATCGACAACATTTTGTTGTGTTTTGGGGATATGTCTTTCAGCAAATTGTCGGAATTCTAATGGGGACCAATTGTGCCCCACTCCTTGTCGACATTTTCATTTACTCGTACGAAGCTGAATTCATTCAATTGTTAAACGTCTTTAAATTCAATAGCATCATTTTACACCTGATAAATTTACAGCACGGACCAGATATGCACGTTTCGGGTACTAAACCCTCGTCAGTGATTTTTAGTCTAAACAATGTAATATGGTCAAAAAGTATGAACATTATTATGTCCAAAAATGTACCAAAAGACGTAGCAAAATGAGTGGGATATGATGCTACAGGACCCACGTTTTAGAAATTTCAAGCAATTTTGTAACAGACAATTTCAAATGCGTTGAAGAGAAAGACGATCAACCGAAGTTGATCGACTTTGCTACATGTGCCCTCGGGGACTCTTGGTCCACCAACAGTGACACTCACCAAGTAGTTCAAATTTTAAACGTCTTTAATCTTTGGTCTCTGAAGGGAAAAGATTGTATTCTATGTCTCCCGAAATGGAAGTAACCGGATGTGACATTTCTACCGAATTGAAGCGGCGTGTGTTGCTGGGCACCTGATCCCACTCCCATATCGGGAATTCGCTTCTGTTCATGTATTGGAGATTTTTGTTTGCTTTGGTTCCTGTTTTATCCCGATTTTGTATGCCTTCGGTTTCTGAATTATCGTTTTGGTGCTGTATACAGGGATATGGTCGTTATCCATATTTGTCATTCAAGGTCAATGTCAACTTGATTTAGAAAAAAAATGAAACAATTAAAATGACAAATATGGATAATGACCATATCCCTGTATACAGCACAAAATCGATAATTCAAAAATCAGAAACCGAAGGCATACAAAATCAGGACAAAACAGGAACCAAAGCAAACAAACAAAAACCTCCACCATATGAAAAGAAGCGAACTCCCGATATGGGAGTGAGATCAGGTGCCCAGGAAGAGTAAGCATCTCCTGCTTGCATGCAATACCCGTCGCTTCAATTCGGTAGAACTGTCACATCCGGTTACTTCCATTTTGGAAGATATAGAGTACAATCTTTGGTTCGATGGTTCAAATGGTCTATGACAGAATATCATCCACCATTCTTGAGAGTGGAACATCATAGTGTATGACGAGTTCCCCATATCGACCGTAGAACTTCCTTAGTGACGATGTTAGTCGGTCACAAACATATCCCTGACCGAGAAGCTTATCTGAAAGACGCCTAGCTCTCAGAACAAAATCCGTATATTTGGTACTTGCTCTGGCATAGCGTATCAACTGAGATATGAACACGCCATAAGCAGGCGATGAAGGGATGTTGCTACTCAGAAAAGGAAAGTTTGTAATGCTGAAATTGAAGTCGTCACGTTTGTCATAGAGTGAGGTGTTCATGTGACCATCAGTGTCGTAGGACAACATTATGTCCAAATAGGATGCTGAATTAATTGTCTCTGAGGTTTCTTTGACTTCAAGCTCCGAAGGATAGATATTGCTCAGGTAATCCGCGAATTTTGGATTATTGATGGACAACACATCGTCTATGTATCTGTAAGTGAAGTTAAAGTCAGAAGCTAAGTATCTTTTCCCTTCAGAGACCAAAGATTGAATGAATTCAGCTTCGTACGAGTAAAGGAAAATGTCGGCAAGGAGTGGGGCACAATTGGTCCCCATTGGAATTCCGACAATTTGTTGGAAGACCTTTCCTCCAAACACCACAAAAATGTTGTCGATCAGAAAGTTTAACATCTGAATAATGTCTGTTTCAGTGTACTTATTTTCAGAATCGGACTTTTCTTTTACAAAGTAGGTTTTGTCATAGTTAACAACAATAAATTTGTATTTGCGATTACCGTTCTTACTTGTAAACGCATTACTTATAATTTTTGCGAGTCTTTCTTTCAATTTAGAATGTGGAATTGTAGAGTAAAGTGTCGAAAAATCAAAGGCTTTGATCGAATGTACTCTACTAAAATGAGTGGATTTCAGATGTTCTAAAAGTTCCTTCGAATTCTTTAAAATCCACATCTGGTTGATACCACTGCGAGAATACACTGTCGAACAATATTTTTGAAGCCCAGATTTGATTTCAGATAAAACTTTGGTGAGTAAGATCGATACAGATTTGGTAGAACATTTTGAGGAACCAGCGATGAAACGTTGTTTGTACGGATTCTTATGCATTTTAGGTATGCAGTACAAGTATGGTAAATCTAAATCTAATTTGGTAGTGTCGAAGCCAAAGGAAGTAAGAGCTGATTTGTGGTTATCTATTATTTCAGAGGCAGAAAGGTTTGTTGGGGTGTAAGTGGGATTTCCAGGTGTCGAATTTAAACCCAACTCTTTAACTAGACTGTCGAAATAGTACTTTTTGCAAGTAAATGTGTAATTATTTGAGGCTTTGTCCGCTGGTGTGATGACATAATGTTCTTGGAGGTAGGTGAGCTCTGTGATAACATCAGGGTCTTTAAATATAGACACGAATCTGGTGTTCACAGTTGATTTTAATCGGTTAATTCTAGATAAAAGTAACCCTCTGATTGATTTTATCCATTCGGAAAGGGTGTCGAGCTGTACATCCTCTTTCTTTGCCCAACGTCTTGCATATTCCTCACAAGAGTCCATGATAATTTTGACATTTTGGTTCCATGTAAAGGACATACTTTCTCTGTATTTGGGACCCTTTTTTAACAATTCTCTCAACTTGTCGTTCTTGACTATACTAAGGTCACCAGTAATAACGTGTCCACAAGGAGAGTAGTTGAAATCCGATGAAGAACATTCGCAGGGAAGTGGATGTAGTGAGGGATTACTTAAATCAATACACTGCAGGAATCGTTTGTAGCTTGCCTTTCAAGTAGATCATGTAAGCTTGGATACCTGCATACACGTACAGCATTATACATTTCATGAAAATGAGTTAAAGAAGATCCTGACGATAATCTCAACAGCACTCACAATAGATAATAAAATTAAACATCGACGGACCCCTAGCAAGGTAGAGGTGGGACCAGGTGCCCGGGAGGAGTAAGCATCCCCTGTTGGCTAGCCGCACCCGCCGTCGATGTTTAAGCATGGAAATGAAAATATATAAAGGTCATGCTCTGTCTGACGTTATGTCTACATAGAAAGTGCTATGGTGACAATGTCAGGGAAATATATTCCAAACACTTACTGTCAAACCCCTCGCGGGGAACCTTTTTACGAGCTCCACACGGCAAAAGGGCACAAGTGTGACACAAATGAGTTAAAGAAGATCCTGACGATAATCTCAACAGCACTCACAATAGATAATAAAATTAAACATCGACGGACCCCTAGCAAGGTAGAGGTGGGACCAGGTGCCCGGGAGGAGTAAGCATCCCCTGTTGGCTAGCCGCACCCGCCGTCGATGTTTAAGCATGGAAATGAAAATATATAAAGGTTATGCTCTGTCTGACGTTATGTCTACATAGAAAGTGCTATGGCGACAATGTCAGGGAAATATATTCAAAACACTTACTGTCAAACAAAACACTTACTGTCAAAAAGTATAACACAAACACACATCTTATGTCATCGTATGTACCATGTATTCAAACGGATCACAATTCGTTAAAGGGAAACGATATTGCATTAATTAGCAATGCATGAAATTCAATGAAATTTAAAATGCAAAGACAGTTATCTTGCGATCTAGTTATTCCTCAGACAAGGGGTAAAGGTACTTGAATCAGAGAAAATCGTCTGTATACTAGTCAATACAATTTTTTTCAATCATACTCCGTTGGTTACGTCTGTAAAGTCTGAAAGAGGAAAATATGAGTCCCACTAATTTTTACTTCATTCAGTCTTTAAAAACGAAACGGAACGGAGTGTGATTAAAAACAAAAATATATAGACGATTTTCCTGATTCCAGTACCCTTGCAAACGAGTCCCTGTGCGAGTAAAATAACAAATTTACATCCGCGGATCTGGAATAGGAAGGGAGAGTTAAGAATGTGTTAAAGTAATGCTGAAACTCATTTTAAGCACCATTCACAAGAGTTTGCGGACGCATCCATTTTATGGAAAATTCGTTAAGTTTTGATTGCTTATTATCACTTTTGTAACAAATGCATTCAGTTTAATTTATGTTTTTCTCATCAAACTTGGTACAAACAACTCTTTAAAAGTGGTTTGATTGTAATTTTCCGATAAAATACGCGAAATTCATGAAAAGTGTTCAAAAATCAAATTTCGTCACGGTCTGTTTCCCTTGAAAGATACTTCGTATCGTTAAAATAATTTGAATTCCACATTAACGAAAATCCATACCCGTAGAATAGTAAGTTAAAAATTTTGACAAGTATAGCACGCGTTAGAGCAAAGTACAATCAAGAAATAGTTTAAACCTTTTGATTACTTGCATTTGTTGTCGCGACACTTTCATTAAAATAGATTTCTATAGATCATTTATTCAAACAATAATCAAAGGTGTAGGCCTTTCAACTAAATTTTAAAATCCAATAATTTTCCTTTTAAAGTGTTTCACGACTTTTGTATCTGTGTCTGAATAGCAATAAGGGACTTTGAAATGAGAAAGACATGCTATTTATCGAAAAATAATTAATTTCTATTACCGAATTTTCAATGAAATCTGCTAAAGAAGGGAGGCAATCCAAACTGTAAAATTGGACAAACATTTGATTCCCGGAACTCATCTTGAGTAACCGAGTTTTACGGGTTCCTTTAAAATATGAAACGCACAAGAAACAAAATGAAAAGTAATGAAACGAAATGAATTTGTTATTTTTTTTTCTCTTGGACAAGGAATAAAAAAAAACGTAATGGTAAACGACGTAGACATCATAGGAAAAGCCCTGTAAAATTCAATTTCAGGTTCGTGTGATCATTGAACTAATTTAATCAAAATGTACGAAGAATTCAAAATCAAACGGTATTTAACACAAGTTGTCCAAAAAAGCAAACAAAACAAATTACAAAAATAAAAAAAAAGATTAAATTTTCACGATTTTCAGATGTACAGAAAAAAATCTGAGTGACTAGATGAATCCCTCTTCTTTTTGCATGGATTGTTTGCTATAGACATGTAAAAGAAATGTCCATATCGTCATGGTTGTTACTTTTTATCTATAATACAGATACATGCAGGGATAACTAGAAGAAAAAAAAAACGGAGAGGGGGGGGGGGTTTCCCATCACATACCGAACAATTACTGGTTGATATCTTATGATGGTTTTCTTTTTTGATAGTTTAAAGCCGAGCAAAATTTGTTAGAAACATCGATTACGTAACTTTTTTTTTATTGCTGTAAGAACCTTAAGAAACTTTTTTTTTTCTTTCTTCTCAAGGAAAAGTTTTTTAGAGGGAGGAGGGCGGGGTGGTCAGCCGCTCCAACACATGATTTTGAAAAAAAAACTGAAGAAAAAAATGAACTCACGTATACGTATATGCAAATAGAGTCACAGAACATTCTGGATCAGATGAGAACGGTAAATGACCCAAAATGAAATTTGATCAAAAATAGGTACTGGAAAACGAGGTTTTCTTCACATTAATGGTGGTGTTCAAAAGAGGCAACCGATTATCGCAAATAATCGATTATCGCTCGATACTTGATTCCGATTATTGATTATGGCTCTCAATAATCGATTACATAGTGACGTGATTTAAAGAACGAATCTTTATGAAAAGGTTTCAAGTTGAATTGTCTAAAATAATGTAAAATGACAGGCGTCCAGCTCTTCGCATATTCTTTATTAAACAAACGACTAAACGGCTATGTACAGGGTAGTCATCTATTTCAAGGTTGTTCTGATGTAAAAGCAGTTAACAAATCTGAACAGCAAAAAAGATATAACAAATAAAGTGTTTTCAGTGGAGTTAAAGAAGTATACTTTTTTGTCTTTTTTCTTTAGAAAAGGAGAGGAACTAAAACCCTGTGCCTAAAAAAAAAAATAAATATATGAATAAGCAAAACCTGACTCTTTTATCATATAAAATGTATTTCGCCATTAAGTAGTCAAATGTATTAATATTAACCCATATGAAGTGCTGAAGTCATCATTATGTTGACTGAGAGTAAATGGAACAAATCTGCGTAACCTGTTAATAATCGATAAAATGGCATTGGATGGCCAAACCATAGACTATGAAGGCTCTGCCGATTCCTCATCACTTATGATTTTGTATATAAGCTGGAAAAACATATCCAACTTTTTTGTAAATTCAAAGGAGGGGGGGGGGTCGGACTGATCCCCCTCTCCAACCCATCCCCCTTTTGATCCAAGCTTTCAAGTACCGAGCGGACTTTAGGTGACTTATTTTGAGTATAAGTTTATACAATTAAAACTCATAAAAAAGGATATAGCGATGTATAAATTTATCAAATATTGAGAATAAGAAAATGTAGAGCACAGCCCTGTACTCTCACTTTTAGAAATGGATCAGTGGCGGATCCAGGATTTCAGAAAGGGGGAAGGGACGTACATGTTTCTCATTTCTCCCTCTGGAGTCCTTTATATGTGACCTTCAAATGAATTATATTTATGCCAAATTAAGTGATGTAGGCGAGCGAATACGAGCGAGCAATTTTTTTTTTTTTTTTTGCTGCGTCTTGGGTAAAAATGTCAGAATTTTTTTTATCTACCCTCTATCACTCTTTAGGGAGAAAGGGTACATCAGTAAGCCGTATTGTTATGAAATGATCATATACATTTAAGTGGTTAAAAACTGGCGAGCGAAAGCGAAGGGCAGTGAATGTTTTTTTTTTCAATCGTTACAAAAAGATGGTCAATATTTATCAATTACGATTTCCATTGCATAATATTCATATATTCAAAATCAGAATTTAAAAATCAAAATCCCCCTTTACCCCCTATTGATATGGCAGAGATCAATCCAATCAAAACATAAAAGAAAAGAAAGCAGAATGCAGAAATGTATTGTAAAATCTGAATCGGATGCGCGAACGTTCCCGTTGGCCTTATCCGAATCAATAACTTTTGATTGAAAGAGGGAGAAGGCGCCCCCTCCCCCCATATGCATATTAGGCATATTCACAGATTTTAACATTTAGAACGCGGGCTGTGTATACCCTACCTCTTTAATTAGCGAATTTTTGAATTACAAAATAATTCCAATACATGTATATCCATAACACAAACAATTTTCAAACATTATTCACTTTTCATGTGTTCTTTAAAAACTTCTTGTCCATCCCTCCTCCCTTAAACCCTTTGTAAGCACCGCCTATGGCATAGGCGGTCGGCGGCTAACGCCCTCCAATTGAAACTGAATCATGCAGCTATGATTTGTTATATAAAAATGTGTAATATTGAAATAAGTTTTCAATGTTATGGATAATCATAGGCATGTGCGCTCTCTCTCTCTCTTTCTCTCTCTTACTCTATTTTTTTCCCGCTACTTTTGATGCTGTCTTCGTTATGCATACTTATCGACATATTACATGTATTTTTGTTTCTAACTCATGATATTTATCTTAACACATACATGTATATCTGCTTTTTATTTTTGATGTTAATCCTAAACTGAGAAGTTGGGGATACAATTTTTAGTGAATACTTTTGCGCCTCTTTCCCCCTTATATAAGCAGAGTTTAACGAAATCGGTTACATCTATGACTAGATTGAACCTTGTCAGCTATTAGATAGTCTTTTACAGATCTGAAATGTAGATTATAAACTATGTATAAGACGCACTGATCTTTGACTCGCAGTTCCCGAGGCACATAGGCTAAGGATGTGCAAGGGAAAAATTACCACAGTTATATCGTAAACGAATGATTAAATGGTAAAGTTTGTATTTTTGTTTCATTTCGTTACTTTTCACTTCGTTTCATAGTCTAAAGGGTCTCGAATTTAACAGATGTTATTAAAGAGTTCTCTCCCTTCCAATGTATTACAACATGAACATTTGTAACTCGGTCTAAAAATCTGATGTGCAATTTTGTGCTATCTTTCTCTGTCCTTTTATTGTCTTCAGTACATGAAACAAATTAAAATATTATACTCACTCCTACCAACTTTGTCCAACAACCCAAAAGAGGTAAATAAATAAGAAAATTCATGATTTGAAGTGATTTTTGCGCTACATTTTTATGAAGAAGCGCGAAAGGTTCCGATTCTGACACTTTGGGTACGAGTTGTCGTTAGTCTCAGTCGACACCTAGCGTTTGTTGAAAGGCCTAAAAGGTGCTCAGACCGAGTGTCAAAAGGTAAATCTAGCGCAAAACTGATGTACATTTTAACTGCCGGCCGGCGGCAGCGTGGTCATTGAAAATAGTTTAGAGGGCAGCTTATTATGCCGCCGACGGCGGCTTTTCGAGGGCTGCCCGTCCACCGTCGTGGTATATCCAATACGGCTTTTGACTATACTATACATATTGTTTTCAAACGATTCAAATAAATCTTTTTTTATCTATATAATTTATGCATTTGAACTTTTACATTTTCATCGAACATGTAACCAATGTTTACTAGTTTTATTCAATATACAAACCAAAAGCAAATTTTATCTGCAGCAATACAAACAGATAATCCTGTTGCAGCGACAATGTCCAATGAAACTGTAGAGCAAGCTATTCCTTACACAACATGTAACGTCACAACATTAGAGTACTGCGTTATAGAAACATTGCCAAAGTAGAAAGTGTCCAGACAACAAAAGACTTTATAGATTATCAGTCTGTCCTTACCACCGAAACAGTAAGTGAAATTCTAAAATGGACTGTAGGACAAAATGCGAACACTTACTGATACAAATTGAGGGAAGGAAGAATTTTTATATGGTAAACACACGAATGAATTCCTATAACAGAAATCCAGAAGTTGATATGAATTCATGTATGTCTACAATAATTGGGAACTCAGCACAAAACCCCAATATAAAAGCCCTGAAATGTGGCAGAGAAATGGAACCTCCCGCAAAGGATATATATTGCAAGAAATACCAACATGACCATATCAATAAAGGTTTGATGGTTGTGGACTATTTTTAGATCCGCAGAATTCTTACTTGGCTGCTAGTCCGGACATGCTCGTGTCTGGTGACTGCTGTGGAGGACTGCTTGAGGTTAAATCTACTTTAAAACCCAAATGTGATGCATGCCCATCTTTCTGCACCTGTTCCAGTAATTTGCCAGATTGTCTGTCAGTCACTAATGGTGAATTAGAAATTAAAACCCGTCATAGATACTTTTGCCGAATTCAAGGACAGATGGCGATAACAAAGCGCAGGTGGTGCGACCTGTTTATTTATTTGTAATGGCACGGTATCCAACAGAATTTACTTTCAGGAATAGTACTATGCTGATGTTTTTTTTAATTGATGTCCTTTTTAAGATGTTCATTGCACCTAACTCACTCGGCTGTCACAATGCTCATGCTTCACATGAAAATGAACCAATGGAAGTTGAAACACTGGTTGTGTTTATTTTTATGTATGTGCAAGAAACAAGCGCTAGAACAGGAAAATATTAAATCCTTCGGTCAGAGAAGTATTTGCTGTGATCTGTGTGGTCAGTGTTTTCATTTCAAATGTGTGGGCATATCAAAGTCTGTTTTGAGTAACCTGCCAAGTTGGCTATGTATGCAGTGTAAAACATATGTATCAGATGCGCAATACAGCATGTACATGTATTGCATATACCTGTAACTGTTAGTTTTCCTTGAGATTGATGTATTTGACATATTCATATATTTGTATTTTCAGTGACTGTACATGACTACATGTACTCAAATTTTTGTCAAAGCAAAAAAGTGTACTGTTCTAACAAATGTACAAGCTCATTTGCATATTCATCATTTTTAGTGAAGAGAATCTATAAAAGCATTTTAGCGAGCAGTATCATGACAAGATGACAGACAAAGGGTAGATTACTAAATTGAATATATTGAATGTAATATACAATTATGGACTTTTACGTCAATTTATATAATGTGATAATGACTAAGTAAGAAAAAATTGATCTTGGCAAAGCCGAGGTCAATATTTTCATAATATGTCAATATCACATCATATACAATGAGTTAAAAGGCGGTAAAACTGATTTATTCTATACTTTCAAATATGATTCACTATAAATAATTACGCCACGTGCTGAAGTTAATGGTGATCCCGATTTATTTTCAAACCGTGGTATACGGTAATGTATTAAGGAGCGTCAGTGACTTAATCAGCCAATCAGTGGGTAGCTATATACAGTGCATAGAATAATTATGTATATCAAGAAATTCTTCTTTGTTTTTTTTTAAATCGTAAATGCTTAAAATTATTTAAAGATTAAAAGTTTAACTGGATACATCAACCTGTAATAGTATGAATTTTAAATGTGTTATAATGATGAATTAATTAAGATGATTTCCATCTACAGTATAGGCACTGTCGTAGTAAATTAATGACAATGTATATGTACTATGAAAGTAAGAAAAAATGAATCTGATTGTCATTAATTTCTTTTTTGTATTTTAAGGTGGTTCGGGTATCGCGTGACGTCATCACTAATTTCCAAAATATATAAGAATAACGTTGTATTGCCTTAATTAATTGCAGATGTTTAAAACAGTTTGTTAAACAAATATTTAATCATGTTTGAATGATAAATCCTTTAATTTTTAGAACTTTTTTGTTCGTACAGGGTTTTTACGCATTTTTGGCTTAAAATATAGCATTTTTGTATTGAAATTTACAATATCTTTAAAATTTATGGTCAAAACTCCTTAGAATTTGGTATATTTATAAATTGTTTCACCCTTAAAACATGTAAATGACGAAAAAGGTACCTTGCAGGGGGTTTCTTTTAATTAAAGGGCATATGAATAAAGTCTCTGGCATATTTTGACATCAAATATTAGCCCGCAAATTGTGACATTTTGTACCATTTCATTGCTATTTCTCAAAATATTACAATTGTCTTATCTTCTTCTGCTAATAATAAGTACCTGCAGTTCTTAAACAAGCATTTCCATAAGAAAATTTGACTTTAGATACCTAATATTCATTTTTATTCAGTTTTCCTTGGATATACTCAAAATTTGGGCAAAATATGATTTTCCACTAAGAGTGCCCGAATTGTTCAAGTAGTAGACCCTAAAGATACACTGCACAATGCATATATTTCATACATTTTAGAATATCTGAAGATAGATTTTTAGTTTAGAGAAAAAATAAAGTTAGTTTGACCATCCAAACAGTGTCAAAATAACGATACTCGAACCCCCTTAATGAACAGTCTAAAACATCGTGTATGTAACCGTTAAAATGCTAACTTTTGTTAAAAATGAAATATGCAAATAAATTATTTTGGCAATTTAACTTGGAAAGTCACTCCATTGTATGTTTCTCAATTATGAGGTAACAACTGGTAAGGCCATCCTTAAAATCGTGTTTGTTTCATAGAACATCGTTAACTTATGGCCAAAACTGTACAATAGATGTAATGGAACAATCCAAAATATATGCATGAAGAAAAAAAACTGTTAACAGAAAATTTGGTGCAATTATATTGATTGCGAGATAGTCACTTGGAGAATGAATGAGGGTTAAGTACTCATCACTGATGAGGGTTAAGTACCCGAAACGTGCATGTCTAGTCCACGTTGCCAATTTATTTTTTCTTAAATGATGCTATTCAATTTGAAGACGTTTACATTTGTATAGTTCGTTTCTAAATTTATGAATGGCCTTGCATACATAAAATTGCTAGTATCTAGGGAGTGGTGGATACAGATTACAGATTCCAGCAATGAGTTTAACTATATCATCAATAGGCTGTATAAGAGTCAGTGGCATGTCATTCTTGATAATATGGAAATGTTTCATACCACGTATTGTCTGTTCTACGTATATGCGGCGATTTGCAATTGATTATGTTTTCTTAACGTCAGAGACAGACATTTGTGAAACTCCACGCCTTTCTAGTGGTATCAAAAGTTCTGCATGCAACAATGCAAGCCCTTCCCTGAGGGGGAATCGCTTATCCGCCATAACTTTGTCATACGGCTGCATTATTGTTTATGTAATGATGAATTGATGATGATTTTTTATACATAGGATGCATATGCATATGAAGCTAATAATTTTCATTTCTATGAGCTCATCGTTGTTGGAGATCCCCTCCTTTCTTCTATAAACAGCATAATTGATAAACTGCTTATATCTACTATAAGTGGTATACTTTAAATAACATTTTATTCTGACGACTTAATCCCGGAGAAGTGTCTTAAAATTAACCCATTTGGAAACTAGAAAGACGTTAAGACCATTCTTACATTGTATAAGTTTAAAGAAGTACTATATTACTACGCCACCGGCGAGCAGTGAAAGCAAGAAATGAATAGTTGATTTTTGTGATGCATTTACTTTATATGCAATTGAAACTTTTCTCAAGAAGGAGGATAATCTTGATCTTGTATGTGTCGGACAGCAAATTCCTAAATTAGAAAAAGCACTATATTTTGAGATGTATGGATATGTTGCAAATCGGCAATCTCCCAACAGTTACGATAACATAAGGAGACTTCCTGAAAGGAAAGAAAGGAGGGGAACTCCAACAACACCTAGCTGCAGCACCAACAGCAACCTCCCAAAACACCCACTGTAAAACACAAAAAAAAGACACGCACAGAAGGATACCGGTAGTACAAGGAACGTCAAATCACAGAAAAACATTAAACACAAATGACTACACATAAAACAACGAGACCAATGTGTAAATGGTGCCGACTTAGGACGGCCATCTGCCACGTCAGTAGCAGAAGGTGTGGTTATCCTGGATTACGTGCGCACAACCCTCCAACTATTCCAATTACCCAGAGACCTCGAATAACGTACAATTGTGGTGTAAAACAACCTCCTCATTGTCAGATGACCACACACAAACAAGACCGCAAAACGCAGGGGCCCAAGCAACACAGATGAATGTGTAAATGGATATAAAAAGAGGGCATGCGTAATACAACCTGTGCTCTGCCGGCTGTTGCGAGCTAATGTATGTTATCACCCGAGGAGTCCGACTTACATTCAGAGAAGACAGGTGGTCGGGGCCCTGTCTTCTCTAAAGAGGTTTGGACATGGCCCGTCATGGAGTCCCGTCGTCACAGTTAGTCAAGGTGCAAATATTAAGGATGCGCTGGTACAAGACTGTAGATTGGTCTAGTACCAAGCCAAGTGTCCGTTTGGTGACATTAGGATCATATCCACGGTATAAGAGGCGGTTGTCTATGTTGAATCCAAAGTCATTCCAAAGTATCCTAAAAATGGAAACAGAACTTTAAATAAATGTTCATCTCTAATTTTAGGTAGTTTAGCTAGAGCAGCTAATATCTCCTGAAATTTTGATTTGGAGAAAGAAGATGAGGAACAAATATAACAGCCAGATGCGTTTTCAGGGGATGCGGAGGGGGTGCCCCGCTCCCCGGCACTGACCCAAAATTTTCAAATACAGGAATATTTTGGCCCATTTTTAGTAAAAATCGATAAAATTTGCCCCTTGACCCCCCGGAAAAGGGGGCGCTGGATCCGCCACTAACAGCACATGCCAATTCACATATACTGATTGATTTATAGAGAAAGTTCAAATCTTGTGAAGGTACACCTTCGCAAGTCAATACCATTTAGCATACAGTTCAAGTACCCTCGTTTGCAACGGTGAAGATGTCCAAAATTAAGCAAAACATGTTTAACATTGGTATGTGTTTATGTATATGTTTAATTACAAAGAAAATACAGTCTGTAATTGATTTCAACTGTGATTGAATTATATTGATATTGAATAATACGTAATAAACTGCATGATCATAATTATTGGTCTGTTTATCTTAGTTTATGATTTCTTTTTTATCACGGGAGAAGGCAGAGAGTCAGACGATCCTTTCAGAGAGTGGTTCTCTAAAATCTATGAGATGCGTTTTTATGTCCAAATATACATGTCGTAGCCCTGACAGCAACTGCTGGGCAAACTCACAGACGAAAAATCATAAAATCTCTTTGTTTTCAACCTGGATATGAACTCTTTATTGATTCTCCGGATAGAAGGAATATCAAAATTTCTGTGAAAACCATCAGAAATAGTGACAATGTTGAAAAGATATTTGAGTTGCTTATTCAGGAATTTAAATAATCTTGTGAATAATATGTGTCATTGAAGGTTAAATATGATTATTGTCTTGTTTCCAGATTCCATAGCAGTAACAGTAGACATATATGTGCATTTTTTCAGTGATTTGGTAATCACACTGTACCATGCATTATATCGGAAAGTACGCTGTTATTTCCGCCGTTTTAAGCGATATGCTTATCAAAATCCGGCCGAACAAGCTGCAATGGGACCCGAAAACGGCAGATGCGTTCCGTTCTCTGAAACATGCGCTGACGACATTCACTCTACTGAAAACACCGGACTTTCAGAAGCCTTTCACAGAACGGACGGATGCAAATCAATTTGCGATTGGAGAGGTACTGAGTCAGGAAATGTGTGACGAAGACCATCCCGTTGGGTATTTAATCCGAAGATAGCAAAATTATTCGACCATTGAGATGGAATTATTAGCAATCGTATGGGCTATTGTATGACAAATATGGATAATGACCATATCCCTGTATACAGCACAAAATCGATAATTCAGAACATCAGAAACCGAAGTCATACAAACTCAGGACAAAAAGCAAACATAAACCCCCACCATATAAAAAGAAGCGAACTCCCGATATGGGAGTGAGACCAGGTGCCCAGGAAGAGCAAGCATCTCCTGCTTGCATGCAACACCCATCTCTTCAATTCGGTAGATTTGTCACATCCGGTTAATTCCATTTCGGAAAACATAGAGTATCTCTGTCTTACTACCAGAACAGAAGGGAAATTCGGATCACACTCCCCAAACGCAGCCTTATTGCATGAAAGAAAAAAATCAGATTTCTCAGGTGGGCACTTTCCCTCCCACATTTATGATTTTGAAATCCGGTGTAAGAAGGGATCAAAGTATCAAAATTCTGACAGCCTTTCTCGTGTTCAATGAACAGTTATTGACAACAATCACTTTATTTTGATTGTCTTTACATTTACCTTTTAAATTCTGATACATGTTCTTAACTTTGATTAAAAAGAAACCTTTGTAAGTTAAATTTTTATCTTAAGAAGGGAGGTGTTAAAAGTAAATTTTGATATATTTTCTGTCTCGTCATATGAAAGCAATGTGCAGATTAATGTATCTAGTTATAAATAAATTTGACAGATTCCGCCGGTCGTTAATTCCTATCTAACGTAATCCGTGTCTGTTTACTCTCTGTTTTAAGATTCTTTTTTGAGTGTGTGAAAACTTGAATTTATAACATATATAGCTGTATGTTAATCGAGTAGTTCTCGAACACCCTTACAAATGTTCACTTCAATAAAGTTTGGAAACGAAACGCAGAGTTATACATGTATAAGTAACAACTACATTAGACGGAAGATACTTTTTAACTCTGATTTTTTTATTTTTCCTACATTTAAACATATTTGTACGCGTAATTTATTGTATGTTCATTCACTTACATAAGCCGGTGTATTTTATCATTTCGCGACAAACTTTCAAGATATTCGCACTCTCCAGCACGTGCCAAGTTTACATATCAGCTCTATTTTTTAACAAATGTTACAGGAAATGTGATTTTTACTTTAGGATTCTTTGAATTTCTCTATTATTTATGATATATATTTTTGATTGCAGTGAAAACCCCACTTCGTGCCCCTCTGTCAATAGAGGTCTCTATTGGGGGTTTCATTTCGTCGTCAAGCTGTCCGTTTATTTATTTATCCCGTATGTAGTCTACATTGCCCTCTTGGGGCCTGTCAGATAAATCGAGAGAATGTTGCAAAGAAAAGTACTCTAGTGCATTTTATCTGTATGTCTGATAGGCCATGTGCTTCGTGCTTCCCTGTCAATAGAACGCAAGTGTCCCTCCGCGTGCCTCTCTCTCAAGAAAGGTATTTATTGTACAACCACTTCGAAAACGTTGTCATTCACAAGTTTGTTTACACGCCACTCTGCCATATGATGTGTATACTTTTATATAAGGTAGCTGTTTTGAGATTCGATGGGCAATGATCAGTAAGTAGCAAATAAAAAAGGCAAAGACATTAAAACTATGAATTCGGTCAAATCTTGATGTATTGTATACAAACATTTGTATATCAGAAATACGACCGATATTTTCCGTGTATTTGGATATCAATAACTGACACTATGTCTATGTATTAAAACTGTCCAGAAAATTAACCTCTTGTGTTGATTTATTTCGACAAACGTAATCCAAGATCACTTTCTAGGTAAAAACGATGTCAGCAAGACGATAGAAATTTCAATGAGAGGGGGGTGTTGTTGCAAAGCCATGGAACTCTCTTACAGGGATTTATCGGATATACCGAAACAATGACAGAGAGGGCAGAGTTCTCTCTTTTCCATGCAACATAGTTTCGCTATTACTGAACGGTCCTTTCGAATTTCTAAGGTTTGATAGATAATCGTCTTAGCAAGGTTTTCTAAATTTGCACCCCTTCCTCGCAGTTTTATTTTACATGTAACATAAACAGAATGTGTTTATGTATTTCCGGGATGAGGTGCAGGGAGACATTCTGCGACTATGACCTTTTCAGATATTTTTAAGGTGATAACACACTTTCGTCGTTGCATGCTTTACAACATTTTCTTTCTCAGAACATGCTTTACAAAAACCATAATTATGATTTCCTAATATAATTCAGATGCAAGAGACAATATTAGGTCACCATCTAAAATTTTGAGATTTTGAAACTGATCAGATTTTGTTAGTCATCCCTTTATTGTGAGTGCTCATTTCTTGGTTATATTTTATTCAACCCAAGATTTTCTAAAGAAATTTCACATATGATACTTTCATAGTATTGCGCAGATTCTTATAGAAAGATACAATTCAACGACCATATGAGTGAGATATATTATAGGCTTCTCTGCATTCAAACACTTTACAGGTATACATATTTTCTAACTTCTGAAAAATATCACAGCAGCAATTACAAGGATGACAATATGAAAGAAAAGAGGGGATCTCCCAACAACAATCGGTTGCAACACCAGCTGCAAAAACAAAGCAGACACGCACAGAATGAGACGGAAATGGCACAAGGAACGCCAATTCACATAGAAACATAAATGACTACACATAAATCAACGAGACCAATTGGCAATCTGTGCCGACTTAGGACGGCCATCTGCCAAGTCAGTAGAAGACGGTGTTGTTATCCTTTTACGTGCGCACAGCCCTCCCACTGTTCCGATTACCCAGAGGTCTCGAAGAGCGTACAATTGTGGTGTTAAACAACCTCCTCACTGCTAGATGATCACACACAAACATGACCGCAAAACGCAGGGTCCCAAGCAACACAGATGAATATGTAAATGGATATAAATGCTCTGCCGGCAGTAACGAGCTATTGTATGTTGTCACCCGAGGAGTCCGACTGACATTCAGAGAGGACATGTGGTCGGGGTCTTGTCCTGGACAGGGCCCTTGGTCACAGTCAGAGTGTTAGACTCGAGAATGCGCTGGTACAAGACTAGATTGGTCAAGTACCAAACAAGTGTCCGTCTGGTAGCATTACGATCACATCCACGGTATAAAAGGCGACTAATGATTCTGACGCATTATCGATGGTTATGCTGTCTACCTTTGATCCATCTTAGTTTGATCATTATGTCTCCAGGTGATAAATATTGATACTCTTGACATAGAGTAGACACAAGGTCTGCTAATTTCGCATTTCCAAAATCTCTTTGAACACCATAACCATCAAAGTCGAGTCCCTAAATAAGATATGGTGACACCTAGATCCAAACTTTCAGAGACATCTGGTATTAAGTTAACTGCGAGCAAGGCTATAACACACAGGTGTCACACCCCTAGGCCTTGAACGTGGAAGTACTATTAGTACATGGGCATCAGATCCCTCATTACTCGCGGATTCCGTCCAGTGCACTTAGCGTACACCACGCCCACGGAGACGCTGTCCGAAAGTTTGTTGCATCCCGCTATGATTAATAGAGAGGTTAAGAAACCGTTACGTGTACGTGTAGACGCAATAACTGTGTATGACGTCATTATTTATTGCGTACGGGAAATCGCTACAAGTTGTCGATAACGTGTAAATCGCGAACTACACGTACGTACAAACGTGTAGACATTTATGTTTATATAACAGATGTATTTCACGAATACTTGTACCGAAAATATTTTATGAGTTTTATTTCAACATCTATCTATTCATTAGTCTCGTATATGTTTGGATATCTATATTTTACGTCACCGCTAAGAACACCAGTACACGTACACGTCAATTTTCTAAACCTCTGCTACTTTTTACGTGTAGATGTACTTGTAGATTACACGTACGCGTACCCGTACACGTTAGCCTTCTAAACCTCTCTAATATCTCAAGATAAGGCTCGGAGTTCGAGGCACGGTCTGAAGACCAATGTTCAAGTTCTCAAGACCTAGGGGACGAATTCAAAATAAAAGATGTGAATTTATAGCTCATATTGGAAAAATTAAACAATGAATTATGTCAAAATTTGTTAAAAATATGATGAGAAAGTAAATTTATACGTTATACATTTTTTAAAACGTTTGAGATTGTTTAAATGCATAAACTGAAATCTTCACAAATGAGTTAAAGAAGATCCTGACGATAATCTCAACAGCACTCACAATAGAGCAGAAAATTAAACATCGACGGATGTTACGCTGTTAGAGATATGGGGGTGCATTCAAACAAGTACTAGCCTCACATGTTAGTAACTTGTTTAAATTTATGTAAATAATGTATAAAAGAAAATAATTATTTTGAAAATATTGTTGGTTCGTAGCTTAAATAAAGTTGATGTTTGCGAATGAAGCACTGGGTGCTTGGATTAGTTTTCTTGGTTTATACATGTAGGCCCTAAAATGACCCCGATAAATATTGTTACTCTAACATAGAGTGGCCAAAACGTCTACTAATTTAGCATTCCCAGTGTTTCGAAGATATACACCATAACAATCAAAGTCAGTGTCCCTAAATGGGATATGGCGACACCTAGATCCAAATTTTCTCATCAGCCAAGCATTCAAACGCCTGCGAGCGAGACTATATACCGCACGTTTCACACTACTGGGTTGTGAACGAGGCAATACTGTTAGTACGTGGGCCTCGTATCCCTGACTACTCAAGGAATCAGCCCACTGCACTAAGTGTGCATACACCTCGGCCACTGAAGCACCGTCTGCAAGGTCGTTGCTTCTCGGTACTATTAGCACCCTGCTACCCGCAGCCCCCCGGGACTAGGTCGACGGGGGTTAGACAACTTTAAGCCCGAAACCCCATAAACCGAGACCGAACTATAGGCCTCGGATGTTCTAACCAATAACGTTCAAGGTGATTCTCATGGGAGCTGCCTACGATACTCGGCATCTTGACAACAATGAGCTACACAACATTAGTATTTATACTACATATGTTAGTAACTCGTTTTAATATAAGGAAACAATGTATAAAAGAAAATAACTAATTAGAAAATATTGTTAGTTGGTTGCTTAAATATAATTAATGTTTCCGAATGGAGCGGAAGCTTTGATCACTTTTCTTAATCTGTTGGCTTAAGACCTTGATATGAGATAGTACGCTAGCATAGAGTAGCCATGTGATCTTCTAACTGAACACAAGGTCTGCTAATATAGCATTTTCATTACCTCTTAGATTAACACCATAACCATCAAAGTCCGTGTCCATAAATGGGATATGGTGACACCTTGCTCTAAACTTTCTAATCAACATAGCATTCAATCGCTTGCGAGCGAGACCAAAACGCACGTGTCACACGCCTGGGTTGTGAAGGATGCAGTAATTTTAGTACGTAGGTCTCATATCCATGACTTCTCAAGGAGTCGACCCACTGCACTAAGTGTGCATACACCTCGGCAACTGAGGCACCGTCAGCAAGGTCGAAGCCTCCCGCTACTATCAGTACCCTGCTACCCGCAGGCCCCCGGGACTAGGTCGACGGGGGTTAGACAGCTTTAAGCCCGATACCCCATTAAAAATTGGAGACCGAACTAAAGTCCTAGGATGTGCTAACCAATAACGTTCAAGGTGATTTACATGGGAGCTGCCTACGATACTCAACATCTTGGCAATAATGAGCTTAACATAAATCTTAGTATTTATACTACACATGTTAGTAACTCGTTTTAATGTAAGGAAATAATGTATAAAAGAAAATTATTATGAATATATTGTCGGTTGGTTGCCCCCTTTCGGATCATTACATACTTTTGCATAGATATGCTGAGGTAAGATGTTAGCTGTGGATCCATTATCTTATTGAAATTCCACATGTTGGTCATTTAATTTCATTAGGTTTCTTTGATGATATGCTGTTTACATCTAAGTTATATAAATAATGTTTTCGAATGAAGCGGAAGCTTTCATCACTTTTCTTGAAATCTGTTTGCTTAGGACCTTGATATCAGATGATATTCTAGCATAGATTAGCCACGTGATCTACTAACTTTACATTCCAAATGTTATTCAGGTGAACACCACGACAATTAAAGTCAGAGTCCCTAAATGGGATATGGTGACATCGCGAACCAAACTTTCTGGAAAGTCTGGAATTCAATCGCCTTCGAGCAAGACTATATCGCAGATGTCACACTTCTAGGATGTGGACTAGGCAGTTCTGGAAGCTTTGACTACTTATCTAGGTTCTATAGGACCCGATAAATATTGATACTCTAACATAGAGTTGACACAACGTCTACTAATTTAGTATTCCAGTGTTTCGAAGATTAACACCATAACCATCAAAGTTAGAGTCCCTAAATGGGATCTGGTGACACCTAGCTCCAAATTTTCTCATCAGCCTAGCATTCAAACGCCTGCGAGCGAGACTATATACCGCACGTTTCACACCCTTGGGTTGTGAACGAGGCAATACTGTAAGCACGTGGGCCTCGTATCCCTGACTACTCAAGGAATCGGCCCGATGCACTAAGTGTGCATACACCTCGGCCACTGAGACACCTCCCGCTACTATCAACACCTTGCTACCCGCAGCCCCCCCCCCCTTGGGACTAGGTCGACGGGGGTTGGACAACATTAAGCCCGATACCCCATAAGAATCGGTGACAGAACTACAGGCCTAGGATGTGCTAACCAATAACGTTCATGGTGATTCATATGGGAGCTGCCTACGATACTCGGCATCTTGACAATAATGAGCTAAACATAAATCTTTGTAATTATAGTACACATCTTAGTAACACGTCTAAATACAAGAAAATAATGCATAAAAGAAAATATTTATTTTGAAAATATTGTTGGTTGGTTGCTTAGATATAATAAATGTTTGCTAATGAAGCGGAAGGTTTGATCACGTTTCTTGAAATCGGTTGGCTTAGGACCTTGATATCAGATAATACTCTAGCATAGAGTAGCCATGTGATCTTCTAACTTAACACAATGTCTGCTAATATAGCATATTCGTTATCTCTTAGATTAACACCATAACCATCAAAGTCCGTGTCCCTAAATGGGATATGGTGACACATAGCTCTAAACTTTCTCATCATCCTAGCAATCAAACGCTTGCGAGCAAGACTACACCGCACGTGTCACACCCCTGGGTTGTGAACGAGGCAGTATTTTTAGTACGTAGGCCTCATATCCCAACAAATCAGTTTTCATTTAGCATTGGAAGACACAAAGTCCATTCTTTTTCAAATTTTTGAAGTGAATTTTTTACTTATAGCTACACTTCGCTCAATTTTAATTTGACTTTTAAGTTCTATTGTAAATGTATCTAAGTTTAAATTAACGTTCTGCATTTTACATTTAAAATAAAAAACGTCAATAATATGATAATATTATTTAAAGGTTTATAATGATACTTAGTATTTGTACCAAATATAATAATTCTAACATTGAAATTGAATAAATAGTTTGTCATTAAAAATAACCATCTACTAAAGTTTTCAAGAAACTGATTAACAATTTCACATTGCCAAAATAAATGTAGAAAAGTTTCTTCCTCATGATTGCAAAAAGTGCATAGTGAGTCCTGACGGTAATTTATGTCGTACAAAAGTTTATTAGTACCCAAAATTCTGTTTAATATTCTATACTGAAACCATCTGAATTTTACTGATGTGTAAGATTTAAAGGGTATTATATGAATTGATTCCCACTCCTTGTTACTAATATTTAAACCAGTATCCTCTTCCCATTTTTATGACAATTTGGTTCTGATTTTTTAATAAGTGAATTATAGATGTAATGACAACCGTTTTGTACTTTGATGAGTATTTTAATGTTCAAAAGGTTTCATTAAATTCGTTTTTATCACATTATCTAGATCTATATCATATCTTTTCATTAACTGTTTAATTGATCTTATTACACCATGGTACTCTAAAATATTTATTTGTAAGTTATATTTAGTTTTAATATCATCCACTGTATAAAATTGTGAATTTTCATCTAAAAAGTCGTTGATGAAACAAATGCCTTTATTGTACCAATGGTTGTAGAAAATAGGTTTATCGTCAATTTGTATTCCTTTATTGTCCCATATACACATAGATAAATAATCACTGGGGGATTCAGGTTTACTTTTCTCTAAAATCATAGCATATCCTTTAAAAACATCTGCCCAGAATTTGTTTTTTTTTTATTAATTTTGCTTTTGAATGAAAGAACATTTCTCCCCTATCCATCAATGATTTTATATAACATATATTTGAATCAAAGAAATTTACAACATCCGAATTCCTATTGATTATTCTCCTTATTCATGATGCTTTTATCGAATAAATGAAACTGTGAATTTTAATCATCTTTAATCCGCCATTCTCATATGTTTGAATCAATACTTCTCTTTTTATCTGATCAACATTATTATTCCATATGAAGTTATAAAACATTCTGTTAAGTTTATTTAATGTGTCTTCACTTGGATTTGGAAGAGAACACATACTATGATAAGCTTTGATAGAAATAATTTAATCAAAGTTATCTTACTATTAGAGTAAGTTTGCGTTTTGACCATATTTCTATGTCTTTCTCTATTTCTTTAATCTTATCATTTTAAATCTTATCTACCATACTTTCTAAGTCTAATGAAAATTTTACACCAAGTATTTTAAAATCTCTTTGTTCCCAGTCTAGTTTGTATCGATGATAAAAGTTTACACTGCTAAATTTCTTACTCCCTATCCAGATAGCTTTTGTTTTAGTTTCATTTAGTTTTAATCCTGATATCTCGGCAAAGTAATTAAGAGTGCGAATAGTTTCAGATAAAGATATTTCCGATCCATCTAGTAGGAGTGAAGTATCGTCTGCAAACTGAGTAATAAGATACTTAATGTCGTTAATATCAAGTCCCTTTATGTCTGTATTGTCAGAATTTCTGCGCATAATAAAAATATGTAGGAGGATATTGGGTCACCTTCTCTGCATCCTTGTCTATTCCTAAATATAGATTAACATAGAGTTAGGCAATTTAAGCCGTTGATTGACAAGAATTTAAAGACACCTAATTATTGAAGATTTTAAGAAATTTAACAAAGATTATATGAAAATTTATGTTGTAATAGTTAGAAGCCTAGGAAAGTTTTTTAAACAGGTTAATTGGGAAAAATATTGAAGTTTTAAAATGTTAGAAAAAAGTGCTGAGTTAGGCTCGGATTCAAAATGCCGCAAAGTTGCGGACGTGAAATACGGCTCTAAAACTATACCTATTCCTAATTATAGATTGATCGCAGAGTTAGGCATTTAAAGCAAATTTATTGTTAAGATTTAGCGAAAAGTTTTATATGAAGATTTTGAACTAAATATTAAAACGGGCTTTTACATTTATATAGAAAATGAGAGTTTACAAGAAGAACAATGAGTTACACACAAGGTTTTAAGAATATAACTTGTCGCATGTAATTATACAAGAATAAGTAGGAATATGAGGTTTTCAAGGTATCTTTTTAGCAAAAATTAAGAAAAGGTTTTTCAAGTTTCAAGTTTATTCAATCTAACATTGACAATTTTCAACATAGAGATAATTCAATGAATATAAATAAGTACACATATACAGCAAGTGTGAACAAAGATTCGCAACTAAGATTTACAAGATTTTAACAAAATGACTTAACGCTTACAATGAACTTAAATAGAAATATGAACTTATCAAATTATTTAGTTGGAAAAATTTAAGAAGAAAAAAATTTACAACTAAGAGTGATGGTTATCTAAGTTAAAAAGAAAGAAACTATATATATTTCCTAACACATGATAAAGGTTGAATGTACAAAACAACACGACACAAGACATTTATATTACACTTTTTTGACTGAGCGCAATATATCTTCGTAAGTCCCCGACCCCGGGGGAAGACATAAATTACATCAAAAGCATTACAAACGTCTGTCCGATCGATTTCAAGCAATCAGATATGAAAACACATTTAAATGTATACGCAAACGTACACGCAAGATAAACACAAAATTAAAAGCAAATAACTATTGTTCAAAATTTAATTCTAGGTGAAAGCGATCGAGAATATATTAAACAAGTAAAACGAACAATAAACATCGTTAAAATATCATCCCCCTTTATTTTATCCACCCAAATCACACTATACACGCACTCACAAACATGTAGAGTTAGACATACAAATCGGATTGAAATGTTACTACATAGTGCGGACGTGAAAGATGTTCCCAAAACTACATTTGAATCTTCGGTTTTCTCCATCGCCATAAGTAAGATACATCCTCATTGGTCAGCCACTTGGGCAATTTTCAATCCGCCTCTCTAGTATAAAAGGAATTCAGACCGTGCGCTCATCCCATTCGTTTTTCACGGAAGTCGGTGTTGACTGACTCGATGACTGTCGCAGTCACTGTATCAGCGACAGTTTTGGTAATAGTTTGAGTTATCAGCCGCTGAACTGTAGACAGAAGCGCGTTATTCTTCTGGACGGCCGCCGCGTACGAAATGCCGTCGGTAATCGATGAAACATGAGCTGCTCTATGTCGCTTATTTTCGGGGCAGTCTCTAATAAGTGTGGTGGGCCCCACCACAATTCAAGCATTTGTAGCCTGTGCTACTGCACTGTTTTTTATCGTGGTCCCCACCACATTTGGCGCATTTAATCGGCTCGGTGGCCCGGCATCTAGATGTGGCATGGAAACCATGACATTTATGACATCTGAGTGCCGGGGGTACATAGGTCTCCGTGCGAGAATGTGGGCCTAGCCCGAGTACCTTGCTAGGTGCCTGATCTATAAAGCTGATTTCAATTGCCCCTGTGGGCTTCCTCTTTTTATTTAGAAGGCGCTGTGCGCTAATAACATTCTCATGCTTCTCGGCGATCCTCTCGTTTAGGGTGTGGTTGGGTAACCATTGGCCTTGGCCACGACCTTGACCTTTGGTTTTAGTGTTTCCTCCTTTGAGGACGACGGTTTTATACCGCGGACTGTCTACTAAGTAGATTGAATACACGTCTGAGAAACGAAACTGCAAGAAGCATATCCAAAATCGCGCGTCAACTGGCTTATTGACCAACAAATGGGCCCCAGGTCCTCTCTCTAGGGATCTGTATTGATAGGGCCTATTCTGTTGCGCATTGACCAAACTAGCTTTGATATTGTCAAAGTTTATTCTGCTGTCGTCCGCCTTGTGCGGGATTATGTTTATTTTCAACTTGGTATACATGTTACTTCCTAATTGAGGAGAACATTCAGTAGGGGAAAGAAAATAAACACAAAACACCGGGCTTCCCAAGTGCTAGACCTTAGAGTACACCTAATCTGTTTTGGTCGTTCCAGATCAGTGGTTTTCTGGTATGTTCGTCTCGGGGAGCTGAAATACAAAGAATCGTTAGTTAGTGAACAAAGACAAGCTAATTACAAGTGCAGGTTAAACATATAAAGCAATACTCAAGTCGGCAAAAGCAGTGAAGCCGCCTAAGAGGCTGGAGATCTGTGATCTTCTTCTGTGTACAGAAACACGTCAGATCAATCAAGAAACAAAATGGCGGGTGTAGCAAGCCAGCTGAACGAACGGTCTGAATTCCTTTTATACTGGAGAGGCGGATTAAAAATAGCCCAAGTGGCTGACCAATGAGGATGAGGATAACAGTTGGCGATGGTGAAAGCCGAAGATTAAAATGAAGTTTTGGGAACATCTATCAGGTCCGCACTATGTAGTGAAATTTCAATCCGTTTTTGATGTCTAAAGCTGCACATTTTATGCATGTATGTAATATGTAAATATATGGTGTTTTAAGAGGGATCTGTTTTGATTGGTATTATCGCGTTCTTTTACTGATTTACGTTGATCAAGATCATTATGACTTGAATACTACAATAGTTTCATTGACTGAAGCAGTATATCTTCGTTAGTCTCCGAGCCCAGGGGAAGACATACACAACACGCATTGCACTATGCACAATCTGGTTGGTAGCATAAATAGGGGGAATAGAGAAAGAAAGATTGGCCTACTATTCTTGACTTGCATTCCCTAAAAAGGACCCTAAAATTATTGTACTCTAACATAGAGTACACACAAGGTCAGCTATCTTAGCATTCCCTTTGTCATCTAGATGAACACCATCACCAGCAAAGTCAGAGTCCCTGAACGGGATATGGTGACCTCTATCTCCAACTTTACGGACAAGCAGAGAATTTAACCACCTGCGAGTTAGACTAAAAACTGCATGTGTCACACCCCGAGGTTGTGGTCGAGAGAGTACTGTTAGTACGTGCACGTCATACCCCTGACTAGTCAGGGAATCAGCCCACTGTACTAATTGAGCATACACCGAGGCACCGTCCGAAAGGTCGTTGCCCCCCCGCTATAAGAAGCACCCTGCTACCAGCAGGCCCCTGGGACGAGGTCGTCGTGGGTACGGCAAGTTTAAGCCCGGTCCCCCCTAAAAAGGGGGGACCGAACCAAAGGTATAAGTTGTGCATTCCAATAGCGCCCAAGATGCTTCGTATGCGAGCTGCCTATAACACTCAACATCTTGGCAATAATGAGCTACACATAAGTCTAAAGTATATATACTAAACGCACATACTCTTATTAATAGCGACCAATCAGGTACAACAATACACACCCGAGTGCACACACATGCATACATGCAATGAAATGCAGTATATCAGTAAAAACTACCGCAATATTATAGTTTTCAAATTTAAATGATCGCGACCAACGTATATCAGTAAAAGAAAGCGATAATAAACCCAATCCGAACAGATCCCCCTTAAAAACACCCTAAAACACCATATATTTACAAATTACTTTTCCTGGGCACCTGGTCTCATTCTCATATTGGGAGTTCGCTTCTTTTCATATGGTGGAGGTTTTTGTTTGTTTGCTTTTGTTCCTGTTTTATCCTGATTTCGTATGCCTCGGTTTCTGATTTTCTGAATTATCGATTTTGTGCTGTAAACAGGGATATGGTCATTATCCATATTTGTCATACATGCATAAAAATGTGCGGAGGTAGACATTATAAACGGATTGAAATTTCAATGTCAATTATGCCTTTCTTCTCTAAATACCATCTCAGCCTATTATTTGATACGGTTCCATGGTTTTACATAGATATGAAGTAAGCGATATCGGACGATACGACTGAGGCTCGTTGGGGTCCTTCCCCGGTTTTGGGCCTCTTTTATTTCCTTAACACTGATTGGCCTGTATCTGGACCTAGGTCGTTTAGCGCGGTTTTACGCCTATTAGTGAATTTTGCGCGTTTATTTTTATGATCGTGCTCTAAGTTGTTATTAGAGCTCGCGCTCGCGAATTATTAAATAGAAAGTTCGGCTTTATCCTTAGCTGCGTACGCATTACATATAGTAGGTATATTTATAAGACTTCTTTGTACCATTCAATGTATTTATCTTTTTCCAAACCTTAGATGTGTTCGTCTTTTTATTTAACGTGGAGACATACTTTCTCCAGTGTTCTTGCTTTGCTTCTTTAATTATTTTTTGGTGTTATATGAATTCTGCTATATTCAGTGTTTACATGAGAGCATAAAATTTTACATGAAAACAATGAACTACATACAAAAGTTAAGAATATTACTTAAAGCATGAACCTATACAGAAAGTACGCGAAATATAAGGTTTTCAAAGCAAAAATTTAAGTAGAGGTTTTAATAACTGAGCGTATAAGATTTTAACAAAAATACATATCACTTACAATGAATTTAAAGAGAAATGAGGACTTATCAAATTATTTAGTCAGAAGATTTAAGAAAAAGGCATTTTACAACTGAGACTTATGTTAAAGCAAAAAATCTACGTTAGAAAGAAAGAAACTATACATATTTCCTAATAATAAGAGGATACTAGGTATAGTACAATACAAGGGAACAAGATAAAATAATCACGATGAATAAATACAGGACAATATAATACAATATAATACGATACAAAGACAAGAATTAGTAAAAAGAACTTAAATTAAATTAGAGAAAAAGCAAGCAAGAAAAAGAACAATCTTACCTTACTTAAGTGACGTATAGATTGTTCCACACAATGTATATTTCCCCGCTCCGCAGAAAAATATACACAACACTTATAGACACAGATACGGATACATATACACACAAGAGAATGAAAACATAAAGTTCAACACAAACACAAAGACAAAGAACACTAGAAGAGAATAATTTATAAAACACTAAGTAAGATCCAAGGTAGAAGGGAAACGCGAGCGGTCTGGGAACGACCGCTCACTAGCTCTGCTACACTGGAACTGTGGATACGATACGATACGAGCTGAGCGAACGGTCTGAATTCCTTTTATACTAGAGAGGCGGATTGAAAATAGCCCAAGTGGCTGACCAATGAGGATGAGGATAACAGTTGGCGATGGTGAAAGCCGAAGATTCAAATGCAGTTTTGGGAACATCTTTCAGGTCCGCACTATGTAGTGAAATTTCAATCCGTCTTTGTTGTCTAACGCTGCACATTTTATGCATGTATGTAATATGTATATATATGGTGTTTAAGGGGGATCTGTTTTTATTGATATTATCGCGTTCTTTTACTGATTTACGTTGATCAAGATCATTATAACTTGAATACTACAATAGTTTAATTGACTGAACGCAGTAAATCGTCGTTAGTCCCCGACCCCAGGGGAAGACTTGCACTATGCACAATCTGGTTGGTAGCTTAAATAGGGGAAATAGAGAAAGATTTCACTACTATTCTTGATTTACAGGCCCTAAAAAGGACCCTAAAAATATTGTACTCTAACATAGAGTACACACAAGGTCAGCTAACTTGGCATTCCCTGTGTCATCTAGATGAACACCATCACCAGCATAGTCAGAGTCCCTGAACGGGATATGGTGACATATATCTCCAAACTTTCGGACAAGCAGAGAATTTAACCGCCTGCGAGTTAGACTATAAACTGCATGTGTCACACCCCGAGGGTGTGGCCGAGGGAGTACTGTTAGTACGTGTACGTCATACCCCTGACTTATCAGGGAATCAGACCACTGTACTAATTGAGCATACACCGCGGCCACCGAGGCACCGTCCGAAAGGTCGTCCCCCCCCCCCCCCGCTATCAGAAGCTCCCTGCTACCAGCAGGCCCCCCGGGACGAGGTCGTCGGGGGCACGACAGCTTTAAGCCCGGTAAGCCCTTAAAAAAGGAGACCGAACCAAAGGTGTAGGATGTGCATTCCAATAGTGCTCAAGATGCTTCACATTCGAGCTGCATATAACATTCAATCTCTTGGCAATAATGAGCTACACACAAGTCTTAAGTATTTATACCAAACTCACATACTGTTATTAGCGGCCAATCGGGTACAACAAAACACACCTGAGTGCACACACATGCATACAAGCCATAAAATGCAGTATATCAGAAAAAAAAACTACCGTACTATTATAGTATTCAAGTAATAATGATCGCGACCAACGTATATCAGTAAAAGATCGCGATAATCAACCCAATCAAAACAGATCCCCCTCAAAAACACCCTAAAACACTTTATATTTACATATTACATACATGCAAAAATATGTGCAGAGTTAGACTTTAAAAAACGGATTGAAATTTCACTACAAAATGCGGACCTGAAAGATGTTCCTAAAACTGTATTTGAATCATCGGCTTTCACAATCGCCAACTGTTGTCCTCATTGGTCAGTTTTTTGGGCTAATCCGCCTCTCCAGTATAAAAGGAATTCAGACCGTTCGCTCAGCGCATTCGTAACGTACAGGATGTACGAGTAACAGCTGAACATAATACCAACGCGGCCTAAAGGATTAAATTAAATGAAATAAATGTACTAATAAAAAGAAGGGAGGAGATCTCCAACAAGACCCCGTTGCAGCATCAACAGTAAAACACCCGATGCAAAAACACAAAAGACGAGTACAGCACGAGACAGAAAAGAGACACACGACATGTAAACATCAAACACAAAAGACTACACATAAACCGACGAGACCAATGGGTAACTGGTGCCGACTTTGGACGGCCATTTGTCACGCAAGTAGCAAATGGCAATTTGTCACGCAAGTAGCAAATAAAGAAACAACAGATGTAAAACAATAGCAATTCCTTTACAATTTATCATATATCCCGAAATTTCTGTTTAACTGGCATACTCCATTATGCAATGGTACGTATATCGCCTTTTATTCAATGCAAGGGACATGTAACTTACAGATATATATATATCTCATTGATAGGAAACAACTGTGTTGACTTGGAAAAGAACAGACGGACTCGGATACTCTGCGTCCCCCCCCCCGTTTCATTGACTGAACGCAGTATATCTTAGTTAGTCCCCGACCCCAGGGTAAGACATACACAACACACATCACACATTGCACAATCTGGTTGGTAGCTTAAATATGGGGCATAGAGTAAGATATGACTACTATTCTTGATTTGTAGGCCCAAAGAAGGACCCTTAAATATTGTACTCTAACATCGAGTACACACAAGGACTGCTAACTTCCCTGTGCTATCTAGATGAACACCATCACCAGCAAAGTCAGAGTCCCTGAACGGGATATGGTGACATCCAGCTCCAAACTGTCTCACAAGTCGAGAATTTAACCGCCTGCGAGCAAGACTATAAACCTGCCCGAGTCACACCCCTGGGATGTGACCGAGGAAGTACTGTGGTCGAGAGAGTACTGTTAGTACGTGCACGTCATACCCCTGACTAGTCAAGGAATCAGCCCACTGCACTTATTGCGCATACACCTCGGCCACCATCCGAAAGGTCGTTGCCTCCCTATATTAGAAGCACCCTGCTACCAGCAGGTCCCCGGGACTAGGTCCTCTGGGTTTCGACAGCTTTAAGCCCGGTACCCCACTAAGGGGAGACCGAACCAAAGGTCTAGGACTTGCTTTCCAATAGCGCTCAAGGTGCTTCACATGCGAGCTGCCTATAACCCTCAACCTAAAGCATGGACCCCTGTAGGGCCCTTGCTAATACGGACGCGAAAATATTTCGCGAATAGGCAATTTCGCCTATGTAAAAATACGTTCCCTTGATTCACAGTCGCATTACATCCGAGTCCATCGGTTAGATTCTAAGTCAGAATAGTTTGTTCTTATCAGTAATAACAAGTACGTCTGTTGGTTATATGTCCCTTGCATTTAATAAAAGGCGATGTACGTACCATCATTTAGTCGCAAGGCGTTCGTTCGTGTTAGCTTGGAGGGTCGGTCACCTGCAGGGAAGTCCGACAGTAGAAACTAATTACAGTCCCGATTACGTTAACTGTCCCCCCTTTAACGTTTTTTCTCCCTTCATCTCTCCAAATTTCGCTTCTATTTTTCCGTCTTCATTTTCTCTCACAAAATTTCTCTTCTAATTTTCCTCCTTTATTTCGCCTTAAAATTTCGCCTTCAGTGTTGGAAGAGAAAAATGAACACGAATTTTTGAGAAACAGAAGCAAAGCGTAAACGGAAAGAGAAACGCAAAGCGTAAACAGAAGAGAAACGAAAGCGAAATATTTCGCTTTCATTCCGCTTTTAGTCCTCTTGTCAATCAAAGCGAGACTTCCTCATTAGCATATTAGGGGATTTCCCTAAATAGTAATGTGATTTAATTTCTTTGTGTTGCATTAAAATACACGACTAATTAGTTTTATTTAGATACATTGTAAACGAACTTTTTCTGCATATTTAACATTTATTAGTAAATCGAAAAGTAGCTTTTTGTATGTACATGTATAAGTTACAAATCGTGGTTTGTTTTCTTCGCATTTGTACATCTATAGCACAAATCCATTTTTTTAAGTAACATACCAATTAACAAATCGTTGTTTTGACAAATACACACATGTAAATCAACCGCGCAGGGTACTTGTACGTAGGTGTCGTTAATCCATTACCTGCCAGGTGTGAAAATCATCGGAGCGTGATATCACCATGCGGTCATTTCAACTTTAGATAGGGAGAGAATATCTTCACAATGAATTTAAGTTTAAAAAAATCTAAATTTAATGTTATGACTTGATATAATCAGAAACATATATAAAAATATATACATCCCTGATTTAAAGATACAGTGTCCCTGAAAATAAATTTTATTGAAAACGTAAAATCTATTCCGAAGGGTCTAGATGTAGGAAAAAAGGAGCTATAAAAAGTTTCATTTGAAAATATGCAGTATCGGCCATAATATTACCGAAATGGTAAAATTAAATCTCCATATACCTCTATTGTAAAAACGCAATACTTTGTAGGTGGCGCTAGTGAAATTAATTAAAGCTGCGCACCCCAAATTAAAAATTACGTTTTCAAAAATGAATGCGTTGGATTCGCTTGAAAATTTTAATTTATACAAATGAGAATGTAAATTTTCATATGGGAAGAAAGATTTTGCCGTATAAAAATTTGCAAAAATAATTTGTTTTCAGGGACACCGTTCCTTTAATGATGTTATTAAATATGTAAACTACCTGCTACAAATGTACCTTTCACGTACTCAGCTTGCATGTGCACATGTAGTGTACGTTCTCATTTTACACTGTTTTCAAGGATGGACTTTTAAAGAGATTTATTTTTTTCTTCACCTTTTATTTATTTTATCGTATTTTTTTTTTCTTTTCCTTTTTCATAATGACATATTGAAGGCAAAAATAATCATACATGTACAATGTATATATTAGAATTTTTGGCAAATTCTGAATGGATCGGGAGTCCTCCTATTCTCGCTCTAGATCCGCGCTTTCATTCAAACAATGTCTCTAGATCTATAACACGTTAATATTTTTATGAAAAAAAAAATGTCAACAATGTGCCTAATTCATATCATGACCAGGGCTTCACATACCAGGATCGTCAATCAAGCACAGCATGTTGTATCGGGAATGCGCCCCCAATAAAAATTGAAAGAATATAGTTTTTGATAAGACGGCCGTAATTCCTTCCCGATATGGTACCTAGCGATCGTTATGTTGGAATCCGCGAGAATTTTAAATAACATCATGGACCAAAGAAGGATTTTTGTAAGTGGATGAAAGAACAAGGAAAAAACGAGATAAAATCGAATTAAAGATGAAGAATCTTAAACAAAAAAAAACAAAACAAAACAAAAACAAACAAAAAAAAAAACAAACAAACAAACAAAACAAAAAAAAACAGTGAAGTAAGAACTTTTTCAGAGCATGGAATTGGACCTCCCGCAAATAAAAACAAAATGGGTATGAAAATTAATTTGTACATGTAATGGCGAAGAAGGAAGGGAGCATTGAGTATAGAAATTTGCCTCGTATACACAAATGACCGAAATTAAAAAAAAATAATAATAAATAATAAAAAAAACTCCAAATATATTCGTAAGGGGGAATTTCCTTTCGTGTTTCCTTTAGTTATTGTTGAAAGAATAGAAATAAAACACACTATCACTCTAAAATATTTTTTATACATTTTATATCTGACCATTCCAGACACTGTCACACTTAAACGCATGACTGACTCCACACAGGTAGACTACTATGCCTACCTGAACGACACCTGTCATAATCGATCGATTACGGGGTATATACATGTAAAGTACAAGGGGTCAATAATGAGAACTGACATCTAGATGAATAAAATGAATTGCTTCTTGACTCATATTTTAAAATAATTGTTAAATAAGTTCTATAACCCGTTGAAACGGACCTATTTTACACGATAAATTTAGCTGTTTTAAAGTGATTAAATTTTATCCTGAGACTCAATATATCTAGACATATTAAAACAATTATTATAGCATATAATTCGATGATTAGTGTGATAAAAGCAAAAGAGTGTAAATAAACGTTTTAAAATATTGTGATATTTAGATATTAAGCCTACATTGACCGCATTAAGCCCCGCCCATATATTTTTCCAAAACGAGGCTGGAGGCGAACATTGAAAGCGAACTGAAGGCGGAATTTGAAAGAGAAACGTAAGCGGAATAGTAAGAGAAACGTAACAGAACATGAAGAGAATCGAAGCGGGAATTAAAGGAGAAATATTTCTCTTTCGAGTTCGCTTTCAGGGTTCTCGTTTATTTCACCTTACAAATTCCTCTTCTCTTTCTCCTTTCACCTCGCAAATTTCTTCTCTATTTTTCCTTGTACATTTCGGCTTAAAAATTCCTCTTCTATTTTTTCGTCTTCATTTTACCTCACAAAATTTCTCCTTCGTCTAACAAAAATTCCCCCTTGAGGGGTAGACAGTTAACGTAATCGGGACTGTAAGTCTGTTTATAAGTGTCGTGTGTGTATAAAATACCGTAGTCCGTCAGTAGAAACTAAGAATGTCTATTAACAAGTGTGATTGCATATATAATATGCCAGAGTTTGACAGAAATTTCGGCATGTATGATAAATTGTAAGGGAATTACTATTGTATTATATCTGTTATTACTTATAAATACATTTATTTCATTAAATTGATTCCTCAAGGCCGCGCTGGTATTATGTTCAGCTGTTGCTCGTACATCCTATACGTTACGAATGAGCTGAGCGAACGGTCTGAATTCCTTTTATACATTTTTATGCATGTATGTAATGTAAAGATATGGTGATGGTGTTTTAGGGTGTTTTAAGGGGGTTCTGTTTTGATTGGGCTTATTATAACGTTCTTTTACTGATTTACGTTGATCAAATCATTATAACTTGAAAACTACAAGAGTTTAATTGACAGAACGCAGTATATCTTCGTTAGTCCCCGACCCCAGGGGAAGACATACACAACACACATTGCCCTATGCACAATCTGGTTGGGATAATAAATAGGGGGAATAGAGAAAGAAAGATTGGACCACTATTCTTAACTTGCATTCCCTAAAAAGGACCCTAAAATATTGTACTCTAACATAGAGTAAACACAAGGTCAGCTATCTTAGCATTCCCTGTGTCATCTAGATGAACACCATCACCAGCAAAGTCAGAGTCCCTGAATGGGATATGGTGACATCTATCTCCAACTTTACGGACAAGCAGAGAATTTAACCGCCTGCGAGTTAGACTATAAACTGCATGTGTCACACCCCGAGGGTGAGGCCGAGGGAGTACTGTTAGTACGTGCACGTCATACCCCTGACTAGTCAGGGAATCAGCCCACTGTACTAATTGAGCATACACCGCGGCCACCGAGTCACCGTCCGAAAGGTCGTTGCCCCCCCCCGCTATCAGAAGCACCCTGCTACAAGCAGGCCCCCCCCCCGGGACGAGGTCGTCGGGGGTACGACAATTTTAAGCCCGGTTCCCCCCTAAAAGGGGGGGGGGGGGTGGCGAACCAAAGGTCTGTGTTGTGCATTCCAATTGCGCCCAAGATGCTTCGTATGCGAGCTGCCTATAACACTCAACATCTTGGCAATAATGAGCTACACATAAGTCTAAAGTATATATACTAAACGCACATACTCTTATTAATAGCGACCAATCAGGTACAACAATATACATCTGAGTGCACATACATGCAATGAAATGCAGTATATCAGTAAATACTACCTTAATATTATAGTTTTCAAATTAAAATGATCGCGACCAACGTATATCAGTAAAAGAAAGCGATAATAAACCCAATCCAAACAGATCCCCCTTAAAAACACCCTAAAACACCATATATTTACAAATTACATACATGCATAAAAATGTGCAGAATTAGACATCATAAACGGATTGAAATTTCAATGTCAATTATGCCTTTCTTTTCTAAATACCATATTAGCCTATTATTTAACACGGTTTCCATGGTTTTACATAGATATGACGTAAGCGATATCGGACGGTACGACTGAGGCTTGTTTAGATCCTTCTCCGGTTTGGGAAGGAGGAAAACCACTAGATTCGGTGAGGAATTGACCCGTGCTAAAGATTTGGTTCATGAGAGTGGCTATGATGCTTCGCATATTTTCAGGGAGATTTTTAAGTAATTCATATTTGACTTTATCATCGCCTGGGTTGGTGTCTGCCTTACTGTTTAGGGCCTCTTTTATTTCCTTAACACTGATTGGCCTGTATATGGACCTAGATCGTTTAGCGCGGTTTTATGCCTATTAGTGAATTTTGCGCGTTTATTTTTATGATCGTGCTCTATGATGTTATTAGCTCGCGCTCGCGAATTATTAAAAAGTTCGGCTTTATCCTTAGCTGCGTACGCATAACATATAGTAGGTATATAAGACTCCTTTCTACCATTCAATGTATTTATCTTTTTCCAAACTTTAGATGTGTTCGTCTTTTTATATTTAACGTGGAGACATACTCTCTCCAGTGTTCTTGGTTTACTTCTTTACTTTTTTGGTGTTTTTATGAATTCTGCTATATTCAGTGTTTACATGAGAGAATAAAATTTTACATCAAAACAATGAACTACATACAAAAGTTAAGAATATTACATAACGCATGAACTTATACAGAAAGTACGCGAAATATAAGTTTTCAAAGCAACAATTTAAGTAGAGGTTTTAATAACTGAGCGTTATAAGATTTTAACAAAAATACATATCACTTACAATGAATTTAAAGAGAATTGAGGACTTATCAAATTATTTAGTCAGAAGATTTAAGAAAAAGGCATTTTACAACTGAGACTTATGTTTAAGCAAAAAATCTACGTTAGAAAGAAAGAAACTATACATATTTCCTAATAATAAGAGGATACTAGGTATAGTACAATACAAGGGAACAAGGCAAAATGATCACGATGAATAAATACAGGACAAGACAATACAATATAATATAATACGATACAAAGACAAGAATTAGTAGAAGAATTTAAATTAAATTAGAGAAAAAGCAAGAAAGAAAAAGAATAATCTTACCGTACTTTAGAGACGTATAGATTGTCTGCTACACTGGAACTGTAGATACGATACGAGCTGAGCGAAACGAACGAAAGGACGAGATTTAACATGCGGCGTGTCAACTAAATGAGCTTGCCACACGCCCCGCCCGGAGGGCGGGGAACGGGAAAAACGGTTGAAAAGGCCGAAAACAGCCGAAAGCCCCGCTGGGCCGCGTTAGAGCAAGAGAGACCACACGCAAAGGAAAAACATGCCAGGCGGAAGAAAAGGGGTCGCAGGTACTGACTGGTCATCCTTACATAGCACTGAATGCCTGTCAGTCCCACTCGCAGCCGTGTGCGCAGTGAGGGCTGTGACGGAAGCCGGTCACCACTTGCCTTGACAGGCCGGTCACGGCCGCTGGAGTCCGGGAGTAGGGGAAGTGTTAAATGTTTAGATGGACATCTGAAATGTTCTTATCGGGGCTAAAAAATGAAAAATTGAGAGAAAAAAACTAAATAAAGTTCGAGAAAGCCGCGGAGAGGAGAAGAAAAGGATAGTGAAAGCCCCTAACGCCAAAGTGTTTAACGTGAGGTTGTCCAAGCCCGCACGCCAAATTGACTGAGTGTCAGATTGGGAGGAAAGGATAGGTTTTAATAGGAAGAAAAAGTTTGCAGGTTAATCCTGCCACTTACACCCCTTTCTGCGTTCAATTGGGTTGGTCTCTGATGTCCTGTAGTTGCTGGTGTCTCTATGCCTTGTTTGTGGCTTCTGAAAAGAGACTAAGGGATAACTTTTAATTGCAGGTTGGATTGGTAATATCGACCGGTGGTTACCTCGTATGTCCGGTGAATATGGTTACCAGTGTTCTGCCAGATGTTATCCAGGACCAATGTTGTCTTATCTTTCGTTTTTGGATCCTTCCTGTAATATACTATGTAGCCAAAGTATTAATTATATGATAGGATAATTTTGAGTTTCTGCAATTAAAATTTTTTGTTAAAAATGAAAATAGCCAAAGTGGGATCCTAGCACACATACATGTACTCATTTACATACCCTTGTACACTGGAAAGGATAGCATAGAAAAAAGATAAAGTGTTCGGCTGGTAGAGGCCTATCCTAACTAGGTAGAAGATGAAAAAGGCCTTAACGTCTTAACTGGATCATGTTGCTTCCTCCTGAATTGGGTTGCTGATCCGGGGCAGAAAATCTAAGATTTTAATTATTTTTATGATATACAAAAAATTTTAATTGAATGAAGAATTTTTGTTTGACGTTTTTAGGTTTGCTTATTTGGGGACAGAGGATAGTTCATAGGAAGAGTGTTCGCGTGTTTACCGATAATTTTTAAGACATGCATACACATAACAAACAAAAACACAAATTTATAGCTCCTTGGTACTAGTATGAGATATGGCAAAAAAAATTTTACCCGGGGAAATAGCGGCCCTTTCGCCTGATGTTCGTTTCGCTACACATAATAGAGTCATCGCTGGTACGCTCTACTTAAGAATATAAGAATTTTAGTAACTGGAAGGACTAAGCCATAGGTTTTCGGGGGTGCATTCAAACCCTTACTAGCCTCACATGTTAGTGTTTAATAAATGGGTGAGGTGTATTGAGATATAGCGATGGTACACTGGCTCTGATGCAAATCGCACTTTTGGCAGTATCTCATTTTACCTCGTGTTTAAGATATGTTAATTGGTCAGTAACATTAGGAGGGTAGAGACGTCGCTCTGCTAGATCGATGCTGGCTATACGGAGCCTAATACGTAGCATTGCTTCGCCTTACTGTTCGTCCTAAATGTTAGTTTTTGAGTGAGACCAAAGTATAGTTTAGTTTTTGGTAAGCCACACAGTTAGTGTACCCGAAAGAAAGTGTGAGAAATACCCGAAGTAGAGAAAATTTGTCCTAAATTGTCTATTGCTTTTAACGAAAATAACCCCCCAAAGACATGCATGTACTTGGAATCTGAAAAAAGTGATTTTTGGTAAAAAAAAAATTGACCCCTTGTTAGAATTTATTTCAGTTGAGCCAAAGAAAGCATAGAATCCCAAAAGTCCATTGTTTTATGAAAATCAGAAAATTAGTTAGGAGCGTACCATTGATGATTCTAAGACCAAGTATTTTCTGTGTTCGGAATGTGCCTGATGGGTTCGGTTGCGAGTTGGTGTGTGTATTGTTCAGTCCGTAATTTGAGTACACGAGTGCGGTAATTTAGATATGGTCTGTCATGTTCGTGTCTGCGATGTATTGTATGAGTGCGCTGTATGTGGCTTGTTTTATGTTGGTGTGTGGATTAAGTATGGCGGGGAGTGAGTATGTGTGTGCCTAGTGTTCGAATGTGTTTAGGAGTTGGATTCTGTGTGTTGCGTGTTCGTTACAATGTAGTATGTAGTGTTCGGTTGTTTCAGGATTGTTGCAGTGTCTGCAGGTATCGTTTGTGTTGAATATATGCTGTCCGAGCTCTGCGTTGAGCTTAGTGTAACTTAGTCGTAGCCGCGTGATGATTTTGTCATGTTTTCCGGATTTGCTGTATTTGGGTGGTGCCTGTAGTGTGTTTGGAATGGGTAATTGTGGTGGTAGGGTGGTGTTTTGTAGTGTTTTTCCAGTTGTTCATGACGAGTTTTTTGATGTGCGGAAATGTTTCTCGTGCACTCGGATGTATGTCACAGTCTATGTCGTCGAGACCTAGAGCCGCTTTGGCTACTTTGTCTGCTGTCTCGTTGCCGTGTATGCCTACATGAGCTGGTACCCACTCAAAATTGACCTCACAACCTGACCTTGCCAACAAATGACAATCTTGTAAGATGGAGTTAACTAGGTCACTGCGGGAAGATTGACGGGAGCGTAGGGAGCTTAGAGCACTGAGAGAGTCACTTAATATGTTTGTGGATATGTTTGTGACCGACTAACATCGTCACTGAGGAAGTTCTACGGTCGATATGGGGAACTCGTCATACACTATGATGTCCCACTATCCAGAATGGTGGATGATATTCTGTCATAGACCATTTGAACCATCCAACCAAAGATTGTACTCTATATCTTCCAAAATGGAAGTAACCGGATGTGACAGTTCTACCGAATTGAAGCGACGGGTGTTGCATGCAAGCAGGAGATGCTTACTCTTCCTGGGCACCTGGTCTCACTCTCATATCGGGAGTTCGCTTCTTTTCATATGGTGGAGGTTTTTGTTTTTGTTTGCTTTGGTTCCTGTTTTGTCCTGATTTTGTATGCCTTCGGTTTCTGATTTTCAGAATTATCGATTTTGTACTGTAGACAGGGATATGGTCATTATCCATATTTGTCACTTAAGATTACCGACTTAGGATATCTATATTCCTTAATTAGGTCAATGGCCTCGTTGATGGCAATTAGTTCAGTAGAGTATATAGATAGATGGTTAGTGCATCTATATGATAAGTGCTCACCCGATGTGGGGTCATAAACTGATGCTCCCGTCAGGCCAGAGTCTGGGTTCTTAGAACCGTCTGTATATATCTTAACATGACCTTGGTACTTCCTATCTATGACCTCAAGGGCAGTGACCTTGACCGATTCAGGGAGGTCGGACTTCGATGTTTTGTCCGCTATATCAGTGGATATGAGGGGCCTATGAAGTAACCAGGGGGGGGGGGGGGATGGCAGGGGGGGTTTGCTTTCCTATAGTAAATGTACTAAGGGGTCCACCTGAACTAAAATGTTTATATATGGTGTAACCAAAGGGGCCCCTGCCATCTATGTCCCACTTATGCTTAACCCTAACCGACTTCTCATAGACCTTGACATAAAGTCTCCTATCAATAAGGTCATGACAGTGGTGGTCCGGGCTTTCCTGACACCTGGTCCAATACCTTAAACTCAGCTCTAGCATACGTTCTGTCAAAGGTAGTTCTCCAGATTCGATCAGGAGGTGTTTGTGTTTTGTGCCATGTAGTGCGCCTAGTGCAATTCTGAGGGCAGTGTATTGTATGCCATGTAGTCGTTTGAGTGCTGATTTGGTTGCTGATTTGTATGCTTGGCAACCGTACTCAATTTTGGATCTGACCAGTGCTTTATATAACATTAAAAGTGTAGGTTTGTCTGCGCCAAAAGAGGTGCCTGAGACTGCTCTCATTAGATTTATGGCTGAATTACACTTTTTGACTACGTTATAAATGTGTTCGTTAAAGGAAAGATGTTGATCAAAGGTCAGACCCAAAAAATTAGCACTTGACTGTACTTGTACTGGCGTGCCCCGGATGTGTAATTTAAAGTGTTGTTTTGCCTGCCTGTATGCCGGCCCTGACACTCCAAACAAAACGGCAACAGTTTTTTCTTGTGAAAGCTTGAAACCCCATTTGACTGACCAATCAGAAACAATGTCAAGTGTGTTTTGAAGACTGTGTGTGAGTTTCTTGATGTTTCTGTCGCAATTGTTTATTTGGTTGTCGTCTGCAAACTGACTAAGATCGGTAGCCTCTATGGGGTCCTCGTCTCCTTCTACTAGGTCAGCAAGGTAATTTGCCATGATATTAAATAGGGTCGGGCTTAATACTGAGCCCTGGGGGGTCCCATTATCTAGGTCAATCTTATCTGACAAGGTACCATTTACCCTAACTTGGATCTTGCGATCCAGGAGGAAGGAGCCGATGAATGAGAGGAAGCTACCAGAAATACCAATATCTTGCAACTTGTACAACAGACCTGAATGCCACACAAGGTCAAAAGCTTTCGAAATGTCTAGAAAAACTGCCCCTGTAAACTGTTTTTGAGCCATAGCACACCTGATTCGAGTTTCCAACCTAACTAAATGATCTATGGTTGACCTCTTTGCCCTAAAACCACTTTGAGCACTATCTAAGATACCTTCCTTTTCCAAGAACCATTTCAACCTATTATTAAGCATAGTTTCCATGACCTTGCAAAGATGAGAGGTGAGCGAGATAGGCCTATATGACCCTGGTTCATATTTGTTCTTGCCTGGTTTAAGAAGGGGGATAACTATAGCCTCACGCCACTCAGAGGGGAACTGCCTACTGATAAAAAGCCTATTATAGAATGCCAAGAGGATGTTGTGAAAGTTGGGATGCAGGTGTTTAATGAGTTTGTATGAGATGTTGTCTTTGCCTGTTGCGGTGTCTTTTTTAGTGTTAAGTGCGTCATGCAAAGAAAAAGGAACGTTGAGTGGTCCGGAGTCTGGCCCTGGGTCTGCTAGCTGTCTGCCATGCTTAGCCTGAAATGAAAGGCGCTCCTGAGCATGCGTAGGGTCTAAGTTACGATTGGAACTAGCTTCACCGAGATGTCTGGCCAAAACATTTGCTTTCTCTGCGGATGTGACCGCTGTCCCTAGAGTCGGGATTGAGTGAAAACTCTTTTTATTATTGAAAGAGCCAATTTTTCGCCAGACATCCCGTATGTTGCTATCCTTATTTAAGGTAGATACATAGTTTTGCCAAAGTAACTTAGCTTCTTGGGCTATTACCTTTTTAGTGTTATTACAGGTAGCATTATAATTTTGGTGAGAGATCTATTTACGTTTAAATTGCTTAAATGCCCTACGACTGCTCTTTCGCGCTTCTGTGCACTTGTCAGTCCACGCGGGGTTATGTGGTCTCCGGACCGTGGACCCTTTGGTTCTGGGTATGGATTTCTCAGCTGCCTCGGTAATGTTGCCAGTGATATTATTGAGGTAAGTATCTGGGCAGTCATTAGTAATGTTATCTGGAGTGACACGTGACGTTAAGTCGGAAAAAAGCCCCCAATCCGCTTTATCAAAGATAAAGCGCCTTGGGATATTTATTTTTTCCATAACTGTGCCGATAGAGAAAGTTGTGAGGATTGGTAAGTGATCAGAACCACAGGGTTCCTGAAGAACGTGAAATGACGCTTTAGCAGTCAGGTTACGAGTAGAGATTGAAAGATCTAAATGTGAAAGTTCCCCTGATGGATTGATATGAGTTCCCTCCCCATTATTTAAGATACATAAGTCGTTGTCATCAACCCACTTACAGACCTCAGTGCCAAATTGGTTTGTTTTGGGTGATCCCCATAGGGGGTCACTGGCATTAAAGTCTCCAACGAAAATGGAATTTTTGGGGAATTTTTTGGAGACATTAAAGAGTGTTTGGTCAATTTTTTGGTCTGGTGGGTTGTAGACATTGAAAATATGTATGTTTCCCAATTTATCAGCTTTAACTTGAACTCCAAAAATTTCTGTTCCAGAAATATCATATTGAAGAGATAATTTTGAATAAGATATTCTAGAATCTATAAAAGTTATAAGGCCCCTACGTCTTTCTGTGGGGTTATCTAACCTAACAGTCTCGTAACCTGAAAGCTTGATGGTGTGAGTATTAGATTTCAGGAAAGATTCCTGAACACAGATAATACTGGGTCTTGCTTCCTCTATCAATTTTCGAAAATGGCGCCCATCGGAGTTAAAACCCCGAGAATTCCAATTACAAATGCTGAAAGAGTCCATAAAAAACCCAGTATTTTGAAGATGTTATACTAAGAAAAAGAAGTAGTGAAATTTAAGATGTTAACCTAGAGTTTCATGACAGCCTCGAAGTCAATGTCGGATAGCGGATCGTAATCGAGGCGTCCGGGTGTAGCGGGCGGAGGGCTGCTGGCTACTTTGAAAGGAGTAGCAGGCGGTTCTTGGGCTCGGGAACGGGTGACTGGGGGGGGGGGGGACCCAACAGGCTGAGCCTTTGGTTTGGACCCGCCCCCTTTTGTGTTCGGGGGAGGGTCGTTCACCTTGGGCTTGTACGGCGTGCATCTGGCCGCAGACGTGTTAAGTAAAGATTCGGAGTTAGATTCAGAGTCAGATTCTGAGTCAGAGATGACAGATCTTTCATTATTTGAGCTGTTAGTGGAATTTTCAGATGTCGAGTTAGAAGAATTTGACACAGTGGCAGAGATAGTGGAGATTTCGGCGGTCGCAGATGCACAAGGGGCGGGATCAGTACCGGGAGGGGGGAGAGTTTTGAGGAGATCCCCTAACTATGTACCCCTATGTCGTAAAAACTGGGATAGAGCGTCAGAGGAGCTCATCAAATCTCCGAAGTGACGGTCGGCTACTAGCCCTATATCCCTTAGGATTGCCTGGTTTCCAGTCCAACTAAAGAAAAGATTCAAAATAAACCCAATTAGCCTACCCTCTATGGCCTTATCGGGAGTAGGTACCGGGGAGGGAGGGGGTGGCCCAGGGAGTCGGGGTTCCGAGGGGCGGGGTTCCTGGGTGGTGGCCGTGACCTTGGCCGCTGCTTTGGCCTTGACGAGGGCGTCCGCATATGGGATTGAATCCATGATGCGGAGGGTGCAAGCGTGCCTGTGAATCTGGTGGAACGTGCATCCCTCCCAGAAGGAGGAGTGCGCGCCCCCACAGTTAACACAGATCCTACCATGGCCAAGTGTTTTGCACTTGTCCATCGTATGATCTGTGCCTCCACATTTAGCACAGGCCGGGACCGAGGTCTGACAGTTACGGGAATTGTGAAATTTCCCGCATTTCCTGCACTGGGTTGCCCGGGGGATGTATGGGTCCACGTGTTTGGCCCGCCCGAGTGTACCTAGGTTCAGGGTGGCGAGTTCCCTAAGGGGGCCCGGTTGAGGAAGTCAACTCTTACCGACCCGTTAAATTTCCCCTTGGAGTCCCTAAGAGCCGAGATACAGAGAGCCACAGGATAAGGGGACCGGTCCGACTTAGGGACGGGATACTTGGGCTTCGCCCAGGGCCTGATTAAGGGACCCGACCTTAGTATGCAGTCCCCTGAGGACGACTGAGCACATGCGTGCCTGGTGTGTTGCTGAAACCTCTACCCCGGGGACCTGGGTAAGGAAGAATATACAGGCGCTTACGAACCTTTGCACATTATGAAACAAGAGAAATGAGCCGTGGCTCAGTCTACCTACATGGTCTGCCTTAGACCTGTGATATAGGACCTGCGGGGGCGGGTTTCCCTTCAGGGGGTGCTTTCCCTCCCTGCCCTGGGGCTTAAGATTGAGTTTAAGGGGAAGGGCTGGCATGGTACCCGGGAGCTTAACAAAAATTAAGTGAAAAATCTATGAAAAAGGACCTAAGAAGTACCTCGGAACTGTATATATATAAGTTTCTTCCTAAAAACCTATTTCAAAGTTATCAGAAGTCCTACAAAGTACTTATGTTTACGAAAAAAAAGTGTTTTAGTTCATTTCCTATCGTTATTGAATCTATATAGAGATATTTATAATGGTGTCTAAATATAGGTTCACACAGTTAGGCAGATAAGCTTACTGGTTTCCTAAGTTTTGAAAATGCTTGAAAATTTAAGATTTTAAGAAATTTAACAAGAGTTTGGTGAAAATTTATGTTCTAAAAGTTAAAACTAAACTATCCTAACAATTTAAGCCTAAAAAAGTTATTTAAGGATGGTTATTGATAAAGTTATTAAAGTTTTAAGATTTTGAAAAAAGTGCCGAGTTAGGCTCAGAAAACGGATTGAAAATGATTCAAAAATGCGGACGTGAAATACGGCCCCAAAACTAAACTTATTCTTAAAATAGATTCACAAAGTTTGGCAGAAAATCTTACTGGTTTCCTAAGTTTTTGAGATGCTTAGAAATTTTAGATTTTAAGAAATTTAACAAGAGTTTGATGAAAATTTTTGTTCTAGAAGTTAGAGCTAAACTATCCTAACAATTTAAGACTAAAAAAGTTATTTAAGACGATTATTGATAAAGTTATGAAAGTTTTAAGATTTTGAAAAAAAGTGCCGAGTTAGGCTCCGAAAACGGATTAAAAATGATTCAAAATTGCGGACGTGAAATATGGCCCATAAACTACACCTATTCTTAATATAGACTTGTTCGCTGAGTTAGGCAATTAAGTACAATTTACTGTAAATACTTAGCAGAAAGTTAGATATGAAGATTTTGAAAGAAATATTAATACGGGCTCTTAAATTTATGTGAATATATGAATTTATAGAGAAAAACAATGTGTTTATATGAGAGAAGAAAAATTTACATGAAAACTATGCATTACACACACAAAAAGAACTGTTACTTAACGTATGTATTTAAGTATGAGAGATTTAAGCAAAAATTTAAATAGAGGTTTTTATAACTTAGCGTTTTATATTTTAACAAAGAATACTCATCAGTTACAATGCAATTTAAATAGAATGGGGACTTATCAGATTATTTAGTCAAAGAATATGTTATACATGTTTACAGTGACGTCCGAAGTGCGCCAATCAGATTTCTGGAATGTACGGTCGCTTGGTGATAGGAATTTGGCAGTCTAACTCCGGATGTTTATGTTTCGTTTGTTTATCTTTTGCATTTTACGTGTTTAGATTTTATCTAGGTAGTCGGTATCGCGGACGTACGTTATTAACGCGTTGAATACATCGTGAGCCAAGTATTTAGGGGGATTTAGCAGGGATCTTAGTGTGAAGTCTTGGATGTTTAGTGCTTTTATTCTCGCTATGTAGTCTTGTCTGTACAGCGATCTACTGCAGTTGAATAAATAGTGTTCTATTGTTTCTGGGATGTTACAGTGTTTGCAGTTTGGGCCGCTCTCTCCGATGTGTTGACCGAGGTCTCCACATAGTTTCGTGCGTCCTAAACGCAGCCGCGTCACGACGGCGTCTTCTCGTATATTTTTACTGTATTTATTCGGTTTGCTAGTAGCTCTCGTTTTAATTTTATTGATATGAAGACTGGACTGAGAGTAATTTTCCTCCCAGGAATTTACAATAATTCTGCGAGCGATCGGATAGATTTGTCTAGAGCTGAGACCGTTATCGCACTCGATAATTTCATTATTCAGCGCGTCTTTCGCTAGTTGATCCGCTGCTTCGATACCCTGGATACCTACGTGGGCAGGGACCAATTCGAACCGGATCCCCACCCCCCGGGCTGCGAGGATGTGTACCTCTTGTAGTATTTCGTGTAAGATGTCAGGTCTGTTGCCGGATTTATTTTGCAGTGCTTGTAATGCGCGTAAGGAATCGCTGAGGATTACTGCCTGTTTGTAGTTTTTGTGTTTTATTTGATCCACAGCCTCCCTTATAGCTATAAGTTCATCTGTGAATATTGAAATGTTGTCTGTGCACCTGTAGCTGCAGCCCTCCTGAGCTTCTGTGTCATAGAAAGCTGCAGCTGTCTTACCTGACTGTGGGTCTTTGGACCCACCAGTGAAGACCTTGACCTGACCTTGGTATTTTTGGTCTATTGTTTCTAAGGCTACGGCCTTGACTTTGGCTGGTAGATCTTGTTTTGAGACCTCGTGAAACGATGATTCATAAGATCGTTAGCCGGGTTGTCGGGATTGTTGAGCACTCGGGCCCAGTACTTAAGCGCGAGTTCCTCCCATCGGACCGAGACCGGGAGCTCCTCCGGCCTCAGCAAGGAGGGCGGGGATGGGAGTAGAGGCATGCGCTCGGAGAGCGGCCGATTGTATTCTGTCAAAAATTTCTATCTGTGATTTACATGCTGAGAGTAATGCAGGGGACCCGTAGTCTATTTTAGATCTTATTAAAGATTTATACAACATTAAAAGTGTTAACTTGTCTGATCCAAAAGTTGAACCTGACACACAGCGCATGATATTAAATGCTTTCTTACAGCTACCAGAAATATTATCAAAACGTTGTTTAAAAGTTAAATGTTGGTCAAAAGTTACTCCTAGGAATTTAGCTGACTTAACAACTTTTTTTTTTCTGGTTCGTTTTGAATGAAAAGTTTAAAGTTAGACTTTTCTTTATCATATTTTGTGGTGTTTCTACCAAAAAAGATGGCTACTGTTTTTTCTTTAGATATTTTAAATCCCCATTTGGTTGACCAAGATGTGATTTTATTGAGGTATTTTTGTAGGTTTTTACTTATTCTTTTAGCTGTTCGGTCTGTGTGTGAGAGTTTATTATCGTCTGCAAATTGTGAGAGGGAGGGTGTGTCTGCAGCGTCATCTTCACCGGAGTTAATAACTTCCGCTAGATCATTTATCATTATGTTAAATAGGGTGGGGCTGATGACTGACCCCTGGGGGGTGCCGTTCTCAAGGTCATACGTGTCTGATAAGTTTTCATTTACTTTTACTTGAATTTTCCTATCAGTTAGGAAGTTTTTAATAAAGTTTAGGAATTTACCGGTTATACCGTAGTTTTTTGTTTTATAGATTAGATCTCCTTCATGCCAGACAAGGTGAAATGCCTTAGATATATCGAGGAAAACGGCACCTGTGTACTGTTTGCTTGCAATTCCGCATTTTATTTCGGTTTCTAAAGTAACTAGGTGATCTGGCGTGCTACGGTTACTGCGAAAAGCACTCTGCGCCGGGTCAATTATGCCTTTCTTTTCTAAGTACCATCTTAACCTATTATTTAAAACGGTTTCCATGGTTTTACATAAGTGTTACGTTAGTGATATCGGGCGGTACGACTGAGGGTCGTTCGGGTCCTTCCCTGGTTTGGGAAGGGGGATAACCACTGCGTTCCTCCATTCGGTGGGGAATTGACCCGTACTAAAGATTTGGTTCATAAGAGTGGCTATGATACTTAGCATATTTTCAGGGAGATTTTTAAGTAATTTATATGTGACTTTATCATCGCCTGGGGCGGTGTCTGCCTTACTGTTTAGGGCCTCTTTTATTTCCTTAATACTGATGGGCGTGTTTAGGGGGCCAGTATCTGGGCCTAGGTCGTTAAGCGCGTTTTTATGCTTATTTATGAATTTTGCGCGTTTAGTTTTATGATCTTGCTCTAAGTTGATACTAGAGCTCGCGCTCGCGAATTGTTTAGCAAAAAGTTCGGCTTTATTTTTAGCTGCGTACGCATTACCTATAGTAGGTATATTAGACTTTTTACTACCATTCAAAGTATTTATCTTTTTCCCAACTTTAGCAGTGTTTGTGTTTTTATTTAACGTGGAGACATACCCTCTCCAGTGTTCTTGTTTTACTTCTTTAATTACTTTTTTGGTGTTTTTATGAATTCTTTTGTATTCAGTGTGTGTGATTTTATTATTTCTAAAGGCGCGCCTAGCTGTTTTACGCGCCTCAGTGCAGCGTCCGGACCAAGACGGGTTGGCGGTCCGTCTTTTAGTCTTGCCGGAAGTTTTCGGAATTGAACTTCCGGCCGCATTTAGAATTTTATTTGTGATGTCGTTTACTAGTGTGTTTACTGTCGTGCTATCAAATTCATCTAATTTATGATCTTTTAATAAAGTTTTATATTCAGACCAGTCTGCCTTTTCGAATATAAACTTTTTAGGTAATTTAATTTCTTCAATTTCTGGGGAGAAGTTAAGTGTAGTTAAGATTGGTAAATGGTCAGAGCCGCAAGGTTCCTGAATTACCTCCCATTCCGCCTGACCGCTTAAATTATTTGATTCAATGGTGAGGTCAATTGCTGACTCTGTTCTATTATCTATACGAGTTATTTCTCCTCTATTTATGACTGAAAAATTTGAAGTTTCTAACATTTCTGCTATATTTTTACCAGACTGAGTGTTTATTTTAGAACCCCAGAGGGAGTGGTGACTATTTAAGTCCCCTACTATTATGGTGTTATTGGGGAATTTATTTAAGATAATTTCGATTTGATGAGTGGCTTGTATAACACTCAGAGGTGGAGCGTATAAGTAAAATATATTTACTTTACCTTTTTTAGTGTTTATTCTGACAGTCTGTTTTTCTAGACTGTCAGTTTCAAAGGCTAAAGTTAATTTTTCATAAGAAATTCTATTGTCTATGTATATAGCTAAGCCACCACCCCTAGTGGCACTGTGTCTGTCCTGCCTAACTATTTGATTGCCCGGAATTTTAATATCGGAGCTTTTAGGCAATAAACGGGTTTCCTGAACGCATATGACGGACGGCTGTTTCTCGTCTACAAGGGCGCGAAAAAGGTGCACGTTTGCGATCAGGCTTCTGGCGTTCCATTGCAGGATACTTAAATTTACATCCGCAAAAGCACTGAGATGGATTTAGCGATTTACGGAAATGGCCGAAAAGTTCCGATCTATCGGGACTCGCGTCTACCGGGGAGAGGGGAAGCGGCCCTCTCCTCAACAGTCTCTAATAACTCAAACATCGAGTCGAAGTTCTCGGGAATGATAACTGGATTCCTTACACTGGTACCTACCATGGATAGGTGCCTAACTTTAGAATTAACAATAGATTTTTAGGAGATTGTGTTTTTATCTTTTTCCTATCTTTAGGGGGGGGGGGGGGGGCTGAGTTGCCTCGTTTGGTTTTAGCTGAGCGGGAGGTACGGGGGCCTGCTCCGGTACCAGCCGCCGGGGCGGGTGCCTCTACCTGTGTCGGAGTTTTAATTTTAAAGTGTTACGAAACGGCGTCTTTCACTGCGGTTTCTACGCCCGGTTTGGTTGGCATTAGTTTTTTAAAAAAATTCAGTTAGTACTGACTGCAATTTTTCGCCGAAGTCAGTGTTGACTGTCTCGGTGACTGACGCAGTCACTGTATCAGCGACATTTTTAGTAATTGTTTGAGTAGTCGGCCGCTGAACAGTGGACAGAAGAGCGTTATTCTTCTGGACGGCCGCCGCGTACGAAATGCCGTCTGTAATTGATGATACATGAGCTGCTCTGTGTCTTGTGTTTTCGGGGCAGTCTCTATAATATGTGTGGTGGGCCCCACCACAATTTAGGCATTTGTAGCCTGTGCTACTGCACTCTTTTTGGTCGTGGTCCCCACCACATTTTGCGCATTTAGTCGGCTCGGTGGCCCGGCATCTAGAAGTTGCATGGAACCCATGGCATTTATGACATCTGGATGCCGGGGGTACATAAGTCTCCGCGCGGGAGTGAGGGCCTAGCCCTAATACTTTCTTTGGCGCTTCCTCAAAGAAAGTAGCTTTGATAGCCCCTGTGGGCCGTTTCTCCTTGTTAAGGAGTCGCTGAGCCGCAATTAAATTATCGTGCTTTTCGGCTATTTTAGATGTTAGAATATGGTTAGGTAGCCACTGACCTTGGCCTCGGCCTTGACCTTTAGCCTTGGTGTTTCCACCTTTTAGTACGACGGTCTTGTACCGCGGGCTATCAACGAGGTAGATTGAGAATATGTCTGCGAACCTAAGTTGCAGAAAACATGGCCAAAATCTGGCATCTGCGTGTTTGTTGACCAGCAGATAGGCCCCCGGTCCTCTCTCTAGAGAACGGAATTGATATGGCCTATCTTGCTGGGCACTAGTCAGCGTTGACTTTACATTATCTAGATTTACACGGCTGTCGTCCGTTTTCAACGGAATAATATTGATTTTGAATTTTGTATGCATTTCAAAGCATTAGTGGGAGGAGAAAAGGGCAAGAAATGAACACAAAACACAGGGCTAGGGTACTATGTACTAAGAGTACACTTCTATTGTTATGGTTCTGGTTCGTTGAACCGCTGGTATGTCGCTAGGGATCTGAAACAAAGAAAGTGTTAGAATTAGTGCATAGAAAGCTAATTACAAGTGCAAGGTGTTAAGACATATAAAGCAGATAATACTCAAGAAAGCTGAAGCTCTGAAACCGCCTAAGAGGCTGGGAATCTGTGATCTTCTTCTCTGACAAAGGACACGTCCGGTCGATCAAAGGTCACAAATCTGGATGAGAGCCAATGAACCAACTATCGCAAATCCACCAATTAAATACTTTCCAATATAATTACCTCTAATTAAATTGACCTATCCGGAGACGGGACACAAATTAAGTCGGGTCGCGCCTAAACTAATTACCATGTTATAGGGCTTTACTTTCACGTCCGAAACAAGCCGTGTAATTAACCAGTTTTAGTTACAAAAAAATTTGCCTTTAAGCGTCCAAAAAAAAAAAGAAAAAAAATTCTCACAAGTATCATCCCGCGAACAAAGTATAATTAATTAATTATTTAATTAAATAAGCTCTCCCAAAGTATAAATGACCATTAAAAATATGGCACGTTTCTCCTTTGCTTGCGGTGTCTCTCTTGCTCTAACGCAGCCCGTCGGGGCTTTCGACTGTTTTCGGGCGGGGCGTGTGGCAAGGTCATTTAGTTGACACGCCGCACTTTAATAGCAGTTCTCTGTAAGGACCAAAATAATTTCAATAGCACGTGGAAACAGCATGTCTCCAATTTTTGAGATTTTTGGTGTGGAAGGTGTATATGATGTACTGAGACAAAAATAAACTTCCTTTTTACAAATTAAGTTTTCGTTGCCATGGAAACCATGTTTGAAATTTTACGCATCGGTAGAATACTTGTAACATGGCATTTTCACAAGGCTCGTTTCCATGGTAACAGCTATTGTAGTCAACTGAAATTTCCTTAATTTTTCTCTTTATATCTTTAATAGTATAAATATTACACAAGAAGTATGTTTCTGCCCGCTATTCTCTTTGTCAATGTGCTCAAAATGTAGACAAAAACCTGTTTTGAAGAGGCCCTTTTTAAGGCCGAAAAAGCTCCTAATTTAACATGATTTTGCTCAAATTTAAGGGCATATAATCTGAAATGTCAGGCTAACTTGATTTCTACTGCCAATTATCTTTAAAGTTTAATCCTTGATCTTTAAGAAAATGTTAAAATTTGAGTGGGACCTCTTCACAGTTTTATTCAAAAGGGTATAAAAAATGGTTACCATGGTGACATTCTGGTCAGTGCTATTACACATAGAGTAATTTACTGGTAAATTTCCAGCTGTCGGTTATATACTTTTAAGCATTTTTTTATCAGTGCATATAAAAGAGCATTATTGATTTAAAAAATCACCTGAAATTTTTCAAGGTCACATGACCCAAGGTCAAGGTCATCTTGAATGTAATTCACAAAATTTGGCAAAATTCTGTGATTTTTCAAAAATATTTTGCTCTGACAACAGTGATGGTGTTATCAGCCTGACATTTTGTGTTATTTTTGCTTAAAAATGACAAAAATTGGACAGAAATAGGCCTTGATTTTGACCTTATTTTGTGGCAATTTTTGACTGATTGTGATAAGATAGGAACCGGCTAATTGAAAGAAATGTCAAAAATTTGTTATTTTTTCTAAAAATAAAGGTTTTAAAGATTATAAGTTGTTAATACCAATTAACTCTGACAATGGTTTCCATGGCAACATAATAACCAAAACCGACTCATTTGACAATTTTTAGTGCTATAAATAGACAGACCTCATTTCCATGGCAACCGGAATATTTATTTTCAAAAAATTGTTATTTTTGTATTCAGGACATTATACATACCATTTATAGAGAAAATCATGAAAATCCATGACATGCTGTTTCCAAAATATTTTGGTCCTTACAGAGAATTGATATTAAATCGCGTCCTTTCGTTTCGTAGCTCATTATTGCCCTGATGTTGAGTGTTATAGGCAGCTCGCATGTGAAGCATCTTGGGTGTTATTGGAATGCATAACATAGACCTTTGGTTCGGTCCCCCCCCCCCCCTTTTAGAGGGGTACCGGGCTTAAAGTTGTCCCCGACGACCTCGTCCCATGGGGGCCTGCTGGTAGCAGGGTGCTTCTGATAGCGGGGGGGGGGGGGGGGGCAACGACCTTTCGGACGATGCCCCGGTGGCCGCGGTGTATGCTCAATTAACATGGCATTTTCACAAGGCTCGTTTCCATGGTAACAGCTATTGTAGTCAACTGAAATTTCCTTAATTTTTCTCTTTATATCTTTAATAGTATAAATATTACACAAGAAGTATGTTTCTGCCCGCTATTCTCTTTGTCAATGTGCTCAAAATGTAGACAAAAACCTGTTTTGAAGAGGCCCTTTTTAAGGCCGAAAAAGCTCCTAATTTAACATGATTTTGCTCAAATTTAAGGGCATATAATCTGAAATGTCAGGCTAACTTGATTTCTACTGCCAATTATCTTTAAAGTTTAATCCTTGATCTTTAAGAAAATGTTAAAATTTGAGTGGGACCTCTTCACAGTTTTATTCAAAAGGGTATAAAAAATGGTTACCATGGTGACATTCTGGTCAGTGCTATTACACATAGAGTAATTTACTGGTAAATTTCCAGCTGTCGGTTATATACTTTTAAGCATTTTTTTATCAGTGCATATAAAAGAGCATTATTGATTTAAAAAATCACCTGAAATTTTTCAAGGTCACATGACCCAAGGTCAAGGTCATCTTGAATGTAATTCACAAAATTTGGCAAAATTCTGTGATTTTTCAAAAATATTTTGCTCTGACAACAGTGATGGTGTTATCAGCCTGACATTTTGTGTTATTTTTGCTTAAAAATGACAAAAATTGGACAGAAATAGGCCTTGATTTTGACCTTATTTTATGGCAATTTTTGACTGATTGTGATAAGATAGGAACCGGCTAATTGAAAGAAATGTCAAAAATTTGTTATTTTTTCTAAAAATAAAGGTTTTAAAGATTATAAGTTGTTAATACCAATTAACTCTGACAATGGTTTCCATGGCAACATAATAACCAAAACCGACTCATTTGACAATTTTTAGTGCTATAAATAGACAGACCTCATTTCCATGGCAACCGGAATATTTATTTTCAAAAAATTGTTATTTTTGTATTCAGGACATTATACATACCATTTATAGAGAAAATCATGAAAATCCATGACATGCTGTTTCCAAAATATTTTGGTCCTTACAGAGAATTGATATTAAATCGCGTCCTTTCGTTTCGTAGCTCATTATTGCCCTGATGTTGAGTGTTATAGGCAGCTCGCATGTGAAGCATCTTGGGTGTTATTGGAATGCATAACATAGACCTTTGGTTCGGTCCCCCCCCCCCCCTTTTAGAGGGGTACCGGGCTTAAAGTTGTCCCCGACGACCTCGTCCCATGGGGGCCTGCTGGTAGCAGGGTGCTTCTGATAGCGGGGGGGGGGGGGGGCAACGACCTTTCGGACGATGCCCCGGTGGCCGCGGTGTATGCTCAATTAGTACAGTGGGCTGATTCCCTGACTAGTCAGGGGTATGACGTGCACGTACTAACAGTACTCCCTTGGCCACAACCTTGGGGTATGACGTATGCAGTTTATAGTCTTGTTTGCAGGCGGTTAAATTCTCGGCGTGTCCGTACGTTTGGAGCTAGATGTCACCATATCCCGTTAAGCTTTGCTGGTGATGGTGTTCATTTAGATGACACAGGGAACGCTAAGTTAGCTGACCTTGTGTGTACTCTATGTTAGAGTACACAATTTTAGGGTCCTTTTTAGGGCCTGCAAATAAAGAATAGTAGTCCAATCTTTCTTTCCAATTTCCCCTAGTTAAGCTACCAACCAGATTGTGTATAGTGCGATGTGTGTTGTCTTCCCCTGGGGTCGGGGACTTACGAAGATATACTGCGTTCAGTCAATGAAACCGGGGAGAGGACGCAGTGTATCTGAGTCCGTCTGTTATTTTCTAAGTCAACACAGTTATTTCCTATTGGCAAGATATGTATGTCTTTTAGGTACATGTCCCTTGCATTGAATAAAGGGCGGTATACGTACCATCAATTATTCGCAAGGCGTTCGTTCGTGTAATCTAGGCTACTTCGTCTCCCCCGCCGAGAGGGACGGTCACCTGCAGGGGAGTCCGTCAGTAGAAACTAATTAAGTCTGATTATAAATGTCGTGTGTGTGTGTAACATACCGTAGTCGGACTGCATAGAAAAAATAGTGATCGATAGTTTGGAATGGTAAGGCATATATAGTACATTGATATGTATATTATATTTTCTTTTAATAAACACGGGACAGATACATATCTATTGGTTTTCATTGCAATTTCATTTACTTTGATGTAATTATTCTATAAACTTCAATTCTGTCGCGTTATTATGTTCTTTTGCAGATGTTGACTGTACTTTCCTAACTGTACAAATGAGCCGGTCGCTCGATCTGATTTCCTTATATACTCCCAAGGCGGATTGAAAATGGAACTAAGCTTCGTCCAGTTGCTGGACCCGTTACATTTAGCATCAACTTTTTGCCTGCCGAAGATTCAAAATGTTATACATGTTTACAGTGACGTCCGAAGTGCGCCAATCAGATTTCTGGAATGTACGGTCGCTTGGTGATAGGAATTTGGCAGTCTAACTCCGGATGTTTATGTTTCGTTTGTTTATCTTTTGCATTTTACGTGTTTAGATTTTATCTAGGTAGTCGGTATCGCGGACGTACGTTATTAACGCGTTGAATACATCGTGCGCCAAGTATTTAGGGGGATTAAGCAGGGATCTTAGTGTGAAGTCTTGGATGTTTAGTGCTTTTAATCTCGCTGTATAGTCTTGTCTGTACAGCGATCTACTGCAGTTGAATAAATAGTGTTCTATTGTTTCTGGGATGTTACAATGTTTGCAGTTTGGGCCGCTCTCTCCGATGTGTTGACCGAGGTCTCCACATAGTTTCGTGCGTCCTAAACGCAGCTGCGTCACGACGGCGTCTTCTCGTATATTTTTGCTGTAATTATTCGGTTTGCTAGTAGCGCTCGTTTTAATTTTATTGATATGAAGTCCGAGCTGAGAGTAATTTTCCTCCCAGGAATTTACAATAATTCTGCGAGCGATCGGGTAGATTTCTCTAGAGCTGAGACCGGTATCGCACTCGATCATTCATTATTCAGTGCGTCTTTCGCTAATTGATCCGCTGCTTCGTTACCCTGGATACCTACGTGGGCAGTTTCCCATTCGAACCGGATTCCCACCCCCGGGCTGCGAGGATGTGTATCTCTTGTAGTATTTCGTGTCAGATGTCAGGTCTGTTGCCGGATTTATTTTGCAGTGCTTGTAGTGCGCTTAATGAATCGCTGAGGATTACTGCCTGTTTGTAGTTTTTGTGTTTTATTTGATCCACAGCCTCCCTCATAGCTATAAGTTCAGCTGTGAATATTGAGATGTTGTCTGTGCACCTGTAGCTGCAGCCTCCTGAGCTTCTGTGTCATAGAAAGCTGCAGCTGTTTCACCTGACTGTGGGTCCTTGGACCCATCAGTAAAGACCTTGACCTGACCTTGGTATTTTTGTCGATTGTTTCTAAGGCTACGGCCTTGACTTTGGCTGGTAGATCTTGTTTTGAGACCTCGTTGTTGATATCAGTTGAGATTGTGGTTGTGGTTAGCAGTCACGGCGGGTGGGGCATGCCTCCATGGGCGCGATAGTAAGATTTTTAAACTCGTTCATTTTAAAAGCTTTATACATTCGGTAACCGAAGGGACCCTTGTCGGTAAGGTCCCATCTCGTATGATAAGATGGAAAATTATAGATACGCGTGAAACGATAATTCATAAGATCGTTAGGGTGATTGTCGGGATTGCTGAACGCACGGGCCCAGTACTTAAGCGCGAGTTCCTCCCATCGGACCGAGACAGGGAGCTCCCCGGCCTCAGCAAGGAGGGCGGGGATGGGAGTAGAGGCATGCGCTCGGAGAGCGGCCGATTGAATTCTTTCAAAAATTTCTATCTGTGGTTTACATGCTGAGAGTAATGCAGGGGGCCCATAGTCTATTTTAGATCTTATTAAACATTTATACAACATATAACCTGTATGATCTAAAAGTTGAACCTGACACACAGCGCATGATATTTAATGCTTTCTTACAGCTGTCAGAAATATTATCAAAGTGTTGTTTAAAAGTTAAATGTTGGTCAAAAGTTACTTCTAGGAATTTAGCTGACTTAACAACTTTTATTGGTTCATTTTGAATGAAAAGTTTAAAGTTAGCCTTTTCTTTATCATATTTTGTGGTGTTTCTACCAAAAAGGATGGCTACTATTTTTTCTTTAGATATTTTAAATCCCCATTTAGTTGACCAGGTTGCTACTTTATTGAGGTTTTTTGTAGGTTTTTACTTATTCTTTTAGCTGTTCGGTCTGTGTGTGAGAGTTTATTATCGTCTGCAAGTTGTGAGAGGGTGGATGTGTCTGCAGCGTCATCTTCACCGGAGTTAATAACTTCCGCTAGATCATTTACCATTATGTTAAATAGGGTGGGGCTGATGACTGACCCCTGGGGGGTGCCGTTCTCAAGGTCATACGTGTCTGATAAGTTTTCATTTACTTTTACTTGAATTTTCCTATCAGTTAGGAAGTTTTTAATAAAGTTTAGGAATTAACCGGTTATACCGTAGTTTTTTGTTTTATAAATTAGACCTTCATGCCAGATAAGGTCAAATTCCTTAGATATGTCAAGGAAAACGGCACCTGTGTACTGTTTGCTTGCAATTCCGCGTTTTATTTCGGTTTCTAAAGTAACTAGGTGATCTAGCGTGCTACGGTTACTGCGAAAACCACTCTGCGCAGGGTCAATTATGCCTTTCTTTTCTAAGTACCAGCCTGTTATTTAAAACAGTTTCCATGGTTTTACATAGATGTGACGTGAGCAATATCGGGCGGTACGACTGACAGTCGTTCGGGTCCTCCGGTTTGGGAAGGGGGATAACCACTGCGTTCCTCCATTCGGTGGGGAGTTGACCCGTGGAAAAAAATTGGTTCATAAGAGTGGCTATGATACTTAGCATATTTTCAGGGAGATTTTTAAGTAATTTATATGTGACTTTATCATCGCCTGGGGCGGTGTCTGCCTTACTGTTTAGGGCCTCTTTTATTTCCATAACATTGATGGGCGTGTTTAGGAGGCCAGTATCTGGACCTAGGTCGTTAAGCGCGTTTTTTTTTTTCTCATGTATGAATTTTGCGCGTTTAGTTCTATGATCGTGCTCTAAGTTGTTACTAGAGCTCACGCTCGCGAATTGTTTAGCAAAAAGTTCGGCTTTATCCTTAGTTGCGTACGCATTACCTATAGTAGGTATATTAGACTTTTTACTACCATTCAAAGTATTTATCTTTTTCCAAACTTTAGCTGTGTTCGTGTTTTTATTTAACGTGGATACATTCTCTCTCAAATGTTCTTGATTTACTTCTTTAATTACCTTTTCTGGTGTTTTTATGAATTCTGTTATATTCAGTGTGTGTGATTTTATTATTTCTAAAGTCTCTAAAGGCGCGCCTAGCTGTTTTACGCGCCTCAGTGCAGCGTCTGGACCAAGACGGGATGGCGGTCCGTCTTGGTGTCTTGCCGGAAGTTTTCGGAATTGAACTTCCGGCCGCATTTAGAATTTTATATGTGATGTCGTTTACTAGTTTGTTTACCGTCGTGCTATCAAATTCTTCTAGTTTATGATCGGTGAGGTCAATTGCTGACTCTGTTCTATTATCACTGATGAGGGTTGAGTACCCCAAACGTGCATGTCTGGTCCACGTTGCCAATTTATCTGTTCTTAAATGATGCTATTCAATTTGAAGACGTTTACATTTATTCCACTTGGTGAGTGTCACTGCTGGTGGACCAGGAGTCCCCGAGGGCACATGTAGCCAAGTTCGATCAATTTCGGTTGATCGTTTCTTCAACGCATTCTAAATTTTCTGTTATCAAAATTTCTTGAAAGAAATTTCTAAAAGGTGGGTCCTGTAGCATCATATCCCACCCATCCTGCTGCGTCTTTCGGTACACTTTTTCGACATAGTAACTTCCATACTTTTTTGGCATATTACATTGTTTAGATATAGGATCACTGATGAGGGTTAAGTACCCGAAACGTGCATGTCTGGTCCACGTTGCCAATTTATCTGTTCTTAAATGATGCTATTCAATTTGAAGACGTTTACATCTATGCGAGTTATTTCTCCTCTATTTATTACTGAATAAATTGAAGTTTATAACATTTCTGCTATGTTTTTTACCAGACTGTATGTTTAATTTAGAACCCAAAAGGGAGTGGTGACTATTTCAATCCCCTACTATTATGGTTTTATTGGGGAATTTATTTAAGATAATTTCGATTTTATGAGTGGCTTGTATAACACTTAGAGGTGGAGCGTATAGGTTAAATATATTTACTTTACCCTTTTGATGTTTATTCTGACAGCCTGTTTTTCTAGACTGTCAGTTTCAAAGGCTTAAGTTAGTTTTTCATAAGAAATTCTATTATCTATGTATATAGCTAAGCCACCACCCCTAGTGGCACTGTGTCTGTCCTGCCTAACTATTTGATAGCCCGGAATTTTGATATCGGAGTTTTTCGGCAGTAAACGGGTTTCCTGAACGCATATGACGGACGGCTGTTTCTCGTCTACCAGGGCGCGAAAAAAATGCACGTTTGCCATCAGGCTTCTGGCGTTCCATTGCATTATACTTAAATTAAAATCCGCGAAAGCACTGAGATGTAATACTTAGTGATTTACGAAAATGGCCGAAAAGTTCCGATCGATCGGGACTCGGGTCTACCGGGGAGAGGGGAAGCGGCCCTCTCCTCAACAGTCTCTAATAACTCCAACATCGAGTCGAAGTTATCGGGAAGGGTAACCGGGTTCCTTACACTGGTACCTACCATTGATAGGTGCCTAACTTTAGAATTAAAAATAGCTTTTTTAGGAGATTGTGATTTAATCTTTTTCCTATATTTAGGGGGGAGGCTGAGTTGCCTCGTTTGGTTTTAGCTGAGCGGGAGGTACGGGGACCTGCTCTGGTACCAGCCGCTGGGGCGGGTGCCTTTACCTGGGGTTGAGCCTTAGCTTTAGGTTTTAAGTGTTTATTGACGGCCTCCTTGACCACGTCGGCCACGCCTGTTTTGGTTGGCATTAGTTTTTTGAACACATCAGTAATGATTAGTTGTAACTTCGTAGCTAGGTTCGCTAGCGTTTACGTTATCGGTAACGTTTTCAGATACTGTTTTCACAATCTGAGCAGTAGGAGGCCGTTGGACGGTTGAAGAAATGGCGGCCGTCTTTTTGACCGCAGTAGCATAAGATATGCCCTCTGTTAATGAAGTCAAATGGGCGGCTTTGTGCCTTTTGTTCTGGGGGCACTGCGGGTAATAGGCGTGGTGGGCTCCACCACAGTTCACACAGTTATGTCTGTTTTGACATAATGCCTCGTCGTGGTCCCCACCACATTTCGGGCATTTGACAGGCGCGGTAGCCTTACATGCATGAGACCTATGGAAGCCATGGTATTTATGGCAGCGTGGTGCGGATGGAACATAAATTTCACCCCTGGTTCTGTTGCCCAGGCCTAGAATTTTAGGAATGAAACTTTGACGGCCCCTGTGGGCCTTTGTCTTTGTTAAAAAGACATTGAGCGGAGACGACGTTAGTGTGATTCTCGGCTAACTTTTCCGTGAGTTTGTAGTTTGGTAGCCAGTCCCCCTTAGCTTTAGTGTTTGCTCCCTTGAGCACGACCGCTTTGTAGCGGGGACTGTCTACCAAATATATGGTATATGTCTCAGAGAATCTGAGCTGCAGGAAGCACAGCCAGAAGTGAGCATCCTTGAGCTCATTTATGAGGAAATAGACTCCTGGTCCGCGTTAAAGTTAGCGGTAGCTATAAGGTCTGCCGTCGAACTTTTTCATGGTTTCTTGAATATTATCAAGAGACGCGCGACTGTCATTATTAGAGTGCGGAATTATGTTTATCTTGAATTTGGTATGTATTCTGGTGCATTAATAGGGCAAGAAATAAACACAAAACACAGGGGTTGTGTACTATGTACTCTACGTACTAAGAGTACACTTCTTTTGTTGTCGTTCTGGTTCGCTGAAGCGCTGGTATGTCGCTAGGGATCTGAAATAAAGAAAGTGTTAGAGTAAGTATCTTCGGATAGACGGACCAGGCAAAATTCCCCCCAAAGTCCAAGAGTCGAGCCAGTTGGCGGGGGGTCGCATACAAGAGCTCTTTTAAGGGCTGACCCTTTTAAGGGCCATTTCACCGCACTTGTATGTAATCGACCAAGGCGAGAAGCTAGAAAAAGTCCACAGCCCACTGTACGCGGTGCTAGCAGTCTACGGATCCATAGGGTGAACTAGACGACGGGCGTGGCAGGGTGGCCCTCAACACCAGTACCCTACCACCAGTGCATGCTGCCTTCCTCCTGACCTTCCTTCCCAGGATTCCTAGCCAAAATCCGCCAACTGCCCTTTTCAGGGCACCTCTGGCAAGGTCATTCATTTGACACGCCGGAGGTAAAACTAAGTCATTCAGACCGTTCGCTCTGCTCATTCGTAAAGTAGAGGATGTACGAGTAACAGCTGAACATAATTCCAACGCGGCCTAAAGGAATAAATTAAATGATATAAATGTACTAATAAATAAACAACAGATATAAAACAATAGCAATTCCTTTTCAATTTATCATATATCCCGAAATGTCTGTCTAACTCTGGCATATTACATATGCAATGGTACGTATTTCGCCTTTTATTCAATGCAAGGGGCATTTAGCTAACAGACATACGTATCTCACTGATTGGAAACAACTGTGTTGACTTAGAAAATAACAGACGGACTCAGATGCACTGCGTTCCTCCCCCCCCCCCCCCCGTTTCATTGACTGAACGCAGTATATCTTGGTTAGTCCCCGACCCCAGGGGAAGAAATACACAACACACATTGCACTATGCATAATCTGGTTGGTTGCTTAAATAGGGGGAATAGAGAATTAAAGATTGGAATACTATTCTTGATTTGCAGGCCCCAAAAAGGACCCTAAAATATTGTACTCTAACATAGAGTACACACAAGGTCTTCTAACTTCCCTATCTAGATGAACACCATCACCAGCAAAGTCAAAGTGCCTGAACGATATATAGTGACATCTAGCTCCAAACTTTGTAATTTGTCGATAATTTAACCGCCTACGAGCAAGACTAAAACCTGCACGTAAAAATAGTTTGTCGATAATTTAACCGCCTGCGAGCAAGACTAAAAACTGCACGTAGAAATATGTTTCCTTGATTCACAAGCGGTCCCCTTGTTTGGTGGGGACTCGGCGCCCGGACGAGGATGAAAGGCGTGGCAGGGATTCTGGTGGTGGAAAGACTACATTTGGGAGGCGGATGGCTTATGCAGAGCGAGTCGGAGGAAGCTTTCCAGTGTACCTCGGTGCGTGTCGTTCTTTGAGGGGGGTGCCTCGGGCGCGAGTAACTATAGCCCCAATGTGTCGTCTTATACAAGAAGGTTCCACTAGGTCGGTCGCGGCGATTCAAGTTCGCTAGGACCACCCAGGCTCGCACGGCTCTCCTAGGTTGCCAAAGAACACACAGTTCGCTCGCAAAATAAAGACCTCTACGTGATTCTTTATTTTATAAAGTTTTTAGACGAATATTGTATCGTAATTGCCAAAGTTGAAAAAGTTTAGTGGGGCAAAGATCCTAACAAAATCCTAACGGCCGAAAGTGTTTAAGTGATGGTTACCTAATCCCGTACGTCCATGTATAAATGAGTTATACATAGAAAGTAAAAATCCTAACAATAATTTCTATCTCAATTTAAAATTGAAAAGAAAATTAAAGATTTACTGTAAAAATGAAAAAGTTAAATAAATTCTTGCCTTCACCTACTGTGATTAGGAAACGTTCGCATCACGCTTATTTAGTAGGGGGCTTACAATAAAAGGGAGATCAAGTTTTAGTTAGCTATTCAACAAAACTAGTTTCTGTGTGCTACAAAATAAAATGCCGAATGTATAGAGGAAGGAGGTCAAAAAAGGTAGAGTAACAGACTCGCTTGTACGGAGCTGTTACTCGCTGAAACATAAATACTTTATTAATTAACATGTAATTAAAAAGTGTGATCATCCGCTCTTCATCACTGCTCCGCTACTGACTGCTGTGCATCAACTCCCCTTTATATATGGTACGATGACGAAGCGATAGATGACACCCAGTTTTGAATCTCTATGCTGTCAAAATGTAAGGAGCGCTGTGATTGGCTGGGTGACTTTGTGCGTTGGAGGCAGGGTCTGGACCTGGAAAACAGAAGAGTAAAACTATTAAATATATGTAATAAATTCTTTAAACATGTGCATGTTGTTAGTTTTGTTATGTACAGTGGAATGTTAGACGTGAAACTGCCGTTGGTGGCCCAGCCTGGTCTGCGGTCTATATATTTTAAAACTCTGAAAGAGATTATTTTAAAAGTAAGTATTGAGGGGAAGGAGAGAGAGGGATGAAAGAAGATAGAGTGCATATTTTTGATTTTATTTTCTATTTTATATAAAATACTTTCACCTGCCTTAACTATTATGTACAAGTATGTATGTTTATGTTTGTCAGTGTATATCTATGTACATGGAATTATGTATATACAACACACCGTGATAGTAAAGAGAGAAGATTGAGAATAGTGTATGAGCGTTGTGCTCTGCCTAGATAGTGAGGATCTAACCCCAGACCGGTGTAATCTGACCTTCACAAAAATAAAAGAATGAAATTAAAACTAAGTGATCGTCCGGTTCCCCGTAAAAGGAACCTGATAGGAATAGAACAAAAATAAAAAGAGGGCTAAAGGAAGATCAAAGTGTAGAGAATAAGCAAAAATAACAATGAACTGAAAAAAAGGTCGTATATGTATTATCAGTCAGGGATATGTTTGTGACCGACTAACATCGTCACTGAGGAAGTTCTACGGCCGATATGGGGAACTCGTCATACACTATGATGTCCCACTCTCCAGAATGGTGGATGATGTTCTGTCATAGACCATTTGAACCATCCAACCAAAGATTTTACTCTTTGTCTTACGAAATGGAAGTTACCGGATTTTTTTTTAACCGAATTTAAGCGGCGGGTGTTGCATGTAAGCAGGAGATGCTTACTCTTCCTGGGCACCTGGTCTCACTCCCATATCGGCTGTTCGCTTCTTTTCATGTGGTGAAGGTTTTTGTTTGTTTGCTTTGGTTCCTGTTTTGTCCTGATTTTGTAAGCCTTCGGTTTCTGATCTTCTGAATTATCGATATTGTGCTGTATACATGGATATGGTGATTATCCATATTTGTCATGCTTAGAAATTATTCCAGAAATGGCGTATATAAACCAAATTATAGAGCTTCGAAGTAGCCCAATTTTGCCAACTTTAAAGGCAGTTGCCATGGTGACCAGTTAATTCACTGTTCTCGAGTGAATGTTGAATTTGATTTTGAAGGTGTAGATTTATAGCTAAATCCGACTGGCTCGTTAGCCTTACAGGCATTAGATCTATGAAAGCCATGACACTTGTGGCAGCGTGGCGCGGATGGCACGTAAATTTTACTCTTGGTTCTGTTACCGAGGCCGATAATTTTAGTGAGGACTTCCCCCACGAATGAAACCTTGATAGCCCCTGTGGGTCGTTTGTCTTTATGTAACAGACGCTGTGCGGACACAACATTGTTGTGTTTCTCGGCTAACTTCTCTGTTAACTTATGATTTGGGAGCCAGTCCCCCTTTGCTTTAGTATTTGCTCCTTTGAGCACTACCGCTTTGTAGCGCGGATTGTGTACGAAGCAGATACTATAGGTCTCCGCGAATCCGAGCTGTAGAAAGCACAGCCAGAAGCGAGCGTCCTTAAGATCATTGATAAGGAGATGTGTCCCTGGTCTGCGTTCAAGAGAGCGGTAGCTGTAAGGTCTGCCGTCGACCTTGCTTAGTGTCTTGAATATATTCAAGAGACACGCGACTGTCATTGTTTGAGCGCGGTATTATGTTTATTTTAAACTTAGTATGCATTATGATGCATAAACATGGCAAGAACTCAACACAAAACACAGGGCTGGGGTACTATGTACTAGAGTACAACTCTTTTTATATCGTTCTGGTTCGCTGAACCGCTGGTATGTCGTCTAGGGATCTGAAACAAAGAACAGCCGTGTAAGAAGGTAGAACAAAAGCATGAGTTGCACCCATATTTTTCTCCACCTTCAACGATGTCATGTAGGAATTCATCACTTGAAAGATAATATAATACATTGGGAGGAGAACTGATACAACATACGCATTCACAGAACACAATACAATTCAAAAACAAGTTATGGTTAAATTCATGAAATAATTTGACTGAGCTTTGATATTTTACGTACGGTGTGTCTTGTGAGGAGACCTAATTTTAGAAGATGCTAAACTTTTAGCTTACGACTTAATTGTCTGACAAACATTCTGGAAATTCGAGATTGAATATTACCCTTAAATCAGTATGTTGTGGGGAATTGATATCTCTTCTACAATTACCAAATTTGTAAATCCTGACCTAGATATCTGATGTACTTTAGAATTGTCATTCATAAATGACGTTATATGTATTTACTTTATGCAAAAGTCAAGTTTCTTATGTTAAACTTTCTACAACATTATCTTGAATGTAAAAACTCCCAATCTCCCATCAATTTCTGGTTCTGATCCACACTTCGTGAATTACATCAAAAGTAATATTTTGAATTTGAATTTCGAAAAAAAAAACCAACATTGAAACAGGAGATAAAATATTGATTTTCCAAGTTCAGATGTGATGGTAGTATAGTTTTATTTCCTAAAGAATGCAGCTTACACATTATGAATACAGTATAATTTAACACTTTACATTAGCAGATTTGAAATACAAAAAAAAACACAAGCCATGCAAAACGTATAATATTTTTGTGTAACAACAAAATTTCTACTCGTTTTCCACAAGATTTTTGTGCTATTACCCATTGTGACCTTGACCTTTAACCTCTGACTTTGAAAATAATTAAGGGTCATCTTCTGACCATGGGCAATATATGCAAAGTTTGATTAAGATTGGAAGTAAACTGCGTGTATGTGACCTTTAGAGTGCCCACAAGGTTTTTTTACATGTATTATCACCCATTGTGATATTAACCTTTGTCCTCTGGTTGGCGACGTGGTCTAGCGGATAGGACGTCAGACTTGTAAATGTAAGATTGCTGGTTCGATCCTTGCTAGGACCATGGGATGGCCGATTTATAATATTCAATGTTCTGTGTTTATATACAGAAAGTTCTTGTCTATGTATTGTATTTTTAGAAAAAAGAAAAAAAAAACTTCATCCCAATTTGTTTGGGGATATCTATCAAAAGGATATGATAACTTATTTTTTCAACCAGTTAAATTCATAGTCCTTTGATTGTAGCCATATTTTATTTTACATTATGCATGACGTTGAAATATTGCCCACAGTAACTATGTTGTTCTTTTTTTTACCTTGTCATTCAGCCAATTGTCGTTGTCCAATGTATTAATGTCGTCAGCGTCTAAGGTCTCTCCATAAATGGATACCCTTGTAGAGCTATCTAGTTGTTCGTCATCTGTCACTTCACCAACTAGGTCTGGGAGTATCTTCAATGTCTGAACTAAAGAGGACACTGGTTGTAAAGACGTCATGCACACTGTGTACAAGGCAGCTAGCAGGATTATCTCTGAGGTCTGTTTTCTATACACTGCTGCTGGCATGCTGCATGCGAGGGGAAATCACTCCGACAAACTTGTCCATCTTTGTCTCAAACCTTGAAGATACCTGAAATATAGAAAGATGATATAATAACTAAAATAAGTACTTAAACCATAAGCTTGTACAAAAAGTAGCTATCATGACTCTTCAACCACTCAACTCATTTTTCTACAGGTAAAGGAAGGGAGAATTTTTTCAGTGCCTCGAAGAAAGTTGACCTCTGATTATGGGAAACAGAGTGCTAAACTATAATGTCATAATATTTAAACGCATCGTGTTGTCATGAATGTTCTCAAAACTTTGGTGTAATTGACGGATTAATGTTTTGTTTTAGAATTTGGAATGTTTTAGAAATGTTGTAGCCAAACGTTACTGTAAACCATTGTTTATTTGTGGTGTCATAAGTTTGGTAGGTACAAGTGGGATTTATAGTTTCCAATTTGTTTGTATCGGAAAAACATCATTTTATTAAAAATGCCATTCTCCAAAATTTCAGATTTTAAATCTGTCAAACAGCCCTGATTGCACGTCTGAATAAATACTTGTTTACTTATTTAATTGCTTAATCAACGCGAGCAATCGTCAGATAACAATTTATTCAAACAAACCAAAGTGTTCATAGTACATGAAGATGGTTCATTAATTTCATAAAATGCTTGGGAATAAAATTTGCATGATTTCCAACATCTTACACATAATTCCTTCACTGTCTTTAAGTAAGATCAAATTCCATGACTTGGACTGTGCAAAATATGTACTTTATGTGAATAGCACAGGCAAAACTGCATATATTGTATATATATAAAATCTAGCCAATCAGGTAATAAGATTTGTTGATATATTCTAAAAGGCATAATTTGGCTTCACGTGATATGTTTCAGTGTTAAGAAAATAATAGTTTGACAAAATAACTGGCTCTGAAAATTACCTCAGACACAAAGCTGGTGACAGGGTCTGTGTCTATTAGGTCCTGGAGTTGCTGTGGTTCGTAAAGAGATGGCAAGGACAGTTGTTGAATTTTATCCAGCACATGTGGGAACACTCCAGAGCAAATAGACTGCTTGAGGAATTTGGTATCCTGGTCAGTGGCGCTTGATGCTCTGTCTGTCGACATCAGGAGCGAGTTCTCCACCTTCTCCCATGCTGTCTGTTGAGGTGTTGTTTGGGCTGGCCTTACTGTCACAGCTGCCTGATCCTTCCTTACTTTAGCGAATGAAGCTTGGCTATTTTTGGAAATGGAAGAAGCTATGCTTCTTTGCGAACGAGCTTGGCTTCTTTTCAGCTTGGGTCAGTTGAATCAGGCAACACCCCTCAACCTCTCCTAGTTCACTCCTCTCTCAGTGTATCCCCTCAAATTCTGAGACAAGCTTATCTGCTGTGGGAGTCAAACCTGGCTCCATTCTCTCTTTCATCCCATCATCTAAGTCAGGTCTCTCTACAGAGGGAGTTGACTCATGTAATGATACCCGAGTCCCCTTAACCTCTAAGGTAGACCTAACATCAGAGAGAGATGAACTAGCTGATGATGCCTGGCCTGGCTCAACCACTGAAGCAGGCTGCTCATCTGCAGAGGGAGTTGACACAGGCGACACTGTCTGATTCTCCTGAACCTCCAAGGCAGACCTAGCTGTAGAAGAAGCAATTGTCTTTGTCTGTTTCCCCTCAACCAGAAGGAGTTGAAGCAGTTCCCTCACTGTGTTTCTCCTCGACCTCCACAGTTGAACTATCCATGGTAGGAGTGGAATCAGCAAATGTTGCCTTTAAACTAACTGCAGGTCCATCCTTGAAGGCCTTCGGTCTGTCGATGTTGACTCTTGTCTTCAGTACGGCTCCTTTCAGGTCCTTCAGATTGGCAGTTTTCTTCTGTGCACTGCAAATGACATATGGGCCAGTGTAGTTGGTCTACAGATTGCCCTTGCTCTTCTTGGTATACTTCTTCGTGTTGTGTTGGAGGACCTTATCACCTTCCTTCAGCTCTACACAGCGGTTTCCCCTCTTTCTCTTGGCATAATCCTCCTTCTGCTTCGCCTGGGCTGTGGCTATGTTGCTCTTCACCTTCGTCTCTATTCTGTCAATTTGTTCTTGGCGTCTTGTCATTGTCTCCTCTTGGTCCTCGATTGTTGGAATCTCCTAAAATACAGGAATGGATAAGTGATTTAACATATTATTTTATGATAGGTCAATATATATATTCAGTTCAAACAAGAATTGTTTTACAAGACATATACTATCACCCCCTCTCCCCCTTGATGGCAATACTGCAGTGTCTGGTCCATGTCATAACCAAAGATCATTTAAAAAATATGCCAATATTAAGATTTTTCAAAAGAAGGTCAAAGTCAAAGGGTCTATGTAATCAGGTCAAAAAATTTGGAATGTGCAGAATGGTCTTGTCATGTGAAGTACATGTGAAAAGGATCAACGTCCGATTTCATTCCTATAAAGAATCATTAAGATAGCTTTAGTTGTTCTTAAAAAGAAGTCATAATTTGTGAAAATTATTACAATTGACAGGCTATGACATTAGCTTACTTGAGCCTTGTTTAAAGTCAAAAAAAGCTCAACTGAATTAAAGCTGCATAATGTTCTTATCCTGTGAATGTCTGACCCTAAATTGAAAGTAACATCAGCATGAAAAACCTAGAGCAACAAAGATGGTGTAAATGTAGGAACATAAAATAAATGTAATTACTTTTACGTTTGACCTTCTGTCCCCATTCTTTATGATTGACATATGAAAGCGTGAAGATCAAAAGTTAACAACTTTGCTGGGATGATGACAAAGATTATACTAAAATGTTTGACTATCGACAACTAGTGAGAAGAAGATCATCATTGACATAACCCGTAAATTCATCAGCTTTTTGACCTTGACCTTTGAATCCAAGTTCTTCATCTCTTGTATAAAGTGACCATGTATCAGTTTGTTTAGTGTACTTGGCTTGTCAACTTCATTGTATTTGCCCTAACTGGACCTTCGTCTATTGGCCTACTGACCCCAAAATCAATAGATTCCCTCCCCTTTATGATTAGTATACATACTTCCACATGTCCAAATTTAGTTTAGATAAGTAAATCCTTAGGGTTCTTTAGCTATAATCTGGAAACTGAAGGTTTGATGGAATGATGGGCATGTTCTTAATGCTCTTCAACATATTACATGGCAGGGGCATAGAAAATGTTAACCTTGGGCTTTGTCCTAAACACTTCAAGAAGTATCCTCAATGTACCATCATATCTCATTCAAGAGAACTTCATGAATAATAACAGACATGGAAAATGTGATTTGTATAAAACTTACAGTCAAATCAAATGTTTCAGTCAGTTGGCTCGGGTAAAGTGCCTCTCTCCCATACAACAGAGAGAATGGGGAAAACTTGGTGGAGGACTGCGGTCTCGTTTTCAGTGAAAACAGTACTCCATCCAAGTGTTCATCCTAGGCGCTCTGGTTCTGGTTCACCATTTGTTTGTTTGTTTTGGTTCCTGTTTTATCCTGATTTTTTATGCCTTCGGTTTCTGATTTTCTGGATTATCGATTTTCTGCTGTATACAGGGATATGGTCATTATCCATATTTGTCACCACGTTTCTCAAAGCTCTGAAGGAAGAACAGAATTTTTTTATGTTTATATGACATTTTTGTGTGTTCTATCACATCTAAGGACACTAAGAGTGTTTGAAATTCATGAAAACTTTAGCTTACAAATTATATTAACATTTCACATGTTTAAGAATAAGCTGGAAATGCATCAAGATGCAAAGTGCCAAACTGGAATGTATAAGTATTCATATACAGACTCACATACACACGAATTTTGTTTGGTCTGTAATATATTCTAATCAAATGAGTTGAAGAAGATCATGACGATAATCTCAACAGCACTCACAATAGAGCATCAAATTGAACATCGACGGACCCCTAGCAAGCTACAGGTGGGACCAGGTGCCCGGGAGGAGTAAGCATCCCCTGTTGGCCAGCCGCACCCGCCGTCAATGTCCAAGCACGAAAATGAAATCAATATATAAAATACATGCACTGTCTAAGGCTTTGTCTATGCAGAAAGTGCCATGCCGACCATGTTAGGGAAAAACATTCAAAACACTTACTGTCAAACTCCTCGCGGGGAAACTTTTTTACGAGCTCCACACGGTAAAGGGCATAAGTGTGACACAAATGAGTTAAAGAAGATCCTGACGATAATCTCAAAAGCACCCACAATAGAGCATCAAAGTGAACATCGACGGACCCCTAGCAAGCTAGAGGTGGGACCAGGTGCCCGAGTAAGAAATCCCTGTTGGCCAGCCGCACCCGCCGTCGATGTCCACGGATGTCAAGGAAAAACATTCAAAACACTTACTGTCAAAGGTACTGATGAATGGTGTATAAACATTCTTTTGACATTTTCAACTATCAGAGTCTTATGACATTGACCTTTGATCCCATTATCATTAGGGGTAATCCTTGACTCATTGGAAATATGAATGCCCATTTTCATGCTAAAAGGTGCATATATTATATAATTCGAAAACTATTTTCAATCATCAGAATTCCATACCTTGATAAAATCCTGAAAAAGTCACAATGCCTGACCATTCAAAGGTTATAGCCAAGGTTAATTTTTTTTCAGAAATAGGTCAAACTCCAAGGTCAAAACTTTTGGCATCCATGGAAAGATCCTTTGACAAGGAATACAGATGTGAAATATCAAAGCCCTATCTCTTAACCATTTTAAAGTTATGGCGAAGGTTAAAGTTTCTCAAAAGTATGTCAAACTCCAAGGTCAAGGTCATGAGGTCAAAACTTTTGGAATCCATGGAAAGGTATTATCACAAGGAAAACACATGTGAAATATCAAAGCCCTATCACTTACAAAACCATATTGTTTTGGAGTAATTAAGTGAAACAGTTTAAAAGTGAGCATTTCTGACTGTCCAAAAAGACGTCAAAAATTTTTGATTTCGAACCGGAACCAAAAACAACTTCTAAAGGCAACCTTCTAGATCATCCAGATGCTCTTGGTTTGCCAATATGAGCTTCGGTTCTGCTGAAGAAGTTTGTCAAAGGAGGGTACCCCCTCTGACCTACTTTTGCCTGTAGTGGCGCCATTTGTTGACGGAATCGGACCAAAAAAAAAACCAACAACAACAACAACAACACTTGTAGGGGGCCAAGCTCAGGTGAGCTAAGAAAGGTAATCCACCAAGAGAAGGATAACTTTACGTTTTTATGGTTTGGTTAGTCCTTTAATCCAGTCCATTTGTCTGTGGATGGTAGGCAGCCGTCATCTTGCGTGTTACCTTCCATGACTTGCATAGATGTCTATTAACCTGCAAATAAAAAATAAATATAGGATGTCAAATAAGGAGCACATGTCCAAATTTAGTTTAGATAAGTAAATCCTTAGGGTTCTTTAGCTATAATCTGGAAACTGAAGGTTTGATGGAATGATGGGCATGTTCTTAATGCTCTTCAACATATTACATGGCAGGGGCATAGAAAATGTTAACCTTGGGCTTTGTCCTAAACACTTCAAGAAGTATCCTCAATGTACCATCATATCTCATTCAAGAGAACTTCATGAATAATAACAGACATGGAAAATGTGATTTGTATAAAACTTACAGTCAAATCAAATGTTTCAGTCAGTTGGCTCGGGTAAAGTGCCTCTCTCCCATACAACAGAGAGAATGGGGAAAACTTGGTGGAGGACTGCGGTCTCGTTTTCAGTGAAAACAGTACTCCATCCAAGTGTTCATCCTAGGCGCTCTGGTTCTGGTTCACCATTTGTTTGTTTGTTTTGGTTCCTGTTTTATCCTGATTTTTTATGCCTTCGGTTTCTGATTTTCTGGATTATCGATTTTCTGCTGTATACAGGGATATGGTCATTATCCATATTTGTCACCACGTTTCTCAAAGCTCTGAAAGAAGAACAGAATTTTTTTATGTTTATATGACATTTTTGTGTGTTCTATCACATCTAAGGACACTAAGAGTGTTTGAAATTCATGAAAACTTTAGCTTACAAATTATATTAACATTTCACATGTTTAAGAATAAGCTGGAAATGCATCAAGATGCAAAGTGCCAAACTGGAATGTATAAGTATTCATATGCAGACTCACATACACACGAATTTTGTTTGGTCTGTAATATATTCTAATCAAATGAGTTGAAGAAGATCATGACGATAATCTCAACAGCACTCACAATAGAGCATCAAATTGAACATCGACGGACCCCTAGCAAGCTACAGGTGGGACCAGGTGCCCGGGAGGAGTAAGCATCCCCTGTTGGCCAGCCGCACCCGCCGTCAATGTCCAAGCACGAAAATGAAATCAATATATAAAATACATGCACTGTCTAAGGCTTTGTCTATGCAGAAAGTGCCATGCCGACCATGTTAGGGAAAAACATTCAAAACACTTACTGTCAAACTCCTCGCGGGGAAACTTTTTTACGAGCTCCACACGGTAAAGGGCATAAGTGTGACACAAATGAGTTAAAGAAGATCCTGACGATAATCTCAAAAGCACCCACAATAGAGCATCAAAGTGAACATCGACGGACCCCTAGCAAGCTAGAGGTGGGACCAGGTGCCCGAGTAAGAAATCCCTGTTGGCCAGCCGCACCCGCCGTCGATGTCCACGGATGTCAAGGAAAAACATTCAAAACACTTACTGTCAAAGGTACTGATGAATGGTGTATAAACATTCTTTTGACATTTTCAACTATCAGAGTCTTATGACATTGACCTTTGATCCCATTATCATTAGGGGTAATCCTTGACTCATTGGAAATATGAATGCCCATTTTCATGCTAAAAGGTGCATATATTATATAATTCGAAAACTATTTTCAATCATCAGAATTCCATACCTTGATAAAATCCTGAAAAAGTCACAATGCCTGACCATTCAAAGGTTATAGCCAAGGTTAACTTTTTTTCAGAAATAGGTCAAACTCCAAGGTCAAAACTTTTGGCATCCATGGAAAGATCCTTTGACAAGGAATACAGATGTGAAATATCAAAGCCCTATCTCTTAACCATTTTAAAGTTATGGCGAAGGTTAAAGTTTCTCAAAAGTATGTCAAACTCCAAGGTCAAGGTCATGAGGTCAAAACTTTTGGAATCCATGGAAAGGTATTATCACAAGGAAAACACATGTGAAATATCAAAGCCCTATCACTTACAAAACCATATTGTTTTGGAGTAATTAAGTGAAACAGTTTAAAAGTGAGCATTTCTGACTGTCCAAAAAGACGTCAAAAATTTTTGATTTCGAACCGGAACCAAAAACAACTTCTAAAGGCAACCTTCTAGATCATCCAGATGCTCTTGGTTTGCCAATATGAGCTTCGGTTCTGCTGAAGAAGTTTGTCAAAGGAGGGTACCCCCTCTGACCTACTTTTGCCTGTAGTGGCGCCATTTGTTGACGGAATCGGACCAAAAAAAAACCAACAACAACAACAACAACACTTGTAGGGGGCCAAGCTCAGGTGAGCTAAGAAAGGTAATCCACCAAGAGAAGGATAACTTTACGTTTTTATGGTTTGGTTAGTCCTTTAATCCAGTCCATTTGTCTGTGGATGGTAGGCAGCCGTCATCTTGCGTGTTACCTTCCATGACTTGCATAGATGTCTATTAACCTGCAAATAAAAAATAAATATAGGATGTCAAATAAGGAGCACATGTCCAAATTTAGTTTAGATAAGTAAATCCTTAGGGTTCTTTAGCTATAATCTGGAAACTGAAGGTTTGATGGAATGATGGGCATGTTCTTAATGCTCTTCAACATATTACATGGCAGGGGCATAGAAAATGTTAACCTTGGGCTTTGTCCTAAACACTTCAAGAAGTATCCTCAATGTACCATCATATCTCATTCAAGAGAACTTCATGAATAATAACAGACATGGAAAATGTGATTTGTATAAAACTTACAGTCAAATCAAATGTTTCAGTCAGTTGGCTCGGGTAAAGTGCCTCTCTCCCATACAACAGAGAGAATGGGGAAAACTTGGTGGAGGACTGCGGTCTCGTTTTCAGTGAAAACAGTACTCCATCCAAGTGTTCATCCTAGGCGCTCTGGTTCTGGTTCACCATTTGTTTGTTTGTTTTGGTTCCTGTTTTATCCTGATTTTTTATGCCTTCGGTTTCTGATTTTCTGGATTATCGATTTTCTGCTGTATACAGGGATATGGTCATTATCCATATTTGTCACCACGTTTCTCAAAGCTCTGAAAGAAGAACAGAATTTTTTTATGTTTATATGACATTTTTGTGTGTTCTATCACATCTAAGGACACTAAGAGTGTTTGAAATTCATGAAAACTTTAGCTTACAAATTATATTAACATTTCACATGTTTAAGAATAAGCTGGAAATGCATCAAGATGCAAAGTGCCAAACTGGAATGTATAAGTATTCATATGCAGACTCACATACACACGAATTTTGTTTGGTCTGTAATATATTCTAATCAAATGAGTTGAAGAAGATCATGACGATAATCTCAACAGCACTCACAATAGAGCATCAAATTGAACATCGACGGACCCCTAGCAAGCTACAGGTGGGACCAGGTGCCCGGGAGGAGTAAGCATCCCCTGTTGGCCAGCCGCACCCGCCGTCAATGTCCAAGCACGAAAATGAAATCAATATATAAAATACATGCACTGTCTAAGGCTTTGTCTATGCAGAAAGTGCCATGCCGACCATGTTAGGGAAAAACATTCAAAACACTTACTGTCAAACTCCTCGCGGGGAAACTTTTTTACGAGCTCCACACGGTAAAGGGCATAAGTGTGACACAAATGAGTTAAAGAAGATCCTGACGATAATCTCAAAAGCACCCACAATAGAGCATCAAAGTGAACATCGACGGACCCCTAGCAAGCTAGAGGTGGGACCAGGTGCCCGAGTAAGAAATCCCTGTTGGCCAGCCGCACCCGCCGTCGATGTCCACGGATGTCAAGGAAAAACATTCAAAACACTTACTGTCAAAGGTACTGATGAATGGTGTATAAACATTCTTTTGACATTTTCAACTATCAGAGTCTTATGACATTGACCTTTGATCCCATTATCATTAGGGGTAATCCTTGACTCATTGGAAATATGAATGCCCATTTTCATGCTAAAAGGTGCATATATTATATAATTCGAAAACTATTTTCAATCATCAGAATTCCATACCTTGATAAAATCCTGAAAAAGTCACAATGCCTGACCATTCAAAGGTTATAGCCAAGGTTAAATTTTTTTCAGAAATAGGTCAAACTCCAAGGTCAAAACTTTTGGCATCCATGGAAAGATCCTTTGACAAGGAATACAGATGTGAAATATCAAAGCCCTATCTCTTAACCATTTTAAAGTTATGGCGAAGGTTAAAGTTTCTCAAAAGTATGTCAAACTCCAAGGTCAAGGTCATGAGGTCAAAACTTTTGGAATCCATGGAAAGGTATTATCACAAGGAAAACACATGTGAAATATCAAAGCCCTATCACTTACAAAACCATATTGTTTTGGAGTAATTAAGTGAAACAGTTTAAAAGTGAGCATTTCTGACTGTCCAAAAAGACGTCAAAAATTTTTGATTTCGAACCGGAACCAAAAACAACTTCTAAAGGCAACCTTCTAGATCATCCAGATGCTCTTGGTTTGCCAATATGAGCTTCGGTTCTGCTGAAGAAGTTTGTCAAAGGAGGGTACCCCCTCTGACCTACTTTTGCCTGTAGTGGCGCCATTTGTTGACGGAATCGGACCAAAAAAAAACCAACAACAACAACAACAACACTTGTAGGGGGCCAAGCTCAGGTGAGCTAAGAAAGGTAATCCACCAAGAGAAGGATAACTTTACGTTTTTATGGTTTGGTTAGTCCTTTAATCCAGTCCATTTGTCTGTGGATGGTAGGCAGCCGTCATCTTGCGTGTTACCTTCCATGACTTGCATAGATGTCTATTAACCTGCAAATAAAAAATAAATATAGGATGTCAAATAAGGAGCACATGTCCAAATTTAGTTTAGATAAGTAAATCCTTAGGGTTCTTTAGCTATAATCTGGAAACTGAAGGTTTGATGGAATGATGGGCATGTTCTTAATGCTCTTCAACATATTACATGGCAGGGGCATAGAAAATGTTAACCTTGGGCTTTGTCCTAAACACTTCAAGAAGTATCCTCAATGTACCATCATATCTCATTCAAGAGAACTTCATGAATAATAACAGACATGGAAAATGTGATTTGTATAAAACTTACAGTCAAATCAAATGTTTCAGTCAGTTGGCTCGGGTAAAGTGCCTCTCTCCCATACAACAGAGAGAATGGGGAAAACTTGGTGGAGGACTGCGGTCTCGTTTTCAGTGAAAACAGTACTCCATCCAAGTGTTCATCCTAGGCGCTCTGGTTCTGGTTCACCATTTGTTTGTTTGTTTTGGTTCCTGTTTTATCCTGATTTTTTATGCCTTCGGTTTCTGATTTTCTGGATTATCGATTTTCTGCTGTATACAGGGATATGGTCATTATCCATATTTGTCACCACGTTTCTCAAAGCTCTGAAAGAAGAACAGAATTTTTTTATGTTTATATGACATTTTTGTGTGTTCTATCACATCTAAGGACACTAAGAGTGTTTGAAATTCATGAAAACTTTAGCTTACAAATTATATTAACATTTCACATGTTTAAGAATAAGCTGGAAATGCATCAAGATGCAAAGTGCCAAACTGGAATGTATAAGTATTCATATGCAGACTCACATACACACGAATTTTGTTTGGTCTGTAATATATTCTAATCAAATGAGTTGAAGAAGATCATGACGATAATCTCAACAGCACTCACAATAGAGCATCAAATTGAACATCGACGGACCCCTAGCAAGCTACAGGTGGGACCAGGTGCCCGGGAGGAGTAAGCATCCCCTGTTGGCCAGCCGCACCCGCCGTCAATGTCCAAGCACGAAAATGAAATCAATATATAAAATACATGCACTGTCTAAGGCTTTGTCTATGCAGAAAGTGCCATGCCGACCATGTTAGGGAAAAACATTCAAAACACTTACTGTCAAACTCCTCGCGGGGAAACTTTTTTACGAGCTCCACACGGTAAAGGGCATAAGTGTGACACAAATGAGTTAAAGAAGATCCTGACGATAATCTCAAAAGCACCCACAATAGAGCATCAAAGTGAACATCGACGGACCCCTAGCAAGCTAGAGGTGGGACCAGGTGCCCGAGTAAGAAATCCCTGTTGGCCAGCCGCACCCGCCGTCGATGTCCACGGATGTCAAGGAAAAACATTCAAAACACTTACTGTCAAAGGTACTGATGAATGGTGTATAAACATTCTTTTGACATTTTCAACTATCAGAGTCTTATGACATTGACCTTTGATCCCATTATCATTAGGGGTAATCCTTGACTCATTGGAAATATGAATGCCCATTTTCATGCTAAAAGGTGCATATATTATATAATTCGAAAACTATTTTCAATCATCAGAATTCCATACCTTGATAAAATCCTGAAAAAGTCACAATGCCTGACCATTCAAAGGTTATAGCCAAGGTTAAATTTTTTTCAGAAATAGGTCAAACTCCAAGGTCAAAACTTTTGGCATCCATGGAAAGATCCTTTGACAAGGAATACAGATGTGAAATATCAAAGCCCTATCTCTTAACCATTTTAAAGTTATGGCGAAGGTTAAAGTTTCTCAAAAGTATGTCAAACTCCAAGGTCAAGGTCATGAGGTCAAAACTTTTGGAATCCATGGAAAGGTATTATCACAAGGAAAACACATGTGAAATATCAAAGCCCTATCACTTACAAAACCATATTGTTTTGGAGTAATTAAGTGAAACAGTTTAAAAGTGAGCATTTCTGACTGTCCAAAAAGACGTCAAAAATTTTTGATTTCGAACCGGAACCAAAAACAACTTCTAAAGGCAACCTTCTAGATCATCCAGATGCTCTTGGTTTGCCAATATGAGCTTCGGTTCTGCTGAAGAAGTTTGTCAAAGGAGGGTACCCCCTCTGACCTACTTTTGCCTGTAGTGGCGCCATTTGTTGACGGAATCGGACCAAAAAAAACCAACAACAACAACAACAACACTTGTAGGGGGCCAAGCTCAGGTGAGCTAAGAAAGGTAATCCACCAAGAGAAGGATAACTTTACGTTTTTATGGTTTGGTTAGTCCTTTAATCCAGTCCATTTGTCTGTGGATGGTAGGCAGCCGTCATCTTGCGTGTTACCTTCCATGACTTGCATAGATGTCTATTAATTTTAATTTAAACGTCTTCAAATTGAATAGCATCATTTAAGAACAGATAAATTGGCAGTATGGACCAGACATGCACGTTTCGGGTACTCAACCCTCGTCAGTGATCCTCAAATCTAAACAATGTAATATGCCAAAAAATTATGAAAGTTACTTTGTCGAAAAAGCGTACCGAAAGACGTAGCAGGATGGGTGGGATATGATGCTACAGGACCCACATTTTAGAAATTTCATGAAATTTTGATAACAGAAATTTTAGAATGCGTTGAAGAAACGATCAACCGAAATTGATCGAACTTGGCTACATGTGCCCTCGGGGACTCTTGGTCCACCAGCAGTGACACTCACCAAGTGGTATAAATGTAAACCAAGTGGTATAAATGTAAACCTGCAAATAAAAAATAAATATAGGATGTCAAATAAGGAGCACATGTCCAAATTTAGTTTAGATAAGTAAATCCTTAGGGTTCTTTAGCTATAATCTGGAAACTGAAGGTTTGATGGAATGATGGGCATGTTCTTAATGCTCTTCAACATATTACATGGCAGGGGCATAGAAAATGTTAACCTTGGGCTTTGTCCTAAACACTTCAAGAAGTATCCTCAATGTACCATCATATCTCATTCAAGAGAACTTCATGAATAATAACAGACATGGAAAATGTGATTTGTATAAAACTTACAGTCAAATCAAATGTTTCAGTCAGTTGGCTCGGGTAAAGTGCCTCTCTCCCATACAACAGAGAGAATGGGGAAAACTTGGTGGAGGACTGCGGTCTCGTTTTCAGTGAAAACAGTACTCCATCCAAGTGTTCATCCTAGGCGCTCTGGTTCTGGTTCACCATTTGTTTGTTTGTTTTGGTTCCTGTTTTATCCTGATTTTTTATGCCTTCGGTTTCTGATTTTCTGGATTATCGATTTTCTGCTGTATACAGGGATATGGTCATTATCCATATTTGTCACCACGTTTCTCAAAGCTCTGAAAGAAGAACAGAATTTTTTTATGTTTATATGACATTTTTGTGTGTTCTATCACATCTAAGGACACTAAGAGTGTTTGAAATTCATGAAAACTTTAGCTTACAAATTATATTAACATTTCACATGTTTAAGAATAAGCTGGAAATGCATCAAGATGCAAAGTGCCAAACTGGAATGTATAAGTATTCATATGCAGACTCACATACACACGAATTTTGTTTGGTCTGTAATATATTCTAATCAAATGAGTTGAAGAAGATCATGACGATAATCTCAACAGCACTCACAATAGAGCATCAAATTGAACATCGACGGACCCCTAGCAAGCTACAGGTGGGACCAGGTGCCCGGGAGGAGTAAGCATCCCCTGTTGGCCAGCCGCACCCGCCGTCAATGTCCAAGCACGAAAATGAAATCAATATATAAAATACATGCACTGTCTAAGGCTTTGTCTATGCAGAAAGTGCCATGCCGACCATGTTAGGGAAAAACATTCAAAACACTTACTGTCAAACTCCTCGCGGGGAAACTTTTTTACGAGCTCCACACGGTAAAGGGCATAAGTGTGACACAAATGAGTTAAAGAAGATCCTGACGATAATCTCAAAAGCACCCACAATAGAGCATCAAAGTGAACATCGACGGACCCCTAGCAAGCTAGAGGTGGGACCAGGTGCCCGAGTAAGAAATCCCTGTTGGCCAGCCGCACCCGCCGTCGATGTCCACGGATGTCAAGGAAAAACATTCAAAACACTTACTGTCAAAGGTACTGGTGAATGGTGTATAAACATTCTTTTGACATTTTCAACTATCAGAGTCTTATGACATTGACCTTTGATCCCATTATCATTAGGGGTAATCCTTGACTCATTGGAAATATGAATGCCCTTTTTCATGCTAAAAGGTGCATATATTATATAATTCGAAAACTATTTTCAATCATCAGAATTCCATACCTTGATAAAATCCTGAAAAAGTCACAATGCCTGACCATTCAAAGGTTATAGCCAAGGTTAAATTTTTTTCAGAAATAGGTCAAACTCCAAGGTCAAAACTTTTTGCATCCATGGAAAGATCCTTTGACAAGGAATACAGATGTGAAATATCAAAGCCCTATCTCTTAACCATTTTAAAGTTATGGCGAAGGTTAAAGTTTCTCAAAAGTATGTCAAACTCCAAGGTCAAGGTCATGAGGTCAAAACTTTTGGAATCCATGGAAAGGTATTATCACAAGGAAAACACATGTGAAATATCAAAGCCCTATCACTTACAAAACCATATTGTTTTGGAGTAATTAAGTGAAACAGTTTAAAAGTGAGCATTTCTGACTGTCCAAAAAGACGTCAAAAATTTTTGATTTCGAACCGGAACCAAAAACAACTTCTAAACACAGCACGAAAAGCCGAGTTTCCATGTTTTGGAAACCACGTAGAAACTGCATGGAAACCTGAGGTTGACAGTTTCCAAGTGGTTTCCAAGGCATGGAAACCTGGCTCAGGTTTCCACGTAGTTTCCACCGGGTTTCCATTTTGGAAACTTGGTTGAGTGGTTTCCATTAGGTTTCCATTTTGTAAACTACTAGTCAAAATTAAAGAAGCAATATTATTCATTTATTTTTACTTTGACTTTAGGGAAGTTGACGGATCCGGCCCATAATCGACATGCGGACGGCCTTCGATATCTCAGGAACTATGCAAATTCGGTACACTAGCTCCGTACGGCGACTTTACATACATACCATAACGGCACGGTGGACTATTTTTATCTATTTATTTATTTATTTATTTATTTATATATATATTTTTTTTTATTTACAACACATTCGTTTGTTATACAAATACAATTGTGATTAATTGATTAATGAATTTATTTATTTATTAATGAATTTATTTATTTATTTTTTTATTATCATTATTATTTATCTACTTATTTATCTATCTATTTACGCATCTTTTTTTTTTTTTTTTTGGTTTCTTCTACTAAACCATAATATATCAACTATATATAACGTATATTAGAAAAAACTGTTTGTTCTAATTCATTTTTTTTCTAGTATTTATAATACCGGTAATACATTTCTAGAAAGAAACTTTATAGAATTAATATGCAAAATGTTTTCATTCATAAATTCCCTAGAGCATAAGCCATTTATTCTCTAAAGCCAGCGGAGTGGTTTAATTTCAAGTATATACACAGACACCGGTTATGTAACGTTTGACCCCATGCAAATTGCATGTCAATTGGAACTCAGTTCTATAGTCGGGGGCGGTGTGACATGCAATCGCGGCATGTGTTATTAGCGTTTGACCCCATGCAAATTGCATGTCAATTGGAATTCAGTTCTAAAGTCGGGGGCGGTGCGACACTTTGACAAGTACACGGTTACTGCATGACGCAGCATGTTAGTTTGTAACGCCGCTAGGAAATATCTTGCATGGAGAGAGAGAGAGACAGAGAGAATTTTCGTCATGTTTATAATTTTAATAAAATTCGAAAAATCAGCTTGAATGTACTTTACACAAATATACGTACTCAGTCATGCATCTATTAAAAAATCTGAAGTTATTCGTACATGGCGCATGTACATATTTATATATACTGTACGTCTTAATTAACATAGTGTAATATAGTTTAATGAGTAAATAAAGCCTAGAGAAGGGTAGACTAGGCAGTGGTGGATCCAGTGCCCCCTTTACTTGGGGTCAAGGGGCAAATTTTGTCGATTTTTAACGAAAATGTCTGATTTTGGAAAATTGTGGGTCAGTGCCGGGGGCGGACGCCCATCCGCCTCCCCCCTCGATTTTGTCACTGCTAGGATTGAAGCTCATACTGCCAGCAGCGAGAGAGAGACTCAGATATGCATAAAGTGAAAAAAAAAAGGCAAGAAAAAGACTGAAAGGAAACATATTAAAAATATGGTTATTTCCTAGTATCTCATTCAAACTGAATATAACTAATAGAGTATAATTTAAGATCAATGTAAGTATGTTTGTCTGTTCTTTGTATTAATTGTGACCCGCTTATAGATCTGCATACTAGTATCTATACAAAAAAAAACTAACAATAATAAAGATAAAACGATTTATAACAACATATGAAATCCTTTTTTAAAAATCGATTTTGAAAGAAATAAGGCACGGTCCATTTAAAATTCGGGGGGGGGGTTGTCAGAGCAGGATTATTTTTTCGCCTCGGACCGGAGCAAAATTATTTTTTTCTCGCAGAGTTGGAGCAAGAAAATTTTTTCAGACATATAGTGTGCAATATATTAAGATTAGAATGTTTGTGTTTTCTTTCTGTGGGTATCTGTTCTGTTTTTTGCATGGGTGTTTTGGGATTTTGCTGTGGGTGCTGCAACCTAGTGTTGTTGGAGATCCCCTCCTTTCTTTTATCGATAGAGCCGGGAATTTTTTGGGAATTTTAAGCGAAATTTTATAGTAATTCTTCAAATTCAGATTACTTGTAAGAACGAGATTATTTTTTTCTGACACACCATAAGCAATTTTTTTTTTCATCAAAATTCAGAGCAAAATTATTTTTTTCGAAAAAAACCCAAGCGCCCCCCCCCCCCCCCCCCCCCAGGATATCAAATGGACCGTGCCTAATACTATTTAAAAATCAATTAATGTACATTTATCAGCTTTAATTGTCATGGTACAACATAGGAGGATCCAGGATTTTGGAGGAACGAGATTTTTTTCCAAGATTTCTCGCATCCTCTATACCTGTATTTTTTCAGTTAATTGCCCTTCTTTATTTACAAAGGTGTAATGCATTATAAGTTATAAATATAAGGGACATCATTTGAAATTGATAATAAATTATAATTATGTATTTTATAAAATCTGGCAAGCGTAAGTGAGCCCAGGAATATTTTGAAATGCTCACCGTTAAAACCTTAATAAGAATGAAAGATTTTCAATACAAATTATTTTTCAAATATTATGACAACAAAAGGGGAATCGGGTTAATCTTATGAAAATTAAAACATCTATATATATGAACTTTATCAAAACTCCAGGAGGGAGGGGTCGGACCCCCCCTCCCCCCCCGACCCTCTGGATCCGCGCTTGTACAAAACAAATGAAAAGTTTCCATACTTCTTTGAATGAAATATCAGAGAGCCAGACAGAGAGACCGACGACCGAAACACTGGGCACTCCGGCAGGCGGTCTTTCCAGACTGCTTGATGCCAGTGGTGCTTTTTAATTTTTTTCGAGGTCAAAAGAGATAAGACTTTGGAAAAATTACACGAATTCGTAGAGTGAAAATAAAATAATGATATTAAACTCTACCACGAACTTAAATAATGATTAACAGAAAAAAATTAATCGTTCAGGATGATTTTGCGGGCTCAGAATTTCAAAATAAATTTTGACCAATCAGAAGCGAGCATTTATTTTTGAGCAGAGGAAACGCTGGAACGGCCTGTTCACCAAAATTCTACACATAAACTACAGAAAACATGCATTCGATTGCAATGGATAGGTAAGATGAGAAGATCAATGGTGAAAATTAAGTATTATATACTATTTGCTTCTTTTTTACAGATGTATGTATGTCGATATTGCTGGCTCAGCCCACGCGTTGTTTTCAGAATTTTGTCCAGTGTCTGTTCGAACCAGAAATCTGTAACGTTGCCGTTAATTAACCTTTTCTTACAAGGAATCACATTTCTTAGTTACTTTTAAATTAATTTGATTTGAATCGGCAATTCAAATCCCATTATTTATGGTCAGATGGTCAGTGATGAGCTGGCCGTCCCCCCCCCCCCTCCTGATAGTCATGTTCAGAGTTTTTACAGTTCTATTGAATGTGGAAAATGAAGTCATGGAAAAACCATATATGAGGACAAAGTCAAAACACTATTATTATACCCCCTGCAAACGAAGTTTACTGTCCGCGCGGCTCACTTCAAAAATTAGATAAATGTGATTTTGACTATTTTATCATTCAGAAATTTTATTAAAATTGATACCATTCATTAGATCTCGCTTAGTCGTAAATTTTGGTATAAGTTATATGATGGTCAGTGCATGCAATTAAATTTTATAAACAAAACAAGTTTTAGATGGGCCATTTCCAATGCTAATTTTTCCCGTGACATCGTGACGCACTCCATAGGCTCAATGTAAACTCGGCCAAGTCACTCTAAAATTTAACATTGAAAACGCCCCATCAAAAATTTATTTTATCTGTATAATATGATTGCATAAACCCACGACCATATAACATATACCAAATGTTACGACTAAGCGAGAATCTATTCAATGATTAGGGATTTCAGTCACGTGATATTTCAAGCTGACAAATTGATCTACCGGTTACCGCGCTAAACTTACCTTACAATTTCTACAAGGATTTTTGATAAAAATATATGATTCCATCTTTAACCTTTGAAGCGATATTTATTCTTTCTATATATATTGTATTTTTTATGAAAATATGAACAGAAGCGGTGAAGTTATCGAGTTTTTGGACGACAACGCACGAATTTGTACACCTCTCGCTTCAAATATCTATGGCATGGGGAACGGCTAATTGGAAATTAGAGGGTCGTTCTGTTTGGCGGTTATTTCAGCTTATTTATAAATATCTATATCATAAAAATCATGTATGGTTAGATAGATTGGACTCTCCGATTGATTACCGAAGTTGCGCAAAAGCTGAACTCCAAATATAACGAAAGGTCTGACATTTTTCAGTTTTCAGGGGAATATGTATTACTTTTGATGTTATCTTTTCTCTTTTGCGCACTTAAAAATTAAAAGTTTGAACACTTCTGATTATTTTGATATATAGAACACCAAATTTTATCATGGTTTACCTAGCTGCATTCCGATTTTCCCGCTTCGTCCCCCTTGATTATTTACTGCGTGATAATGTCTTCCATGCCGATTTCACGCAAGTGATCAAGAAAGTGTTCGATTTCTTTTATATAAACTTCAAAAGTGAAGTGTAAAAAGGGAAATATTATACATTAAACTTTCATTTACGATGATAGGAAACGATCAACTTTTTTTTTCAGAACTATTGTACGTACTCTAAAGGATATTGCTCGTCACGTGTGCTCTTCGTGGGGTTTTTTTTTGGGGGGGGGGGGGGGTTGAGGGGAGGGGAAAGGGGCTTATTTACGCAAAAGCTTTGTGAATGGTAGACTTGTTAGATCGCATGTTGGGTTTGTTTTTTTCTTTTTTTTTTCTTCCTCCTTTATATTTTTTTTTCAAATTTGACTTTATTTCATCGAAAAAAAAACAAAGGTATATCTTTATCGACATTTAGATACATAAAAATAACCCTTTCTTTTTTACCATGGCAACTGAAATGAAGTGCTTAAAAAACAATAATCACACATTTTTGGTATTTCTTAAAATATTATTCGTTATCTTTCAAGTCAAACACGTGAAAATTAAGTTTATAAATCTTAAGATTTTCAAAATTTGTTTATATAAAAATCGATGGAATTAATTTTGTTTTAAAATGGTTACCATGGCAACGCAACTAAATTATCATTGTAATATAAAACGAATAGCTGAAGTCTTTACAAACAAAATGATGTACAGATAATTCAAATAGCAGTAAGATTACTTAAGTTACAGCTATTTCAGTACGCTGACTGACCATTGAATGGTGCCACATCATGAGAAGTTATATAATGAATACTATAGGAAATTGTGTCACAAAAATGACCCCAATCTTCAAGCTTTCAACTTCATTATCTCTGTTCTCGATCAACCGATTTTGATAATTTTTTTCTGTAAAATGTTTCTATTACACAGCGCAATGATATAGATTTTATTTTAATTTTTGCATAACAAAGCAATCAAAATCGCGTTTATCCAGTTTCCGAAGTGAGCCGCGCGGACAGTAGGGGATACATAGGAATCACCCTGTCCGTCCATATGTCTGTCTGTCGGTCCGTCCAGTTAAGTTTCAAAAGCAGATTTCTTATATACTATTAATGTTAGCCTTTCATATTTCATACACACATTCACCATAAAGAGTACTACATTTTGGTACCATGAATATTGACCCTGTGACCTTGACCTTCAGCCTATACAACATTTTATGTTAAGAAGTTTTGAAAGCAGATTTCTTTTATACTGTAAAAGGTAGGACTTTCATCCAAACATGGCATCTTCTCGTTGACGAATGTGCAGGTCGTCCTTGAACTTCGTCTGGTGTGATCATGTGACGCTTGATCGACTTACTACGTCACACGTCTTGGAAGTGTACATATGGGTCACCTAGATTTTGACACATGTAATCACTGGAGGATAGACAGCGTCGATTGATAAATGAATTTTGAATCTGTGTTGAAGCAGTAAATAGAATGGGCATTTAATGGGAAATTGTTCAAATGTCATGTGATAGGGTCTTGCGTTTATCGAAAAATGCAGTGCAGTTGGTTTGGTACCTTCATATAAGGGAAACGCAGTAGGAATGTAAATAGAAGAAAATGAAAATGCATACAGAGGGACACAGCGATTGGAAATCTATGGTTCCTGGGCAATTTTTATGCGTCAGGGACGCAGGTCGTAGATGCAAATTAATCCCTGAACTTTTACATTCTTATCAAGCTGATTTGATTTACTTTTCAATTTTTCTTTCAGTATACCTGGTGTAGCCTTGACATTACTTTCTTATCCAAGCATGTGTACACTGCACTATCAGCATTATCAGAGGCCATCTATGACATCTTAACTGTATATCTGATGCTGAATGTGGAAAAGAATGTTGTACATATTCAACAGATGTAGAGTACTGTAACCAAAAGTTGCCATGGACATGGATCAATGATTGGTATGACTTAAAGTTAAACATGTATTATATTAACAATTGTAATACATCATCATGTATGTACAGTAAGGGTGAAACGTTTACCAAATTTCATAAACACAGGGATTTTTCAGGGTATTTTACTTTGGGTCCAGGGTCCGGTAAAATTGGGAAAAATCGCGGCGTTTCAATGAAATTGGGAATTTCCAATAGTTTAATTTGATTCTTAATGGAATAAATCCTTACACAGAGATATAACTCCTTCTTATTAAAAGTGTCTTCAATAAAATAAACAAAGTACTAGTAAAACTATCTATACTTTAGATTGTACTCCAAAGGACATAATGATAATCTTCTAGGATCAGGAACAGGCATCTGTTCAGAGTCAGAGGGGCTACTTTAATGATCATGATCAATCAGGATTCAGATTCAAAGTCAGTGTTTGACGGGGGACATTCCCACTGTCCGAGTCGCCCTATTCTGTTTACTGAACATGAACTACTTTCTGTTGTTTCTTTTATAGTCACTATCCAAAATTTTATTTTGAAGAACGTATCTGAGGCTCCTCTACAGAGAAGATGTACTCCCTTTTGTCATTTTTTGGAATCAAATTTGCTGTTGTAAGACGACATGGTCATGGGTTCCCAATACTGGAGATACGATTTGATTATTAAAACGTAAACCTATACCGGATATAAGATTTCTGACCAGTTTACACATCGACCGCCAATGTCGTATTTCTGCAATGTATTTCAGTCGTCATTATTTTGCTTTTTATTGAAGAACACTTCCAAAAAATCATGAGGTTCAAATTGGGAAATTTCAACCATAAATTGGGAAAATAAAGGCCATTTTGGCGTTGGGAATGGGTCCGATTATCGGACCCAAAAACGGACTTGAAAAATCCCTGAAACATGTACATAGAAGGCTGTAAACGAAACGTAAACGTTTAAAAGCTTCTTGTACTTCTATTGTGAAAAGTGATATCCATTAATGTTTATTTGCAGACGTGGTCATAAATTGACATCAAAACAACTTAGTTATGCTTGACTACATTAAATTCGTAACTTAAATTTAATAGTAAATACGACATGCTGATGTTTCATATGGCAATACAACTTTCAAAGATTCAAAAATCAAACTGTTATTTTCAAACGAGTTTGAGCAATTCCCACAATTCAATCATAGAAGTAAGTTACAAAAACAGTAACTCTATGGAAGGTTGGACACCAGGCCATCAAGGAAAGGGCGTTAATAAGCGGAGAAAGAGACGAAGAAATAGACGGCTGTGACGGAGAAAGAGATATCGGAGATATAAGCTCCTTCATATGTGTCAGGATAAGATTGATTTTCAGATAGATTTTCTTCCTGTTTTAAGCGTTTGTTGAAAGTTTGTCCTCTGTGTTCGAATCAAGGGATGCATACATAACATGATAACTCCGACAGCACATACATCTACGTACGTTGAATAAAGAATCTATTGCCTCATTTCATGACTTCAGGAAATCAATACAAGTATTGAGTTTTTAGAGTTATAACGATATTAAAGAAGATCTTTTGATTGTATGTACAGTAGTCCGTGTACATGTTTAGAAATTATGTAAATGTTTACATCCAAAAAAACAAAACGGATCCGTGTACACGTGTAAACGTTTCACCCTTAATGTACAGTATATTATTAAGAAGAGAATTTAATTTTAGATTAGGCCAGACTAAAAAGAATTGTTAATTTGTTTGTTTCCCCTCCCCCCGTTCTGTTTTTCGCAGGTGACCTGGCAGGCAGGTACTGGTTTTTTTTTTGTTTTTTTTTTGCTGATGTAATTTGAATCATAATTACACATTATTTGACACCTAGCTAAGAGACACGCATATCTGTTGTGATATATACTAAGAGTCGGCAGCTGACAATTGACAATTGAGATTTCTTATGTAGGAATAAGAAAGCTATAGAGTTGATTTACAGTCTATTTGGACAGAATATTACAACATTAAAATAAAAAATGGACATGGCCGTGATTCAATATTTGCAAAAAAAGGGACTTTTGGCTACAAAAAAAATCTGACTCAGTGGCATTTTTTCTGACCTGGTCCGGGCAAGGGGAAACAAACAATTTTTTAATTATGGCCTTATGTTTAAATTTTTTCATAGGCTTTTTAAAAATATACCGGTACCTTCAACATGTTCAATAGCTCTTGCAGCTCTCATTAATTATTGAAATAAATTGTCAAATACAGATAAAAGATGATTTCTGACTCAATGACTCATTAATATACATTTATATTAGTCTATTTTGATTAATATTGCATTAGGGTGAACTGCAGCAGCATTTACTTCAATTTTACAGAGCTCTCACACCCATTTATGGGACTGGGGCCCGGGGCCTTTGAAATTGGGAAAAATAACAACATTTTCTCGGAAATGGGAAAATATATAATATAACGTTCGATGTCTTTTCACTTGAAAATGAGAATTTTTAACTTATATTGTTAAATTTTCCATGAGATTTCAAATTGGGAAAAATGGTCAACAAACTGGAAAAAAAGATATTATTCTTCATTGGGAGTGGGGCGGAATATGGGCCGCAAATTAGGCTAATCGAGAGCCCAGGATAATAAGCCGGCAATCTGGCACTTTTTGTAAACTCTGAAGACTTACAATGTATTTGATAAATTTCATCATATTAAATCTGTATTTTCACTTTCAGGTCAATATTGTACTGTTACCATTGAAGAACTAGAAGGACTGCATGAAAAATTAGCATCCAATGATGTCAATGTAAGCTTCTTACTATACTGAGTTGAGACCCTTCATTTATGTTGCCTGCAACATAAGAGCGACATAAAGGGATCATTTGTCAGGCGTCTGCCTGTCCATCTGTCTGGTAGTCACACTTACATTTTTGGCTATAACTTACTTGATATACATCATACATCTTTCAAATTTGCAGGGATGGTAAAGCATGATGGGACTAAATTTTTACCCAAATCAGATCAGGGTCATTTTCAAGGAAAAGGTCACACATTTTTGGTCAAACAACAAATAACTATTTATAACAGACACAGACAGATAAGTTGTGGCAGAAAAACAATCAAACAACACCATGAGAGAGGGATGGCTAAATCTCAACCCTCATGTACAAAATTTTGCTTGTCCACGACTCGGCAAGCCTCGTTCTTGACTTGCAGAATTTTTGCACACTCGGGTTGAAATTTCACCATCACCATGGTATAATAGAGAGGTTGAGCAAACCGAACTTGTACATGTACGCATACGTCAAAAAGTTATTTATGACGTCATCATATTTTGCGCTCCACGCACCTGTGTTACACGTTACACGTTCGGTATAACGTGTAAAGCGGTAAGTACACATTTATGATTACTTGTAGATTTTATAAGGAACTGAATGCAGATAACCTATGAAAACCTATATTCAATTTATTTGGGAACGTATGTACTTTCTGAATATTAGAAGGAATTGCAAATAAAATGTATCACATTTTAAAGAAGAACCCTAAAAGTTGACCAAAAATTTTACTCTTGAGGTTTAATTTTTATGTTATATAAATCTGATAACTTGGAATAGATAAATCAATTCACCGTCAATGCTGAATGTCCCTTACCTCTAGATGCCAAGTTATTGACGAATAAGCAGTTGTAAACAAAATATGAACGTATATACGATATGCATGTAGCAGTACTCGTTGTTACATCTGCTCAACCGCATAACGTCAACGTGTAAACAGATAACATGTTAATACACGCACAAGTTCTCGTACACGTACAAGTTGGGTTTGCTCAACCTCTCTTTAATTTTAATTCCATGGGGGATAAATTTGTGCCTTTTTGGAACTTCCACTTTCTTATAATTTATAAATTGTTGACATAAGCATCTTGTGACATCCCAACCTGCAATATTAGTTCTCTACAACTGTAGTTTGTAATTTTGTTGCCGCTTACTATATTTTTTTTTTTCATTCATTCCAGATGAGACAGAGGACAGAAGAAAAAGTAGAGGACAGAAGAAAGAAATTTGTAACAGTGGTCTGAAACATCATGAACTGGGATTTCCGTCGAATGTCAATCTCTGCAGAATAACAAATTTTATCTGAAAGAGATCTCTTTGTGACTTTGTCTGTTTTTGGCAAGGATAAAATTTGTCCATCATTTCTACACACTTGTTTAAAAATATCTGTTTTTTTTTTCAAAGAATACAAGTACATTTTATTTCTGTAGTGGTTTCAAAGAGACACGTCCATCTTTTTCTAAATTTCATTTCCATCTTAAAAAACATGATATATTAAACAACGACAATGAAGAATGGAAGATGCCATTTTTAAATTTGAAAGCTCAAACATGTATATTTATGATTTCATGGAATCTTGTACATCTGATGTTGAATAAGCATGTATTCTGAATAAATATTACACAGTATGAAAAGCATGTTTTAGGGTTTTTTATTATGACATAAAAAGTACATAGAAGAATATACATGTAGCCTTGATACTGATATAAAGGAATACGAAAAGTGCAGGATTCAAAACTTTCAAATTCACTGAATATACTAACACATAAAGAGTTTTTCATACAGTTACAGTATATGGAAACCAGTTTACAAGATATGGAAACCAAAAGGAAACACCCAGTTTCCAACTAATTTCCATCATGGAAACCAGCTCTTATACAGGCTTACAAGATGTGGAAACCAAAAGGAAACTTGAGGTTTCCAACCCGATTCCAAGTGGTTTCCATCGTGGAAACCAGCTCTTATACAGGTTTACAGGGTATGGAAACCAAAAGGAAACTTGAGGTTTCCAACCCGATTCCAAGTGGTTTCCATCGTGGAAACCGGGCGGTTAGCGCTTTCCAAACACATGGAAACCACTGGTTTCCATTATGGAAACCTGGTGGAAACCACATGGAAACCCCGGGTTTCCATGTGGTTTCCACCAGGTTTCCAGGGTATGGAAACCTGTTTTTTCATCCTGTGAAAGGCAACCTTCTAGATCATCCAGGTGCTCTTGGTTTGCCAATATGAGCTTCGGTTCTGATGAAGAAGTTTGTCAAAGGAGGGTACCCCCTCTGACCTACTTTTGCCTGTAGTGGCGCCATTTGTTGACGGAATCGGACCAAAAAAAAAACAACAACAACAACAACACTTGTAGGGGGCCAAGCTCAGGTGAGCTAAGAAAGGTAATCCACCAAGAGAAGGATAACTTTACGTTTTTATGGTTTGGTTAGTCCTTTAATCCAGTCCATTTGTCTGTGGATGGTAGGCAGCCGTCATCTTGCGTGTTACCTTCCATGACTTGCATAGATGTCTATTAACCTGCAAATAAAAAATAAATATAGGATGTCAAATAAGGAGCACATGTCCAAATTTAGTTTAGATAAGTAAATCCTTAGGGTTCTTTAGCTATAATCTGGAAACTGAAGGTTTGATGGAATGATGGGCATGTTCTTAATGCTCTTCAACATATTACATGGCAGGGGCATAGAAAATGTTAACCTTGGGCTTTGTCCTAAACACTTCAAGAAGTATCCTCAATGTACCATCATATCTCATTCAAGAGAACTTCATGAATAATAACAGACATGGAAAATGTGATTTGTATAAAACTTACAGTCAAATCAAATGTTTCAGTCAGTTGGCTCGGGTAAAGTGCCTCTCTCGGTATTTCACAACCTGCATTTTATGGTGACTTAATTAACAAAATAAGAAGGATCAAAGGTAGACAGCATATGTATCGAAAATGCGTCAGAGTCATCAAACGCCTTTTATACCGTGGATATGATCCTAATGTCACCAGACGGACACTAAGCTTGGTACTTGACCAATATACAGTCTTGTACGAGCGCATTCTTAAGACTTGCACTCTGACTGACTGTGACGACGGGACTCCATGACGGGCCCTGTCCAAACCTCTTTAGAGAAGACAGGGCCCCGACCACCTGTCCTCTCTGAATGTCAGTCGGACTCCTCGGGTGATAACATATATGAGCTCGCTACAGCCGGCAGAGCACGAACTGTATTACGCACGTCCTCTTTTTATATCCATTTACATATTCATCTGTGTTGCTTGGACCCCTGTGTTTTACGGTCTTGTTTGTGTGTGGTCACCTAACAGTGAGGAGGTTGTTTTACACCATAATTGTGCGTTCTTCGAGACCTCTGGGAAATCGGAATAGTGGGAGGGTTGTGCGCACGTAATCCAGGATAACCACACCGTCTGCTATTTACGTGGCAGATGGCCGTCCTAAGTCGGCACCGGTTGCCCATTGGTCTCGTTGGTTTATGTGTAGTCTTTTGTGTTTCATGTTTCTATGTTGTAAGTTGGTGTTCCTTGTCCCTTTTGCGTCTCTTTCTGTGGGTATCTGTTCTGTGTTTTTTGCATGGGTGTTTTGGGATTTTGCTGTGGGTGCTGCAACCTAGTGTTGTTGGAGATCTCCTCCTTTCTCTCCCATACAACAGAGAGAATGGGGAAAACTTGGTGGAGGACTGCGGTCTCGTTTTCAGTGAAAACAGTACTCCATCCAAGTGTTCATCCTAGGCGCTCTGGTTCTGGTTCACCATTTGTTTGTTTGTTTTGGTTCCTGTTTTATCCTGATTTTTTATGCCTTCGGTTTCTGATTTTCTGGATTATCGATTTTCTGCTGTATACAGGGATATGGTCATTATCCATATTTGTCACCACGTTTCTCAAAGCTCTGAAAGAAGAACAGAATTTTTTTTATGTTTATATGACATTTTTGTGTGTTCTATCACATCTAAGGACACTAAGAGTGTTTGAAATTCATGAAAACTTTAGCTTACAAATTATATTAACATTTCACATGTTTAAGAATAAGCTGGAAATGCATCAAGATGCAAAGTGCCAAACTGGAATGTATAAGTATTCATATGCAGACTCACATACACACGAATTTTGTTTGGTCTGTAATATATTCTAATCAAATGAGTTGAAGAAGATCATGACGATAATCTCAACAGCACTCACAATAGAGCATCAAATTGAACATCGACGGACCCCTAGCAAGCTACAGGTGGGACCAGGTGCCCGGGAGGAGTAAGCATCCCCTGTTGGCCAGCCGCACCCGCCGTCAATGTCCAAGCACGAAAATGAAATCAATATATAAAATACATGCACTGTCTAAGGCTTTGTCTATGCAGAAAGTGCCATGCCGACCATGTTAGGGAAAAACATTCAAAACACTTACTGTCAAACTCCTCGCGGGGAAACTTTTTTACGAGCTCCACACGGTAAAGGGCATAAGTGTGACACAAATGAGTTAAAGAAGATCCTGACGATAATCTCAAAAGCACCCACAATAGAGCATCAAAGTGAACATCGACGGACCCCTAGCAAGCTAGAGGTGGGACCAGGTGCCCGAGTAAGAAATCCCTGTTGGCCAGCCGCACCCGCCGTCGATGTCCACGGATGTCAAGGAAAAACATTCAAAACACTTACTGTCAAAGGTACTGATGAATGGTGTATAAACATTCTTTTGACATTTTCAACTATCAGAGTCTTATGACATTGACCTTTGATCCCATTATCATTAGGGGTAATCCTTGACTCATTGGAAATATGAATGCCCATTTTCATGCTAAAAGGTGCATATATTATATAATTCGAAAACTATTTTCAATCATCAGAATTCCATACCTTGATAAAATCCTGAAAAAGTCACAATGCCTGACCATTCAAAGGTTATAGCCAAGGTTAAATTTTTTTTCAGAAATAGGTCAAACTCCAAGGTCAAAACTTTTGGCATCCATGGAAAGATCCTTTGACAAGGAATACAGATGTGAAATATCAAAGCCCTATCTCTTAACCATTTTAAAGTTATGGCGAAGGTTAAAGTTTCTCAAAAGTATGTCAAACTCCAAGGTCAAGGTCATGAGGTCAAAACTTTTGGAATCCATGGAAAGGTATTATCACAAGGAAAACACATGTGAAATATCAAAGTCCTATCACTTACAAAACCATATTGTTTTGGAGTAATTAAGTGAAACAGTTTAAAAGTGAGCATTTCTGACTGTCCAAAAAGACGTCAAAAATTTTTGATTTCGAACCGGAACCAAAAACAACTTCTAAAGGCAACCTTCTAGATCATCCAGATGCTCTTGGTTTGCCAATATGAGCTTCGGTTCTGATGAAGAAGTTTGTCAAAGGAGGGTACCCCCTCTGACCTACTTTTGCCTGTAGTGGCGCCATTTGTTGACGGAATCGGACCAAAAAAAAAACCAACAACAACAACAACACTTGTAGGGGGCCAAGCTCAGGTGAGCTAAGAAAGGTAATCCACCAAGAGAAGGATAACTTTACGTTTTTATGGTTTGGTTAGTCCTTTAATCCAGTCCATTTGTCTGTGGATGGTAGGCAGCCGTCATCTTGCGTGTTACCTTCCATGACTTGCATAGATGTCTATTAACCTGCAAATAAAAAATAAATATAGGATGTCAAATAAGGAGCACATGTCCAAATTTAGTTTAGATAAGTAAATCCTTAGGGTTCTTTAGCTATAATCTGGAAACTGAAGGTTTGATGGAATGATGGGCATGTTCTTAATGCTCTTCAACATATTACATGGCAGGGGCATAGAAAATGTTAACCTTGGGCTTTGTCCTAAACACTTCAAGAAGTATCCTCAATGTACCATCATATCTCATTCAAGAGAACTTCATGAATAATAACAGACATGGAAAATGTGATTTGTATAAAACTTACAGTCAAATCAAATGTTTCAGTCAGTTGGCTCGGGTAAAGTGCCTCTCTCCCATACAACAGAGAGAATGGGGAAAACTTGGTGGAGGACTGCGGTCTCGTTTTCAGTGAAAACAGTACTCCATCCAAGTGTTCATCCTAGGCGCTCTGGTTCTGGTTCACCATTTGTTTGTTTGTTTTGGTTCCTGTTTTATCCTGATTTTTTATGCCTTCGGTTTCTGATTTTCTGGATTATCGATTTTCTGCTGTATACAGGGATATGGTCATTATCCATATTTGTCACCACGTTTCTCAAAGCTCTGAAAGAAGAACAGAATTTTTTTATGTTTATATGACATTTTTGTGTGTTCTATCACATCTAAGGACACTAAGAGTGTTTGAAATTCATGAAAACTTTAGCTTACAAATTATATTAACATTTCACATGTTTAAGAATAAGCTGGAAATGCATCAAGATGCAAAGTGCCAAACTGGAATGTATAAGTATTCATATGCAGACTCACATACACACGAATTTTGTTTGGTCTGTAATATATTCTAATCAAATGAGTTGAAGAAGATCATGACGATAATCTCAACAGCACTCACAATAGAGCATCAAATTGAACATCGACGGACCCCTAGCAAGCTACAGGTGGGACCAGGTGCCCGGGAGGAGTAAGCATCCCCTGTTGGCCAGCCGCACCCGCCGTCAATGTCCAAGCACGAAAATGAAATCAATATATAAAATACATGCACTGTCTAAGGCTTTGTCTATGCAGAAAGTGCCATGCCGACCATGTTAGGGAAAAACATTCAAAACACTTACTGTCAAACTCCTCGCGGGGAAACTTTTTTACGAGCTCCACACGGTAAAGGGCATAAGTGTGACACAAATGAGTTAAAGAAGATCCTGACGATAATCTCAAAAGCACCCACAATAGAGCATCAAAGTGAACATCGACGGACCCCTAGCAAGCTAGAGGTGGGACCAGGTGCCCGAGTAAGAAATCCCTGTTGGCCAGCCGCACCCGCCGTCGATGTCCACGGATGTCAAGGAAAAACATTCAAAACACTTACTGTCAAAGGTACTGATGAATGGTGTATAAACATTCTTTTGACATTTTCAACTATCAGAGTCTTATGACATTGACCTTTGATCCCATTATCATTAGGGGTAATCCTTGACTCATTGGAAATATGAATGCCCATTTTCATGCTAAAAGGTGCATATATTATATAATTCGAAAACTATTTTCAATCATCAGAATTCCATACCTTGATAAAATCCTGAAAAAGTCACAATGCCTGACCATTCAAAGGTTATAGCCAAGGTTAAATTTTTTTCAGAAATAGGTCAAACTCCAAGGTCAAAACTTTTGGCATCCATGGAAAGATCCTTTGACAAGGAATACAGATGTGAAATATCAAAGCCCTATCTCTTAACCATTTTAAAGTTATGGCGAAGGTTAAAGTTTCTCAAAAGTATGTCAAACTCCAAGGTCAAGGTCATGAGGTCAAAACTTTTGGAATCCATGGAAAGGTATTATCACAAGGAAAACACATGTGAAATATCAAAGCCCTATCACTTACAAAACCATATTGTTTTGGAGTAATTAAGTGAAACAGTTTAAAAGTGAGCATTTCTGACTGTCCAAAAAGACGTCAAAAATTTTTGATTTCGAACCGGAACCAAAAACAACTGCTAAAGGCAACCTTCTAGATCATCCAGATGCTCTTGGTTTGCCAATATGAGCTTCGGTTCTGATGAAGAAGTTTGTCAAAGGAGGGTACCCCCTCTGACCTACTTTTGCCTGTAGTGGCGCCATTTGTTGACGGAATCGGACCAAAAAAAAAAACAACAACAACAACAACACTTGTAGGGGGCCAAGCTCAGGTGAGCTAAGAAAGGTAATCCACCAAGAGAAGGATAACTTTACGTTTTTATGGTTTGGTTAGTCCTTTAATCCAGTCCATTTGTCTGTGGATGGTAGGCAGCCGTCATCTTGCGTGTTACCTTCCATGACTTGCTTAGATGTCTATTAACCTGCAAATAAAAAATAAATATAGGATGTCAAATAAGGAGCACATGTCCAAATTTAGTTTAGATAAGTAAATCCTTAGGGTTCTTTAGCTATAATCTGGAAACTGAAGGTTTGATTGAATGATGGGCATGTTCTTAATGCTCTTCAACATATTACATGGCAGGGGCATAGAAAATGTTAACCTTGGGCTTTGTCCTAAACACTTCAAGAAGTATCCTCAATGTACCATCATATCTCATTCAAGAGAACTTCATGAATAATAACAGACATGGAAAATGTGATTTGTATAAAACTTACAGTCAAATCAAATGTTTCAGTCAGTTGGCTCGGGTAAAGTGCCTCTCTCCCATACAACAGAGAGAATGGGGAAAACTTGGTGGAGGACTGCGGTCTCGTTTTCAGTGAAAACAGTACTCCATCCAAGTGTTCATCCTAGGCGCTCTGGTTCTGGTTCACCATTTGTTTGTTTGTTTTGGTTCCTGTTTTATCCTGATTTTTTATGCCTTCGGTTTCTGATTTTCTGGATTATCGATTTTCTGCTGTATACAGGGATATGGTCATTATCCATATTTGTCACCACGTTTCTCAAAGCTCTGAAAGAAGAACAGAATTTTTTTATGTTTATATGACATTTTTGTGTGTTCTATCACATCTAAGGACACTAAGAGTGTTTGAAATTCATGAAAACTTTAGCTTACAAATTATATTAACATTTCACATGTTTAAGAATAAGCTGGAAATGCATCAAGATGCAAAGTGCCAAACTGGAATGTATAAGTATTCATATGCAGACTCACATACACACGAATTTTGTTTGGTCTGTAATATATTCTAATCAAATGAGTTGAAGAAGATCATGACGATAATCTCAACAGCACTCACAATAGAGCATCAAATTGAACATCGACGGACCCCTAGCAAGCTACAGGTGGGACCAGGTGCCCGGGAGGAGTAAGCATCCCCTGTTGGCCAGCCGCACCCGCCGTCAATGTCCAAGCACGAAAATGAAATCAATATATAAAATACATGCACTGTCTAAGGCTTTGTCTATGCAGAAAGTGCCATGCCGACCATGTTAGGGAAAAACATTCAAAACACTTACTGTCAAACTCCTCGCGGGAAACTTTTTTACGAGCTCCACACGGTAAAGGGCATAAGTGTGACACAAATGAGTTAAAGAAGATCCTGACGATAATCTCAAAAGCACCCACAATAGAGCATCAAAGTGAACATCGACGGACCCCTAGCAAGCTAGAGGTGGGACCAGGTGCCCGAGTAAGAAATCCCTGTTGGCCAGCCGCACCCGCCGTCGATGTCCACGGATGTCAAGGAAAAACATTCAAAACACTTACTGTCAAAGGTACTGATGAATGGTGTATAAACATTCTTTTGACATTTTCAACTATCAGAGTCTTATGACATTGACCTTTGATCCCATTATCATTAGGGGTCATCCTTGACTCATTGGAAATATGAATGCCCATTTTCATGCTAAAAGGTGCATATATTATATAATTCGAAAACTATTTTCAATCATCAGAATTCCATACCTTGATAAAATCCTGAAAAAGTCACAATGCCTGATTATTCAAAGGTTATAGCCAAGGTTAAAGTTTTTTCAGAAATAGGTCAAACTCCAAGGTCAAAACTTTTGGCATCCATGGAAAGATCCTTTGACAAGGAATACAGATGTGAAATATCAAAGCCCTATCTCTTAACCATTTTAAAGTTATGGCGAAGGTTAAAGTTTCTCAAAAGTATGTCAAACTCCAAGGTCAAGGTCATGAGGTCAAAACTTTTGGAATCCATGGAAAGGTATTATCACAAGGAAAACACATGTGAAATATCAAAGCCCTATCACTTACAAAACCATATTGTTTTGGAGTAATTAAGTGAAACAGTTTAAAAGTGAGCATTTCTGACTGTCCAAAAAGACGTCAAAAATTTTTGATTTCGAACCGGAACCAAAAACAACTTCTAAAGGCAACCTTCTAGATCATCCAGATGCTCTTGGTTTGCCAATATGAGCTTCGGTTCTGATGAAGAAGTTTGTCAAAGGAGGGTACCCCCTCTGACCTACTTTTGCCTGTAGTGGCGCCATTTGTTGACGGAATCGGACCAAAAAAAAAACAACAACAACAACACTTGTAGGGGGCCAAGCTCAGGTGAGCTAAGAAAGGTAATCCACCAAGAGAAGGATAACTTTACGTTTTTATGGTTTGGTTAGTCCTTTAATCCAGTCCATTTGTCTGTGGATGGTAGGCAGCCGTCATCTTGCGTGTTACCTTCCATGACTTGCATAGATGTCTATTAACCTGCAAATAAAAAATAAATATAGGATGTCAAATAAGGAGCTGTAACGATAAGACGTAAAATCTGCCCTGAAAAGTCAACTATCTAATGCATATCTGAATCTAATGTCTGGTTGAAAAGATTATTAGATCCTGAATTATTTCCAATTCTGTCTGACCACTTAAACTATTTGATACAATGGTGAGGTCAATTGCTGACTCTGTTCTATCATCTATACGAGTTACTTCTCCTCTATTTATTACAGAAAATTTTGAAGTTTCTAACATTTCACTTATGTTTTTACCAGACTGCGTGTTTGTTTTAGATCCCCTAAGGGAGTGGTGACTGTTTAAGTCCCCTTCTATTATGGTGTTTTTGGGGAATTTAACATATTTTTGATCGAATGAGTACAGTCATATTTTAGCAGATCGGAGATATCCCACTCCCCACCGAAAGAGTGGAATTCGAGTGGGGAATTTTAGCATCTTCACTCAGTCAGTGGCAATCCACTCCCCACTCACCACGGTGTCACCCAGCTCACCTGTACAGGTGTTAAACAATCTCTTTGATCCTAACCGTGCACAGGTAACATCGCCAGTCTACTTTTGTTGTTCACCATCTTTGTTGATCGAATATTCCTGGCACTGAATCGGGGAAGTTAAATGTTTTTCTAAGTTAGTATCAAAAGTTTTCAGAATGAACTAGGCCAAGAAAAAAAAAAATTGGTTCTCAGGCCCCACCGCATACGCATTCGATTTTTTTTCAACCAAAATAACGTATTCTAATGCACTCCGTTTGTAACGCGCATTCTGATTGGCTGAGCGATTAAAAAACTGCAAGGGGATTCACGTTTCACTGCAGTTTTTGCTATGGCGTCATGCGTTGCTATGGCGACGTCGTTAAAAGCAGACGTTTTCTAGCTTCTTACTGACTGAAGCATTAGAATAGGGTTACCATACTGATGTTTTACAAAAACTGACAGGGTATCGGCGAATCCCCTGTCAGAAATATCCGTTTTACCGCTCGGCTGACGCCTCGCGGTAAAACTCAATTTCTGACAGGGGATTCGCCGATACCCTGTCAGTTTTTGTAAAACACACGCATGGTAACCCCTAATTACTAAGAAAGTAATCGGAAATTCCGGCCTTCGGCAAGGTACCAAATCGAAACACAGGTAAAAAAAAAATTCCCGTTTTCCAGCTAATTACCGTCTGGCTTCACCTTTTCACCTGTCAATCATTGTAAGGGAGATAGTATGGAGTGTTATTTTAACACTACCGTGGATACCCTTGCGTAGAATTTATGCAACGATATTGATTTTTTAAAACTAAAATAGATAGTCCGAAGTAGGTGTATTCCACGTCGTGGCATTTAACGATCGATTTGACCAACACGTTTTAATTAGGCCTCGCTAAAATATCGAATTATAAAAAGCATTATGTCGGTTTCGTCTTCATTTTTTAATGACCGGTCGTTGGTAAAACTGTTGTACGACTCAAAATTATCAAATGATGAGCCGATCAAACATTGATTTATCCTCTATAAATTACTGAACATGAAAAACGGAGGCTTGGCATAGAATTTTATGCCAATAAAAACGACCGTTTACTTCCCATCCGTATCATTCAGTCCCGATGCAAAGATTGAAAAGAAAAAGAACAGATATATCGTGGCCGATAAGTGCAAAGCAGTGAAGCTCCCGGAACAGAGAACCCCCCCCCCCCCTTCCCCAGATATAGATTGCCAAGAAACCTCAGTCCCAAATATCCAACATCTTCAAGAAAAGCGATGTCATCCGCGAAATTCCAACCCAGACTAGCAAAGACGTCGATCTGGCAAGACAGTTGACATGGAGGGAGCCAGTTTATTTTGGCCAGACGACTCAGATTTATTTTGGCCAGACCGACAACTAAAATTTTTAAACTGAGAGTGTGCATGGAATTAAAACACCATATAAATGGTACTTACACGACCGGTCAGTAAAATTGAAGTCAAAAAGGTTTTGTTCCCGTATTGGCTTTTGATGTGCAACACACTGACAAGTTTTTAAAATGGAGTCGGAATCGCACTCTGTGAATTTTGCAAAATAAAAGCAAAAAGTTATTTTTGTTTTTGTTTTTTTCATTTTTTTCTCTCTCTTTGAAAATAACGATAATTGTGAAAGGGAAGGAGCTTGCCCTGTGGTCACAGGTGTGTAGGTGTACGAGAAGGATTTAAAGGATGCTTAATTATAGGCCCCCGGAGCATATTCGAGCTATATACAATGTTAAATATTTACCCATTTTCCCGGTTATTTCAAAGTATATTTTTAACAAAATTTGTTTGTAGATGAAAAAAAAAACCTCAAACCGGGTATTGGAGGACAGAATTGACGTGTAGGTTCCGGCCGGAAATTTTTTTCGGCCGTTTTTAGAGCCGGAAATTTTTTTCGCCGGCCCTTCAAGCCGGATTTTTGTTGTTGTAATTTTCCAATGTTGAATATCACTCTAAAGTTTAAATAATTCAGCGTGATTTTTCGGCCATATTAAACATCAAACATAGAATTAGTTCATCTCTTGCCAGCAAAATTTCGATCCGGAAATATTTTTTTGCAAAGTCTTCCTGCCCCTCCCCCCATAAAATCAAATGGTTGCTCCCTTTATAGTATTTTTAATGTTAATTTTCTGGAATAAAATAAACAGAAAACCCCCTCTGCGACGTACAATACAAAAACTTCGCGATTGTCGTACGAATCCACAAATACGCCAAATGATACGGTATCGAATCGATATGCGATAGAATATATATCAGAAAATTTTTGTAAATTTTGTTTCAAAATAGTGAATTCTGGTGGCCATTGATCAATTTTTATTATTTATTATTTATCAGTTTGCAGGGTTTTTCCGATTGCTAATATTACCCCAAAAAAAATCGGAAACCGGGGGGGGGGGTTTCCCGAACCCCCTCAAACCCCCCTAAATCCGCCCTTGATTATAAACGGTCCAATATATACATTAATCATTAAAGAAAATTTTGTTACGTACATTCAACTTGCTCACTCTTATATATGAAATAGAAATATTCTTTTTTCATACCCCAAACGGATGAAACGATGATTCTTTTTAATTTATTGACAGCTGATCTCTTTCCTGAGTTTTCTCCGTCTCAATTCGGACGACCAAATGATAATTATATTACCTTTAAATCGAAAATATGTTCCCTCTCTCTTTCTCATATTTTTCATGCATTTTGTTTTTGGGGTAGGGTCACACTTAATAAAAAAAGTTAACTTGTGATTGCAGTTTCTTTAGATCGTCAATGAAGAACTACATACTTTGATTTTTTTTTGGGGGGGGGGGGACTCCAAATATTCGAGCAATTATGAAACGAGTCAGAAGTATATTTTGGAAGGGAAGGAGGCCAGAAGGGGGGCTCTTGTATTTTCCATCTCTTTATTTTTTGTTTGCTTAGAACAGCAGAAATCCAAGGGAGCCCGGAGGTGGACCGGGGAGTTGGGAAATGATATGAAAATACGAGATCTATAAAAATGTGCGATTATTGTATTTCTTTAAGTCATACAAATATGATCGTTGTTTCCAATATTCTCTTGTTTTCCTTGTGTAGATCGAATCATGTTACATGTATAATTTCCATTTAGCATTGTGTTATGGATTTGATACTAAAATATTTCCATTCGTCCTCCCGTCACTTTCATCTACATGTACATGTAGATAGACTTCTCTAGTTACAGTTTTCGGCATTTGACAGGTATGATATCCGCACTGTTTAAATATGGAATTACAAATGCAAAAGGAAGATGGCCATAAAAAAAGAATGCTATCATGCGCGGATAAACACGCAGACGGGGTAAGGACCGAACCCCCCCCCCCCCCCCCCTTACGCCCTCTTCCTACAACAATCACATCTTTATCTGTGGTCCGATTCATATTAAAAGGGAGTAACGACCAAATGAAAAGCAGAGATAAAGCGAGAAAGTTTTCTAAATCAAGATTTACTGATATATCGGAAGGGGGGGGGGGTCGATTTAAATTCATCATTAATTTTGGTACCATATCTTAAAAAAAGTATACTAAAAGCAATGTGTGTTTTCAAAGAAAAAAAAATAAAGCTCTACAATAAATACGCAAAAATAAGATTTTTAACATACATGAATTTATTCCTTAAAAATGATCTTTAATCCCCCTTTCTTTCTATTCTATCTGTAGATAATACCCGGCGATGTTTTTACGCTCGGGTGAATTCACACCTGGTACAGTACGTCCATCGCTATCTTTGTCACTTTGTCTGATAGGATACGATAGGATACGATCTGATAGAGTCTGATGCGCGATGCGCGATGTCTGATGTCTGATGCGCGATGTCTGATGTACGATGTCTGGTGTCTGATGCGCGATGTCTGATGTCTGATGCACGATGTCTGATGTCTGTTGCACGATGTCTGATGTCTGATACGATTGAATCCTATCGTATTAGAAATCCTAACAGACATCGTATCAGACAAATTTTATCAGACATCGTATCAGACAAATTTTATCAGACATCGTATCATACAAATTTTATCAGGCAAAGTGAATCCTATATATTCTATCGTGTCTGGCGCAAGAATTCAGGAAAAAAAATTTCAATATCTTTACTTTAATTAGTTTTCGAGTAAAATTAATTTACCGATTTTAAAATTATAAAAGACTGTACAAGTCCACATACTACAGCTGAGAAGTGATAGAAATTAATACATGTAATAGCAAAAGCAAAATAAAAAAAATATATGTTAATTGATCGTGGTCGAACGGGAGTTCGATGTGCAGATTTGTAGAGTCGGTGTTAAAAATAATTAAGCTTATTTGAGATATGTGTCAGAGTTTAAAATTTTTGCGATCATGACACTAGTCTAAATATGGATTTGAAAAGACATCGAAAGCTGGATGTCGGTACGTAGAAACCCGAATTTCCTCGGACACGAATATTTGCGATCGTCCGCGCTTTATTAGAAACACCTTATGATAGATTCGTTTTCCAGAATCATGAACATATATTGAGAATTTCGGGAAATTCATCAAGACACAGAGGGAAGAGATTCAATGATTCAGATACATATTTTAGATGGGGGGGAACTCCAAAAATACGAATAGTAACGAGTCGGACCTGATCTTGCAAATATAACATAATTTTGTTAAATATAATTAATTCTGGAGACTCTCCACAAACTCTACAGTATATATATTTCTATATTAGAAAAAATGTTCATCTTTTCTTGATTATAGCTTAATGTAATACAATTGACCATGTTGACCATAAAATAAATTCGAGGTATCCTGCCCTCAGCTAGGTTAGCTCAGGCGGTCAGACCGTTGGACATGTCAGCAAAATAGATCGAGGGTCTCGGCCGGGATTAATTCCAAGACCGGTCACGTCATTTTCCATTATGACGGTTTGGGTATCCGATCACGGTGCCAGTGGTATAGCTCAGTCGATAAGAGCGTCTGCTCCGACAGCAGAATTTAGTTCTCGGGTTATACCGGCAACATATATATTCTCCATTCTGCTTGTCACATGGTACCATTCTGCTTGTCACACTATATAAGGAAACTCAGAGTTGCTTCTGGGTTAGCTAGGTCACCTATGGGGGAGAACTAGGGATTTAACTGTCTTTCAGTATGTGTCTCATGGTTTTCAGTAAACATGCAACTGGGGAAACCTCAAATTTTTGCAGGGTGTGTGTGATGGAGCCCTATAGCCCATTCTGTGAGAACATCTGCCAAGATAGCATACAGAGTGTCCAGCAATAGGAGCACTCAAAATTTTTCATTGCACCTGTCAAATGCATATATATATATAGGTATCGACTATCATGGCACAGCCAGGCTGGGCTTAGAGTGACTGTTAGTATATATAGCAAAATATTCTGGGTTCCATTTGTCTTTTAGCTGCGAAGTCATAGACCATTTTCAAATTACCCTTAAGCCCCCTTCACATTTTCACAGATGGGGCCGCGATAGCTGCATGCGGATCCAGAGATTTTTTACATCCGTAGCTATCCGAACCCATTGGTAGTTCGATCCAGCACTAGTCTTGATGAGTCGTAGCTTTCCTTATTGGCAATCTGTAGCAATCAGGGATGAGACAGAAAATTTTTTAGCATATTCAAATTTTCTACAACTCTATATGTAACGATTAATTTGTCGTAGCGGAGTCGTAGGGGAGTCTTAGCAACCCGTAGTGAAGTCTTAGCTATCAGTAGGGGAGTGGTAGCAACTGTAGCACATCTGTAGCAATCCAGGACAATTTTTTTTTATTAAAATAGCTCTACGACTCTCCTACGGATTGCTAGGACTCACCTGCAGATTGCTACGGATTGCCTCGGGACTCACCTATGGATTGCTACGGATAGCCTCGGCTACAGATTCTGTCTTTTGTTAATTTCAAATCTATCGGTATTCTGTGCGCGTTTTTCCTTCAAATTATATATTGAGTTAAAACAACAACTAATCAATTTCAGTTAATGATCGATAGAAAGACATGGAAAACCTGAATACTGTTATAAAACAAGTCAGCTAGACCATACTGACTTGAAATTATTAGATGTTTAAGTAAATAATTATGATTAAAAGTACATAGAAAATTCAAGTCTGAAGTCGTAGCTATCCTTGCGCGAATCGTTGCTATCCGTACTGGAGTTGTGATCATCCGTAGGTCTTCCTAAGCAATCCGTACCTATTCATATCTATCCATATACGTGTCTTCGCGTATCCGCGTATCCATATACGTGCTAGAGCATGTACTGATGTTTTGGATTTTCATAATAGAAATCTACAAATTACAAAGAAACTTTTAGGTCAAGGTTTTCGCTTTCATAAACTAGTAAAGACTTTCTGGAAATTTTACAAAAATTATGATCAACTTCTTTTGAAATTCGGACCCATACAAGCAACGGAGTATATTACTTTGGGTATTTCACAACCTGCATTTTATGGTGACATAATTAACAAAATAAGAAGGATCAAAGGTAGACAGCATATGTATCGAAAATGCGTCAGAGTCATCAAACGCCTTTTATACCGTGGATATGATCCTAATGTCACCAGACGGACACTAAGCTTGGTACTTGACCAATATACAGTCTTGTACGAGCGCATTCTTAAGACTTGCACTCTGACTGACTGTGACGACGGGACTCCATGACGGGCCCTGTCCAAACCTCTTTAGAGAAGACAGGGCCCCGACCACCTGTCCTCTCTGAATGTCAGTCGGACTCCTCGGGTGATAACATATATGAGCTCGCTACAGCCGGCAGAGCACGGACTGTATTACGCACGTCCTCTTTTTATATCCATTTACATATTCATCTGTGTTGCTTGGACCCCTGTGTTTTACGGTCTTGTTTGTGTGTGGTCACCTAACAGTGAGGAGGTTGTTTTACACCATAATTGTGCGTTCCTCGAGACCTCTGGGAAATCGGAATAGTGGGAGGGTTGTGCGCACGTAATCCAGGATAACCACACCGTCTGCTATTTACATGGCAGATGGCCGTCCTAAGTCGGCACCGGTTGCCCATTGGTCTCGTTGGTTTATGTGTAGTCTTTTATGTTTCATGTTTCTATGTTGTGAGTTGGTGTTCCTTGTCCCTTTTGCGTCTCTTTCTGTGGGTATCTGTTCTGTGTTTTTTGCATGGGTGTTTTGGGATTTTGCTGTGGGTGCTGCAACCTAGTGTTGTTGGAGATCCCCTCCTTTCTTTCGCAATCCTTATCAACCGGTACGCGTGTCGCAGCAATCAGTAGCAAAGTCGGGATAATATCTGTAGTTATCCTTAGCTATTCTTAATCCATTTGTATCAACCCATACCAATCCGTAGCAATCTGTACTGTCGTCGTAGGTTCATGGAACATTTTGCGTCCCAACTCGCCACGGATAGATCATCTTTTTTTGGAGTTGTGGCTTGAGTCACGAAAGTGTAAAGGGGCTTTAAGTCTTGCATTTCAGACACTCCAGGACCAGACATCACAACTTTTGACGTTATTTCAAGTTATTACGTCATAGATCTGTTTCAACATCACAGTCCAAAGTTACGTCAAATGTTGTCATGTTGGGTCTTGGTCTGCATAAAATACAAGTCTACTGGGGTAAATTGAAAATTGTCTATTTAATGACCAGAAATTTCATCAGATACCAATTTAGCCATTATTTAAAGAGATATTTGTTCTTACAGCCTGAACTATCTAGGCCAATATCCTTTCCTGCAATACCATCAAAATAGGCTTCTGTACACGTGTAGCTGTGATACTGGAGTCTTAAAAAAAATTCAACAAGATTCCAGATACACACATATAATTTAAAAACTTGAATCACATATAAAAAGAGAAAATTCAAAAGATAGTAAAATACATGAGTAGACCAAAGTTTGAACCCAGGATGCATTGAAGACCAACTTATGTCAATATGACATTGTATAATTCACTGCACTTTATATACAGACTGCTGACAATTAATACATGTATATTGTAAATATAGATAAAAAAGTCTCAATTTTGCTGAACTCAAAGACAGACAACTTAAGCCTTTCAGTGATCACTAAATTTTACTATGTTGTTTCATTTTTGTAGCTTTATGTAAAACAGGGATGTATATAAATTCCATGATCTTGAAATTTCTTGATTATATTTCTATTGTTTGATTACGCTATGACATTTACTGTGATAACAAAATTAATCGAGATAAATTTCATGTAAAAAGTTTGACTAACAGAGTGACCTTGGAGGTAACATTAGTTTAAACATATTTATTCAAATACATGTATATGCATAATTATATAGAAATGAACAATGCATACAATGAACGGAAGTGGGATTTGAAAAAAAGCTTTGAGTGTTGACTTCATATGAACTAACATGTACTTCAAGTTAACTGACTGTATCACAGTTACAGACTTTTATTTCACTTTGAAACACAGAAACAGTATGAAAAGGATTAAATTGCTGCAAACATGCTTATTCAAGTATGCCAACTTGCTATTACGACATTTTCAAATTTTAACTTGCATAAAAATAACGGTCTTATCAAAGTAATATATTAATGTATAATGAAGCCATATAGTTTAAGTTTTTCAAATTAATGTAACAGTGAGTACAAATTTTAAAATAGCGGATATATGGTTCATGAAAAAAAAAAGTTTCAAGTAAATAGGAGGTCCCAAGATATATATAGCTTCCTTTTGTATATGGCGATGATTTTGTTGATGGGCAAATATTGATATATTCATGCAGCATCAAACACCTGTGGTCTGGAGACAGGTGTAGTTTTTCTTGATTTTCAGATGTGCCTCATGTAATGTGTTCCTTTCTTGAATAGCTAAGCACCCCTGAAAAATGATGGAAATTAACGTACAACTGATTCAATGTAGAAAGACATAGGCAAAGAAAATGCATTTGTGAAACACTGACCCCCTACACTCCCCCCCCCACCCCAACCCCCTGAGCTTGCATTATCATTAATGTATCAGAATATCAAACATCAAAATCAAGAGATACATGTAATGATGTATTGCGTCAAAGCAAAAATATTTATATCTATTGACCTTCACCCATGATAGTTGTTAAAATACTAATATTGCAGGTCCATCTGTCATTGTCTGTTGATCTAAAAATTTCATAACATATAATCATCACATAAAATCATACATATTATGTAAGTTGAAGATGTTTAACATGTTAATGAATTTCATGGTAGTGTATCACACGATACTAGGGCTTGGACGATACTCCAATTCATCGCGATATTTTTTTTGCAATCCAAGTATCGATACATCCCAACGATACCTAAGTTAAAATTTACAAAAAAATATGTGTTCGAATTTTCCGTATGTACTCAAGTTTAAATCCAACTTTCTTCAGTTTACATATAGATATAATGGCAAAATGGTAAGAACTTTGATTTTTAATACCAATTTTTTATGACTTCTTACTATTTTAAGGCATTAGGGGTATAATACTCAGAGTTCTGGTTGTTTTAATAACAGAAAAATTAAATACCACAAAGTTGGCCGAAGACGCTCGACTTAGACAATGTTCCGGACCAATTGTTTTCATGGGGAGTTGAATGAAATATGAAAAAAATATCAAATATCTAAAAATATGTAGGATATGAAGTAAGGTACATAATTTCTAGCTTTTTTTACATTATTGTTATTATACCCCTAATACCTTAGATTATTTTGTTTTTCATTTATTCTAGACAATTAACAAAACCATTTATCTATTTTTACATCTTTATTCTAGCCAGATAAATAAAATATGTTGCATAAAAAAGCTACTTATATGAAAATAAATACGATCAAATAGCTTTTTGAGAGGGTTTTATTAATCAACTTAGTATTGCGATACGTATCATATCAGATATCAGGTATCGTGATATGTATCAGATCGGCTGGGTGCAGTATTGTCCCAGCCCTCATGATACGCAAATAATCGTGGAAGAGATTATTTGCATATCACGTTATACACTACCGTGAATTTATATCTCTCTACAATACAATGACGTTGACATATAGTCCTGTATAAAAATCTGGCACAACTAAACAAAGTTAACAACCATTCATTGCAACAAGGATCAGCTCAGATCTCAATTCGGAAATCATAATTTCCTATGAATTTTAACAGTCTTACTTACCCATCAAGCACTTTCTAGAGACAGTCTCACTTGTGAAATGGTACGATATCAGGGTTCCATACGAGGCTTTATATTATAGCTGAAAACAAATAGTGGAATATTAACCCATATATTAGATTGAACAAAGAACTTAATCATGTTAATTGCTAAATCTTTTTTGGATAGAATATTGATAAATTACCCGAGTTTCGAGATCGTGTTACAGACCGGGATTACTCGACTTTTACATGCACCATAAGCAAAAGGTACGACACCTGTATATTGGGACTGCAACGATGCGCTATGCTCACAATATGATGTACCACGATATTTGCTTTCACTGCAATTTGTAACACAATTCTTTAATTCATATCTGCTGAAAGATGAAAATCAACTTTGGATATAGCTTTTGGAACTCTCAAATTGTATTTTCTTCTAGTATAAAAGAGGAGTTCCAACTGCCCAATATGCGAGCAATTCTATGATGTAATAATAAATACTGAATTTTAATTTGTAATAATAATTACCTGGAGATATCTTGCATTTCTTTATATAAAGTGCCTAGGTTGTATATATTGTGGCAGAGCCGGGTGTATCGGCCCTGATAGCTCAGTGGTTAGTAGTGCTTGCCTGCAGGTATAGACTCTAGGTCCCAGGTTCAAACCCCGGTCTGGGCACATCTTTTCCTACCCTACTACAATACATTTTAATTTATGTTGAAACTTAACCCTAAAATGCAAATGTCGTAAAGTTGTTATTCAACTGTATCTAAAAGCTCGATACGTAGACACTGTCATACCGTGCATCGTACCATCATCAATAACCGTGGTGAATCGTTGCAGCCCTTCTGTATATATTGTGTTATGTTGGAAAGCCAGTTCATGTCATGTTATATCTTTTTTCTATCTGGTATTTACGAGAAAATTTTCTTGTAGTAACAAGAAAAGTTTCTCGTAGTTACAAGAAAAGTTTCTCGTAATTACGAAAAAAGTTTCTCGTTACAGTAACGAAAAAAATTTCTCGTAGTTATGAAAAAAGATTCTCGTAGTTACGAGAAAAGTTTCTCGTAGTTACGAAAAAAGATTCTCCTAGTGTACGAGAAAAAATTCTCTTAGTAACTACGAGATTTGCTTCTCGTAACTACAAAATAGTAAAAAAATATAACGTGGCAGGAACTGGCTTCCGGAGTTATGTAATATCTATGAATGTTCATGAACACATGGGGCCCATATAGTTGGAATGAGAAGATATATGACTGAAAGAATTCTGAAGCAAATTATATTAGGATTTGAACACTGACCATATTAAAGTACTACCCGATTCACCTCGCTTTTTGCATTCAAAGATTTAAAATGCTATGTATCATACATGTATATACAACAAAATGTAAGTAGCATCCCACCTTAGTACGACGAGACCGAGGCAGTGAAATTTGCATGTAAAAATCAGATGGTTGCAGTCTGTTTTTGGGATCTCAAAACTGATGTATAATATTAAGCAGTAAGTAGAATTTGTATCACATGATAAGTAGAAAATAAAATTCATCAAGTGGTGCCAATATATATAATTTCAAATAATGTCAAATGAAAAAAAAAAAAAAAGCATAATAAAGTGTTTGCAAGTACCCGGCCCGGGACTCGAACACCGGCTGTTCACTACGCAGTCCAGCATGTTACCAAATGAGCTAAAGGGACATCCCCATAGCTCAGTTATTAAACATACTGAACTATAGGTAACAGGTGAACTCGGACCGTGGAACACTCGGACTGCGGAACACTCGGACCATGGAACACTTGGCCCGTTATAGGTCCACTCAGCCCGTAAATGTAGGTCCGCTCGGCCCGTAAACTTAGATAACTTGGACCTACAATATAATATTCATGAAAGCTCATATATCTCTTTGTTTCTAAAGTTATGTATGTAAACTTAAAATATTTTGAGATCTATGTTTATGAAAGGAAGACAAGAGAGATATTTTTTTAAAGAATTTCGGAAAAATACGATTCCAAACGCATATGTTTTACTTGATGATTTGTCAAAGTAATTTATTTCGCCCATGTTTTATTGATTTATTTATCTAATTATAGAAACCGCAGACACTTAGAGTACAAATTTTGTATATTTTGAATATATGGTATCTATATTTATTTCTGGTGACTGAAGTTTATTGTAACTCTGAAGTAAGATTGATAGAGCTAGGTCTCAAGACACAAGTAAAAACATCAATCTGTTGAACAAAAAAAAAAAAAACCTTCACATCGATTAAGAACACAAAAAAATATGTTTAAGGTCGATTGATTTTAGTTTTATATTTTATTCAAAACGATTTACCTTCTGTTAGTTAAGATGTTTACGGGCTGAGTGGACCTACATCTACGGGCCCGAGTGGACCTACTATGGGCCGAGTGTTCAAGATCCAAGTTGCCCTTGATTCGAACTATATCGGCGATACCTGTACTACCGGAACCACTAAAACAGAAGGCAGTGGCTCCGGATACGAACGTTCGTATCTTTAGACCTATGTCTCGGCGTACGAACATGTTTCTGATTGGTCTGTAACTGTCACGTGACTCGGGTCATGTGTCCATAACAATAAAAAGTTGATTTTTGTAACCATATCAAGGTATACGAGTTTTATTCTGTGTCATCTGTAATTTAGCAACCGGGACAAGATGCTATTTTCTATGCTCTCAATCATTATACTTTATAGAGATCACTGATCAGTAATAGACGCGCACTTGTCGGCTGTTGTGTGCACGTACTGACGTTCCGTCGGTCCAGCGGAAGTTGAAGTTTTTGAAAGTTTTGAGATGATAACAAATACGTACATGTAGATGCAACTCCGTGCTTTTTACTGAACTTTTCAGAATATGTCACAAAAAAGATACAATTTGAACACAAGATGCATTGAAAAAAAGGAACCCTACGATTTGTGTTCGTACGCCGATACATAGGTCTAAAGATACGAACGATTGATCCGGAGCCACTGCCAAAACAGAAAGAAATTGACTTACCATCATTAACATATTGTTGGAAGTACAATGTATTTTCCTTTTATCTGCTTGCTGATGTCCTTGATGACCTGATCTTTTTTGTAACTTCCTTTGAACTGTGTTGCGAATGGTCAATTGCTAAGATATGGGTCAAATTCTCGTTCGTTTTGTGCCATTGTCTACCGATACTTTAAAGTTTCAAGAGATCATTGAACCCTCATATGGATCTTTGTGAATATGGGTAACAGGCAGCTTCCTTTATTTTGTTTTAAACCCTTTTAGTGCTCTGCGATTTTCATGTTTTCTTCGAGCGGCATTGAAACTGAAAGTAGCGGCAGTCTACATCAAATAGTGAATCCGACAAATCTGGGATTAAAAAAATCTGAATACATGTGAATATTGCGTGAAAAAAAATGATAAATTTAAATGTTGCTATCATGTCCTTCGAACCAATTCAGTCTTCTTTGTGTTGACCAAATTCAGAATCAGACGTTGACAAGTGTGTTTGTGGGGGGGGGGGTTCACTGCGGAACGCCGGATCGTACAGAACTGATCGAGATGCTTGGTTTTTAGTAAAGAGATAGAGATGGTTTTAATCATAGATACTATCAAGGGCGAGGTTGTATTTCCTTTTATTGAGACAACCAAGATTTAATCTTATTTTACCAACATAACAATGTCTGATACGACGCGCGAAGCGTAGTAGGATGCTTGATACGATAAACATGTCTGATTAATCAGATTCTGATAGGGTGTCTGATGAAGTCTGATACGATGTCTGATAGAGTGTCTGATACGATGTCTGATAGAATGTCTGATATGATACGATAGGATGTCTGATGTACGATGTCTGATGTACGATGCGCGATGTCTGATGTACGTTGTCTGATGTACGATGCGCGATGTCTGATGTACGATGCGCGATGTCTGATGTACGATGCGCGATGTCTGATGTACGATGTCTGATGCGCGATGTCTGATAGGATAGGATACGATAGACAAAGATAGCGATGGACGTACTGTAATGCGGTACCTTTTAGGTACTTTGCATGTTTGATTGACAGGTGTGTATACTTGTGAAATCACCTTTGTTAATTGGGTAATAACCGTACATGTATGAGAGCGTAGGCATAGAAAACTGTCTTCGAACGAGTTACACTATGATTTAAAGACAAGGTCGTCTATTTTTCCGTTATTAGAAAAGTGTTGGTCCTTCTGTTGGAAGCGGACATTCCCCTCGCACGGCAGAAATAATAAGTCATTGTTTCAATATATAGAAACTTCTATACATTCGAGATGAATTGTAAAAAATCCCGGCCAGTGAATTATGAAATATATCGGCCAGCGTATTGTTTCCTGATGTCTACTGATGACAAGTTCCCGTATAAGAAAATAAGACAAACGTACGTCCATAATTTATACAAAAGTCATATATTTTGAAAATTTCCATCGGTCATAAAAGAAAAACACATTTGAAAAAAAAACGGAGCAAACCGTCAAAATTCTCAAGCTTTTGATCCATAAAATATTGCTATTGCAAGTTTAAATCTGTTGCTTAGAAATATTCTCCCATTCATTTTCCTTCAATGTCTCTAGGATCAACCTGGACGTTATATCAGGTGAGATCAATCGTGTATTCACAATAAACAATGATATACATGTACGCTTGTACAGGTGCAAATCCAGGTGAGTGGGGAATCCTGGTGGGGAGTGGGGAGTGGGAGTTCACTCAGGTAAACGGGTGGATTTCGAGTGGGAGTCATTTCAGTGGGGAGTGGGATATCTCGAATCTGCTAAATTACCACTGTAGCTTGATCAGGTTTTAAATGATGCTATTGAATTTAAAGACGTTTAACATTTGAACTACTTGGTGAGTGTCACTGCTGCTGGTGGACCAAGAGTCCCCGAGGGCACATGTAGCCAAGTTCGATCAACCTTGGTTGATCGTCTGTCTCTTCAACGCATTTAACATTTTCTGTTACAAAATTTCTTGAAATTTCTAAAACGTGGGTCCTGTAGCATCATATCCCACCCATTCTGCTACGTCGTTTGGTACATTTTTGGACATAACAATTTTCATACTTTTTGGCCATATTACATTTTTTAGACTGAGGATCACTGACGAGGGTTTAGTATCCAAAACGTGCATGTCTGGTTAATACTGCAAATTGATCAGGTTTAAAATGATACTATTGAATTTAAAGAAGTTTAACATTTGAACTATTTGGTAAGTGTCATTGCTGGTGGACCAAGAGTCCCCGAGGGCACATGTAGCAAAGTTCGATCAACTTTGGTTGATCGTCTGTCTCTTCAACGCATCATATCGCACCCATTCTGCTACGTCATTTGGTACATGTTTGGACATAACAATTTTCATTTTTTTGGTCTTATTACATTGTTTAGACTGAGGATCACTGGCGAGGGTTTAGTACCCGAAACGTGCATGTCTGGTCCATGCTGTAAATTGATCGGGTTTTCAATGATGCTATTGAATTTACAGACGTTTAACATTGTATAACACTATGAGGTGGAGCGCATAGGTGAAATATATTTACTTTACCTTTTTTAGTGTTTATTCTGACTCACGTTTGCGATCAGGCTTCTGGCGTTCAATTGCAGGATACTTAAATTAACATCCGCGAAAGCACCGAGTTGTACAGTACTGCAACCCACTTGTTTGACAATTCTATCCACTTCTATCCTACATCCACCTTATCCTATCCTATCCCATCCCATCCTATCCTATCCTATCCTGTCCACCTCCATCCAATCCTATCAACCAGAAGCTAGCGGCGTTCTATAAATAGATATAAACTTGTACATTTCTACATGCAGTGTAGCAACATGGATTCATCATATCTAATACATGTTATAATGACATTTTAAAAATACACGAGGGCAATATCTTATTAAACACATATCTATAAGACATAATCTGGGCTTCAAAAATCTGGGCTTCAAAAATATTGTTCGACAGTATATTCTCGCAGTAGTATCAACTAGATGTTGATTTTAAAGAATTCGAAGGAACTTTTAGAACATCTGAAATCCACTCATTCGATTAAAGCATTTGGTTTTTCGACACTTTACACTACAATTCCATATTCTAAATTGAAAGAAAGAATCGCAAAAATTATAAGTAATGCGTTTACAAGTAACAACGGTAATCGTGAATACAAATTTATTGTTGTTAACTATGACAAAATCTACTTTGTAAAAGAAAAGTCTTTCTGAAAATGAGTACACTGAAACAGACATTATTCAGATGTTAAACTTCCTGATCGACAACATTTTTGTGGTGTTTGGAGGAATTGTCTTCCAGCAAATTGTCGGAATTCCAATGGGGACCAATTGTGTTCCACTCCTTGCATAGTTTTTGAGACCTACACTCACAAATGTTTTGATATAATGATCATTTGTACAATTTGACATCTTACATTTCACACTTTTACATGTTAACTCATTCGTCAGTTAACCCCAAGAAACACCAGTTTCAGGAGTGTAGGCATTGTCAACATAGAAAATTGAAATTGTATCAAAATACAAGACTTTGTCGCCTAGTTTTTCGATTTCTTCGTATAATTTCAATCTGCCATGAGAAGCGGTAAACACGGCAGTGAAAATATTGCCGGGGTACACTCCCTTTTGTATTTCCACTCAACAAGAATACAATCATCACTAAAAGAAATTGAAAATCTGATACAATCTTTGTTTGATCTCCCAAGAGTTACCAGAGATCGCTTGGCTCGAATATAATTTCTGTGTGGTTAAAATCCCCCCGCATGCCAAATCGTCCCCAAAAACTATTCAACATCAATTTTGCCAAGCTTCTTAATCCAACATTTGCTTTAATGTTGGAAGGGTCAAGTGTAATGCCTTCCTTTTCTTCGTATTGCTTAATGTACAATTTCTTATCTGAATCTGTTTTAACCCAACTGGGCCAACCAGATGCTTCTGTTTTAAGTTTTAAAATGTATTAATGTAATCTGAAAAAAAGTCCCCCTTGGCCGATTTCTCTGTCGTACTCGGTCGTTTCTTGAAAGTGGTAAACCTCGTAAATCTTGTCGATTTGGTAACCTAAAGAAATAGCCTTGTTTACCTCAAGCGTAGTCCAAGTACCACACAGAGCACGTTCATGGGGACTGTGGTTACATTCACTTTGGAAATCTTGATCACAACAGGTTTGCATAAGGGGAACCGTAAGCTATCATTACATTTGTAAGGCAAAACAGGATGTAACAATTGTCTCGGTGGAAAAATTCTACATTTCACAAGACCAGAATAATGACTTAAATCTTCAAAATCTTTGGTAATAATTGTAGGATATCCTACGGGGTATTCAGAAAATCAGAAACCGAAGGCATACAAAATCAGGATAAAACAGGAACCAAAGCAAACAAAAACAAAAACCTCCACCATATGAAAAGAAGCGAACTCCCGATATGAGAGTGAGACCAGGTGCCCAGGAAGAGTAAGCATCTCCTGCTTGCATGCAACACCCGTCGCTTCAATTCGGTAGAACTGTCACATCCGGTTACTTCCATTTTGGAAGATATAGAGTACTATCTTTGGTTGGATTGTTCAAATGGTCTATGACAGAATATCATCCACCAACTCGCATTCCCAAATAGAAATCACTTGTACATTGTAATTATCTCTCAGGTGGTTTTCTTTCTCTTCTGTTTTTTCTCTTAATTACGAAAATTCAACATTGCTGACGGCATTGACTTTAGTTTGATCTGGAAAACAAGATTTGCATCCATGAAAAAATCATCCATTAAATTCATATACAACTTTGTTTTTCTCGTCAATGCCGTCAACTTTGTACTGACCTAATCTATGATTACAACAGGATCTGCATCATTTGACTTTGACAAGATGGAAAGCAAAGAATAGTTGTCAGGCGAAAGATACGACAAAGAAGCTATTGTATTTTCTTTCACAAATTTGAAGTTGGACACTGCCATACATACAGATGATATAGTAATGTATTGAAAAGGATCTACTGACTCTATCTTATCTTTGCCATTGCATTCCGTTGATATCAAAAGAGACCTAAACTTAAGACAACAATTTCGCAAAATATCAACATCGCCTTTGCAGTACTCTTTCATCCCTTCCTTAAAATTGAAAATGTATCCCATGTTCTTCTTCTCATTGTACCACATATAAAAATTTTCCCTTTCCTCTTTCGACATGCTTTCTGGTAAGTAGAATTTTGGGTCAGGCATTTCCCCCCTCGTAATTTTGATTTTCACTTGTATTGAACAAAAATGGAAAGTAGCCCTATTTTAAGTCGGGAATATCGAAAGTTGCAGGCAGTTGCGAAAGAGGACTAGGGATGAAGTTCAAAGAATCTATAATTATCATTTCCAAAGGCTCAACGTGAACACACAATATCTTCCCACCCCCTAAAGATAATTTTTGGCTTAAATTTCTGACTAAGTAAATAGTTGAATAAAAAATAACCGTCATATGATTTACAGTTATGTGCTATCAAGGTATAGACTTTGTTTTCTTTTGAAAAAGCCCATTTACAAAAATCATTAGCGTTTGCGAAGTGCACTTCTCTCTTGCCACATTCTCTACAATTCAAATTATCATCATCAAAAATTCTGTCAATACACAACTTGCACGTTTTTTAACAACTGCATAATTAACAACATGTTCTCCAGATTCTTGGTTACATTCAAAGTCAAAGGAAATCTGTAGGAAATCTTTTTTGGGGGATTTCGACAATTGGTAACATTCATGACCTTCAAAAACTTGTTCTTTACAATTTTGACAAAATCTACCATCGCACCTGTGTTCATTTCTTGGTATTTCTTTTTCACATATTTTTTACAACTTAAACACTTGTAAAAAGATTGACATACAGAAGGTGTTTTGCATTTCTTTTTGATATCAAAAGCGTCTTTTTTGTGCTTTTCGTAGCATGCTAAGCTACTACATACTCTGTTACAATCTTTACACTCAATAGCACTTTCAAATTTACATTCAAGACTGTAGAATAGATCACAGTGTTTCCGTACACATTTGTGCTTTCTCTTATCATTATATCATAACAAACAAATTTCACAAAAAAAAGCTTCTAGACAAAAAAGAACTGAATTTTAGAAATAACATCAAAGTGACCGTCATGAAAAAATAGATATAGTTTCTTTTCAAATTGTGTGCGAAAAGTTAAAAGATTGGAATAACCATTTGTCTCGTCCAAAACAATGATTTGCATGTCCAGTACCAATTCAAATTTGGAAATATCTGCTAAGCTGCAAGAATAGCTGGGTGACATGCCAGCTAAAGCTTGTAGTTTTTCAGCTTCAGATGTTTGTAATTTCCTTTTTGGTTGACTTATAGGCTTGCGGTACTTAAATGTTTTTCTTTTATCGTCGATATTTTCAGCCAACTTATATTCAAAATCAGCTTTAGCAACTACCAAAGATCTAGCCAAGCAAAGGTTGTCTGAATTCCTGATTTTGATGACGCTTCTCTTGTCGTTTATATTGTTTTTACATAATTTAGTTCTTCCTGCACCTCTTGGGGGACTTATTGTGGCAATTTGTATATCGAGAGAAGCGTCAATTTTAAATTGATCTGTACTTTGTAGGCATTTTTTTTTCAATTTCCCCCATCAAATTATTTATACTCATACAGCATTAATATTATGTTCATATCGGCATATCGGATATTTCCTTTATCTTAGATACGTTTCGTGCTCTTGATCCCCTTTAATTGCGACTCAAATACGCTCAATAGCCCCCCAATCTGCTTCACTTTCTCAAAATTTTCTCTGACCGATCCCCTATCCAACAACAATGAAAGAGGGAAACTTACTTCCATATTGTCCCTTACTTTGACTTTACAAGTCATCCTCATAAAAAAGAATGTGTCCCTTGTATTTTGGGTCCGCTCCTGTCGTTGGCGACTAGGCGTCGACATCGAAAACACCTTAGCTACATTCACGTCCATGTCAGATAATATTCAGGGATTTCCCCCTCTTTTGGGGCCGTTATTCGGTCCCGTTCCCAATGAGAAATAGTACCCTCATTCGCCAATTGTGGCTCTAAAATTTCCCAATCACATATAGATGGAATTATCACTGAAATCAGTGGAATTTACTGGTTCAAAATTAGCAAATTTACTGTTAATTTGATATAGTGTTGTAAGTATAATTCATATTTAAAACGAAAAAGATGTATATAGAATAATTATTATGTGATTGATCTCTATCCCTCTCTCTCAACTTCCTGTGAAGCCCTCTCGGCGAAGAAAAAACAAAACAAACAAAAAACCAAAAAAATGACGATCACAGTCGCTTACAACTTGCCCTTTTCTCCCCCTTTTTTCAAAATTTTGTTATGCGAATGCGTAATGAACCTTACCCTCTCCTTTGTCCTAAATTGCATTGTTTTGAATTTTTCAGATAATTATTGCGTTTTTTAAATATTGTAAGAGCAGTCTATACAAAACATTGATGATATAAGTTCCCGTCCGGACTCTCAATCCTTCTGCATTGTGTTGCAATTAATCCCAATAAAAAGTTGTATGTGCATCCGGCATTTGAGTTTCTGGATCCGCGCCTGAATCTGATTTGGACATGTAACCTGACCTCATTAAAGTCAGAGAAAATTCTAACTTGCTTATTCTGAAAATTATATTATGACAGCCCCTCTTCATAAGCTGCATGGAAGCTGGCGAAAAGTCACCACCTACTGTGAGAAAAGCCGTCACCTACTTTCTATTGTAAAGGTATTAAACATGTCAAAATCAAGAATTTTCTTTTTCTATGTATCTTCCTTCAGAGTATCCACCTACTTTAAAATTTATTGAGATCCCTGCCCCTTCCCCTACAAAAAAGTGCATGTGTCAAATGTGTATATATGTAACCGCTTTCCATAAGAATCTAGAATTCAAAGATGAATAATGTGACGCGACGTCATTTGAGAGCAAACATACAGTTTCCTTGCGATTCAGATGCTTCTGATATCTCTCGGAGATCTTTTCCCGATTAATTTAACACTGTAATCCAAATATATTCTTTAAAAACATTATATGTATCAACTTTATCCTCTGAATTAATTTGACTGCAACAAAAATAGTACAGTTATACTTTTAATGTAGAGTTTTACATTATGTAGTTGTTGTAAATTGTCATTTTACGTCGTGACGTCATGGTGGAAAAAAAAGCGCATTTTGACGTTTCACAATGCCAACTTCGCTGGGTCATGAAACGCTTATCTTTTGTCAGATTTTCATAATGCTTACATTTTTAGAAACTAGAAATGCTGTATTATATATACGTAAATTTTCTTCAAAAACGGTAAGAGGGCCGATTTTGATGGTTAATGGCCCTTCTCCTTTGTCTTAAGGAGAGAACAACGGGTTTTTCTAATTGATTTTGATTTATATAAATTCTGATCAAATCGTTGGGATGAAGATTTCTGGTAACTTCATTTACACAACTTTCAAAAACGTAGTACAACTGAACCAGCAAATCTTTCCATCTCTTAATAACACATTCATCCCCCAAAAGAACAGACAAAATAAATTCATAGGCATTATATCTTTGTCTAAAAATTTCTTTTCGCCGAAGCAACTTAAACCTATTATTTCTAATTAAAAACAGAATGCTATCATCTTCATCATTATCATCTTCTGGATGAATAGCTATATCATTTAAATCTTCATCATCGGAAGAAAAGTGAGGACTACCATACCCCGACTGGTCTATCGCCACATCTTCTGATTCCTCCTCCTCTTGTTCCCCTCTTCTGGACTGCATCTCTATCAGTCTGTTGTTGATCACCTCTAGGTGACGAATTCGTCTGAGAGCTTGTGCTCGCATCTTATTCTCGGCTATTGCTGTTTTCGTTCGACGATATGGAATCTGCAAAATAACGATAAATAATTTAAATAATTTGACATCGTGATTTTTGTTTTTCATCAAGATGCGAAGATTCAATTGGTAAATGAATTAGATTCATCTTGTTCCTTAAAATACCCGTACTTACATTATTCATCCTATTTGAAGGGCCCGGGGCACTGTCGGCTAATCTTCACTTGGCCACAAGGGCGCTTAAGTGGGTTTCCTCCTGTAATTTCTCCCGCCTTATCCGAAGGGCCCGCTGTTTATTTTTCAAAATTTGGAGATTGGTTCTTCTCCTTGTTGTCTAGATTAAAAAAAAAACAATACATTGTTACTTTAGAATGCATGGTATGGTCTGATCATAAAAATCGCGATAAAAAAGGTAATATTGTTAGATTGTTTTGCAATATGTTTTTGTAAACATTTTGAGTAACATTACGTAACTTTAAAATTTAATTTGATTTATGATTTGTTCAAGAAACTCACTACATTATTTTCTTCTGTTCCGGGTGTACTAGTTTTGAAGTTTTCTTGGAATTCTGTCGCCTGTAAATAAAAGAATATAAGGGATCATTATGATTTATTTTCTTGTATATTGAGAAAACAGAACACAGATGTGATATTTCAACTAATTATGTGAAAATTTTAATTTTACCTCCTTTATGAATTCTTCCTCATTTATTTCAATGAGGACGTTGTCATCATGCCAATCCATACTTTCTTCTATTTCTACTAGTTGTGGTTCTTCAACCAGAACGAGATACATTTGGTGTCAAATTGATGTCTAATATAAAGGATAATATCACGATCTTTATTCATGAATATCAAAATGCTAAATGTGAGGGATACATGATTATGAAAGTTCATTCATTCGTAAAACAATGTTACCGTAGAGTTGTCCTCATAAATCTCATCTCTCTCACGAGCCTCGTTCTCTTCGTCCACATCGCCTCCGACGTCCTCGTCGTCAATTTCCTCCTTTATCCGGACGAAATCCTCTGAAGATGCCTGTTAGTAGAATGTTTATATTAACTCTTAAATTAAATATTAAATTATATTCAATCGTTTTACAATTTCTACCTTATTCGTGCTATTTAAAACAATGAATCATTAAACATTTACAGGTAATGTACATTACCTCATATTCCCCGATAGCTTGGCTATCCTCCTCTCCTGTGTAGATGATATCTTGATCATCTTCATCCGATATTACAACCACCCCCATTCCTAGCACTTCGTGACTGTCATCGCTATGAACCTTAAAGTATTTACAAATACATTCAAAACGAATGTACAATACAGTTGTTAGACGAAGATTCAAGTCTTTAATAGCATGTGCATTAAACACTGTCATTCTTACGGTCGATAATGGAAAAAAAAATCACAATCTGTACTTAAAATATATAATTTCAATACAAACATATTAGAAATCTCTACTGCATCGAAAAATTTTCATCCTTTTCTTAGATTTTAGATTTTCATTTTGGAAAGTAATATAGTGAAAACAAAATGTTATATATTGAAAAGGTTAAACTTATATCACAAATAATTCTATAAAAACATTTGGCTTTGGTTCCTGTTTTATCCTGATTTTGTATGCCTTCAGTTTCTGATTTTCTGAATTATCGATTTTGTACTGTAGACAGGGATATGGTCATTATCCATATTTGTCATTGTAAAGAACGTTGAAAGTCACGTGATTTTGCTTTTTCTTTATTTTATTAACTATTGTTTCCAAGATGTTGCTTTTTTGTCACTAAAATGTTACAATATACTATCGAAAAAAATTATTATATTAGACCAATTTATCGAAAATAGATATTTAATAAAAGAGAATTACATTATTATTTAACTGTAAGTCAACACTTCTACATATTTGTACAACGAGAACATCACGTGATTCGTACTTTTCTTTCCCCTTTTTTATTTAAATAGTATGGAGTTTTTAGATTACAAAGATTATTTTTTCTCTCTCTTAGTTACAATAAAGTTTTAAAATTCCAATATATTAAGTCAAATTAAAGGGAATATATATATTTGTAAGTAAAAAATACTTTTTTACAAAATCTAATTTAAAAAGGTGTTTTTGATTTTTATATAGAACGCTTGCATTACTTTTCTTAAAAAAAAAGATGTTTTTAGATTTTAGAAGTTTCGAATTGAATTTTATGTCATGTTGATTTAAATTTCTATTTAAAACTAATTCCTTTCCACACATTAGAAAAAAAATATTATGTCTATCGCATAAATTAAATTTTTTTATAAAAGTCAAATATGAATTTATGTTCTCATATCATAACAGAATCAAATAACATTTATATATCAGTTTGGTTGACTTATTTTTCGCTTTCTAACAAATATGCATTTTAATACTATTTTCATCAATTCTATTTGAAAAAGAAAAATTATAAAACTGTACTTACGTTAATGTCGTTGGATGCGTCCATTTTCCTTGCTTGAAAAAGCATCGACCGTGTTTCTTCGACTTCTGGTGAAAGTAGTGTACTTTTCACAATAATTTTCATTTCTTATAATATTATATATTTTGACATGACACTCGAGTGTTTCTTTGTTATATACGTATTCTAGAAGCTGTAAAGCGTATGAAGGTAAAAATTTGCTGATTTGTTTGTTAGTGTTTAAATGTTTCTGGTACTCAATCAGCATGTTTTCCTACATACGTTGATTGAAAAAAATCAAACATATAACATATTCAGTGATTATTTTGACAAGTAGTACGCTAGTACAGGTGGAGTGAGAACTGTTTATTTCTGAATGAAAAAGCTCCTGCAAAAAGAGAATCTGGAATTGGAAAATCTGGCGCTTGAAAATGAGAAAATGAAGACGGAAATTGAAAAGTTAAACCTAAGAAAGAGGAAATTTGAAGTTGAAATCGAGTGTATGGAACTAAAAAAACATATTTGTTATACAAGATAAATGTGGAGTATCCTGAATCTGTACAAGTATTCTGAAATTTGAACAGCAATATCCACAAAATGTCTAGGAGCAAATATGTTTGTTGACATTAACAGCCAGTCCACGTAAGAATCATGCAAATATGTATTGGACATGATACATAGTATGTCACAATTTTTTGTAAAACCTTCTTTTTTTACAAAAAAGCAATATGGATATACGTATAAATAATAAAAATACTGTCTAGTTATTGATTTTTTAACAATTACAAGGATTTTCCGATATGGTTGTAAGAATTTTTTCCCTATATATTCTATACAAAAGGTATCTTCTTCAAGTCTTTATTTTCCAAAAAGCCAGCTGTGCACATGAAAATGACGGATGTTATCACTAAATATACATTCGATACAAATAAAATTCGCTGAAAAACACGTGGGATTTTGCCTCGTGAACTAAAAATAGTAACACAGATATCAGGTGATTTCCCCTCTTTTCGTGGAACTCTTGTGTGTAGAGGTACGTATAGTGGTATGTAAATAATGGAGGCAAATGTAAAATATAAATGGCCAAACGACAAAAAATGTAGTTTTAATACCTTTTCGAGTGTTTCATGCGGTTTTTCGGACATTTTCCCATTTCAGCTTGACACTGTAAAGATTTCAGATTGGACTAGAGACATAACAAACCATCTGAACATCTTAAATCTTGCTCTTAATTCTATTCCAAGCGAGGGACACCTTTTATGTTTTCGAGTTGGTATTTTTTCGTTTTTGCATAATTATTCAATTTGCCCAAATCACCGAGCAGTTTATGGTGTGAGATGGAGGAGGAGTACAATATGTTCATTTCCTGACCATGAAGGAAAATGCAGACCTGATCGCTCTATATCCCCCTTGTTGAGTTGGCACCTCTTGTCAACTAAAGGATGCTTATTACCCGTAGGATCAGATAATGTGACAATTTTATATAGGGTAGGTAATATATATTCAGAATAAGAAATGAAACAAGCGTGATAAATTCATTGTAGTTTTAGTTCCCTTCATACTTCCTACTCAAAGTAGGTGTGTAAATATGTAGGGGGTTAAGATTTATAAGAATCGGCCTACGGTCCCCCCCCCCCCCCCCCGCCACAAATTTACACATCTTCTTTGAGTAGAAAGCATGACAGGAAATAACCCTATAATTAAAATTACAAATTCTATACACAGATTCAACAAGGAAATGCCACAGACAGCTACTGCTTGCTGCAGCGTATACTGATTTAAACTATTAGTATTCTATCTGAAAAAGAAGAAATAGAGAAAATATTTTCATTTTTGTGTTCTTCATTCATTGAGAAAGACTTGTGTGTTTTAGTAATAATTTGTTGTCAAAATACCGGTATACATATAGAACATGCATATGTTGTAACGATTATCGGCGACATCATCGCTAATACCCTTCGATTTCGATTAAGCGATTATGTTTTTAAGAATTGATTATAATTGGACATATACAACGTAGAAAAGAATGATTTAGTTTTCGGTCGAATACGTGTATTACAAGTACGAATAAAACGAAAGTAGATCAACGATCGTTTTCTCGAGTTCAAGTTACAGGCGTAGCGTAAATAATTCGAAAAGGGTACGCTTTCTAAAGCCCCCGTTCCACTGCAATCCCGCTGTACCTACGTTCATTCCCGACCTCGAAAATTGCCAGGTCGGGAGAGAACGGCTCTTAGTCGTATCTTGGTCCGGTACAGCGTATGTTGGTCCAAAATCGATCGGTATTAGAGCGGGCACGCTTTAGAGGTCGGGAAAAGTTTCCCGTATTCTTTCAACCGGTTGAAAAAATACGGGAAACTTTCCCGCTCGCTTTGTGGTCGTGAAATAGTCGGCGCTTGGTCGGGATAGTCGGGGGTACAGCCTAGGTTAATCGTGTCCTGGTCGGGAAAGAGCGTGGCTTGAGCGTGGTCTGATCGGCATTTAACTAAACCCCGCTCTCTTCGCGCATAAGATACGCTTTAATTACGCCCTGTTCCCGATCTTTACCCGTCTATTCTACGCTCTTACCACGATCTATCCACTACAGATTCAATGTTTGCTGATCTTACCAAGACCTTTTCATGACTATCTTGCGACCAATTCACGCTCTATATGACCAAGTTACGATCAAACGACGCTTCAAATAGGATCTGTGCATAGTTTCATTCAATTTCTCGCACTGATATTGATTTGTTCAAAATACTTATTATCAAAATGTCGCGGCGACGATTCTTGGCTATCCAATGCCGCTTTTTAAGTAATGATTTTTTCTTATTTTGATCGCGAAATTTTTGGGTAAGGCTTGATCAAAACGAGAAATATAGGCTTCTTCTTGGCCGATACGATCATTGGATGGCAAATGAGATCAGTTCAAGTTAGAAAATATGTTTAGAGCGGGAATGCGTCGGGGACAGTCGGTAATAGATCGGAATTGCATCGTGATTTGATCGGGAATAGATCGGAGTTTGATCGGATAGAACGGGACTAGGTCGGCAATATGACCGTGATTAGAGCGGGTAAAGCGTGGGTAAGTCCGCGATGAAACGTGAATCGGTCATAAATTGATCGGGAATAGAGCGTGATGTCAAGAAAAAAATGAAAAGGTCGGGAAAGTTTTACCCGCTCTTGTGAAAATTGCGGTCGGGAATGGTCGTAGGTACAGCGGGATTGCAGTGGAACGGTGGCAAAAGCCCCCGTTCCACTGCAATCCCGCTGTACCTACGTTCATTCCCGACCTCGAAAATTGCCAGGTCGGGAGAGAACGGCTCTTAGTCGTATCTTGGTCTGGTACAGCGTATGTTGGTCCAAAATCGATCGGTATTAGAGCGGGCACGCTTTAGAGGTCGGGAAAAGTTTCCCGTATTCTTTCAACCGGTTGAAAGAATACGGGAAACTTTCCCGCTCTCTTTGTGGTCGTGAAATAGTCGGCGCTTGGTCGGGATAGTCGTGGGTACAGCCTAGGTTAATCGTGTCCTGGTCGGGAAAGAGCGTGGCTTGAGCGTGGTCTGATCGGCATTTAACTAAACCCCGCTCTCTTCACGCATAAGATACGCTTTAATTACGCCCTGTTCCCGATCTTTACCCGTCTTTTCTACGCTCTTACCACGATCTATTCACTACAGATTCAATGTTTGCTGATCTTACCAAGACCTTTTCATGACCATCTAGCGACCTATTCACGCTTTATATGACCAAGTTACGACCAAACGACGCTTCAAATAGGATCTGTGCATATTTCATTCATTTTCTCGCACTGATATTGATTCGTTCAAAATACTTATTACCAAAATGTCGCGGCGACGATTCTTAGCTTTCCAATGCCACTTTTTAAGTAAGAAATTTTTAAAAAATTTTATCGAGACACTTTTGGGTAAGGCTTGGTCAAAACGAGAAATATAGGCTTCTTCTCGGTCGATACGATCATTGGATGAAAAATGAGATCAGTTTAAGTTAGAAATTATGTGTTGAGCGGGAATGCGTCGGGGACAGTCGGTAATAGATCGGAATTGCATCGGGAATAGATCGGGTTTTGGTCGGGAATAGATCGGAGTTTGATCGGATAGAACGGGACTTGGTCGGCAATATGATCGTGAGTAGAGCGGGTAAAGCGTGAGTAAGTCCGCAATGAAACGTGAATCGGTCATAAATTGATCGGGAATCGGTCGGGAATAGAGCGTGATTTCAAGGAAAAAATGAAAAGGTCGGGAAAGTTTTACCCGCTCTTGTGAAAATTTCGGTCGGGAATAGTCGTAGGTACAGCGGGATTGCAGTGGAACGGTGGCTTTAAGGCATACAATAGGTGGGATAAGGTTTCTCCTTGAATGTTATAGTAATGACAAGTGCTGTAATAGAAAGCTTCGACGTCAAATGCGATACGTCAATATCTACTCGTATGGGAAAACGCAGAACACCATAGCTAAGTCGTATACCCCCCCCCCCCCCCCTGCATCTGCCGTATTAAGTTGCAGACTATTACAATAACATTTTTGTTTTGGCTCTATCACTGCTGTTATCTTGACAAAATATTTTATTTACTAGAAAGGATTTTATCATTCTATGGTTGGAGTACTTTCTAGACACTTAGCTATGTATATTACATGTAGCATATAATTTGGTGAAATTTTATCATTACTTTTCATATTCTGTTCAGTAAAAACAAGACAATTTATATTTCCGATTAAATCGAAATAATCGATTAAAATCCTTTCCGATTATAAACTGATAATCAATTGTGAAATTTGTCCGATTATCCAACACTAATTCATACCGCCCATTCCTTCTAATTGAATTCGTACTCAAGTAGTAGCTGTCCGTGCTAGAATCATGGCTCTTCGTACATGGGTCACAGCAACCCGTGCACAAGTCATGGCTGTCCATAAGACTTCCATATAGCAATCTGTATGCTATGGTAACATATTTGTTTGCAACTCATAACTATCCATACAATGTATCTGTCAGTACTGGATTCATACATGTATCAACCTGCAGCAATCCATACTAGAGTCGTAGTTTAATGGTACATTGAGCATTATGTGTCCCAGCTTGCCACAGACATATCTATTTTGAAGTTGTAGCAAAGATATGTCTCGACCCTTGAAAGTTTGAACTTCGAAGGGTTTTTTCAATATCTATAATAAATGATGACTTTGCACAAGAAACCTTAATTAAAATAACTTCATAAAGCTTTCCATTACGGTACTGCAGGCAAACTTGAATTTGAATCAGCAAAATGGACAATTTTTAGCTCGCTGGAACGAAAAAGTCCAGAGAGCTAATGCCATACCCTCCGCGTCATTGTAGTCGTTGTGGTCATCCGTAGACAAAACGTTAACCTGGGCTATATCTCTTGAACTATAAGAGATAGGGCTTTGATATTTAACGCGTAGATATCTTATAACGAGACCTTTCATTTTGAGACCATGACCTTTGACCTAGTTACCTTGGACTTTGACCTACTTTTCAAAAACTTAAACCTTGGCTATAACTGCAATGAACTATAATGGATAGGGCTTAGATATTTCACATGTAGATACCTTGTGGTGAGACCTTTCATTTGAGATCATGACCTTTGACCTAGTTACCTTGACCTTGGACTTTGACTTACTTTTCAAAATTTTTAAGCTGGTCTTTACATCTTGTTCTATAAGGGATAGGGTTTTGATATTTCACATGTAGGTAGTATGTGACGGGACTTTTCATTTGAGACCATGTCCGTTGACCTAATGACCTTTTGAATTTGACCTACTTTTGCAAAAATTATATTTATTTTTCATGCATATATTTACTAATTCCAAGACCTTTCATTTGAGACAATGACCATTAACGTAGTGATCTTGACCTTAACCATAAATCTTTTTTTGAATTAAAAATGAAATTACTTTGGCTATATCTTAAGCTCACTAAGGGATATGACTTATGTTAGATGCATAGACTCTTCATGACAATGCTTTTTGTATTTTAGAAGTTTCTTGATTTTTGACAAAAACCTGCTACAGCGAGCTACGTAATCTTTGATTACCCTATGTTTTATTATAATTTTTGTGCTGTGGCATTTCATCTAACACATTATTTTTTGGCCACATAATAACCATGATTCCAGGAGAATTGGTCAATTAAGGAACATAATTTTAAATATTTCAGGAATATGCCGTCCATGTCGAGGAAGAATCCAGATCTCTGATGCTGATCAACAGGAGTGGGCTAATCAAGTGAGCATTCCAATTACAAAAGTGGTGAGTAATGTGTCTTAGTGGGTGTTTCATCAACATTTTATATGTATATATATAGATATAATACTATATTTACTATGCATAAACTATGATGCTTTGGTAGCATATTTGTATGTCAATAACTTAAAAAAAAACCAACCATATGATATACTTGTATCATATATTGTATATCATATGCCACAAATTTTCATAATATTTCTTTTTTAAAATATTTCCTTAGTGTCTGTATGTCTGTCTGTCTGGTAATGTTTGTGTGTATTTTATAGTATGTATGAGGTTAGAAAATTTCAATAAGATAAGATCAAAGCTATGACTTACTATTTCAATCAAATAAGTACATGTAGACTCAAAACCCAGGGTCTCCTTCAATAAACTTCATGCACTAGCCTCCTATGGAATAGTTAATGAATAATATCCTTTGAATCCAGAAAACAATCAAACATCAGATATCTTCCAAATTTTTGATTTATTCAGAATAATGTTGTCACTACTAAACATGCTAAAAATTTGATCTATCATTCATTGTTTGTCTTTTCTTTATAATTTATTTAGCAATCTATGTGTAGTGCAGCAGATACCTATAGTGTTCCTGTTGAAAGTTATGATCAGGTTAGTACATTTGATAAAGAAAAGGACATTACATGAGCTTACATTATGTTCTAGTAACAAACATTTCCTAAGGACTGATCTTTGTAAAATGTTCATATATTTTTCATTTCAAAAAATGTATTGTGTTCTTCTGGCATTCTTGATTTTGTAACAGTAAGTGGTCTTGTTAGAAATTAAACAAAATAGCCAGTAGAGCTTCAGTTTCAACAAAGACTTCTGGTTTGTCTTTTTAAAAAACTATGGTCTCCAGTACTGAATTTGTCATTATATATAATTTCTTTTACCTTCTTATTAGCTTTGCTCTCCAGAAGTGAAGAGAAGGAAATAAACTGAAGATAAGCCTGAATATGAGTCTTATGATACATCTTTCAGTAACTTTAGCTCGGTATGTAATGATGATGAAAGATGTAAGAAATATTTATAAATTTCAAAGAGTCCATGGAGTTCATGATGAAAGTATCCTAAAAATCAATTGTGAACTCACATAGAGAGTGAAAATACTCTCAGACATGGTTGTCTGTATTAAAAGAAAAAAAAATTGATCTGCATTAGAATTGCTTGGAATGTAAGATTATCATGAACTTTTGCTATTCAGTTTTGACCACATACTCATATAAAAGCTTGCAGATTTATGCTGTCTCACCTCAAAAACCTTAACCTTTGTTGAAAATCTTGTTCGAATATGTTTACTTACATTTACTGCAAATTTTACTAAGCTCAGTACAACTGATTCATTTGAGTATGAAATACACTTTCAAAGCTTCAAAAATACAGGTTTTTCTAATGCAGATATATCTTTCCAAAAATGTTTTTAATTTTACGATTATAATCGATGAAGAAAATCATAATTGATTATCTTAATCAGAAAGGTCTTGACAATAATCAGCTCAACACTAATTATAGAAAGTGATGCGGCTGTGTATTACTTGTGACAAGAATTTCTTGTGGGCAGAGTTCTTGAAATCTTACAATTAACATGATTAAATGTCAGACATCTTGGGATTTTTATCGGATCAAAAAATTTGTTATCGGCAAATCTGATAAAACCAATGCATATTATGAACTCTGGTAGGTACAAAAGTTTGACCTTGACCTTTGAGTATTAACTTTTTTTGAAAACTTACCATTCCTATTTTTACATTACAAAGATGCCAATGGAGGTATTCATGTTTCACGGACACATATTTTTTATGTAGCAAACAGAGTCCATTCCATCATCGCAAATTTCATCATGGAGTGAAAATGTGGAGCCATCATTAGATGATGTCAATGAGGCCATAGGGATTCTCAGTAATGGAAAAATAAGCCCGTTAAAGTTTCAAGTCACAAGAGAAATTGACAGTCTTCAACCTTCATCCAAAAGATTGATTAAAAGGAAAGCACTTGTATCTGTAGAGTCATTGTTGAATGGTAAGTTCACAAATACTTGAATATTCATTTTTGGCCAGATTGCAAAGCAAAATTCGGTCTATTAAATGGTGAAGTCCGTCTGTCTGTCCGTCAGTTCGTCAACATTTTGGTTAAAGTGTTGTGTTTAAGTCCGCTGAGAGAAAACTGTTTGGAGGAGCAACTTGAAACTTGACATGGTGATAGACCATGATGAGACAAATCAAACACAGCAACAAAATTTGACGTAGTGACCTTGACCTTGGAGTTTGACCTACTTTTGAAAAACTTTAACCTTGGCCATAGCTTTTGAATGGTATTAGATAAGGCTTTCATATTTCACTTGTGTATTTCTTGTGACAAGGCCTTTCCATGGATACCAAAAATTTTTACCTTGTGACCTTGACCTTGAAGTTTGACCTACTTTTGAAAAACTTTAACCTTGGCAGATACAAGTGCTACATTTTGATACCAAGACATTTGAACTAGTGACCTTGACCTTAAAACAATTATTTGGTTAATTAGTTCTTAAAGTAGATATCACTTCTAGTATTAGCCATAGGGCTTTCATATTTTATTATGACATTCACTGCAACAAGTGCTACATATTGATACCAAGACACTTGACCTAGTCACATTGACCTTGAATATTGACCTAAAACAATTAATTGACTAAGAAATTTTGAAAGCTGATTTCTGCAAGTGATACGGCTTTCATATTTCATAGGCACATTCACCTTACCAAGTACTAAATCAAACTCCCCGATAGAATTGAATTTGTGTTTAGGTAATTATTATTGTATTTTAGTGATTAACTTCAGGAAGTAGTACTCAATACTAAATTTTTAAAGCATTAAATCTTGAATTAGAGTGTCAATTCAAACAATTGAATCTAATATAATGGATCTTCTAAAAAAAAGTCCCATGGGGGTTATAATTGGCACTTTAGGTCAGTTAAAAAATTTTTTTGAAAACCTTTCAACCAGACATGGAGAAAAAATTATGCATATAATCATGATAATACAAAGTTGAATTTTCTTATTGTTTGCCCATTACATGTATTATTGAAGAAAAGATGGTTTTTTTATGTGATTGTAAAGTAAAACTATTTGACAACTTTGTATCCATTTTATTCAGGCATAGCCCCTGGTCAGAGTCAAGACCTTCTAAAAATGATTGTTCCTGAGGCAGAGAAAAAGGATAACAACACTGTTAAACAAATCATTGTAAAGTCATATGAAGATTCTGATGACAGAAACACTAAGCGACAGCTCTTGTCATTGATAGTGGATTCAAACACCAAAAAGGAGCTAATGCAAATTATCCCAACTGTGACTATGTATGCCATTGATGAGGCAAGGAAACATGCAAAACAAGAGGGGCATGGTATATCAATTTATTATCTTTATACATCTGTTGTAAGATTGGACATTGTGGTCCGCCTATATTTTTGTGAATTCATCATTAATTTCTTTTGTTAATATCAATTAAAGGGTCAATAGGTAAGAGGTCAATGAGGTAAGAGGTCAATGTAAACTTGGCACACACTGAAAACAGTGTTTCTAAATAACAATTTTTACCATTATTTGAGTTTTTCTTCGCAAATTATGAAACTTCATACCTAATCGCCTAAGGCGAATCACTATTGCTTTTGGAGTAAAAAAATATATTTCTCGGTCTTATTTGATGAATTTTGAATACAATTTTACAAAAAAAAAATTCATGAAATTTTTTTAAGCATTTATTTATATTAGTTATGAAACTTGCATATTGATAGCTTACAACCTAAGGTGGGAGGTCAAAGGTCAGAATTAGCATGTATTGGAAATGATTTTCAAAACTTGACCCAGTGATAAGAATTTGTACATATATTTTGTTTTAAAAATAAACAAGACTTCACTTGAGGCATTAGGAGTATAATACTCTACTTCCATAAAAAAAGTATCAAATATTTAAAAATATGTAAGATATTGATTTAGAAGTATAGAAATTTCTAGATTACCTTAATTCTAGTGTAGAAAGGTCAAGGACAAGTCAGGAGACAACATGGACAATTGGATGCAGTATTGGCCAACACTTTAAAAAATTTTGAATATTCAACAATAGTTATAGTGTAATAATGTATTCTTTCATTTCTTAAGGGCTTCAGATACCTTCCCAACCTGTACATTTTCGACAAAAAATGGATAACGTGAAGTTGGATCATGCTCTGGATTTTATCTTCAATCCAACATTTCATCAGGTACATGTAAATACTAAAAAACATAATATTCAAGGAACACATGTGTGGCCTGCGATGAATTTGACTACAATCAAGGTACAAAGCCTGAATAGCTATGCCCGAAGAAATATATATATTTATAATTTCAACAAAATATCACTAAATTTTAGTAATTCTTAGAATTTACAAAAATAGGTCAATACGATAGGTCAAGATAACAATTAATACATGCATATACATGTATACAGAAAGATCTAAAGAAAAATATTATAACATGAAATATCCAGATCCCTTTTACTAAGCAATCAAGAATAATGTTCAATCTTTTTCTTCAGAAAAGTTGGTCAAACGTCTAGGTCAATGTCACAAGGTATAAATAATGGTATTTGCAGAGGGTCTTGACACAGAAATGCAGTCATGTGAAATATCAAAGCCTGATACTTTTCCTCTACTACTCCAGTACTTGTACTGTACACGTCTGTTTCAAATTAGTTGCTAAAGCCTCGAGCAGTGGCAGCATTTTACAAATGGACAACCAACGGGCTTAGAATTTTGGCAATTTTATCATTTGTTAGATCTCCATTCTCACTGTCCAGTAAGATGTGAAACTAACACTAACACCACAATATCTTTTGTAACGAAATTAAAAAAGTGTACATGTATATTGTTTTCAGGTATCTTCGTTTGGTACAAAGGAGATAAAGCTGGATGATGGTACTATTGTTACAATTCCAGAAGTTGTCAGGACAGCTTGTCATTCCACTCTGATCAACATATATCAGAAATATTGTAAGGACACAGACTTCATTCCATTATCAAGATCCTCGCTCTTTAATATATTAGGAGTTTGTGCAGCATCTAAGCGATCAAATTTGAAAGGATTGGACAATGTAGCTGCAGATGGTGGAGAGTCCTTCGAAACCTTGCTGAAAATCCTGTCGGAGATGGAAAAGTACATCACTGATGAGAATATACACGTTACCTTGCGGGAACTGAAGGATAACATCACAAATTACAGAATCTACTTGAAAACTGACTACAAACTCCATCTCAGTTTGTCCGACAGATGTGCAGACCACTGTATAAGCTATGCATTGAGCGACAGTTCACAAAGAGGTTATTTGAAGGCATGTGAGGATCATGAGCATGATCAAATATGTGAAAGATGTGATCTTCTTCCACATTCTCTGTTGCAGTTGAAGGAAATGGTCGGTTCTCTAGGTAATTACATGTGTTTGTTTAGTATTTGCATGCACTTCATCTTCTTGTGTCACTGAAAAATATAGCAACAATTCAGGGTCCTACACAGTGATAAGGCATTAGGTGTATTTTTAGATCACTTACATGTATGTTAAGCTCAAGTGAGCTATAATTGTCAAAGCACATTGTCTATTCCTGCGTCCTCTTTCATAATCTTTTTTATGTTTATTTTGTGGTTATCAACATGGTTCGGTAGTGGCTCCATGATGGCCACCATAGGTTTAGATTGGCATACATATTTTCAACTTCTATTAAACAGCTGCACAGAATTTTAACAAGCCTTAATAGGAAACAAGTACCCAATAACATCTACCAAGTTTGTGTTTTTCAAGAAAATCTAAGATGGTTGTCATTGGGTCTGATTGGCTTAAACCTTTTCAACATCTCCACTGCAACTTCTTCACAGAGTTTCACAAAACATCACTCTGAAGCAAAGGCTTAAGGTCACCTACCAAATCTGTGTAATTCGAGCTGATTGACCTGCAAATGTTCAAGGGTTCTGATTGGCTTATACATTTTTGGACTTTTCTTCAATAGTTGCTACATAGAATTTCTCTAAATCTTACAGGGAGCAAGTACTCGAGATCCTTTATCAGGTTTGTGTTTTTGAAGCTGATCAGTCAAAAAAAATGCATGGGCACCAAGGGCTTTGATTGTCTGGCAACTACTTTACATTTCCGTCTGTCCATCCATTCATCTCCTGTCTGTCTGTCCATCCGGTTAAGAAGTTTTGAAAGCTGATTTCTTTCAAACTATCAATAGGAGGCCTTTTATATTTCATACTTGTTATTTATCCACAAGAATTGACTCTAAACAAGGCAAACTTTACAGACACTGAAACACCATTTTTGGACCTAAATATCAAAATTGTCAATGGAGAAATTCATACAAGTGTATATGACAAACGAGATGATTTTGGATTCAACATAGTAAATTTCCCCTGGCTTGACGGTGATGTCCCTAGATTACCGTCATACGGTATCTATATTTCACAGCTCATCCGGTATGCTAGAGCATGTACTGATGTTTTGGATTTTCATAATAGAAATCTACAAATTACAAAGAAACTTTTAGGTCAAGGTTTTCGCTTTCACAAACTAGTAAAAACTTTCTGGAAATTTTACAAAAATTATGATCAACTTCTTTTGAAATTCGGACCCATAAAAGCAACGGAGTATATTACTTTAGGTATTTCACAACCTGCATTTTATGGTGACATAATTAACAAAATAAGAAGGATCAAAGGTAGACAGCATATGTATCGAAAATGCGTCAGAGTCATCAAACGCCTTTTATACCGTGGATATGATCCTAATGTCACCAGACGGACACTAAGCTTGGTACTTGACCAATATACAGTCTTGTACGAGCGCATTCTTAAGAAAAAAAGGAGGAGATCTCCAACAACACTAGGTTGCAGCACCCACAGCAAAATCCCAAAACACCCATGCAAAAAACACAGAACAGATACCCACAGAAAGAGACGCAAAAGGGACAAGGAACACAAACTAACAACATAGAAACATGAAACACAAAAGACTACACATAAACCTACGAGACCAATGGGCAACCGGTGCCGACTTAGGACGGCCATCTGCCACATAAATAGCAGACGGTGTGGTTATCCTGGATTACGTGCGCACAACCCTCCCACTATTCCGATTTCCCAGAGGTCTCGAAGAACGCACAATTATGGTGTAAAACAACCTCCTCACTGTTAGGTGACCACACACAAACAAGACCGTAAAACACAGGGGTCCAAGCAACACAGATGAATATGTAAATGGATATAAAAAGAGGACGTGCGTAATACAGTCCGTGCTCTGCCGGCTGTAGCGAGCTCATATATGTTATCACCCGAGGAGTCCGACTGACATTCAGAGAGGACAGGTGGTCGGGGCCCTGTCTTCTCTAAAGAGGTTTGGACAGGGCCCGTCATGGAGTCCCGTCGTCACAGTCAGTCAGAGTGCAAGTCTTAAGAATGCGCTCGTACAAGACTGTATATTGGTCAAGTACCAAGCTTAGTGTCCGTCTGGTGACATTAGGATCATATCCACGGTATAAAAGGCGTTTGATGACTCTGACGCATTTTCGATACATATGCTGTCTACCTTTGATCCTTCTTATTTTGTTAATTAAGTCACCATAAAATGCAGGTTGTGAAATACCCAAAGTAATATACTCCGTTGCTTGTATTGGTCCGAATTTCAAAAGAAGTTGATCATAATTTTTGTAAAATTTCCAGAAAGTCTTTACTAGTTTATGAAAGCGAAAACCTTGACCTAAAAGTTTCTTTGTAATTTGTAGATTTCTATTATGAAAATCCAAAACATCAGTACATGCTCTAGCATACCGGATGAGCTGTGAAATGTAGATACCGTATGACGGTAATCTAGGAACATCACCGTCAAGCCAGGGAAAATTTACTATGTTGAATCCAAAATCATCTCGTTTGTCATATACACTTGTATGAATTTCTCCATTGACAATTTTGATATTTAGGTCCAAAAATGGTGTTTCAGTGTCTGTAAAGTTTGCCTTGTTTAGAGTCAATTCTTGTGGATAAATAACATCTTTATACTTTTCAAAAACAGGATTATCGATAGTAAGAATATCATCCAGGTACCTAGAAGTACCAGTGAAGCATTTCATATCATATCATATCAGACTTGCACTCTGACTGACTGTGACGACGGGACTCCATGACGGGCCCTGTCCAAACCTCTTTAGAGAAGACAGGGCCCCGACCACCTGTCCTCTCTGAATGTCAGTCGGACTCCTCGGGTGATTACATACATGAGCTCGCTACAGCCGGCAGAGCACGGACTGTATTACGCATGCCCTCTTTTTATATTTATTTACATATTCATCTGTGTCTCTGGGGCCTCTGCGTTTCGCGGTCTTGTTTGTGTGACGTCATCTTACAGTGAGGAGGTTGTTTTACACCACATTTGTACGTTCTTCGAGACCTCTAGGTAACTGGAGAAGTGAGAGGGTTGTGCGCACGTAATCCAGGATAACCACACCGTCTGCTATTTACTTGGCAGATGGCCGTCCTAAGTCGGCACCGGTTGCCCATTGGTCTCGTTGGTTTATGTGTAGTCTTTTATGTTTCTATGTTGTGAGTTGGTGTTCCTTGTCCCTTTTGCGTCTCTTTCTGTGGGTATCTGTTCTGTGTTTTTTGCATGGGTGTTTTGGGATTTTGCTGTGGGTGCTGCAACCTAGTGTTGTTGGAGATCCTCTCCTTTCTTTTACATTCACCACAAAGAATTACAGTTTAGCATCATAACTTTTGTACAATAGAATGTCTTGTCATGTCACTTTTAGGGGAGTTCTAATTTGAACAAACTTTTCATATAAATTACGTTAAGCAAGAAATAAGTGAAGAACATAATTATTCATGAGGGAGTTTTGCATAACATTTCAGATTTACCAGAAGACATTTCTGAAGACTTCTTGGCAAGTATAGATGTTGCAGAAAGTAAAATACAGAACTGGAAAAGTCACATCATGCGCTCAGCAAATCAGGATCTAGCAAGGAGCTTGCTTTTAAGCGGGATGGATTATGGAGAAGCACTTATTATCATGGATTGGGCAATGAAGTTTTTGCCAATAGCTTATCGGGAAAAACAAAGTGATTGGTATGGCCAAAAAGGTGTTAATTGGCACGTTTGTGTTTGTATCTACAAAGATGAGGATGGTATATTGAAGGTGAGTTAAAACAATATTATTGCAGCAATCCTTTTGTAGCATATAGATTAAATTGACTACAACCATATTGTAATTGCACAGATAATCTAAATCACTCTTATGCCATTGAATCTTTGGCTTTATACCATAAAATGTATCCTTAGTGATGAAAGACAGAAGGAGATCTCCAACAAATCTTGGTTGCAGTACCAACAGCAAAACATTAAAACACCCCAATGCAAAAACACTGAGTAGAAAAAACAGAATGGAAAGAGACACAAAAGGGAAAAGAAACGCTAAATACAATATCAAACCACAAAACCTATATATAAACCAACAAGACCAGTACGCACTTTGAGCCAATTTAGGACAGCCATCTCCCATCTTAGTAGCAAAATAGTGTAGTTATCTAAATTACTTGCACCCAGTGGTCTCGAAGAATGTACAATTGTTGTTTTTGAAAGCTACCTCACTCTTAGATACCACACAAACAAGACAGCAAAATACAAGGACCCAAGTAACACAGATATGAATATGTAAATGGATATTATAAATAAGTAATGTGAAGGAAGAACCCTTTTTGGTTTTTGTTTCATAGTCATAGGTCGAGGAGACTGATCCTCATATGCTCTATAGAGAAGATTTTTCTCATCAACGTATATTTATATTTATGCCATTTGAGGGAATACTAAGCTTTGCAATGTTTTCTTTTTCATTGGTCATGTTGGCCTGAAATAATGTATTATTTTACTTTTCAGCAACGAACGTACGCCCACATCATGGATTCTGCAAAACAGGACTGGATTGCTGTCGCTACACTAATACAGCACATACTGTCTATAATCCAAACACAGATCCCTGGTATAAAACAGGTCTATCTACGTTCAGACAATGCTGGGTGTTACCATTGTGGTAAATTGTGGCTATCCATTCCAGAGATCAGCCAGAGAACAGGTAAGGTTTTTGATGGATGGTCAGGTTATTTTTTGTCGTAACTTTGAACATATGTAGTAGTATTTTTCAGCTGTTTTTCTGTCAAAGTTACCAATGGAGGCATTCTTGTTTCACAAATAATGTTTGTTTTATTAAAATATGATGCTGCATGAGAAAAATATGTGTTCAACGAAGAATGTACATGTATATCTAAACAAACAAGTACTCTTAATGTTGCTATACTTGATCTCAAATAAGTGGGTGTGTAGATTTTGGATTTTGCTGTAACCAAAAATTGTACATACATGTATGTAGAAGCACATGTATAAAAGTAAAAATTAGAATATTTCAAATGATAGTGTTCATTTCGCTTGATCTCTTACTCATTACAAAGTTTTAATATTGCATGTCTCTTTCACAGGTATACACATCGCACGATATGACTTCAGTGAAGCCCAAAATGGAAAATCTTACTGTGACTCAAAAATAGCTCACATGAGGTCACAGATCAGGAAAGTTGCTGCATCTGGTAGTGATGTTTTGAATGCTGCAGATATGAAGATGACAATAGATCAAAATGGAGGTATAACAGCTTGTCAATCTGCACATGTTGAAATTCTATCATCAAGCTCATCATCTGGGTCAAAGATTAGACAGATATCCAAAATATCCAATATTCAGTTTCATTCTGACGGCTCCATTACTGTTTGGAGAGCATATGAGATAGGTAGTGGTGTCACAATATCATTACAATCCCAAGATGGCCACTTTGAAAATCAGTTCGAGGTTTATCAGAATTTCGCATTACCAGATATCCCTGATGGCCATATAACATCACCAACATACAGATGTGAAATGGATGAAAATTTTTCTTTGAGCTGTCCTGAAAATGGCTGCATTTGTACATTTGATAGCTACGTACAAATGCAGAATCATTGTTTGATTGCAAACCATGAGTTTTCATCCAGTAGCAGTACATTTGATAGGATAAAACTACGTTGGAAAGACACCTGCTTCAACATGTCAACTGGGGTCCACAAGGTGAAATTTGAGAGTGGAATGAAAAGTGGAAGCAGTATGTCAGAAATGGGTTGGGCTCTAAAAAAAGATAAGAAGAATGCTAGGTTTTCTGAGAAAGTAAAGGGTTACCTCCTAGGTATATTTGAAGCAGGAGAGGTGAGTGGAAGAAAAACAAATCCTTCAACAGTTGTTCAAAATATGAGGGTAGCAAGAAATGATGATGGTTCAAAGATGTTCAAACCTCTTGAATACCTAGAACTCAGCCAAATTTGTTCCTACTTTTCTAGACTTGCTTGTCTAAAAAGAAGTGGCAAACTGCAAGGTGTTGTTGAAGACCACGATTTGGAGGCAATCATACATGCAATCAACACTGAAGAAGCCAAGGCACAGCTTGTGTAAATAGTACATACCATCTTTGAGAGTTGTAACACTTATTTTTTTTTCCTCATTGATTCAAGGTACATGTGTTGTGTATTGTAAGTTACATAGTGTGTAGTATACATTTAAGGTGTTTAGTATACATAAGTTATTGATATTTCATAATGAAGGTTGATTATTATGTCATATTTCTGGTCGTTACTAAGGGCCACATGGTTCCTTATGTATCAGTTACCATGGCAACCAGATGCAAGGGCAATCCTATGAATTCATTAATTGTTTCTTATCAATTTGGTGTATCGAGTATACATAAGTTATTGATATTTTATAATGAAGGTTGATTATTACGTCATATTTCTGGTCGTTACTAAGGACCACATGGTTCCTTATGTATCAGTTACCATGGCAACCAGATGCAAGGGCAATCCTATGAATTCATTAATTGTTTCTTATCAATTTGGTGTATTTAGTATACATAAGTTATTGATATTTTATAATGAAGGTTGATTATTACTTCATATTTCTGGTCGTTACTAAGGACCACATTGTTCCTTATGTATCAGTTACCATGGCAACCAGATGCAAGGGTAATCCTATGAATTCATTAATTGTTTCTTATCAATTTGGTGTATTTAGTATACATAAGTTATTGATATTATATAATGAAGGTTGATTATTATGTCATATTTCTGGTTGTTACTAAGGACCACATTGTTCCTTATGTATCAGTTACCATGGCAACCAGATGCAAGGGTAATCCTATGAATTCATTAATTGTTTCTTATCAATTTGGTGTATTTAGTATACATAAGTTATTGATATTATATAATGAAGGTTGATTATTATGTCATATTTCTGGTTGTTACTAAGGGCCACATGGTTCCTTATGTATCAGTTACCATGGCAACCAAATGCAAGGGCAATCCTATGAATTCATTAATTGTTTCTTATCAATTTGGTGTATTTAGTATACATAAGTTATTGATATTTTACAATGAAGGTTGATTATTATGTCATATTTCTGGTCGTTACTAAGGGCCACATGGTTCCTTATGTATCAGTTACCATGGCAACCAGATGGAAGGGCAACTATTTGAATTTCATTTAAAGTTTTTTATCAATGATGCATATCAATTACAATAATTTATTGATACTTTAAGAATAAGTCTGTCTTCAGGCTGTGTAAATGGCAAAAAGAAATGGCTTCATTAGCCACATTTTGTTTCCATAGCAACAGAAAATTAACAAAAATCCCACGTGTTTTGAACTAGAAATTGGTATGTCTGATAATGGTCCTTGAAGTTATGTATACTATTATTGTGTACTTGTCTGGCTTTTTGTAAAATCTGTCATCAAAAAAAGCAAAAATTGTTGATTTTGAGAAAAAGGTGAAAATGAGAAAACATAGCTTTTTAAATGTATGTCATAGAAAAATTGCATTTGTTAATTTTACTTTATTATGCTTAAAATGAAATGTCCTAGCTATATGTATTTCTTAATATTAGAATTGATATAAACTTTCTATTAGAACACAATAAAAAAAATTGAGCTAAATTTGCTTATTTTTGTGTATGTCTATGGAGCAGATGGTGCCGTTGCTAGGCAAATTTCAAACTCAACGTTTCCATAGCAACCATTGATCAAATTTCTTTATAGTTAATATCTGCATTAGAGGTGATAATGTAAACACCTATGCTTAATTTCAAGCAAATCTGAAACATTGAGTGTATCACCTTTTGCATGATTCTTACATGGACTGGCTGTTAAGTAACGTAGGTTATTCTCATCACGATTGATCTTAATCTGATCAAAGCTCATTATCTAATCAACCGAAGTCTGTTGTGAACTTGCAATCAAACAAATGACCTTGGGCCAAGGTCAAAATGAAAGGGCTTCATGAAAAGAATATTTGTGTAAAATTTAAATTCCCAAGCATTTGAAGGTCAAATAGTCTTTGTATTATAAGAAAAAGTTTGCTTTGACCTTGAGATTCAAAATTTGACCTTGGGTCAAGGTCAAGGTGAAAGAGCTTAGCTCAACGATAATATGAATGACGTTTGAACTCTAGAGGACACACAGTATATATTCTAAAAGCAATGTTGTGACCTTGAAAATCAAAATTTGACCTTGGGTAAGGTCAAGGTGAAAGAATGTGGCTTAACAATCATATGTATGAGGTTTCAACTCTGGAGGTCAAATAGTCTTTGTTCTGTGGGCAAAAGTATGTTGTGACCTTGAGAATCAACATTTGACCTTGGGTCAAGGTCAAGGTGAAAGAGCTTGGTTTAACAATAGTATGTATGAAGTTTGAACTCAGAAGGTCAAATAGTCTTTGTTAGATAGGCAAAAGTATGTTGTAACCTTGAGAATCAACATTTGACCTTGGGTCAAGGTCAAGGTGAAAGAGCTTGGCTTAACGATAATATGTATGAAGTTTGAACTCTGAAGGTCAAATAGTCTTTGTTCTATAGGCAAATGTATGTTGTGACCTTGAGAATCAAAATTTGACCTTTGTTGAAGGTCAAGGTGAAAGAGCTTGGCTTAATGATAATATGTATGAAGTTTGACCTCGGAATGTCAAATAGTCTTTGTTCTATAGGCAAAAATTTGTTGTGACCTTGAGAATCGAAATTTGACCTTGAAAGTAGGTCAACATTAAATGACTACCTATAAGTAACACACCATCCAAGTTTTAACTCAAAATCTCAAAAACTGTAGAAATTGGCGCTGTGCCAATTTAAAGTCCCATTTTCAACTCGGAATAGCGCGAAAACCGTTAATATTTTATCGAGCATGTAAGCGTATAAAAGTTTGCAAATTTCCTAAAGAACAATATAAAACAAATTTTGTTCAAATCATGCGGTTAGTTTAGGAGTTATAAGAGTTTAAAGATTTGACCTATGATGACCTCTAGCGGGGGCATATGTGAACTTTTCGACAACAAAAAAAATTTAAATCAAGTTCTTCATATGCTCTTTCATATGGTACTTTCCATTTTATCATACGAGGCGGTTCTTTTCTTGTAAAGGGTCCGGAAAGGTTGGGGGTAAGAATAATAATAATAATAAGAATAAAGAAAAGACAATACAATAACAGAAAGGATTCCGACGGAAGTCGGAATCCTTAATAAGAATAAAGAAAAGACAATACAATAACAGAAAGGATTCCGACGGAAGTCGGAATCCTTAATTAATTTGAGATTTTATTGATAACTGTCTTCATCTGAATTCAACACCCCCCCCCCCCCCCCCATAACCCGTAAACAATGATCGACTCTATGAACACACACACACACACACACACCCTCAGGGAGAGAGAGAGAGGGAGAGAGAAAGAGAGAGAGTATGTTTCACCGTGCTACACTTACCTCAAAGTCAGGTTATGTTTCGTCGATAAAATACTTGAAATAGCTTTGTAAGATATCCCCTTTGCTGCATAATCCCAAATCATCAAGTTCTCTATAAAAAAGTAGTTTATACAGAAATAGTCAAATGTTTATTTTTTTTTATGTGTATTCGTGGTAAAATCAAATCATTCAAATTACACATGCTTACCTTCCATGACATTATCCGTCTACATTCCCCTGCAATGAAATGTTAAAAGGCTTCATACATAATATGTAGCAGTAGTACTTAAAGTACATGTGATCGTACGTATTCATTTTATGTTCTTAATAACACGAAACGAAATATCAACGAGAAAACAGCAATCTACCTACCTCAACATGGCACACGGATCTCTGTGAAACTAATACTTCTAACTTTCCCATGTGTGTTGCTCATTAAACTGCACGCGATTTACATTACACGGAACTGACTGTTCACCTTCATTTTCCCGCCTTTTTACAATAATGACAACAATAATATGCCGGCAATTCTTGTTTCAAGATATGCCGGCAAATCAACCTTAACTCATGGTTACTTTATGCCGGCAATTCTTGTGTCAAGATATGCCGGCAAATCAACCTTAACTCATGGTTACTTTTTGCCGGCAAATCTTGTGTCAAGGGACAATATTACAAAAAGAAACCAATCAAACATAATGTCTGGTCATTGCTTTAATTTTTTTGTAATTTTTTTTTTCAATTTTCTCCATTTTCAATTTTGAATAAAATGCTATATCATATCATATTTTATTCACTTTTATCTCTTTTTAGGTTACTCTTACTTTAAACCTTCCAGATTTATTAAACTCATGATTATCATTTAACTCGTGCGCGGATCCAGCATTTTTGGTCAGAGGGCGTCCAAAACTGTAGGAAGTCTACCTATTATGTAGGTATATTTCGGTGCACGTCATGGGGGAGGGGGGCAATGTGTTCACTAAGGATTGATTTTTGAGGGCGGGTATTGTTAGCTTTCCTTTCACGTTTATTTTTATGAAGAATTGGCGAGCGAAGCGAGCCTGAAATATGTTTAGATATGAAATATTAATTTGCCTTGATTCGATCGAGATGATTATTTATAACATTGAATATTTTACTGCTGATATCGGCGAGCGGAGCAAGCCGCGAACATTTTTATTAATTTACATTTTGTGTATATTTCATGAGAATAAAAGGGTAAGTTCTTTTCCCAAATAATCTGACAACTTAAAATAACAAAACCTTGAAAAAATGAGGGAGGTTTCATCCTATGAAGTAAGGGACTGTTGAAAATACGTATATTTGTAAATTGCGAGAGAAGCGAACCGAAATTTTAGGCTCCAAAGCCTTTATACATCTTTAGACCCCTTTCAATTAGAGATGGACCAAAGCTGAACCCCACCTCCGAAAATCTCGGGAGGGGGTCCAGACCCCCAGTCCCCCCTCTGGATCCGCGCATGTATCTGACAATGATTGTTCAATTTAAAACCCCTCATTTTACGTTTTCAAAAATTGCAAGGGTTCTGTCAGATTTTCGTTTACAGCGATAAGTTCAGTTTGAATACCGGATTTTCAAAACAATATCATTGTACTTAGGATCAGACATGTAATTCGTACGGATTAATTATGAATTATTCATTCCTTGTAGATTTTGGGTTAAAATTATATTTTTCTGAAATTCGCATTTTTTCGAGAAATTAGTAGAAGAAAGACACTTGTCTCCGTTGACTTTTTTGCAACTGTTGTGGGTCATGTCTTATTTTAGTTTGACTTTATGTGTAGGTACACATGTACTTAGTCATGTTATATTATGATTTCATAATAATTCTTTCTAGATTTTACTATGTCATGTTTATTTCATTAGAGAATATTCCAGTATGTTCTTTGTTACATCATTATCATCACATGACTGTGATTTCTAGAATTTACTCTATTGTTAATCATTTTTAATGAGTCATTGTTCTATAAGCTTCTGGTTAATTCATTGTTAATAAGTATAAATACCTCTGAGGAACTGTGTTAAGGGGACATTCGTACACATTCGTAGACACGATTTATTCATCTATTCTGATATACTAGGATACTTTATTTGTTGAGACTTTAATCCATTTAACAACGTTTGGACACCGATCTTTCGAGAACGTTTGTGATTACCGGAAACCAAACATTCGATAGACTTTGTGGACCGTAACGGACACTTTGATCCGGACATTGTAATTCTAAGTTGTAATCATTTGAAATATATATATTGTACATAATTAAACTTGTAAATTTATATTCTGTCTTTGTCTGATTTTTGCTGGCGTTTTGGGGTATTCTGGCCCATAACAGTTACCAAGAGTTGTACAAATACTGACAACTTACTTAAAATTTGATGTTTATCTTAGTTATGACAATAGACTATGATAATAAAATAAAATTCCTATCACAATGGTAATCCGGCGAAAGCAAACTCCAAATAAATATCCTTAACTTTTTTTGCTCAGTATAAATATGGAAATAGATATCGTCGGCTGAGAACTTTAATGTTCTAAGTGCCATTTTTGAAAAAAATTGAGTATTATATATCGTTGGAATCTGTGCAACGAGATCTTTGTCATTATAAAAAAATATGTCTCAAGGAGTAAGAGCCTGTTCCATAATGTTCTATCTCCAAAAGTATAAAAGTCAAAAGAACCAAAATGTTGTATCTTCATTGACCAATGAGCTTACTACAAATGATCACATAGATATATGAAATGGGGTGTGTTTACTTGCTTTTTTCTAATATTCTAAAACTCACTCTTACAAAACTGAAATTGTAAAGTCAATCTACAGATACTAAAGAACAAATTGTGATAATTCAAATCCTTTGAATTTAAGTTATCTGTGATAAAACAAGCTTCCAAAAATGAAATGGAGATAGAACATTTTGATTCTAACTTTGTGACTCTCTGAGAACAAAGGAGGGGATCTCCAAAAAGACCAGGTTGCAGCATCCACAGCAAAACACTCAATGCAAAAACACAAAGCAGACTAGCACAGAAATAGACGCATAAGGGACAAGGAACGTCAACGCACAACACAGAAACATCAAACACAAAGGACTACACATAAACCAACGAGACCAATGGGCAACCGGTGCCGACTTAGGAAGGCCATCTGCCACGGAAATAACAGAATGTGTGGTTATCCTGGATTACGTACGCACAGCCCTCCCACTTTTCCGATTACCCAGAGGTCTCGAAGAACGTACAGTTGTGGTGTAAAACAACCTCCTCACTGTCAGATGACCACACACAAACAAGACCGCAAAACGCAGGGACCCAAGCAACACAGATGAATATGTAAATGGATATAAAAAGAGGGCGTACGTAATAAAATCCGTGCTCTGCCGCCGCGAGCTCATGTATGTTATCACCCGAGGAGTCACACTCTGGCTCTATATTAAAGGGTTACTTTGTTTCCTTTATAGGTGCCAACATGAAATGCCCTTCTTACATCTGCCGGACTTCATACTTGTTCATATTTTCAAATACTCGGACCTACATTACCTACTTCAAGTGATAAATAGAACCTTAGGGAGTGTCACTGCTGGTGGAACAGAGTCCCCGAGGGCACATGTAGCCAAGTTCGATCAACTTCGGTTGATCGTCTTCTCTTCAACGTCTAAAACGTGGGTCCTGTAGCATCATGTTCCACCCATTGCTAAAGGAAGAAGACTTGACTTGATTCGCATTCTTGATCACTCTAGCTCATTTAGAAGATTTCTTATTCCCTTCTCGACAGCATCATACAGTGCCCCTGTCTTGGATCTGATGCTTGTTTCCTCTGTCTCGATTCAATCGTCTGTACTGGCTTGACCTTTCCGAGTGTCCAATTTCAACGCTTTGTTTCACATAATCTATCCAGTTGCACTAACCTGATTGATCAAGTTTTCAACGTCATCAATTCTTTCCGGAAATTGGAACACATTTATCTCTCATTTAGAAACATTTCGTCTGAAAACCTCGTGTCATTTGTGACTAAACACGATCTGCTGTCTTCAGACGTGTGCGGAATTGAGTTGAGCATATCGCAATGCCGAGATATTCTGGTTAATTGCAAATACCTATAAAACTTCTCATTATCATTGACAAAGAGTGAAGACATTTCATTATTTCATCGTGAAATTGAAAACAAATTTGATGACGGTAAATTCAGTATTTCCCAATGATGAATCATCAACGTATGGATGTAAATAAGACGTTGCTCTTACTTGATAGATTGATTTATGACAATAACAATGCACAAGAGGAAGATGTATGGGCGGCGGAAAGGGTAAAAAATACGTAAAATCCAAATAGTTCGATAAAGTGTCCAATTAATCCAAAATGTTACTATCAACATGTAATTTTGTTCAATTGAACAGACTAACAATCAAAACAAACATGTTAAATTTAATTCAGCATACTAAGATACAAAATGATGGGCTAAAAATAAATCTAACAGACATCGATGTAGAAACGACATCTAAAAATAAAGTCAACAGACACCAATGTAACAACGAACAATCAAAACCGGAATGGACGACAGGTGGCGCACTGGAGAAGATCTTGATAATGACGTCATCGGTTTCTGTGTAGACGGAATCGAGGCTTTAGCGGGAAAAATGTCCAGCAGCAGCAGCAACAACAACAAGTTATTGGATGCAGCAAAACTGCTGCAGGAGGCGGCGTCCTTGTTAGAGGGATCGACACCGCCTACCGCTAATGCTCCATCTGCACAAAGCAGTTCAAGTACTGCCACTGCGTCGAATGCATCTGCATCAGTGTTGCAGGAACATCGACAAATATTCAGGAGGCTCCCGCTTGGTCGAAGTGAATCGTCCTCAAACACAAGATTCGTAAGTGAAGCTACAGTACATTAGATCAATCGTACAGTACAACTGTTAAATTTAATAATTATAGGCCCGATAGACTGGACAAAGGTGCATAAAAATTTTCACGCTTAAAGCAATAGGTGTGTTCCTTTGTCTTTTACAAACATTTATCACTGACAGATTCAAATTACTCAACAGTATGAAAAATACAACAGAATTCCTATTTTGTGTGTAGTAATTTGTAAAATATGTTGAATCAGCCATTTTAATTTTTGGCCGGATTGCAAAGAAAAATCCAGATCTGTCTCTGTCAACAATTTGGTTTAGCTCTTGCGTTAACAAATGTAGGTCCATTATGGAAAGACCACTGGCAATAACTTTCAAACTTCACATGTAGATAGACCTTGATGAGTTCTATCGATTGCATCCTTTGTTTGTGACCTCGGCGGTTCCCGGTTTCAATGTCAAATGTGTATTTTAGTTTACTTCAATTTCAGAAAGACATATTTTCAAACCTCGTGTGCAGATTCACCTTGATTAGCACTACTCAAGACAACCTTCATTTGTGACCTTGACCTTCAGGCTTCACTTTTTGCAGTTGCAAGGTCGAATGTAAGTTCTCGTTTAGTACAATTACAGAAATACCATAGGAGTTAGATCTTTGAAACCTCACACATAGATGGACCTTGATGACCTTTCAACCTTTGTTTGTGACCTTAACCTTGAGTGTTTCAAGGTTGAATGTATTTTAAGTGAGGTTTCATAAGCCCCCCCCCCCCCCCCCCAAAAAAAAATATGCGAGTTTACTGTCGCCCGACCGACCCTTATTTTTGGCCCCGAACCTAATGGTTTTAATGGCACTTTCAATAGAGAATTATTTCAAATGTCACATTTTCATTTTCAAACGTTGTTTTGAACATTAAAGGGATCATTATTTTGATAAAAAGGTAGTAATTGTCACTCATGGGTGGTAAAATGTGCTCTAGAGTCTATTCTACATGAATTCTTAAATAAAGATTAAAAAAGAACTAAATATAAAAATGCCTACTGACCAACCCTAAATTTTTTCAGCATGTGACAGTAAACTCACATAATTTTTTTTTAGTCTTACAGAAATACCTTTGGAGTTTTAAAGCCCACACATAGATGGACCTTCATCAGCACTTATATCTTGATGACCTTGACCTTTGTACTAATAATAGACTTTGTTGGATTTTGCTCCTGCCAGCAGCACAGTGTTTCACAAACACATTTTTTCAATCAATGTTCAGCAGCCGCTTCGCAATCCAGCCATTTAGCGGTTTCTTGTTGAATCCACATTGTAAAAAGAATGAGAAATCTATGTTCTTGTGCAGAGCTTCAGATAATTTTGAGTCCAATGCGTATTTACCCCCCGGCTAATTTTTGACACAATGCTGATTTTCAAAATTTTATCGCAATGCTGAAAATGGAAGGTATGACTGTTTTGAAGCGACGGGTCTGCATTTTGGTGTCGTTTTAAATAAAACTGTGATAGTGATTTGCTATTGCTTGTGGTGTTTCAATAAAGCTAACACTTGGTTGTGTAATGACACTTATCATAACGCAGAGTAAACCATCGGCATCGGCAGTATGTTGATAAACGGACAGCCAGATGACATGTCAATCCAAAGTTTTACTTTAGTTTTAATTTTGAAAAAAAAACCGATACGCACTGCTTTCATGGACACCTAATGCGTACCATAGTCTAATTAATTCGAGAGTTCTCAGATTTGCGAGTTGAAAATATAGACACTTGAAAAAAGTTGCGAGTTCGAAATTTAAGCTAATACCAAATCCGATCTTGGTCTCAAAGACGTTTCAGTAAATGGCAGTGGAAAACAGAATCGAGCGCCTTGGAACACAGACTCGCTGTCAGGACTTTTAAAGCATCTTGAAAATCATTCACTAACTGTACCAAGTGTATATTCCTTGTCAAATGCAGCATGTGAGAGGGCATTTTCGTAATGAAAATAGTAAACTGTGACTGGAGATGTGCTCTATACACAGATACCCTTGATGACCTGATCAGATTGTTGATAGCAGGCCAAAAACTTACAAGACTTCAACCTCAGAAGCCCTGTCCACAAATGGTGGATCAGTGGTGCCATGAATTGTGCAGTAACTCTGGCAACTTTAAATGGCAGTCGTCACTCAAGGTGTTAATTTTAAATACGAATAGCAATTAGACTTTTCAGAAACATAGGACTGTCACTTCTAATACCATTCTAAATAAAACTCATTACAGTACATGAATATCTCTTCCAAACACTTTATTTACTATATATTTAATTTATTTAATTACCAGTTTGTAGCCAACAGCTTTTCGCTCATCGTCGGAACCCACGGTCGGTCACGCTAAACTCACCTCTCCGTGGGTCATAACGGCAAAAAAATCCCTGGGAGGCGTGTCTCGTATACGCGATTTCATTGGTCGCATTAAAATTCCTTAATGCGATCGATAGCCAATCACAGTTGCCGTTGCAAACAGCATTCAGCTGACACAAATATGCAGTACGAAGCGAAAGTAGCCGAAGTTTTCTCTATCGAGTTACAAGATTTTCAAAGAGATTGTCTGTGTGCCCTTTTAAAAAGGAAGGGATGTTTTTCTTTCAATAAGGACTGGTGGAGGAAAAAGCATATGCTATCAAGCATTCATTACTGCGTATAATAGTAGTAGTACTTGCAGTTCAACGGCGAAAAAGCCATGTGCGCTCATCGTATCTCCTCTAATTTCAATCATGAAGGAGCAGTGCCAATTTCTGTCGGGACTAGGAATACCTTCAGCATACATAGGTTCGTACAAGATTACTTGAATTATGAAAATATTCCTATGTGTCTACAAATAAAGGAATTTTGAATGTTGCATGGACCCCTACTTTTCAATGGCGGATTTTAAATAGGGGGGATGATCTGCCACCTGGCACTGACCCGAAATTTTCCTCAAAACCCTATATTTTTGCCAGTTTACAGTAAAAGTTGGCAAAATTCACTCATTGATCCTCTGACAAAGGAGGCGCTTGATCTGTCGCTGCTTTTGTAGACCTGCAAGATTTGAAATTCATACAAAGAAAGCGAATGTTTGTTTACATCGGTAAATTTACTGGGCAAGAAAAAGGATACTGTTTGGTACAAAGTCCTAAGGCTGTCCAAAGGGACTGTGTTGAGTAAAAAAAAGATACCAAGAAAAATTAAGCCTATTCTGTCAAAATCCATAAATAGAGAATTGTAGTAACTGGAACATGTAGAATTTTGCACTTCAGTTAACTTGAATGCTGATTTTACATATATCTGTATATTATACTTCAAAGGTAGTGATGAAGAAGACATTTTGAACGGTGGAATTCAGTATGTGTTCACATCTCCTGAAAGCTTATTACGAGGAGAGTGGAGGGATTGGGCCACAAATAACTCATCCATAAAATTGATTGCAATAGATGAAGCCCACACTGTATTGCACTGGTTAGTAATAAGTTATGTCGATTGCAATGCAAAGGCATTTTATATAGACATCTCTTTTTTTTGCCATTCTTTATACTTTTAGATATACTTGAAATGTATATGAACACTCTATGTATAAATTCTGATATTTTATTTAAGGGGAGAATCATTGTCTGGCGGGGAAGCCTTCAGAAAGTGGTATGGTAGGCTTGGAGAGCTTCGCAGCCTTGTGCAGTGTCCAGTGATATTATTGACAGCAACTGCAAATATGACTGCAAGAACGGAATTGCAAAGGAAATTTTGCATGGTAGACTGCTTGGAAATAATCCAAAACCCTGACAAACACAACATAAAACTTTTTCTACAATGTGTGAAATGTAGCATGCCTCTTGATGATATCTTCTACTTTTTAATTGTACTCTTGAGAGAGAAAAAAGAACTCTCCGATAGGTTTTTGATATTTTGCCCAACAATACGAACCTGTAGCAAGTTATTCACAATGTTTAGAATATTTCAAAAACAACATGAAATTGATTGATTATATTGAAATGTACCATTCTAAAACACCCGATGATGTCAAGGAATATGTGCGAGATGATATGAGCAAGGTGAATGGAAAGATCAGAGTACTCATTGCAACCAGCGCTGCAGGTATGGGCGTCAATTTTAAAGGTGTGGCCAATACTATAAATTTTGGATGCCCAAGGGATATGGATTCATTTGTGCAGCAATATGGCAGAGCTGGTAGAGATGGAGGGAATGCTATGTCCATTTTAATATTCACTAAACGGGATATTCGTTCTGTTGATGATGACATGAAATTATATGTTCAAAATGAGTCTCATTGTCGTCGGGAGACTATTTGATCTGCATACAAGTGCAAACCTTTGACAGATAGAAATGTACACATGTGTTGCGATATTTGTGCAAAGAAATGTCAAGTTAAAGACTGTGAAGAATGTTGTGTTTCCCAGCACCCATTTTATAATACTAAGTTACCAGCTTATGATTCAACTAGTTCAGATGATGATGATGATGATGTTTACAGTGATGCAGAGTGGGATTAATTGCTAAATTACAGCTTTATTCACAAATAATTTGAATCTTGTAATGCCACATTCAATTTTGTACTTTGTATTTCTTTGTTATACATATCTTAATTTTTTGGAGCATTTAAAATGAAGTGTGGTTACCATGCCATTTCTGACCGATAAAAATATTTGCTTCTTTATATTTGTATTTTTCATCTAATTGCCAACAAAATATTACAAACTTCAGGGTGATAAGTGTGAAAGGATAGAGTCAGTATGCTTTTAAGCATTAGATAGTTTTCCTGGCGTTACAGAGCTTTGTCTGCCATTTTGTAGGTCAAACCAGCAATTTCTCCTCATAACTTTACCAATAAAATTGACTGCAGATCAAACTGCTACTCGCTAAATGCTCAATTTCAGAATAATCATGTAATTTTCTAAATATTTTCACAAGTATACACAAATATATAAAAGTTCTATAGATATGCAAACTAGTCAAGTACATCTGCATGTTTGACCTACAATATGGCCGCTGACAGATGGTAACTCTTGAAAATGCTAAATGGGATGTGCCTTGTTAGCCTTATTAGCATGAAAGGTCAAATCATGGAAAAGCAAGTATTTGGGTCACAAAGTGAAACTTGGATGTGCCTTGCTAGCCTTATTAGCATGGAAGGTCAAATCATGGAGAAACATCTTAAATAAGATGAGTTATCACATGTAAAAATGTAACAAATAATGATGCTCAGTTATACCAATATCTCAAGTTTCCATCTGAGGATTCGAAGCTTATCATTAAAAGTGCACCGATGACCAATGTGAACTACGCCATGCACAGGGGAGCAATCTCATCACACAAAATATGTACCATATGCATGCTGATCAAATCAATCGTTCAATACAAATGTTAGATATGTTTGCATACAGGAGACATCAAATATCAAATGGGTTCGAATCATTATTGATATCAAGCTTTCTTAAGCTACCACATATCTTGGATCATCTGCATGTCTTTGTAGTATGGCTTTACCAGTGGACATCATGATTACAACACCTGTGTTCGTCAAAATCAATTAACATAAAGTATTTCATTTTTTTACTTTATTGTTTTTATTTTTATACATATATTCATATATTATCTGTTAACAAGTATGAATTTAAAGACGTTTACCATGTATACATAAATTGCAAGAAGTAAATTGATCCATACAAAAACAACAAAATCTGATACACACAATTTCCTTCAATCATACGTATAATTGTATAGGTAACATAAGTACATTTCAATTTTTGTAAATAGGCATGCAATCATTACAAACATCAAGAGCCAGATATCACATATACAAGTCAGCTATTTCTTTCTGTTCATTTATCCAATCATGGAGCTTCTGTATGTCAATTTTACTGAGTGGATCTTTATATTTACTGAAGCTTTCCCATGACAATTCTGAAACTGGCCCCTTTCTTCTTAAAGAATCAACCATTGTTAATATTTCCTTTGATTTGTCAACTTCCTTCCTATTTCTTGATGATTTTGCAACATTGCTTGTGAACATAACCTGTTCTTTAATTTTGTCAATAACCTGTGTGGTCATGCAGATATTCCGTGCTGATTCAAAAGACTTGTTTGCGCCCTGTGTGTTAAGCTCCCTTTTTATATTAAATACTTGAAGTTCCACACAGTTATCGTTTGGAATATTGCTTTTTATTCCCCCCTTTAAGTTAACAGTCATATTCTACATGTACTCGAATGCCTGATCTGGTGGAAGAATTGCATTAATATACGTTATCATTCTCCACAACCAAATTTTGTATTTAGTATGGTGCAATGCACCAGCATACACCCACTCAAACTTTGCATTCCTCACAATACGTCCACCATCCCCCATACTATATGCATCACACGTATCTCTATATATCAATGCCATTTTCATAAATGTTTGAAGAGGTGTTTCTGGAATAGTGGAGGAGGCAACATGGAACGTCAATTTATGTTTAACCCTCAAATGTTGCTTTAACCACGATTTTCGCACATAGGCTTTCCCACATACTGCACATAGAAAGGATGGTCCATGTTTCATTGCATCAATCTGTACATCTTCACTTAAGCTACTCAACTGCAACCTGAAACAGATTATAGTAAAAAATACAAGAAGAAGCAAAATGTGACATCAAACAGTTCTTTTTCAAAAACTTATACATTTTTGATACCAAAAACACTGAATGTAACACATGCCAAATATACATTCTTGTATGCATAAATTCTAAAATCATACAATATTTTCACAGGTTTGCAATTTTTATTTCACATAAAATCAATGAAACACATTCCATTTCAAGAGTTGTGCATACACTGTTAGAATGAACACCCCCTCCTCCCTATCTAGAGCCAATTATTGTTACACCTGTATTTTTTCTGTTTATGCTGCATTGCAAGACACAAAATTTGTTGTTTGTTGTCAGTGGCAGTCCCTTCACCAAAGACGATTGTTAGCTACCTGGTTACTGCCTGACTGCTACCTTGACCCCCTCTCGATCTCCCAAATTTATAAAATCAGCCGGGCCCGGTCAACTTATTGCAACACTCTGGATTAAAAGTAGGCATATTTGGTCTTCAAACATTGAAATGTTTATGAACTTACCAATCAACTTTTCTCTTTCCTCTTTCATCTTGTTTAATTTTTCGTCTACACCATCGTTCAATTTGCATAAACGGTTCAGTTTGTTTGTACAGAGGCTACAGGCAAACGATTCCTCTCTCGGATGGAAATCTAAGCATTTGAAAGCATAATCGTAGTTCTCCAAGGACAATTTAGACGAAAGAGCTCGATAATTCCTATCTTTTATATGGGACATGAGGGTTAATTACCAGAAACGTGCATGTCTGGTCCACGTTGCCAATTTATTTGTTCTAAAATGATGCTATTCAATTTGAAGACGTTTACATGCACATAGTGCATGTCTTCATAGGCGCCGCCATTTTTCTTCCTCTCCTCAATTCCTTGTTCACTATCGACCATTTCTATTGGCTGTTTAAAGGTCATGAAAGTTCACGCATAATAATGAGATCAGCGATTTTTTTGCCGTTATGACCCACGGAGAGGTGAGTTTAGCGTGACAGACCGTGGGTTCCGACGATGCTTTTCGCTCGTTCTAGGCGAATCATTGTTCTTTCCACGTAAATCCTTTTAAGATTACATGGTTGAGTGAATCAGTTTCTGAAATAATTGCGAGATGGACACAGCAATTTGCGAGTTCAATTTAAATTAAAACCACTCGTAAAAGTTTATGAGTTTCGAGCCCTGGCTCTCTAATGCATATAGAGAGCTCTCTAATTCAATTAAAGAGCTCTCTATTACAACATACTGTGAATGGCTTAATGTTCGTGGGGTACCAATTTTCGTGGTTTTCATGGACGGTTTTAACCACGAATTTAAATACCCTCGAAATAGTAGTTTTCTGTATGCTTATTAAAGGAAAGTCATATATCCACGAATTTTGAGCCCCACGAATATATCATTTTTGCCCAATCCACGAAAATTGGTACCCACGAAAATAAAGCAGTACCCAATTCGAGAGCTCACAATTTTAATTATTGAGCTCTGAAATTAAATTAGAGAGCTCGATCTCTATTTCAATTAGAGAGCTCGATCTCTATTTCAATTAGAGAGCTCGATCTCTATTTCAATTAGAGAGCTCGATCTCTATTTCAATTAGAAAGCTCTCAAATTGAATTAGAGAGCTCAATTCAATTTGTGAGCTCTTTAATTCAAATAGAGAGCTCACTATTTTTATCGATACCCAACATAGTAAAAGACTGCTCCAGCTATGTTTGTCGAATTACAGAGCTCACTAATTGAATTAGAGAGCTCTATAAAGTATAATTGAATTAATACAATAAGTGAGCTCAATAATTAAAAAAGTGTGCTCTCTAATAATACATATATGGAGAGCTCTTTAACTGAATAAGAGAGCTCTTTAAATAGATTTAGTGAGCTCTCAAATTGAATTAGAGAGCTCTTTAATTGAAGTAGAGAGCTCTATAATTCAATAGAGCTCTCTCTAAATATTTATTTTATGTTCATTTGGCGTTCCATACTTATCTTCCTTGGTGGAGGTATGCAAACATGATGTAAAATCATTTATTTGTATATAACTATATTGTTTCAGGCAAATAGTTTAGCTCAGTTGCAGAGACCAGGAGGTACCGGTATGTATCATTTTCAGAAACTTATCTACATGTTATGATGTAAAGCCCCCTCCCCTTTAAAAGGACAGAACATATGCATTGCATTGAGTGCATTGTAAATAGGAAAATATTGTGATTTTCAATTTGATATCAAATATCGGGAAATATTGATAGAAATGATTGTAGTTTGACATATTATTGATACGAGTTGACTTCCCAATCATATAAAGCTGTTGTGATCACTCGCTGTCTGTTGTCTGTCGGTCGTCTGGAAAATTTTCACAGTAAAAAATTCAACTTATAAGTTAATATAAGTTCTTCAGCTCCGAAAGTGCTGCAGATATTTCAATGAAACTTATTACTGAGGGCAAGTATGTACCGATGCCCTCAGTCTGTCAAATTTGTTCATGATTATGGCAAGGGCTGGGCCAAATAGGTCACAGGCTGGTACCGGTACCTTTTAAAAATCTCCTTCCAAGAACCACTACATTGTGACCTTGACTGTCACCTTTAATAGCATTTTTCGGACTTTGTTGCCGCCGGGGGCATAGTGTTTCACAAACACTTCGCCATTCCTTTTGAACTGTAAGAGATAGAGACTTCATATTTGGCATGCACACTTAACTAATGATGCCTTTTTAAATGAGACCAAGGTCATTGACCTTGTGACCTTGACTGTCACCTTTACACTAAAAATAGCATTTTTCGGACTTTGTTGCCGCCGGGGCATAGTGTTTCACAAACACATCTTGTTAAATTATAAAACCATGATTATTATTTTTTATAGGAAGTATTAAAAAGAGAAAAGTGAAGAAAAATGTTACGGTGCTAGCAACAATCAATTGTCTCCGGGTGCCATCCCACCAGGAACGAGCCGTTCTGAATACCAATGGGCTGGGAGAAAAAGCAGTTTTCTTTCCAGCCCATGGCACAGCCAGTGATTTGAAAGCAGCATTGCTAAGGTATGCTTAGTACAATCGGAATACAATTGAAAACAAGTTGGGTAGCACTGTTTAAGTAACATGAGACAAAGGCGATAGTGAGCTGTTGCTATCATAGTATGGCCAAAAAAATTGTCATCTTCACTTCAGTCCTTCCATTTCAACAAAATTTTATATTAATATGGAAGGAAGGGCATTTTGCTACATCAGTACATGTGTATGCAGTTGGTCAAACTTGGACCAGTCACCAACTAGGTATGTACATAGTCCTTGACAAGGGGATGTTCACTATTTAAACCAGCCTCTCAGGTCAAAGGACAAATGTAAAGATCAAAGCTATTCTGATATATTGGGAAGGGGAGAAACTTATTTTAATATACTGTGAAATCATTTATTTTCGTTGGGTCCAATTTTTGTGGATATGTGAGATTTAAGGAATCATTGTAATATTTTTTTGGTTGATCGAGGTATCAACACCAAAAATTGAGGGAAAACTGCATCGTGCGCGTAGCGCAAGATGCAAAAGTTTTCCCTCAATTTTTGGTGTTGATACCTCGATCAACCAAAAAAATATTACATTGATTACTTATCATTTCATTACGTCGCTTTTGAACGTTTATTTGCAGCTTTGAAATCGTGTTGCTAACGACGTTGCTTATGACGTTGCTAAGCGCGTACTTCCGTTTTGTGTTGATACAGGTATCAACAAAATTTCTCGGCCAATCAGAATCGTCGTTTCTTAATAATAACAATGGAAATTAAATGATTCAGTAATTTCGTGGGGACGTAATTTCATGGATGCCAAAGAAAGATAACTTGTGAAGGGCTTGGGAAGTTCCAACATCGACGTGGATCTATAAACGTCCACATTAAAGCCCTTTCATGCTAATTGGCTTGTTGACACCAGAGCAAAGATGTATAAATTACATGCGACCTAATTGGGAGCAGATTTGGCCATGTTGGCTTCTGATAACAAGTGTGTTTGTAGACCAAGCAATTAATAGCAATAAACATGTATACATGTCCACTTTACTGAAAGGTGTTTAAATGTGAATCGCCAGTAAAATATGCATGTTTACATGTGTCTTCATTAAATCTTGTTCCAATTTCTTGCTTCTTGTATTGTTATTCGCTGGGGATGTAAATTCGTTGATGAAGGACTCCATGAAAATTGAACCCCCACGAAATATAATGATTTCACAGTATTGGGAATTGCCATTCTAAGTGTTTTACAAGCATAACTTGTTGGAATTTTAGTTTTATTCTAGTGACAACCATATAATAAACGATAACTGCCCCATCAGTGCTATCAGCATTAATTGGTACTCCTGTATTAGTGATTTCCTGATATTAAGACCATGCATGTCGACCTCTTGTTTAGGAATACTGACATTTGCTGTTATAGGTACTTAACATGCTTGAGAAAGAAATTTTCATATTTTTTTCTATGCAACTGACAATTTTGAAAATTCATTATTGATCTTTCCAGTACGTTGTTCTTGTTTTCAGTGAATTCCAAAAACTTGAACTAGGTGGGGGATTTGAAGTATTGAGAACTGCGGAAAACTCACGAACCGCGTTAACAGTTGTAAGTGTTGGACCGTGCAGCATAGACAATTTTATGCAGATCTCTACAGACAGGATTTTCCTGAGACCAATACAAAATAACATAGAGATCGACAACACAAGAAGTACTTTGGTGTCAGATGAAATGGAGGAATGTCTGACATGCGGTAACTTAACAGAAAACAAAAGTAGAAAAAAGAAAAAAAAACCGCCGAAACACTCTGCTGTTCATATTTCACACATTTCCTTGAAATAAATATAAAAATCATATACTGGAATAAACAAAATAAGAAAATCAGCCTTACACGGAGTGTCTGGTCCTTATAAATATTTATTTGCGTGGCTGATGGGTGCTGAAACTTACACATTGACACTGAAATATACAAAAGGAACAGATTTGAAAATTCTGGAATTTTAGACATCAAAACATACATTATCTGCACAGGTCGAGTGCCCACAATAAAGCAGTGTTTACGGGATTTATCAAAGGAGAGTGCATTAGACATGCTCGGAACACAAGTGATAAAGATGTATTACGCAAACAGCTACTAGAGTTCAACTTTCAATTAACAAAGAGAGGCTACTCGAAACATGAAATCAAACCAATTATAGAAGAAACACTTTTATTAGATAGACAAAACTTACTTCAATCAAACAGAAATAAATCGAATACAAAATCATTACCGAATGTCTTGATGACAAATGAGTTAGAGAAGATACTGACGATAATTTCAACAGCACTCACAAAAGAGCACTATGTTGAGCATCGACGGACCCCTAGCAAGCTAGAGGTTGGATCAGGTGCCCGGGATGAGTAAGCATCCCCTGTTGGCTAGCCGCACCCGCCGTCGATGTTCATACACGTAAATGAAAGCAATATATATAGAATACATGCACTGTCTGTGGTTTCGCCTATATAGAAAGTGCTATGGCGACCATGTCGGGGAAAATATTCAAAACACTTACTGTCAAACCCCTCGCGGGGAACTTTTTTACGAGCTCCACACGGCAAAGGGCATAAGTGTGACACAAATGAGTTAAAGAAGATCCTGACGATAATCTCAACAGCACTCACAACAGAGCACCAAATTGAGCATCGACGGACCCCCAGCAAGCCAGAGATGGGACCAGGTGCCCGGGAGGAGTAAGCATCCCCTGTTGGCTAGCCGCACCCGCCGTCGATGTTAATGTACGATAAAGAACACAGTATATAAAATGCATGTGCTATGGCGACCATGTTAGGGAATCCACGAATTAAATGTCTTGAAAATAGAATAATGAAACACTGGAAATCATTACAAAATGATGATTATTGCAAAATGGTATTTAAATCTGACCCAATCATTGGATTTTCAAAACACAAAAATATTGGAGACATGATTACAAATTCAACTCTTACATAAGGTGGACCCCTGATGAGGCGGGCCTTAACAGAAAACAAAAGTAAAAAAATTAAAACAAAAAACAAAAAAACGCCGAAACACTCTGCTGATCATATTTCACACACTTCATTGAAATAAATATAAAAATCATATACTGGAATAAACAAAAAAAGAAAGTCAGCCTAACACGGAGTGTCGGGTTCTTATAAATATTTATTTGCGTGGCTGATGGGTGCTGGAACTTACACATTGACGAAAATGAATCAAGATATGATGAAGTTTGAAAACAATGCATTGATTACATAAAAAACTTAATGGATGAGCGCCACGAGCTAGCAGAAATTAAAGCGAGCATGAAATATGGTCTGCAGACATCCAAATATCCTCTTTGGATGAGACTTGTCCTATCATGCAAACCAAAGTTGTCATCCTTAGAAGATAACGAAAACTTTCAGGAGATGTGGCAAAAAACATCAAAGACAGCTCTCCAAAACGTGATGAATGATGCAATTGAACATGTGGAAAATGAGATCAAAGAGAAAGAAAAGACTATGCAATTGCTAAGAAAGGATGCATTTTTGAATTTGGGCACAAACACAAAAACATCAGGAGAAAAAAAGAGAGAAATCGAAAGTGAAATTCGGAAACTTAATGCAGAATATGCAACCAAGATCAATAACCATAAGAACAAAATAAGAACCACAATACCAGAAAGAGGAAGAGGAAGACGTCCCTCGAGATTTCATAGAGGGGGCAGAGGAAGAAGATTCCATCCCTACCATTAAAAAGGCAAAAACATACAGAATAAAGTGAAGAAATTAATCAGAGAGCAAATTGCATTATGACTACATTGTATTTCTTCAGTGGACTTAATTGTTTAATTTCAATCAATGTCTTTAGTTACCAATAATTTATTCACAATGAATCGGCATGAAAATTAAAATAATCGCATCACTGGTAAGAAATGTCCATTACTTATCATTTCTGAATATTCACAGCCAATGAAATGTAAGGGGTGTGGTTAAATGTTTTCTATCAGAAACAGTACTCGAAAGCGCTCTTCTCTCATTTATCTCAAAATGGCTAGACGCTTTAACAAACTTGCTAACATTCGCAAAGCCAAACAAAGAGCAGGAAACCACTCCTCTCATAAAAAGCGAAAACAGCAAGCCAAAATGAAAAATGCATCTGTACATGTCAAAAATTTATCATTTAGATCACTCAAAGATGCAGAGATACTTGCGCTATCAAAAGGCTTGAATTTCATCCCAAATCCAACAAATAAAAATGTAAAAGCGCTTCTTCAAAATGACTTCAAAGAATTTTCACGGAAATTAAGATGCAAATACCATTTCTGTAGAAACAATGATCTACCACTTCATCCGTTCTGTGAAAACACAGGTTATACTCCAGAAAAGACTTGTCAAACACTTGAAACATATAAAGATAAAACACAAATCGAATTATCATCTATTGAACTTTATAGAGGTGCAAACAATATTTCAACTCAAGAGCGTAAGGCATTACATGACCTTAAAAATGACCAATCCATCATTATAAAAAAGGCTGACAAAAGTAACACTGTTGTAATAATGGACAAAAAAGAATACATAAAGGAAGGTATACGCCAATTGAATACACATCATTATGAGTGTGTAGAAAAGCCAAACATTGCAGAAATCAATTCAAGTATCCAAGAAAGAGTCCGAGCAATGAAAGAAAAAGGTTCATTAGACAAACAAACATTCCACTACCTAACAAATGTAAATATCTCCTTCCTAAGGTTCATAAATTATATACCAATCAAAACAATGCAGAACGTAAAATGCCACCTGGTCGACCGATCGTTTCACAAATAGGCACAGCAACAGAAAAAATCGGTCATTATATAGATCACTTTCTCGTTCCTAAAGTAAGAAACCAGGACACGTACATCAAAGATACTACAGACTTTATAAACAAAGTAGAATCTCTCAAATTACCGAGTAGCTGCTTACTGATAAGTTACGATATAACATCTATGTACACAAACATGACATTCCCTGAAGTCATAGATGCAGTAAAAAGAGCACTTGAGGACACACATATTCATAAAATGATCAAAATTCCGATTCCAGATCCAACTGATTTATTGTTCCTCTTAAAAAGCTTACTAGAAAACAATGTGTTTGAATTCAATGACAATTACCACAGACAAATAATAGGGGCTGCGATGGGAGCTGTCCCCTCCCCTGAAATTTGTGACATAAGAATGCATGAAATAACAAAACAAATACTTTGCCTATACGAACACAAACAGAATATTTTATTTCATGGCCGTTTCCGGGATGACGGCTTCATTATATTTAATGTCAATAGAAATGAGGCAGAAAGATTTTTCACAATAGCGAATAGCATTCGTAACCTGTTAAAATTTACTTATGAAATATCAGAATCATCAATGGTCTTTCTTGACACTGAAATATACAAAGGGAACAGATTTGAAAATTCTGGAATTTTAGACATCAAAACATACATTAAGCCGACGAACACATTTCAGTATCTGCACAGGTCGAGTGCCCACAATAAAGCAGTGTCTATGGGATTTATCAAAGGAGAGTGCATTAGACATGCTCGGAGCACAAGTGATAAAGATGTATTGCGCAAACAGCTACTAGAGTTCAACTTTCAATTATCAAAGAGCGGCTACTCGAAACATGAAATCAAACCAATTATAGAAGAAACACTTTCATTAGATAGACAAAACTTACTTCAATCAAACAGAAATAAATCGAATACAAAATCATTACCGAATGTGTTGGTGACAAAATACGATCCACGAATTAAAGGTCTTAAAAATAGAATAATGAAACACTGGAAATCATGACAAAATGATGATTATTGCAAAATGGTATTTAAATCTGACCCAATCATTTGATTTTCAAAACACAAAAATATTGGAGACATGATTACAAATTCAACTCTTACATTAGGTGGACCCCTGATGAGGCGGGCCTTAACAAAAAACAAAAGTAAAAAAAAAAAAAAAAAAAAAAACTGCCGAAACCCTCTGCTGTTCATATTTCACACACTTCCTTGAAATAAATAAAAAAAAATCATATACTGGAATAAACAAAAAAAAAAAAGAAAGTCAGCCTAACACGGAGTGTCGGGTCCTTATAAATATTCATTTGCGTGGCTGATGGGTGCTGAAACTTACACATTGACAATACCACTGCAGTAGCATACATTAGAGAACAAGGAGGTAGTCGTTCGCTGGAATGTAACAACATAGCGAGACAAATATGGATGTTGGCATATTAACGGCGAATTTGGATGTCTGCACACATCCCTGGAAAGGAAAATTGTAAGGCAGACTTTGAAAGAAGACAAGCGAGAAAATGAATGGATGCTTGATAAGTCCGTCTTTACAAAAGCAATTACAAGACTAAAATTCCATCCAGATATCGATTTATTTGCTTCACGCAATAATTGTCAAGTAGCAAAATATGTTTCATGGCATCCAGAGCCCGAATCGTTTGCAATAGATGCTTTTTTCCGTTTCATGGGCTTATCTAAAAATGTACTGTTTTCCTCCTTTCAGCTTAATACCAACTGTGCTGCAAAAGATGATAATGGACCAGGCAAGGGGCATGTTGGTACTGCCAAATTGACCAACCCAAACTTATTTTCCAACGGTGATTAAAATGCTTGTAGCACAACCAATTTTTGTTCACAAAAGGAAAACATTACTTAAACTTCCGCACACGAACGAAATTCACAAAATTTGGGACAAATTAGATCTTCTAATATGCCTATTATCAGGTAATCAATCAGAGACAGAAACCTTCCGGAATCAGTTACCGAAATGTTACTGTCCCCATGGCGACCAAACAAATCAGAACAGTATGAGTGCTATCTGCGCAAGTGGGAAACATTAAGTCGTAGACGGGAGATTGATATGTTTCGAACAACTGTAGATAATGTTCTATCATTTTTAGCGGCACTTTATGGAGAAAATATTGGATATTCTGCTATTAATACAGCCAAATCAACATTGTCCCGCACTGTTGTGTTATCAAATGCAGAACATGTAACTTTGGGAGATCATCCGCTTGTTAAACGGTTTCTAAAAGGAGTATTTAATAAGAAGCCGTCACTTCCCCGTTACACTACAGTATGGGATGTGTCTGTGGTACTTGATTGGTTAAAGATGACAAATATGGATAATGACCATATCCCTGTATACAGCACAAAATCGATAATTCAGATAAAAGATATTGATACAATTTTTGTGAAGCTTTCAACAATGAAAACTGTGCTGTGATGCTACTTGTAAATTGTACTTGTAAATTGTGATGCTACTTGTAAATTGCTACTTGTGATGCTACTTGGAAATTTCCAAGCCAATACGATTTCTTCATACGACTTCTCTAATATTTACACCACACTTCCTCATGACAAAATTAATGATCGATTATCTAATCTCATTAAATGGTGTTTTGATCGAGAGCGAAAAACTTACATTTGTACATCTGAATCGAAGGGTTTCTTTTCCTCGACAGACTACAAATCATACAAATCATGGACATGTAGTGACCTGTGTAATGCCTTGTCCTTCCTCTTGGACAATATTTATGTTAGATTTGGTGAGGATCTATACAAGCAGGTTGTAGGAATTCCTATGGGTACTAACTGTGCGCCTCTTGTTGCAGATTTATTTTTATACACTTATGAAAAAGAATTTATCCAAAATCTTCAAAAGCAAAGAAAATTTGATGAGCTGAAATGTTTCAACAATACTTCAAGGTATCTGGATGATATTCTAACCATTGACAATCCTGCTTTTGAATTATATAAGAATGAAATTTATCCACAAGAATTAACCCTTAACAAAGCAAACCTTTCAAATACAGAAACACCCTTTTTGGACCTAAATATCAAAATTGTGAACGGAAAGATTCATACAAGTGTATATGACAAAAGGGATGATTTTGGATTCAAGATAGTAAATTTCCCCTGGCTTGACGGTGATGTTCCAAGATTACCGTCATACGGCATTTACATATCACAGCTCATCCGGTACGCTAGAGCATGTACTGATATTTTGGATTTTCACAGTAGAAATTTACAAATTACCAAAAAACTTTTAGGTCAAGGTTTCCGCTTTCATAAACTAGTTAAGACTTTCTGGAAATTTTACAAAAATTACAGTCAACTTCTTTTAAAATTCGGATCTATACATGCAACAGAGTACATAACTATGGGTATTACACAACCTGTCTTTTATGGTGATATGATAAACAAAATAAAAAGGATCAAAGGTAGGCAGCATAACCATCGAAAATGCGTCAGAATTATCAAACGCCTTTTATACCGTGGATATGATCCTAATGTCACCAGACGGACACTAGGCTTGGTACTTGACCAATCTACAGTCTTGTACAAGCGCATCCTTGAGACTTGCACTCTGACTGTGACGACGGGACTCCATGACGGGCCCTGTCCAAACCTCTTTAGAGAAGACAGGGCCCCGACCACCTGTCCTCTCTGAATGTCAGTCGGACTCCTCGGGTGATTACATACATGAGCTCGCTACAGCCGGCAGAGCACGGACTGTATTACGCATGCCCTCTTTTTATATCCATTTACATATTCATCTGTGTCTCTGGGGCCTCTGCGTTTCGCGGTCGTGTTTGTGTGATGTCATCTTACAGTGAGGAGGTTGTTTTACACCACAATTGTACGTTCTTCGAGACCTCTGGGTAATTGGAGAAGTGAGATGGTTGTGCGCACGTAATCCAGGATAACCACACCATTTGCCACTTGCGTGACAGATGGCCGTCCAAAGTCGGCACCGGTTACCCATTGGTCTCGTCGGTTTATGTGTAGTCTTTTGTGTTTGATGTTTACATGTCGTGTGTCTCTTTTCCGTATCGTGCTGTACTCGTCTTTTGTGTTTTTGCATCGGGTGTTTTGGTGTTTTACTGTTGTTGCTGCAACGGGTTCTTGTTGGAGATCTCCTCCCTTCTTTTTGTACTTTTGTCTGGGCAATGGTACAAACTATCCAAGCCTTATCAATAAACAATATGACTTTAACGGATACTATGGCAGAGTTTCGTATTAAAGTGCTTTTGAAACAGGGTAGACCTGGTCATCATTTGTCAGTAATTAACTTCAAATGTTATGACGATCGACAGCTGTGTGTTATTACTCATTTAAAGCAATACATAGAAAAAAAAAACAACAAAGGATCTTAGGAAATCGGATAAACTATTAATTAGCTATCAAAAGCCACACTCGTCAGTTACAACTGATACTAAATTAGTGTTACGATACAGCGACGTAGACACAAACATTTACTCCGCTCACAGCACGAGAGCTGCATCGTCTTCGGCGGCGGCCGCTAATGGTTGTTCAGTTAATGACATACTGACCCATGTCGGATGGTGAAGTGCTGGTACTTTTGTCACATATTACAATAAAGTTTCTGTGAAACCAGAGAATGACTTGTGTAACAAGGTTATGATGAGCAATGCTAATGATATACAATAAATCACATAAAAGTGAAAAATAGGAAATTGATACATGTACTATGTAGACACAATATGTACATATTATTATCATTTCTTTTTTATTGTACATTACTTTTTAGTTAACATATTGATCATTCAGCTTCATTGCCTTTTTACTAATTTATAGCCTCATAGCTTTAAAATCTGATGTGGTTCCGGAATGACCTTGACAATGATGAAGTAGAATGGAAAATTAAACGAGACTTACCTGTAAGTTGAAGTTTGATTGGGATTCTACTTCATCCCTGGAAAAAATGGAGGAATCACATGCCCAACCCTTTTTATTGTTAATTGCATTTAAGTTATCCCGCCCTTGGAAGGTTGTAATGTTTTCCTGGTTTGTGATCTTCGGCTATAAATTTGGATTTTTAAAAACTGAAGTCAGATCAGCTGGCGCTATCTCTCCATTTTACACATTCACCATAAAGAGTACTTCATTTTGCTACATAATTATTCTATACACTCATTATCATAAATTTGACTATTGTTGTTGATTTTTAATACCTGATTTCATTTTTAAAGTTTCACTCTATAGTATTCATATTTGTGCATTTTTACATGGAGTATTTCTTTACAGATGTACAAAAGTATGCAAGTTAGTTATGATTTTATTTTATTTCTATAAAGAATTGCTGATTCAATCTTTTTCAACTAGCTTCGATAACAATCACAATCCACGAATAAATTTAAATGAACACTGTCCGAACTCATCTTCTCTGAGCAGTTTAATCTTACTCTTGACCTTCACAGGATTCAATTTCAAAATAAATTCTCTTGAGGTATTGAATAATGATGCTTCAACAACAGTAATATCCTATTAGCGACCTCAAACCAAGGCGAGGCACCGAGTGGGGAACTCGATCTGTCGCTAAATATTAACACGATATTGTTACAGGACTCAGCTTGACTCTGAGCGCCTGTCTTCAGGTCCGTAGGATTTCTACTTCTCAAAATTTAGATACTTTGATTTAAAGAGAAGGATCGTGTGACGGAGTATAGATGTAGATCTACCTAAAATACGGACAGGAACCCCCATTAATTTATCGTGCTGTTTGGTTAATGTGTTAAATGAATCTAATACTCTCTAACCAACATACCCAAGTTTTATGACGGACGATGCGCAAAGACGGGATAAAATCCCTTATACAGTTAAAGATAGAATAGTAAGCATAAGTATCGCGATTCCGTCCATTTTAATAAAGTTATCTGTGCTGAAGGATCGCGATTTGACATCGGTATCAGAAATTGACGAATTTTTCGCAGAATTTACCCAAATTCTATGAGAAAGCGCTAAAAAGGTTATTCCGAGTTCAGGGTATAACCCACATAAATGTCCTTATTGGACGAAAAGTGTTTAAGATCTTCATATTATTGAGCGAGCCAAGCGCATGGTATGGATGGGTGATGGTCGCCCGAGAGGGATGCTCTTTAAGGCACAGTCCATTGATATATTCTGGGGGGGAGGGGGTTCGTTGGAGCAAGGTTTTTTTTTCGCCCCTGACCGGGGCAAAATTATATTTTTCTCGCAAAGACGGAGCAAGAAAATTCTTTTCTAACAATTGACGTGTATACCCGGTATTAAGAATGTTTGTGTTTTTTGTTTTTTAAACAGAAATTCTTTATTTTTACTTAAATTGTTCTAAACATTACTTAATTCGTATGTGAATGTAACAGGCCTGAATCCCTTTGACCTCAAATGTACCGTTTCTCGGTACTCTATATATGAAACTAAGTTTCTGTTCAAGTAAGGCCAACAAGCTGATCACATTATAAACCCTGGTTCTATGCCTGAGTTTGTTTGGACACCGAACATAGACAAAAAGTGCTAAAGTGCAATGATTTATTCAGTAAGCATGGCGAATAATATTTACATTATGAGTATATATAGTGCCGGATTAAAGATGTGTTGACCTTAGTCAAAGAGTTACATAACGGAATTTAGTTTTGGGTCTAAATAGATACCAACCTTTCAATAAGGCGGTAAGTAGGAGGGGGGGGGGAGAGGCTTGCAGTTCTAACTGAACTTTAGCCGATCCGGACAGAGACTGAGAATGCTCTGTCTTATATACCTGACTGGATATTCGAACAACCAATCATTGACTACATAAAATTATCCAATCAATGCCGAGTTTAGTAATTAAAGAGCCAATAAAATAAGCTTTATTTATCATGTTTGGTTATCTATTAAATTTAGAACCCGTATACTAGAATTGAAAGTTCAAAATAAATGCTTTAAGAAATTGTTGTTCATTTTTGCTGAAATTGAAAGGAATTAGTTTTAATCAGTTCACATTAGATCCAGTTCATTATCCTCATCGTCCACTTCCCTCAGTACGGGTCCTCTCTTTCCCTTCACGACAAGATTTCCTTCGCGTTCATCCACTTCCTCATCGCGATTAACGTGAATATTCCTCCATAGAATATCTCCTGCGGTCCTCGATGGTATTGCATTTCTCCTCTCATCCTGGATTCTTTTCCTGTATTCTTCCCTCCTCTGTCTCTTCTTCGGCTCACCTGGCATGGAATGAGACCCAGGCGAAATAAATTTATCATTAGTTGCCTGTCTGCCTTGGCTTTCGTCTGCAGTCCTGTCCGCATTCTACTTTGTCAGTTTGTGAAATCGTGTGTAATGTCTCCTCAACTGTGTTTTCTTTATATGAATAAGAACAGTACACGCAATAGAGCTTAAAGATAGTCGGACTATGAACCAAAAAGGGACGTAAATCCTACTATTCCATCAAGAATACGCATATGTCCCAGACAGGTCCCCTTAGCTTGTCTCATCTGTACAAAACGGTATTACGTCCATCTATAATAAACATGATAAACCGTTACTCAGTCTCAAAGTCAAGAGGGCAAAGCAAACTCGTGAGAATTCCCATCGAAACGGTTGCGAAACCCGGAATGAACAACATTCCGAAGTGAGACCAGGTGCCCGGGGAGAGTCAGCGTCTCCTGATTGCAACAGCTCCATGGCAAAAGCCTGTCAAATCCGGCGATTGTCTCGATGTACATTTTAATGTACATTTGTGAGTGCTGTTGAGATTATCGTCAGAATCTTCTTTAACTCTTTTGATGTACAGATCAGGTAAGTATGTCTTGTTTGGTGATGACGACGGCCATTCAATCACAATGTACAATGTCACTGATCATTCTGGAAAGGGGGATCTGATATGCTTTTGTAATATCCCCGTAGCGACCGAAGAACTTCCGCAATGATGATTTCAGTCATTGTTTGATATAACGTTAGGCACGGTTCATTTGATATTCTGGGGAGGGCTTGGTTTTTTTTAATGATTTTGCTATGAATTATGATGAAAAAAAAAAAATTTGCTTATGGTGTGACAGAAAAAATAATCTTGCTCTTACAAGTAATCTGAATTTGAAGAATAACCCCAGAATTCACTTAAAATTCCTCAAAAAATTTCGGTTCCTCTTTTTTCTCCTTTTCCCCCGCAGATCCACCTCTTCATCCCTCGATACCTCCGCCTGGCGATCGGCCTCCCTAATCAGGTCATGCCAAACGATATTTTTGAGACCGTCTTGCTTCACTTGCCTTCCTATTTCTCCCAAGGACATGCCGCTGATTGGCATACACGTGTCTCCAGTATTCATGAAGTGGTTGTTGGGTTGTTCAATGGTTGTAAAATGATAATTATCTGGGATCTGAAATTCTTTATGTGCGTGTCTTAGATGTTGTAGGACTTTCCGCTTTGTACTTCTGCGAAACCCACTGCCGCCCAGTATGGTGCACATAGGCATATAGAATAACTTGGCGAAGTACTGATGATATAGTAACCAGATTATTTTGATTAAAAGTTTGGGATAGCTCAGTGTGAGTTGGTTAAGATTTGGGGTAGATCTGATAACTTGTACATTGAATTTGAAGACGTTTAAAGGTACGGTGTCCCTGAAAATGAATAAATTTTTCAAACTTTTTTAATGCAAAATCTTTCTTTTCATATGAAAGTTTACCTTCTCATTTGTACTGGTAGAGGACCAGTGGCCGCCTATTTTTCAGGATTTTTTGCTAATAAAAGGACCTGTAACGTTAAGAACCGTAATCTGCCCAATTTCACTTGCGATACCAGCTCAATCAGTATTATTCAAAACTTGTCCTGTACGTGAAATTATTATATTTCAAGTATCTTTAATCAAATATATTCGTTCTATTGACATGATTATGAGAAATAACCTATATTTTTACGTAGAAGTGAGGGTGGGGGTCTTTTTGATGATATAAATAATACGAGTGAAATGTCGAAATTTTTCTAACAATCGGTCGCTTTCGTTGATCGAAGATTCAATAAGAAATATCGTGCTTAAACATTATTTTCTTCGAAAATTATATTCCGGATTTATCAGACCGTAAACACGTGGCCAGAGATATATAATCGAACACTCACTCTCACTTATAGTGTACAATTAACAACGCCACCGTTATAAAACAGTTTGAATAAGCTTTTTTTCCGTTTATAAAATCATATTTCTTTAACATTTACCATAAGTTATCGAGGAAGTTTTGAGCATTTTTCTAAGATTGACTGGTACTTCAGTCGTCAACGCTAATTGTTAACTTTTATTGCGAGGGGTTGTTGAATTATCACTGCCCGAAATTAGAATAAAGAGTATGTATGTGAAAAGGTGAACAACGAATATTTTTTGTTGAAAATTGATTGATTCGGAACTGTTATAAAGAAGTTACTAATTTGCCTAGAGCGAATCAATTGCCGTTTACTGATTCTCGGTTAATTTAAAATCTTTCCTTCACCCCTACCCGCCCAGTTGCATTTTCCTATATTGACTATTGTCGCCCCTTTGGAACACAACTCCGCTTTTACAGAAAATAAGTATCATGAAAATACATCTTAGGTACAAGTGGTGTTGTGTTCCAAGGGGGGGGGGGGGCAATATTTTATGAAAACGTTTCTGATTTTCATTGATTTCTATACAAAATAAGCACATTTATACTCAAATTTCTCTCTATTAGAGCAATTTTATGAAAAAAAAAAATCTTCCGATTTTGAAGGCGTTTTACCTTTTAAAGTATTTCAATAACTTAAAGTATTTCAATAACTTAACGTATTTCAATAACTTGATTAAAGAAATAAAGTGCATTATTTTTGAGCAGATTTTACGCCTTATCGTTACAGGTCCTTTGTAATTGATGAAATATTTGATTGAAACTTTGGATGGACAATGGTGTACCCTTATCACATCACACTGGATTATATATGATTTTCTGTGAAAAATTTTGATTATTTTGTTTATATATTGTGTTGTTCTGACTTTCATGAAGTTTAACACAGAGCCAATGTTGCAGAAATTAATATGGTAAATTAATGCCTTACCAAAAAATGATTTCTGGTTCGGACAAGTAAATAGTGTATTTAGCACTTATGATCACTTAAATTATCTATAGAATTAAGCTTTATCGTACAGTATGAAATCAATGTTTAGATAACATCCGACAGTAACATATAATTCTTTAACACCATTGTGACCAATGATGGACAAATATTACATTATACAATTTATTTTCGTGCTAGCTCCTTGTTCATTTCGCACTGTATTTCTTCACCATTGGAGGCCTTAATTTTCAAGGTAACCCCACAACACAAATCAAATGTTTAATGCATATTGTCACAAACAGGTTGGGCACAGTATCTGTGTATTGCAACGGTCACTCTTAATTGTACAAGTTAAAACATTTTGTAACTTCAGTTAAACAGGTTAGGGATATCCTCTGGTTCTCAAGATTATGTCGAAAACGAGGAATATTCTCGCATTTCGGGGATGAATTTCAAGTACTAAAAAATCAAACTTTGGAATTTTGACTCAACTAGAGGATATCCCTAACCTGTTAAAATTCAAAGTTGTACATCTTTTTATTATTTTGTAAAATTTAAAAAGGGGGGTATTACAATTTGTATTTTCAGGTGAAAATTCCAAAATATTTGATTTTTATAATTAGAATCTCAGGTAAGCTTATTATGAAGTGTCTCTATATAGAGTGACAGTAACGCTTTGGAGGTATTGTGCCCTACCTGTTGAAAAATGGTTTGATTGCCATTTTTATGGATATATACGAGGTACTTTCTATTCATTTACTATCAGATTTTTCTACATTTGTAGTTGGGTCAAACCATATGAACGTGTTCGCTGTAATTTTATAAATCAATCGGCAAATGACATAAAATCCTGAGGTAACTCACAATTCCTCACCGCCGTTCGCCACCAAACACACCCAGCACCGCTCCGGGATTGACACGAAGTCCAACACGAGTACGAACATTCCGCGTTTGCGCGCTACTCTAGTAGCCAGAGTAACTACTCGGGTAAGCGCATTAACTCACTCCCTGTGTTCAAAAGTTGACTTGTGCTTATGAGGGGGTTTACTGATGATTGAAAAACCCTTCGTAACACCGTCGAACAAAAACCTACTTTTCTTTGAATCATACGCGCATAATTCATTCAACACACTTTGTGGATTTATTGGAGTCGGCCTTGTTTCTACTCTGGTCTTGTCCACATCCAACCCGCGGGTGGTAACCCTCACACTGTTGGCAGGAATGACTGTACTTGCAGGGGCTATTTGCGCAGCGTTCTTCCTTATTAAATTTGTAACAAAATCTTTTGCCTAGAAAATTTCCATTTGTTGAAGGTTCATTCTGTCTTGCATAACTCGGGCGTGTGCCCATTGTTGCTGCCTTTAAACGCAACTCATAAACTTGTAGTTGCCATGGAAGCAAAGAGGACTCCCTAAGCTTCCTTAAGTGCTCGTCGTATTCCCTCCATGCAGAATTTAAATACAGTCTGCCCATTTCTCTTATCATATGGTAATATTTTAAAAGATTGCAAGCCTCCCCGGGGTACTTTTCTAAAGAAATGCTCCCGTAAGTCAAAAACGAGTCTGTCCATTGATGTAAGACAAGGGGCATTTTACGCTCAGACGATTGCTCAACATCAATCTTTCCTGTTGTAATTGATAATGGTTCTTCATCCTGTAAGTAAATTAAAGATCTTGAATCAATGTATTAATTGGAATATTTTTTATCTTGCTTCTTATGGTAGCCCCAAGTGGGATTCCATCGTATATGCTTATCTTAGACACATATGGTCTCGAACCTGCAGGCTTACCTGAAAATACAGCATCCAAAATGTTTGAAACATTAAAAGTTTTCGCAGGCAATAATGCTACCGGTAGGAGCGATCTGATTGGTGCCTTAACCACCCCTTCTTCGCGAATTGATTGTACAGGCGTACATGTTCCCTGGTTTCGGTTGTATTCAGCAACTCGTTGGAGTATCGCTGTAATGTCACTTTCCTAGAGTCCATGTGTGTTCCTATGTTGGACCGCCGTTACTATCGCCGCCACGGCATCTAACGGCAAGTCATTTGACGGCACGACTTTTGGTGCACTTACCTCTGGCTTACTAGGGGTCCGTCGATGCTCAATATGGTGCTCTATTGTGAGTGCTGTTGAGATTATCGTCAGGATCTTCTTTAACTCATTACTGTCGCCCTTGTCCGCGAAACACTATCCTCCGTGTTTGCAGTTTCCTACGCTTTGCACGGGGCGGTCTACTTGGTTCAGCTCGAGGCATTTTCCAAAATCAGAAAGAAAGGAGGGGATCTCCAACAACACTAGGTTGCAGCACCCACAGCAAAATCCCAAAACACCCATGCAAAAACACAGAACAGATACCCACAGAAAGAGACGCAAAAGGGACAAGGAACACCAACTCACAACATAGAAACATGAAACACAAAAGACTACACATAAACCAACGAGACCAATGGGCAACCGGTGCCGACTTAGGACGGCCATCTGCCACGTAAATAGCAGACGGTGTGGTTATCCTGGATTACGTGCGCACAACCCTCCCACTATTCCGATTTCCCAGAGGTCTCGAAGAACGCACAATTATGGTGTAAAACAACCTCCTCACTGTTAGGTGACCACACACAAACAAGACCGTAAAACACAGGGGTCCAAGCAACACAGATGAATATGTAAATGGATATAAAAAGAGGACGTGCGTAATACAGTCCGTGCTCTGCCGGCTGTAGCGAGCTCATATATGTTATCACCCGAGGAGTCCGACTGACATTCAGAGAGGACAGGTGGTCGGGGCCCTGTCTTCTCTAAAGAGGTTTGGACAGGGCCCGTCATGGAGTCCCGTCGTCACAGTCAGTCAGAGTGCAAGTCTTAAGAATGCGCTCGTACAAGACTGTATATTGGTCAAGTACCAAGCTTAGTGTCCGTCTGGTGACATTAGGATCATATCCACGGTATAAAAGGCGTTTGATGACTCTGACGCATTTTCGATACATATGCTGTCTACCTTTGATCCTTCTTATTTTGTTAATTATGTCACCATAAAATGCAGGTTGTGAAATACCCAAAGTAATATACTCCGTTGCTTGTATTGGTCCGAATTTCAAAAGAAGTTGATCATAATTTTTGTAAAATTTCCAGAAAGTCTTTACTAGTTTATGAAAGCGAAAACCTTGACCTAAAAGTTTCTTTGTAATTTGTAGATTTCTATTATGAAAATCCAAAACATCAGTACATGCTCTAGCATACCGGATGAGCTGTGAAATGTAGATACCGTATGACGGTAATCTAGGGACATCACCGTCAAGCCAGGGAAAATTTACTATGTTGAATCCAAAATCATCTCGTTTGTCATATACACTTGTATGAATTTCTCCATTGACAATTTTGATATTTAGGTCCAAAAATGGTGTTTCAGTGTCTGTAAAGTTTGCCTTGTTTAGAGTCAATTCTTGTGGATAAATAGCATCTTTATACTTTTCAAAAACAGGATTATCAATAGTAAGAATATCATCCAGGTACCTAGAAGTACCAGTGAAGCATTTCACATCATCATGTTTTCTTTGCTTTTGAAGATTTTGAATAAATTCCTTTTCATATGTGTATAAAAATAAATCTGCAACAAGAGGCGCACAATTTGTACCCATAGGAATCCCTACAACCTGCTTGTAGAGATTCTCACCAAATCTTACATAAATGTTGTCCAAGAGGAAGGACAAGGCACTACACAGGTCGCTACATGTCCATGATTTGTATGATTTGTATTCTGTAGCGGAAAAGAAACCCTTTGATTCAGATGTACAAATATAAATTTTCCCCTCTCGATTATAGCACCATTTAATGAGTTTGGACAATTGATCATTGATCTTGTCGTGAGGAAGCGTGGTGTACATATTTGAAAAATCGTATGAAGCAATCGTATTGGCTTGAAAATTTCTAGATTTTATCTTGTCAATCACATCCCCGGAATTTTTTATAGACCAAAATAAATTTACATCATTCCTGTTAAGAACAGTTTCACAATATTTTGCAACGTGTTCCTTCACCGCCGTGAGGGCTGACGTCAGATGTCTAGACAAACTTGTAGTTGAGCAGTTGCTAGAATTAGCAATGTATCTAAATTTGTAAGGAGATTTGTGCAGTTTTGGTATGCAGTATATTGTAGGAAGATCCAATTTAGAAATAGGGATGTTGAATGAAGAAATTTCACTGCTATGTTTGCTCAAAATGTTAGGGACACTTTCATTGCTTTTGATATAAGTATTTGTAGACGAAAGTTCCGAAACTAAAGTTGATATATAGTAAAGTTTTCATATGATTATGGTGTTGTTGGCTGCTTTATCTGCAGGAGCGAAGACAAATTTTTCATGTAAATTACGTAATTTGGATTTAAAATATCTTTCAGATCTAGAACTTGGATTTTCAAAAAGATGAGGATTTTTGTGGAAGTTGTCTATTCGAATGTCAGTAATGTCCAAAATGAGGTTTTTCCAGTCATTCAGAGAATGCGAGTCGACTCCTTCCGATTTACACCATCGTTTGGTATAGTTATCTAAGGCTTCCTTTAGTACTTCGCGACATTTAATAAAATCTATCTTGGATGGGATTCTATACTTAGGTCCTTTTTTGAGAAGACCACGGAGCTGCCTGTCTTGGATAATTGAAAAGTCACCTGTAATAATATGACCAGCTGGTTTATATATATATTCAGATGTTGCACATTCTCAAGAAGCAGGACATGATTCAAGTATTTTAGGATCTGATGTAACTTTGTTGTAGTTAAAAACGAAATTTCGAATAGGTCTCTTATATTTGTAACAAATAAGAGGAGGGTCTAAATTTTCAAAATATTGAGGAATAGCACTTTGTACACGATGATCCCGAAAAATATTAGAGATGTTAAGAAGATCGAATCCTTTGTTAATAAATGAAATTTTTAAGAATCGTTTTTTAGGTGGGATGTTTTTTACAACTGGATAAAGTTTATTCTGTGCGAATGCAACAATGATATTAAGTCTGAATCAATCAGTATTTCTTAAGAATGCAACCAGTGCTTCATCCAAGATAGATTTCAATTGAACTGCTGGAATTGATGAGAGAGCATGAAGCAGTTCATGTCTGCCGCCATTGCGAGCAATGATCAGAAGATCGTTGAGGGTACGGTGTAATCTAGATCTTATTCTGAGTTTTCGGTTTCTTCGTCTTCCGTGAGACCTATGCTTCCGTTTAGTGTTTGGGCGGATTGAAAATACATTAATATTAGTTGACGTCGAGGAAATATTTCCTTGTCCATAAATTTGATCGTTTAGACCAAGGGGGTACGCAGTTTGGAGTTTTGTGATCCAGGCAAGTTCAGCTTGTAGTCGGCGTTTTTTAATTTCCGTTTTACTAAGATTTTTAAGTTTAGAAAAAGACTGAACCGGTGTAATAGTTATATCCGAAATGGAATGATTGTATTTAACGAAGTGATTATAAAGGAAATTTCTTTGTTTTTTGTGATGTGAGTTTCTTATCTGATACGAATGACTTCTAAAACGAGATTTTAAGGCCTGACCTGTTTCTCCAACATATTGGGCGCCACATCCCCTAGCGTTTCATGTTATAACATAAATGACATCTTGGTACGATCAATCGATGTCGTTTTCAATCTCAATTTTAAAAGTCTGCCCGTTAACACTTGATTTAATTGTGGAATTGCAATTGATGAGCGGACACATACCGCATCTTTTCCCTTTGCACGTAGAAACTGCTGAGAACCCTCTATGTTTGTTGTTAAATGTAGAGCCTGCAGATGGAGAAGTAGGTGTAATACGTCTACGGGATTTAAATTTAAGAGGTGAAAGAAGTACTCTGGGTGAGGAAAAAAGTTTATTACTGTTAAAAGTCGATGATGGGAAAGTTACTGTAGTGATAGAGGGTAATCTCAAAGGAGTAAGTTTAATACGAGGCGACCTTAAAAATGCCATAGTGAGATGATCAAAGAAGGGTGAGTAGAGATCCTGCATGGAAGACACTACAACAAAGTCAAGTTAGAGAACGAAATGGAATTAAAACACTTCAAACATCGGGTCACGGGTGTTTAAAAGTGTTTAAAAGTGTTTAAAGTGCTATTAGAACATATGAGATGATATTTTTTCTCTAAAAATAAACCATTTAACACCAAAAATAGTTTTTAATCTTTTTTTTTTTCTATTAACAGAAACCCTGATTCTATAAATGGGCACTTCCGGTAAATATGATGGAGACACTGGTGACGTAGAAAGATGTACATGAAAGACGAAAGTAGTGTAAACAATGCAATGTACCGTTGAAGTATTGAAACTGAGTTCGCATTTAATATATTTGCACTTTCTATATTATTCTATATTATATAGACATAACCTCAGACAGTGCAACAGTGCATGTATTTTAGATATTGTTTTCATTTTCATGCGTGAACGTCGACGGCTGGTGCAGTTAGCCAACAGGGGATGCTTACTCCTTACGGACACCTGGTCCCACTTCTAGCTTGCTGGGGGTCCGTCGATGCTCAATTTGATGATCTGTTGTGAGTGCTGTTGAGATTATCGTCGAGATCTTCTTTGACTCATTAAAATGATCAGTTTCACATCTTTTGATAATTTCTCGATCATGTCGAGTATTAATATTATACTGATGGTCACATGAACACCTCACTCTATGACAAACGTGACGACTTCAATTTCAGCATTACAAACTTTCCTTTTCTGAGTAGCAACATTCCTTCATCGCCTGCTTATGGCGTGTTCATATCTCAGTTGATACGCTATGCCAGAGCAAGTACGAAATATACGGATTTTGTTCTGAGAGCTAGGCGTCTTTCAGATAAGCTTCTCAATCAGGGATATGCTTGTGACCGACTAACATCGTCACTGAGGAAGTTCTACGGTCGATATGGGGAACTCGTCATACACTATGATGTCCCACTCTCCAGAATGATGGGTGATATTCTGGCGTAGACCATTTGAACCATCCAACCCAAGATTGTACTCTATGTCTTCCGAAATGGAAGTTACCGAATGTGACAGTTCTACCGAATTGAAGCGGCGGGTGTTGCATGCAAGCAGGAGATGCTTACTCTTCCTGGGCACCTGGTCTCACTCTCATATCGGGAGTTCGCTTCTTTTCATGTGGTGGAGGTTATTGTTTGTTTGCTTTTGTTCCTGTTTTGTCCTGATTTCGTATGCCTCGGTTTCTGATTTTCTGAGTTGTCGATTTTGTACTGTAAACAGGGATATGGTCATTATCCATATTTGTCATGTAAATGTTTAATGTTTGTAATTTGCATACGACCGAGCATCTGTCCGTGAGAGGAAAAAGGGGGAGGGGGAAATGGTGTTGAGATGGTCGATTTCACACATAATGTCACATTATATTTTCTGTCTGTCCTATTTTACTATTTGTTCTAAACATGCACGATTTGAAACAATGGTTGAATATACAGCCCGACCTGTTTCTAACACAGAAAGGGGGGGGGGGGTAATTTGGAATGCGTTCTACTGGAGTTTAAGACCGGGAGGCCCCCTGTCCATCCTTTTATTGAGCTTAGTGTACAATATAGTATTACCTATATTCATATTGGCATATACATATATGTTACATGTGTATTCCTTATGACTAGACCTTTCTACTGCCACCAATTTTTTTTACCTCGTTTAAAAGCGCTGCAAACTTACTTTGCTACCACAGACGGCATCAGTGTTCCACAAAGACAATTTGTTGTGTTGCCATTGGGATCACTTTGTCCGTTGTCCGTCTATCTGTCACACTTGGATGTCACATCCTATATAAAAATGAGTCCTAAGTGTCACTGTTTCTGTACTGCATTTTCATACCAACACATATGATATACACTGCTATCCATAAACTAGTATACATAATTTCTGTTATGTTGCAGTTAGAAAGTGTACTTTCGATCCAATTGCTGTATAATTCTGTAGATGAACCTTATAGAAATCAATTGTTAAAAAAAAACTTCCAACAAGATATGTGCATTTTTTAAATTTCAATTTTTTTTTTCATATTAAAATATGTAATGATGAAAAAAAGTTCTAGTTACATTTTCGTTTTCACGAATTATTACTTGTGAGTTATGTGAGGCCAATTATTATGGATCGTTCACAATGAGGATAAACTAAGAGTGATTTCCTTTGTATAGTTTAGTGATGTTTCGATTATCGCCGACGTCGCCGAATCTATCGTTTAAACCTAACCGATTTCGATTAATCATATAGAAATTTGAGATCGGAAAAAATGGTAAACGTACGAGTTTACAAAGAACGAACTGTTATTGACACGAATAGTCGAATACACTCCATTGGCAAAGATGGCGGCGCCCGTCGCGGCCAAAGAGGACGACCAGCGAGAAATACTTCCTTACCGCGGCACTAAATCGAAGTCGGAGGTATGGAAATACATCGGATTTTACAGAAAATCAACCGGTCCGCCGACGAAACAAAACTTAGACATGTCAAGAGCCGTTTGCAAACTCTGCAGGCGAACGTACGCCAATAAAGGTAAATCGACTTTACGCTCTGTCGTCCTTGGTAAGAAGTGTGGGAAAACGCTATACACGCTACCATTGGTAGCATTGAAAGACTACAAATTACAGAGAGAAGAAGGAAGAGATCTGATTCAGTCCTGCTAGAAAAGACTCTATACCAATGTTTAGACAAATTATCAAAAGCTATTGAAGATACTATCATAAACAATGCATGTATTTGTTATGGACCTGACAATTTTTTCACCAGGTTGTTACAGTACGTCCATCGCTACCTTTGTCACTTTGTCTAATAGGATACGATCTGATAGAGTCTGATGAGCGATGTCTGATGCACGATGTCTGATGCGCGATGTCTGATGCACGATGTCTGATGTCTGTTGCACGATGTCTGATACGATCGAATCCTATCGTATCAGAAATCCTAACAGACATCGTATCAGACAAATTTTATCAGACATCGTATCAGACAAATTTTATCAGACAAAGCGAATCCTATATATTCTATCGTATCTCGCGCAAGAATTAAGGAAAAAAAATTCAATATCTTTACTTTAATTAGTTTTCGAGTAAAATTAATTTACCGATTTTAAAATTATAAAAGACTGTCCACAAACTACAGCTGAGAAGTGATAGAAATACATGTAATAGCAAAAGCAAAATAAAAAACAAAATAATAATTGATCGTCGTCGAACGGGAGTTCGATGTGCAGAGTCGGTGTTAAAAATAAGCTCATTTGAGATATGTGTCAGAGTTTAAAATTTTTGCGATCATGACACTAGTCTAAATATGGATTTGAAAAGACATCGAAAGCTAGATGTCGGTAGAAACCCGAATTTCCTCGGACACGAATATTTGCGATCGTCCGCGCTTTATTAGAAACACCTTATGATAGATTCGTTTTCCAGAATCATGAACATACATTGAGAATTTCGGGAAATTCATCAAGACACAGAGGGAAGAGATTCAATGATTCAGATATATATTTTAGATAGTTTTTTAAAGGTTTAAAGGAACTCCAAAAATACGAATACGAGTCGGACCTGATCTTGCAAAAAACATAATTTTGTTAAATATAATTAATTGTGGAGACTCTCCACAAACTCTACAGTATATAGTTCTATATTAGAAAAAATGTTCATCTTTTCTTGATTATGGCTTAATGTAATACAATTGACCATAAAATAAATTCGAGGTATCCTGCCTGCAGCTAGGTTAGCTCAGGCGGTCAGACCGGTGGACATATCAGCACAATAGATCAAGGGTGTCGGCCGGGATTAATTCCAAGACCGGTCACGTCATTTTCCATTATGACGGTTTGGGTATCGTGCCCGCGGTTAGCTCAGTCGATAAGAGCGTCTGCTCCGATAGCAGAACTTAGTTCTTGGGTTATACCGGCCACATATATATTCTCCATTCTGCTTGTCACATGGTACCATTCTGCTTGTCACACTATATAAGGAAACTCAAGAGTTGCTTCTGGGTTAGCTAGGTCACCTATGGGGGAGAACTAGGAATTTAATTGTCTCTCTTTATATGTCTCATGGTTTCCAGTAAACATGCAACTGGGGAAACCTCAAATTTTTGCAGGGTGTGTGTTACGGAGCCCTATTGCCCATTCTGTGAGAACATCTGCCAAGATAGCATAGAGTGTCCAGCTAGGAGCACTCGAAAATTTTCATTGCACCTGTCAAATGCATATATGAATAGGTATCGACTATCATGGCACAGCCAGGCCGGGCTTAGAGTGACTGTTAGTATAACTATAGCAAAATATTCTGGGTTCCATTTTGCTACAGATAGTCTTTTAGCTGCAAAGTCATAGACCATTTTCAAATTACCCTTAAGCCCCCTTTGCTGTTGATCCAGAGATTTTTTACATCCGTAGCTATCCGAACCAATCGGTAGTTCGATCCAGCACTAGTCTTGATGAGTCGTAGCTTTCCTTATTGGTAATCTGTAGCAATCAGGGATGAGACAGAATTTTTTTTAGCATATTCAAATTTTCTACAACTCTATATGTAACGATTAATTTGTCGTAGCGGAGTCGTAGAGGAGTCTTAGCAACCCGTAGTGAAGTCTTATAAGCTATCAGTTGGGGAGGGTAGCAACTGTAGCACATCTGTAGCAATCCAGGACAATCTTTTTTTTTTATTAAAATAGCTCTACGACTCTCTTACGGATTGCTAGGACTCACCTGCGGATTTCTACGGATAGCCTCGGGACTCATCTATGGATTGCTACGGATAGCCTAGGCTACGGATTCTGTCTTTTGTTAATTTCAAATCTATCGGTATTATGTGCGTTTTTCCGTCAATTTATATGAGTTAAAACAGCAACTAATCAATCTTATTTAATGATCGATAGAAAGACATGTAAAACCTGAATACTGTTACAAAACAAGTAAGCTAGACCATACTGACTTGAAATTATTAGATGTTTAAGTAAATAATTATGATTAAAAGTACATAGAAAATTCAAGTCTGAAGTCGTAGCTATCCTTGCACGAATCGTTGCTATCCGCACTGGAGTTGTGATCATCCGTAGGTCTTCCTAAGCAATCCGTACCTAATATTCATATCTATCCATATACGTGTCTTCGCAATCCTTATCAATCGGTACGCGTGTCGCAGCAATCCGTAGCAAAGTCATCGCCATAGTTTTGACTTCTGTAATGGCAAGTTCATATTTAAAAATATCAAAAGAATGCATGTGAATGAAACAATTAAAATGCTTAATTACATTATCAATATCATTTATTACTATTAATAGGTACATGTATCGCCATAGTGTCTCTAAATTTTATATACAAGTTTATATACAAGGTTGGAAGGAGAATTTGAATAAGTTTTTCACTAGTTTTCAGTTCTACATGTAAAAACTTGCGTCAGGCCCACTTACATGACCTTATATACATTTTGTTTACTAAAAATTATATATCACATATTGTAAAAATCTTTCATCTCTCTCAGTTTAGAATAGAATATAAGTTTTACATAAAAATAATGTTTGGAGTAATTTAAGTAAAAATAAAGAATTTCTATTGAAAAAACATAAACATTCTTAATATTCACATCAATTGTTATAAAAAAATTCCTTGCTCCAACTTTGCAAGATAAAAATATTTTTGCCCCGGTCCGGGGCGAAAAAATAATCTTACTCCGACAAAAACCCCAAGCCCCCCCCCCCCCGCCCCCAGAATATCAAATGGACCGTGCCTAATGGCAAAATGGTAAGAATTTTGATTTTTAATACCAATTTTTTTATGACTTTTCATTATTTTAAGGCATTAGGGGTATAATACTCAGAGTTCTGGTTGTTTTAATAACAGAAAAGTTAAATACCACGAAATTGGCCGAAGACGATCGACTAAGGCAATGTTCCGGACCAATTATTTTCATGGCGAGTTGAATGAAATATGAAAAAAATATCAAATATCTAAAAAAATGTAGGATATGAATTAACGTACATAATTTCTAGCTTTTTTTTTACGCTGGGTGCAGAATCGTCCCAGCCCTCCATGATACGCAAATAATCTTGCGTTCTCTGAATACATCTCTATTCCAGAAAAGATTACAATCATATAAATGATAATGATGCTCATATGATTAATTGAATAGCTTCATATAAAGTTGATTAACCTTGTTGAAGGCTATTATGCCCGTGCAAGAGATTATTTGCATATCATGTTATACACTACCGTGAATTTATATCTCTCTACAATACAATGGCGTTGCCATATAGTCCTGTATAAAAATCTGGCACAACTAAACAAAGAAAACAACCATTTATTGCAACAAGGATCAGCTTAGATCTCAATTCGGAAATCATAATTTCCTATGAATTTTAACAGTTTTACTTACCCATCAAGTACTTTCTAGAGACAGTCTCACTTGTGAAATGGTACGATATCAGGGTTCCATACGAGGCTTTATATTATAGGTGAAAACAAATAGTGGAATATTAACCAAAATATTAGATTCAACAAAGAACGTAAAATATTTTCTTTCGTAATTGCTAAATCTTTTGATAAATTACCTGAGTTTCGAGATCGTGTTACAGACCGGGATTACTCGACTTTTATATGCACCATAAGCAAAAGGTACGACACCTGTATATTAGGACTGCAACGATGCGCTATGCTCACAATACGTTATACCACGATATTTGCTTTCAGTGCAATTCGTAACAAAATTCTTTAATCCATATCTGATGAAAGATGAAATCAACTTCAAATATAGCTTTTGGAACTCTCAAATTGTATTTTCTACTAGTATAAAAGAGGAGTTCCAATAGCCCAATATGCGAGCAATTCTATGATGTAATAAGAAATATTGAATTTTAATTTGTAATAATAATTACCTGAAGATATCTTGCATTCTTTATATAAAGTGCCTAGGTTGTACATATTGTGGCAGAGCCGGGTGTATCGGCCCTGATAGCTCACCCTTATCAAAAAGAACAGCATTAATTTTGAATTGAAAAAGAATTTTTATTCAGAGCATTAAAATAGAATTGAATTTGCATTTAAGAAAAATATGAGGGACAGAATACATATCAATGACAAATATGGATAATGACCATATACCTGTTTACAGTACAAAATATATAATTCAGAAAATCAGAAACCGAGGCATACGAAATCAGGATAAAACAGGAACAAAAGCAAACAAACAAAAAACTCCACCATATGAAAAGAAGCAAACTCCCGATATGAGAGTGAGAAGCATCTTCTGCTTGCATGCAACACCCGTCGCTTCAATTCGGTAGAACTGTCACACTTGGTAACTTCCATTTCGGAAGACATAGAGTACAATCTTGGGTTGGATGGTTCAAATGGTCTACGACAGAATATCACCCATCATTCTGGAGAGTGGGACATCATAGTGTATAACGAGTTCCCCATATCGACCGTAGAACTTCCTCAGTGACGATGTCAGTCGGTCACAAGCATATCCCTGACTGAGAAGCTTAATCTGAACATTTGACATTGAAATGGCAGTTTCCATTAATAAAGCATGGTACTGGTATTGAAAATGCATCAGAATAGCATTAAAATAGCATTGAAACAGCATCAAAAGAGGCTGTTTGTAGAGCATTTCTAGAGCATTGAAATGATGTCACACATTACTGTTAATTCAATGCTTAGCATTAATATCCTTGGAGAACATTGAAATGGCATTGAAATAGAAGTTATCTAAAATTAATCCAGATGACAAGATAAGAACTGTACACAACACTGATTAAACTCTTTTTTTCTTCCATTTAAAGATTAAAAATTTCCAGTATTAAAATGCATCACTGAATAATTCACAGATTTCATTTTGTCTTCAATTTTGTTACATCTTTTCCACTTTTCAACAACCATTGATATATCAAGTGATGGAAGTGGCTGATACTGTTAATCCTCAGATGCCTTATTTTGTGATTTGTGCGAGAAACTATCCTCTACTAGCTGTTGTCATTTTTGGACCTTTGTCACCTCCTACTGTCGTCGTTGGCGTCCTGGTACCTTTTGCTGTCTTTTTATGCGTCCTGATACCTCTTCTTGTCCTGTTTGACATACTGATATCTCTTACTGTCTTATTTGGCGTGCTGAGATAATCTCCTGTCTTTTTCGGCGTCCTTATATTTTCGTCTGTCTTTCTTTGCGCACTGGTACCTCCTGTTGTCTTTTTTTGGCGTCCTGATATCTCGCACTATTTTTGTTGGCGTCATGATATCTCCTACTGTCTTTGTTGGCGTCATGATATCTCCTACTGTCTTTGTTGGCGTCATGATATCTCCTACTGTCTTTGTTTGCGTTATGATACCTCCTGCTGTATTTGTTTGCATAACATCACCTTGGCTTGCTGAGATAATCTCCTGTCTTTTTCGGTGTCCGTCTTTTTTTGCGCACTGGTACCTCCTGTTGTCTTTTTTGGCGTCATGATATCCCCTACTGTCTTTGTTGGCGTCATGATATCTCCTACTGTCACTGTTGGCGTCATGATATCTCCTACTGTCTTTGTTGGCGTCATGATATCTCCTACTGTCTTTGTTTGCGTCATGATACCTCCTGCTGTATTTGTTTGCGTAACATCACCTACTGTCTTTTTGGCGTCCTGATGTATTTTTCGGCGTTACGCTCTCCCCTGATGTCTTTTTTTTAACATTACATCTTCAGTTGTCTTATTTTAGCTTCCCTCACTTATTCCTTTGAACGCCATCATTTCCTTAATTTTCATTTTCTGCTGTTTCTCCGATTTACTCATTTTTCCATTAGTGCTGACGTCTCCTTGTTTTCTTTTTTTTAATACCGGAATATCTTTGGCCTCCTCTCCTAACACCCTCTTCAGTTTTGCACTAGCCCCCTTTTCTTCCCAGAAGCTTTCATTTCTTTTCCAACATTCTCAAACTGTGACAATGCGTCGTTTGAAGTTATTTCAATCTCCTCGGAAACTCTGGTATTGTAGTTCCTGAACTTTATATTACCTGAAATTGATAAAGGAAGACCTTTTTTTACAATCAATTTTCACCGAGTCATTTTTTATATTGGCCGCCCTACTGTATTGATACAATATTGATTTTTGTATCCTCGTTCTGCGCCTGAGATTTAAATCTCCAACGTCCACTTACGTGTCTTAATAAAAGGTACTTGTGTAAGCGTTCTTCCGTAAAATTATCATGTCATTTTAAGTGGTCAGTCAATGGATACAAATGGAACATTTGCTACTTGCGTGACAGATGGCCGTCCAAAGTCGGCACCGGTTACCCATTGGTCTCGTCGGTTTATGTGTAGTCTTTTGTGTTTGATGTTTACATGTCGTGTGTCTCTTTTCCGTCTCGTGCTGTACTCGTCTTTCGTGTTTTTTGCATCGGGTGTTTTGGTGTTTTACTGTTGATGCTGCAACGGGGTCTTGTTGGAGATCTCCTCCCTTTTTGAAGTAATAAAATTTGTATAAAATTGTCAATTGCAGTCTCCCCCTCATCAAAGCTGGAAAAAAAATACAGGAAAGGTGGCTGAAAGTTTAGTCTTGGCACAAATGTACTGAATATACAAATGTAGCAATGTAAACGTCTTCAAATTGCATAGCATCATTTAAGAACAGATAAATTGGCAACGTGGACCAGACATGCACGTTTCGGGTATTTAACCCTCATCAGTGATCCTAAATCTAAACAATGTAATATGCCAAAAAGTATGAAAGTTACTATGTCGAAAAAGTATACCGAAAGACGTAGCCGGATGGGTGGGATATGATGCTACAGGACCCACTTTTTAGAAATTTCAAGAAATTTTGATACTAGAAATTTCGAATGCGTTGAAGAAACGATCAACCGAAATTGATCGAACTTGGCTACATGTGCCCTCGGGGACTCCTGGTCCACCAGCAGTGACACTCACCAAGTGGTATAAATGTAAACGTCTTCAAATTGCATAGCATCATTTAAGAACAGATAAATTGGCAACGTGGACCAGACATGCACGTTTCGGGTATTTAACCCTCATCAGTGATCCTAAATCTAAACAATGTAATATGCCAAAAAGTATGAAAGTTACTATGTCGAAAAAGTATACCGAAAGACGTAGCCGGATGGGTGGGATATGATGCTACAGGACCCACTTTTTAGAAATTTCAAGAAATTTTGATACTAGAAATTTCGAATGCGTTGAAGAAACGATCAACCGAAATTGATCGAACTTGGCTACATGTGCCCTCGGGGACTCCTGGTCCACCAGCAGTGACACTCACCAAGTGGTATAAATGTAAACGTCTTCAAATTGCATAGCATCATTTAAGAACAGATAAATTGGCAACGTGGACCAGACATGCACGTTTCGGGTATTTAACCCTCATCAGTGATCCTAAATCTAAACAATGTAATATGCCAAAAAGTATGAAAGTTACTATGTCGAAAAAGTATACCGAAAGACGTAGCCGGATGGGTGGGATATGATGCTACAGGACCCACTTTTTAGAAATTTCAAGAAATTTTGATACTAGAAATTTCGAATGCGTTGAAGAAACGATCAACCGAAATTGATCGAACTTGGCTACATGTGCCCTCGGGGACTCCTGGTCCACCAGCAGTGACACTCACCAAGTGGTATAAATGTAAACGTCTTCAAATTGCATAGCATCATTTAAGAACAGATAAATTGGCAACGTGGACCAGACATGCACGTTTCGGGTATTTAACCCTCATCAGTGATCCTAAATCTAAACAATGTAATATGCCAAAAAGTATGAAAGTTACTATGTCGAAAAAGTATACCGAAAGACGTAGCCGGATGGGTGGGATATGATGCTACAGGACCCACTTTTTAGAAATTTCAAGAAATTTTGATACTAGAAATTTCGAATGCGTTGAAGAAACGATCAACCGAAATTGATCGAACTTGGCTACATGTGCCCTCGGGGACTCCTGGTCCACCAGCAGTGACACTCACCAAGTGGTATAAATGTAAACGTCTTCAAATTGCATAGCATCATTTAAGAACAGATAAATTGGCAACGTGGACCAGACATGCACGTTTCGGGTATTTAACCCTCATCAGTGATCCTAAATCTAAACAATGTAATATGCCAAAAAGTATGAAAGTTACTATGTCGAAAAAGTATACCGAAAGACGTAGCCGGATGGGTGGGATATGATGCTACAGGACCCACTTTTTAGAAATTTCAAGAAATTTTGATACTAGAAATTTCGAATGCGTTGAAGAAACGATCAACCGAAATTGATCGAACTTGGCTACATGTGCCCTCGGGGACTCCTGGTCCACCAGCAGTGACACTCACCAAGTGGTATAAATGTAAACGTCTTCAAATTGCATAGCATCATTTAAGAACAGATAAATTGGCAACGTGGACCAGACATGCACGTTTCGGGTATTTAACCCTCATCAGTGATCCTAAATCTAAACAATGTAATATGCCAAAAAGTATGAAAGTTACTATGTCGAAAAAGTATACCGAAAGACGTAGCCGGATGGGTGGGATATGATGCTACAGGACCCACTTTTTAGAAATTTCAAGAAATTTTGATACTAGAAATTTCGAATGCGTTGAAGAAACGATCAACCGAAATTGATCGAACTTGGCTACATGTGCCCTCGGGGACTCCTGGTCCACCAGCAGTGACACTCACCAAGTGGTATAAATGTAAACGTCTTCAAATTGCATAGCATCATTTAAGAACAGATAAATTGGCAACGTGGACCAGACATGCACGTTTCGGGTATTTAACCCTCATCAATGTCGGTGAACAGGAGTTTTAATATGTGCTTACAATAAGCTGTGATCTCTGGCGTAGATCTACCGTAAACATAGATAATAAGATGCATATCAAGAGATACAGACATCTCCCACGTTACGGCTCTTGCTAATTAATCTATATCTCTTGAAAAAGCAGCGAGAGTTGCGGGGAAAGGAGTAGGAAGTCTTTATCTATGAATAGATCGGTAACTCATTAATATTCCGGGAGCTTTATTTGTTGTGGTTTCCCTGTTTTCTGTAAATATATTTCTCATTTTCATTTTTATATTTATTTCTCATTTTCCTAAAAATATTTTATTTCTCGTTTTTCCCTAAATTTATTTCTCGTTTTTCCCAAAATTTATTTCTCTTTTTTTTCTATATGTATTTCTCATTTTTCTGAATAGTTTTCTCGTCTTTCTTAACATATTTCTCCCTTTCCGAAATATTTGTTTTTTTTCCTAAATATTTTTTCTCGTTTTTCTAAATATATTTCCCATTTTCCGAAATATTTGAGTTTTTTTCCCCTAAATATATTTCTCATTTTCCTAAATAGTTTTCTCATCTTTCTAAATGTATTTCTCATTTTCCGAAATATTTGCCTTTTTTCTCTAAATATACTTCTCAATTCCCTAATTTTATTTTGCAGTTTCCTAAACATATTTCGCATTTTCTTCTTTTCCCTTTTGGCATTAACGGACTTCCGTATCCTATAAATGACGAATGGCCATTTCTTTTTAAAATAGTATTTTTAGTCCCTGTATTTTGAGTCATTTTGGTCCAACACGAATTTTATTTAAAAAGATCACTAATCATGAAATTTCTACTTTTCGTATATTTTATATCATCTTCACTTTATACGACCCAAGCTGCCACTGGCTATCCGATATGCATGATAAGGCAATAAATGCCTCTACCGCGCCAATCAAGATACTTGCGCAAGTGACCGGGCGAGTTTCTTTAATAATAGAAGTATGAGTAATGTGTGATAAAATTCTCTGGAACCAAACAAAACTCACACATCCATTTTCATACTAGAACACACTGAATTGCTTTAATGATGTCGAATTTCCGAACTTCTAGACCTTCATACAGTATCAGTAACAAATAAAAAACGTTATAACAACAACAAAACCCCAAACAAACAAACAAAAACCAACAGGATATGACCATTTCAAGTATAATTATGAATGAATAGAATGTATGATTTACCTTTAAACGTTCTGTAAATACTGGATACTTACATGTTCTTCCAGAAAACACAATCTCGCCGTCGTATGGCTTGTCCACAATAATTTCCTTTCCATCTTCTTGGATTTCAGATGCTTTCCTCATAACTTTCACATCCCCTTCTCTTTCAGTAAATATTACTTTGTCCTTTCAAAGCGTTTGTAATGATTTGTCAGATTGAAAATATACCACAAAGTGTGAATCTGCTATATCGAAGTGCGCCATGTTTTGAAATAAAAGCTGCGGTATCCCGTGATTCTTACCCAGCAGGCACATGACGTCAGTGCGACGTTGTATATAGGTTGCTTTTACGTCGCGACGTCAGTGACGTCGCCCTGACGTCATTTGGACGTCACAAAACAAATCTGTGATGTATAGTAGAATGGTGACGTCTGTTAGACGTCAGTTAGACGTCAGAAAATCCGACGACATTTTCGTAGTTTATACCGAAGTCCATTCGATGTCGTTTTGACGTCAGAATATCGAAACAAAGTTACCACTCAAAGTCCGACGTCAAACAGATGTCGTCCTGTTGTCGGAAATTTGACCAATATTTATATTATTCACAACTCGGCTTTACATTCTGTTTGTTTTGTTTTCACATCATATATCAAAATTGTCAATAAAACGACGATTTCCAGGTCCTTTAGTTTACTTCCCACATGTACATGCCGACGTTGTATCGATGTCGTTCTGACGTTACAGTATCGACCAGCATTTTGAATGCAAAATACATTCGTTCTTAGTTCTATTAAGTTAAAGGATGATCGGAATAGACAGAGGACCACCAATTATTAAATGAAAGTTTTATTAGCATTATTGAGTGCATCTTTTTACGACGTCGAATTGACGTTGTATTGACGTTTGGAAAATACTTCATTAAACTAATAGCAATAAGATGAAGTACGGTTCTGTATCACGTACGGGGATTCCGCATTTCCTCGAACTTCCCTTTATCTGAAAAATGATTATGAAATAAAACTACGGCAAAATATATATGTATATATATAGAAAACCAAAAAAACAAAAAACAAAAAAAAAAACAAAAAAAAAAAAAAAAAACATGCACCCACACAAAACAAATATACACCCCCCCCCCCCAAAAATAACCAAACAAACAAAAATGGTTACAGCATATCGTATGTAGTTTACATTTTATTACTTTGTAAATAGTTAGTAGACCTTATCTGACCGAGTTCAGGCAGAGATGCTGCGCACATGTAATGTAATACTTTCAGAATCTTGATAAGGCATCGTGCACGTACTGTTTGCATGCTCTTACCTCACAGTTTCCGTTGCCGAACGTGAATGGTGATTGGTCAGTCAGTTTGAGCGCCTTTGCCCAGCAGGGTATCAGCGTTCCGCGTCCCCATCCCATTGTCGTTTTATTTAGGAAAGTTTTGGTGGAGAATTTCAGAAGAAAGTTTTTGCAAGAAAAGGATTTTTTTATCAGATTTTAACAACAGAGAAAGCTATGGTAAGAAATTACTTATCTATGTTTCGTAAACATGAATATCATAGAATTTACGGACTGGGTTTATTAAGAGTGGAGAAGGATGAAAGCTTGGCCATGGTTTCAGCAGCAAAATGTTATCAATAACATTTTTCATCTGCGTTCATCGCCTTTTACATTGATCATCGATTCATATTTCGTTTAGAGTTTTAAAAGTTGGATACTCAATATAGCTTTTTTTTATTTATTCTATGCGATGCATGTCGTTTCTTTTACCCAATTTTAATTTCAATGGAAATCGAAATTCTCCTCGTAAGTCGTTGCAGATTTCTGGGGTTGTCGTCCGCGTAGAGATGTCTATAATATATTGGTATTTGAAAAGCTGACGACTGTTTTAATGTATATGATACATTTATGAATTAAGTATATTTAATAGTTTTATTGTTTTGAACAATATTATAGGTCAAAACCAACCGCCCAAACCAGCCAAACAAAAGCAAACAAAATTTAGAATTTAAACATGTACATTAAACTTTAATTAAATAGTAATAATAGTCTTTTTTGCTTTTATATTGTCAATAAAATGTATATATAAAACACAATTTACAATAATAATAATGATAATAGAAATAAATAAATAAATAAAATACCGATTTTATTTAAATAATAGCAATAATATTACATAGATAAAATTATTTAATATATATTTACATATTAACTGGAGACAGTGTCAATGAGGATTCGCGATTAATCTGACAACGAACGGTAATTCTTATCAACTTCCGGTGTAAGAAAAATGGCTGCGTCCATTTCCAATGGAAAACAACCAGTATTTTAGGTTAAATAGTTCGTTATGTATTGTACAGGTAGATGGGTAGGCACAATAAAGAAAAGGAGAAAGAGTACAGAAAAAGAAGGAGACAGACAAAGCGGCATAAGAAACGCCAGGATAAACGTAACCTCGGTGTTGAACATGATGCATGTGCAGTGACTGCAATAGATTCAAGTGATGCTGTCCATGACCGAACAAGCGATATGTCGAATGTTGAGAAGACAGTTCAAAGTTTTGTCAGTCCAGTAAAGCCAAATAAAACATCAGTATCCTCATCTGAGTCCACCTTTCAGACATCCATGTGTGAATCTAATTAAGATTTTGACAGTTTTTCAGCATCACAATCAAGGTCGCTCTTCTCTTGCTCGACGCCAAGTTTAAAATCTGCTGAATCTAGCAAAAGTTCTACAAAGTGTTTCATTGACCACCTGCATAAAATAAAGAATCGTAAAGATTTCTTGGAAAGGGATCCGTTGTATGCAAGATGGCAGGAATACAAGCTTTTATCTAGAAGAATGAGGCAACTACAAAACATCTAATAATACCACTTTCTGCATATATCTAAGGTATATTGAAAGTAAAAATGTGGCCTACAATGGTATGAGCCTGATGAGTGACGAGGCTTATAATGTCTTTTCATCTTAGATTTCTTTAATTACAGTTTTTAACCCCCCCCCCAAAAAAAATCTGAGAAGTGTTAGTTCTGATACAGAAATAACAGCTAGATTGAAAAAGACTTGCCGAGTGCATGTATGTGCGGGGTTATGGATCATAATTAGGATTTCCTTTAAGAAACAAAATAGGCCTAATTTTGATTTCTTTTAAATTTGTACCAGCATACATTAATCCTGCAGATACTGCTACACTGATCCTTCTGTCCTGTAAGCATAAGACATAAAATCTTCTACTTGCATTATTAATACCAAAAGAATGAAATTAAGGCAAAAATGTGTGAAAAGATCCTGATACTGCTACACAAGAAAAAGTGATACTGATCCTTCTGTCTTGTATGCAGGACAGGTGACTACTTAAAAGACATAAAATCTTCTACTTTTATTAATACTATATAAATGAAATTTAAGCAAAAATGTTTGAAAAGATCTACTTGCATTAATACTGAATCTTCTTAAAAAGATCTACTTGCATTCATACTGAATAAATGAAATTTAAGCAAAAATGTTTGAAAAGATCTACTTGCATTAATACTGAATAAATGAATGAAATTAAGGCAAAAATTTATGAAAAGATCCTGATACTGCTACACAAGGAAGAGTGATACTGATCCTTCTGTCTTGTATGCGGGACAGGTGACTTTTTAGAAGACATAAAATCTTCTACTTGCAATTTAATACTGAATAAATGAATGACATTAAGGCTAAATTGTGTGAAAAGATCCTGATACTGCTACACAAGAAAAGGTGATACTGATCCTTCTGTCTTGTATGCGGGACAGGTGACTACTGTTATTAATAATGAGTAAATGAATGAAATTTAAGCAAAAATTTGAGTCTCACGATATTTTGCTGGTCTGTTCCCAGTTTGAGGTAACAAAATTGGCCTAATGTTAAAAACAATGATTGAAATCAAAAATTTGATATCAGTGATTCTTTTATTATTGAAAGTACGGTAAAAAAAATAGGGTTTGGACCAAAACTTAGACCTGAAGCACACAATTCTTCTATTTTGGCCTTATCTGGAGGCTACTTATTTGGGAAAAAAAATTGCAAACTAAATCCCTTTTTTGATTAAAATGTTTTAAAGTAACGGAGGAAATATGATACACAATCAGTGTTTTCATGAAGCCCCGGCCCAGTTGCTAAATTGTCTGTTACTTGTATATATTTGAACCGGGTACTTTAAGCCATTAAAAAACTGATTTCCTTTGTTATAAATCATACCTTGCACTCACAGAGTTTTGCATATATAAAGAGAAAAGTAACCATGTCTATCTTCTATATATCATAAGTCATTTTAATGTCGTTGTTGCGTGATTGGCACTGGCTTTTTTTTAATTTTCGCTGGCTACTTTTGCATTTATGGAAAGCACTGGACACAATGATATTTAGATTCCCATATTTTTTGCAGGACCCCACAAGTACCAGTACCTATATATGTCTTATAAGCAGAGATGGTTAAAAATACATTCTGAAGCCAGTGCTTTAGTGCAAAATGAAACTGAGAGTGAAAATTCGCTTGACGATAATTCTGATACAATGGTACACAATGATAGACCAAGGACTAGTGCATCAAGTGACCAACTTTCAAATATTTGTAGCAGTAGGAGTGATGCTGATTTTCTGGATAGTGATAGTGACCCTGGTTCAGATTTTGGATATAATGAAGCTCCTGAGTCAACTGACAGTTCTGACGCAGATGATGATATACAGGCTCCTGAAGAGGAAGTTACCTTCAGAGAAAAATTATCATCATGGTGCACAAGGAATAATTGCACAAGAGCATGCACCAATGAACTGTTGACAATGACAAATATGGATAATGACCATATCCCTGTCTACAGTACAAAATCGATAATTCAGAAAATCAGAAACCGAAGGAATACAAAATCAGGACAAAACAGGAACCAAAGCAAACAAAAACAAAAACCTCCACCATATGAAAAGAAGCGAACTCCCGATATGAGAGTGAGACCAGGTGCCCAGGAAGAGTAAGCATCTCCTGCTTGCATGCAACACCCGTCGCTTCAATTCGGTAGAACTGTCACATCCGGTTACTTCCATTTTGGAAGATATAGAGTATAATCTTTGGTTGGATGGTTCAAATGGTCTATGACAGAATATCATCCACCATTCTGGATAGTGGGACATCATAGTGTATGACGAGTTCCCCATATCGACCGTAGAACTTCCTCAGTGACGATGTTAGTCGGTCACAAACATATCCCAGACTGAGAAGCTTATCTGAAAGACGCCTAGCTCTCAGAACAAAATCCGTATATTTCGTACTTGCTCTGGCATAGCGTATCAACTGAGATATGAACACGCCATAAGCAGGTGATGAAGGGATGTTGCTACTCAGAAAAGGAAAGTTCGTAATGCTGAAATTGAAGTCGTCACGTTTGTCATAGAGTGAGGTGTTCATGTGACCATCAGTGTCGTAGGACAACATTATGTCCAAATAGGATGCTGAATTATTTGTCTCTGTAGTTTCTTTGACTTCAAGCTCCGAAGGATAGATACTGCTCAGGTAATCCGCGAATTTTGGATTATTGATGGACAACACATCGTCTATGTATCTGTAAGTGAAGTTGAAATCAGAAGCTAAGTATCTTTTCCCTTCAGAGACCAAAGATTGAATGAATTCAGCTTCGTACGAGTAAAGGAAAATGTCGGCAAGGAGTGGGGCACAATTGGTACCCATTGGAATTCCGACAATTTGCTGGAAGACCTTTCCTCCAAACACCACAAAAATGTTGTCGATCAGAAAGTTTAACATCTGAATAATGTCTGTTTCAGTGTACTTATTTTCAGAATCTGACTTTTCTTTTACAAAGTAGGTTTTGTCATAGTTAACAACAATAAATTTGTATTTGCGATTACCGTTCTTACTTGTAAACGCATTGCTTATAATTTTTGCGAGTCTTTCTTTCAATTTAGAATGTGGAATTGTAGTGTAAAGTGTCGAAAAATCAAAGGCTTTGATCGAATTGACTCTACTAAAATGAGTGGATTTCAGATGTTCTAAAAGTTCCTTCGAATTCTTTAAAATCCACATCTGGTTGATACCACTGCGAGAATATACTGTCGAACAATATTTTTGTAGCCAAGATTTGATTTCAGAGAAAACTTTGGTGAGTAAGATCGATACAGATTTGGTAGAACATTTTGAGGAACCAGCGATGAAACGTTGTTTGTACGGATTCTTATGCATTTTAGGTATGCAGTATAAGTATGGTAAATCTAAATCTAAATTGGTAGTGTCGAAGCCAAAGGAAGCAAGAGCTGATTTGTGGTTATCTATTTATTCAGAGGCAGAAAGGTTTGTTGGGGTGTAAGTGGGATTTCCAGGTGTCGAATTTAAACCCAACTCTTTAACTAGACTGTCGAAATAGTACTTTTTGCAAGTAAATGTGTAATTATTTGAGGCTTTGTCCGCTGGTGTGATGACATAATGTTCTTGGAGGTAGGTAAGTTCTGTGATAACATCAGGGTCTTTAAAAATAGACACGAATCTGGTGTTCACAGTTGATTTTAATCGGTTAATTCTAGATAAAAGTAATCCTCTGATTGATTTTATCCATTCGGAAAGGGTGTCGAGCTGTACATCCTCTTTCTTTGCCCAACGCCTTGCATATTCCTCACAAGAGTCCATGATAATTTTGACATTTTGGTTCCATGTAAAGGACATACTTTCTCTGTATTTGGGACCCTTTTTTAACAATTCTCTCAACTTGTCGTTCTTGACTATACTAAGGTCACCAGTAATAACGTGTCCACAAGGAGAGTAGTTGAAATCCGATGAAGAACATTCGCAGGGAAGTGGATGTAGTGAGGGATTACTTAAATCAATACACTGCAGGAATCGTTTGTAATTGTAAATTTTAGACGCAACTGTTGGTGTGTAGCTATAGGAAATACAAGGAGTTTCTTTTCTTTTGAAATATTGTGGGATTTTTTCTGTGACAGTTTTGTGATTCAAAATTTGACCAAGATTCAAGTTATCGATACCTTTGTTTGCAAATCTTACTTTAATGAAAGGGCGGTTTGTTTTCTCCTCTGATTTATCTGATCTAACTGCTTGAAATAAACGAAAAGTAGAAATGTCCAAGATGACTCCTTGTAGTCTGTATGTTGGGGAACGTGTATCGGTATATGCGAGGTCCTTCGTATAATCGTAGATTTCGTGTAACTTCCGTAAAGGAACAGAGTATAATTTGGTACGAATATAATGCAGGCCTAGAGGCTCATTCAAAAATGGAACCAAGTCATCGAAGGAGAAACTATGTATCTCAGGCCTATTATATTTTCGAATGCCATGACTTCGAGGTCTTCTTTGTGACCTGTTGAATAAGCTAGTCACATTTACCGATTGACAACCGGGACTTGTTAAGTTTCTTATAGTGCTGATGTTGCGAGAAGAGGGCATTGGAGTCTCAAAAGATGCCAGAACCCTCCTGCGAACACCGCGTCACATCGACACTGCAGAGAAATGTGGAGGAAAATACATTTATTTTGGAATTGCTAATCGCATAAAAGAGTTAATGACAGATCATGCCCAATATTTTACAGAGAACCGAGAGTTACAACTCAAAATCAATGTAGATGGGGTTCCCCTTTTCAAGTAATCAACAACTCAGTTTTGGCCTATTTTATGTAGCTTTGATGGATTCAAACCGTTAATTGTAGCTATTTATTATGGAAAAGCAAAACCGACTTCGCCACATGAATTTCTGGAAGATTTTCTTACTGAATATTCGCATCTGCAAGCACTTGGCTTACATTGGGAAGAATTGGTGTTTCAGGTAACAATACAGGCATTTATATGTGATGCACCAGCACGAGCATTTGTGAAGTGTATCAAAGGCCATACTGTATATTTTGCATGTGAACGATGTGCTATCCAAGGATACTGGAAAAATAATCGTATAATTTTGCATGCTGCAAATCAGTGTCGAAGCCGTACTGATGAGGAATTTGCTACTATGCAGTATACAGATCACCAAACACAAGCGTCTCCTCTTATAGTGCATGGATTGAAATGTGTCAAAAGCTTCTGTCTTGATTATATGCACCTCGTTTGTTTAGGTGTTGCGAAAAGAATTTTATATTTTTTGAAACAAGGACCAGCTGTGTGTAAAGTATCTAACCAGCAAATTTGTGACATATCAAGGAAACTTCAGTCATTTTCTGGCAAACTTCCTAGTGAATTTGCGCGGCAACCAAGATCCTTATTTGAAATGGAAAGATGGAAAGCAACAGAATTCCGACAATTTCTGTTGTATACTGGACCAGTTGCTTTAAAAAAAAGTAGTGTCTGAAAGTGTGTATGAACATTTTTTGTGCTTAACTGTTGCAATATCCATCCTTTTAGAAAGTGATGATCAGAAGCGAACTGCATACCTAGATTATGCACAACAGCTGCTAAATTATTTTGTGGACTAAAGTCGAGATATTTACTCCGAATTATTTATTGTGTATAATGTACATAATTTAAAACATTTACCAGAAGATGTGCGAAATTTCAAATGTTCTCTGAACAATGTATCAGCATTTCCATATGAACACCATTTGCAGGCTATAAAACGTTTAGTACGAAATGCGAAAAATCCAATTGTGCAAGTTACTAAACGTCTGAGAGAAATTGAAATGACTGGAAAACATTCATCCATGACTCGTAAACCAGAGACAATACATATCTCAACAAAGAGAAGAAACCGTTGTTTTCAGTTGTCTGATGAGGGATATGGATTTGTAATTGAAAAAAATGAAAATGGTACTTATCTATGTGATGTGATACCACAGTCACGCACTGAAACATTTTTTGAAAAGCCATGTGAATCAAAACTTATAAATATTGCCTTTATAAGGTCATTTGCATGAGCGGTACGAAAAGTAGTTACACCAGAGGAAATATACAGAAAAGTAGTTTGCCTGCCGTATGAGAGGGGATATGTTTTACTGCCTTTGTTACATGGCAAGGAAATAGACTAAATGCTTCAAATGTTTGAAATTAAGGCAAGTTTTGACATATTTGAACATGTTCATGAACAACTACATGTACAAGTACTCAAATGTACATGAAATATTTTACTGTCTTTATACCGCTAACGTTAAAAGCCATATGTAGCATTCTTTGTAAATATAAGTAAGTATTAAAAGCCACCTTTTTAGCTCACCTAAGGGAAGCTCAAGTGAGCTATTGACATTGCGTGCCGTCTGGGGTCCGTCCGTTGTCGTAAACTTTTCAACATTTCGACTTCTCCAGAATTAAAGAAGGGATTTTGATGAAACTTAGTAGGTACTGGTATAAAATACTAATGGTCCCTTACAAGTGTTGTTGTTTTTCATCTAGATCTGTAAAAAAAAAAAAAATTGGTGCTTCAACAGGCAAAAGGAGGTAATGGGGGTACCCTTCTTTGACAAACTTCTTCTTCATGTTCTTAAGAACATAAGCATGTATCAAAGCATAAGGAGAGAGATGTCTGAAGAAGTGTTGTTATTTTTGGTTAAAGTTGTTACAGGTCACTTTTTACAAATGTGATTTGATTCTAAATAATGTAACAAAATTCAGCTGGGAAGACTTAATTTTGATTAATTACCAAAGGCAAGTTCAAAATTACTGGCTCATTTTCAAAAGTGCCAAACATTCTTAGGAAACTTTGAAGGTAAAAGATATGCATTGCACAAAAATGATTTCTCAGGGACTCTGAAAAGAATGTATATATACAATGTATTGTCCTAAAATAGATCCATGAAATGAAATTTAATGTGAACTGTAATGACTAGTAGTTACAATTTGCCAAAAACTACAATGTAATGTGTACTCTAATTAATTACATTGAAATGTAATTGACCCAATCCCTGAATTTATGCATGTTCATTTTTGTACACGTAAGGTACTATACAAGATAATTCATTTAAATTAAGTACTGTAGATCAGTGTTACTTATGAAAGTAGTTTTTATACAAGAAAAGTGATAAAAAAATTCCTCTCAATTACAGTTCTAAGTATGTGGACAAGAGCAGTATGGATAGAGAAAGGCCGTGAGGAGGAAGGAGTGGTTCCTTCATCATGGATCAAGGAGGATGACCTGTATTGGCCCCCAGGAGTCAATGCTAAAAAAGCAATGGAGGAAAAGAGGGATCCTGGGGACTCTTGGAGAAAATTCAAAATAATAAAGATAAAACATCAGTCAGGCAAGTCATTTCTATTGAAAATATTCCAAAAAAATGTATAGCAGTCTTCATATACATCCTACCATATGAGAAGTCTGACTAAATACAGGTCCTATAAACTATGCAAATGTTAAGAAAGGAGAATATATATCTTGCTATTTATCTTTTAAGGAAGCAGGACTGAATGCGAGGAGTACGACTTAACAACTGCACAAGAGGAATCCGATCAGGAATCTCAAGGCCGTGCAAAGAAAAAGAAAGTCTTCGATGATTATGTCATGGAGGATCAAAAAGGTATCTACATGTCAATTTTTCTCCTCTGAAACTGTTGGATCACATTGGTGCTCTTTTTAAATATGCATTATGTGAAACAAAAACATGTTAAACTACTTGATTGTTATGCCCCTAGCCTAAAATGTGTAAAATTTCCCTCTGTGTCTAATCAAGAATTTTGGATGTAGATGGGTAAAACTAGTGCTGTAAATTGATATTTGAATATTGAAGAGTATTGATATTTTGAAATTTTCAATACATATCGATGCACAAATAATGAGTATGGATACAAAATGTACTTTCAATACGTTTGACAAAAAGATAAAATCCTAAACTTTTAATTTATTTTTTCGTTTCGGGGGGAGTACAAAGAGACCGCTTACAGCAAGTGACAGTAGAAAAAGAGTGACTGGAAGGACAGGTTTGACTGTATATTCTTTTTGTTCACAAAATAGATGTTGCTGAAAGTGGTGAAACACGGGAAAAGACTACTAAGCAGAGCAAGAAAGGTAAGACTCTCATAGTTAATCAATTAATGGTGATTCTATGTTCATTGCAAGAAACATGGTTAATTAATAGCAATAAACAACCATATCTGTTAAAATATACATGTATATACATGTACAAGTTTGCAGTGACATGCCTATGAGGCAGGAGTGGTAATTTCTTTTTGATTTCATTTTAAGTCTGGGGCGATAAAAACTTTAGGGCCATAGGATAGGGGTAAAATTGGTTAAGTCATTGGTAGCGCAATACTTTTCTTCCCCTCATTTAGTTTTCATTTTGCTTTCAGATTCTGTAAAATCACCACCATTGCCACATCCACCAAAGAAAGTATCAACATTGGAGTTGAGTACCGTCAACTTGGGAAGGTTGAGGCCCCAGGCATCAAAGTCAAGGTCAATGAGAAGCCCTCAGAGGTTAAGGTCTAAAACTAGATCCCAGAATTCAAAGTCAAGGTCAAGGTCAAAGACTAGATCTGAAAGATCAAGGTCAAGGTCTAAGACTAGATCTGAAAGATCAAGGTCAAGGTCAGAGGTATTCATAGGTCAAGATATGAATTTATCAAAGGTACTATGATCGATTTATGGGTCATTGATTGATCGTTAAATGGATTATAGAGTGTTCGAGTTTGTATAACTAGAGTGTTCGTTTTGGTATAAGTGAGTGTTCGAATAGAGACAAGTGTTCGATTTGTCAAGAGTGTTCGATTAGTACTGAGAAGTGTTCAGTCGAGTGTTCTTATTGGTGAACAGGTTATTTGCATATTGTGAGAGTTTCGTGAACAGAGTCTTTATATAGTGGAATGATAGAGAGTAAGGCCATTCGAGCCTTTGCCACAGCTACTTCACGACATTTTTGTCAGTATGTCCGAAACCGAAACGCCTATTTATGAATGTCGCTCGATCAATCCAGATCCTGAAACTTCTGCGTTTGCCGCATTCGATTTGTTCAAGTCGTATCTCGACACAAAGCTGAATTCGTTCAAAAGAGACATAATTGACACAACGGAGAGTAACTCCACGGAGGTCGCCAAGAAAGTGAGAGCAGAGTCGTCCTTTAAATCTGAAGGAAATAAAAGACAGTACGAATTTAACGAAACGTTAAGGGCCAAAATCAAGACTGCTCAGCGTGCCGTCAACGAGAAAGACGTATCTACGGTCAAGCGCATCTTTGAAGAGATCGACAGCAGTTTGCACAAACGTAATAAGTGCATTAAGCTAGCAGATAAATCCCCTGCAGGTTGGGATACAGTCCGTGAATATCTATCTGATGAACTGGCGTCTGACTCCGAAGATGAAAAGAAAATACGGAACGCCGAAAGTCGGGCTATGCGTATCAAGAAGCAGAGATGGGAGAAAAGACTCCGTGGAAATCGAGTATCGACGCCCAGAAATACCAATAATTCCGATCGTACTCCTAGTGCTACTATCACTCGCCCGGATCAGTCCTTTCGAGGTTACAAGAGGTCCTATGGGGTTGCCAAACCAACCGATATCTGTTTTGCCTGCACACAGTCAGGACACTGGAGGAAGGATTGTCCCAAACTCAAGAACGAATCCACAGGGGCCTCAAAGTGACTTAAATGATGAGTATTTTAATCAATTTGAAGATTTTCAGTCAAATGTTGAAGACTTGATCATTAATTCATCATATGATTATGAAAATGATTGTAATGATAACGTAAAGGGTAGATTAAAAGCTCACGTTAATTTTTGGAAGAAAATAGGTGCTTCCGATTTCATTGTGGACGTTATACAAAATGGTTATTCTATCCCATTTATTTCTGTACCTAAACGAAAAATGAATAGAAACAATTTTTCTGCTTTGAAAAATGCATTATTTGTCACTGAAGCTATCAATGATCTTTTGAAAAAAGGGTGTGTTGTCGAGGTAACTGATCCCCCAGTAGTTGTCAGTCCTCTCACAGTTTCTATTAATAGTTCAGGAAAGAAACGGCTCATTCTTGATCTACGTGAAGTTAACTTGCATGTTCGGAAAAATAAGATTAAATTTGAAGATTGGAAAGTTGGGTTTGAATATTTCATTAAAAATGGTTATATGTTTAAATTTGACCTTAAGTCGGGTTATCACCACATAGATATTGCTGAGCCTTTCAGGACTTATCTTGGTTTTTCTTGGGAGCAGAGATTTTATGTTTTCACTGTTTTGCCTTTTGGTCTCTCTTCAAGTCCGTTTATTTTCACTAAGTGTTTGAGACCTTTAGTTAGTTTTTGGCGAGAAAACGGTGTTAAGATTGTCTTATACCTAGATGATGGTTGGTGCATTCATGAAGATTTTGATGTTTGTTGTCAGCAGCTGAGTTTTATTTATGACTCATTAGATAAGGCTGGATTTGTTGTGAATAAGGAAAAATCTATTTTTAGACCTGTGCAATGTCTCCTTTGGTTAGGTTTGAACTGGGATACTCTTAACCATACTCTTAGTGTTCCTAGTAGTCGTATTTCTGAACTTGAGATCAGTATTCGTAATGTTTTGTCAGATTTATCACATGTTACTGCTCGAAAATTAGCTCAAGTTGCTGGCAGAGTTATTTCTCTTTCACCTGTGGTTGGGAATATTACTCGCATTAAGTCAAGGTTTATGTACAGACTCATTGAAGCGCGTCTCACTTGGGATCGGGTATTTAAACTTACAGATCAGAGTGTGATCGATGAACTCATGTTTTGGAGGTTAAATTCCAGTGCGCTGAACCTTAGAAAAGTGTCAGACTACAAAGTCCCTTCTGTTTTAGTGTACTCGGATGCGAGTGATTATGCTTATGGGTCATATGTTGTTCATGTCGATAATATGGTTTCTCATAAGATGTGGTCTAGCTCAGAGATTGTTAAAAGTTCAACATGGAGAGAATTAAAGGGTATTCACTTGTCTTTGTTGTCATTTAGAGACGTTCTTAGAGACAAAGTCGTCAATGTGTATACAGACAGTAAGAATTGCGAGTCAATAGTTAGTTCAGGTAGTACTAAAGAAGATTTGCATTCTTTGGCTTTGGATATTTTCTCATTTTGTGTTCAAAATTCCATTTCTTTAGAAGTTCAGTGGGTTCCCCGTACTTTGAATGTGAAACTATCAACATTTCGACTTCTCCAGAATTAAAGAAGGGATTTTGATGAAACTTAGTAGGTACTGGTATAAAATACTAATGGTCCCTTACAAGTGTTGTTGTTTTTCATCTAGATCTGTAAAAAAAAAATGGTGCTTCAACAGGCAAGAGTAGGTAATGGGGGTACCCTTCTTTGACAAACTTCTTCTTCATGTTCTTAAGAACATAAGCATGTATCAAAGCATAAGGAGAGAGATGTCTGAAGAAGTGTTGTTATTTTTGGTTAAAGTTGTTACAGGTCACTTTTTACAAATGTGATTTGATTCTAGATAATGTAACAAAATTCAGCTGGGAAGACTTAATTTTGATTAATTACCAAAGGCAAGTTCAAAATTACTGGCTCATTTTCAAAAGTGCCAAACATTCTTAGGAAACTTTGAAGGTAAAAGATATGCATTGCACAAAAATGATTTCTCAGGGACTCTGAAAAGAATGTATATATACAATGTATTGTCCTAAAATAGATCCATGAAATGAAATTTAATGTGAAATGTAATGACTAGTAGTTACAATTTGCCAAAAACTACAATGTAATGTGTACTCTAACTAATTACATTGAAATGTAATTGACCCAATCCCTGAATTTATGCATGTTCATTTTTGTACACGTAAGGAACTATACAAGATAATTCATTTAAATTAAGTACTGTAGATCAGTGTTACTTATGAAAGTAGTTTTTATACAAGAAAAGTGATAAAAAAATTCCTCTCAATTACAGTTCTAAGTATGTGGACAAGAGCAGTATGGATAGAGAAAGGCCGTGAGGAGGAAGGAGTGGTTCCTTCATCATGGATCAAGGAGGATGACCTGTATTGGCCCCCAGGAGTCAATGCTAAAAAAGCAATGGAGGAAAAGAGGGATCCTGGGGACTCTTGGAGAAAATTCAAAATAATAAAGATAAAACATCAGTCAGGCAAGTCATTTCTATTGAAAATATTCCAAAAAAATGTATAGCAGTCTTCATATACATCCTACCATATGAGAAGTCTGACTAAATACAGGTCCTATAAACTATGCAAATGTTAAGAAAGGAGAATATATATCTTGCTATTTATCTTTTAAGGAAGCAGGACTGAATGCGAGGAGTACGACTTAACAACTGCACAAGAGGAATCCGATCAGGAATCTCAAGGCCGTGCAAAGAAAAAGAAAGTCTTCGATGATTATGTCATGGAGGATCAAAAAGGTATCTACATGTCAATTTTTCTCCTCTGAAACTGTTGGATCACATTGGTGCTCTTTTTAAATATGCATTATGTGAAACAAAAACATGTTAAACTACTTGATTGTTATGCCCCTAGCCTAAAATGTGTAAAATTTCCCTCTGTGTCTAATCAAGAATTTTGGATGTAGATGGGTAAAACTAGTGCTGTAAATTGATATTTGAATATTGAAGAGTATTGATATTTTGAAATTTTCAATACATATCGATGCACAAATAATGAGTATGGATACAAAATGTACTTTCAATACGTTTGACAAAAAGATAAAATCCTAAACTTTTAATTTATTTTTTCGTTTCGGGGGGAGTACAAAGAGACCGCTTACAGCAAGTGACAGTAGAAAAAGAGTGACTGGAAGGACAGGTTTGACTGTATATTCTTTTTGTTCACAAAATAGATGTTGCTGAAAGTGGTGAAACACGGGAAATGACTACTAAGCAGAGCAAGAAAGGTAAGACTCTCATAGTTAATCAATTAATGGTGATTCTATGTTCATTGCAAGAAACATGGTTAATTAATAGCAATAAACAACCATATCTGTTAAAATATACATGTATATACATGTACAAGTTTGCAGTGACATGCCTATGAGGCAGGAGTGGTAATTTCTTTTTGATTTCATTTTAAGTCTGGGGCGATAAAAACTTTAGGGCCATAGGATAGGGGTAAAATTGGTTAAGTCATTGGTAGCGCAATACTTTTCTTCCCCTCATTTAGTTTTCATTTTGCTTTCAGATTCTGTAAAATCACCACCATTGCCACATCCACCAAAGAAAGTATCAACATTGGAGTTGAGTACCGTCAACTTGGGAAGGTTGAGGCCCCAGGCATCAAAGTCAAGGTCAATGAGAAGCCCTCAGAGGTTAAGGTCTAAAACTAGATCCCAGAATTCAAAGTCAAGGTCAAGGTCAAAGACTAGATCTGAAAGATCAAGGTCAAGGTCTAAGACTAGATCTGAAAGATCAAGGTCAAGGTCAGAGGTATTCATAGGTCAAGATATGAATTTATCAAAGGTACTATGATCGATTTATGGGTCATTGATTGATCGTTAAATGGATTATAGAGTGTTCGAGTTTGTATAACTAGAGTGTTCGTTTTGGTATAAGTGAGTGTTCGAATAGAGACAAGTGTTCGATTTGTCAAGAGTGTTCGATTAGTACTGAGAAGTGTTCAGTCGAGTGTTCTTATTGGTGAACAGGTTATTTGCATATTGTGAGAGTTTCGTGAACAGAGTCTTTATATAGTGGAATGATAGAGAGTAAGGCCATTCGAGCCTTTGCCACAGCTACTTCACGACATTTTTGTCAGTATGTCCGAAACCGAAACGCCTATTTATGAATGTCGCTCGATCAATCCAGATCCTGAAACTTCTGCGTTTGCCGCATTCGATTTGTTCAAGTCGTATCTCGACACAAAGCTGAATTCGTTCAAAAGAGACATAATTGACACAACGGAGAGTAACTCCACGGAGGTCGCCAAGAAAGTGAGAGCAGAGTCGTCCTTTAAATCTGAAGGAAATAAAAGACAGTACGAATTTAACGAAACGTTAAGGGCCAAAATCAAGACTGCTCAGCGTGCCGTCAACGAGAAAGACGTATCTACGGTCAAGCGCATCTTTGAAGAGATCGACAGCAGTTTGCACAAACGTAATAAGTGCATTAAGCTAGCAGATAAATCCCCTGCAGGTTGGGATACAGTCCGTGAATATCTATCTGATGAACTGGCGTCTGACTCCGAAGATGAAAAGAAAATACGGAACGCCGAAAGTCGGGCTATGCGTATCAAGAAGCAGAGATGGGAGAAAAGACTCCGTGGAAATCGAGTATCGACGCCCAGAAATACCAATAATTCCGATCGTACTCCTAGTGCTACTATCACTCGCCCGGATCAGTCCTTTCGAGGTTACAAGAGGTCCTATGGGGTTGCCAAACCAACCGATATCTGTTTTGCCTGCACACAGTCAGGACACTGGAGGAAGGATTGTCCCAAACTCAAGAACGAATCCACAGGGGCCTCAAAGTGACTTAAATGATGAGTATTTTAATCAATTTGAAGATTTTCAGTCAAATGTTGAAGACTTGATCATTAATTCATCATATGATTATGAAAATGATTGTAATGATAACGTAAAGGGTAGATTAAAAGCTCACGTTAATTTTTGGAAGAAAATAGGTGCTTCCGATTTCATTGTGGACGTTATACAAAATGGTTATTCTATCCCATTTATTTCTGTACCTAAACGAAAAATGAATAGAAACAATTTTTCTGCTTTGAAAAATGCATTATTTGTCACTGAAGCTATCAATGATCTTTTGAAAAAAGGGTGTGTTGTCGAGGTAACTGATCCCCCAGTAGTTGTCAGTCCTCTCACAGTTTCTATTAATAGTTCAGGAAAGAAACGGCTCATTCTTGATCTACGTGAAGTTAACTTGCATGTTCGGAAAAATAAGATTAAATTTGAAGATTGGAAAGTTGGGTTTGAATATTTCATTAAAAATGGTTATATGTTTAAATTTGACCTTAAGTCGGGTTATCACCACATAGATATTGCTGAGCCTTTCAGGACTTATCTTGGTTTTTCTTGGGAGCAGAGATTTTATGTTTTCACTGTTTTGCCTTTTGGTCTCTCTTCAAGTCCGTTTATTTTCACTAAGTGTTTGAGACCTTTAGTTAGTTTTTGGCGAGAAAACGGTGTTAAGATTGTCTTATACCTAGATGATGGTTGGTGCATTCATGAAGATTTTGATGTTTGTTGTCAGCAGCTGAGTTTTATTTATGACTCATTAGATAAGGCTGGATTTGTTGTGAATAAGGAAAAATCTATTTTTAGACCTGTGCAATGTCTCCTTTGGTTAGGTTTGAACTGGGATACTCTTAACCATACTCTTAGTGTTCCTAGTAGTCGTATTTCTGAACTTGAGATCAGTATTCGTAATGTTTTGTCAGATTTATCACATGTTACTGCTCGAAAATTAGCTCAAGTTGCTGGCAGAGTTATTTCTCTTTCACCTGTGGTTGGGAATATTACTCGCATTAAGTCAAGGTTTATGTACAGACTCATTGAAGCGCGTCTCACTTGGGATCGGGTATTTAAACTTACAGATCAGAGTGTGATCGATGAACTCATGTTTTGGAGGTTAAATTCCAGTGCGCTGAACCTTAGAAAAGTGTCAGACTACAAAGTCCCTTCTGTTTTAGTGTACTCGGATGCGAGTGATTATGCTTATGGGTCATATGTTGTTCATGTCGATAATATGGTTTCTCATAAGATGTGGTCTAGCTCAGAGATTGTTAAAAGTTCAACATGGAGAGAATTAAAGGGTATTCACTTGTCTTTGTTGTCATTTAGAGACGTTCTTAGAGACAAAGTCGTCAATGTGTATACAGACAGTAAGAATTGCGAGTCAATAGTTAGTTCAGGTAGTACTAAAGAAGATTTGCATTCTTTGGCTTTGGATATTTTCTCATTTTGTGTTCAAAATTCCATTTCTTTAGAAGTTCAGTGGGTTCCCCGTACTTTGAATGTGAAACTATCAACATTTCGACTTCTCCAGAATTAAAGAAGGGATTTTGATGAAACTTAGTAGGTACTGGTATAAAATACTAATGGTCCCTTACAAGTGTTGTTGTTTTTCATCTAGATCTGTAAAAAAAAAATGGTGCTTCAACAGGCAAGAGTAGGTAATGGGGGTACCCTTCTTTGACAAACTTCTTCTTCATGTTCTTAAGAACATAAGCATGTATCAAAGCATAAGGAGAGAGATGTCTGAAGAAGTGTTGTTATTTTTGGTTAAAGTTGTTACAGGTCACTTTTTACAAATGTGATTTGATTCTAGATAATGTAACAAAATTCAGCTGGGAAGACTTAATTTTGATTAATTACCAAAGGCAAGTTCAAAATTACTGGCTCATTTTCAAAAGTGCCAAACATTCTTAGGAAACTTTGAAGGTAAAAGATATGCATTGCACAAAAATGATTTCTCAGGGACTCTGAAAAGAATGTATATATACAATGTATTGTCCTAAAATAGATCCATGAAATGAAATTTAATGTGAAATGTAATGACTAGTAGTTACAATTTGCCAAAAACTACAATGTAATGTGTACTCTAACTAATTACATTGAAATGTAATTGACCCAATCCCTGAATTTATGCATGTTCATTTTTGTACACGTAAGGAACTATACAAGATAATTCATTTAAATTAAGTACTGTAGATCAGTGTTACTTATGAAAGTAGTTTTTATACAAGAAAAGTGATAAAAAAATTCCTCTCAATTACAGTTCTAAGTATGTGGACAAGAGCAGTATGGATAGAGAAAGGCCGTGAGGAGGAAGGAGTGGTTCCTTCATCATGGATCAAGGAGGATGACCTGTATTGGCCCCCAGGAGTCAATGCTAAAAAAGCAATGGAGGAAAAGAGGGATCCTGGGGACTCTTGGAGAAAATTCAAAATAATAAAGATAAAACATCAGTCAGGCAAGTCATTTCTATTGAAAATATTCCAAAAAAATGTATAGCAGTCTTCATATACATCCTACCATATGAGAAGTCTGACTAAATACAGGTCCTATAAACTATGCAAATGTTAAGAAAGGAGAATATATATCTTGCTATTTATCTTTTAAGGAAGCAGGACTGAATGCGAGGAGTACGACTTAACAACTGCACAAGAGGAATCCGATCAGGAATCTCAAGGCCGTGCAAAGAAAAAGAAAGTCTTCGATGATTATGTCATGGAGGATCAAAAAGGTATCTACATGTCAATTTTTCTCCTCTGAAACTGTTGGATCACATTGGTGCTCTTTTTAAATATGCATTATGTGAAACAAAAACATGTTAAACTACTTGATTGTTATGCCCCTAGCCTAAAATGTGTAAAATTTCCCTCTGTGTCTAATCAAGAATTTTGGATGTAGATGGGTAAAACTAGTGCTGTAAATTGATATTTGAATATTGAAGAGTATTGATATTTTGAAATTTTCAATACATATCGATGCACAAATAATGAGTATGGATACAAAATGTACTTTCAATACGTTTGACAAAAAGATAAAATCCTAAACTTTTAATTTATTTTTTCGTTTCGGGGGGAGTACAAAGAGACCGCTTACAGCAAGTGACAGTAGAAAAAGAGTGACTGGAAGGACAGGTTTGACTGTATATTCTTTTTGTTCACAAAATAGATGTTGCTGAAAGTGGTGAAACACGGGAAATGACTACTAAGCAGAGCAAGAAAGGTAAGACTCTCATAGTTAATCAATTAATGGTGATTCTATGTTCATTGCAAGAAACATGGTTAATTAATAGCAATAAACAACCATATCTGTTAAAATATACATGTATATACATGTACAAGTTTGCAGTGACATGCCTATGAGGCAGGAGTGGTAATTTCTTTTTGATTTCATTTTAAGTCTGGGGCGATAAAAACTTTAGGGCCATAGGATAGGGGTAAAATTGGTTAAGTCATTGGTAGCGCAATACTTTTCTTCCCCTCATTTAGTTTTCATTTTGCTTTCAGATTCTGTAAAATCACCACCATTGCCACATCCACCAAAGAAAGTATCAACATTGGAGTTGAGTACCGTCAACTTGGGAAGGTTGAGGCCCCAGGCATCAAAGTCAAGGTCAGTGAGAAGCCCTCAGAGGTTAAGGTCTAAAACTAGATCCCAGAATTCAAAGTCAAGGTCAAGGTCAAAGACTAGATCTGAAAGATCAAGGTCAAGGTCTAAGACTAGATCTGAAAGATCAAGGTCAAGGTCAGAGGTCAGAGATATTCATAGGTCAAGATATGAATTTATCAAAGGTACTATGATCGATTTATGGGTCATTGATTGATCGTTAAATGGATTATAGAGTGTTCGTTTTGGTATAAGTGAGTGTTCGAATAGAGACAAGTGTTCGATTTGTCAAGAGTGTTCGATTAGTACTGAGAAGTGTTCAGTCGAGTGTTCTTATTGGTGAACAGGTTATTTGCATATTGTGAGAGTTTCGTGAACAGAGTCTTTATATAGTGGAATGATAGAGAGTAAGGCCATTCGAGCCTTTGCCACAGCTACTTCACGACATTTTTGTCAGTATGTCCGAAACCGAAACGCCTATTTATGAATGTCGCTCGATCAATCCAGATCCTGAAACTTCTGCGTTTGCCGCATTCGATTTGTTCAAGTCGTATCTCGACACAAAGCTGAATTCGTTCAAAAGAGACATAATTGACACAACGGAGAGTAACTCCACGGAGGTCGGCAAGAAAGTGAGAGCAGAGTCGTCCTTTAAATCTGAAGGAAATAAAAGACAGTGCGAATTTAACGAAACGTTAAGGGCCAAAATCAAGACTGCTCAGCGTGCCGTCAACGAGAAAGACGTATCTACGGTCAAGCGCATCTTTGAAGAGATCGACAGCAGTTTGCACAAACGTAATAAGTGCATTAAGCTAGCAGATAAATCCCCTGCAGGTTGGGATACAGTCCGTGAATATCTATCTGATGAACTGGCGTCTGACTCCGAAGATGAAAAGAAAATACGGAACGCCGAAAGTCGGGCTATGCGTATCAAGAAGCAGAGATGGGAGAAAAGACTCCGTGGAAATCGAGTATCGACGCCCAGAAATACCAATAATTCCGATCGTACTCCTAGTGCTACTATCACTCGCCCGGATCAGTCCTTTCGAGGTTACAAGAGGTCCTATGGGGTTGCCAAACCAACCGATATCTGTTTTGCCTGCACACAGTCAGGACACTGGAGGAAGGATTGTCCCAAACTCAAGAACGAATCCACAGTAGAAATTTCAAGAAATTTTGTAACAGAAAATTTCAAATGCGTTGAAGAGACACACGATCAACCGAAGTTGATCGAACTTGGCTACATGTGCCCTCGGGGACTCTTGGTCCACCAGCAGTGACACTCACCAAGTAGTTCAAATGTTAAACGTCTTTCAATTCAATAGCATCATTTAAAACCTGATAAATTTACAGCATGGACCAGAGTGACTGGAAGGACAGGTTTGACTGTATATTCTTTTTGTTCACAAAATAGATGTTGCTGAAAGTGGTGAAACACGGGAAAAGACTACTAAGCAGAGCAAGAAAGGTAAGACTCTCATAGTTAATCAATTAATGGTGATTCTATGTTCATTGCAAGAAACATGGTTAATTAATAGCAATAAACAACCATATCTGTTAAAATATACATGTATATACATGTACAAGTTTGCAGTGACATGCCTATGAGGCAGGAGTGGTAATTTCTTTTTGATTTCATTTTAAGTCTGGGGCGATAAAAACTTTAGGGCCATAGGATAGGGGTAAAATTGGTTAAGTCATTGGTAGCGCAATACTTTTCTTCCCCTCATTTAGTTTTCATTTTGCTTTCAGATTCTGTAAAATCACCACCATTGCCACATCCACCAAAGAAAGTATCAACATTGGAGTTGAGTACCGTCAACTTGGGAAGGTTGAGGCCCCAGGCATCAAAGTCAAGGTCAATGAGAAGCCCTCAGAGGTTAAGGTCTAAAACTAGATCCCAGAATTCAAAGTCAAGGTCAAGGTCAAAGACTAGATCTGAAAGATCAAGGTCAAGGTCTAAGACTAGATCTGAAAGATCAAGGTCAAGGTCAGAGGTATTCATAGGTCAAGATATGAATTTATCAAAGGTACTATGATCGATTTATGGGTCATTGATTGATCGTTAAATGGATTATAGAGTGTTCGAGTTTGTATAACTAGAGTGTTCGTTTTGGTATAAGTGAGTGTTCGAATAGAGACAAGTGTTCGATTTGTCAAGAGTGTTCGATTAGTACTGAGAAGTGTTCAGTCGAGTGTTCTTATTGGTGAACAGGTTATTTGCATATTGTGAGAGTTTCGTGAACAGAGTCTTTATATAGTGGAATGATAGAGAGTAAGGCCATTCGAGCCTTTGCCACAGCTACTTCACGACATTTTTGTCAGTATGTCCGAAACCGAAACGCCTATTTATGAATGTCGCTCGATCAATCCAGATCCTGAAACTTCTGCGTTTGCCGCATTCGATTTGTTCAAGTCGTATCTCGACACAAAGCTGAATTCGTTCAAAAGAGACATAATTGACACAACGGAGAGTAACTCCACGGAGGTCGCCAAGAAAGTGAGAGCAGAGTCGTCCTTTAAATCTGAAGGAAATAAAAGACAGTACGAATTTAACGAAACGTTAAGGGCCAAAATCAAGACTGCTCAGCGTGCCGTCAACGAGAAAGACGTATCTACGGTCAAGCGCATCTTTGAAGAGATCGACAGCAGTTTGCACAAACGTAATAAGTGCATTAAGCTAGCAGATAAATCCCCTGCAGGTTGGGATACAGTCCGTGAATATCTATCTGATGAACTGGCGTCTGACTCCGAAGATGAAAAGAAAATACGGAACGCCGAAAGTCGGGCTATGCGTATCAAGAAGCAGAGATGGGAGAAAAGACTCCGTGGAAATCGAGTATCGACGCCCAGAAATACCAATAATTCCGATCGTACTCCTAGTGCTACTATCACTCGCCCGGATCAGTCCTTTCGAGGTTACAAGAGGTCCTATGGGGTTGCCAAACCAACCGATATCTGTTTTGCCTGCACACAGTCAGGACACTGGAGGAAGGATTGTCCCAAACTCAAGAACGAATCCACAGGGGCCTCAAAGTGACTTAAATGATGAGTATTTTAATCAATTTGAAGATTTTCAGTCAAATGTTGAAGACTTGATCATTAATTCATCATATGATTATGAAAATGATTGTAATGATAACGTAAAGGGTAGATTAAAAGCTCACGTTAATTTTTGGAAGAAAATAGGTGCTTCCGATTTCATTGTGGACGTTATACAAAATGGTTATTCTATCCCATTTATTTCTGTACCTAAACGAAAAATGAATAGAAACAATTTTTCTGCTTTGAAAAATGCATTATTTGTCACTGAAGCTATCAATGATCTTTTGAAAAAAGGGTGTGTTGTCGAGGTAACTGATCCCCCAGTAGTTGTCAGTCCTCTCACAGTTTCTATTAATAGTTCAGGAAAGAAACGGCTCATTCTTGATCTACGTGAAGTTAACTTGCATGTTCGGAAAAATAAGATTAAATTTGAAGATTGGAAAGTTGGGTTTGAATATTTCATTAAAAATGGTTATATGTTTAAATTTGACCTTAAGTCGGGTTATCACCACATAGATATTGCTGAGCCTTTCAGGACTTATCTTGGTTTTTCTTGGGAGCAGAGATTTTATGTTTTCACTGTTTTGCCTTTTGGTCTCTCTTCAAGTCCGTTTATTTTCACTAAGTGTTTGAGACCTTTAGTTAGTTTTTGGCGAGAAAACGGTGTTAAGATTGTCTTATACCTAGATGATGGTTGGTGCATTCATGAAGATTTTGATGTTTGTTGTCAGCAGCTGAGTTTTATTTATGACTCATTAGATAAGGCTGGATTTGTTGTGAATAAGGAAAAATCTATTTTTAGACCTGTGCAATGTCTCCTTTGGTTAGGTTTGAACTGGGATACTCTTAACCATACTCTTAGTGTTCCTAGTAGTCGTATTTCTGAACTTGAGATCAGTATTCGTAATGTTTTGTCAGATTTATCACATGTTACTGCTCGAAAATTAGCTCAAGTTGCTGGCAGAGTTATTTCTCTTTCACCTGTGGTTGGGAATATTACTCGCATTAAGTCAAGGTTTATGTACAGACTCATTGAAGCGCGTCTCACTTGGGATCGGGTATTTAAACTTACAGATCAGAGTGTGATCGATGAACTCATGTTTTGGAGGTTAAATTCCAGTGCGCTGAACCTTAGAAAAGTGTCAGACTACAAAGTCCCTTCTGTTTTAGTGTACTCGGATGCGAGTGATTATGCTTATGGGTCATATGTTGTTCATGTCGATAATATGGTTTCTCATAAGATGTGGTCTAGCTCAGAGATTGTTAAAAGTTCAACATGGAGAGAATTAAAGGGTATTCACTTGTCTTTGTTGTCATTTAGAGACGTTCTTAGAGACAAAGTCGTCAATGTGTATACAGACAGTAAGAATTGCGAGTCAATAGTTAGTTCAGGTAGTACTAAAGAAGATTTGCATTCTTTGGCTTTGGATATTTTCTCATTTTGTGTTCAAAATTCCATTTCTTTAGAAGTTCAGTGGGTTCCCCGTACTTTGAATGTGAAACTATCAACATTTCGACTTCTCCAGAATTAAAGAAGGGATTTTGATGAAACTTAGTAGGTACTGGTATAAAATACTAATGGTCCCTTACAAGTGTTGTTGTTTTTCATCTAGATCTGTAAAAAAAAAATGGTGCTTCAACAGGCAAGAGTAGGTAATGGGGGTACCCTTCTTTGACAAACTTCTTCTTCATGTTCTTAAGAACATAAGCATGTATCAAAGCATAAGGAGAGAGATGTCTGAAGGAGTGTTGTTATTTTTGGTTAAAGTTGTTACAGGTCACTTTTTACAAATGTGATTTGATTCTAGATAATGTAACAAAATTCAGCTGGGAAGACTTAATTTTGATTAATTACCAAAGGCAAGTTCAAAATTACTGGCTCATTTTCAAAAGTGCCAAACATTCTTAGGAAACTTTGAAGGTAAAAGATATGCATTGCACAAAAATGATTTCTCAGGGACTCTGAAAAGAATGTATATATACAATGTATTGTCCTAAAATAGATCCATGAAATGAAATTTAATGTGAAATGTAATGACTAGTAGTTACAATTTGCCAAAAACTACAATGTAATGTGTACTCTAACTAATTACATTGAAATGTAATTGACCCAATCCCTGAATTTATGCATGTTCATTTTTGTACACGTAAGGAACTATACAAGATAATTCATTTAAATTAAGTACTGTAGATCAGTGTTACTTATGAAAGTAGTTTTTATACAAGAAAAGTGATAAAAAAATTCCTCTCAATTACAGTTCTAAGTATGTGGACAAGAGCAGTATGGATAGAGAAAGGCCGTGAGGAGGAAGGAGTGGTTCCTTCATCATGGATCAAGGAGGATGACCTGTATTGGCCCCCAGGAGTCAATGCTAAAAAAGCAATGGAGGAAAAGAGGGATCCTGGGGACTCTTGGAGAAAATTCAAAATAATAAAGATAAAACATCAGTCAGGCAAGTCATTTCTATTGAAAATATTCCAAAAAAATGTATAGCAGTCTTCATATACATCCTACCATATGAGAAGTCTGACTAAATACAGGTCCTATAAACTATGCAAATGTTAAGAAAGGAGAATATATATCTTGCTATTTATCTTTTAAGGAAGCAGGACTGAATGCGAGGAGTACGACTTAACAACTGCACAAGAGGAATCCGATCAGGAATCTCAAGGCCGTGCAAAGAAAAAGAAAGTCTTCGATGATTATGTCATGGAGGATCAAAAAGGTATCTACATGTCAATTTTTCTCCTCTGAAACTGTTGGATCACATTGGTGCTCTTTTTAAATATGCATTATGTGAAACAAAAACATGTTAAACTACTTGATTGTTATGCCCCTAGCCTAAAATGTGTAAAATTTCCCTCTGTGTCTAATCAAGAATTTTGGATGTAGATGGGTAAAACTAGTGCTGTAAATTGATATTTGAATATTGAAGAGTATTGATATTTTGAAATTTTCAATACATATCGATGCACAAATAATGAGTATGGATACAAAATGTACTTTCAATACGTTTGACAAAAAGATAAAATCCTAAACTTTTAATTTATTTTTTCGTTTCGGGGGGAGTACAAAGAGACCGCTTACAGCAAGTGACAGTAGAAAAAGAGTGACTGGAAGGACAGGTTTGACTGTATATTCTTTTTGTTCACAAAATAGATGTTGCTGAAAGTGGTGAAACACGGGAAATGACTACTAAGCAGAGCAAGAAAGGTAAGACTCTCATAGTTAATCAATTAATGGTGATTCTATGTTCATTGCAAGAAACATGGTTAATTAATAGCAATAAACAACCATATCTGTTAAAATATACATGTATATACATGTACAAGTTTGCAGTGACATGCCTATGAGGCAGGAGTGGTAATTTCTTTTTGATTTCATTTTAAGTCTGGGGCGATAAAAACTTTAGGGCCATAGGATAGGGGTAAAATTGGTTAAGTCATTGGTAGCGCAATACTTTTCTTCCCCTCATTTAGTTTTCATTTTGCTTTCAGATTCTGTAAAATCACCACCATTGCCACATCCACCAAAGAAAGTATCAACATTGGAGTTGAGTACCGTCAACTTGGGAAGGTTGAGGCCCCAGGCATCAAAGTCAAGGTCAGTGAGAAGCCCTCAGAGGTTAAGGTCTAAAACTAGATCCCAGAATTCAAAGTCAAGGTCAAGGTCAAAGACTAGATCTGAAAGATCAAGGTCAAGGTCTAAGACTAGATCTGAAAGATCAAGGTCAAGGTCAGAGGTCAGAGATATTCATAGGTCAAGATATGAATTTATCAAAGGTACTATGATCGATTTATGGGTCATTGATTGATCGTTAAATGGATTATAGAGTGTTCGTTTTGGTATAAGTGAGTGTTCGAATAGAGACAAGTGTTCGATTTGTCAAGAGTGTTCGATTAGTACTGAGAAGTGTTCAGTCGAGTGTTCTTATTGGTGAACAGGTTATTTGCATATTGTGAGAGTTTCGTGAACAGAGTCTTTATATAGTGGAATGATAGAGAGTAAGGCCATTCGAGCCTTTGCCACAGCTACTTCACGACATTTTTGTCAGTATGTCCGAAACCGAAACGCCTATTTATGAATGTCGCTCGATCAATCCAGATCCTGAAACTTCTGCGTTTGCCGCATTCGATTTGTTCAAGTCGTATCTCGACACAAAGCTGAATTCGTTCAAAAGAGACATAATTGACACAACGGAGAGTAACTCCACGGAGGTCGGCAAGAAAGTGAGAGCAGAGTCGTCCTTTAAATCTGAAGGAAATAAAAGACAGTGCGAATTTAACGAAACGTTAAGGGCCAAAATCAAGACTGCTCAGCGTGCCGTCAACGAGAAAGACGTATCTACGGTCAAGCGCATCTTTGAAGAGATCGACAGCAGTTTGCACAAACGTAATAAGTGCATTAAGCTAGCAGATAAATCCCCTGCAGGTTGGGATACAGTCCGTGAATATCTATCTGATGAACTGGCGTCTGACTCCGAAGATGAAAAGAAAATACGGAACGCCGAAAGTCGGGCTATGCGTATCAAGAAGCAGAGATGGGAGAAAAGACTCCGTGGAAATCGAGTATCGACGCCCAGAAATACCAATAATTCCGATCGTACTCCTAGTGCTACTATCACTCGCCCGGATCAGTCCTTTCGAGGTTACAAGAGGTCCTATGGGGTTGCCAAACCAACCGATATCTGTTTTGCCTGCACACAGTCAGGACACTGGAGGAAGGATTGTCCCAAACTCAAGAACGAATCCACAGTAGAAATTTCAAGAAATTTTGTAACAGAAAATTTCAAATGCGTTGAAGAGACACACGATCAACCGAAGTTGATCGAACTTGGCTACATGTGCCCTCGGGGACTCTTGGTCCACCAGCAGTGACACTCACCAAGTAGTTCAAATGTTAAACGTCTTTCAATTCAATAGCATCATTTAAAACCTGATAAATTTACAGCATGGACCAGAGTGACTGGAAGGACAGGTTTGACTGTATATTCTTTTTGTTCACAAAATAGATGTTGCTGAAAGTGGTGAAACACGGGAAAAGACTACTAAGCAGAGCAAGAAAGGTAAGACTCTCATAGTTAATCAATTAATGGTGATTCTATGTTCATTGCAAGAAACATGGTTAATTAATAGCAATAAACAACCATATCTGTTAAAATATACATGTATATACATGTACAAGTTTGCAGTGACATGCCTATGAGGCAGGAGTGGTAATTTCTTTTTGATTTCATTTTAAGTCTGGGGCGATAAAAACTTTAGGGCCATAGGATAGGGGTAAAATTGGTTAAGTCATTGGTAGCGCAATACTTTTCTTCCCCTCATTTAGTTTTCATTTTGCTTTCAGATTCTGTAAAATCACCACCATTGCCACATCCACCAAAGAAAGTATCAACATTGGAGTTGAGTACCGTCAACTTGGGAAGGTTGAGGCCCCAGGCATCAAAGTCAAGGTCAATGAGAAGCCCTCAGAGGTTAAGGTCTAAAACTAGATCCCAGAATTCAAAGTCAAGGTCAAGGTCAAAGACTAGATCTGAAAGATCAAGGTCAAGGTCTAAGACTAGATCTGAAAGATCAAGGTCAAGGTCAGAGGTATTCATAGGTCAAGATATGAATTTATCAAAGGTACTATGATCGATTTATGGGTCATTGATTGATCGTTAAATGGATTATAGAGTGTTCGAGTTTGTATAACTAGAGTGTTCGTTTTGGTATAAGTGAGTGTTCGAATAGAGACAAGTGTTCGATTTGTCAAGAGTGTTCGATTAGTACTGAGAAGTGTTCAGTCGAGTGTTCTTATTGGTGAACAGGTTATTTGCATATTGTGAGAGTTTCGTGAACAGAGTCTTTATATAGTGGAATGATAGAGAGTAAGGCCATTCGAGCCTTTGCCACAGCTACTTCACGACATTTTTGTCAGTATGTCCGAAACCGAAACGCCTATTTATGAATGTCGCTCGATCAATCCAGATCCTGAAACTTCTGCGTTTGCCGCATTCGATTTGTTCAAGTCGTATCTCGACACAAAGCTGAATTCGTTCAAAAGAGACATAATTGACACAACGGAGAGTAACTCCACGGAGGTCGCCAAGAAAGTGAGAGCAGAGTCGTCCTTTAAATCTGAAGGAAATAAAAGACAGTACGAATTTAACGAAACGTTAAGGGCCAAAATCAAGACTGCTCAGCGTGCCGTCAACGAGAAAGACGTATCTACGGTCAAGCGCATCTTTGAAGAGATCGACAGCAGTTTGCACAAACGTAATAAGTGCATTAAGCTAGCAGATAAATCCCCTGCAGGTTGGGATACAGTCCGTGAATATCTATCTGATGAACTGGCGTCTGACTCCGAAGATGAAAAGAAAATACGGAACGCCGAAAGTCGGGCTATGCGTATCAAGAAGCAGAGATGGGAGAAAAGACTCCGTGGAAATCGAGTATCGACGCCCAGAAATACCAATAATTCCGATCGTACTCCTAGTGCTACTATCACTCGCCCGGATCAGTCCTTTCGAGGTTACAAGAGGTCCTATGGGGTTGCCAAACCAACCGATATCTGTTTTGCCTGCACACAGTCAGGACACTGGAGGAAGGATTGTCCCAAACTCAAGAACGAATCCACAGTAGAAATTTCAAGAAATTTTGTAACAGAAAATTTCAAATGCGTTGAAGAGACACACGATCAACCGAAGTTGATCGAACTTGGCTACATGTGCCCTCGGGGACTCTTGGTCCACCAGCAGTGACACTCACCAAGTAGTTCAAATGTTAAACGTCTTTCAATTCAATAGCATCATCTAAAACCTGATAAATTTACAGCATGGACCAGAGTGACTGGAAGGACAGGTTTGACTGTATATTCTTTTTGTTCACAAAATAGATGTTGCTGAAAGTGGTGAAACACGGGAAAAGACTACTAAGCAGAGCAAGAAAGGTAAGACTCTCATAGTTAATCAATTAATGGTGATTCTATGTTCATTGCAAGAAACATGGTTAATTAATAGCAATAAACAACCATATCTGTTAAAATATACATGTATATACATGTACAAGTTTGCAGTGACATGCCTATGAGGCAGGAGTGGTAATTTCTTTTTGATTTCATTTTAAGTCTGGGGCGATAAAAACTTTAGGGCCATAGGATAGGGGTAAAATTGGTTAAGTCATTGGTAGCGCAATACTTTTCTTCCCCTCATTTAGTTTTCATTTTGCTTTCAGATTCTGTAAAATCACCACCATTGCCACATCCACCAAAGAAAGTATCAACATTGGAGTTGAGTACCGTCAACTTGGGAAGGTTGAGGCCCCAGGCATCAAAGTCAAGGTCAATGAGAAGCCCTCAGAGGTTAAGGTCTAAAACTAGATCCCAGAATTCAAAGTCAAGGTCAAGGTCAAAGACTAGATCTGAAAGATCAAGGTCAAGGTCTAAGACTAGATCTGAAAGATCAAGGTCAAGGTCAGAGGTATTCATAGGTCAAGATATGAATTTATCAAAGGTACTATGATCGATTTATGGGTCATTGATTGATCGTTAAATGGATTATAGAGTGTTCGAGTTTGTATAACTAGAGTGTTCGTTTTGGTATAAGTGAGTGTTCGAATAGAGACAAGTGTTCGATTTGTCAAGAGTGTTCGATTAGTACTGAGAAGTGTTCAGTCGAGTGTTCTTATTGGTGAACAGGTTATTTGCATATTGTGAGAGTTTCGTGAACAGAGTCTTTATATAGTGGAATGATAGAGAGTAAGGCCATTCGAGCCTTTGCCACAGCTACTTCACGACATTTTTGTCAGTATGTCCGAAACCGAAACGCCTATTTATGAATGTCGCTCGATCAATCCAGATCCTGAAACTTCTGCGTTTGCCGCATTCGATTTGTTCAAGTCGTATCTCGACACAAAGCTGAATTCGTTCAAAAGAGACATAATTGACACAACGGAGAGTAACTCCACGGAGGTCGCCAAGAAAGTGAGAGCAGAGTCGTCCTTTAAATCTGAAGGAAATAAAAGACAGTACGAATTTAACGAAACGTTAAGGGCCAAAATCAAGACTGCTCAGCGTGCCGTCAACGAGAAAGACGTATCTACGGTCAAGCGCATCTTTGAAGAGATCGACAGCAGTTTGCACAAACGTAATAAGTGCATTAAGCTAGCAGATAAATCCCCTGCAGGTTGGGATACAGTCCGTGAATATCTATCTGATGAACTGGCGTCTGACTCCGAAGATGAAAAGAAAATACGGAACGCCGAAAGTCGGGCTATGCGTATCAAGAAGCAGAGATGGGAAAAAAGACTCCGTGGAAATCGAGTATCGACGCCCAGAAATACCAATAATTCCGATCGTACTCCTAGTGCTACTATCACTCGCCCGGATCAGTCCTTTCGAGGTTACAAGAGGTCCTATAAGGTTGCCAAACCAACCGATATCTGTTTTGCCTGCACACAGTCAGGACACTGGAGGAAGGATTGTCCCAAACTCAAGAACGAATCCACAGTAGAAATTTCAAGAAATTTTGTAACAGAAAATTTCAAATGCGTTGAAGAGACACACGATCAACCGAAGTTGATCGAACTTGGCTACATGTGCCCTCGGGGACTCTTGGTCCACCAGCAGTGACACTCACCAAGTAGTTCAAATGTTAAACGTCTTTCAATTCAATATCATCATTTAAAACCTGATAAATTTACAGCATGGACCAGACATGCACGTTTCGGGTACTAAACCCTCGTCAGTGATCCTCAGTCTAAAATATGTAATACGGCCAAAAAGTATGAAAATTATTATGTCCAAAAATGCACCAAAAGACGTAGCAGAATGGGTGGGATATGATGCTACAGGACCCACGTTTTAGAAATTTCAAGAAATTTTGTAACAGAAAATTTCAAATGCGTTGAAGAGACACACGATCAACCGAAGTTGATCGAACTTGGCTACATGTGCCCTCGGGGACTCTTGGTCCACCAGCAGTGACACTCACCAAGTAGTTCAAATGTTAAACGTCTTTCAATTCAATAGCATCATTTAAAACCTGATAAATTTACAGCATGGACCAGACATGCACGTTTCGGGTACTAAACCCTCGTCAGTGATCCTCAGTCTAAAATATGTAATACGGCCAAAAAGTATGAAAATTATTATGTCCAAAAATGCACCAAAAGACGTAGCAGAATGGGTGGGATATGATGCTACAGGACCCACGTTTTAGAAATTTCAAGAAATTTTGTAACAGAAAATTTCAAATGCGTTGAAGAGACACACGATCAACCGAAGTTGATCGAACTTGGCTACATGTGCCCTCGGGGACTCTTGGTCCACCAGCAGTGACACTCACCAAGTAGTTCAAATGTTAAACGTCTTTCAATTCAATAGCATCATTTAAAACCTGATAAATTTACAGCATGGACCAGACATGCACGTTTCGGGTACTAAACCCTCGTCAGTGATCCTCAGTCTAAAATATGTAATACGGCCAAAAAGTATCAAAATTATTATGTCCAAAAATGCACCAAAAGACGTAGCAGAATGGGTGGGATATGATGCTACAGGACCCACGTTTTAGAAATTTCAAGAAATTTTGTAACAGAAAATTTCAAATGCGTTGAAGAGACACACGATCAACCGAAGTTGATCGAACTTGGCTACATGTGCCCTCGGGGACTCTTGGTCCACCAGCAGTGACACTCACCAAGTAGTTCAAATGTTAAACGTCTTTCAATTCAATAGCATCATTTAAAACCTGATAAATTTACAGCATGGACCAGACATGCACGTTTCGGGTACTAAACCCTCGTCAGTGATCCTCAGTCTAAAATATGTAATACGGCCAAAAAGTATGAAAATTATTATGTCCAAAAATGCACCAAAAGACGTAGCAGAATGGGTGGGATATGATGCTACAAAAGTTTCTAAAACGTGGGTCCTGTAGCATCATATCCCACCCATTCTGCTACGTCTTTTGGTGCATTTTTGGACATAATAATTTTCATACTTTTTGGCCGTATTACATATTTTAGACTGAGGATCACTGACGAGGGTTTAGTACCCGAAACGTGCATGTCTGGTCCATGCTGTAAATTTATCAGGTTTTAAATGATGCTATTGAATTGAAAGACGTTTAACATTTGAACTACTTGGTGAGTGTCACTGCTGGTGGACCAAGAGTCCCCGAGGGCACATGTAGCCAAGTTCGATCAACTTCGGTTGATCGTGTGTCTCTTCAACGCATTTGAAATTTTCTGTTACAAAATTTCTTGAAATTTCTAAAACGTGGGTCCTGTAGCATCATATCCCACCCATTCTGCTACGTCTTTTGGTGCATTTTTGGACATAATAATTTTCATACTTTTTGGCCGTATTACATATTTTAGACTGAGGATCACTGACGAGGGTTTAGTACCCGAAACGTGCATGTCTGGTCCATGCTGTAAATTTATCAGGTTTTAAATGATGCTATTGAATTGAAAGACGTTTAACATTTGAACTACTTGGTGAGTGTCACTGCTGGTGGACCAAGAGTCCCCGAGGGCACATGTAGCCAAGTTCGATCAACTTCGGTTGATCGTGTGTCTCTTCAACGCATTTGAAATTTTCTGTTACAAAATTTCTTGAAATTTCTAAAACGTGGGTCCTGTAGCATCATATCCCACCCATTCTGCTACGTCTTTTGGTGCATTTTTGGACATAATAATTTTCATACTTTTTGGCCGTATTACATATTTTAGACTGAGGATCACTGACGAGGGTTTAGTACCCGAAACGTGCATGTCTGGTCCATGCTGTAAATTTATCAGGTTTTAAATGATGCTATTGAATTGAAAGACGTTTAACATTTGAACTACTTGGTGAGTGTCACTGCTGGTGGACCAAGAGTCCCCGAGGGCACATGAAGCCAAGTTCGATCAACTTCGGTTGATCGTGTGTCTCTTCAACGCATTTGAAATTTTCTGTTACAAAATTTCTTGAAATTTCTAAAACGTGGGTCCTGTAGCATCATATCCCACCCATTCTGCTACGTCTTTTGGTGCATTTTTGGACATAATAATTTTCATACTTTTTGGCCGTATTACATATTTTAGACTGAGGATCACTGACGAGGGTTTAGTACCCGAAACGTGCATGTCTGGTCCATGCTGTAAATTTATCAGGTTTTAAATGATGCTATTGAATTGAAAGACGTTTAACATTTGAACTACTTGGTGAGTGTCACTGCTGGTGGACCAAGAGTCCCCGAGGGCACATGTAGCCAAGTTCGATCAACTTCGGTTGATCGTGTGTCTCTTCAACGCATTTGAAATTTTCTGTTACAAAATTTCTTGAAATTTCTAAAACGTGGGTCCTGTAGCATCATATCCCACCCATTCTGCTACGTCTTTTGGTGCATTTTTGGACATAATAATTTTCATACTTTTTGGCCGTATTACATATTTTAGACTGAGGATCACTGACGAGGGTTTAGTACCCGAAACGTGCATGTCTGGTCCATGCTGTAAATTTATCAGGTTTTAAATGATGCTATTGAATTGAAAGACGTTTAACATTTGAACTACTTGGTGAGTGTCACTGCTGGTGGACCAAGAGTCCCCGAGGGCACATGTAGCCAAGTTCGATCAACTTAAAGACGTTTACCATTCGGTTGATCGTGTGTCTCTTCAACGCATTTGAAATTTTCTGTTACAAAATTTCTTGAAATTTCTAAAACGTGGGTCCTGTAGCATCATATCCCACCCATTCTGCTACGTCTTTTGGTGCATTTTTGGACATAATAATTTTCATACTTTTTGGCCGTATTACATATTTTAGACTGAGGATCACTGACGAGGGTTTAGTACCCGAAACGTGCATGTCTGGTCCATGCTGTAAATTTATCAGGTTTTAAATGATGCTATTGAATTGAAAGACGTTTAACATTTGAACTACTTGGTGAGTGTCACTGCTGGTGGACCAAGAGTCCCCGAGGGCACATGTAGCCAAGTTCGATCAACTTCGGTTGATCGTGTGTCTCTTCAACGCATTTGAAATTTTCTGTTACAAAATTTCTTGAAATTTCTAAAACGTGGGTCCTGTAGCATCATATCCCACCCATTCTGCTACGTCTTTTGGTGCATTTTTGGACATAATAATTTTCATACTTTTTGGCCGTATTACATATTTTAGACTGAGGATCACTGACGAGGGTTTAGTACCCGAAACGTGCATGTCTGGTCCATGCTGTAAATTTATCAGGTTTTAAATGATGCTATTGAATTGAAAGACGTTTAACATTTGAACTACTTGGTGAGTGTCACTGCTGGTGGACCAAGAGTCCCCGAGGGCACATGTAGCCAAGTTCGATCAACTTCGGTTGATCGTGTGTCTCTTCAACGCATTTGAAATTTTCTGTTACAAAATTTCTTGAAATTTCTAAAACGTGGGTCCTGTAGCATCATATTCCACCCATTCTGCTACGTCTTTTGGTGCATTTTTGGACATAATAATTTTCATACTTTTTGGCCGTATTACATATTTTAGACTGAGGATCACTGACGAGGGTTTAGTACCCGAAACGTGCATGTCTGGTCCATGCTGTAAATTTATCAGGTTTTAAATGATGCTATTGAATTGAAAGACGTTTAACATTTGAACTACTTGGTGAGTGTCACTGCTGGTGGACCAAGAGTCCCCGAGGGCACATGTAGCCAAGTTCGATCAACTTAAAGACGTTTACCATTCGGTTGATCGTGTGTCTCTTCAACGCATTTGAAATTTTCTGTTACAAAATTTCTTGAAATTTCTAAAACGTGGGTCCTGTAGCATCATATCCCACCCATTCTGCTACGTCTTTTGGTGCATTTTTGGACATAATAATTTTCATACTTTTTGGCCGTATTACATATTTTAGACTGAGGATCACTGACGAGGGTTTAGTACCCGAAACGTGCATGTCTGGTCCATGCTGTAAATTTATCAGGTTTTAAATGATGCTATTGAATTGAAAGACGTTTAACATTTGAACTACTTGGTGAGTGTCACTGCTGGTGGACCAAGAGTCCCCGAGGGCACATGTAGCCAAGTTCGATCAACTTCGGTTGATCGTGTGTCTCTTCAACGCATTTGAAATTTTCTGTTACAAAATTTCTTGAAATTTCTAAAACGTGGGTCCTGTAGCATCATATCCCACCCATTCTGCTACGTCTTTTGGTGCATTTTTGGACATAATAATTTTCATACTTTTTGGCCGTATTACATATTTTAGACTGAGGATCACTGACGAGGGTTTAGTACCCGAAACGTGCATGTCTGGTCCATGCTGTAAATTTATCAGGTTTTAAATGATGCTATTGAATTGAAAGACGTTTAACATTTGAACTACTTGGTGAGTGTCACTGCTGGTGGACCAAGAGTCCCCGAGGGCACATGAAGCCAAGTTCGATCAACTTCGGTTGATCGTGTGTCTCTTCAACGCATTTGAAATTTTCTGTTACAAAATTTCTTGAAATTTCTAAAACGTGGGTCCTGTAGCATCATATCCCACCCATTCTGCTACGTCTTTTGGTGCATTTTTGGACATAATAATTTTCATACTTTTTGGCCGTATTACATATTTTAGACTGAGGATCACTGACGAGGGTTTAGTACCCGAAACGTGCATGTCTGGTCCATGCTGTAAATTTATCAGGTTTTAAATGATGCTATTGAATTGAAAGACGTTTAACATTTGAACTACTTGGTGAGTGTCACTGCTGGTGGACCAAGAGTCCCCGAGGGCACATGTAGCCAAGTTCGATCAACTTCGGTTGATCGTGTGTCTCTTCAACGCATTTGAAATTTTCTGTTACAAAATTTCTTGAAATTTCTAAAACGTGGGTCCTGTAGCATCATATCCCACCCATTCTGCTACGTCTTTTGGTGCATTTTTGGACATAATAATTTTCATACTTTTTGGCCGTATTACATATTTTAGACTGAGGATCACTGACGAGGGTTTAGTACCCGAAACGTGCATGTCTGGTCCATGCTGTAAATTTATCAGGTTTTAAATGATGCTATTGAATTGAAAGACGTTTAACATTTGAACTACTTGGTGAGTGTCACTGCTGGTGGACCAAGAGTCCCCGAGGGCACATGTAGCCAAGTTCGATCAACTTAAAGACGTTTACCATTCGGTTGATCGTGTGTCTCTTCAACGCATTTGAAATTTTCTGTTACAAAATTTCTTGAAATTTCTAAAACGTGGGTCCTGTAGCATCATATCCCACCCATTCTGCTACGTCTTTTGGTGCATTTTTGGACATAATAATTTTCATACTTTTTGGCCGTATTACATATTTTAGACTGAGGATCACTGACGAGGGTTTAGTACCCGAAACGTGCATGTCTGGTCCATGCTGTAAATTTATCAGGTTTTAAATGATGCTATTGAATTGAAAGACGTTTAACATTTGAACTACTTGGTGAGTGTCACTGCTGGTGGACCAAGAGTCCCCGAGGGCACATGTAGCCAAGTTCGATCAACTTCGGTTGATCGTGTGTCTCTTCAACGCATTTGAAATTTTCTGTTACAAAATTTCTTGAAATTTCTAAAACGTGGGTCCTGTAGCATCATATCCCACCCATTCTGCTACGTCTTTTGGTGCATTTTTGGACATAATAATTTTCATACTTTTTGGCCGTATTACATATTTTAGACTGAGGATCACTGACGAGGGTTTAGTACCCGAAACGTGCATGTCTGGTCCATGCTGTAAATTTATCAGGTTTTAAATGATGCTATTGAATTGAAAGACGTTTAACATTTGAACTACTTGGTGAGTGTCACTGCTGGTGGACCAAGAGTCCCCGAGGGCACATGTAGCCAAGTTCGATCAACTTCGGTTGATCGTGTGTCTCTTCAACGCATTTGAAATTTTCTGTTACAAAATTTCTTGAAATTTCTAAAACGTGGGTCCTGTAGCATCATATCCCACCCATTCTGCTACGTCTTTTGGTGCATTTTTGGACATAATAATTTTCATACTTTTTGGCCGTATTACATATTTTAGACTGAGGATCACTGACGAGGGTTTAGTACCCGAAACGTGCATGTCTGGTCCATGCTGTAAATTTATCAGGTTTTAAATGATGCTATTGAATTGAAAGACGTTTAACATTTGAACTACTTGGTGAGTGTCACTGCTGGTGGACCAAGAGTCCCCGAGGGCACATGTAGCCAAGTTCGATCAACTTAAAGACGTTTACCATTCGGTTGATCGTGTGTCTCTTCAACGCATTTGAAATTTTCTGTTACAAAATTTCTTGAAATTTCTAAAACGTGGGTCCTGTAGCATCATATCCCACCCATTCTGCTACGTCTTTTGGTGCATTTTTGGACATAATAATTTTCATACTTTTTGGCCGTATTACATATTTTAGACTGAGGATCACTGACGAGGGTTTAGTACCCGAAACGTGCATGTCTGGTCCATGCTGTAAATTTATCAGGTTTTAAATGATGCTATTGAATTGAAAGACGTTTAACATTTGAACTACTTGGTGAGTGTCACTGCTGGTGGACCAAGAGTCCCCGAGGGCACATGTAGCCAAGTTCGATCAACTTCGGTTGATCGTGTGTCTCTTCAACGCATTTGAAATTTTCTGTTACAAAATTTCTTGAAATTTCTAAAACGTGGGTCCTGTAGCATCATATCCCACCCATTCTGCTACGTCTTTTGGTGCATTTTTGGACATAATAATTTTCATACTTTTTGGCCGTATTACATATTTTAGACTGAGGATCACTGACGAGGGTTTAGTACCCGAAACGTGCATGTCTGGTTCATGCTGTAAATTTATCAGGTTTTAAATGATGCTATTGAATTGAAAGACGTTTAACATTTGAACTACTTGGTGAGTGTCACTGCTGGTGGACCAAGAGTCCCCGAGGGCACATGTAGCCAAGTTCGATCAACTTCGGTTGATCGTGTGTCTCTTCAACGCATTTGAAATTTTCTGTTACAAAATTTCTTGAAATTTCTAAAACGTGGGTCCTGTAGCATCATATCCCACCCATTCTGCTACGTCTTTTGGTGCATTTTTGGACATAATAATTTTCATACTTTTTGGCCGTATTACATATTTTAGACTGAGGATCACTGACGAGGGTTTAGTACCCGAAACGTGCATGTCTGGTCCATGCTGTAAATTTATCAGGTTTTAAATGATGCTATTGAATTGAAAGACGTTTAACATTTGAACTACTTGGTGAGTGTCACTGCTGGTGGACCAAGAGTCCCCGAGGGCACATGTAGCCAAGTTCGATCAACTTCGGTTGATCGTGTGTCTCTTCAACGCATTTGAAATTTTCTGTTACAAAATTTCTTGAAATTTCTAAAACGTGGGTCCTGTAGCATCATATCCCACCCATTCTGCTACGTCTTTTGGTGCATTTTTGGACATAATAATTTTCATACTTTTTGGCCGTATTACATATTTTAGACTGAGGATCACTGACGAGGGTTTAGTACCCGAAACGTGCATGTCTGGTCCATGCTGTAAATTTATCAGGTTTTAAATGATGCTATTGAATTGAAAGACGTTTAACATTTGAACTACTTGGTGAGTGTCACTGCTGGTGGACCAAGAGTCCCCGAGGGCACATGTAGCCAAGTTCGATCAACTTCGGTTGATCGTGTGTCTCTTCAACGCATTTGAAATTTTTTGTTACAAAATTTCTTGAAATTTCTAAAACGTGGGTCCTGTAGCATCATATCCCACCCATTCTGCTACGTCTTTTGGTGCATTTTTGGACATAATAATTTTCATACTTTTTGGCCGTATTACATATTTTAGACTGAGGATCACTGACGAGGGTTTAGTACCCGAAACGTGCATGTCTGGTCCATGCTGTAAATTTATCAGGTTTTAAATGATGCTATTGAATTGAAAGACGTTTAACATTTGAACTACTTGGTGAGTGTCACTGCTGGTGGACCAAGAGTCCCCGAGGGCACATGTAGCCAAGTTCGATCAACTTCGGTTGATCGTGTGTCTCTTCAACGCATTTGAAATTTTCTGTTACAAAATTTCTTGAAATTTCTAAAACGTGGGTCCTGTAGCATCATATCCCACCCATTCTGCTACGTCTTTTGGTGCATTTTTGGACATAATAATTTTCATACTTTTTGGCCGTATTACATATTTTAGACTGAGGATCACTGACGAGGGTTTAGTACCCGAAACGTGCATGTCTGGTCCATGCTGTAAATTTATCAGGTTTTAAATGATGCTATTGAATTGAAAGACGTTTAACATTTGAACTACTTGGTGAGTGTCACTGCTGGTGGACCAAGAGTCCCCGAGGGCACATGTAGCCAAGTTCGATCAACTTCGGTTGATCGTGTGTCTCTTCAACGCATTTGAAATTTTCTGTTACAAAATTTCTTGAAATTTCTAAAACGTGGGTCCTGTAGCATCATATCCCACCCATTCTGCTACGTCTTTTGGTGCATTTTTGGACATAATAATTTTCATACTTTTTGGCCGTATTACATATTTTAGACTGAGGATCACTGACGAGGGTTTAGTACCCGAAACGTGCATGTCTGGTCCATGCTGTAAATTTATCAGGTTTTAAATGATGCTATTGAATTGAAAGACGTTTAACATTTGAACTACTTGGTGAGTGTCACTGCTGGTGGACCAAGAGTCCCCGAGGGCACATGTAGCCAAGTTCGATCAACTTCGGTTGATCGTGTGTCTCTTCAACGCATTTGAAATTTTCTGTTACAAAATTTCTTGAAATTTCTAAAACGTGGGTCCTGTAGCATCATATCCCACCCATTCTGCTACGTCTTTTGGTGTATTTTTGGACATAATAATTTTCATACTTTTTGGCCGTATTACATATTTTAGACTGAGGATCACTGACGAGGGTTTAGTACCCGAAACGTGCATGTCTGGTCCATGCTGTAAATCTATCAGGTTTTAAATGATGCTATTGAATTGAAAGACGTTTAACATTTGAACTACTTGGTGAGTGTCACTGCTGGTGGACCAAGAGTCCCCGAGGGCACATGTAGCCAAGTTCGATCAACTTCGGTTGATCGTGTGTCTCTTCAACGCATTTGAAATTTCCTGTTACAAAATTTCTTGAAATTTCTAAAACGTGGGTCCTGTAGCATCATATCCCACCCATTCTGCTACGTCTTTTGGTGCATTTTTGGACATAATAATTTTCATACTTTTTGGCCGTATTACATATTTTAGACTGAGGATCACTGACGAGGGTTTAGTACCCGAAACGTGCATGTCTGGTCCATGCTGTAAATTTATCAGGTTTTAAATGATGCTATTGAATTGAAAGACGTTTAACATTTGAACTACTTGGTGAGTGTCACTGCTGGTGGACCAAGAGTCCCCGAGGGCACATGTAGCCAAGTTCGATCAACTTCGGTTGATCGTGTGTCTCTTCAACGCATTTGAAATTTTCTGTTACAAAATTTCTTGAAATTTCTAAAACGTGGGTCCTGTAGCATCATATCCCACCCATTCTGCTACGTCTTTTGGTGCATTTTTGGACATAATAATTTTCATACTTTTTGGCCGTATTACATATTTTAGACTGAGGATCACTGACGAGGGTTTAGTACCCGAAACGTGCATGTCTGGTCCATGCTGTAAATTTATCAGGTTTTAAATGATGCTATTGAATTGAAAGACGTTTAACATTTGAACTACTTGGTGAGTGTCACTGCTGGTGGACCAAGAGTCCCCGAGGGCACATGTAGCCAAGTTCGATCAACTTCGGTTGATCGTGTGTCTCTTCAACGCATTTGAAATTTTCTGTTACAAAATTTCTTGAAATTTCTAAAACGTGGGTCCTGTAGCATCATATCCCACCCATTCTGCTACGTCTTTTGGTGCATTTTTGGACATAATAATTTTCATACTTTTTGGCCGTATTACATATTTTAGACTGAGGATCACTGACGAGGGTTTAGTACCCGAAACGTGCATGTCTGGTCCATGCTGTAAATTTATCAGGTTTTAAATGATGCTATTGAATTGAAAGACGTTTAACATTTGAACTACTTGGTGAGTGTCACTGCTGGTGGACCAAGAGTCCCCGAGGGCACATGTAGCCAAGTTCGATCAACTTCGGTTGATCGTGTGTCTCTTCAACGCATTTGAAATTTTCTGTTACAAAATTTCTTGAAATTTCTAAAACGTGGGTCCTGTAGCATCATATCCCACCCATTCTGCTACGTCTTTTGGTGCACTTTTGGACATAATAATTTTCATACTTTTTGGCCGTATTACATATTTTAGACTGAGGATCACTGACGAGGGTTTAGTACCCGAAACGTGCATGTCTGGTCCATGCTGTAAATTTATCAGGTTTTAAATGATGCTATTGAATTGAAAGACGTTTAACATTTGAACTACTTGGTGAGTGTCACTGCTGGTGGACCAAGAGTCCCCGAGGGCACATGTAGCCAAGTTCGATCAACTTCGGTTGATCGTGTGTCTCTTCAACGCATTTGAAATTTTCTGTTACAAAATTTCTTGAAATTTCTAAAACGTGGGTCCTGTAGCATCATATCCCACCCATTCTGCTACGTCTTTTGGTGCATTTTTGGACATAATAATTTTCATACTTTTTGGCCGTATTACATATTTTAGACTGAGGATCACTGACGAGGGTTTAGTACCCGAAACGTGCATGTCTGGTCCATGCTGTAAATTTATCAGGTTTTAAATGATGCTATTGAATTGAAAGACGTTTAACATTTGAACTACTTGGTGAGTGTCACTGCTGGTGGACCAAGAGTCCCCGAGGGCACATGTAGCCAAGTTCGATCAACTTCGGTTGATCGTGTGTCTCTTCAACGCATTTGAAATTTTCTGTTACAAAATTTCTTGAAATTTCTAAAACGTGGGTCCTGTAGCATCATATCCCACCCATTCTGCTACGTCTTTTGGTGCATTTTTGGACATAATAATTTTCATACTTTTTGGCCGTATTACATATTTTAGACTGAGGATCACTGACGAGGGTTTAGTACCCGAAACGTGCATGTCTGGTCCATGCTGTAAATTTATCAGGTTTTAAATGATGCTATTGAATTGAAAGACGTTTAACATTTGAACTACTTGGTGAGTGTCACTGCTGGTGGACCAAGAGTCCCCGAGGGCACATGTAGCCAAGTTCGATCAACTTCGGTTGATCGTGTGTCTCTTCAACGCATTTGAAATTTTCTGTTACAAAATTTCTTGAAATTTCTAAAACGTGGGTCCTGTAGCATCATATCCCACCCATTCTGCTACGTCTTTTGGTGCACTTTTGGACATAATAATTTTCATACTTTTTGGCCGTATTACATATTTTAGACTGAGGATCACTGACGAGGGTTTAGTACCCGAAACGTGCATGTCTGGTCCATGCTGTAAATTTATCAGGTTTTAAATGATGCTATTGAATTGAAAGACGTTTAACATTTGAACTACTTGGTGAGTGTCACTGCTGGTGGACCAAGAGTCCCCGAGGGCACATGTAGCCAAGTTCGATCAACTTCGGTTGATCGTGTGTCTCTTCAACGCATTTGAAATTTTCTGTTACAAAATTTCTTGAAATTTCTAAAACGTGGGTCCTGTAGCATCATATCCCACCCATTCTGCTACGTCTTTTGGTGCATTTTTGGACATAATAATTTTCATACTTTTTGGCCGTATTACATATTTTAGACTGAGGATCACTGACGAGGGTTTAGTACCCGAAACGTGCATGTCTGGTCCATGCTGTAAATTTATCAGGTTTTAAATGATGCTATTGAATTGAAAGACGTTTAACATTTGAACTACTTGGTGAGTGTCACTGCTGGTGGACCAAGAGTCCCCGAGGGCACATGTAGCCAAGTTCGATCAACTTAAAGACGTTTACCATTCGGTTGATCGTGTGTCTCTTCAACGCATTTGAAATTTTCTGTTACAAAATTTCTTGAAATTTCTAAAACGTGGGTCCTGTAGCATCATATCCCACCCATTCTGCTACGTCTTTTGGTGCATTTTTGGACATAATAATTTTCATACTTTTTGGCCGTATTACATATTTTAGACTGAGGATCACTGACGAGGGTTTAGTACCCGAAACGTGCATGTCTGGTCCATGCTGTAAATTTATCAGGTTTTAAATGATGCTATTGAATTGAAAGACGTTTAACATTTGAACTACTTGGTGAGTGTCACTGCTGGTGGACCAAGAGTCCCCGAGGGCACATGTAGCCAAGTTCGATCAACTTCGGTTGATCGTGTGTCTCTTCAACGCATTTGAAATTTTCTGTTACAAAATTTCTTGAAATTTCTAAAACGTGGGTCCTGTAGCATCATATCCCACCCATTCTGCTACGTCTTTTGGTGCATTTTTGGACATAATAATTTTCATACTTTTTGGCCGTATTACATATTTTAGACTGAGGATCACTGACGAGGGTTTAGTACCCGAAACGTGCATGTCTGGTCCATGCTGTAAATTTATCAGGTTTTAAATGATGCTATTGAATTGAAAGACGTTTAACATTTGAACTACTTGGTGAGTGTCACTGCTGGTGGACCAAGAGTCCCCGAGGGCACATGTAGCCAAGTTCGATCAACTTCGGTTGATCGTGTGTCTCTTCAACGCATTTGAAATTTTCTGTTACAAAATTTCTTGAAATTTCTAAAACGTGGGTCCTGTAGCATCATATCCCACCCATTCTGCTACGTCTTTTGGTGCATTTTTGGACATAATAATTTTCATACTTTTTGGCCGTATTACATATTTTAGACTGAGGATCACTGACGAGGGTTTAGTACCCGAAACGTGCATGTCTGGTCCATGCTGTAAATTTATCAGGTTTTAAATGATGCTATTGAATTGAAAGACGTTTAACATTTGAACTACTTGGTGAGTGTCACTGCTGGTGGACCAAGAGTCCCCGAGGGCACATGTAGCCAAGTTCGATCAACTTCGGTTGATCGTGTGTCTCTTCAACGCATTTGAAATTTTCTGTTACAAAATTTCTTGAAATTTCTAAAACGTGGGTCCTGTAGCATCATATCCCACCCATTCTGCTACGTCTTTTGGTGCATTTTTGGACATAATAATTTTCATACTTTTTGGCCGTATTACATATTTTAGACTGAGGATCACTGACGAGGGTTTAGTACCCGAAACGTGCATGTCTGGTCCATGCTGTAAATTTATCAGGTTTTAAATGATGCTATTGAATTGAAAGACGTTTAACATTTGAACTACTTGGTGAGTGTCACTGCTGGTGGACCAAGAGTCCCCGAGGGCACATGTAGCCAAGTTCGATCAACTTCGGTTGATCGTGTGTCTCTTCAACGCATTTGAAATTTTCTGTTACAAAATTTCTTGAAATTTCTAAAACGTGGGTCCTGTAGCATCATATCCCACCCATTCTGCTACGTCTTTTGGTGCATTTTTGGACATAATAATTTTCATACTTTTTGGCCGTATTACATATTTTAGACTGAGGATCACTGACGAGGGTTTAGTACCCGAAACGTGCATGTCTGGTCCATGCTGTAAATTTATCAGGTTTTAAATGATGCTATTGAATTGAAAGACGTTTAACATTTGAACTACTTGGTGAGTGTCACTGCTGGTGGACCAAGAGTCCCCGAGGGCACATGTAGCCAAGTTCGATCAACTTCGGTTGATCGTGTGTCTCTTCAACGCATTTGAAATTTCCTGTTACAAAATTTCTTGAAATTTCTAAAACGTGGGTCCTGTAGCATCATATCCCACCCATTCTGCTACGTCTTTTGGTGCATTTTTGGACATAATAATTTTCATACTTTTTGGCCGTATTACATATTTTAGACTGAGGATCACTGACGAGGGTTTAGTACCCGAAACGTGCATGTCTGGTCCATGCTGTAAATTTATCAGGTTTTAAATGATGCTATTGAATTGAAAGACGTTTAACATTTGAACTACTTGGTGAGTGTCACTGCTGGTGGACCAAGAGTCCCCGAGGGCACATGTAGCCAAGTTCGATCAACTTCGGTTGATCGTGTGTCTCTTCAACGCATTTGAAATTTCCTGTTACAAAATTTCTTGAAATTTCTAAAACGTGGGTCCTGTAGCATCATATCCCACCCATTCTGCTACGTCTTTTGGTGCATTTTTGGACATAATAATTTTCATACTTTTTGGCCGTATTACATATTTTAGACTGAGGATCACTGACGAGGGTTTAGTACCCGAAACGTGCATGTCTGGTCCATGCTGTAAATTTATCAGGTTTTAAATGATGCTATTGAATTGAAAGACGTTTAACATTTGAACTACTTGGTGAGTGTCACTGCTGGTGGACCAAGAGTCCCCGAGGGCACATGTAGCCAAGTTCGATCAACTTCGGTTGATCGTGTGTCTCTTCAACGCATTTGAAATTTTCTGTTACAAAATTTCTTGAAATTTCTAAAACGTGGGTCCTGTAGCATCATATCCCACCCATTCTGCTACGTCTTTTGGTGCATTTTTGGACATAATAATTTTCATACTTTTTGGCCGTATTACATATTTTAGACTGAGGATCACTGACGAGGGTTTAGTACCCGAAACGTGCATGTCTGGTCCATGCTGTAAATTTATCAGGTTTTAAATGATGCTATTGAATTGAAAGACGTTTAACATTTGAACTACTTGGTGAGTGTCACTGCTGGTGGACCAAGAGTCCCCGAGGGCACATGTAGCCAAGTTCGATCAACTTCGGTTGATCGTGTGTCTCTTCAACGCATTTGAAATTTTCTGTTACAAAATTTCTTGAAATTTCTAAAACGTGGGTCCTGTAGCATCATATCCCACCCATTCTGCTACGTCTTTTGGTGCATTTTTGGACATAATAATTTTCATACTTTTTGGCCGTATTCCATATTTTAGACTGAGGATCACTGACGAGGGTTTAGTACCCGAAACGTGCATGTCTGGTCCATGCTGTAAATTTATCAGGTTTTAAATGATGCTATTGAATTGAAAGACGTTTAACATTTGAACTACTTGGTGAGTGTCACTGCTGGTGGACCAAGAGTCCCCGAGGGCACATGTAGCCAAGTTCGATCAACTTCGGTTGATCGTGTGTCTCTTCAACGCATTTGAAATTTTCTGTTACAAAATTTCTTGAAATTTCTAAAACGTGGGTCCCGTAGCATCATATCCCACCCATTCTGCTACGTCTTTTGGTGCATTTTTGGACATAATAATTTTCATACTTTTTGGCCGTATTACATATTTTAGACTGAGGATCACTGACGAGGGTTTAGTACCCGAAACGTGCATGTCTGGTCCATGCTGTAAATTTATCAGGTTTTAAATGATGCTATTGAATTGAAAGACGTTTAACATTTGAACTACTTGGTGAGTGTCACTGCTGGTGGACCAAGAGTCCCCGAGGGCACATGTAGCCAAGTTCGATCAACTTCGGTTGATCGTGTGTCTCTTCAACGCATTTGAAATTTTCTGTTACAAAATTTCTTGAAATTTCTAAAACGTGGGTCCTGTAGCATCATATCCCACCCATTCTGCTACGTCTTTTGGTGCATTTTTGGACATAATAATTTTCATACTTTTTGGCCGTATTACATATTTTAGACTGAGGATCACTGACGAGGGTTTAGTACCCGAAACGTGCATGTCTGGTCCATGCTGTAAATTTATCAGGTTTTAAATGATGCTATTGAATTGAAAGACGTTTAACATTTGAACTACTTGGTGAGTGTCACTGCTGGTGGACCAAGAGTCCCCGAGGGCACATGTAGCCAAGTTCGATCAACTTCGGTTGATCGTGTGTCTCTTCAACGCATTTGAAATTTCCTGTTACAAAATTTCTTGAAATTTCTAAAACGTGGGTCCTGTAGCATCATATCCCACCCATTCTGCTACGTCTTTTGGTGCATTTTTGGACATAATAATTTTCATACTTTTTGGCCGTATTACATATTTTAGACTGAGGATCACTGACGAGGGTTTAGTACCCGAAACGTGCATGTCTGGTCCATGCTGTAAATTTATCAGGTTTTAAATGATGCTATTGAATTGAAAGACGTTTAACATTTGAACTACTTGGTGAGTGTCACTGCTGGTGGACCAAGAGTCCCCGAGGGCACATGTAGCCAAGTTCGATCAACTTCGGTTGATCGTGTGTCTCTTCAACGCATTTGAAATTTCCTGTTACAAAATTTCTTGAAATTTCTAAAACGTGGGTCCTGTAGCATCATATCCCACCCATTCTGCTACGTCTTTTGGTGCATTTTTGGACATAATAATTTTCATACTTTTTGGCCGTATTACATATTTTAGACTGAGGATCACTGACGAGGGTTTAGTACCCGAAACGTGCATGTCTGGTCCATGCTGTAAATTTATCAGGTTTTAAATGATGCTATTGAATTGAAAGACGTTTAACATTTGAACTACTTGGTGAGTGTCACTGCTGGTGGACCAAGAGTCCCCGAGGGCACATGTAGCCAAGTTCGATCAACTTCGGTTGATCGTGTGTCTCTTCAACGCATTTGAAATTTTCTGTTACAAAATTTCTTGAAATTTCTAAAACGTGGGTCCTGTAGCATCATATCCCACCCATTCTGCTACGTCTTTTGGTGCATTTTTGGACATAATAATTTTCATACTTTTTGGCCGTATTACATATTTTAGACTGAGGATCACTGACGAGGGTTTAGTACCCGAAACGTGCATGTCTGGTCCATGCTGTAAATTTATCAGGTTTTAAATGATGCTATTGAATTGAAAGACGTTTAACATTTGAACTACTTGGTGAGTGTCACTGCTGGTGGACCAAGAGTCCCCGAGGGCACATGTAGCCAAGTTCGATCAACTTCGGTTGATCGTGTGTCTCTTCAACGCATTTGAAATTTTCTGTTACAAAATTTCTTGAAATTTCTAAAACGTGGGTCCTGTAGCATCATATCCCACCCATTCTGCTACGTCTTTTGGTGCATTTTTGGACATAATAATTTTCATACTTTTTGGCCGTATTACATATTTTAGACTGAGGATCACTGACGAGGGTTTAGTACCCGAAACGTGCATGTCTGGTCCATGCTGTAAATTTATCAGGTTTTAAATGATGCTATTGAATTGAAAGACGTTTAACATTTGAACTACTTGGTGAGTGTCACTGCTGGTGGACCAAGAGTCCCCGAGGGCACATGTAGCCAAGTTCGATCAACTTCGGTTGATCGTGTGTCTCTTCAACGCATTTGAAATTTCCTGTTACAAAATTTCTTGAAATTTCTAAAACGTGGGTCCTGTAGCATCATATCCCACCCATTCTGCTACGTCTTTTGGTGCATTTTTGGACATAATAATTTTCATACTTTTTGGCCGTATTACATATTTTAGACTGAGGATCACTGACGAGGGTTTAGTACCCGAAACGTGCATGTCTGGTCCATGCTGTAAATTTATCAGGTTTTAAATGATGCTATTGAATTGAAAGACGTTTAACATTTGAACTACTTGGTGAGTGTCACTGCTGGTGGACCAAGAGTCCCCGAGGGCACATGTAGCAAAGTTCGATCAACTTCGGTTGATCGTGTGTCTCTTCAACGCATTTGAAATTTTCTGTTACAAAATTTCTTGAAATTTTCTGTTACAAAATTTCTTGAAATTTTCTGTTACAAAATTTCTTGAAATTTCTAAAACGTGGGTCCTGTAGCATCATATCCCACCCATTCTGCTACGTCTTTTGGTGCATTTTTGGACATAATAATTTTCATACTTTTTGGCCGTATTACATATTTTAGACTGAGGATCACTGACGAGGGTTTAGTACCCGAAACGTGCATGTCTGGTCCATGCTGTAAATTTATCAGGTTTTAAATGATGCTATTGAATTGAAAGACGTTTAACATTTGAACTACTTGGTGAGTGTCACTGCTGGTGGACCAAGAGTCCCCGAGGGCACATGTAGCCAAGTTCGATCAACTTCGGTTGATCGTGTGTCTCTTCAACGCATTTGAAATTTTCTGTTACAAAATTTCTTGAAATTTCTAAAACGTGGGTCCTGTAGCATCATATCCCACCCATTCTGCTACGTCTTTTGGTGCATTTTTGGACATAATAATTTTCATACTTTTTGGCCGTATTACATATTTTAGACTGAGGATCACTGACGAGGGTTTAGTACCCGAAACGTGCATGTCTGGTCCATGCTGTAAATTTATCAGGTTTTAAATGATGCTATTGAATTGAAAGACGTTTAACATTTGAACTACTTGGTGAGTGTCACTGCTGGTGGACCAAGAGTCCCCGAGGGCACATGTAGCCAAGTTCGATCAACTTCGGTTGATCGTGTGTCTCTTCAACGCATTTGAAATTTTCTGTTACAAAATTTCTTGAAATTTCTAAAACGTGGGTCCTGTAGCATCATATCCCACCCATTCTGCTACGTCTTTTGGTGCATTTTTGGACATAATAATTTTCATACTTTTTGGCCGTATTACATATTTTAGACTGAGGATCACTGACGAGGGTTTAGTACCCGAAACGTGCATGTCTGGTCCATGCTGTAAATTTATCAGGTTTTAAATGATGCTATTGAATTGAAAGACGTTTAACATTTGAACTACTTGGTGAGTGTCACTGCTGGTGGACCAAGAGTCCCCGAGGGCACATGTAGCCAAGTTCGATCAACTTCGGTTGATCGTGTGTCTCTTCAACGCATTTGAAATTTTCTGTTACAAAATATCTTGAAATTTCTAAAACGTGGGTCCCGTAGCATCATATCCCACCCATTCTGCTACGTCTTTTGGTGCATTTTTGGACATAATAATTTTCATACTTTTTGGCCGTATTACATATTTTAGACTGAGGATCACTGACGAGGGTTTAGTACCCGAAACGTGCATGTCTGGTCCATGCTGTAAATTTATCAGGTTTTAAATGATGCTATTGAATTGAAAGACGTTTAACATTTGAACTACTTGGTGAGTGTCACTGCTGGTGGACCAAGAGTCCCCGAGGGCACATGTAGCCAAGTTCGATCAACTTCGGTTGATCGTGTGTCTCTTCAACGCATTTGAAATTTTCTGTTACAAAATTTCTTGAAATTTCTAAAACGTGGGTCCTGTAGCATCATATCCCACCCATTCTGCTACGTCTTTTGGTGCATTTTTGGACATAATAATTTTCATACTTTTTGGCCGTATTACATATTTTAGACTGAGGATCACTGACGAGGGTTTAGTACCCGAAACGTGCATGTCTGGTCCATGCTGTAAATTTATCAGGTTTTAAATGATGCTATTGAATTGAAAGACGTTTAACATTTGAACTACTTGGTGAGTGTCACTGCTGGTGGACCAAGAGTCCCCGAGGGCACATGTAGCCAAGTTCGATCAACTTCGGTTGATCGTGTGTCTCTTCAACGCATTTGAAATTTTCTGTTACAAAATTTCTTGAAATTTCTAAAACGTGGGTCCTGTAGCATCATATCCCACCCATTCTGCTACGTCTTTTGGTGCATTTTTGGACATAATAATTTTCATACTTTTTGGCCGTATTACATATTTTAGACTGAGGATCACTGACGAGGGTTTAGTACCCGAAACGTGCATGTCTGGTCCATGCTGTAAATTTATCAGGTTTTAAATGATGCTATTGAATTGAAAGACGTTTAACATTTGAACTACTTGGTGAGTGTCACTGCTGGTGGACCAAGAGTCCCCGAGGGCACATGTAGCCAAGTTCGATCAACTTCGGTTGATCGTGTGTCTCTTCAACGCATTTGAAATTTTCTGTTACAAAATTTCTTGAAATTTCTAAAACGTGGGTCCTGTAGCATCATATCCCACCCATTCTGCTACGTCTTTTGGTGCATTTTTGGACATAATAATTTTCATACTTTTTGGCCGTATTACATATTTTAGACTGAGGATCACTGACGAGGGTTTAGTACCCGAAACGTGCATGTCTGGTCCATGCTGTAAATTTATCAGGTTTTAAATGATGCTATTGAATTGAAAGACGTTTAACATTTGAACTACTTGGTGAGTGTCACTGCTGGTGGACCAAGAGTCCCCGAGGGCACATGTAGCCAAGTTCGATCAACTTCGGTTGATCGTGTGTCTCTTCAACGCATTTGAAATTTTCTGTTACAAAATTTCTTGAAATTTCTAAAACGTGGGTCCCGTAGCATCATATCCCACCCATTCTGCTACGTCTTTTGGTGCATTTTTGGACATAATAATTTTCATACTTTTTGGCCGTATTACATATTTTAGACTGAGGATCACTGACGAGGGTTTAGTACCCGAAACGTGCATGTCTGGTCCATGCTGTAAATTTATCAGGTTTTAAATGATGCTATTGAATTGAAAGACGTTTAACATTTGAACTACTTGGTGAGTGTCACTGCTGGTGGACCAAGAGTCCCCGAGGGCACATGTAGCCAAGTTCGATCAACTTCGGTTGATCGTGTGTCTCTTCAACGCATTTGAAATTTTCTGTTACAAAATTTCTTGAAATTTCTAAAACGTGGGTCCTGTAGCATCATATCCCACCCATTCTGCTACGTCTTTTGGTGCATTTTTGGACATAATAATTTTCATACTTTTTGGCCGTATTACATATTTTAGACTGAGGATCACTGACGAGGGTTTAGTACCCGAAACGTGCATGTCTGGTCCATGCTGTAAATTTATCAGGTTTTAAATGATGCTATTGAATTGAAAGACGTTTAACATTTGAACTACTTGGTGAGTGTCACTGCTGGTGGACCAAGAGTCCCCGAGGGCACATGTAGCCAAGTTCGATCAACTTCGGTTGATCGTGTGTCTCTTCAACGCATTTGAAATTTCCTGTTACAAAATTTCTTGAAATTTCTAAAACGTGGGTCCTGTAGCATCATATCCCACCCATTCTGCTACGTCTTTTGGTGCATTTTTGGACATAATAATTTTCATACTTTTTGGCCGTATTACATATTTTAGACTGAGGATCACTGACGAGGGTTTAGTACCCGAAACGTGCATGTCTGGTCCATGCTGTAAATTTATCAGGTTTTAAATGATGCTATTGAATTGAAAGACGTTTAACATTTGAACTACTTGGTGAGTGTCACTGCTGGTGGACCAAGAGTCCCCGAGGGCACATGTAGCCAAGTTCGATCAACTTCGGTTGATCGTGTGTCTCTTCAACGCATTTGAAATTTCCTGTTACAAAATTTCTTGAAATTTCTAAAACGTGGGTCCTGTAGCATCATATCCCACCCATTCTGCTACGTCTTTTGGTGCATTTTTGGACATAATAATTTTCATACTTTTTGGCCGTATTACATATTTTAGACTGAGGATCACTGACGAGGGTTTAGTACCCGAAACGTGCATGTCTGGTCCATGCTGTAAATTTATCAGGTTTTAAATGATGCTATTGAATTGAAAGACGTTTAACATTTGAACTACTTGGTGAGTGTCACTGCTGGTGGACCAAGAGTCCCCGAGGGCACATGTAGCCAAGTTCGATCAACTTCGGTTGATCGTGTGTCTCTTCAACGCATTTGAAATTTTCTGTTACAAAATTTCTTGAAATTTCTAAAACGTGGGTCCTGTAGCATCATATCCCACCCATTCTGCTACGTCTTTTGGTGCATTTTTGGACATAATAATTTTCATACTTTTTGGCCGTATTACATATTTTAGACTGAGGATCACTGACGAGGGTTTAGTACCCGAAACGTGCATGTCTGGTCCATGCTGTAAATTTATCAGGTTTTAAATGATGCTATTGAATTGAAAGACGTTTAACATTTGAACTACTTGGTGAGTGTCACTGCTGGTGGACCAAGAGTCCCCGAGGGCACATGTAGCCAAGTTCGATCAACTTCGGTTGATCGTGTGTCTCTTCAACGCATTTGAAATTTTCTGTTACAAAATTTCTTGAAATTTCTAAAACGTGGGTCCTGTAGCATCATATCCCACCCATTCTGCTACGTCTTTTGGTGCATTTTTGGACATAATAATTTTCATACTTTTTGGCCGTATTACATATTTTAGACTGAGGATCACTGACGAGGGTTTAGTACCCGAAACGTGCATGTCTGGTCCATGCTGTAAATTTATCAGGTTTTAAATGATGCTATTGAATTGAAAGACGTTTAACATTTGAACTACTTGGTGAGTGTCACTGCTGGTGGACCAAGAGTCCCCGAGGGCACATGTAGCCAAGTTCGATCAACTTCGGTTGATCGTGTGTCTCTTCAACGCATTTGAAATTTCCTGTTACAAAATTTCTTGAAATTTCTAAAACGTGGGTCCTGTAGCATCATATCCCACCCATTCTGCTACGTCTTTTGGTGCATTTTTGGACATAATAATTTTCATACTTTTTGGCCGTATTACATATTTTAGACTGAGGATCACTGACGAGGGTTTAGTACCCGAAACGTGCATGTCTGGTCCATGCTGTAAATTTATCAGGTTTTAAATGATGCTATTGAATTGAAAGACGTTTAACATTTGAACTACTTGGTGAGTGTCACTGCTGGTGGACCAAGAGTCCCCGAGGGCACATGTAGCAAAGTTCGATCAACTTCGGTTGATCGTGTGTCTCTTCAACGCATTTGAAATTTTCTGTTACAAAATTTCTTGAAATTTTCTGTTACAAAATTTCTTGAAATTTTCTGTTACAAAATTTCTTGAAATTTCTAAAACGTGGGTCCTGTAGCATCATATCCCACCCATTCTGCTACGTCTTTTGGTGCATTTTTGGACATAATAATTTTCATACTTTTTGGCCGTATTACATATTTTAGACTGAGGATCACTGACGAGGGTTTAGTACCCGAAACGTGCATGTCTGGTCCATGCTGTAAATTTATCAGGTTTTAAATGATGCTATTGAATTGAAAGACGTTTAACATTTGAACTACTTGGTGAGTGTCACTGCTGGTGGACCAAGAGTCCCCGAGGGCACATGTAGCCAAGTTCGATCAACTTCGGTTGATCGTGTGTCTCTTCAACGCATTTGAAATTTTCTGTTACAAAATTTCTTGAAATTTCTAAAACGTGGGTCCTGTAGCATCATATCCCACCCATTCTGCTACGTCTTTTGGTGCATTTTTGGACATAATAATTTTCATACTTTTTGGCCGTATTACATATTTTAGACTGAGGATCACTGACGAGGGTTTAGTACCCGAAACGTGCATGTCTGGTCCATGCTGTAAATTTATCAGGTTTTAAATGATGCTATTGAATTGAAAGACGTTTAACATTTGAACTACTTGGTGAGTGTCACTGCTGGTGGACCAAGAGTCCCCGAGGGCACATGTAGCCAAGTTCGATCAACTTCGGTTGATCGTGTGTCTCTTCAACGCATTTGAAATTTTCTGTTACAAAATTTCTTGAAATTTCTAAAACGTGGGTCCTGTAGCATCATATCCCACCCATTCTGCTACGTCTTTTGGTGCATTTTTGGACATAATAATTTTCATACTTTTTGGCCGTATTACATATTTTAGACTGAGGATCACTGACGAGGGTTTAGTACCCGAAACGTGCATGTCTGGTCCATGCTGTAAATTTATCAGGTTTATCATGTCTGGTCCACGTTGCCAATTTATTTGTTCTTAAATGATGCTATTCAATTTGAAGACGTTTACATTTTAAATGATGCTATTGAATTGAAAGACGTTTAACATTTGAACTACTTGGTGAGTGTCACTGCTGGTGGACCAAGAGTCCCCGAGGGCACATGTAGCCAAGTTCGATCAACTTCGGTTGATCGTGTGTCTCTTCAACGCATTTGAAATTTTCTGTTACAAAATATAATAATTTTCATACTTTTTTCATATTTTCTGTTACAAAATATAATAATTTTCATACTTTTTGGCCGTATTACATATTTTAGACTGAGGATCACTGACGAGGGTTTAGTACCCGAAACGTGCATGTCTGGTCCATGCTGTAAATTTATCAGGTTTATCATGTCTGGTCCACGTTGCCAATTTATTTGTTCTTAAATGATGCTATTCAATTTGAAGACGTTTACATTTTAAATGATGCTATTGAATTGAAAGACGTTTAACATTTGAACTACTTGGTGAGTGTCACTGCTGGTGGACCAAGAGTCCCCGAGGGCACATGTAGCCAAGTTCGATCAACTTCGGTTGATCGTGTGTCTCTTCAACGCATTTGAAATTTTCTGTTACAAAATATCTTGAAATTTCTAAAACGTGGGTCCCGTAGCATCATATCCCACCCATTCTGCTACGTCTTTTGGTGCATTTTTGGACATAATAATTTTCATACTTTTTGGCCGTATTACATATTTTAGACTGAGGATCACTGACGAGGGTTTAGTACCCGAAACGTGCATGTCTGGTCCATGCTGTAAATTTATCAGGTTTTAAATGATGCTATTGAATTGAAAGACGTTTAACATTTGAACTACTTGGTGAGTGTCACTGCTGGTGGACCAAGAGTCCCCGAGGGCACATGTAGCCAAGTTCGATCAACTTCGGTTGATCGTGTGTCTCTTCAACGCATTTGAAATTTCCTGTTACAAAATTTCTTGAAATTTCTAAAACGTGGGTCCTGTAGCATCATATCCCACCCATTCTGCTACGTCTTTTGGTGCATTTTTGGACATAATAATTTTCATACTTTTTGGCCGTATTACATATTTTAGACTGAGGATCACTGACGAGGGTTTAGTACCCGAAACGTGCATGTCTGGTCCATGCTGTAAATTTATCAGGTTTTAAATGATGCTATTGAATTGAAAGACGTTTAACATTTGAACTACTTGGTGAGTGTCACTGCTGGTGGACCAAGAGTCCCCGAGGGCACATGTAGCCAAGTTCGATCAACTTCGGTTGATCGTGTGTCTCTTCAACGCATTTGAAATTTTCTGTTACAAAATTTCTTGAAATTTCTAAAACGTGGGTCCTGTAGCATCATATCCCACCCATTCTGCTACGTCTTTTGGTGCATTTTTGGACATAATAATTTTCATACTTTTTGGCCGTATTACATATTTTAGACTGAGGATCACTGACGAGGGTTTAGTACCCGAAACGTGCATGTCTGGTCCATGCTGTAAATTTATCAGGTTTTAAATGATGCTATTGAATTGAAAGACGTTTAACATTTGAACTACTTGGTGAGTGTCACTGCTGGTGGACCAAGAGTCCCCGAGGGCACATGTAGCCAAGTTCGATCAACTTCGGTTGATCGTGTGTCTCTTCAACGCATTTGAAATTTTCTGTTACAAAATTTCTTGAAATTTCTAAAACGTGGGTCCTGTAGCATCATATCCCACCCATTCTGCTACGTCTTTTGGTGCATTTTTGGACATAATAATTTTCATACTTTTTGGCCGTATTACATATTTTAGACTGAGGATCACTGACGAGGGTTTAGTACCCGAAACGTGCATGTCTGGTCCATGCTGTAAATTTATCAGGTTTTAAATGATGCTATTGAATTGAAAGACGTTTAACATTTGAACTACTTGGTGAGTGTCACTGCTGGTGGACCAAGAGTCCCCGAGGGCACATGTAGCCAAGTTCGATCAACTTCGGTTGATCGTGTGTCTCTTCAACGCATTTGAAATTTTCTGTTACAAAATTTCTTGAAATTTCTAAAACGTGGGTCCTGTAGCATCATATCCCACCCATTCTGCTACGTCTTTTGGTGCATTTTTGGACATAATAATTTTCATACTTTTTGGCCGTATTACATATTTTAGACTGAGGATCACTGACGAGGGTTTAGTACCCGAAACGTGCATGTCTGGTCCATGCTGTAAATTTATCAGGTTTTAAATGATGCTATTGAATTGAAAGACGTTTAACATTTGAACTACTTGGTGAGTGTCACTGCTGGTGGACCAAGAGTCCCCGAGGGCACATGTAGCCAAGTTCGATCAACTTCGGTTGATCGTGTGTCTCTTCAACGCATTTGAAATTTTCTGTTACAAAATTTCTTGAAATTTCTAAAACGTGGGTCCTGTAGCATCATATCCCACCCATTCTGCTACGTCTTTTGGTGCATTTTTGGACATAATAATTTTCATACTTTTTGGCCGTATTACATATTTTAGACTGAGGATCACTGACGAGGGTTTAGTACCCGAAACGTGCATGTCTGGTCCATGCTGTAAATTTATCAGGTTTTAAATGATGCTATTGAATTGAAAGACGTTTAACATTTGAACTACTTGGTGAGTGTCACTGCTGGTGGACCAAGAGTCCCCGAGGGCACATGTAGCCAAGTTCGATCAACTTCGGTTGATCGTGTGTCTCTTCAACGCATTTGAAATTTTCTGTTACAAAATTTCTTGAAATTTCTAAAACGTGGGTCCTGTAGCATCATATCCCACCCATTCTGCTACGTCTTTTGGTGCATTTTTGGTCATAATAATTTTCATACTTTTTGGCCGTATTCCATATTTTAGACTGAGGATCACTGACGAGGGTTTAGTACCCGAAACGTGCATGTCTGGTCCATGCTGTAAATTTATCAGGTTTTAAATGATGCTATTGAATTGAAAGACGTTTAACATTTGAACTACTTGGTGAGTGTCACTGCTGGTGGACCAAGAGTCCCCGAGGGCACATGTAGCCAAGTTCGATCAACTTCGGTTGATCGTGTGTCTCTTCAACGCATTTGAAATTTTCTGTTACAAAATTTCTTGAAATTTCTAAAACGTGGGTCCCGTAGCATCATATCCCACCCATTCTGCTACGTCTTTTGGTGCATTTTTGGACATAATAATTTTCATACTTTTTGGCCGTATTACATATTTTAGACTGAGGATCACTGACGAGGGTTTAGTACCCGAAACGTGCATGTCTGGTCCATGCTGTAAATTTATCAGGTTTTAAATGATGCTATTGAATTGAAAGACGTTTAACATTTGAACTACTTGGTGAGTGTCACTGCTGGTGGACCAAGAGTCCCCGAGGGCACATGTAGCCAAGTTCGATCAACTTCGGTTGATCGTGTGTCTCTTCAACGCATTTGAAATTTTCTGTTACAAAATTTCTTGAAATTTCTAAAACGTGGGTCCTGTAGCATCATATCCCACCCATTCTGCTACGTCTTTTGGTGCATTTTTGGACATAATAATTTTCATACTTTTTGGCCGTATTACATATTTTAGACTGAGGATCACTGACGAGGGTTTAGTACCCGAAACGTGCATGTCTGGTCCATGCTGTAAATTTATCAGGTTTTAAATGATGCTATTGAATTGAAAGACGTTTAACATTTGAACTACTTGGTGAGTGTCACTGCTGGTGGACCAAGAGTCCCCGAGGGCACATGTAGCCAAGTTCGATCAACTTCGGTTGATCGTGTGTCTCTTCAACGCATTTGAAATTTCCTGTTACAAAATTTCTTGAAATTTCTAAAACGTGGGTCCTGTAGCATCATATCCCACCCATTCTGCTACGTCTTTTGGTGCATTTTTGGACATAATAATTTTCATACTTTTTGGCCGTATTACATATTTTAGACTGAGGATCACTGACGAGGGTTTAGTACCCGAAACGTGCATGTCTGGTCCATGCTGTAAATTTATCAGGTTTTAAATGATGCTATTGAATTGAAAGACGTTTAACATTTGAACTACTTGGTGAGTGTCACTGCTGGTGGACCAAGAGTCCCCGAGGGCACATGTAGCCAAGTTCGATCAACTTCGGTTGATCGTGTGTCTCTTCAACGCATTTGAAATTTTCTGTTACAAAATTTCTTGAAATTTCTAAAACGTGGGTCCTGTAGCATCATATCCCACCCATTCTGCTACGTCTTTTGGTGCATTTTTGGACATAATAATTTTCATACTTTTTGGCCGTATTACATATTTTAGACTGAGGATCACTGACGAGGGTTTAGTACCCGAAACGTGCATGTCTGGTCCATGCTGTAAATTTATCAGGTTTTAAATGATGCTATTGAATTGAAAGACGTTTAACATTTGAACTACTTGGTGAGTGTCACTGCTGGTGGACCAAGAGTCCCCGAGGGCACATGTAGCCAAGTTCGATCAACTTCGGTTGATCGTGTGTCTCTTCAACGCATTTGAAATTTTCTGTTACAAAATTTCTTGAAATTTCTAAAACGTGGGTCCTGTAGCATCATATCCCACCCATTCTGCTACGTCTTTTGGTGCATTTTTGGACATAATAATTTTCATACTTTTTGGCCGTATTACATATTTTAGACTGAGGATCACTGACGAGGGTTTAGTACCCGAAACGTGCATGTCTGGTCCATGCTGTAAATTTATCAGGTTTTAAATGATGCTATTGAATTGAAAGACGTTTAACATTTGAACTACTTGGTGAGTGTCACTGCTGGTGGACCAAGAGTCCCCGAGGGCACATGTAGCCAAGTTCGATCAACTTCGGTTGATCGTGTGTCTCTTCAACGCATTTGAAATTTCCTGTTACAAAATTTCTTGAAATTTCTAAAACGTGGGTCCTGTAGCATCATATCCCACCCATTCTGCTACGTCTTTTGGTGCATTTTTGGACATAATAATTTTCATACTTTTTGGCCGTATTACATATTTTAGACTGAGGATCACTGACGAGGGTTTAGTACCCGAAACGTGCATGTCTGGTCCATGCTGTAAATTTATCAGGTTTTAAATGATGCTATTGAATTGAAAGACGTTTAACATTTGAACTACTTGGTGAGTGTCACTGCTGGTGGACCAAGAGTCCCCGAGGGCACATGTAGCAAAGTTCGATCAACTTCGGTTGATCGTGTGTCTCTTCAACGCATTTGAAATTTTCTGTTACAAAATTTCTTGAAATTTTCTGTTACAAAATTTCTTGAAATTTTCTGTTACAAAATTTCTTGAAATTTCTAAAACGTGGGTCCTGTAGCATCATATCCCACCCATTCTGCTACGTCTTTTGGTGCATTTTTGGACATAATAATTTTCATACTTTTTGGCCGTATTACATATTTTAGACTGAGGATCACTGACGAGGGTTTAGTACCCGAAACGTGCATGTCTGGTCCATGCTGTAAATTTATCAGGTTTTAAATGATGCTATTGAATTGAAAGACGTTTAACATTTGAACTACTTGGTGAGTGTCACTGCTGGTGGACCAAGAGTCCCCGAGGGCACATGTAGCCAAGTTCGATCAACTTCGGTTGATCGTGTGTCTCTTCAACGCATTTGAAATTTTCTGTTACAAAATTTCTTGAAATTTCTAAAACGTGGGTCCTGTAGCATCATATCCCACCCATTCTGCTACGTCTTTTGGTGCATTTTTGGACATAATAATTTTCATACTTTTTGGCCGTATTACATATTTTAGACTGAGGATCACTGACGAGGGTTTAGTACCCGAAACGTGCATGTCTGGTCCATGCTGTAAATTTATCAGGTTTTAAATGATGCTATTGAATTGAAAGACGTTTAACATTTGAACTACTTGGTGAGTGTCACTGCTGGTGGACCAAGAGTCCCCGAGGGCACATGTAGCCAAGTTCGATCAACTTCGGTTGATCGTGTGTCTCTTCAACGCATTTGAAATTTTCTGTTACAAAATTTCTTGAAATTTCTAAAACGTGGGTCCTGTAGCATCATATCCCACCCATTCTGCTACGTCTTTTGGTGCATTTTTGGACATAATAATTTTCATACTTTTTGGCCGTATTACATATTTTAGACTGAGGATCACTGACGAGGGTTTAGTACCCGAAACGTGCATGTCTGGTCCATGCTGTAAATTTATCAGGTTTTAAATGATGCTATTGAATTGAAAGACGTTTAACATTTGAACTACTTGGTGAGTGTCACTGCTGGTGGACCAAGAGTCCCCGAGGGCACATGTAGCCAAGTTCGATCAACTTCGGTTGATCGTGTGTCTCTTCAACGCATTTGAAATTTTCTGTTACAAAATATCTTGAAATTTCTAAAACGTGGGTCCCGTAGCATCATATCCCACCCATTCTGCTACGTCTTTTGGTGCATTTTTGGACATAATAATTTTCATACTTTTTGGCCGTATTACATATTTTAGACTGAGGATCACTGACGAGGGTTTAGTACCCGAAACGTGCATGTCTGGTCCATGCTGTAAATTTATCAGGTTTTAAATGATGCTATTGAATTGAAAGACGTTTAACATTTGAACTACTTGGTGAGTGTCACTGCTGGTGGACCAAGAGTCCCCGAGGGCACATGTAGCCAAGTTCGATCAACTTCGGTTGATCGTGTGTCTCTTCAACGCATTTGAAATTTCCTGTTACAAAATTTCTTGAAATTTCTAAAACGTGGGTCCTGTAGCATCATATCCCACCCATTCTGCTACGTCTTTTGGTGCATTTTTGGACATAATAATTTTCATACTTTTTGGCCGTATTACATATTTTAGACTGAGGATCACTGACGAGGGTTTAGTACCCGAAACGTGCATGTCTGGTCCATGCTGTAAATTTATCAGGTTTTAAATGATGCTATTGAATTGAAAGACGTTTAACATTTGAACTACTTGGTGAGTGTCACTGCTGGTGGACCAAGAGTCCCCGAGGGCACATGTAGCCAAGTTCGATCAACTTCGGTTGATCGTGTGTCTCTTCAACGCATTTGAAATTTTCTGTTACAAAATTTCTTGAAATTTCTAAAACGTGGGTCCTGTAGCATCATATCCCACCCATTCTGCTACGTCTTTTGGTGCATTTTTGGACATAATAATTTTCATACTTTTTGGCCGTATTACATATTTTAGACTGAGGATCACTGACGAGGGTTTAGTACCCGAAACGTGCATGTCTGGTCCATGCTGTAAATTTATCAGGTTTTAAATGATGCTATTGAATTGAAAGACGTTTAACATTTGAACTACTTGGTGAGTGTCACTGCTGGTGGACCAAGAGTCCCCGAGGGCACATGTAGCCAAGTTCGATCAACTTCGGTTGATCGTGTGTCTCTTCAACGCATTTGAAATTTTCTGTTACAAAATTTCTTGAAATTTCTAAAACGTGGGTCCTGTAGCATCATATCCCACCCATTCTGCTACGTCTTTTGGTGCATTTTTGGACATAATAATTTTCATACTTTTTGGCCGTATTACATATTTTAGACTGAGGATCACTGACGAGGGTTTAGTACCCGAAACGTGCATGTCTGGTCCATGCTGTAAATTTATCAGGTTTTAAATGATGCTATTGAATTGAAAGACGTTTAACATTTGAACTACTTGGTGAGTGTCACTGCTGGTGGACCAAGAGTCCCCGAGGGCACATGTAGCCAAGTTCGATCAACTTCGGTTGATCGTGTGTCTCTTCAACGCATTTGAAATTTTCTGTTACAAAATTTCTTGAAATTTCTAAAACGTGGGTCCTGTAGCATCATATCCCACCCATTCTGCTACGTCTTTTGGTGCATTTTTGGACATAATAATTTTCATACTTTTTGGCCGTATTACATATTTTAGACTGAGGATCACTGACGAGGGTTTAGTACCCGAAACGTGCATGTCTGGTCCATGCTGTAAATTTATCAGGTTTTAAATGATGCTATTGAATTGAAAGACGTTTAACATTTGAACTACTTGGTGAGTGTCACTGCTGGTGGACCAAGAGTCCCCGAGGGCACATGTAGCCAAGTTCGATCAACTTCGGTTGATCGTGTGTCTCTTCAACGCATTTGAAATTTTCTGTTACAAAATTTCTTGAAATTTCTAAAACGTGGGTCCTGTAGCATCATATCCCACCCATTCTGCTACGTCTTTTGGTGCATTTTTGGACATAATAATTTTCATACTTTTTGGCCGTATTACATATTTTAGACTGAGGATCACTGACGAGGGTTTAGTACCCGAAACGTGCATGTCTGGTCCATGCTGTAAATTTATCAGGTTTTAAATGATGCTATTGAATTGAAAGACGTTTAACATTTGAACTACTTGGTGAGTGTCACTGCTGGTGGACCAAGAGTCCCCGAGGGCACATGTAGCCAAGTTCGATCAACTTCGGTTGATCGTGTGTCTCTTCAACGCATTTGAAATTTTCTGTTACAAAATTTCTTGAAATTTCTAAAACGTGGGTCCTGTAGCATCATATCCCACCCATTCTGCTACGTCTTTTGGTGCATTTTTGGTCATAATAATTTTCATACTTTTTGGCCGTATTCCATATTTTAGACTGAGGATCACTGACGAGGGTTTAGTACCCGAAACGTGCATGTCTGGTCCATGCTGTAAATTTATCAGGTTTTAAATGATGCTATTGAATTGAAAGACGTTTAACATTTGAACTACTTGGTGAGTGTCACTGCTGGTGGACCAAGAGTCCCCGAGGGCACATGTAGCCAAGTTCGATCAACTTCGGTTGATCGTGTGTCTCTTCAACGCATTTGAAATTTTCTGTTACAAAATTTCTTGAAATTTCTAAAACGTGGGTCCCGTAGCATCATATCCCACCCATTCTGCTACGTCTTTTGGTGCATTTTTGGACATAATAATTTTCATACTTTTTGGCCGTATTACATATTTTAGACTGAGGATCACTGACGAGGGTTTAGTACCCGAAACGTGCATGTCTGGTCCATGCTGTAAATTTATCAGGTTTTAAATGATGCTATTGAATTGAAAGACGTTTAACATTTGAACTACTTGGTGAGTGTCACTGCTGGTGGACCAAGAGTCCCCGAGGGCACATGTAGCCAAGTTCGATCAACTTCGGTTGATCGTGTGTCTCTTCAACGCATTTGAAATTTTCTGTTACAAAATTTCTTGAAATTTCTAAAACGTGGGTCCTGTAGCATCATATCCCACCCATTCTGCTACGTCTTTTGGTGCATTTTTGGACATAATAATTTTCATACTTTTTGGCCGTATTACATATTTTAGACTGAGGATCACTGACGAGGGTTTAGTACCCGAAACGTGCATGTCTGGTCCATGCTGTAAATTTATCAGGTTTTAAATGATGCTATTGAATTGAAAGACGTTTAACATTTGAACTACTTGGTGAGTGTCACTGCTGGTGGACCAAGAGTCCCCGAGGGCACATGTAGCCAAGTTCGATCAACTTCGGTTGATCGTGTGTCTCTTCAACGCATTTGAAATTTTCTGTTACAAAATTTCTTGAAATTTCTAAAACGTGGGTCCTGTAGCATCATATCCCACCCATTCTGCTACGTCTTTTGGTGCATTTTTGGACATAATAATTTTCATACTTTTTGGCCGTATTACATATTTTAGACTGAGGATCACTGACGAGGGTTTAGTACCCGAAACGTGCATGTCTGGTCCATGCTGTAAATTTATCAGGTTTTAAATGATGCTATTGAATTGAAAGACGTTTAACATTTGAACTACTTGGTGAGTGTCACTGCTGGTGGACCAAGAGTCCCCGAGGGCACATGTAGCCAAGTTCGATCAACTTCGGTTGATCGTGTGTCTCTTCAACGCATTTGAAATTTTCTGTTACAAAATTTCTTGAAATTTCTAAAACGTGGGTCCTGTAGCATCATATCCCACCCATTCTGCTACGTCTTTTGGTGCATTTTTGGACATAATAATTTTCATACTTTTTGGCCGTATTACATATTTTAGACTGAGGATCACTGACGAGGGTTTAGTACCCGAAACGTGCATGTCTGGTCCATGCTGTAAATTTATCAGGTTTTAAATGATGCTATTGAATTGAAAGACGTTTAACATTTGAACTACTTGGTGAGTGTCACTGCTGGTGGACCAAGAGTCCCCGAGGGCACATGTAGCCAAGTTCGATCAACTTCGGTTGATCGTGTGTCTCTTCAACGCATTTGAAATTTTCTGTTACAAAATTTCTTGAAATTTCTAAAACGTGGGTCCTGTAGCATCATATCCCACCCATTCTGCTACGTCTTTTGGTGCATTTTTGGACATAATAATTTTCATACTTTTTGGCCGTATTACATATTTTAGACTGAGGATCACTGACGAGGGTTTAGTACCCGAAACGTGCATGTCTGGTCCATGCTGTAAATTTATCAGGTTTTAAATGATGCTATTGAATTGAAAGACGTTTAACATTTGAACTACTTGGTGAGTGTCACTGCTGGTGGACCAAGAGTCCCCGAGGGCACATGTAGCCAAGTTCGATCAACTTCGGTTGATCGTGTGTCTCTTCAACGCATTTGAAATTTTCTGTTACAAAATTTCTTGAAATTTCTAAAACGTGGGTCCTGTAGCATCATATCCCACCCATTCTGCTACGTCTTTTGGTGCATTTTTGGACATAATAATTTTCATACTTTTTGGCCGTATTACATATTTTAGACTGAGGATCACTGACGAGGGTTTAGTACCCGAAACGTGCATGTCTGGTCCATGCTGTAAATTTATCAGGTTTTAAATGATGCTATTGAATTGAAAGACGTTTAACATTTGAACTACTTGGTGAGTGTCACTGCTGGTGGACCAAGAGTCCCCGAGGGCACATGTAGCCAAGTTCGATCAACTTCGGTTGATCGTGTGTCTCTTCAACGCATTTGAAATTTTCTGTTACAAAATTTCTTGAAATTTCTAAAACGTGGGTCCTGTAGCATCATATCCCACCCATTCTGCTACGTCTTTTGGTGCATTTTTGGACATAATAATTTTCATACTTTTTGGCCGTATTACATATTTTAGACTGAGGATCACTGACGAGGGTCTAGTACCCGAAACGTGCATGTCTGGTCCATGCTGTAAATTTATCAGGTTTTAAATGATGCTATTGAATTGAAAGACGTTTAACATTTGAACTACTTGGTGAGTGTCACTGCTGGTGGACCAAGAGTCCCCGAGGGCACATGTAGCCAAGTTCGATCAACTTCGGTTGATCGTGTGTCTCTTCAACGCATTTGAAATTTTCTGTTACAAAATTTCTTGAAATTTCTAAAACGTGGGTCCTGTAGCATCATATCCCACCCATTCTGCTACGTCTTTTGGTGCATTTTTGGACATATTAATTTTCATACTTTTTGGCCGTATTACATATTTTAGACTGAGGATCACTGACGAGGGTTTAGTACCGAAACGTGCATGTCTGGTCCATGCTGTAAATTTATCAGGTTTTAAATGATGCTATTGAATTGAAAGACGTTTAACATTATAAATCCATGTTTAAGTATTCTTTCTATTACATAGTGCAATTGTTGATTCTAGTCACGTTGTTTACTCGCTCCTTTGTGTAATACGATCCATTTTCACTTTACATTGAATCTCAGCATTTTATTCGGTTTATGGTCACTTCGTACCATAACCAACTCGTACCTTGGTCACTTCGTACCCAAAATCTACCAACTCGTACCATAACCATTTCGTACCATGACCAACTCGTACCAAAATAAAGTCATTTCGTACCCATGGCGAATTCATGGGTACAACTCGTACCCAATTTTATTCCAACTCGTACCATAACATACTCGTACCACAACCAACTCGTACCACACAGAATCTCGTACCCATTGATATTAACTCGTACCATAACCAACTCGTACCCAATTTTATTTCAACTCGTACCATTACATACATGTATTAGTACCATAACCAACTCGTACCACAAATAATCCCGTACCCATTGACATTAATATCATAACCAACTCGAATCACCTAGAATCTCGTACCCATTAACATGGGTACCCATTTTCGACACTTTACACTACAATTCCACATTCTAAATTGAAAGAAAGACTCGCAAAAATTATAAGTAATGCGTTTACAAGTAAGAACGGTAATCGCAAATACAAATTTATTGTTGTTAACTATGACAAAACCTACTTTGTAAAAGAAAAGTCAGATTCTGAAAATAAGTACACTGAAACAGACATTATTCAGATGTTAAACTTTCTGATCGACAACATTTTTGTGGTGTTTGGAGGAAAGGTCTTCCAGCAAATTGTCGGAATTCCAATGGGGACCAATTGTGCCCCACTCCTTGCCGACATTTTCCTTTACTCGTACGAAGCTGAATTCATTCAATCTTTGGTCTCTGAAGGGAAAAGATACTTAGCTTCTGATTTCAACTTCACTTACAGATACATAGACGATGTGTTGTCCATCAATAATCCAAAATTCGCGGATTACCTGAGCAGTATCTATCCTTCGGAGCTTGAAGTCAAAGAAACTACAGAGACAAAAAATTCAGCATCCTATTTGGACATAATGTTGTCCTACGACACTGATGGTCACATGAACACCTCACTCTATGTCAAACGTGACGACTTCAATTTCAGCATTACGAACTTTCCTTTTCTGAGTAGCAACATCGCTTCATCGCCTGCTTATGGCGTGTTCATATCTCAGTTGATACGCTATGCCAGAGCAAGTACCAAATATACGGATTTTGTTCTGAGAGCTAGGCGTCTTTCAGATAAGCTTCTCAGTCAGGGATATGTTTGTGACCGACTAACATCGTCACTGAGGAAGTTCTACGGTCGATATGGGGAACTCGTCATACACTATGATGTCCCACTATCCAGAATGGTGGATGATATTCTGTCATAGACCATTTGAACCATCCAACCAAAGATTGTACTCTATATCTTCCAAAATGGAAGTAACCGGATGTGACAGTTCTACCGAATTGAAGCGACGGGTGTTGCATGCAAGCAGGAGATGCTTACTCTTCCTGGGCACCTGGTCTCACTCTCATATCGGGAGTTCGCTTTTTTTCATATGGTGGAGGTTTTTGTTTTTGTTTGCTTTGGTTCCTGTTTTGTCCTGATTTTGTATGCCTTCGGTTTCTGATTTTCTCAATTATCGATTTTGTACTGTAGACAGGGATATGGTCATTATCCATATTTGTCATTTACTCGAATCATAAACAACTTGTACCACACATAATCTCGTACCCATTGACATGAACTCTTATCATAACCAACTCGAATCATCTAGAATCTTGTACCCATTAACATTTACTCGAATCATAGCCAACTCAAATTATCCATCGATGTAGCGTATATATACAACATCTTTTGAATAAACTATGAATTATTAGTTGAACTATTTACAATGTATGATAAGTTTCCACTAGTGCGGATTAGATATTCGAAACATACATGTCTTGTGACGCTTAATCAATAAAAATTAATGCAAAAATTTGTCAAGGTCCGAAAAATGTTATTTCAGGAACGAGTTTACAGAGTGCAATTTACTGAGTACCATGGTACGAGTTGGTAGGGGTGGGAATTTATGCATGGTACGAGTTAATTGTATTGGTACCATGGTACGAGTTTATGGATGGCACGACTTTATGCTTGGTACGAGTTTATGGTACGATTATTCGTACCATGGTACGAGTTGGTAATGGTACGAGTTTATGTATGGTTCGAGTTGGTCAAGGTACGAAATGGTTTTGGTACGAGTTGGTAGTAAGGTATGGTACGAAGTGGCAGGTACGAGTTGGTTATGGTACGAATTGACCATACCCCTTTTATTCGTTGTCAAACCAAATTATTTTTCTAAGGTATACATTGTTCAACAGATATTTTTTGAATGATTTTACATGGTAAATTTATGACAAATTTGTGAACTGTTTCTTATTTAAACATCGACGGCGGGTGCGGCTAGCGAACAGGAGATGCTTACTCCCCCCGGGCACCTGGTCCCACCTCTAGCTTGCTAGGGGTCTGTCGATGCTCAACATACTGCTCTATTGTGAGTGCTGTTGAGATTATCGTCAGGATCTTTAACTCATTAGTATTGTTTTTCTGTTCTTTGTAGCCTTTACCGATATTCTTATAGAATAAACCGTGACTCTTCTGTCTGAGTTGTCCTTTTTCGCAACGGAGGGCCTGGGGGCAGAATAACCACAACCCCAACCTCTTCTACAACCTCGGACGCTATGGCGACGTTGACTACTGCACCTACTTTGCAAATGCCCATGCAACACTCAGAATGTACATGAACACATTCTACCTCTAATACTAGCAGTGTTGATGATAGTCAAATTCTAATCGTAGTAAATTCAGCCTCATTTCGTAGCCAACCAATATGCCACGTGGCCGCGATCAAAAGAGGATGGGTCTTCGAGCTTCGACGAGCCAATATGCCCACAATCACAATATGTCGCTTCCACAACCACTGGACAACGGCCCACTACCTACGCCTCAATATACTACAACTGACACACAGGTACCATTACCTAGGGGACCCGACATCCCGCAACCTGACACTGACACCACAACCCCAACCTCTTCTACAACCTCGGACGCTATGGCGACGTTGACTACTGGACCTACTTTGCAAGTGCCCAACACTCAGGCAACCTCAGAAGGTACACGAACACATTTTACCTCTAATACCAGCAGTGTTGATAATAGTCAAATTTTAATAGTAGTAAATTCAGCCTCTTGTCTATTAACATCAAGTCTACAATTGTCTACTAATTTTAAACTTGGATACAATATTGCATATGGCAAAATAGCGCTTAATTTATTCATATATGCAAATGTATTCATATGACGATTAAATTACGTCATATACCTACGTTTGAAACGCGCCAAATCTTAAACAAGAATGACCTGACATGCCAGGAAAAGCAATACATTTTAAATGCATCAGATCAAATAAATACAAAGAGCAGAATGCGCCCTTGAAAAATAAAACTGTTTCTAATCCAATTTAGCTTATTTATTACCAAAAAATTTACCTACTCTACGTATGAACACAAGATTATCTTTATCCTGTCAAAGCCGATAAAGTGATTCCAACAATATGACAGGCCTATTTCTCAAAATATCGATTTTTCAACCTCAAAATGACAGAACTTAATTTCATTTTATGATTCTCAAGGTTACAAAATCCGGAATTTGATATCGCGATCTATCCGAAACGATGTGGACAAATACACAGCTCCCATGATTTCCTACTGATAAACAAAGTTTAAGTGCGGCTAGTGACAAGTTTTGGACTTTCTTAATATTGAGGGCATGGACAGTATCGCCTCGAATTTTCACCTAAAAATGACAGAAGTAAAAATTCGTTAATTAATCAAAGATCTGGATTTATAAATTCAGATTGTTGTAGAGTTTCTTCCTATATGTGGACAAATTTGATTGTGTCATGAAGTCGTGAGTATTCTCAATTTAATATTTGCTCCCCATAGACTCCTATAGTAAGAATATGAAGCCTACGGAATCCAATATGACCGCTATGCAAATTAGGAAATTGAGCGCTATTTTGCCATATGGACAGTGCGGTAGGCACAAAGATCATCCCTTCTCCTTAAACAAGACACAGGAAATGAATTGCGAACCAACACTTTCCATTTTACTATAACTGGGGAACTAGTACTAAAACACAGTACAGTAGTTTGCATTTGAATTTTTATTTATCGTTATCTTCATATTGATGAAAAGATATATGAACACCAACTTGGTAATTAATGGTCTTTTTAACTGGAGTGGATGGTACAGTGTACCTTTTGTTACAAGCCTAGGAGTTTTCGTTGACAAGGTATATTCACTTTATTTAGGTAGTACTGTGATGAATATAATGTACAAATCTTTTTTCAAATATTTGAAACAGGCCATGTTTCAATTTATATTGTGATGTTTTATCTTGATTATGTAATCCCTAATAAATGTAAAACATGCATTTACACTATTAGTTATTAGGTTTGTTACTGACCTTACACGGAAATCTGTCGGGTTGATAAAGCCCATAGAAGGCGAGGCGCTTGCGCCGAGCCTTCTATGGGCTTTATCAACCCGACAGATTTCCGTGTAAGGTCAGTAACAAACCTAATAACTGATTTGTTTTGTCGAGGACCATTTTGACATGGTGATTCCTACTGTCCTCCTGCTTTACCAAGCAATAGTGCTGTAAAGTTTTACCCAGTTTTGCTAATTGTCGGCCATTGCCTTACAAATTTTTGAAACTGACTTTCCACAAGAATTTGTCGGGCAGTCACATGACCAAATTCAAGCATTCCCATTGGGTCAAACTAGTCCGAGGCAAAACAAAAAATGTTGATATCAAGAACAGCAACGTGATTTATATTATTATCCTCCGTCTGGTTTTGCTAATTGTCGGCCATTGCCTTACAAATTTTTGAAACTGACTTTCCACAAGAATTTGTCGGGCAGTCATATGACCAAATTCAAGCATTCCCATTGGGTCAAACTAGTCCGAGGCAAAACAAATGAACATGTACACATAGCATACCATATGATTTCACCACAGGGTTTCACCACACAAATATTTAGATCCCCCTCTGGAGGCCTCTAGCTTCTAGTATGTGCTAGAGGAGGCCCCCAGACGGGATTCTTGTAATTCAGCCCCTGTGAAGAGTATCATTTTCCTTTTATTTGAAATTTGACTTGTGTAGTAAATGAAAATCATTGCCTTGTGAATAACTTGTAAATCGGAAATATTTAAATAAATAGTTCCCAGAGAAACATTATTAAATTTATTATGCTGATTTTTCTTCTCATTTCAGAGATTTATTTGCCTTTAGAAGTTTAGATTATTCACCTGAACCAAATCCCAGAAGAAAGATGGCTGGCAGCTTCCAAATGTTAAATAAAACTTTGTGTTCATTAAAGATAATCAAATGAAGTATTTCTGTTATGATTTAATACCCCCTCTCGTCCCTGAAAAAGACAAACATTGTACTGTTCACAGCCCTGGAGATCAAGTCTTATAATACTATACAATGACTCTACATGACACATGGATCCCTAGATTATACGTTCATGATCATGATGATGTATTAGATTGAAATGCATCACATACTGACTAAAAGATAACCAATTATTGGAGGAATGGTACAAGAATTTTGGGGCGTATGCTAAAACCTGGGGTGGTCCCTTTGGGCTGGGCTGGGCTGGGCTCAAAATTGGGCTGGGCTCAGTGTTGGTCTGGTCCCATTTCCAGACGATTGACCTTAAATTTGTTTAAAGTGTCAGGACACCGAGGTGATTGACTCCCTATATCAAGACGATAAAAGTTCAATGTGTCTGTGCGATTTGATACACTCTCTAATTACAATCAATCAATCAATCAAATTCTTTATTTTATGAAGGTTACTCGATAAGCAGTATGCTTTTCTTCCTCGAGGCCTTCTTTTAAAACAGCATAATACACATTTTTTCACACATAAATAACAAATAGAATTCTCTCTTGTATCAACACTTACACACACACACCCACCCTCACCCATACACACACTCTCTCTCTACACTTCATCCTCCCCGTTTAACCCTCATTGGAATCTAAGATTCTGCCGCAGGGCTTTATAGGATTCAGTTGCTATATATCGCGCTTTTTAAAATGTGTTGAAAATTAGATTGAATTGCTGTCATAAAATAGATATATACATATTTATAAAAGTAAGTAATGTATTTTGGTATTGCAATTGTAGAGTATATGTCATACATGTATACATATGTTATACCGATTTATCACGCGTTCTGATCGTTCATCTGTGTTCGATTGATTTTTGTATTATACGTTAAATATGCAGAACGCAATTGATATCAAGGTCAAAGGTCAGGGTCATGGAAGGGAAAAGTTCAAGGTCATAAGTTGGAAAAGGTGAAATCTTGTATACACTCTATATAGAGGGGGGGGGGCATTTTCAAATCGGTATTAGTCAAAATCCAGCCTAGAGGGCCATTGACCCAGCGTCATACACTTAATTATTACTCGCTATATTGTAATTGCTTGTGACAAGGGAAGATCATAGACTCTTCATAATCAGTGATTCTTCAGAGAAATCCTCGTATGTTTTGCATATGTTTTGAAATCAAGAGTTTCAAGTTCATATTTAAGAGGGGAGATTGGTTTCTATAAATTGGTGTTTGTTGGTTTGCATGCAAACAGGAGACGCTGACTCCCCCAGGGCACCTGGTCTTACTTCAGAATGTTATTCCGAGATTTGCAACCGTTCCATGTAAGTATTGATGATTTTTCCTTGCCTTTTCGACTTTGAGACTAAATGACTGATAGGTACCTCTTTGGATTATATTAAGGCCCTTGTATACCTATTTATATTCGAGTACATTGATATTGATGTTGCTTTTCGTTGTTTCTTTTTATTAAATTTGTTGCAAAGGCGATGTTCATTTGATATTTACTTTTTTCTGTGTTGTTTACATGTCTGTGATGGTTTATTATCATGGATGCATGCCTTGGATGGGCTATACATATCCTGGAAATAATTTGTGCCTTGAATCATTTATAATTACTTCAACTCGAATGAATAAACTAAAGCTTTCCCTCGGCTGAGTTGATTTGGTACATCGGAAACTATAAAATGTATTCACATGAAAAAGGGAATGGAAAGTGTATAGGCTTCATATTTCACATATGCATTCATTATCTCAAAAATTATCTTTCGAAATCATGGTTTGACCTACACACAAAAAAGTGTTTCTTAAATATGTGTTTTCACTTGTAACCTTCTTTAATATCGCAAATACCCCATACTTTGATATAAAAACATACTAAAATATCTCCTTTAAATTGACAAAATTTCAGTGTATCCAGATTTTTCTTACATTTTCCTTCTATTCAAAGAATACTGATTTGAAGGAAAGAGGTAGAAACGAGGGAGGGACATATCAAATGAAATTTGTTAGAATTTTAACATCATGGTCCGTGATATTTCCAAGTATCTTGGAATTTTACGGGTCATTGTCGGGTGAATTTATACACTTCATCGTACTCCATCTACGACTAGTTTCCCGTCCACCACATTCATTATTCATTTTATGTGCTTGAGGACACCCTAAATTTATTTTGAAAAAAGTTCTGAAATAAGTCATTTATTGTCATCAAATATACAAACTTCAATATATCATTGCATTTGGTAAAGCTACTTAAAAATCAGTACATGTATATATTTAATTTTTAAATTGAAAATAAGTCTACGATTTTGAAATAAGATAAAATAGAAATTCAATAATAAGACAGACAATGGTAAAAGATTAAAAGCAAATCGAATCAAATAAATTGTATGTTAATTATGTAAAAAGGACATCAAAGTTTGAGTTTCTTTTCGTACTCTTGATTCTATGATAATATTTTCAATATTTCAGGTTGATATCTTAACATCAATTCTTTTATAAGGAATATAAAAAACAACAAATTCATTTATACATGTAACAATCACAAACTTTAATGGTACAAATAAAAATGGCTACCTCGCCTTGATTGTTAGACGGCACTTGAAAAACTCTTTCCCATCTACTATAAAGATCATGGCTACTGAACTATAAAGCATAACTACAAATCCAACGTTTTTCTTATCGTCATTTAAGAAAATGGATGAGAGAGCATATTTGAAATGTATATAATATTATATTAAAAGAAAACAACAACAGAAGAATAGGGACATCACTCACAATTTTACAAATAAACATTAAGAGTCGTTGTCACTTGCACACCTTTTATGCTTTAACTATAACTGTCCATAAATTTAAAATAAAAAAAGAAATGAAATTATGTTCCGAAGTTCTAATTGATGCAAAAATAAATCTTATATTAAAAACATGCTTCAATACAATGACTCCGAGACAAAGCTGCTTATATGGTCGACTATATACATCGTACTACATATAGTACAAGATTCCAAAGATTTACAGAGAGCTGTATATCTGTCAGTAATTCTATTGTTTTTCCTCAAAACGAGCAACATTAGAATTTAAGGTTCGTAAATCCAGTAAGGCCATTTAAAAGTAATTTAATATTTTGTTTTACGTCCCGAATTTTTTCTGAAAGGCATAAAAACACAAACACAAGATCAATATGAAGGAATTTTGAAAGAAAGACTGAAAACAGAGAAGAAAAATATCTTTCTCTAGTGAAGTTGATAATTTTGATTTCATCTTTTAGAGGAACTACTATATCCCTTGATATTGATGATGGAACAGGCATTTTATGGTTTTCAATGTCATTTACTGATATTTTTACTTGAAATTGCATGTTTGTGTGTTTTTTTCTGAAGAATTTTCCTAAAAGGTACCCGCCCGCGGACGTCAAACAAAATATTTAATTACTACGGCCTAAGATTGAATCCATGATACCACCAAGTAGACAGTTACCTAGATGTTTATGTCAACAGTTGTAACTGAAAATACGGCATTAGAAAGACGTTTCCCTGTCAAAGTGCAGACGATTGACATAATGCTCATTTAATTGAATAATGAAATTTCGTATTAAATACATACATAATATAATCACCTAATTGATAATAATAAAATGTTTTAATGAATGCATAGTTGTGTGTATCGATGACAGATAAAGTAACGAGTCGAAATAACGTAATGGTATCTTATGGTTATTTCTCATGATGGATAAATTCAAGTCGGAATGTGAAGCTGCTCTAGGCATGATTTGTGCACAGTTGTCAAATGCTGCTTTACGTCCTCGGGTATTCTGAGTAGACACAGGATAAAATAAGGATTGAATTTCTTAATACACATTTCGTTCAAGTCAAAGTACATATTCCCTTGCTTAGCCCCTTGAGTTCCATCGATTTTGGTAAATTTCCTTTGGCCTTTCGTACAAACAACAAAATCATGCGGTGGCGGAGGATACCCATCCTGCTCCAAGTTACCTTTGCATCCGTAACATAATGTCGTTTTTTCATGACAAAATTTAAGCATTGTTAAAACATAAGTTCCAGGTGATGGATTCGGCAATGTTGGCCTATCAAGAATGGATGAACGTTATGGTATCAGAGCTGTTATTTTTGGTCTGACCTCTGTGCCACCTTTTCGTCTCTGAGTTGCTTTGGTTGCTTTCTTACCTCTCCCTTGAGGCATGTCTATATTGGCTAGAGCTGTCACATCTGGTCTGCGTTCGGAGCTATTATACCACTTCAGAAAAGACGACAATTTCATCTCGGATTCTGCCACTGCGATTGTATGTGCGCATATTTTATATGTAACCCACTTAATGCAGTTTTTATCACATACGTACTGACCTTGACTTCCAATTTTTCTGACATTATGAGGACAAGAAAGCAAAGATGAACTTAAAACCAGATGTTGTTTGCCATTTAAGCCAGGCGATTGAACTATATTGGATGGGTCTTTTAAAAGATTTCCTGCTTTAGTGAATATGTCCTCAACAATTGGATATGGAATATTGATTATCTGGCTCTCTTCTGGTTTTACAGAAAAATGAACTGAAGTCGATGTTTTATCTTGGGGGCCTCTGTCTTTGTTCAAATCTTTTGTTTTAGCAGTGAAAAACCTTTCTTCGATTTTTTTCTTTTGTGTCTGTGTCATTCTGTAATAATTCTCCTTTGCAGTTCCATATTCTTTGTATTCATCTCTAAGCGACCATTCACCTCGTCCGATTGACGCAAGTCTGGTTTCGTCAAATTGACGTTCAACTAATTGATGTAAATGAATAACGGCATCCTTGACACTCGTTTTCCTAGAATTAAGGTCACGTTTAATCACACTGTTGGCACATTCATTAGCATTTTGTTTGTACATCTTTGGGGGTAACCGAGTCCAGACATCTCACGTATGTTGGCAGTAATGCAATTTTTTATTTAGTCAGATTTAAATGTGACGAAATACTCGTAGAATTTTTTACCAGAATGATGCCGCTCCTCCCATGTTTCCCGCAACGCCTCGAGTTTAGTATCGAATTCGGAGGAAGAAAACGAATCCACTAATCCAGAATCTTTCTTGTCTCCAACTTGTTTTCCAAAGATGTCGTAAAGGAAAGCTGTAGATAGTGGTTTTTTAATGCCCAACTCGCTGAGTTTTGAAATGATATTGTCTTTCATGTGAATGTCACATAGTAGATGTATTGAACTATTAAAACATGTATTAAAGGCGTCACAAAGATTTTTCGCCATCGCTTCCGTAGACTAAAATTTTTTGCAACGATTGTTTGTATTATATCATCGTTGATGGTAAAGTGAAATATGAATTATAAAGCTTTTTTTTGGTGAATAAGCGCAGGACCAAGAAAAACTGGATGGATACCTTTCCTATTTGACAGCATTAGATTTCTATATGTTGTTAATGTTAGGTAATAGTCTCCTATATTGAAAGTGGCATCTACATCTTACATGGAGAAGCTTTTCGTGCTTGTGCAAAAGCGCTCAACATCCAATAACTGCTGGTCAGTTGCCAAAAATATTTTCATTTCCGGAGAGGAGATCACTTCCCGAACAAATGCTTGAGAGGGATTCCTTGATTGTTCTTTACACTTGACAATCCTGCTTTTGAATTATATAAGAATGAAATTTATCCACAAGAATTAACCCTTAACAAGGCAAACCTTTCATATACAGAAACACCCTTTTTGGACCTAAATATCAAAATTGTAAACGGAAAGATTCATACAAGTGTATATGACAAAAATGATGATTTTGGATTCAACATAGTAAATTTCCCTTGGCTTGACGGTGATGTTCCAAGATTACCGTCATACGGCATTTACATATCACAGTTCATCCGGTACGCTAGAGCATGTACTGATATTTTGGATTTTCACAGTAGAAATTTACAAATTACCAAAAAACGTTTAGGTCAAGGTTTCCGCTTTCATAAACTAGTTAAGACTTTCTGGAAATTTTACAAAAATTACAGTCAACTTCTTTCGGATCTATACATGCAACAGAGTACATTACTATGGGTGTTACACAACCTGTCTTTTATGGTGATGTGATAAACAAACTAAAAAGGATCAAAGGTAGGCAGCATAACCATCGAAAATGCGTCAGAATCATCAAACGCCTTTTATACCGCGGGTATGATCCCAATGTCACCAGACGGACACTAGGCTTGGTACTTGACCAATCTACAGTCTTGTACAAGCGCATTCTTAAAACTTGCACTCTGACTGACTGTGAAGACGGGACTCCATGACGGGCCCTGTCCAAACCTCTTTAGAGAAGACAGGGCCCCGACCACCTATCCTCTCTGAATGTCAGTCGGACTCCTCGGGTGATAACATATATGAGCTCGCGGCGGCATTGTATTACGCATGCCCTCTTTTTATATTCATTTACATATTCATCTGTGTCTATGGGGCCTCTTCGTTTCGCGGTCTTGTTTGTGTGATGTCATCTTACAGTGAGGAGGTTGTTTTACACCACAATTGTACGTTCTTCGAGACCTCTAGGTAATTGGAGAAGTGAGAGGGTTGTGCGCACGTAATCCAGGATAACCACACCATTTGCTACTTGCGTGACAGATGGCCGTCCAAAGTCGGCACCGGTTACCCATTGGTCTCGTCGGTTTATGTGTAGTCTTTTGTGTTTGATGTTTACATGTCGTGTGTCTCTTTTCCGTCTCGTGCTGTACTCGTCTTTTGTGTGGTTGCATCGGGTGTTTTGGTGTTATTCTGTTGATGCTGCAACGGGGTCTTGTTGGAGATTTCCTCCCTTCTTTTTACACATATCCATAATTTCCAATAGTGGATCAGTTTTAGCGTCCTTTTTAAAGCGATATGAAAAATTACTTATCTGTTTCCTATCTCTTGCATGTTCCTCGGGTGCTTTTATTTCACGAAGTCCTCCTCTGGATTGAACGTCATGAACCAGTTGTTTTGGTTTTTTGCTCCCACATTTTCCATTATAAGTTCATGTGTTGACGGAAATGTTCTGTGAAACACTATGTCTTTCATCGAAGGAGCCATGAGATGACGGTTGAATTTCACTTTCCTCTCCTTCAAAGTAATATTGACAAAAGGCGTGCGTAATATTACCCGTGTTGCTGTTTTTACAATAAGTAAAAAAAAAAAAAAAATAACAACTCTGTGGAAATCTCTCTCTTTTAAATGTTTATACGACATCCGTGTGGCCTTTATGGAATTATTCTCTCCAAATCTCGCTTCGGATGAATTCACTATATCGCCTGAGGATAATTCAAAATACGCTGTTTTTGTGCATGATTGTGTCCAAACACCGCATGCATCACAAAGTAAAACCATTGGATGTCCAAGTGATTTGACATCTATCAAAAATGATACGTCATGGCACATTTTCAAAGGCACTTTGTTTGCTCGCTGTTGGAAATAATCAGATCTTTCGCAATTTCTTTCGTTGCAATTCCACTTTTAAGCCCGCGTTGGTATATGAGTAGTGATGTGTCACCCAGATAGTACATGTCCTCCTTTTGTTGATAACAATCGGAGTCGAACGAGATGAGCGGAGATTTTTTGTCGCTATCTGAATTACTTGCAATCATAATTGGCGATGATGTGTCGTAGATTGGTGACACTTTACGGCATTCTTCGTAAGGCTTTCGCTCTTCGTCTGATGATGTGGGAGCTTTTGACATGGTTGCAGGTTTTGAACTCTTCTTAAACAACGACACTATTTCATCGTCCTCAGAGGATGATGATACCTGCACTTTTGGCCTTTTAGAACTCTTCCAAAATCGCAATCGCTTAGGTTGATCCCTCTCTGTGTGCAGCGTGTGCTTCGTTGAAGATTGTAAAAAAAGACCCATTAGTGTTTAAATGAAGAGTTCCGATATTTATTTTAATTTGGACGAATTTTAGAATAAGATTTTTAGGGGGGGGGGGGGTGCTAAATTAAAAAAAAGACAGAGTTTAATCGGTGTTTTCTCCCTTTTTCAATTCAAAAGACAAATTCAAAAGATTATTCTGTAGTTTTTTTTACGATTTTACATTTTCCTCTCGACATTTACAATTATATTTTTAGCATGGGTTTTCTTTCTTTTTTTCGAGGTCTCCAGGTACCATATTGATATGTAGTTTACATATGACGAGACTGATAAAATTCTAAAATGTACTGTTCCCATCATTTCAATGATACTTACGCCATGAGATCCAAGTGATACACGGCGTTTCCTTCTGGACGGTGTCTTCTCTGGGGAGGAGTCACAAGAGGTAATCACTATTTCATCGATCTGCAATAAGAGATCTCGATTAACTAATTATTAAGATAAAATCTCCCATCAGATGTGCTTAAAATATATTTTTCCACTTTTGTATTGGTACTGCTATTTTTAGTTTCGTCAGCCTTTTGAGTACACCTGTTTTCTATTTTACACAAAAATCGTAAGACATTATTTCTTTCTGTCTTGTTAACAGTTCTATTTTACCATTCTATTGCGTAAAAGTTTGTTTTAATTTCTAATCTCAACAAAGAAATAAGCACTAATTTTTCGTAATATTTTTAAAATATGTTATCAATAAAACATACCGCTGTTTTGCTTTGCTAATATTACAATAAAGGGGGAAGGGGCAAAATCAGCAGTTTTTGACCTCAATTTTTGCGATTTTCAAAAATGGTTTTCATATTGATTTCCACATTTGAAATAATTGTTGAGATATTATATTTACTGAATTAGTGTCGAAAATAGATATTCTAAATTTATATGAGTGATATTTCCCGCCAAAATTTGACATAGTATAGTTTAGTTTATTAATTGAAAGCAGTACAGCTTATAGACATCAGTACAATTTGCTAACATATAATATTACACAATAGTCACAAACGAGAGATAGTCTAATGATTGATATTATATCAATAAAACATTAAAGAATCAATCTAAGTAATATTCTTCCTTAAACTAAAAGCATACTTAATATATTTTCCTAAAGCGCATAATTCTTAAACATTTGATGTAGATAACAATATAGACAGAGGGCCTTACAAAATAATATCTATTGATGAACTTTCTTACATAATATTCTTTTGATGAACATTCTTACTGAAAATAGCTGTGAAATGATAGGAGATAGGATTCCAACACATAGCAAGAGCAAGTGCGTGTAACAAAGATATGCTTTGCATGTACATTTGCAATGTGAAAAGGAATGTTCCATAAAAGTTTGAACTTGTTAGATGCGCTTGCTCTGGGACATACAATTGAAGGAATGCTTGTTTATTGGCGGAAAATCTTAACTTCTGTTGTGAAGTAATAGAGAGCTGAATTTTCATTGTTTTGCCCCAAAAATTAGGATTATCAAGAAATAATATAAAATAAGTACTTTTTTGTTTACAAGATGCATATGGAAGAAGAAGAAAAAAGACATTTTCAAAAATTCGGATTGGGGCCTAATACGGTCACGTTTGCCCCTACCCCTTTGTATTAGACAAATCTTACCTGATCATTTTCTTTCTTCGGCCGAGAACCAGGATTGCATATTCTTTTCTTGTTTCTGAAATGAAATAACTTACAATAGGTTCAAAGTGTTTCGTCCATAGGGAAGGGATGATACAAATAAAAACACAAACACTCAAATATACAAATTTCGGCCCCTTGGCCTTTATCAACTGTAAAAACGACGATTTAATAATTTATGCTCGATATAACTCAAAACCGTATTGTTTACCAAGTAAAAAATGATATGGAAAGTGTCCAAACGCTACTCCGAGAGAACATTTTTTTCATCAACAAGTGCATCAGACATGCATGTTTCGAATATATCTAAATACTCATCAGTTGTGCTTTCAAGAAACCAATTTAAGTCAGAGGTGCAATATTTTCAGTGGCTTAGTCTCATTTTAAATTTCAAACAATTAATTAATAAATGTTCAGGAGTGAACTGTTCCAAATTTTGTTTAATTAAATAATATGCTTGGCATAAAACAAAGGTAGAGAGAAGAAACTGTTAAGATGAGGCATTGATTTAGCCCTGAAGTCACTTGATTATTTTTCATGCGCTTCCCTTTCATTTTAAGAAAAAGGTATTTTACTTAGATAATAACGATGTAAAAAAGTAGGGGTACCGACAAGGGAAAACGTCTAACATCGAGCGAATTTACACAGAAATGGGTTACTTTTACATAAATGCATGTATTATGTCTCTGTCCCTTTTTATGTCAAAACTTTCAAAATAAAAGAAATTGAAATTTAAAGATAACTTATCTATAACTATACGTAATCCGGTTTATAAAAAAAGAAATAAACCGGCTTTATGTTTAAGCCACATGGCACGAAATACAGACGAACAGTCTGACCGTGCAGAAATAAACAACTTTCCCATTGATTCGTTTTTAACTGTCAAAATATTCCAATAATAATATGTTTTGTTTACATCAAAGTAAAAGAAACTGACGATTTGGACCTACTTTACCTCTCAAATGACTGACTCTACAATTATCAACACCCGCCTCCCCCTTTCCGTTTTTTTTTTCATATATGGGACATAATTCCCACATACCCCCATCCCCGAGTTATAGAACCCTATTTGGTCAAAAAAATTGTAATATTGATATTGGCAATCTGTAATGGGGGTATGTTGTAAAGATCTTTTCCATTTATTTCTAAGGCTCGTTTTGACGTAAATATCGGTCTTATTATGAATAATTTATCAAACGTGACAGTAAATTCAGACGTGGACAAATCTTAAATTTTCAAATTTTGTTTTTTTCACGTAAAATTGTACGCCTTATCAAAACAGTTCCTTTCTTGTGTATGAAAAAAAGGTAACTTACAAATTTGTATAGCTAAACGAAGAAATCCAGGATAGGGGTACTTGCGACACCCCAACATCTGATGCATCCTCGATGCTTCTGCGCATAGCCTCCTGTATATCTAAAGCCTCGTTGGCGCTCACTCCGCAAGCAGTATCCGATGTATCATCGATGCTTCTACGCATAGCTTCCTGTATATTTACATCCTCGTCGGCACTCACTCCGCAAGCAATATCCGATGTATCGTCGATGCCTCTACGCATAGCTTCCTGTACATCATCATTGTCGCTAACTCCGCGAACAATATCAGCGTATGATTTTTTGTATACCAAAAATTTCTTCGACATTTCTGGGTTTTTTTTTCTTTTTATCGGCTTAGTCACAACTTTCAAACTAGCTAAGTTTGGAATCAATGAGTTGCCAACTATAGTTACTTTTATTTCAAGTATGATTTCTGTGGGGTACATGTCTTTTTTTCAAATTTATGCGCGTCACCAATAGGGTGAAGTCTCCCCACAGCCCTTTTGGGACTTTCGATTCACAAAGAAATAAGATGGCATCAAACGCTTTTTCCTCGAATGCAACATAAATAAGAGGGAACTTATGGCTCAATTTTACATATTTCTTTTCCGCTCACCATGACAAGATATTCTCAAACGAACATCTTTTCAACTTAATTTTTATCTGGCATTCTGGATGAAATATCTGCAATATACATGTTATACCATGAACTATCCACCAAGCGGGATCAAATGCACAAATTCCCTTGTGTAAATGAATGTCTGCTCGTTAGCGTAATTACTTAATTTCTGGATCAAACATTACTTGTAAAGAATGCGCTTTGTACAAAGAATTAACTTTAACTATAAAACTAAGATATGAATATTAAACTTTTTTCTCGAAATATTTTCTTAATGTAGGCGAATTTCAGATAAGGTCGCCGCTACCTCTGGAAACAGTTAAAGTTTGTGCCTTTACGTTTAGGGGAAAGGTCTATATTTAAAAATATATATATATACCTTGCTTTTCTTTTTACCTTTACACAATGCAGTACCACCTGGGTATACCACATGGCTGTAGTATATATATATACATGAAAGCTAAAGGAATTTTGCAACTTAGTTTGCTGAATTCGAATAAATAATCAATTTTTCAATTTATCTCAACATGACACATGTGGTCACTCGATGGAGATTGAAAACAATGAATCATGATTAACGAGGCAAGTTGGTGAAGACGGCTTAACAGATGCATGTTATCATGCTGAGTTTTTTTTTTATCTAAAACTCATTTGTTTAACCTTGGATGACTTGTGTATAATATTTTATTAACACAATTAGAAAAAGCTAATTTTTACAAAAAAGTTAGTTTAAGCATCTTACAGGTTTTTTTTTTGTGAGTCATATCTTTTTCTGTCGTTTTTTTTTTCTAGGATTGAACAACCCACCCACCACCCCCGCCCGGTATACCGCATGACAGATTCATGCAAAATACAGTGTTGTATCGTGGGTGGGGTGTAGAAACGATATAGAATGTGTAGAAACTCACTGCCTTTTGTCCTTCTTTTGCATTAAAAAGAAGAGTAAGAGGCGTTAAGGATTGTGGCTCTGTATATTTTAAAAGATGTACATTTTTTGTAGCCTGCCTATGATAATAATAAATTTATCTATATTCTATGCATTATTGAAAACAGAAATTCAAAGTAATTTTCAACACATTTCATAAAGCGCAATATCTCACATCTAAATCATATAAAACGTTACGGCAGAATCATTTAAATTCCCATGGGATGCTGAATAGTTGTAATTAGAGAGTGTATCAAATCGCACAGACACATTGAACTTTTATCGTCTTGATATAGGGAGTCAATCACCTCGGTGTCCTGAAACTGTAAATAAATTTAAGGTCAGTCGTCTGGAAATGGGACCAGACCAATACTGAGCCCAGCCCAATGTTGAGCCCAGCCCAGCCCAAAGGGACCACCCCAGGTTTTAGCATACACCAGCATTTTGGTTGGTAATCATGAAATAATGCTTCATTCTGAGGCTGCAGTTTAAAGTCATTGTTTGGTACATGCTGTAAACTTATCAGGTTTTAAATGATGATATTGAATTTAAAGACGTTTAGCATTGTTCATAGCAACTTGTCCGTCTGATATATTCGTAGGCGGATCTAGAAATTTCAATGAAAAAAACCACCAAAAGGAGGTTTTTGTTTGTTTTTTTTTGGGGGGGGGGGTCCGAGTATGAAAGGCCTGTCCGTTATTATTTGCATTGTAAAACCATGTAGTACATATTTTAACACCATTTCATCGACATGATCAAGCTTAGATGTCACTTCACTTTACGCATGCCCTCTTTATATATCCATTTACATATTCATCTGTGTCTCTGGGGCCTCTGCGTTTCGCGGTCTTGTTTGTGTGATGTCATCTTACAGTGAGGAGGTTGTTTTACACCACAATTGTACGTTCTTCGAGACCTCTGGGTAATTGGAGAAGTGAGAGGGTTGTGCGCACGTTATCCAGGATAACCACACCATTTGCTACTTGCGTGACAAATGACCGTCCAAAGTCGGCACCGGTTACACATTGGTCTCGTCGGTTTATGTGTAGTCTTTTGTGTTTGATGTTTACATGTCGTGTGTCTCTGTTCCGTCTCGTGCTGTACTCGTCTTTTGTGTTTTCGCATCGGGTGTTTTGGTGTTTTACTGTTGATGCTGCAACGGGATCTTGTTGGAGATCTCCTCCCTTTTTTTTCAACTGGAGAAAAATGAAATAAATAATTGAGTCCATTCGTAATCTTCGCACCAGTGTCTTCCCACAGACGCCAATGGGGAGGGGGGATGTTGGGTGTTCCGGCCTTTGGTTTTGGAGACAAAACCGTAAAACGCAAACTTTTGTCAATTATCACTTTATTTGAAATTTTTCAAACAATTCAAGACAAACTTGCATTTTACTTACATGTATATAAGTGCGCCCAACTTATACCTTTTATAGTTCTTCAAAGTATTCGACTTTTAACCTATTGTCGGCTATTTTCCGCAAGTTTCTTAAATTACCTGTTCATCTAAAAGTTGGGCTCAGCAAGAAATAAGTTAAAAAAAAACTCTGCTGAAAAATTTAGTTTTTAATCTAACACTAAAATTTCAGGGTAACAGCTTGCACTTTTTGATTTTGTAAGCCCAACGTTGTCATACGATATTACGCAAATCACGCGAAATGTAGACCGCAGGGGGACGTATAAAAAGTGTGAACGGGTATATAAGGGTATTTTGTACTTAAATATACAAGAAATATGTCTTTTATTGGTATTCATAATGTTAAAAGACTATTTGATTGTCAGTGCGGTCTAGGGTGTCAAATAACGTCAATGAAGTCATGGACCGCCTCAACTATGCTGCGCAGACAGAGCATGTTTTTTTATATATTGTTTTTATTTTCGTGCATGAACATTGGCGGCGGGTGCGGCTAACCAAGAGGATATGCTTACTCCTCCTGGGCACCTGGTCCCACCTCTGGCTTGCTAGGGGTCCGTCGATGCTCAATTTGGTGCTCTGTTGTGAGTGCTGTTGAGATTATCGTCGGGATCTTCTTTAACTCATTTGTGTCACACTTATGCCCTTTGCCGTGTTGAGCTCGTAAAAAAGTTCCCCGCGAGGGGTTTGACAGTAAGTGCTTTAAATATTTTCCCTGACATTGTCGCCATAGCACTTTCTAAATAGACGTGGCCTCAGACAGTGCCTGTATTTTATATATTCTTTTAATTTTCATGCGTAAAAATCGACAGCGGGTGCTGCTAGCCAACAGGGGATGCTTACTCCTCCCGGGCACCTTGTCCCACCTCTGGCTTGCTAGGGGTCCGTCGATGCTCAATTTGGTACTCTATTGTGAGTGCTGTTGAGATTATCGTCAGGATCTTCTTTAACTTATTGAGATTGTCGTCAGGATCTTCGACTCATTTGTACCGGCGCATTCTCAAGAATTGCACTATGACGACAGGACTCCATAACGGGCCCTACCAAAACGTCTTAAGAGAAGATAGGGCCCCGACCACCAGTCCTTCCTGAATGTAATCTCCGATGCCGGACGGAATACCTCTGTTGAAGCCCTTGCTTTTACCTTAAAAACATAAGACTGAAAAATTTAACACGTTTCATGTTTGAGGATTGCAACAATCCTGAATAAATAATAAACTTCGAATTTACCATGTGGGTTGACAAGTCTGAGAACCTAATTTTAATAACAGTTACATTTTTTCTGTTCGTTTTTGAAGAACAACTCGTTTTACACTTCTCGATATGTCTTGCATACCCTGAATCGAGCGAGGTAGGGCTAGCTGCATCTGGGAGTTTAAGTGTGTTAGTTTCAAAGTTAATTTTGACATTAAACTTTCTCATGGAATCTAATACAAGCAAGAAAAAAAAAAATTTAACCAAAACCGTGTAAACCTTGTAGCACATAGACCGAATGGTTGTAAGAATTACCACCCACAGTTAGCACTATATCTTGCATACCAAGTACTTTCAATTTGCCACCAGGAACACCACGTATGTTTAGGTGCTCTGCTGGTCGAAGTGTCATGTTTGCATACCTTGTTTTTTTCAATAAATGCCTGGTCAACAACATATGCTAGCACCTGTATCTACGAGCGTATTTGTTTTCTACCCCCTACTGAAAGTGACACTCTATTGAGATATAGTCTTTGCAAAATTGACATCTGCATCTGAGCACTTATTTTTCGTGCCCATCCCTGAATGGCTGCTCAAGAACAGGCGCGAATTCCTTTTGGTAATGTTAAAAATTTTGGTTGTATTGGTTACAAAGTGCATCAAAACATAAACCTTTTTGAACGAAAGAGGGGATCTCCAACCAGACTAGGTGGCAGCACCAACAGCAAAAACACAGAGCAGACATCCACGGAAAAAGACGCTAAAGGGAAAAGAAAACACCAACTCTCACCATAGAAAAATGAGACACAAACGTCAACACAAAAACCAACGAGACCATTGGACAACCGGTGCCGACTAAGTACGGCTATCTACCACGTAAGTAGCAGACGGTGTGATTATCCTTGATTATACTTTGTGCATTGGTAAAATCTTGCCTTACAATTTTGTTTTGAACAATTAACAGGACCACATTTAAAACATGGTTTCGTTGAATATCTTGCTTACAGAAAACGTGCTTTGGTTGATGTTGCTGGGAAGACATAATTGGTCTTTGGGGAGACATGATGGGTCCTTGAGTCTGCAGCGTGTAATTTCACGGAGTCATCCTTTGATAGGACGGTTGTATCACTGGTCAATGTTGGGCATGTACGGGTCCCATCATCGTGTTTGGCTGCATGTAATAATGTTAAACGTCTTCAAATTCAATAGCATCTTTTAAAAGTAGATTGATTAACAGCATGGATCAGACATGCACGTTTCTGATATTTAAGGATAACACATCCTATAAGAGTACGTCCGGTATAAAGTAAGGACTTTTTCATAATTTCCCGACAAATGCCGATTATTTCATAATCGGGAATCTTCGGAATGACAGAATAGATCAATGTATGGGAAGTGTTTTTATTTTCAACTAGAAAAGTATTTTATAGCATTCGGTTTGAAGAGATTGAAAATTCTTATTTCTGGCATTTATTATTGAAAATACATTAGGGGTTGAATACCTTAACCATCGGTGATCCTCAGTCCAAACATTGAAATGTTGCCAAAATGTGTGATAATTATGTTTAAAATATACCTAAAGACGTACAAGATGGCTGGGATATGATTCTACAGGACGCAGGTTTCAGACATTTAAGAAAAATGTGTAAACAAATTTTCTAATCCGTTTGTAGAAACGACCAACCGAAATTGAACAAACTTGGCTACATATGCCCTCGGGACTCCTGGTCCACCAGCAAAGACACTCACCAAGTGATACAAAATTACAATAGCATCATTTAAAAGCAAAACACGTTTTATTTTTGGTAACGGTTTCCATGATTGTTATGTTTCCTGGCATTATTTCATGAGGAATTGCTTACTCTTCCTGGGCACCTGGAGGTAATGTTGCACTGACATTTGAAGTCACCAATGCTCTTCTTTTCGCCTGTCCGACTCTCGATGAAGGCCAGCATTTTCTCGGTCGCATGTTTTAATTGAATTAACTGGACCTCTTGGGCATCTTTCTCGTTCATTTTTTTTCGTGCAATCGTCATCTAATTGCTGCAATTTCTGTTCCATCTGAGCATTTTCCAATTTCAACTCGCTGTTCACTTTGTCTAATGCAACAATTTCATTTTGTGAGTTTACCCAGCGGTCAAAATATTTTTTTCAGACTCTTGGATGACTTTCAAATTGTACCGGGTTATCTAAACCGCACTGGATTGCTCTGCCAACTGAAATTTTAGCTTGAAGGTCTCTTTTCTTTCCCCATTGCGTTCGGCTTCCATCCTGACTTTCTCTTCTAATGTCGTAAGGTATCTCTTTTTGTATTTATTTATCTGCCCGTAAGCAAAACAGTGTTTGACGGGAACACCACGTCTTAACATCGTTGGCAACTCTGGATCGCGGCCAGGATTGTCTCAATATATGCCTGCGGTACTGGGTAAGGCACCGGTTGTCTGTTAACTGCTGGTTGTGGTCTCAACTTTACTTGTGTTAAGTCTTTCATTGAAAAGTCATCAACGTATTATATACAAAAAGTTAAATAGATGTACGAGCAAAATGGATCTTACAATTGTGTTCTCTATCTAATTCAAGATCATGTGTATGTAAACGTCTTCAAATTGAATAGCATCATTTAAGAACAGGTAAATTGGCAACATGGACCAGACATGCACGTTTCGGGTACTTAACCCTCGTAAGTGATCCTCAGATCTAAACAATGTAATAAGCCAAAAAAAGTATGAAAGTTACTATGTCGAAAAAGCGTACCGAAAGACGTAGCAGAATGGGTGGGATATGATGCTACAGGACCCACGTTTTAGAAATTTCAACAAATTTTGATAACAGATATTTTAAAATGCGTTGAAGAAACGATCAACCGAAATTAATCGAACTTGGCTACATGTGCCCTCGGGGACTCCTGGTCCACCAGCAGTGACACTCACCAAGTGGTATAAATGTAAACGTCTTCAAATTGAATAGCATCATTTAAGAACAGGTAAATTGGCAACATTGACCAGACATGCACGTTTCGGGTACTTAACCCTCGTCAGCGATCCTCAGATCTAAACAATGTAATAAGCCAAAAAAAGTATGAAAGTTACTATGTCGAAAAAGCGTACCGAAAGACGTAGCAGAATGGGTGGGATATGATGCTACAGGACCCACGTTTTAGAAATTTCAACAAATTTTGATAACAGATATTTTAAAATGCGTTGAAGAAACGATCAACCGAAATTAATCGAACTTGGCTACATGTGCCCTCGGGGACTCCTGGTCCACCAGCAGTGACACTCACCAAGTGGTATAAATGTAAACGTCTTCAAATTGAATAGCATCATTTAAGAACAGGTAAATTGGCAACATGGACCAGACATGCACGTTTCGGGTACTTAATCCTCGTCAGTGATCCTCAGATCTAAACAATGTAATAAGCCAAAAAAAGTATGAAAGTTACTATGTCGAAAAAGCGTACCGAAAGACGTAGCAGAATGGGTGGGATATGATGCTACAGGACCCACGTTTTAGAAATTTCAACAAATTTTGATAACAGATATTTTAAAATGCGTTGAAGAAACGATCAACCGAAATTAATCGAACTTGGCTACATGTGCCCTCGGGGACTCCTGGTCCACCAGCAGTGACACTCACCAAGTGGTATAAATGTAAACGTCTTCAAATTGAATAGCATCATTTAAGAACAGGTATAACTACCATAACTTCCTGGGCACCTGGTCTCACTCCCATATTGGGAGTTTGCTTCTTATCATATGGTGAGATTATTGTTTGTTTGCTCCGGTTCCTGTTTTATCCTGATTTTGACTTAATAATTTTCACTTTTTTTGGCCATATTACATTGTTTAGACTGAGGAATCACTGACGAGGGTTAAGTAACCGAAACGTGCATGTCTGGTCCATGCTGCAAATTTGTATGGTTTTAAATGATGCCATCGAATTCGAAGACGTTTAACATTTGAAGTACTTGGTGAGTATCACTGCTGGTGGACCAGAAGTCCCCGAGGACACATGTAGCCAAGTTCGGTCAACTTCGGTTGATCGTTTGTCTCTTCAACGCATTTAAAATTTTCTGTTACAAAACTTATTGCAATTTCTAAAACATGGGTATTGTAGCATCATATCCCATCCATTCTGTTACGTCTTTCGGTAGATTTTTGGACTTAATAATTTTCACACTTTTTGGCCATATTACATTGTTTAGACTTAGGATCACTGACGAGACTTAAGTATCCGAAACGTGCATGTCTGGTCCATGCTCCAAATTTATCTGGTTTAAAATGATGCTATCGAATTTGAAGACGATTAACATTTGTATGCCTTCGATTTCTGATTTTCAGAATTATCGATTTTGTGCTGTATACAGGGATATGGTCATTATCTATATTTGTCATATTAGATATATTCTAAGATAATTTTCTGATTAAATTAGTCAAGCTCCCTCCCCCTACATTCTGCCTTTCGTCGTGATCTGGGACCCTAAAAGCAATGAAAGTAAATATAACAAAGTTCTAAATATAAAACACAGCTCATTAATAATAGTCAATTTGGTGCTCTATAGTGAGTACTGAAATTATCGTCAGGATCTTCTTTTACTCATTGAGTCAATAAAAAAGACACAAATATTGTCACTCGGGTTGATACAGAACACCGCAGGTTTTCAGGAAGTTGGGAGTGTTGATATCCCATACCTAGTGGGAATCCAACGCAGCCCCGAAACACCGTTCAATTGAGTATGACGAACGTCTCATGTCCCTTTGGAACTTGCATGAACCAACACGCATAGTTACAAAGAAGGGAGATCTCCAACAAGACCCCGTTGCAGCATCAACAGTAAAACACCAAAACACCCTATGCAAAAACACAAAAGACGAGTACAGCACGAAACGGAAAAGAGACACACGACATGTAAACATCAAACACAGAAGACTACACATAAACCGACGAGACCAATGGGTAACCGGTGCCGACTTTGGACGGCCATCTGTCACGCAAGTAGCAAATGGTGTGGTTATCCTGGATTACGTGCGCAAAACCCTCTCACTTCTCCAGTTACCCAGAGGTCTCGAAGAACATCACAATTGTGGTGTAAAACAACCTCCTCACAGTAAGATGACATCACACAAACAAGACCGCGAAACGCAGAGGCCCCATAGACACAGATGAATATGTAAATGGATATAAAAAGAGGCCATGCGTTATACAGTTCGTGCTCTGCCGGCTGTAGCGAGCTCATGTATGTAATCACCCGAGGAGTCCGACTGACAATCAGAGAGGACAGGTGGTCGGGGCCCTGTCTTCTCTAAAGAGGTTTGGACAGGGCCCGTCATGGAGTCCCGTCGTCACAGTCAGTCAGAGTGCAAGTCTCAAGGATGCGCTTATACAAGACTGTAGATTGGTCAAGTACCAAGTCTAGTGTCCGTCTGGTGACATTAGGATCATACCCACGGTATAAAAGAAAGGAGGGGATCTCCAACAACACTAGGTTGCAGCACCCACAGCAAAATCCCAAAACACCCATGCAAAAAACACAGAACAGATACCAACAGAAAGAGACGCAAAAGGGACAAGGAACACCAACTCACAACATAGAAACATAAAGGACTACACATAAACAAGTCTCCCTCTGCAGTAGTGGTACTGGAGGGTAAACGCCAGGTTATCCGAAATAAGCTCGCCTTTCCAATCAGCATGTTGTGGTACCCCTGTAGGAATGTAAGAATGACTTTAAAATAAGGGAAAGAAAGGTGAACAAAAATAATGTATAAAGGGAATGAATGATTGAATAATGAAACAATAAAGTGCACAAAAATAACTGCGAAAAAGACAAGAATTTATTCGAAGGTGGATAATTTTATACATCAACCTTCAACATCGTTGTTGGTCCGGACAGTATGTCGGAAGACAGACCAGAGAGGCCACATCGAAGACGACATTGTTGATCCATTGACGTTTCACGTAGGAGCGCAGGGAGGATAGTACATCTTGGGTTACGCGCTGGCAGAGACTAGCGAAGACGTTTTGAACGCGTTTTTGGTGTTACTCTGGATGTGTAATTCCAAATGCCACAATCATCTGAACTTATTATTTTCAGTTTTGACATGAAATATACTCATCAAAAAAAGTAACGCATAGTATTTGTTCATTTAATCCTTAGTGCACATATAAAATAATCACATTAATCATTTTAATAGACAAAATCAAACCAAATGTACAAAATGGTATTTTCAGACCCTAAGCTTTCAACGAGAACCTCTTTAGTGTTTTAAAATGTTAGTTAAAATGACTCAAAATCAATATGTCCTCGATGTTCTTTTAGAGGCCAAATTGTGTATTTTTCGGAGATCCGTATGCGCTTGTTTTCCATATCATTTGAAAATGCTTTGATTCGATTAACAAACGGATACACCATACTAAACAGCAACAATCTCATAACATTTGGCGGCATTACTACGCATGATGAAGTTTTATTCTATTACGTCATCAAGAGTTCGTCGCATTCCTTGAATTTGCGAATCAGTTTTATCGAGAGAAATGTGTTTCATAAGGAGAAAAATCTTCTAAATTTTACTTTTTGATTCTTGAACTTTACCGAGTATTACTCGCAAATGGGAGTCATTCGATCACGCCGTAATGTTCAAACGCATGGCATCGGACATTGTAAGCATGCATTGCATTAAAGCGGAAGTGAACGAAGAAGTTAAAGTACAAAATTTTTTATGGGCATCAATGAAAAGAAGGGAGGAGATCTCCAACAAAACCCCGTTGCAGCATCAATAGTAAAACACCAAAACACCCGATGCAAAAACACAAAAGACGAGTACAGCACGAGACGGAAAAGAGACACACGACACGTAAACATCAAACACAAAAGACTACACATAAACCGACGAGACCAATGGGTAACCGGTGCCGACTTCGGACGGCCATCTGTCACGCAAGTAGCAAATGGTGTGGTTATCCTGGATTACGTGCGCATAACCCTCTCACTTCTCCAATTACCCAGAGGTCTCGAAGAACGTACAATTGTGGTGTAAAACAACCTCCTCGCTGTAAGATGACATCACACAAACAAGACCGCGAAACGCAGAGGCCCCATAGAACTTTGACTTGGGCAAAATTCAAATTCCTCATAAACATGTAAAATGCATAAAAACATAAAAAGTCGAAAATTCAAAATTTCATGTTTTTACCTAAAAAGAGATTTTATGATGATCAAAAAATCGTAATTAAGCCCTAAACTGCTTGTCCTATCAATAGCTTGTGCATATTGAATAATAATAATACATTGTAATATTGTTATATGCGTTTCTTCTTTTGAAGAGTATATAATATTGCAAGTTTTAACCTTGGGTTAAATGATGAAGAATTTTAGATGATTCTGGATCATCTCATCTACCGATGGTGTAAAGCAACATCTCAAATCAAAACTTTGTAACTTTAATCTTTAAAATTTTAAGATATAGAATAACTGCTTACTGTATTGTGTAAGAATATACATCATCGTTCTATTATATTATACACCTCCGAAAAAATGAGAAACGCAGAAACTAGAGAAAATTCGGTGCTTCTTCAGACGTTAACAAATAAATGGACTCATCCTAAGAGCTTCCTCTGATGTTCCGGAAGTCTACGATCTATCTAAGGTGTTCCGAATTCACCTTACCTATTTTGAAACAATGGAATAGTCCATCACGAACCAATTCCTCAATGTTTCTATCCCCTTGTACGAAGAAAGTGTAAACACGTGTTTACATCCAACCATTGCTAGAATTGCTTTATCCCCTATACGAACAATTGTATGACGTGCTTCTTTGTTTACAAATGCGAATCAAATTACATTTAGATGTCCGCCAATCAAAAACTTCATGTTTCCTCATTTTTATAAAATCATACATATTAAACTCGGTAATAATTAGCACATTTTAAAAAAATATCTCATATTTTTGCTAAAGAACTTCGTACTTACCACAGCTGCAGGTGCCGATGGTGTTTGACCTGGCTGGCCACAAAAATTGGCATGCACAATCGTACAGTGCAATATTAACACACTGCAGTTCTTCTCATTATATTCTTTCCCCGTCATTGAAATGAATTCCTTTGCGTCCTCTCCTGTTATTTCCTGGAATGCCCTAACGTAATCCTCCTTTCAAAGTTCCTCAGTTTTTTGCAATGATGTCAGTTTTGCAAATGTCCCTCGCCATTCTGAATCGAAGTCCCTGACTTTCTTCACAAGGGGAAACAATTTTTTCCCCTTCAAGCTATGCTTCCTCTTTAGAATTGTAGGTGGCATCTACAACATATGCGAAGTATGTCTGGTCCATACGTAAATTTATCAGTTCTTAAATGAAGCTATTGAATTTGAAGACGTTTAACATTCATCAACATACAGAATCACTATTCGAGTATCTAAATCTCACCTATACTCAATAGGACAAATTCTGAGTCAACTCATGACTATTTTGTTTAACTCATAAACAATAATAGGACTTCTCAAGTCTCTTAATAATCAGAACAACTTCTCATAAAACAGAAAAACTCAAAATAAATACATCGAATATGTACCTTCCTTTTCTTCACTAAGCGTATTTCACGGCCGTCTTCTAGTCCGCCAAAACAAAGAATGACCTCGTTTTAGAATACCTCCGCCAGATGGCGCTGGGGATGTGTAATTCAAAATGCCACAATCATCTGAACTCATTATTTTCAGTTTTGACAAGAAATATAATATTGCATGTTTTACCTTGGGTGAAACGATGAAGAATTTTAGAGGATTCTGGATCATCTCATCTACCGATGGTGTAAAGCAACATCTGCAAAGAAGATGCACAGTTGCTGTTATTATGAAATCAATCCTGTAGTTATTCCAACATATTAGAGACATCTGTACAATGACGCCCAATGAAGGTTTGAGGTATCAAAAGAATCGTAGACTAATATCTTCTCCGTCATAAACCAAAAAAAAAAAAAAAAAAAAAAAAACAGTGGTGATCATATTTGTTTACAGTTTTTTTGTTAAACTTCGGACACACACCTGAAACTTCAAAAGTAAAAACTTTTAATCCGGAATTTTCGGGCAACATTTGGCCCTGAATTTACTGATTTGAACTTAAATTCCAAACTTAAATTCCAAATTTAACGAATTTCACCGGGAAAAAACTAAATAACTGTATTTAATTGAAATCCCAATGCAGACTGCGTGAATATTTATTATTATTGTTTATTTCCTTTAATAAAAGTTGTATTTTGGAATTTTATTTGACACTGACAATAGTTCATTCTCAGGTCTTCCAGCAAATTGTCGGAATTCCAATGGGGACCAATTGTGCCCCACTCCTTGCCGAAATTTTGTTTTACTCGTACGAAGCTGAATTCATTCAATCTTTGGTCTCTAAAGGGAAAAGATACTTAGCTTCTGACTTCAACTTCACTTGCAGAAACATAGACGACGTGATGTCCATCAATAATCCAAATTTCGCGGATTACCTGAGCAGTATCTATCCTTCAGAGCTTGAAGTCAAAGAAACTACAGAGACAATTAATTCAGCATCCTTTTTGGAAATAATGTCCTACGACACTGATGGTCACATGAACACCTCACTCTATGACAAACGTGACGAATTCAATTTTCCGAGTAGCAACATCCCTTCATCGCCTGCTTATGGCGTGTTCATATCTCAGTCGATACGCTATGCCAGAGCAAGTACCAAATATACGGATTTTGTTCTGAGAGCTAGGCGTCTTTCAGATAAGCTTCTCAGTCAGGGATATGTTTGTGACCGACTAACATCGTCACTGAGGTTTTCGATTTTAAGGTTCATCCCATTTGTCTTTATGCAGTTATGGGACTTAGATATTTTGGTGTTGTGAAAAAAATCCCAACGGGCGTATCTTGCTGCGTGAGCGTAGGCTTTATCACCTATGTTATTACTCATAGAAAATGATGACGGTTTGATAAAAAGGTTGATTCAAAAAACGTCGGATTAACGCCTTTCTAGACAAGAATAGCAGTTTTCTGAATTCTTACAGCCCCAACAAAAATTCAACGTAAAGCCCGCCCACATTAATGTGCCCTTACGTTGACCTTTCTCAGCTTGCTTTCTGCCCATGCGCAAGCTAAATTTGATCAGTGAACTATTAAATGTGTTAAGGAGAGACAGTATTTGTTATTGATTCAGCGGTTAAGATGGCAAAATAAGGACGATCTATAGTCACATTACAAAGACTTTACATTGTAGATCATATAGAGCTCAATTTTCAAATATAAAAGTCGTTAATTAGGGGTTACCATGCGTGTGTTTTACAAAAACTGACAGGGTATCGGCGAATCCCCTGTCAGAAATTGAGTTTTACCGCGAGGCGTTAGCCGAGCGGTAAAACGGATATTTCTGACAAGGGATTCGCCGATACCCTGTCAGTTTTTGTAAAACACACGCATGGTAACCCTATTCTAATGCTTTAGTCAGTTACAAGCTAGAACACGTCTGCTTTTAACGACGTCGCCATAGCAACGCATGACGTCATGGCAAAAACTGCAGTGAAACGTGAATCCCCTTGCAGTTTTTTAATCGCTCAGCCAATCAGAATGCGCGTTACAAACGGAGTGCATTAGAATAAGCTTTTCACGTCTGCGCAGGGTTTGACCTGATTTAACTCACCATAGCACATGTGGTCACTTTGAGGAGGTCGGACTTAGTTGCCGAAGTATAATTAAGCAGGCGTCGTAGACGTATGTTTTCATGCTGAGTTTCTTTATGTAACATGTTTATGTTGCCTCGGATGGCTTGTGTATCATCTTTTAATAGCTATTCTCTGTAAGCATTTGCACTTTTATGAAGGACGCATGGCACGGCATGTCTCAGATTTTGATCAAATTTGTACATAAGGTTGGGTCTGACCCAAAAGTAAAAATTTGATAAAAATTGTCTTAATATCACATCCGGTTGCCATGGAAACGGACTTTGAATATTGAAAAAATGCATTTTGGGGCGTTTTTGAAGTCACATACATAATTTATGCAGCATAATCAAAAACAAACACTGATGAATTATCAGTACCCTATCATTGCTATTTCAAGTTAAGTAATAATAATAATGTTGGGTTTATGGTCTAATCTATATGTTTCCATAGCAACAACACAGGTACCCTATCAAAATAGTATTTTTGGTATTTTTTCAAAATTCAACGATAAATTAGTTAATTTTTGAGTCTTTTTAAGCAAATAAAACATAAGCATTCACATTGGGACAAAGTTTCTGTTCGTTGCTATGGCAACATGACCTCAAATCGCAAAAATGACAGCAATTTTGGACAATATTTAGAGTCCTTTGTTTACTAGATTATTGAATTTTAATTGAAAGTGATGAAAATTAATAAATGTATTCAAGTAGATCTCTCATTACACGAAAGAATTTTTTTTTTAAATATTCAGGAAAAAGCCCGTTGCTATGGGAACGATTGTTTAAATTTGCACATAGGCCCACTTTGAGTCCTTGGATACCGGCATCAAAAGTTAAGTAATCTGAATTTTTTTTAATCTAAAATAAAGTTTAGACTTTGCTTTATCGTATATGTAAAAAAGGTTGTGTAAGCCTGTTTCGTATTTTGAGGAAAAGGCTCCAAAAAATACAAAAAATGCTTATTTTTATAATGTATGGCCAAATTACTATAGCAACCATTAATTATTTGAAACTTTTTTTGTGTATTTTGATAGAGGCTTACTAGATCTTTATTGCTATTGAATTTGAACTTCCTGGGATTAATAATTACTGTTTTATGAAAATAATAAAAAATGGTTGCCATGGTAACATATGTTCCCCATAGCTTTTTCACGGTTTTTGAAAGAGCTCCTTGTGTTGGATATTTCCCAACAATTTTTATCTGTTCATCATGATGCAATTTTTTTAAAATCACTCTGAAGTTGAAAAAAAGTAATATTAAAGACCATAGTTATCGTTGCCAAGGTAACCTATGTACATAGCAACAAGTTGGTTTATCTTGAATTTCCTCATTTTATAAAATAAATCCTATTTCCTTATCATATACCCATCAAGAGAGAAGGAAATTGGAAAATACAAACAACATTTTGAAATCAATATATCAAAATTAGCTTATTTTGTTGTCATGGTAACCAGCCTTTTTCACAATATCTGACACTACTAGTGAGCTTATTAAAAATTTTATGTCCTAATCTTTAGGATGCATAAAAAATCTTCCATTGATGTCACATATAGACCAAATTATGGAGCTTCAAATTTGCTCAATTTTGCCAATTTCTCAACTTTAAAGGCCGTTGCCATGGTAACCAGATGACCTAGAATTAAATTTTTTGTCAAATTTTCCTTTATTCATTGGTCCCTACTTATGTGTGAAATTTCATGAAAATCGGAGACCATGCGTGCCGAAATTGTTTAAATTGTTACAGAGAATTGCTATAATAACAATTAGAAGATAATAAGAGACTTTTTGTACGAAAATAATTTTTAGCCGCTGGCAGCTAATATTTGTCAAATTTTGAATGACAAAACTGTCACAGAAAAAATCCTACCATATTTCAAAAGAAAAGAAACTCCTTGTATTTCCTATAGCTACACAAAAACAGTTTGCATCTAAAATCTACAATTACAAACGATTCTTGCAGTGTATTGATTTAAGTAATCCCTCACTTCCTTGCTAATGTTCGTCAACGGATTCCACATTCTAAATTGAAAGCGAGACTCACAAAAAATATAAGTAATGCGTTTACAAGTAAGAACGGTAATCGCATATACAAATTTATTGCTGTTAACTATGACAAAACCTACTTTGTAAAAGAAAAGTCCGATTCTGAAAATAAGTACACAATAAGACAGATATTATTCAGATGTTAAACTTTTTGATCGACAACATTTTTGTGGTGTTTGGAGGAAAGGTCTTCCAGCATATTGTCGGAATTCCTATGGGGACCAATTGTGCCCCACTCCTTGCCGACATTTTCCTTTACTCGTACGAAGCTGAATTCATTCAATCTATCTTATGGGAAAAGAAACTTAGCTTCTGACTTCAACTTCACTAACAGATACATAGACGATGTATTGTCCATCAATAATCCAAAATTCACGGATTACCTGAACAGTATCTATCCTTCAGAGCTTGAAGTCAAAGAAGCTACAGAGACAAATAATTCAGCATCCTATTTGGACATAATGTTGTCCTACGACACTGATGGCCACATGAACACCTCACTCTAAGACAAACGTGACGACTTCAATTTCAGCATTACAAACTTACCTTTTCTGAGTAGCAACATCCCGTCATCACCAGCTTATGGCGTGTTCATATCTCAGTTGATACGCTATGCCAAAGAGATACCAAATATACGGATTTTGTTCCGAGAGCTAGGCGTCTTTCAGATAAGCTTCTCAGACAGGGATATGACATCGTCACTGAGGAAGTTCTACGGTCGATATGGGGAACTCGTCGCACACTACGATGTCCCACTCTCCTGAATGGTGGATGATATTCTGTCATAGACCATTTGACAATTTCAAATGTCAATTACGGATTTTGTTCTGAGAGCTAGGCGTCTTTCAGATAAGCTTCTCAGTCAGGGATATGTTTGTGACCGACTAACATCGTCACTGAGGAAGTTCTACGGTCGATATGGGGAACTCGTCATACACTATGATGTCCCACTCTCCAGAATGGTGGATGATATTCTGTCATAGACCATTTGAACCATCCAACCAAAGATTGTACTCTATATCTTCCAAAATGGAAGTAACCGGATGTGACAATTCTACCGAATTGAAGCAACGGGTGTTGCATGCAAGCAGGAGATGCTTACTCTTCCTGGGCACCTGGTCTCACTCTCATATCGGGAGTTCGCTTCTTTTCATATGGTGGAGGTTTTTGTTTGTTTGCTTTGGTTCCTGTTTTATCCTGATTTTGTATGCCTCCGGTTTCTGAGTTTCTGAATTATCGATTTTGTGTTGTAAACAGGGATATGGTCATTATCCATATTTGTCATTCTGTCATAGACCATTTGAACTATCCAACCAAAGATTGTACTCTATGTCTTCCGAAATGGAAGTAACCGGATGTGACAATTCTACCAAATTGAAGCGGTGGGTGTTGCATGCAAGCGGGATATGCTTACTCTTCCTGGACACCTGGTCTCACTGCCTTATCGGGAGTTCGCTTCTTTTCATATAGGTTTTTGTTTGTTTGCTTTGGTTCCTGTTTTATCCTGATTGTGTATGCCTTCGGTTTCTGATTTCTGAATTATCTATTTTGTGCTGTATACAGGGATATGGTCATTATCCATATTTATCATTCTATAGGTAATACGGAAGTATTCAAACTCTATACCTTCATGAAGAAAATTCCAAACCAATCTTTTCCTGCACGTTTTTCGAATATTAAATTCTCATCAGTGATGCTTCCAGCGTAACCACCAAAATTCATGTCAGGAGCGCCCTCTTTAATGTTTTGAATTAAGATTTGTACATTTACTTTATGCAGCTCCAGATTTCTTGTAGGGTCGATTCAGTAGTAAATCCAAATAAAATATATGTTCAAAATAGCATAGGAGGGATATGGCTAAGATGTTAGCCGCTTTTAATTTCTGTGATAGTTTTGAATGAAAGGAAAAGTTTTCGAAAAATCAAAATAATATCTATGATGTCAAATCGATAAAGGGCCAAAATAAAGCTTCTTTTCTTTAAGTAATTAAAACACTTCTAAACATCAGGTCACGGGGAACGATGTTAACTGCTCCACACTGCAACATGAAATAAGTGTTTTTAATAATAATACGGAAGTGTTTTAATTCTATACCTTCATGAAGAAAATTCCAAGAAAAAAAAAAACGGAGCACGGTAATAAGTCATTGAGGCAACAAAAAAAGACACAAAATATTGTCACTCGGATTGATTCAGAACACCCGTACTTAGTAGGAATACCACGCAGCCTCCAGACACCGCTCAATTGTCTCTTGAGGTTGCAAGAACCAACACGCATAGTTACAAGTTCAGCCTCTCATTTGCAGGAGTGGTACTAGACTGTAACCGCCAAGTAGTCCGAAGCTCGCCTTCCTATTGGGCATCTTTAATTTATTTGTTCTTAAATGATGCTATTCAATTTGAAGACGTTTACATTTATACCACTTGGTGAGTGTCACTGCTGGTGGACCAGGAGTCCCCGACGGCACATGTAGCCAAGTTCGATCAATTTCGGTTGATCGTTTCTTCAACGCAATCTAAATTTCTGTATCAAAATTTCTTGACATTTCTAAAAAGTGGGTCCTGTAGCATCATATCCCACCCATCCTGCTACGTCTTTCGGTACCCTTTTTCGACATAGTAACTTTCATACTTTTTTGGTATACTACATTGTTTAGATTTAGGATCACTGATGAGGGTTGAATTCCCGAAACGTGCATGTCTGGTCCACGTTGCCAATGTATTTGTTCTTAAATGATGCTATTCAATTTGAAGACGTTTACATTTATACCACTTGCTGAGTGTCACTGCTGGTGGACCAGGAGTCCCCGAGGGCACATGTAGCCAAGTTCGATCAATTTCGGTTGATACATGTGACCGAAAAAGGGGCTTCCTTAAATGCTCAAATACATTATCAATATAATTTACTACTATTGTTAGATACATGTATCACCATAGAGTCTAAAATTCATATACATTCTTGGAAGGAGAATTAATTTAAGTTTTTCACTAATTTATATTTCTAGGTTCAAAAATTACATGACCTATATACATTTTGTTGACTTTAAATTAGATCATATTGTAAAAAATCTTTTATGTCTCTCAGTTTAGAAATGAATACTACAAGTTTTATATAAAAATTTAGAAATGTTTAGAGCAATTTAAGTACAAATAAAAGAATTTCCGTTGAAAAAAACATAAACATAATTAATATACATCAATAGTTAGAAAAGAAAATTCCTTGCTCCAACTTTGCAAGAAAAAAATTTTTTTGCCCCGGTGCGGGGAAACAAATCTTCCTCCGACAAAAAAACCTAAGCCCGCAGCCAGAATATCAAATGGACCGTGCCGTATTACAATTTTGTCTGTGGCAAGTGGCTAAGGTTCCATATTTTTTAGCGTAGTTTTACCTTTGATTTTTCGTAATATTCGCTGTTTTGAAGAACGGTTTTTATAGATCCATTTGGAATCTTCTGAAAAATAAATGCGTTTTTGATATTACTCCGAACGAGTAATTCCAATGCCGCAATCATCTCAACTCTTTATTTACATTTTTGACAAGGAATATATCAATCACTTTTTGACCTTGGATTAAACGATATAGAATTTTAGAGGATTTTAGATTTTCAAAAATGAAAATTAATGCATCAAAGGGCAAACATGTTGGTCTATTTTTCCATATCTAGTTTCTGAATGAAAAGTTTCTTGATTTGCATTTGAAGTTTCAGCATCTGAGAAATTATTTGTATTAGATTCTGATCAATTATTCTCTTAGCATGACATGTTTGGTGTGTCTCTTTTTTATATGAACATCCGATTTATTATTCTTTGAATCTTTTGTGTCTATGAGGGTATCTGAGACTTTGTTCACATCTGGTACTGTAATCTCCGTTTGTATGTCAAATGAATGAGCACATGAATAATTGCTATTGCATTCATTTATTTCATCAATAATTACAGTTTCTGGTTGTGATTCAGTCTTATGTAATAAAGCAACAAAATGATTTTGTTCAAATCTATCAGTTACAGACAGACACTGTCCACATCAGTGTAGGAACGGGAGATGAAGATGTATTAACTCATCGACCCACAGCCGTCCTAGAGAATGGTTTAGATAAGAATTCAAAAGTTAACTGTGGAGGAAAGTAAGACCTTACTGGATTCTTCATGCCGGCGTGATGAGATTTTAGTGTAAATATGAATTATCTCAGAATAAGAACCAGCCGATACAGTTGTCAATAAATCTTTGAATGAACTTGCAACAATTCTATTGTCAGAGATTAAATCAAAATATTTCCTATATGATTGGTCATAGAACTGCGGATTGAAAACATTTCAATTGCAGACAATAATTTATACAATAAATGAAAAGAAGCGTCTCTGATGTTCGAGAGCTATCCGCTGCTTGGGTGATTTGTCTATTGCTAATTGGAGTCTGTAAAGAAAATAAAATCTATGAAAAAAAACGAACAAAAAGAAAAAAAAAAGATAGAAAGAAAGCTTTAACATGTTAAGCTCCTATGTACAGTAGTAATAATGAAAGGAAAGCGCTGTTCAGGAACAGGAATGTAGACTGTCCCATGTTTGACCACTGACCTTGAAATAGTCCATTTTTCCAGATAAAAGATACGACGGTTCTTACCCTTTATTTTACACAAACCGACATTATATCATTTGAGAAAAATTTTCCATCGTGATCGCACCGTCTTGAAGCACTTTGGCTTGATGTGTTGACATGCCTTTTATTTGACGTCATCATGAAAATATCGCAAAATTTTGTGACGTCTAGTGTTTTCTCACGAGTTTATTGGAATATCATCTATTGACCTAAGTTACATATCTTGCTTTCTCGACTTTGAGACTGAATAACTGATCGGTACTTCTTTATTAATAGCCATTCTCTGTAAGGACCAAAATAGTTCGGCACGGCATGTCATGGATTTTGATGATTTTCGGTATAATGGGTATATATTGAGTGCTGACCATGAAAAAAACACTTTTCATGCAATGTGACCTCTGGTTGCCATGGTAACGAGATCATTCTATTTATAGCAATTTTGGGACCATGAAATAAGCCAGCTCCGGAGACTTCGTTGCCATGGATATCACTGTAACAGCTTGTTCATCTTTATATAATCTATTCTTCCTTACTTCCATTCTTACTTAGTACACTTAGTTACGTGATATTTATTACAGGAAGCTTATTGTATCAAGCCAAACTAAGTCAAAATGAAGCGAAAAATAGAGGTGAAAATAAGGGCCAATTTAGTGTGTTTTTGACCATTTTCAATCTTAAATATCACAAAAGGCACCAATAGGAGACTAGTGATTTTCATCAATGGAAATGTATGTTTATTGACAAATAAAATGAACGAAAAATTGGAGTGGGTATTTAAGAGTTTTACCTAAATTCTGTCGTCAAAGACCGTTGCCATGGCAACATTAGACCTTTTTGCTTGTTTCATATTATCTTTGAAATTGATTTTATTCCTCTGTAGAGTTACATAAGATTGTCAAAATGTATGCATGTATACATATGACTTGTATCTTTTACATAAGAACAGTTAAAATGTTCAAGGTCATTGGCTTGATGTTCAAGGTCATTTATACTTTGAGACTCAAATTTTGCATTTTTGTTACCGATTTTAGTGATTTTTTTATTTAAATATTTTCATAGGTCATATATATTATGAAAGCACATGAATATAAGAAAGACAAATCTTAGAATTTATAGAATTATAGCTATTCAATGGGAAAATATTTTCCGTCAAAAAACAAGAAAAATACAGATTTCGTCCCTTTTTTATCAACATACTCACCAAGAATTTAGATATTCGAAGATGTGAAGAAACGTAATCAATAGTTCTAAGAAATAAGTGATACATTTATCATTTTATGGCAAATAACTGTTAAGTACAGTTCTCTATAAGAATGATGCAAATTGCAAACATCGTGCTACATGCACTTTCACAATTATTGTAAATTTGACCATATTCCAAATCTATGGAACGTTAGAAATCAAAATGTGAATTTTCAGTCATATCTGAATCACATGCTGTGAATGGCAACCCTTTTAACATTTACTATTATTTCTATATAAATCTATTGAAATGTGCTCCTTTTACCATGCTTATATCTGTTAAACCCAGATAGATGTGAATATCTGTATAATATGAATAAAAAGAATTTATCAAATAGATTTTGCTTTGTTAAACATATTTTTGTGCAAACCAGTCATTGCTTAGTTTATTCAGAATTTAAAACTGAATTTTCTGTTTAAAATCGAAATTTGAGTTATTCCCCTTTATGATTACCTTGACAACAAAAATGGCGGCGCCCATGAATGAAGGCGCAAAATTTTCCCTCAGCAGGTATTTTGATTCCCCGTGTGGCAAGAGTGATAAATTTAGTGATTCTTTTTTGTTTAATTTGACTGATTGTGATAAAAAGATTGCTGGTCATCTTAGAGAGTGCAAAGTCAGTCAAAATATTGTGAGCGAAGACCATTTGATCGCACTACGAGCCGGTACATTTGGAACTGGACGTCCAATACCGATCGTGGTGTAAATGTCAGCTGGACCCACTGTACGATGCGGATTTTTGAGGCACAATGCTGGATCATTGTGCAAATCACAGAGAGGAATATCTAGCCAGATGTGCGAATTGGCACAGCTCATTTAAGATGGGGCCATCTCTGCAGAGTTGGCACAGGTCAGTCTGTTTTATTTCATTTTTTTATTAGAATAATTTATCGGTCGAGCAGACATTACTGAGATATTTAAGATATTTATGAACAATTCACTAGTTTGCTTACTTGGCTGATTCAGAGGGGGGCGGGGTCCTGAGCCCCCCCCCCCTTTTGGAAATTTCAAAACATCTGAACATAGCTTTATATACATATTTCAAAAGATTAAGTCCAATTCCCCTTTTGTTGTCATAATATTTGAAAAATACATCATGAATTTGTATTATAAGAAATCTTTCATTTTGATAATATTTTGCCGTCAGCTTTAAAAAAATTTTCTCTTGCTCGCCAGAATTTATTACATACATGTACATTGTTTTCAAATGATGCTGCACTTTCTTATATACATAACACCTAGGTCAATAAACAAGGGCACTAACAGGGGTCTAGAACTCCCATTTCCCGTTGCCCGGGGCAAGTGAAAACTGCGGGTCGGGTCGGGTCGGGTCGGGAAAGTGCAAACTTAAGCATGTGTTCACTTGCCCATGGGCAAGTAGATTAGGCCAAGCAAACAATAAAAAGTTGGTTCTCAGGCTAAATTTTTTCAAATCATATGCGACAGGCAGGTTTTTTTTCATAAAACATTTTCAGAACAACTACAAATTGTAATGTAATGATATCTTTTATGCTAGCAATTTGTTTCCTCAGCGTGTGATTGACATTTCTGTCCAGTTTTATTACTTCAGCTTGTACCCATTGAATGACCGCTTGAAATAACATGAAAATTTTACCGACAAACGCAAACACAAGTACATGTACATTTAGACAAGATAAGATATAAGTGGACGTTGGAGATTTAAATCTCAGGTGCAGAACAAGAATACAAAATGTCATAGAGAAAATCAATATTTTATCTGGATGAAATAGAACACTTTATTGAACCCTTCGGGTGAACTGAACATAAGAATTTTGCGCATCTGCCTGGCCATGTAAGCTGTCATTTACGCGTTGCTGGTACCGTCACCTTCTCCTTGAACTCCTTGGATCCGCCACTGATGTCCATGCTGACGTCTGTCTGATAATGCTATAAGATATTTAGCCATCTCGTCTGCATCGTAGATGAGATCAGAGAAACGTTAGCTATGTTTTCACCTTCAACGGAGTCATGCATCGGGGTCCTTATTTCGTAAATTCTCTTGAATTGAATACGTTAGCCCGGGACCTGGGGACTTCCATCTCTCTAGTCTATTTTTTTTATTTTTTGGTTGAAAAAAAAAGAATGTGGGGGTAAAACACGTATGCGGCGGGGCCTGAGAACCTTTTTTTTTCTTGGCCTTGGCTGAACATTTTTCCCTCTTAATTCAGATTTCTTTTTTATCTCCTACTTCTACCGGTAAGACAGGGTTTTGATTTATTCTGATTTCTGAAGAATCAAGCACTCAATTTTTAGCTAGATATGCCACATTTCAACATGGCCTTTAAAATAAGTTGCAGTATACCTTTCCTTCTCTACATGTAATTTTTGATGGGCAAGTGATTTTATTGATCGGGCAAGTAAATTTTACGTCAGGAGTTGCCAGTGGCAAGTAGGTATTGAAAAAAAATTCTAGACCCCTGACTACGAAAACAATAAGAAACAGAATAGGACACGAAAAATGAATCAGTAATATACCACATCAAGTCATTATCTTCCGCCCGCAGTGTTATTATCGGAAAATAATGACTTGTGCACTAACCAATCAGAATCGATGTTACATTCCCGTTATATAATATTACATGATAGATATTCCTTGTTGATAAAAAAAAGTATTTATTTGAAAATATTTTTTAAGACTGTATTACTGATAAAACGAGACATGTATATCTTTTTCTAAGTTACTAATAATGTTGAAAATAAGAATTTATAATTGATTTATATTCATAAACTTTTACTGTCAATCATTTGTTATAGAAATGGACCAAATCACAGAGACAGAGGATTCCTCTATAACAGAAATTTCGATTAAAGTAAGTAAAAGAGCAGTAAAGTATAATTTTCTGGTTTTTTTTCCAAGAGTTGTAAGAGTTGCCTACTTCACATGAATGCAGGACCCACGTTTTAGAAACTTTTGTAGCATCATATCCCACCCATTCTGCTACGTCTTTTGGTGCATTTTTGGACATAATAATTTTCATACTTTTTGGCCGTATTACATATTTTAGACTGAGGATCACTGACGAGGGTTTAGTACCCGAAACGTGCATGTCTGGTCCATGCTGTAAATTTATCAGGTTTTAAATGATGCTATTGAATTGAAAGACGTTTAACATTTGAACTACTTGGTGAGTGTCACTGCTGGTGGACCAAGAGTCCCCGAGGGCACATGTAGCCAAGTTCGATCAACTTCGGTTGATCGTGTGTCTCTTCAACGCATTTGAAATTTTCTGTTACAAAATTTCTTGAAATTTCTAAAACGTGGGTCCTGTAGCATCATATCCCACCCATTCTGCTACGTCTTTTGGTGCATTTTTGGACATAATAATTTTCATACTTTTTGGCCGTATTACATATTTTAGACTGAGGATCACTGACGAGGGTTTAGTACCCGAAACGTGCATGTCTGGTCCATGCTGTAAATTTATCAGGTTTTAAATGATGCTATTGAATTGAAAGACGTTTAACATTTGAACTACTTGGTGAGTGTCACTGCTGGTGGACCAAGAGTCCCCGAGGGCACATGTAGCCAAGTTCGATCAACTTCGGTTGATCGTGTGTCTCTTCAACGCATTTGAAATTTTCTGTTACAAAATTTCTTGAAATTTCTAAAACGTGGGTCCTGTAGCATCATATCCCACCCATTCTGCTACGTCTTTTGGTGCACTTTTGGACATAATAATTTTCATACTTTTTGGCCGTATTACATATTTTAGACTGAGGATCACTGACGAGGGTTTAGTACCCGAAACGTGCATGTCTGGTCCATGCTGTAAATTTATCAGGTTTTAAATGATGCTATTGAATTGAAAGACGTTTAACATTTGAACTACTTGGTGAGTGTCACTGCTGGTGGACCAAGAGTCCCCGAGGGCACATGTAGCCAAGTTCGATCAACTTCGGTTGATCGTGTGTCTCTTCAACGCATTTGAAATTTTCTGTTACAAAATTTCTTGAAATTTCTAAAACGTGGGTCCTGTAGCATCATATCCCACCCATTCTGCTACGTCTTTTGGTGCATTTTTGGACATAATAATTTTCATACTTTTTGGCCGTATTACATATTTTAGACTGAGGATCACTGACGAGGGTTTAGTACCCGAAACGTGCATGTCTGGTCCATGCTGTAAATTTATCAGGTTTTAAATGATGCTATTGAATTGAAAGACGTTTAACATTTGAACTACTTGGTGAGTGTCACTGCTGGTGGACCAAGAGTCCCCGAGGGCACATGTAGCCAAGTTCGATCAACTTCGGTTGATCGTGTGTCTCTTCAACGCATTTGAAATTTTCTGTTACAAAATTTCTTGAAATTTCTAAAACGTGGGTCCTGTAGCATCATATCCCACCCATTCTGCTACGTCTTTTGGTGCATTTTTGGACATAATAATTTTCATACTTTTTGGCCGTATTACATATTTTAGACTGAGGATCACTGACGAGGGTTTAGTACCCGAAACGTGCATGTCTGGTCCATGCTGTAAATTTATCAGGTTTTAAATGATGCTATTGAATTGAAAGACGTTTAACATTTGAACTACTTGGTGAGTGTCACTGCTGGTGGACCAAGAGTCCCCGAGGGCACATGTAGCCAAGTTCGATCAACTTCGGTTGATCGTGTGTCTCTTCAACGCATTTGAAATTTTCTGTTACAAAATTTCTTGAAATTTCTAAAACGTGGGTCCTGTAGCATCATATCCCACCCATTCTGCTACGTCTTTTGGTGCACTTTTGGACATAATAATTTTCATACTTTTTGGCCGTATTACATATTTTAGACTGAGGATCACTGACGAGGGTTTAGTACCCGAAACGTGCATGTCTGGTCCATGCTGTAAATTTATCAGGTTTTAAATGATGCTATTGAATTGAAAGACGTTTAACATTTGAACTACTTGGTGAGTGTCACTGCTGGTGGACCAAGAGTCCCCGAGGGCACATGTAGCCAAGTTCGATCAACTTCGGTTGATCGTGTGTCTCTTCAACGCATTTGAAATTTTCTGTTACAAAATTTCTTGAAATTTCTAAAACGTGGGTCCTGTAGCATCATATCCCACCCATTCTGCTACGTCTTTTGGTGCATTTTTGGACATAATAATTTTCATACTTTTTGGCCGTATTACATATTTTAGACTGAGGATCACTGACGAGGGTTTAGTACCCGAAACGTGCATGTCTGGTCCATGCTGTAAATTTATCAGGTTTTAAATGATGCTATTGAATTGAAAGACGTTTAACATTTGAACTACTTGGTGAGTGTCACTGCTGGTGGACCAAGAGTCCCCGAGGGCACATGTAGCCAAGTTCGATCAACTTAAAGACGTTTACCATTCGGTTGATCGTGTGTCTCTTCAACGCATTTGAAATTTTCTGTTACAAAATTTCTTGAAATTTCTAAAACGTGGGTCCTGTAGCATCATATCCCACCCATTCTGCTACGTCTTTTGGTGCATTTTTGGACATAATAATTTTCATACTTTTTGGCCGTATTACATATTTTAGACTGAGGATCACTGACGAGGGTTTAGTACCCGAAACGTGCATGTCTGGTCCATGCTGTAAATTTATCAGGTTTTAAATGATGCTATTGAATTGAAAGACGTTTAACATTTGAACTACTTGGTGAGTGTCACTGCTGGTGGACCAAGAGTCCCCGAGGGCACATGTAGCCAAGTTCGATCAACTTCGGTTGATCGTGTGTCTCTTCAACGCATTTGAAATTTTCTGTTACAAAATTTCTTGAAATTTCTAAAACGTGGGTCCTGTAGCATCATATCCCACCCATTCTGCTACGTCTTTTGGTGCATTTTTGGACATAATAATTTTCATACTTTTTGGCCGTATTACATATTTTAGACTGAGGATCACTGACGAGGGTTTAGTACCCGAAACGTGCATGTCTGGTCCATGCTGTAAATTTATCAGGTTTTAAATGATGCTATTGAATTGAAAGACGTTTAACATTTGAACTACTTGGTGAGTGTCACTGCTGGTGGACCAAGAGTCCCCGAGGGCACATGTAGCCAAGTTCGATCAACTTCGGTTGATCGTGTGTCTCTTCAACGCATTTGAAATTTTCTGTTACAAAATTTCTTGAAATTTCTAAAACGTGGGTCCTGTAGCATCATATCCCACCCATTCTGCTACGTCTTTTGGTGCATTTTTGGACATAATAATTTTCATACTTTTTGGCCGTATTACATATTTTAGACTGAGGATCACTGACGAGGGTTTAGTACCCGAAACGTGCATGTCTGGTCCATGCTGTAAATTTATCAGGTTTTAAATGATGCTATTGAATTGAAAGACGTTTAACATTTGAACTACTTGGTGAGTGTCACTGCTGGTGGACCAAGAGTCCCCGAGGGCACATGTAGCCAAGTTCGATCAACTTCGGTTGATCGTGTGTCTCTTCAACGCATTTGAAATTTTCTGTTACAAAATTTCTTGAAATTTCTAAAACGTGGGTCCTGTAGCATCATATCCCACCCATTCTGCTACGTCTTTTGGTGCATTTTTGGACATAATAATTTTCATACTTTTTGGCCGTATTACATATTTTAGACTGAGGATCACTGACGAGGGTTTAGTACCCGAAACGTGCATGTCTGGTCCATGCTGTAAATTTATCAGGTTTTAAATGATGCTATTGAATTGAAAGACGTTTAACATTTGAACTACTTGGTGAGTGTCACTGCTGGTGGACCAAGAGTCCCCGAGGGCACATGTAGCCAAGTTCGATCAACTTCGGTTGATCGTGTGTCTCTTCAACGCATTTGAAATTTTCTGTTACAAAATTTCTTGAAATTTCTAAAACGTGGGTCCTGTAGCATCATATCCCACCCATTCTGCTACGTCTTTTGGTGCATTTTTGGACATAATAATTTTCATACTTTTTGGCCGTATTACATATTTTAGACTGAGGATCACTGACGAGGGTTTAGTACCCGAAACGTGCATGTCTGGTCCATGCTGTAAATTTATCAGGTTTTAAATGATGCTATTGAATTGAAAGACGTTTAACATTTGAACTACTTGGTGAGTGTCACTGCTGGTGGACCAAGAGTCCCCGAGGGCACATGTAGCCAAGTTCGATCAACTTCGGTTGATCGTGTGTCTCTTCAACGCATTTGAAATTTCCTGTTACAAAATTTCTTGAAATTTCTAAAACGTGGGTCCTGTAGCATCATATCCCACCCATTCTGCTACGTCTTTTGGTGCATTTTTGGACATAATAATTTTCATACTTTTTGGCCGTATTACATATTTTAGACTGAGGATCACTGACGAGGGTTTAGTACCCGAAACGTGCATGTCTGGTCCATGCTGTAAATTTATCAGGTTTTAAATGATGCTATTGAATTGAAAGACGTTTAACATTTGAACTACTTGGTGAGTGTCACTGCTGGTGGACCAAGAGTCCCCGAGGGCACATGTAGCCAAGTTCGATCAACTTCGGTTGATCGTGTGTCTCTTCAACGCATTTGAAATTTCCTGTTACAAAATTTCTTGAAATTTCTAAAACGTGGGTCCTGTAGCATCATATCCCACCCATTCTGCTACGTCTTTTGGTGCATTTTTGGACATAATAATTTTCATACTTTTTGGCCGTATTACATATTTTAGACTGAGGATCACTGACGAGGGTTTAGTACCCGAAACGTGCATGTCTGGTCCATGCTGTAAATTTATCAGGTTTTAAATGATGCTATTGAATTGAAAGACGTTTAACATTTGAACTACTTGGTGAGTGTCACTGCTGGTGGACCAAGAGTCCCCGAGGGCACATGTAGCCAAGTTCGATCAACTTCGGTTGATCGTGTGTCTCTTCAACGCATTTGAAATTTTCTGTTACAAAATTTCTTGAAATTTCTAAAACGTGGGTCCTGTAGCATCATATCCCACCCATTCTGCTACGTCTTTTGGTGCATTTTTGGACATAATAATTTTCATACTTTTTGGCCGTATTACATATTTTAGACTGCGGATCACTGACGAGGGTTTAGTACCCGAAACGTGCATGTCTGGTCCATGCTGTAAATTTATCAGGTTTTAAATGATGCTATTGAATTGAAAGACGTTTAACATTTGAACTACTTGGTGAGTGTCACTGCTGGTGGACCAAGAGTCCCCGAGGGCACATGTAGCCAAGTTCGATCAACTTCGGTTGATCGTGTGTCTCTTCAACGCATTTGAAATTTTCTGTTACAAAATTTCTTGAAATTTCTAAAACGTGGGTCCTGTAGCATCATATCCCACCCATTCTGCTACGTCTTTTGGTGCATTTTTGGACATAATAATTTTCATACTTTTTGGCCGTATTCCATATTTTAGACTGAGGATCACTGACGAGGGTTTAGTACCCGAAACGTGCATGTCTGGTCCATGCTGTAAATTTATCAGGTTTTAAATGATGCTATTGAATTGAAAGACGTTTAACATTTGAACTACTTGGTGAGTGTCACTGCTGGTGGACCAAGAGTCCCCGAGGGCACATGTAGCCAAGTTCGATCAACTTCGGTTGATCGTGTGTCTCTTCAACGCATTTGAAATTTTCTGTTACAAAATTTCTTGAAATTTCTAAAACGTGGGTCCCGTAGCATCATATCCCACCCATTCTGCTACGTCTTTTGGTGCATTTTTGGACATAATAATTTTCATACTTTTTGGCCGTATTACATATTTTAGACTGAGGATCACTGACGAGGGTTTAGTACCCGAAACGTGCATGTCTGGTCCATGCTGTAAATTTATCAGGTTTTAAATGATGCTATTGAATTGAAAGACGTTTAACATTTGAACTACTTGGTGAGTGTCACTGCTGGTGGACCAAGAGTCCCCGAGGGCACATGTAGCCAAGTTCGATCAACTTCGGTTGATCGTGTGTCTCTTCAACGCATTTGAAATTTTCTGTTACAAAATTTCTTGAAATTTCTAAAACGTGGGTCCTGTAGCATCATATCCCACCCATTCTGCTACGTCTTTTGGTGCATTTTTGGACATAATAATTTTCATACTTTTTGGCCGTATTACATATTTTAGACTGAGGATCACTGACGAGGGTTTAGTACCCGAAACGTGCATGTCTGGTCCATGCTGTAAATTTATCAGGTTTTAAATGATGCTATTGAATTGAAAGACGTTTAACATTTGAACTACTTGGTGAGTGTCACTGCTGGTGGACCAAGAGTCCCCGAGGGCACATGTAGCCAAGTTCGATCAACTTCGGTTGATCGTGTGTCTCTTCAACGCATTTGAAATTTCCTGTTACAAAATTTCTTGAAATTTCTAAAACGTGGGTCCTGTAGCATCATATCCCACCCATTCTGCTACGTCTTTTGGTGCATTTTTGGACATAATAATTTTCATACTTTTTGGCCGTATTACATATTTTAGACTGAGGATCACTGACGAGGGTTTAGTACCCGAAACGTGCATGTCTGGTCCATGCTGTAAATTTATCAGGTTTTAAATGATGCTATTGAATTGAAAGACGTTTAACATTTGAACTACTTGGTGAGTGTCACTGCTGGTGGACCAAGAGTCCCCGAGGGCACATGTAGCCAAGTTCGATCAACTTCGGTTGATCGTGTGTCTCTTCAACGCATTTGAAATTTCCTGTTACAAAATTTCTTGAAATTTCTAAAACGTGGGTCCTGTAGCATCATATCCCACCCATTCTGCTACGTCTTTTGGTGCATTTTTGGACATAATAATTTTCATACTTTTTGGCCGTATTACATATTTTAGACTGAGGATCACTGACGAGGGTTTAGTACCCGAAACGTGCATGTCTGGTCCATGCTGTAAATTTATCAGGTTTTAAATGATGCTATTGAATTGAAAGACGTTTAACATTTGAACTACTTGGTGAGTGTCACTGCTGGTGGACCAAGAGTCCCCGAGGGCACATGTAGCCAAGTTCGATCAACTTCGGTTGATCGTGTGTCTCTTCAACGCATTTGAAATTTTCTGTTACAAAATTTCTTGAAATTTCTAAAACGTGGGTCCTGTAGCATCATATCCCACCCATTCTGCTACGTCTTTTGGTGCATTTTTGGACATAATAATTTTCATACTTTTTGGCCGTATTACATATTTTAGACTGAGGATCACTGACGAGGGTTTAGTACCCGAAACGTGCATGTCTGGTCCATGCTGTAAATTTATCAGGTTTTAAATGATGCTATTGAATTGAAAGACGTTTAACATTTGAACTACTTGGTGAGTGTCACTGCTGGTGGACCAAGAGTCCCCGAGGGCACATGTAGCCAAGTTCGATCAACTTCGGTTGATCGTGTGTCTCTTCAACGCATTTGAAATTTTCTGTTACAAAATTTCTTGAAATTTCTAAAACGTGGGTCCTGTAGCATCATATCCCACCCATTCTGCTACGTCTTTTGGTGCATTTTTGGACATAATAATTTTCATACTTTTTGGCCGTATTACATATTTTAGACTGAGGATCACTGACGAGGGTTTAGTACCCGAAACGTGCATGTCTGGTCCATGCTGTAAATTTATCAGGTTTTAAATGATGCTATTGAATTGAAAGACGTTTAACATTTGAACTACTTGGTGAGTGTCACTGCTGGTGGACCAAGAGTCCCCGAGGGCACATGTAGCCAAGTTCGATCAACTTCGGTTGATCGTGTGTCTCTTCAACGCATTTGAAATTTCCTGTTACAAAATTTCTTGAAATTTCTAAAACGTGGGTCCTGTAGCATCATATCCCACCCATTCTGCTACGTCTTTTGGTGCATTTTTGGACATAATAATTTTCATACTTTTTGGCCGTATTACATATTTTAGACTGAGGATCACTGACGAGGGTTTAGTACCCGAAACGTGCATGTCTGGTCCATGCTGTAAATTTATCAGGTTTTAAATGATGCTATTGAATTGAAAGACGTTTAACATTTGAACTACTTGGTGAGTGTCACTGCTGGTGGACCAAGAGTCCCCGAGGGCACATGTAGCAAAGTTCGATCAACTTCGGTTGATCGTGTGTCTCTTCAACGCATTTGAAATTTTCTGTTACAAAATTTCTTGAAATTTTCTGTTACAAAATTTCTTGAAATTTTCTGTTACAAAATTTCTTGAAATTTCTAAAACGTGGGTCCTGTAGCATCATATCCCACCCATTCTGCTACGTCTTTTGGTGCATTTTTGGACATAATAATTTTCATACTTTTTGGCCGTATTACATATTTTAGACTGAGGATCACTGACGAGGGTTTAGTACCCGAAACGTGCATGTCTGGTCCATGCTGTAAATTTATCAGGTTTTAAATGATGCTATTGAATTGAAAGACGTTTAACATTTGAACTACTTGGTGAGTGTCACTGCTGGTGGACCAAGAGTCCCCGAGGGCACATGTAGCCAAGTTCGATCAACTTCGGTTGATCGTGTGTCTCTTCAACGCATTTGAAATTTTCTGTTACAAAATTTCTTGAAATTTCTAAAACGTGGGTCCTGTAGCATCATATCCCACCCATTCTGCTACGTCTTTTGGTGCATTTTTGGACATAATAATTTTCATACTTTTTGGCCGTATTACATATTTTAGACTGAGGATCACTGACGAGGGTTTAGTACCCGAAACGTGCATGTCTGGTCCATGCTGTAAATTTATCAGGTTTTAAATGATGCTATTGAATTGAAAGACGTTTAACATTTGAACTACTTGGTGAGTGTCACTGCTGGTGGACCAAGAGTCCCCGAGGGCACATGTAGCCAAGTTCGATCAACTTCGGTTGATCGTGTGTCTCTTCAACGCATTTGAAATTTTCTGTTACAAAATTTCTTGAAATTTCTAAAACGTGGGTCCTGTAGCATCATATCCCACCCATTCTGCTACGTCTTTTGGTGCATTTTTGGACATAATAATTTTCATACTTTTTGGCCGTATTACATATTTTAGACTGAGGATCACTGACGAGGGTTTAGTACCCGAAACGTGCATGTCTGGTCCATGCTGTAAATTTATCAGGTTTTAAATGATGCTATTGAATTGAAAGACGTTTAACATTTGAACTACTTGGTGAGTGTCACTGCTGGTGGACCAAGAGTCCCCGAGGGCACATGTAGCCAAGTTCGATCAACTTCGGTTGATCGTGTGTCTCTTCAACGCATTTGAAATTTTCTGTTACAAAATATCTTGAAATTTCTAAAACGTGGGTCCCGTAGCATCATATCCCACCCATTCTGCTACGTCTTTTGGTGCATTTTTGGACATAATAATTTTCATACTTTTTGGCCGTATTACATATTTTAGACTGAGGATCACTGACGAGGGTTTAGTACCCGAAACGTGCATGTCTGGTCCATGCTGTAAATTTATCAGGTTTTAAATGATGCTATTGAATTGAAAGACGTTTAACATTTGAACTACTTGGTGAGTGTCACTGCTGGTGGACCAAGAGTCCCCGAGGGCACATGTAGCCAAGTTCGATCAACTTCGGTTGATCGTGTGTCTCTTCAACGCATTTGAAATTTTCTGTTACAAAATTTCTTGAAATTTCTAAAACGTGGGTCCTGTAGCATCATATCCCACCCATTCTGCTACGTCTTTTGGTGCATTTTTGGACATAATAATTTTCATACTTTTTGGCCGTATTACATATTTTAGACTGAGGATCACTGACGAGGGTTTAGTACCCGAAACGTGCATGTCTGGTCCATGCTGTAAATTTATCAGGTTTTAAATGATGCTATTGAATTGAAAGACGTTTAACATTTGAACTACTTGGTGAGTGTCACTGCTGGTGGACCAAGAGTCCCCGAGGGCACATGTAGCCAAGTTCGATCAACTTCGGTTGATCGTGTGTCTCTTCAACGCATTTGAAATTTTCTGTTACAAAATTTCTTGAAATTTCTAAAACGTGGGTCCTGTAGCATCATATCCCACCCATTCTGCTACGTCTTTTGGTGCATTTTTGGACATAATAATTTTCATACTTTTTGGCCGTATTACATATTTTAGACTGAGGATCACTGACGAGGGTTTAGTACCCGAAACGTGCATGTCTGGTCCATGCTGTAAATTTATCAGGTTTTAAATGATGCTATTGAATTGAAAGACGTTTAACATTTGAACTACTTGGTGAGTGTCACTGCTGGTGGACCAAGAGTCCCCGAGGGCACATGTAGCCAAGTTCGATCAACTTCGGTTGATCGTGTGTCTCTTCAACGCATTTGAAATTTTCTGTTACAAAATTTCTTGAAATTTCTAAAACGTGGGTCCTGTAGCATCATATCCCACCCATTCTGCTACGTCTTTTGGTGCATTTTTGGACATAATAATTTTCATACTTTTTGGCCGTATTCCATATTTTAGACTGAGGATCACTGACGAGGGTTTAGTACCCGAAACGTGCATGTCTGGTCCATGCTGTAAATTTATCAGGTTTTAAATGATGCTATTGAATTGAAAGACGTTTAACATTTGAACTACTTGGTGAGTGTCACTGCTGGTGGACCAAGAGTCCCCGAGGGCACATGTAGCCAAGTTCGATCAACTTCGGTTGATCGTGTGTCTCTTCAACGCATTTGAAATTTTCTGTTACAAAATTTCTTGAAATTTCTAAAACGTGGGTCCCGTAGCATCATATCCCACCCATTCTGCTACGTCTTTTGGTGCATTTTTGGACATAATAATTTTCATACTTTTTGGCCGTATTACATATTTTAGACTGAGGATCACTGACGAGGGTTTAGTACCCGAAACGTGCATGTCTGGTCCATGCTGTAAATTTATCAGGTTTTAAATGATGCTATTGAATTGAAAGACGTTTAACATTTGAACTACTTGGTGAGTGTCACTGCTGGTGGACCAAGAGTCCCCGAGGGCACATGTAGCCAAGTTCGATCAACTTCGGTTGATCGTGTGTCTCTTCAACGCATTTGAAATTTTCTGTTACAAAATTTCTTGAAATTTCTAAAACGTGGGTCCTGTAGCATCATATCCCACCCATTCTGCTACGTCTTTTGGTGCATTTTTGGACATAATAATTTTCATACTTTTTGGCCGTATTACATATTTTAGACTGAGGATCACTGACGAGGGTTTAGTACCCGAAACGTGCATGTCTGGTCCATGCTGTAAATTTATCAGGTTTTAAATGATGCTATTGAATTGAAAGACGTTTAACATTTGAACTACTTGGTGAGTGTCACTGCTGGTGGACCAAGAGTCCCCGAGGGCACATGTAGCCAAGTTCGATCAACTTCGGTTGATCGTGTGTCTCTTCAACGCATTTGAAATTTCCTGTTACAAAATTTCTTGAAATTTCTAAAACGTGGGTCCTGTAGCATCATATCCCACCCATTCTGCTACGTCTTTTGGTGCATTTTTGGACATAATAATTTTCATACTTTTTGGCCGTATTACATATTTTAGACTGAGGATCACTGACGAGGGTTTAGTACCCGAAACGTGCATGTCTGGTCCATGCTGTAAATTTATCAGGTTTTAAATGATGCTATTGAATTGAAAGACGTTTAACATTTGAACTACTTGGTGAGTGTCACTGCTGGTGGACCAAGAGTCCCCGAGGGCACATGTAGCCAAGTTCGATCAACTTCGGTTGATCGTGTGTCTCTTCAACGCATTTGAAATTTCCTGTTACAAAATTTCTTGAAATTTCTAAAACGTGGGTCCTGTAGCATCATATCCCACCCATTCTGCTACGTCTTTTGGTGCATTTTTGGACATAATAATTTTCATACTTTTTGGCCGTATTACATATTTTAGACTGAGGATCACTGACGAGGGTTTAGTACCCGAAACGTGCATGTCTGGTCCATGCTGTAAATTTATCAGGTTTTAAATGATGCTATTGAATTGAAAGACGTTTAACATTTGAACTACTTGGTGAGTGTCACTGCTGGTGGACCAAGAGTCCCCGAGGGCACATGTAGCCAAGTTCGATCAACTTCGGTTGATCGTGTGTCTCTTCAACGCATTTGAAATTTTCTGTTACAAAATTTCTTGAAATTTCTAAAACGTGGGTCCTGTAGCATCATATCCCACCCATTCTGCTACGTCTTTTGGTGCATTTTTGGACATAATAATTTTCATACTTTTTGGCCGTATTACATATTTTAGACTGAGGATCACTGACGAGGGTTTAGTACCCGAAACGTGCATGTCTGGTCCATGCTGTAAATTTATCAGGTTTTAAATGATGCTATTGAATTGAAAGACGTTTAACATTTGAACTACTTGGTGAGTGTCACTGCTGGTGGACCAAGAGTCCCCGAGGGCACATGTAGCCAAGTTCGATCAACTTCGGTTGATCGTGTGTCTCTTCAACGCATTTGAAATTTTCTGTTACAAAATTTCTTGAAATTTCTAAAACGTGGGTCCTGTAGCATCATATCCCACCCATTCTGCTACGTCTTTTGGTGCATTTTTGGACATAATAATTTTCATACTTTTTGGCCGTATTACATATTTTAGACTGAGGATCACTGACGAGGGTTTAGTACCCGAAACGTGCATGTCTGGTCCATGCTGTAAATTTATCAGGTTTTAAATGATGCTATTGAATTGAAAGACGTTTAACATTTGAACTACTTGGTGAGTGTCACTGCTGGTGGACCAAGAGTCCCCGAGGGCACATGTAGCCAAGTTCGATCAACTTCGGTTGATCGTGTGTCTCTTCAACGCATTTGAAATTTCCTGTTACAAAATTTCTTGAAATTTCTAAAACGTGGGTCCTGTAGCATCATATCCCACCCATTCTGCTACGTCTTTTGGTGCATTTTTGGACATAATAATTTTCATACTTTTTGGCCGTATTACATATTTTAGACTGAGGATCACTGACGAGGGTTTAGTACCCGAAACGTGCATGTCTGGTCCATGCTGTAAATTTATCAGGTTTTAAATGATGCTATTGAATTGAAAGACGTTTAACATTTGAACTACTTGGTGAGTGTCACTGCTGGTGGACCAAGAGTCCCCGAGGGCACATGTAGCAAAGTTCGATCAACTTCGGTTGATCGTGTGTCTCTTCAACGCATTTGAAATTTTCTGTTACAAAATTTCTTGAAATTTTCTGTTACAAAATTTCTTGAAATTTTCTGTTACAAAATTTCTTGAAATTTCTAAAACGTGGGTCCTGTAGCATCATATCCCACCCATTCTGCTACGTCTTTTGGTGCATTTTTGGACATAATAATTTTCATACTTTTTGGCCGTATTACATATTTTAGACTGAGGATCACTGACGAGGGTTTAGTACCCGAAACGTGCATGTCTGGTCCATGCTGTAAATTTATCAGGTTTTAAATGATGCTATTGAATTGAAAGACGTTTAACATTTGAACTACTTGGTGAGTGTCACTGCTGGTGGACCAAGAGTCCCCGAGGGCACATGTAGCCAAGTTCGATCAACTTCGGTTGATCGTGTGTCTCTTCAACGCATTTGAAATTTTCTGTTACAAAATTTCTTGAAATTTCTAAAACGTGGGTCCTGTAGCATCATATCCCACCCATTCTGCTACGTCTTTTGGTGCATTTTTGGACATAATAATTTTCATACTTTTTGGCCGTATTACATATTTTAGACTGAGGATCACTGACGAGGGTTTAGTACCCGAAACGTGCATGTCTGGTCCATGCTGTAAATTTATCAGGTTTTAAATGATGCTATTGAATTGAAAGACGTTTAACATTTGAACTACTTGGTGAGTGTCACTGCTGGTGGACCAAGAGTCCCCGAGGGCACATGTAGCCAAGTTCGATCAACTTCGGTTGATCGTGTGTCTCTTCAACGCATTTGAAATTTTCTGTTACAAAATTTCTTGAAATTTCTAAAACGTGGGTCCTGTAGCATCATATCCCACCCATTCTGCTACGTCTTTTGGTGCATTTTTGGACATAATAATTTTCATACTTTTTGGCCGTATTACATATTTTAGACTGAGGATCACTGACGAGGGTTTAGTACCCGAAACGTGCATGTCTGGTCCATGCTGTAAATTTATCAGGTTTTAAATGATGCTATTGAATTGAAAGACGTTTAACATTTGAACTACTTGGTGAGTGTCACTGCTGGTGGACCAAGAGTCCCCGAGGGCACATGTAGCCAAGTTCGATCAACTTCGGTTGATCGTGTGTCTCTTCAACGCATTTGAAATTTTCTGTTACAAAATATCTTGAAATTTCTAAAACGTGGGTCCCGTAGCATCATATCCCACCCATTCTGCTACGTCTTTTGGTGCATTTTTGGACATAATAATTTTCATACTTTTTGGCCGTATTACATATTTTAGACTGAGGATCACTGACGAGGGTTTAGTACCCGAAACGTGCATGTCTGGTCCATGCTGTAAATTTATCAGGTTTTAAATGATGCTATTGAATTGAAAGACGTTTAACATTTGAACTACTTGGTGAGTGTCACTGCTGGTGGACCAAGAGTCCCCGAGGGCACATGTAGCCAAGTTCGATCAACTTCGGTTGATCGTGTGTCTCTTCAACGCATTTGAAATTTCCTGTTACAAAATTTCTTGAAATTTCTAAAACGTGGGTCCTGTAGCATCATATCCCACCCATTCTGCTACGTCTTTTGGTGCATTTTTGGACATAATAATTTTCATACTTTTTGGCCGTATTACATATTTTAGACTGAGGATCACTGACGAGGGTTTAGTACCCGAAACGTGCATGTCTGGTCCATGCTGTAAATTTATCAGGTTTTAAATGATGCTATTGAATTGAAAGACGTTTAACATTTGAACTACTTGGTGAGTGTCACTGCTGGTGGACCAAGAGTCCCCGAGGGCACATGTAGCCAAGTTCGATCAACTTCGGTTGATCGTGTGTCTCTTCAACGCATTTGAAATTTTCTGTTACAAAATTTCTTGAAATTTCTAAAACGTGGGTCCTGTAGCATCATATCCCACCCATTCTGCTACGTCTTTTGGTGCATTTTTGGACATAATAATTTTCATACTTTTTGGCCGTATTACATATTTTAGACTGAGGATCACTGACGAGGGTTTAGTACCCGAAACGTGCATGTCTGGTCCATGCTGTAAATTTATCAGGTTTTAAATGATGCTATTGAATTGAAAGACGTTTAACATTTGAACTACTTGGTGAGTGTCACTGCTGGTGGACCAAGAGTCCCCGAGGGCACATGTAGCCAAGTTCGATCAACTTCGGTTGATCGTGTGTCTCTTCAACGCATTTGAAATTTTCTGTTACAAAATTTCTTGAAATTTCTAAAACGTGGGTCCTGTAGCATCATATCCCACCCATTCTGCTACGTCTTTTGGTGCATTTTTGGACATAATAATTTTCATACTTTTTGGCCGTATTACATATTTTAGACTGAGGATCACTGACGAGGGTTTAGTACCCGAAACGTGCATGTCTGGTCCATGCTGTAAATTTATCAGGTTTTAAATGATGCTATTGAATTGAAAGACGTTTAACATTTGAACTACTTGGTGAGTGTCACTGCTGGTGGACCAAGAGTCCCCGAGGGCACATGTAGCCAAGTTCGATCAACTTCGGTTGATCGTGTGTCTCTTCAACGCATTTGAAATTTTCTGTTACAAAATTTCTTGAAATTTCTAAAACGTGGGTCCTGTAGCATCATATCCCACCCATTCTGCTACGTCTTTTGGTGCATTTTTGGACATAATAATTTTCATACTTTTTGGCCGTATTACATATTTTAGACTGAGGATCACTGACGAGGGTTTAGTACCCGAAACGTGCATGTCTGGTCCATGCTGTAAATTTATCAGGTTTTAAATGATGCTATTGAATTGAAAGACGTTTAACATTTGAACTACTTGGTGAGTGTCACTGCTGGTGGACCAAGAGTCCCCGAGGGCACATGTAGCCAAGTTCGATCAACTTCGGTTGATCGTGTGTCTCTTCAACGCATTTGAAATTTTCTGTTACAAAATTTCTTGAAATTTCTAAAACGTGGGTCCTGTAGCATCATATCCCACCCATTCTGCTACGTCTTTTGGTGCATTTTTGGACATAATAATTTTCATACTTTTTGGCCGTATTACATATTTTAGACTGAGGATCACTGACGAGGGTTTAGTACCCGAAACGTGCATGTCTGGTCCATGCTGTAAATTTATCAGGTTTTAAATGATGCTATTGAATTGAAAGACGTTTAACATTTGAACTACTTGGTGAGTGTCACTGCTGGTGGACCAAGAGTCCCCGAGGGCACATGTAGCCAAGTTCGATCAACTTCGGTTGATCGTGTGTCTCTTCAACGCATTTGAAATTTTCTGTTACAAAATTTCTTGAAATTTCTAAAACGTGGGTCCTGTAGCATCATATCCCACCCATTCTGCTACGTCTTTTGGTGCATTTTTGGTCATAATAATTTTCATACTTTTTGGCCGTATTCCATATTTTAGACTGAGGATCACTGACGAGGGTTTAGTACCCGAAACGTGCATGTCTGGTCCATGCTGTAAATTTATCAGGTTTTAAATGATGCTATTGAATTGAAAGACGTTTAACATTTGAACTACTTGGTGAGTGTCACTGCTGGTGGACCAAGAGTCCCCGAGGGCACATGTAGCCAAGTTCGATCAACTTCGGTTGATCGTGTGTCTCTTCAACGCATTTGAAATTTTCTGTTACAAAATTTCTTGAAATTTCTAAAACGTGGGTCCCGTAGCATCATATCCCACCCATTCTGCTACGTCTTTTGGTGCATTTTTGGACATAATAATTTTCATACTTTTTGGCCGTATTACATATTTTAGACTGAGGATCACTGACGAGGGTTTAGTACCCGAAACGTGCATGTCTGGTCCATGCTGTAAATTTATCAGGTTTTAAATGATGCTATTGAATTGAAAGACGTTTAACATTTGAACTACTTGGTGAGTGTCACTGCTGGTGGACCAAGAGTCCCCGAGGGCACATGTAGCCAAGTTCGATCAACTTCGGTTGATCGTGTGTCTCTTCAACGCATTTGAAATTTTCTGTTACAAAATTTCTTGAAATTTCTAAAACGTGGGTCCTGTAGCATCATATCCCACCCATTCTGCTACGTCTTTTGGTGCATTTTTGGACATAATAATTTTCATACTTTTTGGCCGTATTACATATTTTAGACTGAGGATCACTGACGAGGGTTTAGTACCCGAAACGTGCATGTCTGGTCCATGCTGTAAATTTATCAGGTTTTAAATGATGCTATTGAATTGAAAGACGTTTAACATTTGAACTACTTGGTGAGTGTCACTGCTGGTGGACCAAGAGTCCCCGAGGGCACATGTAGCCAAGTTCGATCAACTTCGGTTGATCGTGTGTCTCTTCAACGCATTTGAAATTTTCTGTTACAAAATTTCTTGAAATTTCTAAAACGTGGGTCCTGTAGCATCATATCCCACCCATTCTGCTACGTCTTTTGGTGCATTTTTGGACATAATAATTTTCATACTTTTTGGCCGTATTACATATTTTAGACTGAGGATCACTGACGAGGGTTTAGTACCCGAAACGTGCATGTCTGGTCCATGCTGTAAATTTATCAGGTTTTAAATGATGCTATTGAATTGAAAGACGTTTAACATTTGAACTACTTGGTGAGTGTCACTGCTGGTGGACCAAGAGTCCCCGAGGGCACATGTAGCCAAGTTCGATCAACTTCGGTTGATCGTGTGTCTCTTCAACGCATTTGAAATTTTCTGTTACAAAATTTCTTGAAATTTCTAAAACGTGGGTCCTGTAGCATCATATCCCACCCATTCTGCTACGTCTTTTGGTGCATTTTTGGACATAATAATTTTCATACTTTTTGGCCGTATTACATATTTTAGACTGAGGATCACTGACGAGGGTTTAGTACCCGAAACGTGCATGTCTGGTCCATGCTGTAAATTTATCAGGTTTTAAATGATGCTATTGAATTGAAAGACGTTTAACATTTGAACTACTTGGTGAGTGTCACTGCTGGTGGACCAAGAGTCCCCGAGGGCACATGTAGCCAAGTTCGATCAACTTCGGTTGATCGTGTGTCTCTTCAACGCATTTGAAATTTTCTGTTACAAAATTTCTTGAAATTTCTAAAACGTGGGTCCTGTAGCATCATATCCCACCCATTCTGCTACGTCTTTTGGTGCATTTTTGGACATAATAATTTTCATACTTTTTGGCCGTATTACATATTTTAGACTGAGGATCACTGACGAGGGTCTAGTACCCGAAACGTGCATGTCTGGTCCATGCTGTAAATTTATCAGGTTTTAAATGATGCTATTGAATTGAAAGACGTTTAACATTTGAACTACTTGGTGAGTGTCACTGCTGGTGGACCAAGAGTCCCCGAGGGCACATGTAGCCAAGTTCGATCAACTTCGGTTGATCGTGTGTCTCTTCAACGCATTTGAAATTTTCTGTTACAAAATTTCTTGAAATTTCTAAAACGTGGGTCCTGTAGCATCATATCCCACCCATTCTGCTACGTCTTTTGGTGCATTTTTGGACATATTAATTTTCATACTTTTTGGCCGTATTACATATTTTAGACTGAGGATCACTGACGAGGGTTTAGTACCGAAACGTGCATGTCTGGTCCATGCTGTAAATTTATCAGGTTTTAAATGATGCTATTGAATTGAAAGACGTTTAACATTATAAATCCATGTTTAAGTATTCTTTCTATTACATAGTGCAATTGTTGATTCTAGTCACGTTGTTTACTCGCTCCTTTGTGTAATACGATCCATTTTCACTTTACATTGAATCTCAGCATTTTATTCGGTTTATGGTCACTTCGTACCATAACCAACTCGTACCTTGGTCACTTCGTACCCAAAATCTACCAACTCGTACCATAACCATTTCGTACCATGACCAACTCGTACCAAAATAAAGTCATTTCGTACCCATGGCGAATTCATGGGTACAACTCGTACCCAATTTTATTCCAACTCGTACCATAACATACTCGTACCACAACCAACTCGTACCACACAGAATCTCGTACCCATTGATATTAACTCGTACCATAACCAACTCGTACCCAATTTTATTTCAACTCGTACCATTACATACATGTATTAGTACCATAACCAACTCGTACCACAAATAATCCCGTACCCATTGACATTAATATCATAACCAACTCGAATCACCTAGAATCTCGTACCCATTAACATGGGTACCCATTTTCGACACTTTACACTACAATTCCACATTCTAAATTGAAAGAAAGACTCGCAAAAATTATAAGTAATGCGTTTACAAGTAAGAACGGTAATCGCAAATACAAATTTATTGTTGTTAACTATGACAAAACCTACTTTGTAAAAGAAAAGTCAGATTCTGAAAATAAGTACACTGAAACAGACATTATTCAGATGTTAAACTTTCTGATCGACAACATTTTTGTGGTGTTTGGAGGAAAGGTCTTCCAGCAAATTGTCGGAATTCCAATGGGGACCAATTGTGCCCCACTCCTTGCCGACATTTTCCTTTACTCGTACGAAGCTGAATTCATTCAATCTTTGGTCTCTGAAGGGAAAAGATACTTAGCTTCTGATTTCAACTTCACTTACAGATACATAGACGATGTGTTGTCCATCAATAATCCAAAATTCGCGGATTACCTGAGCAGTATCTATCCTTCGGAGCTTGAAGTCAAAGAAACTACAGAGACAAAAAATTCAGCATCCTATTTGGACATAATGTTGTCCTACGACACTGATGGTCACATGAACACCTCACTCTATGTCAAACGTGACGACTTCAATTTCAGCATTACGAACTTTCCTTTTCTGAGTAGCAACATCGCTTCATCGCCTGCTTATGGCGTGTTCATATCTCAGTTGATACGCTATGCCAGAGCAAGTACCAAATATACGGATTTTGTTCTGAGAGCTAGGCGTCTTTCAGATAAGCTTCTCAGTCAGGGATATGTTTGTGACCGACTAACATCGTCACTGAGGAAGTTCTACGGTCGATATGGGGAACTCGTCATACACTATGATGTCCCACTATCCAGAATGGTGGATGATATTCTGTCATAGACCATTTGAACCATCCAACCAAAGATTGTACTCTATATCTTCCAAAATGGAAGTAACCGGATGTGACAGTTCTACCGAATTGAAGCGACGGGTGTTGCATGCAAGCAGGAGATGCTTACTCTTCCTGGGCACCTGGTCTCACTCTCATATCGGGAGTTCGCTTTTTTTCATATGGTGGAGGTTTTTGTTTTTGTTTGCTTTGGTTCCTGTTTTGTCCTGATTTTGTATGCCTTCGGTTTCTGATTTTCTCAATTATCGATTTTGTACTGTAGACAGGGATATGGTCATTATCCATATTTGTCATTTACTCGAATCATAAACAACTTGTACCACACATAATCTCGTACCCATTGACATGAACTCTTATCATAACCAACTCGAATCATCTAGAATCTTGTACCCATTAACATTTACTCGAATCATAGCCAACTCAAATTATCCATCGATGTAGCGTATATATACAACATCTTTTGAATAAACTATGAATTATTAGTTGAACTATTTACAATGTATGATAAGTTTCCACTAGTGCGGATTAGATATTCGAAACATACATGTCTTGTGACGCTTAATCAATAAAAATTAATGCAAAAATTTGTCAAGGTCCGAAAAATGTTATTTCAGGAACGAGTTTACAGAGTGCAATTTACTGAGTACCATGGTACGAGTTGGTAGGGGTGGGAATTTATGCATGGTACGAGTTAATTGTATTGGTACCATGGTACGAGTTTATGGATGGCACGACTTTATGCTTGGTACGAGTTTATGGTACGATTATTCGTACCATGGTACGAGTTGGTAATGGTACGAGTTTATGTATGGTTCGAGTTGGTCAAGGTACGAAATGGTTTTGGTACGAGTTGGTAGTAAGGTATGGTACGAAGTGGCAGGTACGAGTTGGTTATGGTACGAATTGACCATACCCCTTTTATTCGTTGTCAAACCAAATTATTTTTCTAAGGTATACATTGTTCAACAGATATTTTTTGAATGATTTTACATGGTAAATTTATGACAAATTTGTGAACTGTTTCTTATTTAAACATCGACGGCGGGTGCGGCTAGCGAACAGGAGATGCTTACTCCCCCCGGGCACCTGGTCCCACCTCTAGCTTGCTAGGGGTCTGTCGATGCTCAACATACTGCTCTATTGTGAGTGCTGTTGAGATTATCGTCAGGATCTTTAACTCATTAGTATTGTTTTTCTGTTCTTTGTAGCCTTTACCGATATTCTTATAGAATAAACCGTGACTCTTCTGTCTGAGTTGTCCTTTTTCGCAACGGAGGGCCTGGGGGCAGAATAACCACAACCCCAACCTCTTCTACAACCTCGGACGCTATGGCGACGTTGACTACTGCACCTACTTTGCAAATGCCCATGCAACACTCAGAATGTACATGAACACATTCTACCTCTAATACTAGCAGTGTTGATGATAGTCAAATTCTAATCGTAGTAAATTCAGCCTCATTTCGTAGCCAACCAATATGCCACGTGGCCGCGATCAAAAGAGGATGGGTCTTCGAGCTTCGACGAGCCAATATGCCCACAATCACAATATGTCGCTTCCACAACCACTGGACAACGGCCCACTACCTACGCCTCAATATACTACAACTGACACACAGGTACCATTACCTAGGGGACCCGACATCCCGCAACCTGACACTGACACCACAACCCCAACCTCTTCTACAACCTCGGACGCTATGGCGACGTTGACTACTGGACCTACTTTGCAAGTGCCCAACACTCAGGCAACCTCAGAAGGTACACGAACACATTTTACCTCTAATACCAGCAGTGTTGATAATAGTCAAATTTTAATAGTAGTAAATTCAGCCTCTTGTCTATTAACATCAAGTCTACAATTGTCTACTAATTTTAAACTTGGATACAATATTGCATATGGCAAAATAGCGCTTAATTTATTCATATATGCAAATGTATTCATATGACGATTAAATTACGTCATATACCTACGTTTGAAACGCGCCAAATCTTAAACAAGAATGACCTGACATGCCAGGAAAAGCAATACATTTTAAATGCATCAGATCAAATAAATACAAAGAGCAGAATGCGCCCTTGAAAAATAAAACTGTTTCTAATCCAATTTAGCTTATTTATTACCAAAAAATTTACCTACTCTACGTATGAACACAAGATTATCTTTATCCTGTCAAAGCCGATAAAGTGATTCCAACAATATGACAGGCCTATTTCTCAAAATATCGATTTTTCAACCTCAAAATGACAGAACTTAATTTCATTTTATGATTCTCAAGGTTACAAAATCCGGAATTTGATATCGCGATCTATCCGAAACGATGTGGACAAATACACAGCTCCCATGATTTCCTACTGATAAACAAAGTTTAAGTGCGGCTAGTGACAAGTTTTGGACTTTCTTAATATTGAGGGCATGGACAGTATCGCCTCGAATTTTCACCTAAAAATGACAGAAGTAAAAATTCGTTAATTAATCAAAGATCTGGATTTATAAATTCAGATTGTTGTAGAGTTTCTTCCTATATGTGGACAAATTTGATTGTGTCATGAAGTCGTGAGTATTCTCAATTTAATATTTGCTCCCCATAGACTCCTATAGTAAGAATATGAAGCCTACGGAATCCAATATGACCGCTATGCAAATTAGGAAATTGAGCGCTATTTTGCCATATGGACAGTGCGGTAGGCACAAAGATCATCCCTTCTCCTTAAACAAGACACAGGAAATGAATTGCGAACCAACACTTTCCATTTTACTATAACTGGGGAACTAGTACTAAAACACAGTACAGTAGTTTGCATTTGAATTTTTATTTATCGTTATCTTCATATTGATGAAAAGATATATGAACACCAACTTGGTAATTAATGGTCTTTTTAACTGGAGTGGATGGTACAGTGTACCTTTTGTTACAAGCCTAGGAGTTTTCGTTGACAAGGTATATTCACTTTATTTAGGTAGTACTGTGATGAATATAATGTACAAATCTTTTTTCAAATATTTGAAACAGGCCATGTTTCAATTTATATTGTGATGTTTTATCTTGATTATGTAATCCCTAATAAATGTAAAACATGCATTTACACTATTAGTTATTAGGTTTGTTACTGACCTTACACGGAAATCTGTCGGGTTGATAAAGCCCATAGAAGGCGAGGCGCTTGCGCCGAGCCTTCTATGGGCTTTATCAACCCGACAGATTTCCGTGTAAGGTCAGTAACAAACCTAATAACTGATTTGTTTTGTCGAGGACCATTTTGACATGGTGATTCCTACTGTCCTCCTGCTTTACCAAGCAATAGTGCTGTAAAGTTTTACCCAGTTTTGCTAATTGTCGGCCATTGCCTTACAAATTTTTGAAACTGACTTTCCACAAGAATTTGTCGGGCAGTCACATGACCAAATTCAAGCATTCCCATTGGGTCAAACTAGTCCGAGGCAAAACAAAAAATGTTGATATCAAGAACAGCAACGTGATTTATATTATTATCCTCCGTCTGGTTTTGCTAATTGTCGGCCATTGCCTTACAAATTTTTGAAACTGACTTTCCACAAGAATTTGTCGGGCAGTCATATGACCAAATTCAAGCATTCCCATTGGGTCAAACTAGTCCGAGGCAAAACAAATGAACATGTACACATAGCATACCATATGATTTCACCACAGGGTTTCACCACACAAATATTTAGATCCCCCTCTGGAGGCCTCTAGCTTCTAGTATGTGCTAGAGGAGGCCCCCAGACGGGATTCTTGTAATTCAGCCCCTGTGAAGAGTATCATTTTCCTTTTATTTGAAATTTGACTTGTGTAGTAAATGAAAATCATTGCCTTGTGAATAACTTGTAAATCGGAAATATTTAAATAAATAGTTCCCAGAGAAACATTATTAAATTTATTATGCTGATTTTTCTTCTCATTTCAGAGATTTATTTGCCTTTAGAAGTTTAGATTATTCACCTGAACCAAATCCCAGAAGAAAGATGGCTGGCAGCTTCCAAATGTTAAATAAAACTTTGTGTTCATTAAAGATAATCAAATGAAGTATTTCTGTTATGATTTAATACCCCCTCTCGTCCCTGAAAAAGACAAACATTGTACTGTTCACAGCCCTGGAGATCAAGTCTTATAATACTATACAATGACTCTACATGACACATGGATCCCTAGATTATACGTTCATGATCATGATGATGTATTAGATTGAAATGCATCACATACTGACTAAAAGATAACCAATTATTGGAGGAATGGTACAAGAATTTTGGGGCGTATGCTAAAACCTGGGGTGGTCCCTTTGGGCTGGGCTGGGCTGGGCTCAAAATTGGGCTGGGCTCAGTGTTGGTCTGGTCCCATTTCCAGACGATTGACCTTAAATTTGTTTAAAGTGTCAGGACACCGAGGTGATTGACTCCCTATATCAAGACGATAAAAGTTCAATGTGTCTGTGCGATTTGATACACTCTCTAATTACAATCAATCAATCAATCAAATTCTTTATTTTATGAAGGTTACTCGATAAGCAGTATGCTTTTCTTCCTCGAGGCCTTCTTTTAAAACAGCATAATACACATTTTTTCACACATAAATAACAAATAGAATTCTCTCTTGTATCAACACTTACACACACACACCCACCCTCACCCACACACACACACTCTCTCTCTACACTTCATCCTCCCCGTTTAACCCTCATTGGAATCTAAGATTCTGCCGCAGGGCTTTATAGGATTCAGTTGCTATATATCGCGCTTTTTAAAATGTGTTGAAAATTAGATTGAATTGCTGTCATAAAATAGATATATACATATTTATAAAAGTAAGTAATGTATTTTGGTATTGCAATTGTAGAGTATATGTCATACATGTATACATATGTTATACCGATTTATCACGCGTTCTGATCGTTCATCTGTGTTCGATTGATTTTTGTATTATACGTTAAATATGCAGAACGCAATTGATATCAAGGTCAAAGGTCAGGGTCATGGAAGGGAAAAGTTCAAGGTCATAAGTTGGAAAAGGTGAAATCTTGTATACACTCTATATAGAGGGGGGGGGGGGCATTTTCAAATCGGTATTAGTCAAAATCCAGCCTAGAGGGCCATTGACCCAGCGTCATACACTTAATTATTACTCGCTATATTGTAATTGCTTGTGACAAGGGAAGATCATAGACTCTTCATAATCAGTGATTCTTCAGAGAAATCCTCGTATGTTTTGCATATGTTTTGAAATCAAGAGTTTCAAGTTCATATTTAAGAGGGGAGATTGGTTTCTATAAATTGGTGTTTGTTGGTTTGCATGCAAACAGGAGACGCTGACTCCCCCAGGGCACCTGGTCTTACTTCAGAATGTTATTCCGAGATTTGCAACCGTTCCATGTAAGTATTGATGATTTTTCCTTGCCTTTTCGACTTTGAGACTAAATGACTGATAGGTACCTCTTTGGATTATATTAAGGCCCTTGTATACCTATTTATATTCGAGTACATTGATATTGATGTTGCTTTTCGTTGTTTCTTTTTATTAAATTTGTTGCAAAGGCGATGTTCATTTGATATTTACTTTTTTCTGTGTTGTTTACATGTCTGTGATGGTTTATTATCATGGATGCATGCCTTGGATGGGCTATACATATCCTGGAAATAATTTGTGCCTTGAATCATTTATAATTACTTCAACTCGAATGAATAAACTAAAGCTTTCCCTCGGCTGAGTTGATTTGGTACATCGGAAACTATAAAATGTATTCACATGAAAAAGGGAATGGAAAGTGTATAGGCTTCATATTTCACATATGCATTCATTATCTCAAAAATTATCTTTCGAAATCATGGTTTGACCTACACACAAAAAAGTGTTTCTTAAATATGTGTTTTCACTTGTAACCTTCTTTAATATCGCAAATACCCCATACTTTGATATAAAAACATACTAAAATATCTCCTTTAAATTGACAAAATTTCAGTGTATCCAGATTTTTCTTACATTTTCCTTCTATTCAAAGAATACTGATTTGAAGGAAAGAGGTAGAAACGAGGGAGGGACATATCAAATGAAATTTGTTAGAATTTTAACATCATGGTCCGTGATATTTCCAAGTATCTTGGAATTTTACGGGTCATTGTCGGGTGAATTTATACACTTCATCGTACTCCATCTACGACTAGTTTCCCGTCCACCACATTCATTATTCATTTTATGTGCTTGAGGACACCCTAAATTTATTTTGAAAAAAGTTCTGAAATAAGTCATTTATTGTCATCAAATATACAAACTTCAATATATCATTGCATTTGGTAAAGCTACTTAAAAATCAGTACATGTATATATTTAATTTTTAAATTGAAAATAAGTCTACGATTTTGAAATAAGATAAAATAGAAATTCAATAATAAGACAGACAATGGTAAAAGATTAAAAGCAAATCGAATCAAATAAATTGTATGTTAATTATGTAAAAAGGACATCAAAGTTTGAGTTTCTTTTCGTACTCTTGATTCTATGATAATATTTTCAATATTTCAGGTTGATATCTTAACATCAATTCTTTTATAAGGAATATAAAAAACAACAAATTCATTTATACATGTAACAATCACAAACTTTAATGGTACAAATAAAAATGGCTACCTCGCCTTGATTGTTAGACGGCACTTGAAAAACTCTTTCCCATCTACTATAAAGATCATGGCTACTGAACTATAAAGCATAACTACAAATCCAACGTTTTTCTTATCGTCATTTAAGAAAATGGATGAGAGAGCATATTTGAAATGTATATAATATTATATTAAAAGAAAACAACAACAGAAGAATAGGGACATCACTCACAATTTTACAAATAAACATTAAGAGTCGTTGTCACTTGCACACCTTTTATGCTTTAACTATAACTGTCCATAAATTTAAAATAAAAAAAGAAATGAAATTATGTTCCGAAGTTCTAATTGATGCAAAAATAAATCTTATATTAAAAACATGCTTCAATACAATGACTCCGAGACAAAGCTGCTTATATGGTCGACTATATACATCGTACTACATATAGTACAAGATTCCAAAGATTTACAGAGAGCTGTATATCTGTCAGTAATTCTATTGTTTTTCCTCAAAACGAGCAACATTAGAATTTAAGGTTCGTAAATCCAGTAAGGCCATTTAAAAGTAATTTAATATTTTGTTTTACGTCCCGAATTTTTTCTGAAAGGCATAAAAACACAAACACAAGATCAATATGAAGGAATTTTGAAAGAAAGACTGAAAACAGAGAAGAAAAATATCTTTCTCTAGTGAAGTTGATAATTTTGATTTCATCTTTTAGAGGAACTACTATATCCCTTGATATTGATGATGGAACAGGCATTTTATGGTTTTCAATGTCATTTACTGATATTTTTACTTGAAATTGCATGTTTGTGTGTTTTTTTCTGAAGAATTTTCCTAAAAGGTACCCGCCCGCGGACGTCAAACAAAATATTTAATTACTACGGCCTAAGATTGAATCCATGATACCACCAAGTAGACAGTTACCTAGATGTTTATGTCAACAGTTGTAACTGAAAATACGGCATTAGAAAGACGTTTCCCTGTCAAAGTGCAGACGATTGACATAATGCTCATTTAATTGAATAATGAAATTTCGTATTAAATACATACATAATATAATCACCTAATTGATAATAATAAAATGTTTTAATGAATGCATAGTTGTGTGTATCGATGACAGATAAAGTAACGAGTCGAAATAACGTAATGGTATCTTATGGTTATTTCTCATGATGGATAAATTCAAGTCGGAATGTGAAGCTGCTCTAGGCATGATTTGTGCACAGTTGTCAAATGCTGCTTTACGTCCTCGGGTATTCTGAGTAGACACAGGATAAAATAAGGATTGAATTTCTTAATACACATTTCGTTCAAGTCAAAGTACATATTCCCTTGCTTAGCCCCTTGAGTTCCATCGATTTTGGTAAATTTCCTTTGGCCTTTCGTACAAACAACAAAATCATGCGGTGGCGGAGGATACCCATCCTGCTCCAAGTTACCTTTGCATCCGTAACATAATGTCGTTTTTTCATGACAAAATTTAAGCATTGTTAAAACATAAGTTCCAGGTGATGGATTCGGCAATGTTGGCCTATCAAGAATGGATGAACGTTATGGTATCAGAGCTGTTATTTTTGGTCTGACCTCTGTGCCACCTTTTCGTCTCTGAGTTGCTTTGGTTGCTTTCTTACCTCTCCCTTGAGGCATGTCTATATTGGCTAGAGCTGTCACATCTGGTCTGCGTTCGGAGCTATTATACCACTTCAGAAAAGACGACAATTTCATCTCGGATTCTGCCACTGCGATTGTATGTGCGCATATTTTATATGTAACCCACTTAATGCAGTTTTTATCACATACGTACTGACCTTGACTTCCAATTTTTCTGACATTATGAGGACAAGAAAGCAAAGATGAACTTAAAACCAGATGTTGTTTGCCATTTAAGCCAGGCGATTGAACTATATTGGATGGGTCTTTTAAAAGATTTCCTGCTTTAGTGAATATGTCCTCAACAATTGGATATGGAATATTGATTATCTGGCTCTCTTCTGGTTTTACAGAAAAATGAACTGAAGTCGATGTTTTATCTTGGGGGCCTCTGTCTTTGTTCAAATCTTTTGTTTTAGCAGTGAAAAACCTTTCTTCGATTTTTTTCTTTTGTGTCTGTGTCATTCTGTAATAATTCTCCTTTGCAGTTCCATATTCTTTGTATTCATCTCTAAGCGACCATTCACCTCGTCCGATTGACGCAAGTCTGGTTTCGTCAAATTGACGTTCAACTAATTGATGTAAATGAATAACGGCATCCTTGACACTCGTTTTCCTAGAATTAAGGTCACGTTTAATCACACTGTTGGCACATTCATTAGCATTTTGTTTGTACATCTTTGGGGGTAACCGAGTCCAGACATCTCACGTATGTTGGCAGTAATGCAATTTTTTATTTAGTCAGATTTAAATGTGACGAAATACTCGTAGAATTTTTTACCAGAATGATGCCGCTCCTCCCATGTTTCCCGCAACGCCTCGAGTTTAGTATCGAATTCGGAGGAAGAAAACGAATCCACTAATCCAGAATCTTTCTTGTCTCCAACTTGTTTTCCAAAGATGTCGTAAAGGAAAGCTGTAGATAGTGGTTTTTTAATGCCCAACTCGCTGAGTTTTGAAATGATATTGTCTTTCATGTGAATGTCACATAGTAGATGTATTGAACTATTAAAACATGTATTAAAGGCGTCACAAAGATTTTTCGCCATCGCTTCCGTAGACTAAAATTTTTTGCAACGATTGTTTGTATTATATCATCGTTGATGGTAAAGTGAAATATGAATTATAAAGCTTTTTTTTGGTGAATAAGCGCAGGACCAAGAAAAACTGGATGGATACCTTTCCTATTTGACAGCATTAGATTTCTATATGTTGTTAATGTTAGGTAATAGTCTCCTATATTGAAAGTGGCATCTACATCTTACATGGAGAAGCTTTTCGTGCTTGTGCAAAAGCGCTCAACATCCAATAACTGCTGGTCAGTTGCCAAAAATATTTTCATTTCCGGAGAGGAGATCACTTCCCGAACAAATGCTTGAGAGGGATTCCTTGATTGTTCTTTACACTTGACAATCCTGCTTTTGAATTATATAAGAATGAAATTTATCCACAAGAATTAACCCTTAACAAGGCAAACCTTTCATATACAGAAACACCCTTTTTGGACCTAAATATCAAAATTGTAAACGGAAAGATTCATACAAGTGTATATGACAAAAATGATGATTTTGGATTCAACATAGTAAATTTCCCTTGGCTTGACGGTGATGTTCCAAGATTACCGTCATACGGCATTTACATATCACAGTTCATCCGGTACGCTAGAGCATGTACTGATATTTTGGATTTTCACAGTAGAAATTTACAAATTACCAAAAAACGTTTAGGTCAAGGTTTCCGCTTTCATAAACTAGTTAAGACTTTCTGGAAATTTTACAAAAATTACAGTCAACTTCTTTCGGATCTATACATGCAACAGAGTACATTACTATGGGTGTTACACAACCTGTCTTTTATGGTGATGTGATAAACAAACTAAAAAGGATCAAAGGTAGGCAGCATAACCATCGAAAATGCGTCAGAATCATCAAACGCCTTTTATACCGCGGGTATGATCCCAATGTCACCAGACGGACACTAGGCTTGGTACTTGACCAATCTACAGTCTTGTACAAGCGCATTCTTAAAACTTGCACTCTGACTGACTGTGAAGACGGGACTCCATGACGGGCCCTGTCCAAACCTCTTTAGAGAAGACAGGGCCCCGACCACCTATCCTCTCTGAATGTCAGTCGGACTCCTCGGGTGATAACATATATGAGCTCGCGGCGGCATTGTATTACGCATGCCCTCTTTTTATATTCATTTACATATTCATCTGTGTCTATGGGGCCTCTTCGTTTCGCGGTCTTGTTTGTGTGATGTCATCTTACAGTGAGGAGGTTGTTTTACACCACAATTGTACGTTCTTCGAGACCTCTAGGTAATTGGAGAAGTGAGAGGGTTGTGCGCACGTAATCCAGGATAACCACACCATTTGCTACTTGCGTGACAGATGGCCGTCCAAAGTCGGCACCGGTTACCCATTGGTCTCGTCGGTTTATGTGTAGTCTTTTGTGTTTGATGTTTACATGTCGTGTGTCTCTTTTCCGTCTCGTGCTGTACTCGTCTTTTGTGTGGTTGCATCGGGTGTTTTGGTGTTATTCTGTTGATGCTGCAACGGGGTCTTGTTGGAGATTTCCTCCCTTCTTTTTACACATATCCATAATTTCCAATAGTGGATCAGTTTTAGCGTCCTTTTTAAAGCGATATGAAAAATTACTTATCTGTTTCCTATCTCTTGCATGTTCCTCGGGTGCTTTTATTTCACGAAGTCCTCCTCTGGATTGAACGTCATGAACCAGTTGTTTTGGTTTTTTGCTCCCACATTTTCCATTATAAGTTCATGTGTTGACGGAAATGTTCTGTGAAACACTATGTCTTTCATCGAAGGAGCCATGAGATGACGGTTGAATTTCACTTTCCTCTCCTTCAAAGTAATATTGACAAAAGGCGTGCGTAATATTACCCGTGTTGCTGTTTTTACAATAAGTAAAAAAAAAAAAAAAATAACAACTCTGTGGAAATCTCTCTCTTTTAAATGTTTATACGACATCCGTGTGGCCTTTATGGAATTATTCTCTCCAAATCTCGCTTCGGATGAATTCACTATATCGCCTGAGGATAATTCAAAATACGCTGTTTTTGTGCATGATTGTGTCCAAACACCGCATGCATCACAAAGTAAAACCATTGGATGTCCAAGTGATTTGACATCTATCAAAAATGATACGTCATGGCACATTTTCAAAGGCACTTTGTTTGCTCGCTGTTGGAAATAATCAGATCTTTCGCAATTTCTTTCGTTGCAATTCCACTTTTAAGCCCGCGTTGGTATATGAGTAGTGATGTGTCACCCAGATAGTACATGTCCTCCTTTTGTTGATAACAATCGGAGTCGAACGAGATGAGCGGAGATTTTTTGTCGCTATCTGAATTACTTGCAATCATAATTGGCGATGATGTGTCGTAGATTGGTGACACTTTACGGCATTCTTCGTAAGGCTTTCGCTCTTCGTCTGATGATGTGGGAGCTTTTGACATGGTTGCAGGTTTTGAACTCTTCTTAAACAACGACACTATTTCATCGTCCTCAGAGGATGATGATACCTGCACTTTTGGCCTTTTAGAACTCTTCCAAAATCGCAATCGCTTAGGTTGATCCCTCTCTGTGTGCAGCGTGTGCTTCGTTGAAGATTGTAAAAAAAGACCCATTAGTGTTTAAATGAAGAGTTCCGATATTTATTTTAATTTGGACGAATTTTAGAATAAGATTTTTAGGGGGGGGGGGGGTGCTAAATTAAAAAAAAAGACAGAGTTTAATCGGTGTTTTCTCCCTTTTTCAATTCAAAAGACAAATTCAAAAGATTATTCTGTAGTTTTTTTTACGATTTTACATTTTCCTCTCGACATTTACAATTATATTTTTAGCATGGGTTTTCTTTCTTTTTTTCGAGGTCTCCAGGTACCATATTGATATGTAGTTTACATATGACGAGACTGATAAAATTCTAAAATGTACTGTTCCCATCATTTCAATGATACTTACGCCATGAGATCCAAGTGATACACGGCGTTTCCTTCTGGACGGTGTCTTCTCTGGGGAGGAGTCACAAGAGGTAATCACTATTTCATCGATCTGCAATAAGAGATCTCGATTAACTAATTATTAAGATAAAATCTCCCATCAGATGTGCTTAAAATATATTTTTCCACTTTTGTATTGGTACTGCTATTTTTAGTTTCGTCAGCCTTTTGAGTACACCTGTTTTCTATTTTACACAAAAATCGTAAGACATTATTTCTTTCTGTCTTGTTAACAGTTCTATTTTACCATTCTATTGCGTAAAAGTTTGTTTTAATTTCTAATCTCAACAAAGAAATAAGCACTAATTTTTCGTAATATTTTTAAAATATGTTATCAATAAAACATACCGCTGTTTTGCTTTGCTAATATTACAATAAAGGGGGAAGGGGCAAAATCAGCAGTTTTTGACCTCAATTTTTGCGATTTTCAAAAATGGTTTTCATATTGATTTCCACATTTGAAATAATTGTTGAGATATTATATTTACTGAATTAGTGTCGAAAATAGATATTCTAAATTTATATGAGTGATATTTCCCGCCAAAATTTGACATAGTATAGTTTAGTTTATTAATTGAAAGCAGTACAGCTTATAGACATCAGTACAATTTGCTAACATATAATATTACACAATAGTCACAAACGAGAGATAGTCTAATGATTGATATTATATCAATAAAACATTAAAGAATCAATCTAAGTAATATTCTTCCTTAAACTAAAAGCATACTTAATATATTTTCCTAAAGCGCATAATTCTTAAACATTTGATGTAGATAACAATATAGACAGAGGGCCTTACAAAATAATATCTATTGATGAACTTTCTTACATAATATTCTTTTGATGAACATTCTTACTGAAAATAGCTGTGAAATGATAGGAGATAGGATTCCAACACATAGCAAGAGCAAGTGCGTGTAACAAAGATATGCTTTGCATGTACATTTGCAATGTGAAAAGGAATGTTCCATAAAAGTTTGAACTTGTTAGATGCGCTTGCTCTGGGACATACAATTGAAGGAATGCTTGTTTATTGGCGGAAAATCTTAACTTCTGTTGTGAAGTAATAGAGAGCTGAATTTTCATTGTTTTGCCCCAAAAATTAGGATTATCAAGAAATAATATAAAATAAGTACTTTTTTGTTTACAAGATGCATATGGAAGAAGAAGAAAAAAGACATTTTCAAAAATTCGGATTGGGGCCTAATACGGTCACGTTTGCCCCTACCCCTTTGTATTAGACAAATCTTACCTGATCATTTTCTTTCTTCGGCCGAGAACCAGGATTGCATATTCTTTTCTTGTTTCTGAAATGAAATAACTTACAATAGGTTCAAAGTGTTTCGTCCATAGGGAAGGGATGATACAAATAAAAACACAAACACTCAAATATACAAATTTCGGCCCCTTGGCCTTTATCAACTGTAAAAACGACGATTTAATAATTTATGCTCGATATAACTCAAAACCGTATTGTTTACCAAGTAAAAAATGATATGGAAAGTGTCCAAACGCTACTCCGAGAGAACATTTTTTTCATCAACAAGTGCATCAGACATGCATGTTTCGAATATATCTAAATACTCATCAGTTGTGCTTTCAAGAAACCAATTTAAGTCAGAGGTGCAATATTTTCAGTGGCTTAGTCTCATTTTAAATTTCAAACAATTAATTAATAAATGTTCAGGAGTGAACTGTTCCAAATTTTGTTTAATTAAATAATATGCTTGGCATAAAACAAAGGTAGAGAGAAGAAACTGTTAAGATGAGGCATTGATTTAGCCCTGAAGTCACTTGATTATTTTTCATGCGCTTCCCTTTCATTTTAAGAAAAAGGTATTTTACTTAGATAATAACGATGTAAAAAAGTAGGGGTACCGACAAGGGAAAACGTCTAACATCGAGCGAATTTACACAGAAATGGGTTACTTTTACATAAATGCATGTATTATGTCTCTGTCCCTTTTTATGTCAAAACTTTCAAAATAAAAGAAATTGAAATTTAAAGATAACTTATCTATAACTATACGTAATCCGGTTTATAAAAAAAGAAATAAACCGGCTTTATGTTTAAGCCACATGGCACGAAATACAGACGAACAGTCTGACCGTGCAGAAATAAACAACTTTCCCATTGATTCGTTTTTAACTGTCAAAATATTCCAATAATAATATGTTTTGTTTACATCAAAGTAAAAGAAACTGACGATTTGGACCTACTTTACCTCTCAAATGACTGACTCTACAATTATCAACACCCGCCTCCCCCTTTCCGTTTTTTTTTTCATATATGGGACATAATTCCCACATACCCCCATCCCCGAGTTATAGAACCCTATTTGGTCAAAAAAATTGTAATATTGATATTGGCAATCTGTAATGGGGGTATGTTGTAAAGATCTTTTCCATTTATTTCTAAGGCTCGTTTTGACGTAAATATCGGTCTTATTATGAATAATTTATCAAACGTGACAGTAAATTCAGACGTGGACAAATCTTAAATTTTCAAATTTTGTTTTTTTCACGTAAAATTGTACGCCTTATCAAAACAGTTCCTTTCTTGTGTATGAAAAAAAGGTAACTTACAAATTTGTATAGCTAAACGAAGAAATCCAGGATAGGGGTACTTGCGACACCCCAACATCTGATGCATCCTCGATGCTTCTGCGCATAGCCTCCTGTATATCTAAAGCCTCGTTGGCGCTCACTCCGCAAGCAGTATCCGATGTATCATCGATGCTTCTACGCATAGCTTCCTGTATATTTACATCCTCGTCGGCACTCACTCCGCAAGCAATATCCGATGTATCGTCGATGCCTCTACGCATAGCTTCCTGTACATCATCATTGTCGCTAACTCCGCGAACAATATCAGCGTATGATTTTTTGTATACCAAAAATTTCTTCGACATTTCTGGGTTTTTTTTTCTTTTTATCGGCTTAGTCACAACTTTCAAACTAGCTAAGTTTGGAATCAATGAGTTGCCAACTATAGTTACTTTTATTTCAAGTATGATTTCTGTGGGGTACATGTCTTTTTTTCAAATTTATGCGCGTCACCAATAGGGTGAAGTCTCCCCACAGCCCTTTTGGGACTTTCGATTCACAAAGAAATAAGATGGCATCAAACGCTTTTTCCTCGAATGCAACATAAATAAGAGGGAACTTATGGCTCAATTTTACATATTTCTTTTCCGCTCACCATGACAAGATATTCTCAAACGAACATCTTTTCAACTTAATTTTTATCTGGCATTCTGGATGAAATATCTGCAATATACATGTTATACCATGAACTATCCACCAAGCGGGATCAAATGCACAAATTCCCTTGTGTAAATGAATGTCTGCTCGTTAGCGTAATTACTTAATTTCTGGATCAAACATTACTTGTAAAGAATGCGCTTTGTACAAAGAATTAACTTTAACTATAAAACTAAGATATGAATATTAAACTTTTTTCTCGAAATATTTTCTTAATGTAGGCGAATTTCAGATAAGGTCGCCGCTACCTCTGGAAACAGTTAAAGTTTGTGCCTTTACGTTTAGGGGAAAGGTCTATATTTAAAAATATATATATATACCTTGCTTTTCTTTTTACCTTTACACAATGCAGTACCACCTGGGTATACCACATGGCTGTAGTATATATATATACATGAAAGCTAAAGGAATTTTGCAACTTAGTTTGCTGAATTCGAATAAATAATCAATTTTTCAATTTATCTCAACATGACACATGTGGTCACTCGATGGAGATTGAAAACAATGAATCATGATTAACGAGGCAAGTTGGTGAAGACGGCTTAACAGATGCATGTTATCATGCTGAGTTTTTTTTTTATCTAAAACTCATTTGTTTAACCTTGGATGACTTGTGTATAATATTTTATTAACACAATTAGAAAAAGCTAATTTTTACAAAAAAGTTAGTTTAAGCATCTTACAGGTTTTTTTTTTGTGAGTCATATCTTTTTCTGTCGTTTTTTTTTTCTAGGATTGAACAACCCACCCACCACCCCCGCCCGGTATACCGCATGACAGATTCATGCAAAATACAGTGTTGTATCGTGGGTGGGGTGTAGAAACGATATAGAATGTGTAGAAACTCACTGCCTTTTGTCCTTCTTTTGCATTAAAAAGAAGAGTAAGAGGCGTTAAGGATTGTGGCTCTGTATATTTTAAAAGATGTACATTTTTTGTAGCCTGCCTATGATAATAATAAATTTATCTATATTCTATGCATTATTGAAAACAGAAATTCAAAGTAATTTTCAACACATTTCATAAAGCGCAATATCTCACATCTAAATCATATAAAACGTTACGGCAGAATCATTTAAATTCCCATGGGATGCTGAATAGTTGTAATTAGAGAGTGTATCAAATCGCACAGACACATTGAACTTTTATCGTCTTGATATAGGGAGTCAATCACCTCGGTGTCCTGAAACTGTAAATAAATTTAAGGTCAGTCGTCTGGAAATGGGACCAGACCAATACTGAGCCCAGCCCAATGTTGAGCCCAGCCCAGCCCAAAGGGACCACCCCAGGTTTTAGCATACACCAGCATTTTGGTTGGTAATCATGAAATAATGCTTCATTCTGAGGCTGCAGTTTAAAGTCATTGTTTGGTACATGCTGTAAACTTATCAGGTTTTAAATGATGATATTGAATTTAAAGACGTTTAGCATTGTTCATAGCAACTTGTCCGTCTGATATATTCGTAGGCGGATCTAGAAATTTCAATGAAAAAAACCACCAAAAGGAGGTTTTTGTTTGTTTTTTTTTGGGGGGGGGGGTCCGAGTATGAAAGGCCTGTCCGTTATTATTTGCATTGTAAAACCATGTAGTACATATTTTAACACCATTTCATCGACATGATCAAGCTTAGATGTCACTTCACTTTACGCATGCCCTCTTTATATATCCATTTACATATTCATCTGTGTCTCTGGGGCCTCTGCGTTTCGCGGTCTTGTTTGTGTGATGTCATCTTACAGTGAGGAGGTTGTTTTACACCACAATTGTACGTTCTTCGAGACCTCTGGGTAATTGGAGAAGTGAGAGGGTTGTGCGCACGTTATCCAGGATAACCACACCATTTGCTACTTGCGTGACAAATGACCGTCCAAAGTCGGCACCGGTTACACATTGGTCTCGTCGGTTTATGTGTAGTCTTTTGTGTTTGATGTTTACATGTCGTGTGTCTCTGTTCCGTCTCGTGCTGTACTCGTCTTTTGTGTTTTCGCATCGGGTGTTTTGGTGTTTTACTGTTGATGCTGCAACGGGATCTTGTTGGAGATCTCCTCCCTTTTTTTTCAACTGGAGAAAAATGAAATAAATAATTGAGTCCATTCGTAATCTTCGCACCAGTGTCTTCCCACAGACGCCAATGGGGAGGGGGGATGTTGGGTGTTCCGGCCTTTGGTTTTGGAGACAAAACCGTAAAACGCAAACTTTTGTCAATTATCACTTTATTTGAAATTTTTCAAACAATTCAAGACAAACTTGCATTTTACTTACATGTATATAAGTGCGCCCAACTTATACCTTTTATAGTTCTTCAAAGTATTCGACTTTTAACCTATTGTCGGCTATTTTCCGCAAGTTTCTTAAATTACCTGTTCATCTAAAAGTTGGGCTCAGCAAGAAATAAGTTAAAAAAAAACTCTGCTGAAAAATTTAGTTTTTAATCTAACACTAAAATTTCAGGGTAACAGCTTGCACTTTTTGATTTTGTAAGCCCAACGTTGTCATACGATATTACGCAAATCACGCGAAATGTAGACCGCAGGGGGACGTATAAAAAGTGTGAACGGGTATATAAGGGTATTTTGTACTTAAATATACAAGAAATATGTCTTTTATTGGTATTCATAATGTTAAAAGACTATTTGATTGTCAGTGCGGTCTAGGGTGTCAAATAACGTCAATGAAGTCATGGACCGCCTCAACTATGCTGCGCAGACAGAGCATGTTTTTTTATATATTGTTTTTATTTTCGTGCATGAACATTGGCGGCGGGTGCGGCTAACCAAGAGGATATGCTTACTCCTCCTGGGCACCTGGTCCCACCTCTGGCTTGCTAGGGGTCCGTCGATGCTCAATTTGGTGCTCTGTTGTGAGTGCTGTTGAGATTATCGTCGGGATCTTCTTTAACTCATTTGTGTCACACTTATGCCCTTTGCCGTGTTGAGCTCGTAAAAAAGTTCCCCGCGAGGGGTTTGACAGTAAGTGCTTTAAATATTTTCCCTGACATTGTCGCCATAGCACTTTCTAAATAGACGTGGCCTCAGACAGTGCCTGTATTTTATATATTCTTTTAATTTTCATGCGTAAAAATCGACAGCGGGTGCTGCTAGCCAACAGGGGATGCTTACTCCTCCCGGGCACCTTGTCCCACCTCTGGCTTGCTAGGGGTCCGTCGATGCTCAATTTGGTACTCTATTGTGAGTGCTGTTGAGATTATCGTCAGGATCTTCTTTAACTTATTGAGATTGTCGTCAGGATCTTCGACTCATTTGTACCGGCGCATTCTCAAGAATTGCACTATGACGACAGGACTCCATAACGGGCCCTACCAAAACGTCTTAAGAGAAGATAGGGCCCCGACCACCAGTCCTTCCTGAATGTAATCTCCGATGCCGGACGGAATACCTCTGTTGAAGCCCTTGCTTTTACCTTAAAAACATAAGACTGAAAAATTTAACACGTTTCATGTTTGAGGATTGCAACAATCCTGAATAAATAATAAACTTCGAATTTACCATGTGGGTTGACAAGTCTGAGAACCTAATTTTAATAACAGTTACATTTTTTCTGTTCGTTTTTGAAGAACAACTCGTTTTACACTTCTCGATATGTCTTGCATACCCTGAATCGAGCGAGGTAGGGCTAGCTGCATCTGGGAGTTTAAGTGTGTTAGTTTCAAAGTTAATTTTGACATTAAACTTTCTCATGGAATCTAATACAAGCAAGAAAAAAAAAAATTTAACCAAAACCGTGTAAACCTTGTAGCACATAGACCGAATGGTTGTAAGAATTACCACCCACAGTTAGCACTATATCTTGCATACCAAGTACTTTCAATTTGCCACCAGGAACACCACGTATGTTTAGGTGCTCTGCTGGTCGAAGTGTCATGTTTGCATACCTTGTTTTTTTCAATAAATGCCTGGTCAACAACATATGCTAGCACCTGTATCTACGAGCGTATTTGTTTTCTACCCCCTACTGAAAGTGACACTCTATTGAGATATAGTCTTTGCAAAATTGACATCTGCATCTGAGCACTTATTTTTCGTGCCCATCCCTGAATGGCTGCTCAAGAACAGGCGCGAATTCCTTTTGGTAATGTTAAAAATTTTGGTTGTATTGGTTACAAAGTGCATCAAAACATAAACCTTTTTGAACGAAAGAGGGGATCTCCAACCAGACTAGGTGGCAGCACCAACAGCAAAAACACAGAGCAGACATCCACGGAAAAAGACGCTAAAGGGAAAAGAAAACACCAACTCTCACCATAGAAAAATGAGACACAAACGTCAACACAAAAACCAACGAGACCATTGGACAACCGGTGCCGACTAAGTACGGCTATCTACCACGTAAGTAGCAGACGGTGTGATTATCCTTGATTATACTTTGTGCATTGGTAAAATCTTGCCTTACAATTTTGTTTTGAACAATTAACAGGACCACATTTAAAACATGGTTTCGTTGAATATCTTGCTTACAGAAAACGTGCTTTGGTTGATGTTGCTGGGAAGACATAATTGGTCTTTGGGGAGACATGATGGGTCCTTGAGTCTGCAGCGTGTAATTTCACGGAGTCATCCTTTGATAGGACGGTTGTATCACTGGTCAATGTTGGGCATGTACGGGTCCCATCATCGTGTTTGGCTGCATGTAATAATGTTAAACGTCTTCAAATTCAATAGCATCTTTTAAAAGTAGATTGATTAACAGCATGGATCAGACATGCACGTTTCTGATATTTAAGGATAACACATCCTATAAGAGTACGTCCGGTATAAAGTAAGGACTTTTTCATAATTTCCCGACAAATGCCGATTATTTCATAATCGGGAATCTTCGGAATGACAGAATAGATCAATGTATGGGAAGTGTTTTTATTTTCAACTAGAAAAGTATTTTATAGCATTCGGTTTGAAGAGATTGAAAATTCTTATTTCTGGCATTTATTATTGAAAATACATTAGGGGTTGAATACCTTAACCATCGGTGATCCTCAGTCCAAACATTGAAATGTTGCCAAAATGTGTGATAATTATGTTTAAAATATACCTAAAGACGTACAAGATGGCTGGGATATGATTCTACAGGACGCAGGTTTCAGACATTTAAGAAAAATGTGTAAACAAATTTTCTAATCCGTTTGTAGAAACGACCAACCGAAATTGAACAAACTTGGCTACATATGCCCTCGGGACTCCTGGTCCACCAGCAAAGACACTCACCAAGTGATACAAAATTACAATAGCATCATTTAAAAGCAAAACACGTTTTATTTTTGGTAACGGTTTCCATGATTGTTATGTTTCCTGGCATTATTTCATGAGGAATTGCTTACTCTTCCTGGGCACCTGGAGGTAATGTTGCACTGACATTTGAAGTCACCAATGCTCTTCTTTTCGCCTGTCCGACTCTCGATGAAGGCCAGCATTTTCTCGGTCGCATGTTTTAATTGAATTAACTGGACCTCTTGGGCATCTTTCTCGTTCATTTTTTTTCGTGCAATCGTCATCTAATTGCTGCAATTTCTGTTCCATCTGAGCATTTTCCAATTTCAACTCGCTGTTCACTTTGTCTAATGCAACAATTTCATTTTGTGAGTTTACCCAGCGGTCAAAATATTTTTTTCAGACTCTTGGATGACTTTCAAATTGTACCGGGTTATCTAAACCGCACTGGATTGCTCTGCCAACTGAAATTTTAGCTTGAAGGTCTCTTTTCTTTCCCCATTGCGTTCGGCTTCCATCCTGACTTTCTCTTCTAATGTCGTAAGGTATCTCTTTTTGTATTTATTTATCTGCCCGTAAGCAAAACAGTGTTTGACGGGAACACCACGTCTTAACATCGTTGGCAACTCTGGATCGCGGCCAGGATTGTCTCAATATATGCCTGCGGTACTGGGTAAGGCACCGGTTGTCTGTTAACTGCTGGTTGTGGTCTCAACTTTACTTGTGTTAAGTCTTTCATTGAAAAGTCATCAACGTATTATATACAAAAAGTTAAATAGATGTACGAGCAAAATGGATCTTACAATTGTGTTCTCTATCTAATTCAAGATCATGTGTATGTAAACGTCTTCAAATTGAATAGCATCATTTAAGAACAGGTAAATTGGCAACATGGACCAGACATGCACGTTTCGGGTACTTAACCCTCGTAAGTGATCCTCAGATCTAAACAATGTAATAAGCCAAAAAAAGTATGAAAGTTACTATGTCGAAAAAGCGTACCGAAAGACGTAGCAGAATGGGTGGGATATGATGCTACAGGACCCACGTTTTAGAAATTTCAACAAATTTTGATAACAGATATTTTAAAATGCGTTGAAGAAACGATCAACCGAAATTAATCGAACTTGGCTACATGTGCCCTCGGGGACTCCTGGTCCACCAGCAGTGACACTCACCAAGTGGTATAAATGTAAACGTCTTCAAATTGAATAGCATCATTTAAGAACAGGTAAATTGGCAACATTGACCAGACATGCACGTTTCGGGTACTTAACCCTCGTCAGCGATCCTCAGATCTAAACAATGTAATAAGCCAAAAAAAGTATGAAAGTTACTATGTCGAAAAAGCGTACCGAAAGACGTAGCAGAATGGGTGGGATATGATGCTACAGGACCCACGTTTTAGAAATTTCAACAAATTTTGATAACAGATATTTTAAAATGCGTTGAAGAAACGATCAACCGAAATTAATCGAACTTGGCTACATGTGCCCTCGGGGACTCCTGGTCCACCAGCAGTGACACTCACCAAGTGGTATAAATGTAAACGTCTTCAAATTGAATAGCATCATTTAAGAACAGGTAAATTGGCAACATGGACCAGACATGCACGTTTCGGGTACTTAATCCTCGTCAGTGATCCTCAGATCTAAACAATGTAATAAGCCAAAAAAAGTATGAAAGTTACTATGTCGAAAAAGCGTACCGAAAGACGTAGCAGAATGGGTGGGATATGATGCTACAGGACCCACGTTTTAGAAATTTCAACAAATTTTGATAACAGATATTTTAAAATGCGTTGAAGAAACGATCAACCGAAATTAATCGAACTTGGCTACATGTGCCCTCGGGGACTCCTGGTCCACCAGCAGTGACACTCACCAAGTGGTATAAATGTAAACGTCTTCAAATTGAATAGCATCATTTAAGAACAGGTATAACTACCATAACTTCCTGGGCACCTGGTCTCACTCCCATATTGGGAGTTTGCTTCTTATCATATGGTGAGATTATTGTTTGTTTGCTCCGGTTCCTGTTTTATCCTGATTTTGACTTAATAATTTTCACTTTTTTTGGCCATATTACATTGTTTAGACTGAGGAATCACTGACGAGGGTTAAGTAACCGAAACGTGCATGTCTGGTCCATGCTGCAAATTTGTATGGTTTTAAATGATGCCATCGAATTCGAAGACGTTTAACATTTGAAGTACTTGGTGAGTATCACTGCTGGTGGACCAGAAGTCCCCGAGGACACATGTAGCCAAGTTCGGTCAACTTCGGTTGATCGTTTGTCTCTTCAACGCATTTAAAATTTTCTGTTACAAAACTTATTGCAATTTCTAAAACATGGGTATTGTAGCATCATATCCCATCCATTCTGTTACGTCTTTCGGTAGATTTTTGGACTTAATAATTTTCACACTTTTTGGCCATATTACATTGTTTAGACTTAGGATCACTGACGAGACTTAAGTATCCGAAACGTGCATGTCTGGTCCATGCTCCAAATTTATCTGGTTTAAAATGATGCTATCGAATTTGAAGACGATTAACATTTGTATGCCTTCGATTTCTGATTTTCAGAATTATCGATTTTGTGCTGTATACAGGGATATGGTCATTATCTATATTTGTCATATTAGATATATTCTAAGATAATTTTCTGATTAAATTAGTCAAGCTCCCTCCCCCTACATTCTGCCTTTCGTCGTGATCTGGGACCCTAAAAGCAATGAAAGTAAATATAACAAAGTTCTAAATATAAAACACAGCTCATTAATAATAGTCAATTTGGTGCTCTATAGTGAGTACTGAAATTATCGTCAGGATCTTCTTTTACTCATTGAGTCAATAAAAAAGACACAAATATTGTCACTCGGGTTGATACAGAACACCGCAGGTTTTCAGGAAGTTGGGAGTGTTGATATCCCATACCTAGTGGGAATCCAACGCAGCCCCGAAACACCGTTCAATTGAGTATGACGAACGTCTCATGTCCCTTTGGAACTTGCATGAACCAACACGCATAGTTACAAAGAAGGGAGATCTCCAACAAGACCCCGTTGCAGCATCAACAGTAAAACACCAAAACACCCTATGCAAAAACACAAAAGACGAGTACAGCACGAAACGGAAAAGAGACACACGACATGTAAACATCAAACACAGAAGACTACACATAAACCGACGAGACCAATGGGTAACCGGTGCCGACTTTGGACGGCCATCTGTCACGCAAGTAGCAAATGGTGTGGTTATCCTGGATTACGTGCGCAAAACCCTCTCACTTCTCCAGTTACCCAGAGGTCTCGAAGAACATCACAATTGTGGTGTAAAACAACCTCCTCACAGTAAGATGACATCACACAAACAAGACCGCGAAACGCAGAGGCCCCATAGACACAGATGAATATGTAAATGGATATAAAAAGAGGCCATGCGTTATACAGTTCGTGCTCTGCCGGCTGTAGCGAGCTCATGTATGTAATCACCCGAGGAGTCCGACTGACAATCAGAGAGGACAGGTGGTCGGGGCCCTGTCTTCTCTAAAGAGGTTTGGACAGGGCCCGTCATGGAGTCCCGTCGTCACAGTCAGTCAGAGTGCAAGTCTCAAGGATGCGCTTATACAAGACTGTAGATTGGTCAAGTACCAAGTCTAGTGTCCGTCTGGTGACATTAGGATCATACCCACGGTATAAAAGAAAGGAGGGGATCTCCAACAACACTAGGTTGCAGCACCCACAGCAAAATCCCAAAACACCCATGCAAAAAACACAGAACAGATACCAACAGAAAGAGACGCAAAAGGGACAAGGAACACCAACTCACAACATAGAAACATAAAGGACTACACATAAACAAGTCTCCCTCTGCAGTAGTGGTACTGGAGGGTAAACGCCAGGTTATCCGAAATAAGCTCGCCTTTCCAATCAGCATGTTGTGGTACCCCTGTAGGAATGTAAGAATGACTTTAAAATAAGGGAAAGAAAGGTGAACAAAAATAATGTATAAAGGGAATGAATGATTGAATAATGAAACAATAAAGTGCACAAAAATAACTGCGAAAAAGACAAGAATTTATTCGAAGGTGGATAATTTTATACATCAACCTTCAACATCGTTGTTGGTCCGGACAGTATGTCGGAAGACAGACCAGAGAGGCCACATCGAAGACGACATTGTTGATCCATTGACGTTTCACGTAGGAGCGCAGGGAGGATAGTACATCTTGGGTTACGCGCTGGCAGAGACTAGCGAAGACGTTTTGAACGCGTTTTTGGTGTTACTCTGGATGTGTAATTCCAAATGCCACAATCATCTGAACTTATTATTTTCAGTTTTGACATGAAATATACTCATCAAAAAAAGTAACGCATAGTATTTGTTCATTTAATCCTTAGTGCACATATAAAATAATCACATTAATCATTTTAATAGACAAAATCAAACCAAATGTACAAAATGGTATTTTCAGACCCTAAGCTTTCAACGAGAACCTCTTTAGTGTTTTAAAATGTTAGTTAAAATGACTCAAAATCAATATGCCCTCGATGTTCTTTTAGAGGCCAAATTGTGTATTTTTCGGAGATCCGTATGCGCTTGTTTTCCATATCATTTGAAAATGCTTTGATTCGATTAACAAACGGATACACCATACTAAACAGCAACAATCTCATAACATTTGGCGGCATTACTACGCATGATGAAGTTTTATTCTATTACGTCATCAAGAGTTCGTCGCATTCCTTGAATTTGCGAATCAGTTTTATCGAGAGAAATGTGTTTCATAAGGAGAAAAATCTTCTAAATTTTACTTTTTGATTCTTGAACTTTACCGAGTATTACTCGCAAATGGGAGTCATTCGATCACGCCGTAATGTTCAAACGCATGGCATCGGACATTGTAAGCATGCATTGCATTAAAGCGGAAGTGAACGAAGAAGTTAAAGTACAAAATTTTTTATGGGCATCAATGAAAAGAAGGGAGGAGATCTCCAACAAAACCCCGTTGCAGCATCAATAGTAAAACACCAAAACACCCGATGCAAAAACACAAAAGACGAGTACAGCACGAGACGGAAAAGAGACACACGACACGTAAACATCAAACACAAAAGACTACACATAAACCGACGAGACCAATGGGTAACCGGTGCCGACTTCGGACGGCCATCTGTCACGCAAGTAGCAAATGGTGTGGTTATCCTGGATTACGTGCGCATAACCCTCTCACTTCTCCAATTACCCAGAGGTCTCGAAGAACGTACAATTGTGGTGTAAAACAACCTCCTCACTGTAAGATGACATCACACAAACAAGACCGCGAAACGCAGAGGCCCCATAGAACTTTGACTTGGGCAAAATTCAAATTCCTCATAAACATGTAAAATGCATAAAAACATAAAAAGTCGAAAATTCAAAATTTCATGTTTTTACCTAAAAAGAGATTTTATGATGATCAAAAAATCGTAATTAAGCCCTAAACTGCTTGTCCTATCAATAGCTTGTGCATATTGAATAATAATAATACATTGTAATATTGTTATATGCGTTTCTTCTTTTGAAGAGTATATAATATTGCAAGTTTTAACCTTGGGTTAAATGATGAAGAATTTTAGATGATTCTGGATCATCTCATCTACCGATGGTGTAAAGCAACATCTCAAATCAAAACTTTGTAACTTTAATCTTTAAAATTTTAAGATATAGAATAACTGCTTACTGTATTGTGTAAGAATATACATCATCGTTCTATTATATTATACACCTCCGAAAAAATGAGAAACGCAGAAACTAGAGAAAATTCGGTGCTTCTTCAGACGTTAACAAATAAATGGACTCATCCTAAGAGCTTCCTCTGATGTTCCGGAAGTCTACGATCTATCTAAGGTGTTCCGAATTCACCTTACCTATTTTGAAACAATGGAATAGTCCATCACGAACCAATTCCTCAATGTTTCTATCCCCTTGTACGAAGAAAGTGTAAACACGTGTTTACATCCAACCATTGCTAGAATTGCTTTATCCCCTATACGAACAATTGTATGACGTGCTTCTTTGTTTACAAATGCGAATCAAATTACATTTAGATGTCCGCCAATCAAAAACTTCATGTTTCCTCATTTTTATAAAATCATACATATTAAACTCGGTAATAATTAGCACATTTTAAAAAAATATCTCATATTTTTGCTAAAGAACTTCGTACTTACCACAGCTGCAGGTGCCGATGGTGTTTGACCTGGCTGGCCACAAAAATTGGCATGCACAATCGTACAGTGCAATATTAACACACTGCAGTTCTTCTCATTATATTCTTTCCCCGTCATTGAAATGAATTCCTTTGCGTCCTCTCCTGTTATTTCCTGGAATGCCCTAACGTAATCCTCCTTTCAAAGTTCCTCAGTTTTTTGCAATGATGTCAGTTTTGCAAATGTCCCTCGCCATTCTGAATCGAAGTCCCTGACTTTCTTCACAAGGGGAAACAATTTTTTCCCCTTCAAGCTATGCTTCCTCTTTAGAATTGTAGGTGGCATCTACAACATATGCGAAGTATGTCTGGTCCATACGTAAATTTATCAGTTCTTAAATGAAGCTATTGAATTTGAAGACGTTTAACATTCATCAACATACAGAATCACTATTCGAGTATCTAAATCTCACCTATACTCAATAGGACAAATTCTGAGTCAACTCATGACTATTTTGTTTAACTCATAAACAATAATAGGACTTCTCAAGTCTCTTAATAATCAGAACAACTTCTCATAAAACAGAAAAACTCAAAATAAATACATCGAATATGTACCTTCCTTTTCTTCACTAAGCGTATTTCACGGCCGTCTTCTAGTCCGCCAAAACAAAGAATGACCTCGTTTTAGAATACCTCCGCCAGATGGCGCTGGGGATGTGTAATTCAAAATGCCACAATCATCTGAACTCATTATTTTCAGTTTTGACAAGAAATATAATATTGCATGTTTTACCTTGGGTGAAACGATGAAGAATTTTAGAGGATTCTGGATCATCTCATCTACCGATGGTGTAAAGCAACATCTGCAAAGAAGATGCACAGTTGCTGTTATTATGAAATCAATCCTGTAGTTATTCCAACATATTAGAGACATCTGTACAATGACGCCCAATGAAGGTTTGAGGTATCAAAAGAATCGTAGACTAATATCTTCTCCGTCATAAACCAAAAAAAAAAAAAAAAAAAAAAAACAGTGGTGATCATATTTGTTTACAGTTTTTTTGTTAAACTTCGGACACACACCTGAAACTTCAAAAGTAAAAACTTTTAATCCGGAATTTTCGGGCAACATTTGGCCCTGAATTTACTGATTTGAACTTAAATTCCAAACTTAAATTCCAAATTTAACGAATTTCACCGGGAAAAAACTAAATAACTGTATTTAATTGAAATCCCAATGCAGACTGCGTGAATATTTATTATTATTGTTTATTTCCTTTAATAAAAGTTGTATTTTGGAATTTTATTTGACACTGACAATAGTTCATTCTCAGGTCTTCCAGCAAATTGTCGGAATTCCAATGGGGACCAATTGTGCCCCACTCCTTGCCGAAATTTTGTTTTACTCGTACGAAGCTGAATTCATTCAATCTTTGGTCTCTAAAGGGAAAAGATACTTAGCTTCTGACTTCAACTTCACTTGCAGAAACATAGACGACGTGATGTCCATCAATAATCCAAATTTCGCGGATTACCTGAGCAGTATCTATCCTTCAGAGCTTGAAGTCAAAGAAACTACAGAGACAATTAATTCAGCATCCTTTTTGGAAATAATGTCCTACGACACTGATGGTCACATGAACACCTCACTCTATGACAAACGTGACGAATTCAATTTTCCGAGTAGCAACATCCCTTCATCGCCTGCTTATGGCGTGTTCATATCTCAGTCGATACGCTATGCCAGAGCAAGTACCAAATATACGGATTTTGTTCTGAGAGCTAGGCGTCTTTCAGATAAGCTTCTCAGTCAGGGATATGTTTGTGACCGACTAACATCGTCACTGAGGTTTTCGATTTTAAGGTTCATCCCATTTGTCTTTATGCAGTTATGGGACTTAGATATTTTGGTGTTGTGAAAAAAATCCCAACGGGCGTATCTTGCTGCGTGAGCGTAGGCTTTATCACCTATGTTATTACTCATAGAAAATGATGACGGTTTGATAAAAAGGTTGATTCAAAAAACGTCGGATTAACGCCTTTCTAGACAAGAATAGCAGTTTTCTGAATTCTTACAGCCCCAACAAAAATTCAACGTAAAGCCCGCCCACATTAATGTGCCCTTACGTTGACCTTTCTCAGCTTGCTTTCTGCCCATGCGCAAGCTAAATTTGATCAGTGAACTATTAAATGTGTTAAGGAGAGACAGTATTTGTTATTGATTCAGCGGTTAAGATGGCAAAATAAGGACGATCTATAGTCACATTACAAAGACTTTACATTGTAGATCATATAGAGCTCAATTTTCAAATATAAAAGTCGTTAATTAGGGGTTACCATGCGTGTGTTTTACAAAAACTGACAGGGTATCGGCGAATCCCCTGTCAGAAATTGAGTTTTACCGCGAGGCGTTAGCCGAGCGGTAAAACGGATATTTCTGACAGGGGATTCGCCGATACCCTGTCAGTTTTTGTAAAACACACGCATGGTAACCCTATTCTAATGCTTTAGTCAGTTACAAGCTAGAACACGTCTGCTTTTAACGACGTCGCCATAGCAACGCATGACGTCATGGCAAAAACTGCAGTGAAACGTGAATCCCCTTGCAGTTTTTTAATCGCTCAGCCAATCAGAATGCGCGTTACAAACGGAGTGCATTAGAATAAGCTTTTCACGTCTGCGCAGGGTTTGACCTGATTTAACTCACCATAGCACATGTGGTCACTTTGAGGAGGTCGGACTTAGTTGCCGAAGTATAATTAAGCAGGCGTCGTAGACGTATGTTTTCATGCTGAGTTTCTTTATGTAACATGTTTATGTTGCCTCGGATGGCTTGTGTATCATCTTTTAATAGCTATTCTCTGTAAGCATTTGCACTTTTATGAAGGACGCATGGCACGGCATGTCTCAGATTTTGATCAAATTTGTACATAAGGTTGGGTCTGACCCAAAAGTAAAAATTTGATAAAAATTGTCTTAATATCACATCCGGTTGCCATGGAAACGGACTTTGAATATTGAAAAAATGCATTTTGGGGCGTTTTTGAAGTCACATACATAATTTATGCAGCATAATCAAAAACAAACACTGATGAATTATCAGTACCCTATCATTGCTATTTCAAGTTAAGTAATAATAATAATGTTGGGTTTATGGTCTAATCTATATGTTTCCATAGCAACAACACAGGTACCCTATCAAAATAGTATTTTTGGTATTTTTTCAAAATTCAACGATAAATTAGTTAATTTTTGAGTCTTTTTAAGCAAATAAAACATAAGCATTCACATTGGGACAAAGTTTCTGTTCGTTGCTATGGCAACATGACCTCAAATCGCAAAAATGACAGCAATTTTGGACAATATTTAGAGTCCTTTGTTTACTAGATTATTGAATTTTAATTGAAAGTGATGAAAATTAATAAATGTATTCAAGTAGATCTCTCATTACACGAAAGAATTTTTTTTTTAAATATTCAGGAAAAAGCCCGTTGCTATGGGAACGATTGTTTAAATTTGCACATAGGCCCACTTTGAGTCCTTGGATACCGGCATCAAAAGTTAAGTAATCTGAATTTTTTTTAATCTAAAATAAAGTTTAGACTTTGCTTTATCGTATATGTAAAAAAGGTTGTGTAAGCCTGTTTCGTATTTTGAGGAAAAGGCTCCAAAAAATACAAAAAATGCTTATTTTTATAATGTATGGCCAAATTACTATAGCAACCATTAATTATTTGAAACTTTTTTTGTGTATTTTGATAGAGGCTTACTAGATCTTTATTGCTATTGAATTTGAACTTCCTGGGATTAATAATTACTGTTTTATGAAAATAATAAAAAATGGTTGCCATGGTAACATATGTTCCCCATAGCTTTTTCACGGTTTTTGAAAGAGCTCCTTGTGTTGGATATTTCCCAACAATTTTTATCTGTTCATCATGATGCAATTTTTTTAAAATCACTCTGAAGTTGAAAAAAAGTAATATTAAAGACCATAGTTATCGTTGCCAAGGTAACCTATGTACATAGCAACAAGTTGGTTTATCTTGAATTTCCTCATTTTATAAAATAAATCCTATTTCCTTATCATATACCCATCAAGAGAGAAGGAAATTGGAAAATACAAACAACATTTTGAAATCAATATATCAAAATTAGCTTATTTTGTTGTCATGGTAACCAGCCTTTTTCACAATATCTGACACTACTAGTGAGCTTATTAAAAATTTTATGTCCTAATCTTTAGGATGCATAAAAAATCTTCCATTGATGTCACATATAGACCAAATTATGGAGCTTCAAATTTGCTCAATTTTGCCAATTTCTCAACTTTAAAGGCCGTTGCCATGGTAACCAGATGACCTAGAATTAAATTTTTTGTCAAATTTTCCTTTATTCATTGGTCCCTACTTATGTGTGAAATTTCATGAAAATCGGAGACCATGCGTGCCGAAATTGTTTAAATTGTTACAGAGAATTGCTATAATAACAATTAGAAGATAATAAGAGACTTTTTGTACGAAAATAATTTTTAGCCGCTGGCAGCTAATATTTGTCAAATTTTGAATGACAAAACTGTCACAGAAAAAATCCTACCATATTTCAAAAGAAAAGAAACTCCTTGTATTTCCTATAGCTACACAAAAACAGTTTGCATCTAAAATCTACAATTACAAACGATTCTTGCAGTGTATTGATTTAAGTAATCCCTCACTTCCTTGCTAATGTTCGTCAACGGATTCCACATTCTAAATTGAAAGCGAGACTCACAAAAAATATAAGTAATGCGTTTACAAGTAAGAACGGTAATCGCATATACAAATTTATTGCTGTTAACTATGACAAAACCTACTTTGTAAAAGAAAAGTCCGATTCTGAAAATAAGTACACAATAAGACAGATATTATTCAGATGTTAAACTTTTTGATCGACAACATTTTTGTGGTGTTTGGAGGAAAGGTCTTCCAGCATATTGTCGGAATTCCTATGGGGACCAATTGTGCCCCACTCCTTGCCGACATTTTCCTTTACTCGTACGAAGCTGAATTCATTCAATCTATCTTATGGGAAAAGAAACTTAGCTTCTGACTTCAACTTCACTAACAGATACATAGACGATGTATTGTCCATCAATAATCCAAAATTCACGGATTACCTGAACAGTATCTATCCTTCAGAGCTTGAAGTCAAAGAAGCTACAGAGACAAATAATTCAGCATCCTATTTGGACATAATGTTGTCCTACGACACTGATGGCCACATGAACACCTCACTCTAAGACAAACGTGACGACTTCAATTTCAGCATTACAAACTTACCTTTTCTGAGTAGCAACATCCCGTCATCACCAGCTTATGGCGTGTTCATATCTCAGTTGATACGCTATGCCAAAGAGATACCAAATATACGGATTTTGTTCCGAGAGCTAGGCGTCTTTCAGATAAGCTTCTCAGACAGGGATATGACATCGTCACTGAGGAAGTTCTACGGTCGATATGGGGAACTCGTCGCACACTACGATGTCCCACTCTCCTGAATGGTGGATGATATTCTGTCATAGACCATTTGACAATTTCAAATGTCAATTACGGATTTTGTTCTGAGAGCTAGGCGTCTTTCAGATAAGCTTCTCAGTCAGGGATATGTTTGTGACCGACTAACATCGTCACTGAGGAAGTTCTACGGTCGATATGGGGAACTCGTCATACACTATGATGTCCCACTCTCCAGAATGGTGGATGATATTCTGTCATAGACCATTTGAACCATCCAACCAAAGATTGTACTCTATATCTTCCAAAATGGAAGTAACCGGATGTGACAATTCTACCGAATTGAAGCAACGGGTGTTGCATGCAAGCAGGAGATGCTTACTCTTCCTGGGCACCTGGTCTCACTCTCATATCGGGAGTTCGCTTCTTTTCATATGGTGGAGGTTTTTGTTTGTTTGCTTTGGTTCCTGTTTTATCCTGATTTTGTATGCCTCCGGTTTCTGAGTTTCTGAATTATCGATTTTGTGTTGTAAACAGGGATATGGTCATTATCCATATTTGTCATTCTGTCATAGACCATTTGAACTATCCAACCAAAGATTGTACTCTATGTCTTCCGAAATGGAAGTAACCGGATGTGACAATTCTACCAAATTGAAGCGGTGGGTGTTGCATGCAAGCGGGATATGCTTACTCTTCCTGGACACCTGGTCTCACTGCCTTATCGGGAGTTCGCTTCTTTTCATATAGGTTTTTGTTTGTTTGCTTTGGTTCCTGTTTTATCCTGATTGTGTATGCCTTCGGTTTCTGATTTCTGAATTATCTATTTTGTGCTGTATACAGGGATATGGTCATTATCCATATTTATCATTCTATAGGTAATACGGAAGTATTCAAACTCTATACCTTCATGAAGAAAATTCCAAACCAATCTTTTCCTGCACGTTTTTCGAATATTAAATTCTCATCAGTGATGCTTCCAGCGTAACCACCAAAATTCATGTCAGGAGCGCCCTCTTTAATGTTTTGAATTAAGATTTGTACATTTACTTTATGCAGCTCCAGATTTCTTGTAGGGTCGATTCAGTAGTAAATCCAAATAAAATATATGTTCAAAATAGCATAGGAGGGATATGGCTAAGATGTTAGCCGCTTTTAATTTCTGTGATAGTTTTGAATGAAAGGAAAAGTTTTCGAAAAATCAAAATAATATCTATGATGTCAAATCGATAAAGGGCCAAAATAAAGCTTCTTTTCTTTAAGTAATTAAAACACTTCTAAACATCAGGTCACGGGGAACGATGTTAACTGCTCCACACTGCAACATGAAATAAGTGTTTTTAATAATAATACGGAAGTGTTTTAATTCTATACCTTCATGAAGAAAATTCCAAGAAAAAAAAAAACGGAGCACGGTAATAAGTCATTGAGGCAACAAAAAAAGACACAAAATATTGTCACTCGGATTGATTCAGAACACCCGTACTTAGTAGGAATACCACGCAGCCTCCAGACACCGCTCAATTGTCTCTTGAGGTTGCAAGAACCAACACGCATAGTTACAAGTTCAGCCTCTCATTTGCAGGAGTGGTACTAGACTGTAACCGCCAAGTAGTCCGAAGCTCGCCTTCCTATTGGGCATCTTTAATTTATTTGTTCTTAAATGATGCTATTCAATTTGAAGACGTTTACATTTATACCACTTGGTGAGTGTCACTGCTGGTGGACCAGGAGTCCCCGACGGCACATGTAGCCAAGTTCGATCAATTTCGGTTGATCGTTTCTTCAACGCAATCTAAATTTCTGTATCAAAATTTCTTGACATTTCTAAAAAGTGGGTCCTGTAGCATCATATCCCACCCATCCTGCTACGTCTTTCGGTACCCTTTTTCGACATAGTAACTTTCATACTTTTTTGGTATACTACATTGTTTAGATTTAGGATCACTGATGAGGGTTGAATTCCCGAAACGTGCATGTCTGGTCCACGTTGCCAATGTATTTGTTCTTAAATGATGCTATTCAATTTGAAGACGTTTACATTTATACCACTTGCTGAGTGTCACTGCTGGTGGACCAGGAGTCCCCGAGGGCACATGTAGCCAAGTTCGATCAATTTCGGTTGATACATGTGACCGAAAAAGGGGCTTCCTTAAATGCTCAAATACATTATCAATATAATTTACTACTATTGTTAGATACATGTATCACCATAGAGTCTAAAATTCATATACATTCTTGGAAGGAGAATTAATTTAAGTTTTTCACTAATTTATATTTCTAGGTTCAAAAATTACATGACCTATATACATTTTGTTGACTTTAAATTAGATCATATTGTAAAAAATCTTTTATGTCTCTCAGTTTAGAAATGAATACTACAAGTTTTATATAAAAATTTAGAAATGTTTAGAGCAATTTAAGTACAAATAAAAGAATTTCCGTTGAAAAAAACATAAACATAATTAATATACATCAATAGTTAGAAAAGAAAATTCCTTGCTCCAACTTTGCAAGAAAAAAATTTTTTTGCCCCGGTGCGGGGAAACAAATCTTCCTCCGACAAAAAAACCTAAGCCCGCAGCCAGAATATCAAATGGACCGTGCCGTATTACAATTTTGTCTGTGGCAAGTGGCTAAGGTTCCATATTTTTTAGCGTAGTTTTACCTTTGATTTTTCGTAATATTCGCTGTTTTGAAGAACGGTTTTTATAGATCCATTTGGAATCTTCTGAAAAATAAATGCGTTTTTGATATTACTCCGAACGAGTAATTCCAATGCCGCAATCATCTCAACTCTTTATTTACATTTTTGACAAGGAATATATCAATCACTTTTTGACCTTGGATTAAACGATATAGAATTTTAGAGGATTTTAGATTTTCAAAAATGAAAATTAATGCATCAAAGGGCAAACATGTTGGTCTATTTTTCCATATCTAGTTTCTGAATGAAAAGTTTCTTGATTTGCATTTGAAGTTTCAGCATCTGAGAAATTATTTGTATTAGATTCTGATCAATTATTCTCTTAGCATGACATGTTTGGTGTGTCTCTTTTTTATATGAACATCCGATTTATTATTCTTTGAATCTTTTGTGTCTATGAGGGTATCTGAGACTTTGTTCACATCTGGTACTGTAATCTCCGTTTGTATGTCAAATGAATGAGCACATGAATAATTGCTATTGCATTCATTTATTTCATCAATAATTACAGTTTCTGGTTGTGATTCAGTCTTATGTAATAAAGCAACAAAATGATTTTGTTCAAATCTATCAGTTACAGACAGACACTGTCCACATCAGTGTAGGAACGGGAGATGAAGATGTATTAACTCATCGACCCACAGCCGTCCTAGAGAATGGTTTAGATAAGAATTCAAAAGTTAACTGTGGAGGAAAGTAAGACCTTACTGGATTCTTCATGCCGGCGTGATGAGATTTTAGTGTAAATATGAATTATCTCAGAATAAGAACCAGCCGATACAGTTGTCAATAAATCTTTGAATGAACTTGCAACAATTCTATTGTCAGAGATTAAATCAAAATATTTCCTATATGATTGGTCATAGAACTGCGGATTGAAAACATTTCAATTGCAGACAATAATTTATACAATAAATGAAAAGAAGCGTCTCTGATGTTCGAGAGCTATCCGCTGCTTGGGTGATTTGTCTATTGCTAATTGGAGTCTGTAAAGAAAATAAAATCTATGAAAAAAAAACGAACAAAAAGAAAAAAAAAAGATAGAAAGAAAGCTTTAACATGTTAAGCTCCTATGTACAGTAGTAATAATGAAAGGAAAGCGCTGTTCAGGAACAGGAATGTAGACTGTCCCATGTTTGACCACTGACCTTGAAATAGTCCATTTTTCCAGATAAAAGATACGACGGTTCTTACCCTTTATTTTACACAAACCGACATTATATCATTTGAGAAAAATTTTCCATCGTGATCGCACCGTCTTGAAGCACTTTGGCTTGATGTGTTGACATGCCTTTTATTTGACGTCATCATGAAAATATCGCAAAATTTTGTGACGTCTAGTGTTTTCTCACGAGTTTATTGGAATATCATCTATTGACCTAAGTTACATATCTTGCTTTCTCGACTTTGAGACTGAATAACTGATCGGTACTTCTTTATTAATAGCCATTCTCTGTAAGGACCAAAATAGTTCGGCACGGCATGTCATGGATTTTGATGATTTTCGGTATAATGGGTATATATTGAGTGCTGACCATGAAAAAAACACTTTTCATGCAATGTGACCTCTGGTTGCCATGGTAACGAGATCATTCTATTTATAGCAATTTTGGGACCATGAAATAAGCCAGCTCCGGAGACTTCGTTGCCATGGATATCACTGTAACAGCTTGTTCATCTTTATATAATCTATTCTTCCTTACTTCCATTCTTACTTAGTACACTTAGTTACGTGATATTTATTACAGGAAGCTTATTGTATCAAGCCAAACTAAGTCAAAATGAAGCGAAAAATAGAGGTGAAAATAAGGGCCAATTTAGTGTGTTTTTGACCATTTTCAATCTTAAATATCACAAAAGGCACCAATAGGAGACTAGTGATTTTCATCAATGGAAATGTATGTTTATTGACAAATAAAATGAACGAAAAATTGGAGTGGGTATTTAAGAGTTTTACCTAAATTCTGTCGTCAAAGACCGTTGCCATGGCAACATTAGACCTTTTTGCTTGTTTCATATTATCTTTGAAATTGATTTTATTCCTCTGTAGAGTTACATAAGATTGTCAAAATGTATGCATGTATACATATGACTTGTATCTTTTACATAAGAACAGTTAAAATGTTCAAGGTCATTGGCTTGATGTTCAAGGTCATTTATACTTTGAGACTCAAATTTTGCATTTTTGTTACCGATTTTAGTGATTTTTTTATTTAAATATTTTCATAGGTCATATATATTATGAAAGCACATGAATATAAGAAAGACAAATCTTAGAATTTATAGAATTATAGCTATTCAATGGGAAAATATTTTCCGTCAAAAAACAAGAAAAATACAGATTTCGTCCCTTTTTTATCAACATACTCACCAAGAATTTAGATATTCGAAGATGTGAAGAAACGTAATCAATAGTTCTAAGAAATAAGTGATACATTTATCATTTTATGGCAAATAACTGTTAAGTACAGTTCTCTATAAGAATGATGCAAATTGCAAACATCGTGCTACATGCACTTTCACAATTATTGTAAATTTGACCATATTCCAAATCTATGGAACGTTAGAAATCAAAATGTGAATTTTCAGTCATATCTGAATCACATGCTGTGAATGGCAACCCTTTTAACATTTACTATTATTTCTATATAAATCTATTGAAATGTGCTCCTTTTACCATGCTTATATCTGTTAAACCCAGATAGATGTGAATATCTGTATAATATGAATAAAAAGAATTTATCAAATAGATTTTGCTTTGTTAAACATATTTTTGTGCAAACCAGTCATTGCTTAGTTTATTCAGAATTTAAAACTGAATTTTCTGTTTAAAATCGAAATTTGAGTTATTCCCCTTTATGATTACCTTGACAACAAAAATGGCGGCGCCCATGAATGAAGGCGCAAAATTTTCCCTCAGCAGGTATTTTGATTCCCCGTGTGGCAAGAGTGATAAATTTAGTGATTCTTTTTTGTTTAATTTGACTGATTGTGATAAAAAGATTGCTGGTCATCTTAGAGAGTGCAAAGTCAGTCAAAATATTGTGAGCGAAGACCATTTGATCGCACTACGAGCCGGTACATTTGGAACTGGACGTCCAATACCGATCGTGGTGTAAATGTCAGCTGGACCCACTGTACGATGCGGATTTTTGAGGCACAATGCTGGATCATTGTGCAAATCACAGAGAGGAATATCTAGCCAGATGTGCGAATTGGCACAGCTCATTTAAGATGGGGCCATCTCTGCAGAGTTGGCACAGGTCAGTCTGTTTTATTTCATTTTTTTATTAGAATAATTTATCGGTCGAGCAGACATTACTGAGATATTTAAGATATTTATGAACAATTCACTAGTTTGCTTACTTGGCTGATTCAGAGGGGGGCGGGGTCCTGAGCCCCCCCCCCCCTTTTGGAAATTTCAAAACATCTGAACATAGCTTTATATACATATTTCAAAAGATTAAGTCCAATTCCCCTTTTGTTGTCATAATATTTGAAAAATACATCATGAATTTGTATTATAAGAAATCTTTCATTTTGATAATATTTTGCCGTCAGCTTTAAAAAAATTTTCTCTTGCTCGCCAGAATTTATTACATACATGTACATTGTTTTCAAATGATGCTGCACTTTCTTATATACATAACACCTAGGTCAATAAACAAGGGCACTAACAGGGGTCTAGAACTCCCATTTCCCGTTGCCCGGGGCAAGTGAAAACTGCGGGTCGGGTCGGGTCGGGTCGGGAAAGTGCAAACTTAAGCATGTGTTCACTTGCCCATGGGCAAGTAGATTAGGCCAAGCAAACAATAAAAAGTTGGTTCTCAGGCTAAATTTTTTCAAATCATATGCGACAGGCAGGTTTTTTTTCATAAAACATTTTCAGAACAACTACAAATTGTAATGTAATGATATCTTTTATGCTAGCAATTTGTTTCCTCAGCGTGTGATTGACATTTCTGTCCAGTTTTATTACTTCAGCTTGTACCCATTGAATGACCGCTTGAAATAACATGAAAATTTTACCGACAAACGCAAACACAAGTACATGTACATTTAGACAAGATAAGATATAAGTGGACGTTGGAGATTTAAATCTCAGGTGCAGAACAAGAATACAAAATGTCATAGAGAAAATCAATATTTTATCTGGATGAAATAGAACACTTTATTGAACCCTTCGGGTGAACTGAACATAAGAATTTTGCGCATCTGCCTGGCCATGTAAGCTGTCATTTACGCGTTGCTGGTACCGTCACCTTCTCCTTGAACTCCTTGGATCCGCCACTGATGTCCATGCTGACGTCTGTCTGATAATGCTATAAGATATTTAGCCATCTCGTCTGCATCGTAGATGAGATCAGAGAAACGTTAGCTATGTTTTCACCTTCAACGGAGTCATGCATCGGGGTCCTTATTTCGTAAATTCTCTTGAATTGAATACGTTAGCCCGGGACCTGGGGACTTCCATCTCTCTAGTCTATTTTTTTTATTTTTTGGTTGAAAAAAAAAGAATGTGGGGGTAAAACACGTATGCGGCGGGGCCTGAGAACCTTTTTTTTTCTTGGCCTTGGCTGAACATTTTTCCCTCTTAATTCAGATTTCTTTTTTATCTCCTACTTCTACCGGTAAGACAGGGTTTTGATTTATTCTGATTTCTGAAGAATCAAGCACTCAATTTTTAGCTAGATATGCCACATTTCAACATGGCCTTTAAAATAAGTTGCAGTATACCTTTCCTTCTCTACATGTAATTTTTGATGGGCAAGTGATTTTATTGATCGGGCAAGTAAATTTTACGTCAGGAGTTGCCAGTGGCAAGTAGGTATTGAAAAAAAATTCTAGACCCCTGACTACGAAAACAATAAGAAACAGAATAGGACACGAAAAATGAATCAGTAATATACCACATCAAGTCATTATCTTCCGCCCGCAGTGTTATTATCGGAAAATAATGACTTGTGCACTAACCAATCAGAATCGATGTTACATTCCCGTTATATAATATTACATGATAGATATTCCTTGTTGATAAAAAAAAGTATTTATTTGAAAATATTTTTTAAGACTGTATTACTGATAAAACGAGACATGTATATCTTTTTCTAAGTTACTAATAATGTTGAAAATAAGAATTTATAATTGATTTATATTCATAAACTTTTACTGTCAATCATTTGTTATAGAAATGGACCAAATCACAGAGACAGAGGATTCCTCTATAACAGAAATTTCGATTAAAGTAAGTAAAAGAGCAGTAAAGTATAATTTTCTGGTTTTTTTTCCAAGAGTTGTAAGAGTTGCCTACTTCACATGAATGTAAACGTCTTCAAATTGAATAGCATCATTTAAGAACAGATAAATTGGCAACGTGGACCAGACATGCACGTTTCGGGTACTTAACCCATGCATTATTTATACATTATAGGCCATCAATGTACTGGACTCAATAGAAAAGATGAAAACTACCATTGGACAACATTCTGAAGATATATCATCTACAATAGTAAGCTTTATAAATATTTTTATGCCCCCGGAAACAAAGATTCGGGGGCATATAGTTTTTGGCCTGTCCGTCTGTTTGTCTGTTTATCTGTTTGTCTGTCTGTTTGTCTGAAAAACTTTAACATTGGACATAACTTTTGAATGGGAAGTGATAGGGCTTTCATATTTCACATGTGTATTCCTTGTGACAAGACCTTTCCATTGATACCAAAATTTTGACCTCATGACCTTGACCTTGACCTTTGACCTACTTTTCAAAAACTTTAACATTGGGCATAGCTTTTGAATGGGAAGTGATAGGGCTTTCATATTTCACATGTGTATTCCTTGTGACAAGACCTTTCCATTGATACCAAAATTTTTGACCTCGTGACCTTGACCTTTGATTTTTTACCTACTTTTCAAAAACTTTAACATTTGGCATAACTTTTGAATGGTAAGTGATAGGGCTTTCATATTTCATATGTGTATTCCTTGTGACAAGACCTTTCCTTTGATACCAAAATTTTTGACCTCGTGACCTTGACCTTTGACCTTTTAACCCAGTGACCTCACATACATGTACTTAACAGAAAATAGTGTTCATACTAACAAAGATGCCACCGGGGGCATTCGTGTTTCACAAACACAGGCTTTATTTTTCTCTCAATAATTTGATTTTGCATAGCGTAGCAGAACAGTAGGTTAGACCTTAAGGAAATACTAGCTGCCTCATTAATCTGTTTATGTTCTATAAAACTGTTATATTAAGGTGATGTCTTTATGTATAAAATCTATGAAGGACTTTCTTCAGTGATGATGAACAATGCTTCCATTATGACCCTGTACAGAACTTGGGAAGTCAAATATTTATAAGCAAAAACAGAGAATTTTTTTAGATGATTATAATACTTTTGCTTCTAATGTTAGGAAGATAGATAATAATATCAAGGGCACTAATTGGAATTGTTAAAAGTCCTTGTATACAGAATAGAGGTCAACTTCATATATTTATTACTTGTGACAAGAGGAAGAATCCAATTAATTTCAATATTGCAGATTGGAGAGGCATATTTAAAATCTTTGATTTTAGCCTTGAAAGCCAATTTTTGTGTGATTTTTATTGAAGATATTGGTTTATAGAAATTGGAATCGGTTAAAAGCTGCATATTTGTATTTGATTACATTGACATTGATGCCATAAGACTAGTGATGCTACACATTGTGTTCCTTAGATTTTTACTTGATCACAGTTTGAGAGGTTTATTTTCATTGTGTTTTTTTACATGTACTTTGTCTAAAGCTCAAAAGTTGGTCAGAAGAGCTGAACTAAAGTATAAATTCGTGATACATGTAAATGATAGATAGAATTCATTATAGGATACCCATGAAATGTAACCAACAGAAGGAATGGAAACTTCAAGTGTGCAACATTCTGAAGAAATATTATCTGCACATGTAAGTAATACTAAGTATTTTACGTGATCAAAAGTATGATTATTATGTTACCCAATAATACTTCAGAACATGTCTGGGGGCCCGTCTATTTATACCCCCTTGCAAACAGGCAGGCCTGCATCTAGGCGGGCTAGCGTCAACAATAGGTTTCCAGATTGGTTTCCAGACTATAAGTCAAATTTGATAGATGCTAGTGCAATGAGATTTCATACACTAACTCACAATGAGTCAAGGATGACCCCTACTGATTTTGGGATCAAAAGGTCAAAGTCATAGGTCTCTGATTATTAGTCCCCTACCGGCTCGCTGGAGGGGACTTATAGTTTCCACCCCGTTTGTCTGTCCGTCCGTCTGTCTGTCACACTTTAGTTTTTCAGATTTTTTTTTTGCTTTCGTTGCATATATTGAACTCAATTTTGGCATGTTAGTTTATCTCAATGATACAGATCAAGTTCGAGTTTTGTTTCGATTCACCTATTTTTACAAGAGTTATGGCCCTTGGACTTAGCAAATTTCAAGAAATTCTCAGTTTTCCGGACTTTTCTTCCAAGGTATTGCAGATATTGAAATAATCTTTTATATGTGAATACATTTAAGTGTTATACAGCTCAAATTTGAGTTTGGTTCCGATTGACCTATTTTTACAAGAGTTATGGCCCCTGGACATAGCAGATTTCATGAAATTCTCAGTTTTCCGGACTTTTCTCGGCTGTTGTTGTAGATATTGAAATAATTTTTTATATGTGATTACATCTTAGTGTTATACAGATCAAGTTTAAGTTTGGTTATCATTGAGCTATTTTCACAAGAGTTATGGCCCTTGGACTTAGCACATTTCATGAAATTCTAAGTTTTGCGGACTTTTCTTCCATGGTATTGCAGATATTGAAATCATTTTTGGTATGTGAATATATCTCAGTGTGATACAAATCAAGTTTGTGTTTCAATTTGATTGACCCATTTTTACAGGAGTTATGGCCCCTGAACTTAGCAAATTTCATGAAATTCTCAGTTTCCAGTCTTTCATGTTTGTTGTTGTAGATATTGAGCTGATTTTCCACACGCAGATACATTATAGTATGATAAAGAGTAAGTTGAAGTTGGGTTTGATTTATTTGTTCTTACAAAAGGTATGGCCTCATAGCAAATTTCATTAAATTTTTCTGTTTTCCAGACCTTTTTCTAATACACATATTGAACTTATTTTGATGTTGGATACATCTTTTGGTGTAAGTAAATGTCAAGGCAGTGTTGAAGGACATGGATTAATGCCAGTAGGGGACTTATATCGCTTGTGATTCAAAAATTTATTGAAAATGGTTTCATAACCATACTGGAGCTTGTATTGCACCTACATGTATTATCATGAAACTTGTTTCCCATGAATCCTTTTGATTTTGGGGTCCAAATATCAAAGGTCAAGGTCATTATCATAGGAAAATGGTTTCCAGACCATATTTGAGCATGTATTGCACCTGACCAGAAATGTATCTTATGAATCAAACGAAGATGACCCCTATTGATTTTGGGGTCCAAAGGCCAAGGTCACAGGAATTCCATAATTGAAAATGGACAATATTTGAGTCTATATAATACCTAGTATGATTATGAAACTTGCCGCAAATGTTACCAATGAATCAAGGATAGCCCCTATTGCATTTTGGATGTTTCCCATCAATAAAAAATGACCCCTATTGATTTGTGGTCAAGGTCAAAGTTATAGAAATATGATGATTGAAAAAGGTGTCTGGACCATATTAGAGCCTGTATTTCACCTATTATCATGAAAGTTGCCAAAAATGTTTTCCATGAATCTAGGATTATTGAATTTGGAGTCAAAAGGTTAAAAGTCAAGGTCATAGGGCAATTCATGAATATTGTAAGTCTGCATATTCATGCTTACATTTAAGTTTGCAACTCAGCACTTCGTATCTTTGATGCATTTTAAGCTCATTCTGCATACGAATTGTCATGCGGGAGAAATATGGCATTAGATTTAGGGCTAAAAACGGCCCTCATCTTATCTGCTCAATGATTTTGATTGGCTACTACTTTGATACTATACACCAGAACGTTCTCTAGTGACATAACTGCTCAAAACATGTTTGTGAAAAATTAAAGAGTATAGGGTTTACAGATGGATAATGAGTAAGTTAATTTTCTATGAATGTTGGTAATGTTTTCAAATTTGCATCTTATTTTTTCAGAGTTCGTAAAGAACCATTGTGACATTTTCCCAACAATCCAATTGGAGTGATGATTGTGTGGAATTAAAATTGCCAAAAATCAACATTATAATGGAATCTTTAAATGTCAGTCCCCTAAGGTCTCAGTTAAAAACCAACATGAAAGATGTCAAGCCATCTACCGTGAGATACTATAAACGCAAGGCAGAGGAATCCATCAATTTAAAGTTGTATCATAATAAATTATTGTGATTGTACATTTTTTGTTTTATCAAACTGGGTTTAGCAAGTATACAAGGTCAAGAAAGGCATAAATTACAATTTACCTTCCTTTTTAGCCCATTTTTTTCTGGCTGATGAAATATTTTGCATAAAAATGTTCTTATACAAATGAAAGTCATATCATGATATTTGATTGTGATTGTAAATCTTTTGCTATATCAAGCTGGGTTTAGCAAATATCGAAGGTCAAGATATGCAAAAAAAAAAAGCCCCAGAGTATCCCCCTTTTTTTAGTACAACTTTTCTGGCTGATGATATATTTCCACACAAATGTGTTTGAATCAAATAAAAGTAACATCTTGATATCTTATTTTGATTGTAAAGTTTTCGCTATATCAAGCTGGGTTCAGCAAATAATTAAGGTCAAGATATGCAAAAAATAGCAAAAAATACAATTAAAGAGTTGTCCCCCTTTAAAGTCAAATTTTTCTGGCTGATGAAATATTTTGCATAAATATGTTTTTGAAGCAATTAAAAGTCATATCATGATATTTTATTATGATTGTAAATTTTTTTTTTCAAGCTGAGTTCAGCAAATTTTTAAGTTCAAAATTTGCAAGAAACAGCTATTGACACATTTAAAGAGTTATCCCCCTTTTTAGCACTATTTTTCTGGCTGATGAAATATTTTGCACAAAAAATGTTTTTGAATCAATTAAAAGTCATATCATGATTTTTTATTATGATTGTAAAGCTTTTGCTATATCAAGCTAGGTTTAGCAAATATTAAAGGTTAAAATTTGCAAAAAATAGCCAAAAAAAGCAATTAAAGAGTTATCCCCCTATTAAGCACTATTTTTCTGGCTGATGATATATTTGCACAAAAATGTTTTTGAATCAAATAAAAGTCATATCATGATATTTTATTATGATTGTAAAGTTTTTGCTATATCAAGCTGGGTTTAGCAAATATTTAAGGTCAAAATTTGCAAAAAATAGCAAAAAACACAATTAAAGAGTTGTCCCCCTTTTAAGTCCAATTTATCTGGCTGAGGAAATATTTTGCACAAAAATGTTTTTGAATCAATTGAAAGTAATATCATGATATTTTATTATGATTGTAAAGTTTTTTGCTATATCAAGCTGGGTTTAGCAAATATTAAAGGTCAAAATTTGCAAAAAAACATCAAAAACACATTTAAAGAGTTATCCCCCTTTTTAGCACTATTTTTCTGGCTGATGAAATATTTTGCACAAAAATGTTTTTGAATCAAATAAAAATTATATCATGATATTTTATTATGATTGTAAAGTTTTTGCTATATCAAGCTGGGTTTAGCAAATATTAAAGGTCAAAATTTGCAAAAAATAGCAAAAAACACATTTAAAGAGTTATCCCCCTTTTAAGCACTATTTTTCTGACTGATGAAATATTTTGCACAAAAATGTTTTTTAATCAGTTTAAAGTCATATCATGATATTTTATTATGATTGTGAAGTTTTTGCTTTATCAAGCTGGGTTTAGCAAATATTAAAGGTCAAAATTTGCAAAAAAAACAGCAAATAGACATTTAAAGAGGTATCCCCCCTTTTAGCACTATTTTTCTGGCTGATGAAATATTTTGCACAAAAATGTTTTTGAATCAATTAAAAGTCATATCATGATTTTTTTATTATGATTGTAAAGTTTTTGCTATATCAAGCTGGGTTTAACAAATATTAAAGGTCAAAATTTGCAAAAAATAGCAAAAAACACATTTAAAGAGTTATCCCCCTTTTAAGCACTATTTTTCTGGCTGATGAAATATTTTGCACAAAAATGTTTTTGAATCAAATAAAAATTATATCATGATATTTTATTATGATTGTAAAGTTTTTGCTATATCAAGCTGGGTTTAGCAAATATTAAAGGTCAAAATTTGCAAAAAATAGCAAAAAACACATTTAAAGAGTTGTCCCCCTTTTAAGCACTATTTTTCTGGCTGATGAACTATTTTGCACAAAATGTATTTGAATCAGTTTAAAGTCATATCATGATATTTTATTATGATTGTAAAGTTTTTGCTATATCAAGCTGGGTTTAGCAAATATTAAAGGTCAAAATTTGCAAAAAATAGCAAAAAACACATTTAAAGAGTTATCCCCCTTTTAAGCATTATTTTTCTGACTGATGAAATATTTTGCACAAAAATGTTTTTTAATCAGTTTAAAGTCATATCATGATATTTTATTATGATTGTGAAGTTTTTGCTTTATCAAGCTGGGTTTAGCAAACATTAAAGGTCAAAATTTGCAAAAAAAACAGCAAATAGACATTTAAAGAGGTATCCCCCCTTTTAGCACTATTTTTCTGGCTGATGAAATATTTTGCACAAAAATGTTTTTGAATCAATTAAAAGTCATATCATGATTTTTTTATTATGATTGTAAAGTTTTTGCTATATCAAGCTGGGTTTAGCAAATATTTAAGGTCAAAATTTGCAAAAAATAGCAAAATACACATTTAAAGAGTTATCCCCCTTTTTAGCACTATTTTTCTGGCTGATGAAATATTTTGCACAAAATGTATTTGAATCAGTTTAAAGTCATATCATGATATTTTATTATGATTGTAAAGTTTTTGCTACATCAAGCTGGGTTTAGCAAATATTAAAGGTCAAAATTTGCAAAAAAATAGCAAAAAACACATTTAAAGAGTTATCCCCCTTTTTAGCACTATTTTTCTGGCTGATGAAATATTTTGCACAAAAATGTTTTTGAATCAATTAAAAGTCATATCATGATATTTTATTATGATTGTAAAGTTTTTGCTATATCAAGCTGGATTTAGCAAATATTAAAGGTCAAAATTTGCAAAAAATAGCAATTTCATGCATTTTTGCTATTTATATGATTACCACTCTTTTCCATAAGCTATATTTCAAATTACTTAACTCTTCGTTGATTTCATTATTATATATCTTGAAAATGTGAGTATCAAATTTAATGAATAAATAGTACAATTGGAATTTCTTCAATATCTTACTTGTTTTTGTTTATGCTCAAATGTGGCATTTTTCACATTTTTGCAGCTTATAAGGCTGGCAAAACAAGTTTGTCGTTACCATAGCAACCACGAGTAAAGTTTGGTATAAACAAGTTTGAATTAATAATAAGTGTTTGGAAACCTAATACCATGCAAAGTTTCATCACATTCTATTGACCCCCATGTAGCACCTATTGCATGATTTTTACAGAGAACTGTACTTAAGTTTAATATTTCAAGGTTTCTAAAATATTGACACCTTCATTTTATGAAAAATCAGGATTTTTCGTCAAATCTGGTCACTTTAAGTTTAATGACCTTGAAAATTCAGCAGGTGACCTTGAAATATTTTCAAGGTCATTTTTATATCAAAACGCCTTTGATAGATGTATACATGAACTTCTGTTCCAATATCATGCGTAGATAGTTTGATAGAGGTTGTGTTTAAATTCATCGTATTGAAACCTTTCAGTCAATTGTTGCCATAGCAACTAAATTTGATGCTGCTTTGCATATAAAAGGACAAATTAGCCCAATTAATTTTTTATATTCATGTAGAGTTCAAAGATGATACTAATTGGATAACTACAATTTGGACTTCAAAAATTGGTGCTTTTATGAAATTTTCAACCTTGTAAAACAGTAAAAACATGCAAAAAAGGGTCTTTGAGTGCCCAACACAAAGCCTTTTGATACCCTGATTCGGCCCAATTTTTCATCTTGTATACATAAGGCATACGAGATGAATGTAAAAAAACTTTACAAATATGCGTAATAATAAGGATTAAAAGAAAATATTCAAAGCAATTTAAGATTTAAAATGTACCTGTTTCCATGGTAACGAAGCCTACAGATATGCCTTGTCCTATAGATCTTCCCGATTTTTGAAACTTCAGACACGGTAACCATGGCAACAACAACCTTTTTGAAAAAACTGGGGTTGATTTACATACAAGTACTTCATATTGAACTTTATGTGTAGTCTTTTATGTTTCATGTTTCTATGTTGTGAGTTGGTGTTCCTTGTCCCTTTTGCGTCTCTTTCTGTGGGTATCTGTTCTGTGTTTTTTGCATGGGTGTTTTGGGATTTTGCTGTGGGTGCTGCAACCTAGTGTTGTTGGAGATCCCCTCCTTTCTTCCATACCAAATATCTCAAAAATCCATGACATGCCGTGCCAAAATGGTTTGAAATTCTTTGGTTCTTACAGAGAATTGCTGTTAATATTTATGATTAACTAGTATTATTAACCGAAACATAATTCTATGTAATTTGGTTAGTGATGGGCTTGTTTCTAGAGCAGTTTTCACTCAGTTTAGTTTCAAATTGACGCTTTCGTGTAATATGAATAATGACAAAGGTGCTTGAATGAATTGTTACCAAGAGGAAGATAACATTCTTCGGCTCATGTTATATTTCATGATATATTTCTTACCAAAAGGACCGCGTATACCAAGACTTTTCGGTAAACGTTAAATGACCACAAAACAAGCCTTATCTATTAAGGAATTTTGACGTTTTATAGAATTCAACCCCGACGTTGTATTTGTTGTTATCGGTGGAGACGGCATAAAGGACCAATGTGTGTCAGGAGAAGTGTTTAGTAATGTTCACGACATAGTGGACACAGTGAAAGAAGGGAGGGAACCTCCAACAAGACCCTGTTCAGCACCAACAGCAAAACACCCGATGTAAAAACACAAAAGACGAGCATAGTATGAGACGTAAAAGAGACATACGACATGTAAACATCAAAGAGAAAAGACTACACATAAACCGACGAGACCAAAGGGCAATCGGTGCCGAATTTGGACGGCCATTTGCCACGCAAGTAGCAAATGGTGTGGTTATCCTGGATTGCGTGCGCACAACCCTCTTACTTATCCAATTACCCAAAGGTTTCGAAGAACGTACAATTGTGGTGTAAAACAACCCCCTTACTGTAAGATGACCTCACACAAACAAGACCGCAAAACGTACAGGCCCCAGCAACACAGATGGAAATGTAAATTGATATAAAAAGAGGGCGTGCGTAATACAGTCCGTGCTCTGCCGGCTGTTAGTGAGCTCATGTATGTAATCACCCGAGGAGTCCGACTGACATTCAGAGAGGACAGGTGGTCGGGGCCCTGTCTTCTCTAAAGACTGGTATCAATCATGTATATGTAAATGAACCATGGAGAATAGGTGTCTCTGGACATTTGAAATGTGTTTTATATTATTTGTATGGTGTTTTTGTGGTTACATGGATGTATCTAGTGTTGTCTGTAAATATATGTACCGGGAAATTAATTGTGTATTATTTTATCGAATATATTGTACCTATAAAATGGACAACCAGTTGACAGTCAAACAAAATTATCTCGCGCAAGTGCCTCATTTGACCATATTGATCTGGGCACCTGGTTTCATTCCCATATCGGTAGTTCGCTTCTTTTCATGTGGTGGCGGTTTCTGTTTGTTTGCTTTCAAATTGGTTCCTGTTTTATCCTGATTTTGTATGCCTTTGGTTTCTGATTTTCTGAACTATCGATTTTGTGCTGTATACAGGGATATGGTAATTATCCATATTTGTCAATTTCACCCTCGCGACGTGTCCCTTGATTTCATTATACTCTTTCAGAACACCATCTATCAATTCTGACTTGGATAAGTTTTGTCCTCATTTTGCATCCATCGTCAACATATACGTTATCTTGCCTCGGGGTATTTCCTGGATCAAACTTCTGAATTCGTCGTCGTCTGATCCTACAAATACGTCAGGGTTAATGTTAGCAGCTGTTCCCTGGCTATGCAGTGCTTTTGGTATTAGGTTTAAAGACGTTTGCAGAAACACAGCTACCACTCGAGGTAATTGTTTGATGCTTTTGTAGGTCGCTTACGCTAAAGATTAAAAACTAGTACAAGCGAAAATTAAAATACCAATATTAAAATAAAGATAAAAGACGTACCTATCAGTTATTCAGTCTCAAAGTCGAGAAGGTAAGGCATTATCATTAGCATTTGCTAACATCGGAGTGGATATATTCTGAGCCGATACTTGGTGCCCGGGAAGAGTCAGCGTCTCCTGATTGCATGCAGCACCCGTCGCAACAGCTCCATGAAAACTTGTCAATTTCTGTGATTGTTTCGATGTACATATTAATGTACATATCATGTATTTTGTGATGATGACAGCTATTCGCAATTACATATGACATGTAACCATGAAATTTCAGACAATAGTGGGTCTTCAGTGATTCTCTTGGTTCGACAGGTGCTACTGCTTGATTATTTTAAATAAATGACGAGGTTCTGTGATCAAGCCTAAGACTGTGATTCCAGAAATATACAGTAAAGAAGTATCCGTCTGTTATTCAGTCTCAATGCAAGAAGGCAAGGCAAAACCATTAGAAATGCGAACTCCAGAATAAACAAACTTCCGAAATGAGATCAGTTGCCCGGGGAGTTCAGCGTCTTCTATTTGCACGCAAAATCTGTCGCAACAGTTCCACTAAAATTTATCAAATTCGGTGAATGCTTCGATGTACATATTGATGTACAATGATGAATTAGATTTTCAGCTTTGCTCTCCAGGTCAGGATCAATTTGATTTTTAACTTGGAGGTAAGATGGCGCCATAAAAAATATTTTTTTTTAAATTTATTGTTTCCTAACGGAGGAACTCAGCTTGCTTAGATTGGTCAGATGTGTCTGAAAATTTTATTTGACCAGATGTGTACAAAAATATCAGAATATAAAAGGTCATTTCGAAAATTGTCAATCACAATTACTTTAAGCGAACTCTGCTTCTTTAATATGTCTTTTATGTAATTAAAGAAGTTGTTTATGAAATAAAACAGATCAGCGTGATTCGGGTATCGTCACTGAGGAAGTTCTACGGTCGATATTGGGAACTCGTCATACACTATAATGTCCCACTCTCCATATTGGTCGATGATATTCTGTCATAGACCAGTTGAACCATCCAACCAAAGAATGTACTCTATGTCTTCCGAAATGGAAGTAACCGGATGTGACATTTCTAACGAATTGAAGCGGCGGATGTTGCATGCAAGCAGGAGATGCTTACTCTTATTGTGCACCTGGTCTCACTCTAATGTTGCTTTTCATATGGTGGAGGTTTTTGTTTTATCCTGATTTTCTATGCCTTCGGTTTCTGATTTTCTGAATTATCGATTTTGTGATGTATACAAGGAAATGGTCATTATCCATATTTTTCATTCTTAGATACACCTGCTGTTATTGGTCAATTTTACATGCTCAAATCATATCTCAGATCAAAATAATTACAGCTAACACTCGTTATCTCAAACTCGGTTATCTCGAAATTCCGTTTATCTCGAAGTCGAGTGGTGGGCCCAACTTTTTTCCTTCATATTCTAACCAATTTGACCTCGGATAACTCGAAATCGGTTATCTCGAAAGTTCGCTTATCTCGAAGTAATTTTTAAGTCCCAAGTCACTTTCCTTATGTATATTATACTTGTTAAGTCGAAGTCCTAATGTTTGTATAAACAAACCAATTAACGTTCCAAATAATAGTGAAATTGCATGGTAAACAAACAATTATAGGCACCGGTAACGCAGGTTAAGTGATTTGCCGTTGTTTGATCGACCGTGACATCAATAAATTAAGGAGGATAACAGTAAATTAGATAATAAAATCATTGAAATTGCCTTCGTTTTTTGTTATGTTGAAATTCTTATAAGAAAAACAAAATTGACAAGATTCATCGTAACTAAAATAAAGCAATTTGAGCAACCTACAAAATAATCCATAATAAATTTTAAGACTTGATTGCATACGAGTAAATTTAAGCGAAGAACGAAGACATGGCGACATTAAAATCTAGCAGACGAAAAATTAAATAGCGTACAAACAAATGTCTTCATTGTAATTTGATGGCACAATGATCTAAAACTCTTGAAGGTCAACGGCACATGACAGATTGATAAGACAAACAAACTGGTATTATATCAGGGCCGAGACATCGGCGCGGAAGGTTGGTGGCACACAAAGACTAAAAATATCTGACGTTCTCAATGCGCCTCTTCGTAAAATTTCAGTGTTAAGAATACGTTTATGGCACATCTAGAATCATTTCATGTGAAAAAAAAGGCTTGTTTGCATAGTCAACATGAGTAGCCTTTTAAACTCCGATATTTATTGTATACAATACAATAGCAAAACGATTCTTAAAGCCTTATAGGACTGGTACAATATATTCCAAAATATAACATTAATTCGACTGACGTTTATCTCGAACTCCGCTTATGTCTAAGTATTTTCAGTGGGCCCATCGACTTCGAGATAACGACTGTCAGCTGTATATGGAATTGTTAAAAATCTGTGATGTATCTATTGTAAACAATCTAACATTTATACAACATCGGTTTGAAAATTGATGACAGTTGAGGGATTGGGCGAAACCTATTTATTGACAAATATGGACAATGACCATATCCCTGTATATAGCACAAAATCAGAAACCGAATGCATACAAAATCAGGATAAAACAGGAACAAAAGCAAACAAACAATAACTTCCACCACATGAAAAGAAGCGAACTCCCGATATGGAAGTGAGAGCAGGTGCCCAGGAAGAGTAAGCATCTCCTGCTTGCATGCTACACCCGCCGCCTCAGTTCGGTAGAACTGTCACATCCGGTTACTTCCATTTCGGAAGGCATAGAGAACAATCGTTGGTTGGATGGTTCAAATGGTCAACGACAGAATATCATCCGTAATTCATAATTACAGGAAATCCTGTAAAATATATTTACATGGATGATACAATAAATGGAGGAAAAACGAGTTTGATCTTCGGTCAAGTTTCAAAAACTGATATTTCAAGGCACGTTTATCTACTAATATCCACTTCTCTGTTTACAAGGCTTATAAAATCGAAATGTCAATCACTTCCTTTAACGCGCTTCGCGTCTTAGTGATTCGGACTTGACACTGCGAATACCATTTTCACCATTTCGTCTATGGACCTGGTTTAACTTCTGTTAACTTAAGCGATACGTTACAAGTTTCTGAGATGTTGCTGATAAGATTGCCTTGGGACTTAGCAAAGGCTGTAAATATTTTTTACACGGATGATATGATAAATCGAAGAAAAGGAGTTTGCTCTGCAGTCAGTGCCATTTTCTTGAGATAGATCTTTTCAATGGAAGACACATCTGCAATTGCGTTATCTGCTTCATATATTTCATTTATAATAATACGGAAGTGTTCCAAATATATAACCTCCCGAAGAAAATTTCAAACAAATTATGATGCACCTGACACGTGTTTCGGATATTAAATCCTCATCAGTGATCCATCCAAAGTGATCCCAGACACAGCCAAAAGTAACCCAAGCAGCGCCCTTTGGTTTTATGTTTGAAATTAAGTTTGTGCATTTACTTGCAGAGAGTGCGCGGCTGAAAATTTTCTGTAGGGTCGACTCAGCATATCAAAATCAAATCTATGTGGAAAATAACATTAGAGGGATGGTGCTAGTATGTTATCCTCCTTTAATTTCAATGATTTCTTTTTGAATAAAATGACAAGTTTCTAAAATAGCAAAAAATATTTATAACGTCAAATTGATAAAGTGTCAAAACTTCTTTCAGGCGACAGAAATTGAAAGAAGTAATTAATACGCTTTATAAGTGTGCGTATCACGTTTTCTGATTTGAAGCTTTCAATATGCAATTCTTTGAAAAACCTTTTGATGTTTTGAGAGTGTCAAGAAATCATTCAATGTTAAACGTCTTTAAATTCAATAGCATCATTAAAAACCTGATAAATTTACAGCATTGACCAGACATGCACGTTTCGGGTACTAAACCCTCGTCAGTGATCCTTAGTCTAAACAATGTAATATGACCGAAAAGTATGAAAATTATTATGTCCAAAATGTACCAAAACACGTAGCAGAATGGATGGGATTTGATGCTACAGGACGGACCCACGTTTTAGAAATTTCAAGAAATTTTGTAACAGAAATTTTCAAATGAGTTGAAGAGACAGACGATCAACCAAAGTTGATCGAACTTGGCTACATGTGCCCTCGGTGACTCTTGGTCCACCAGCAGTGACACTCACCAAGTAGTTCAAATGTTAAACGTCTTTAAATTCAATAGCATCATTTAAAACCTGAAAAAATTGCAACTTTCTTGAAAAGATTAGGAATATCTAATCTTTGGATGTTGTGACCAACCAACATCAGCCTGTCAATAGATTTCGGAAAAGAAATAAAGTCATTATTAGGGCCTGGTATGTTTTATATATATGTCAGTACTTGTACCTGCTGTGGCATTTAGGGATATACTTTTCTTTAGACAGAACATTAACTTTTCTGATTTTGAAGCAATCAATAGAATGTATAATCTATCACCTGTTAAAATATATTTTGTGACATCTGAAATTGTAATAAGTATGTCAATGATAAAAAAGTGTGTATATGTGTTGACAAATGCACCCTCCACCTTACCAAATGCAACTCGAATGTTAAATTAACAGATGGACTTCTATACCAAACACATTTTGAAACCGATAGAATAAAACGGTATTCAGAGCATTGTTACGTTACAAATTATACATGATTTTGTGACAAGTAGTGCTTTACCTAACTCTACCATGTCTTCAGTATATTTGAAATCAATTAAAAGAAAGGAGGGGATCTCCAACATAACTCGGTTACAGCACCCACAGCAAAATACCCAACAGAACAAAGACACAAAAAGGACAAGAAACACCAACTCACGCCAAAGAAACATGAAACACAAAAGGCCACACATAAAATCAACGAGACCAATTTGCATAAAAATTGCAAATTTTATATTATCAAGATTATAGGAATTATTTTCCCTTGTAACCATGGCGTCACAATGTTATCTTTCTAGATAAGTTGTTTTTTGCATAAAATGGAAAAACTATATCGTAGCGAAATCCCCAGTTTCTTTTCACAAACAGTCTGGCAAGCCTTCTGGGTTTTCTTCGCTGTCTAAATGAATGTCCTCAATATCCCAATGAGCGAAACTCTCCACTTGTTTTGGGATGGTCTTTGGTTTTCCCTTTTGGACCTACTGCATGGAAACTATACTTGCGTTGTTGTGTTATATGGTTTGACTGATATTTCAATATGGTTATCTTTGCAAGTTGCGGACTAGCGCCTCCTATAATGCACTATGCTTCCACTGGACTCAGATTGTTTATTACATAAGTGGTCCACACCAAAGCCGAAACCAGATTCCATTAGCCCTAATTGAAAGGTTTACAAATGGACAAAACTGAAAACTGACTAGAAGTACAAATACCCTACTATAGGTTTGATCTAGACTGCAACATTTTTCCCCTGACATTGAATGAAAGCAAAAATTGAACCTCTTTTCTTTTGGCGAATACGACTTATCAAGAAAGATAACATTGTGACGCCATGGTTGCAAGGGAAAATAACTCTAATAATTAATCTTGATAATATAAAATATAGCATGTCTTCATGAAACCTTTTTCAGCCAATCGCTAATGGGTATTCCAAAAATAACTTGTAACAAGTGGAGGTAATTTAAATACATGGACGTTGATAACCTCAGAACAGTGCATGCATTTTATATACTGTGTTAATTTTCGTGCATTAACATCGACACATCGACGGCAGGTGCGGCTAGCCAACAGGGGATGCTTACTCCTCCCGGGCACCTGATCCCATCTTTAGTTTACTAGGGGTCCGTCGATGCTAAACATGGTGCTCTATTGTGAGTGCTGTAGAGATTATCGTCAGGATCTTCTTTAACTCATTTGTGTCACACTTATGCCCTTTGCCGTGTGGAGCTCGTAAAAAGGTTCCCCGCGAGGGGTTTGACAGTAAGTGTTTTGAATATATTTCCCTGACATGGTCGCCATAGCACTTTTTATATAGACATAACCTCAGACAGTGCATGCATTTTATATACTGTGTTCATTTTCGTGCATTAACATCGACGGCGGGTGCGGCTAGCCAACAGGGGATGCTTACTCCTTCCGGGCACCTGATCCCACCTCTAGCTCACTAGGGGTCCGTCGATGCTAAACATGGTGCTCTATTGTGAGTGCTGTTGAGATTATCGTCAGGATCTTCTTTAACTCATTTGACTTAATCTATCAAAGCATCTTTCTAACACCAGCGTGAGAAAGTGATTGATATGGAATCTATGTTAAAACCTAAAAAATCAGACATGTTTGGCAAAAACATGTCTCAGATTTTGGATATTTTTTAGTACAAGATGTATATAATGTCCTCAGAATGAAATGACCTTCCATTTGATCTCTGACGTTCCGTTGCCATGGTAAACAAGGTTTTGTATTAGAAAAATCCATTACACAAGGCATGTTTATGCATCCCGTTACCATGGAAACGAATGTTGAATGTATATGTAATTTTTTAACAGATTATTTAAATCCTCTTCAGTTAATATAATTTGATTATTCAATGCTCTTTCTGTATGTCTTGTAAAGGAGCAGGTCGGTAACATGGAAAATCGGCCCTAATTTTAGAATGTTTTAGGTTTCGATTTTGTTTCGTATCAAGGAAGTTAAATGTATGGTTGTTTGAAATAACAAATAAATATTTCAATTTACGAGCAATACACCGAAAGGTATGGCTTCAAAATCGGATTTAATTCGTTTAAACCTGAAAAATCGTAAGAAATGGGCATAATTCTGGTCAACATTTATGAAAATAAGTAGGGCGCCAGCCCTCACACCAAATAATTTTCATATAAAAAGTTAAATTTGCAATTTATCTTTCGATCTACATGAAATTTATGTTGGGTGAGGGTTGGCGCCTATACCAATTTTAAAGATTTATGCAGAAAATATGGCGATTTTCCTGATTTTCCGTCATGCAGAGCAAATGATGTCACAATATGACGTCATAACTAACGCACGTGACGTTTTGACAAAGAAAAATATTTACTTTCTATTTCACCAGGTATTTGAGATGCTGAATCATAATTTTCATAACATTATTTTCGCAAAAATTAAGGGCCGATTTCGGTAGTTAGTGAACCTACCCCTTTGCTTCAATTTCAAGAAAAATTGCTCAAAATGTGCTATTTTGGGTCAATATAGACCTGATGATTTTATCTATATTTCACTTACTTTTGAGCTAAGTAATAATGCATTTGCAAACGCTTTGAATTTTGAATTACGGTTGCCTATTCCTGAATAGTGCTATCCTAGGACTTCATGGGAATCGAAGGAAATTTTAGTAGCAACAAGATTTTTCTGCTTATATGCCTTTAAAATAGGTTACCATGGCAACATTTGATATGAAGGTGAAAATAATTATAAGTAAATTTGCTAATTTCTGAAGATGTATACCTGCTATCATTACAAAATAGCAATCCAAGGAATGCTTATGTCGCCTGCGAAGCGGTTTGATTATTTTTCTAGAAAGTGGATCAAAATTATTGGTATCAGTAGAGAAGTCTTCTCAAATGAAATTAATTAAAAGATGTGGTGATTCAAATTTTCAGAAAAGAGTGTCAATCATCTAGGCCAAGGTCAATACGTAAAAATTAGTAAGAAAAAGGTCTCATCATAAGAAATATTAAAGACCTATCACCTACCAATTAAAAGATATATACAACCTTAGAAAAGTAAGTCAAATATCTAGGTCAAGGTCAAAAGGTAAACAATTATGGTATGTGTAGAATGGCATGGTTAAAAGGAAAATGCATGTGAAATATCAAAGCCCTATCACCTACCAATCAAAAGATATAGCCAATATTACTTTTCTTGAAAAGTAGATCAAATATCTAGGTCAATTTCAAAAGGTCAATTCTAATATGACTTGATTCTTTTTTCCTAGTAAGACAACAGACGCGAGCCGGGCTCTATTCTCAAATATAGGCCCTATAGCGATAAGCCACGCCTACCCATTTTCTGAAAGCATATAAACCGGCAGGAACTGGTTTTTGGCGTCCTCAGCCAATCCCATTTATCATCTCGCCGCTGACGCGGCTCGGTTATAAATGTGATTGGCTGAGGACGCTCGGGCATTATGAGACAATAGAGCCCGGCTTGTCATATTTTATTTCTTAAATATTATGGTCTGTTTAGAAAGTTCTTGTCACAAGGAATACTCATGTGAAATACCAAAGCCCTATCACTTACCAATCAAAAGATATATCCATTCTTAATTTTTTTGAAAAGTAGGTCAAATTTCTAGGTCAAGGTCAATCGGTCAAAAACCATGGTATGTAAAGGAAGGTCTTGTCACAGGGAATACACATGTGAAATATCAAACCCCTTTCACTTACCAATCAAAAGATATAGCGAATCATATCTTTTTTTCAAAAGTAGGTCAAATATCTAGGTCAGGGTCACAAGGTAAAAAATTATGGTATGTGTAGCAAGGTCTTGCCACAAGGATTGCACAAGTGAAATATCAAAGTCCTAACACCAATCAAAAGATATATCCATTCTTAATTTTTTTGAAAAGTAGGTCAAATTTCTAGGTCAAGGTCAGTAGGTCAGAAATTATGGTATGTGTAATAATATAAGACTCTTTCATGGACTTCTATGAAAGATACATTGGTTCCACCCGAGGGGTCTCAAAATCATGTAAAACCCGAGGCTTGCCGAGGGTTTTGCAAAATTTTGAGACCCCGAGGGTGGAAACGATGTATCTTTCATAGAAGAACATGAAAGAGTATTCTTCTCTCATATCTAAGGGTCAAACAAAACTGAAAGAAAAGGGATGGAATTTGAAAAAAAATGTCAAGTTGATCTAATCGCAAAAATTGTGCGATATTCGAATTCAGCGCCCCCGAAAATGGTTTATTCTATAAGAATAATCTACGAATATTAGGCTTTTCAAAATAAAACGCAAGAGTACACTGAAAAACGATCTTAAAATCGAAGTTTTATGGCGACGTCGCCGCTAGCTTGTTTATTTTGCGGGCTGAAATCATGACGTCACAATAGCGTAAACAATCGAAACAATAGCGTCACGTGATATGTGATACAGCTGTCACATGATATGTAATACAGAAGTAGCTCACGTAGCTGTATTTCATGGGCCTACTCTGTAACACATACGCGGGTATGAGAGAAGGTCTTGTCACAAGGAATACACATGTGAAATATCAAACCCCATTCTCTTACCAATCAAAAGTTATGGGCTGTGACACCAAAAGTGTGACAGACAGACATACTGACTGACAGACGGACGGACAACGGGATCCCTAAGTGTCGCTATGCTTCGCAGGCGACACAAAAACTCGGTATGTAGACGCATTAAGACAATTTGATTATCATGACCTTGAGAAAATGTCAAGATCATTTGCTCAATTTTCAAATGGAAAAAAAATGGAAGTAACCGGATGTGACAGTTCTACCGAACTGAAGCGGCGGGTGTTGCATGCTTACTTCTCCTGGGCACCTGGTCTGACTCCCATATTGGGAGTTCGCTTCTCTTCATATGGTGGAAGTTTTTGTTTGATTGCTTTGGTTCCTATTTTATACTGGTTTTGTATGCCTTCGGTTTCTGAATTATCGATTGTGTGCTGTATACAGGGATATGGTCATTATCCATATCTGTCATTGTATACAGGTATGCTATTTTGTAATCATCGGACTCAAAAAGAGGGAAAACAATTTTGTAAACATGTGGTATACGGAAATATTGATTCCAAGTTGTCATAGCAACGGTTTTTGATTGGTATTAAAAAAAAATGGCGATTATCACCATACATTTTTTTCTTGATTCTTTTTAGCTATGGACATTAACTTTGTCAAGATGACATCAAATACCCGTAACGCATGCCAAATTATGGTTTTCAACCTTTAAAATAGTCAAAAACAGGCAAACAATGACCCTAATAAAGACATTATTTTTGCTTAAATTTCATATATTTTGACTAAATATCAACAACTACCTTATGAACCCCTCCCCCCAAAAATATATTCTTGTTACAGTTAAACGTACAAAGAATAGTGTTTGTGTTCATAAAGTAAGTTTTGATCATGGTTTAAATGGCAACCGATTGCCAAAATGTCTTATATCTCATATTTATGAGGGTGTCAAGGTGTCAAATAGATGGACCCCGTTACCATGGTAACCGTTGTTCAAATATAACAAAATGGTTTGTTTTCATTGTTTTACACCAAGTATGATAATTACAGAAAGGCTCATCAAAATCCTTGACATGCCACTGCCAGCTGTTTTAGGTTTTTACAGAGAATCCATATTAAAAGAAATCCCGCTACTCGGACATATACAAGCAACAGAGTATATTGCATTAGGTATTTTACAACGTGCTATTTGTGGTTACATAATAAATAAAATTAGAACGCCTTTTATACCGCGCATATGATCCTGTTATCACAAAGAACACTTGGTTTGATACTTGTCTCAGAGAGTACTTACGCATTCTTAAGAATTGCACTCTGACTGACTGTGACCACAGGATTCCATGATGGGCCCTGTCAAAACCTCATTAGAGAAGACAAGGTCCCGACCACCTGTCCTCTCTGAATGTCTAGCTCCTCGGGTGATAACATGAGTGAGCTAATTGAGCTCGCTACAGCCGGTAGAGCTCGGACTGTATGACAAATATGGATAATGACCATATCCCTGTTTTCAGCACAAAATCGATAACCCAGAAAATCAGAAACCGAAGGCATACAAAATCAGGATAAAACAGGAACCAAAGCAAACAAACAAAAACCTCCACCATATGAAAAGAAGCGAACTCCCGATATGAGAGTGAGACCAGGTGCCCAGGAAGAGTGAGCATCTCCTGCTTGCATGCAACACCCGTCGCTTCAATTCGGTAGAACTGTCACATCCGGTTACTTCCATTTTGGAAGATATAGAGTACAATCTTTGGTTGGATGGTTCAAATGGTCTATGACAGAATATCATCCACCATTCTGGAAAGTGGGACATCATAGTGTATGACGAGTTCCCCATATCGACCGTAGAACTTCCTCAGTGACGATGTTAGTCGGTCACAAACATATCCCTGACTGAGAAGCTTATCTGAAAGACGCCTAGCTCTCAGAACAAAATCCGTATATTTGGTACTTGCTCTGGCATAGCGTATCAACTGAGATATGAACACGCCATAAGCAGGCGATGAAGGGAAGAAAGGAGGGGATCTCCAACAACACCTAGTTGCAGCATCAACAGCAACCTCCCAAAACACCCAGTGTAAAACACAAAAATGACACGCACAGAAAGAGACGCAGTAGTACATTGAACGTCAAATTACAGAAAAACATAAGCTTAAAATGCATCAAAGATGCAAAGTGCCGAGTTGCAAAACTTGAATATAAGTAAAATATACATAATTTGAATATGGTCTCGACAGATGGGAAACATTATTAGCATGTTTCAGGTTGATCCACATTCATATATAATTCAGAAACCATTTTCAATTAATGAGTCCTATGAATTTGACCTTTGATCTCTTGACCCCAAAATTAATAGGAAACATTTCTGGCAAGTTACATGATAATAGGTGCAATACAGGCTCAAATTCAGTCGGGAAACCATTCTTAATCATCTTAGTCCTGTGACCTTGACCTTTGACCTTTGAACCCCAAAATTGATAGTGGTCATCCTTGATCCATGGGAAACATTTCTGGCAAGCTTCATGATTATAATTGCAATACAGGCTGAAATATGGTCCGGAAACCACTTTCAATCATCGGAGTCTTGTGACCTTGACCTTCGACCTTTTGACCCCAAAATCAACAGGGGTCATTCTTGATTCATGGGAATCATTATTGGCAAGTTTCATGACTTTAGGTGCAATACAGGCTAAAATATGGCCAGGAAACCATTTTCAATCATCAGAGTCCTGTGACCTTGACCTTTGACCTTTTGACCCCAAAATCAAAAGTGGTCATTTTCTATTCACAGGAAACATTTCTGGCAAGTTACATGATTATAGGTGCAATACAGGCTGAAATATGGTCCGAAAACCAATTTCAATCAACATAGTCCTGTGACCTTGACCTTTGACCTTTTGACCCCAAAATCAATAGGCCTCATCCTTGATCCAAGGGAAACATTTCTGGCAAGTTTCATGATTATAGGTGCAATACAGGCTGAAATATGGTCCGGAAACCATTTTCAATCATCTGAGTCCTGTGACCTTGACCTTTGACCTTTTGACCCCAAAATCAATAGGCCTCATCCTTGATTCAAGGGAAACATTTCTGGCAAGTTTCATGATTATAGGTGCAATACAGGCTGAAATATGGTCCGGAAACCATTTTCAATCATCTGAGTCCTGTGACCTTGACCTTTGACCTTTTGACCCCAAAATCAATAGGGCTCATCCTTGACTAATGGTGAGTAAGTGTATGAAGTTTCATTGTTATAGCCTCTTTCGTAGTTGACTTATAGTCCGGAAACCAATTGTTGACGCCCTCCCGCCCGCCCGCCCGCCCAGACGCCCGCCCAACCGCCCGCCCGCCCGCCCGTCTCACATCAAATTAAGAGCCGAGTTTTGCAACTCGGCTAATAAAACACAAATGACTACACATAAACCAACGAGACCAAGTTGCTACTCAGAAAAGGAAAGTTCGTAATGCTGAAATTAAGGTCGTCACGTTTGTCATAGAGTGAGGTCTTCATGTGACCATCAGTGTCGTAGGACAACATTATGTCCAAATAGGATGCTGAATTATTTGTCTCTGTAGTTTCTTTGACTTCAAGCTCCGAAGGATAGATACTGCTCAGGTAATCCGCGAATTTTGGATTATTGATGGACAACACATCGTCTATGTATCTGTAAGTGAAGTTGAAGTCAGAAGCTAAGTATCTTTTCCCTTCAGAGACCAAAGATTGAATGAATTCAGCTTCGTACGAGTAAAGGAAAATGTCGGCAAGGAGTGGGGCACAATTGGTCCCCATTGGAATTCCGACAATTTGCTGGAAGACCTTTCCTCCAAACACCACAAAAATGTTGTCGATCAGAAAGTTTAACATCTGAATAATGTCTGTTTCAGTGTACTTATTTTCAGAATCGGACTTTTCTTTTACAAAGTAGGTTTTGTCCTAGTTTACAACAATAAATTTGTATTTGCGATTACCGTTCTTACTTGTAAACGCATTACTTATAATTTTTGCGAGTCTTTCTTTCAATTTAGAATGTGGAATTGTACTGTAAAGTGTCGAAAAATCAAAGGCTTTGATCGAATGGACTCTACTAAAATGAGTGGATTTCAGATGTTCTAAAAGTTCCTTCGAATTCTTTAAAATCCACATCTGGTTGATACCACTGCGAGAATATACTGTCGAACAATATTTTTGAAGCCCAGATTTGATTTCAGATAAAACTTTGGTGAGTAAGATCGATACAGATTTGGTAGAACATTTTGAGGAACCAGCGATGAAACGTTGTTTGTACGGATTCTTATGCATTTTAGGTATGCAGTATAAGAATGGTAAATCTAAATCTAAATTGGTAGTGTCGAAGCCAAAGGAAGCAAGAGCTGATTTGTGGTTATCTATTATTTCGCACGCCCTCCATTTAACATCCATTTACAATTCCATCTGTACATTGCTTGGGCCCAGGCGTTATGTAGTCTTCTTTGTATGGTCACTTTACACACCTATTGTGTTCTTTGAAACATCTGGGTAACCAGAAAAATGGGAGGGTTGTGTGCACGTAATCTTGATAACTCTACCATTTCCTACTGTCATGGCCGTCCTAAGTGGGCACCGATTTTCTATTGTCTTGTAGGTTTAAGTGTAGTCTTTTGTGTTTGATGTTTGGTCTTTTTGTGAGTGTGGGTGTGTTCAATTCGGTGCTCAATTGTGAGTGCTGATGAGATTATAGTCAGGATCTTCTTTACCTCATTTGTGTCACACTTATGCCCTTTGCCGTGTGGAGTTCGTAATGGTTCACCGCGAGGGGTTTGACACTTAGTGTTTTGAATATTTTTCCCTGACATGGTAGCCATAGCACTTTCTATATAGATATAACCTCAGACAGTGCATCTAGTTTATATATTGATTTCATTTTCCTGTATGAACATCTACAGGGATGCTTACTCCTCGCGGGCACCTGGTTCCACCTCTAGCTAGTTAGGGGTCCGTCAATCTTCAATTTGGTGCTCTATTGCCAGTGCTGTCGAGATTTTCGTTAGGATCTTCTTTAAATCATTTGTGTCACACTTATACCCTTTGCCGTGTGGAACTCGTAAAAAAATCCCCGACACTTACTGTTTTGAATATTTTCCCTGACATGGTCGCCACATCTCTTTCTATATAGACATAACCTCAGACAGTGCAAGTATTTTATTTATTGTTTTAATTTTTTTCTGCATAAACATCGATGGCGGGTGTGGCTAGCCAACAGGGGATGCTTACTCCTCCCGGGCACCTGGTCCCACCTCTAGTGTCCTAAGGGTACGTCAGTGCTTAATTTGGTGCTCTATTGTGAGTGCTGTTGAGATTATCGTCAGGATCTTGTTTAATTCATTTGTCCTTTTTGTGTCTCTTGTTGTGCACGTCTGCTTTGTTTTTGCATGGGCAGTTTTTTGTGGGTGCTGCAACCGAGTGCTGTTTGAGATCCCCTTTCAATCCGAAAATAAGAAGAATCCTTACTTCCATTGTTTGTTAAGTTTCATCGTCATTCTAGGTCCTGAAATACTCGAGTTGTAGTGCAAAATGACACTAGTTTTCGAACATGGCAATGAATAATGCTCCTACAGAGGTAATAAACAGTACATGTGCGAAGTTCAGTCACTGCATGTGGGCAAAGAATTAGTTGAGTTACAGTGTGGAAATGTAACATTTAAAAGCTATTTTCAAGAATGTTCGATAATCCTTTTCGTCGAAAACCAACGGTATTCTTAATCTTTCTTCATGGACAATTTAAGTGTTAAATTTATTATTCTAGATCGAAAATTACTTGTGAATGGTGCGTAAATCCTACATGTTAACTGTAAATGACAAATATGGATAATGACCAAATAAGTAAGAAACCGAAGGTATACAAAATCAGGATAAAACAGGAACCAAAAGCAAACAACACCCGCCGCTTCGATTCGGTAGAAATGTCACATCCGGTTACTTCCGTTTCGGAAGACATAGAGTACAATCTTAGGTTGGATGCTTAAATTGGTCTATGACAGAATACCATCCACCAATCTGGAGAGTGGGACATCATAGCGTATGACGAGTTCCCCATATCGACCGTAGAACTTCCTCAGTGACAATGTAAGTCGGTCACAAACATCCCGTCGTCACGTTTGTCATAGAGTGAGGTGTTCATGTGACCATCAGTGTCGTAGGACAACATCGTCTATGTATCTATAAGTGAAGTTGAAGTCAGAAGCTAAGTATCTTTTCCCTTCAGAGTCCAAAGACTAAATGAATTCAGCTTTGTACGAGTAAAGGAAAATGTCGACAAGGAGTGGGGCACAATTGGTCCCCACTGGAATTCCGACAATTTGCTGGAAGATCTTTCTTCCAAACACCACAAAAATGTTGTCGATCTGAAAGTTTAACATCTGAATAATGTCTGCTATGTTTGACATCAAACTCATGGCTAATGATTGATTTTAAAATGTGTAAAGATGTAAGGATAATTCGAGGGTGCAGGAATGCTGCTTTCCTAAAACTAAAATAGGAATTCGCCTTTTCTCGTGTCTTGTGTTAAACGTCTTCAAATTCAATATTATTAGTTCAGAACAGATAAATTTGCAGCTTGGACCAGCCATCTATTTGTGTGAAGTTTCAACATTAAGGATTTGAATAACTATAGCTATGACCTTGAAACCAAATATGAGTTCATGGACAGACAAACAAACATTGAAAAACCAGTATACCCTCCTAAACTTTGTCGGGGGTTACAAAATTGAGGATACACACTTGCATCGTAGGAGAACAAAGCTATCAAGTTTCATGATAACGTGCAATGCATTCTATGTCATAGTCTGGAATATTAAACGTCTTCAGATTCAAAAGCATCATTTAAGAACAGATACATTTACAGCATGGACCAGACAAGCACGTTTCGGGTACTTAACCCTCGTCAGTGATCCTCAGTCGAAACAATGTAATATGGCAAGAAAGTTATTATGTACAAAAATGTACCGAAAGACGTAGCAGAATTGGTTGGATATGATGCTACAGGACCCACATTTTAAAAATTAAAACACCTTTTTATAATTTAATTCCTATGATTTTGATTTTGTAACACCAAATTCAATAGGTTGTACTGCTAGGACAAATCTCAATTGCTTCAATTACTGTACTGTAACTCAAACGTACAAATGTCTCTGAATTGTTGGCTCTTTAGCCAAGCTCTAAATGCTTTCGACAACTTTAGACATCTTATACTTGATAGTATTCCTTACAGAGAATGGACAGGCTTCAATGGGTGATTTGTTAACACATTGGGATACAATTCATGAAAGATAGGTCAGAACTAACATTATATACTCTATGATCTTTTTGACTGTATTATATAGATATATCGATTTCAAAATGAGAATAACATGAAATACAGACTCTGTGAAAGAATATGATGTAACCTCTTACCAATACCGCCAATAATACATACACACAAATCAAAAGTTTCAATTTTTATTGACATCATTACATCATTTCGGATAGAGCTTGGGTTGGTTTGCCCAAGATCACCAATCTTACATTCACTAAACTTACAAAATTTCATTTAAAAGTATAAATTCACATTACAAGTAAATTTCCCATATTAAACGCTATCGTCACGTTCAAGTTTTGCATGTAGAGAGAATTTACCAACGTTAAAATACATTTTATGCTGTTACAGGTAAAATGTGCGATGTGCAAGCAAATACAAATGACATGTAATTAGAATAAATGTAAATATAAGAAATGCCTGTCTTACTTAAATAATATGAAATACAACATAGATAAATACTGATATTATTTGGATCAAAATACAATTAAAACCTGTGTACCAGGGCAAAAAACGATAAGTTTGTTCTATGGTTAAGTGCAATAAGTATCTTCTACCATGTAAGTGCACATACTCGCACTATTAAGGTAAACACAAACATGTGTGTGATATAAGAAATAATTAATTTCTTCTGTATAAGTGCACAAACTCGCACTAATATTTATAGCCTAAAGTGCACATACTTGCAAAAAATAATTTTAAAGCTTAAAGATGCAGTGTCCCTGAAAATACTTTTTTATTGAAAATGTAAATTTTACTCCAAATGGTCTAGATAGAGGAAAAAATGAGCCAGAAAAAGTTTTATTTGAAAATATGCAGTAACTACTCTAATATTGTCGATTTTGTAATGATTAAATCTCCGTATACCTCTATAGTAAAAACTCAATACATTGTAGGTGGCGCTAGTGGAATGAATTAGAGCTGCGCACCCCAAATTCAAAATGACGTTTTTAAAGGTCTGTAACTGCGAAAGTGTGCGTTAGATTGGCCTGAAAATTTGAATTTGTACAAATGAAAATGTATACTTTCATATGAAAAGAAAGATTTTGCATTACAAAATTTTGTAGAATTAATTAATTTTCAGTGACACCGTCCCTTAAAAAGGTCAACACAAATACCTGTGTGAAATGAAAAATAAAGTTCTACTATATATATGTGCTTACACTTGCACTAATAATAATAGCTAATAAAGCCTGTGTTTGTGAAACACGAATGCCCCCGGTGGTATCTTTGTTAGTATGAACACTATTTTCTGTTAAGTACATGTATGTGAGGTCACTGGGATAAAAGGTCAGAGGTCAAGGTCACGAGGTCAAAAATTTTGGTATCAATGGAAAGGTCTTGTCACAAGGAATACACATATGAAATCCCTATCACTTACCATTCAAAAGTTATGCCCAATGTTAAAGTTTTTGAAAAGTAGGTCAAAGGTCAAGGTCAAGGTCACGAGGTCAAAAATTTTGGTATCAATGGAAAGGTCTTGTCACAAGGAATACACATGTGAAATATGAAAGCTCTATCACTTCCCATTCAAAAGTTATGCCCAATGTTAAAGTTTTTGAAAAGTAGGTCAAAGGTCAAGGTCAAGGTCACAAGGTCAAAACCTTTGGTATCAATGGAAAGGTCTTGTCACAAGGAATACACATGTGAATTATAAAAGCCCTATCACTTCCCATTCAAAGGTTATGCCCAATGTTAAAGTTTTTGAAAAGTAGGTCAAAGGTCAAGGTCAAGGTCACGAGGTAAAAATTTTGGTATCAATGGAAAGGTCTTGTCACAAGGAATACACATATGAAATATGAAAGCCTTATCACTTCCCATTCAAAAGTTATGCCAATAATCTTTGATTCCGGGGGCATAAAAAGGTAAACCTAAAGACCTGTTTGAAATAATAAATTTAGTTTTACAATATAAGTGCACATGCTTGCACTATGAATTATAAGTAAACACAAACACCTGTCCACCTCAGCGAAATAAAAATAAATTATGAGAATTTACTAAAATATAATGAATTATGACGAAGTACAGGAGATATTATTAAGTCTTACAGCACTGAGAGCTTAACTATGGTCTTTGATATTCAGGTAAATGCACTCTTAAAATTTTATTTTATTCTGTTTGTAAAATTTCTTGCAAAGTTTTGAATAACTCCAGTTATGATTGTAAACGTCTTCAAATTGAATAGCATCATTTAAGAACAAATAAATTGGCAACGTGGACCAGACATGCACGTTTCTGGTACTTAACCCTCATCAGTGATCCTAAATCTAAACAATGTAATATGCCAAAAAGTATGAAAGTTACTATGTCGAAAAAGGGTACCGAAAGACGTAGCAGGATGGATGGGATATGATGCTACAGGACCCACTTTTTAGAAATTTCAAGAAATTTTGATAACAGAAATTTAGAACTGGAAATCAGACTTGGGACCATGGACAGACAGACATGGAGAAACCAGCTGCAGGATATCCTCCTAAACTTTGTTAGGGGTTAAAAATTAAGGAGTACAGAATTACATCGTAAGGGAACAAGGCTATCAATTGTCATGATAAAAGTCTTTTTATACCATAAAATTAAACTTTTTTATCTCAAGCCAACACGTTACACCTCTTACTTATAGGGAGTAAAGTAGCTCCAAACGGACAAATGTATTTGAATTGTAAGCTCTTTAGCCAAGCTGCAAATGCTAAATAACTTTAGACTTCTTACCCTTCATACTAGTATTCTTGATGGAACTTTGGCAGGTTTCAGTTGGTAATTTGTAATGAAGACAAATTGAGAAATACTTTTATCACCTGATATTGCCTAAACATGTTTATTTCTAACGTGAAATCAACAGTTCTGAGAACTAGAGGCGAACCACGCCATGATATAGAGGCCGTCTGCAACGCCATGAGAAGTAGTTCCCAATCGTATAGAATATTCAATTTTTTCAGTATTTTAATGCAATTATAAATTAATTCAACAACAACAAATTTAAACAATGATATTGAATCCGCGGCTGAATTTAACAGTTGGCCGAAATTTGAAAGGTCACACTTGTCAAAGTTTATGTGCTTAGGTTCCCAACTTGACCAATCCCATTCAAGCAGAGCGAAACGAAATGAAATGGCTTTATGAAACTGCATAACGGGTGTATCATGTGATAAAAATATATATGACATGAAATGCAACACGTTTATATAATGGCATTATTTGGTTTCAAGAAAAAAAATGAAAATTTAAGGATTTAATTGAGTATGAATCATTTTGTTACACTAACCAAAATAAAGGAAATTTAATGAGATAAAGAAGATCCTGACGATAATCTCAACGGCACTAACAATAGAGCAAAAAAAAAAAAAAAAAAAAAAAAAAAAGCATCGACGGACCCCTAGAGCATCCCCTGTTGGCTAGCCGCACCCGCTGCCGTTAAGTACAACATAGCTACTCTTAAGTACAAATACTATGCAAACCAGGTAAATTACAAACCTTAATAATATCAGAAACAAATGGTAATAATTATAATCTATAATTAAAATTAATCACATTGAACTTGTAGTTTAACGAAATAATAATCACCAGAAGTAAAGAATCTATACTACTAAATAAATAGTTTTTTTTTAAAATCAGTTCCATGCTACATCGGCAAAGAGTTCATTTTTTGTGTATTGCTGATACTTACATGTCCAATACCGACTAAGACGAGTTTATCTTTTTATACACAATTTTGCTCTATTCAATTACTTATCTCGGTTTTTTTTATTACCGAATTCCCGATTTCACCCAGTACGGTTTGGGTGTTAAATAGGTTACGAGAATATTCGCACCAAAACTTTTTCGCGTAATTTAATTTCACACCGGGTATTTTCGCATCACTGGGAATTATCGCCCCGAATTTCACATAAGGTGTAAGTGACTGAAAAGGACCATTCTTGGTCAGATGTATCCCTCAAATTGTTTGGAAGGGAAGGGGAGGCAATTTTGGGGGATTTGTTGAAATACATGTACTGTGTATTAATTATGAAACCTTACGGTGTTTTAACCAAAAGTCTCTGATGAGACTGAAGCTCTCCTGGTTGTTTGCTTCAATTAATCTAAGTGACACAATCATTTTCAAAGACCCTGGGATCTGGGACTAAAATAAAATACAAGACAGGAGAACGATTGATATAATGGAAAAAGAATTAACTCTATCAATAATACTTTTAGAGATTGGTGTTCACAAGATTGCATGATAGAGTTATACATGCTTTGCAGAAAATTACCATACCCATTTTCCATCAACCTGGGGGTCAGGTGTTCAAACAATACAAGGTGCACATCTAGACCACAGACTGAGAATAATGCAAAAACAATAATATTTCTATCAATAGGCCACTTGCCGATATTCGTAATGGCTGACAAAATGTCCGAGGTAGGCAATTTAAGCGCACCTGTTCATTCTTACGTCACTATGGAATTGCGTCTTTTAACAATGATGTCATAATGAAAAACAACGCCAAAAGATGTTGACGGGGACATTTTGTGCTACATCTTTTTGGTACATTTTCGGACATAATCATTTTTATACTTTTTGGCCATTTTACATTGTTAAGACTGAGGATCACTGACGAGGGTTAAGTACCCGAAATGTGCATGTCTGGTCCATGCTGTAAATTTATCAGATCTTAAATGAATCGCTATTGAGTTTGAAGACGTTTAACATTTGACTACTTGGTGAGTGTCACTGCTGGTGGACCAAGAGTCCCCGATGGCACATGTAGCCAAGTTCGATCAACTTCGGTCGATCAACTTCGGTTGATCGTCTGTCTCTTTAACGCATTTGAAATTTTCTGTTACAAAATGTTATGAAATTCCTAAAACGTGGGTCCTGTAGCATCATATCCCACCCATTCTGCTACGTCTTTTTGGTACATGTTTGGACATAATCATTTTCATACTTTTTGGCCATTTTACATTGTTTAGACTGAGGATCACTGACGAGGGTTTAGTACCCGAAACGTGCATGTCTGGTCCATGCTGTAAATTTATCAGATCTTAAATGATGCTATTGAATTTGAAGACGTTTAACATTCTAAAAAGATCGGAAAATGGTCCATTATACTTTCTTAGAATTGGTGCTCACAAGATTACATAAAGTTATATAGGAGAAAATGACCACACCCATTTTCCAAGACCCTGGGGGTCAGGGGCTCAAACAAAATATCAGGTGCACATCTAGACCACAGACTGAGAATAAAGTCAAGGTCACTAGGTCAAATATTACGACATAAATTGAAAGGTTTTGTCAGAGGCAACCTACCTTATTATACAATTATTGACTGGGAATGAGGGCAATATATGATTTGTTGGACCTGAAGATAAAATATTGCCCGAGGCCAAAGGCCGAGGTCTATATTTTGTCTGAAGGTCCAACAAATCATATATTGCCCGAATTCTCAGTCAATAATTGTTTTGTTATACCTTACATCAATATTGCAGCAACGAACCGATTAGCCCGACATGTTTACGTTAATTTTCTTCTATAAGAGAAAGAGCGCGGAAAAATAGATAGAGCTAATAGCGTCATCAATGACGTGACGTCACAAACGATGTACCGTTTATCGGTCAATATTTTTTGAAATATTGCCCTAGGGCGAATATTGATGTAAATATTGACCGCTTGGTCAAATATTCGAATTTAAAGGCATTTTTCCTATGGGGTTTTTATATAGAGATACTGACAAGGGTATAACAAAATATTATGTTTCTACTGTGTATATAGTTCCCGAGATTATGCTTCAACCAGAAACTTTACCACAATCTTTAACCAGGTCAACGTCCAAGGTCAATGTCACTTTAATGTTATGACATAAATTGAAAGGTCTCGTCATGCGAGCAACCAACATGAATAATATAAAGTTTCTACTGCATACAGCAGCTCCTTAGAATTTCCTTTGACCAGAAACTTGAACCAAATTTTTCACTAGGTCAAAGTTCAAGGTCAAGGTCATCAGGTCAAATGCTATGGCATAAACTGAAAGGTCTTGTCACGGGCAACCAACACCTATAAATAAAAGTGACTAATGCAAACAGTTCCTTAGATTTTGCTTCAACCAGAAACTTTAACCAAAAAGTTGACGAGAGACGGACGGACAGACAGACGGCAGACGGACATCGTCAATCTATAGACCGGAATTGCTTTGCAATCCGGCCAATGACAACACCCATTTTTCATGACCCTTGGGGACAGGATCTCAAACAAAATATCAGGTGCATATCTAGACCACAGACTGAGAATAAAGCAAAAAGAATTATCTTTCTATCAATTGTACTTTCTGAGAATTGGTACTCACAAGATTACCTAGAGTTAAATGGGAGAAAATGACCACATCCATTTCCCAAGACCCTAGGGATCAGGGGCTCAAACAAAACAGCATGTGCACATTTAGACCACTGACTGAGAATAATGCACAAACAATTATCTTCCTATCAATTATACTTTCTGAGAATTGGTGCTCACAAGATAACATAGAGTAATATTGGAGAAAAGGACCACACCAATTTTCTAAGACCCTGGGGATCAGAGCCTCAAACAAAATATCAGGTGCACATCTAGACCACAGACTGAGGATAAAGCAAAAAACAATTATCTTACTAACAGTTATACTTTCTGAGAATTGGTGCTCACAAGATTACATAGAGTTCTATATGAGAAAATGACCACACCCATTTTCCAAGACCTTGGGGTCAGGGACTCAAACAAAATATTTTGCTAAATACTTAGAGAAATGAGCCATTGCTATGGAAAAAAAACATATCACTATGGCTCCAAATTTAAAATAGGCTTGTTTGTTTCATTGGATACGGTCATTTTGAATAAATATAATGGATAAACATTTTTCTTATAAAAAAGTTTAAGCAATTTACTTTTTTGTAACTAAGATTTTTTCTTTGCAACCTTGTAAAAAATTTAATTTTTGGGTAAATGGATCTTGTTTCCATAGTAACCATGCAAAAATTGTGCATTGTCTTTATCGAAAAAAATCTATTGATAAAGCTCTGCCTTATGGAATGTTAAATGTAATTCTAACAACACTTTATTCTTAAAATTCAACATTTAAAAAATGGTTGCCATGGTATGAGTGCATTACATGTGACATTATGATGCTATCACATTTTATCAATCAACTGGATATTTTAGTCATCATGCTCAAAAGGCCAATTAAGGAGGTATTGAACACTTGGACGCCAAATTCAATTTTTCTCAAAATTTTTGAAATTATATAATTCTTGTCTGTCCTTGACTATACAAACTTACATTTGATTCTATCCACAGGAAAATTTTCTACGAGACTTTAAAATATGCATAAATCGACGTTTTCATGAATTTCTTGATGACGTCATAATATTGAAAGTGTCATTCCAGTTCTCGTAAAGCTATTGGAAATTAATTTTGATTTAACTTCCAAAATATCAATAAATATATTGCACTTACATATGGAAAAGATAAAATGAATTGTGTTTTAAACACAGGCAGGATACTTGAATAAAAGCTGACACTGTCGCTAAAAAAATTACAATTTCGAGCCAATTTACTGTAGTTGCTAGTTAATTGTTAGGAATCCTGTGGATGAATCTTTGTCAAAAACTATCAAAATTATCAAGAATGTCCAAAGATAATTTTATGATTAAATGGGAAAAATTAAATTTGGGATTAAAATATTACAAGGCTTTATATTTTCCAATTTTTTCTTCCAAAGTCGTCCATTTTCAATGAAGTGATATCCACTTTCCAGTAATGTAAATTTGTCAACGAATACACTGTGATGAAGATTTAATTTTCTATTTTATACATGCTAAGTTTCAATGCAATACGTTCAGTAATAATGTTTTTATTGCATTTTGAATGCGAAGGTTTGTGACACCATTTTTCCAGATAACGTCGAAATGACGTCGTCGTTTGCTCATGCATAAAACTCCCAAAGTCCTAAATTTCAAAAATCGCCATAATTTCTTCAAATGACGTCGGAAATTATTCAAACTTCATCAGGATACTCAAATGTCTTTGTCAATCAGAATATCAAATGTTTTATGGGAATTAAGACTGTACTTTTCTAGGAAGCGAGAAAACAAAGTAATGCCGCCGCCATCTTGGTGTTCAAACCCTCCTTAATCAATATTTCATACCCAAAGAAACGGTTGCTATGGGAATTTAGATCCTTGGTAACTTACTAATTTAAGTTTGAATTTTACATGCTTTTAAAGCAATAGATAAAACTGGTAATTATTACCTCAAAACAATTGAAAAATGAAAAATAAAAGTTAATGTCTTGAAGAATTTCGTCAGAGTAAGCAACTTTTTATAACCATGGTAACCATGTGTATTGATAAAATCTGGAAAGATAAAGCATTTGGTTGAATGTCTTATAGCCTCTATTTTAGAATTTTATAATAATTGAAATTGTGAACCATTTGCATGAGACGCAGTAAGGCTTCAAATTGTATAATTTTCATATTTTGGTATCTCATGACCAGATTACCGTGGCAAATGAGTCACTTGATGATTTTCTATTTCTGACATTTTTCCCTACCCATATATGAAATTTCGTGAAAATTGGAGATCATGCGTGGCCAAACCTTTTAGGTGCTTACTGGTGTTAAGTACTGGTGTTAAGTACTAGCAAGATAAACACGAAGGTGTACATACACCATACCATATTATAGCTAAATGTGTTCACACAAAGTTAAGATCTGTGCTGGTTCTATGTTTATGTATTTATTTATTACCTATATTTATACAGGATAGCACATTTAGCTACAAAATGAACTAGTTTACAATGTGGTCCTGTCTTAAAATATGTACATATGAAGTAAATTAAGTCCATTATATCACCTAAATGAAATAAAACCTAAATATCACAGTTCATTTACAAAAATACATACATGTAAAACAACATCGATATACATGTATACGTAGTAATTTAATATGGATTCTCTGTAAAAACCTAAAACAGCTGGCCACGGCATGTCTTGGATTTTGATGAAACTTTCTGTAATTATCATACTTAATGTAAAAACAATGAAAACAAACCATATTGTTATATTTGAACAACGGTTGCCATGGTAACGGGGTCAATCTTTTTGACACCCCCATAAATATGAGAGATAAGACATATTGTGGCATTCTGTTGCCATGGAAACCATGGTCAAAATTTACTTTATGAACACAAAAACTTTTCTGTGTAAGTTTAACTCTGACAAGAATGACTTTTTCGGGGGAGGGGGTTATAAGGTAGTTGTTGATATTCAGTCAAATTATGTGAAAATTTAGCAAAAATAAGGTCTAATTTTAGGGTCATTTTTGGCCTGTTTTTGATTATTTTGAAGGTTGAAAACCATTATTCGGTGAATGTTATGGGTATTTAACATCACCTTGCCAAAATAAATGTCTATAGCTGGAAAAAATCAAGAAATAAAATCTATGGTGAAACTCACCATTTTGTCATGAATGCCAATCAAAATCCGTTGCTATAGCAACTTGGAATCCATATTACCATATACCGCATATTTAAAAACATTGTTTTTCCTCATGTTTGAGTCCTATGATTATGAAATAGCATACCAGTATACAAATTATATTTATCATTATCAATTGACCTTCAAATCATTTCAAGGTCATCTGTCCAAATCTCAAGGACATTTCTAAATTTAGACTAAAATTAAGACAAAAATCAGGATTTCCAATTAATTTAAATTGATTTCTCTTACTTATTTCATTAGATATTTTGATTTTAAATATTTACAGTTGAACAACCGATCAAAAGAAGTAGAATTCATCACAATTTTCTTAAATTGTATTTCACTTCTATGTATGACAAACTTTCAAAAGAGCATAAAATTGCGATTTTCTAAAATTTTCTCGTAAAATATGTGACATTTTTTTAGGTCTTCATTGGACTCTGATAAATGTGATACTCATCCCAACAAATAATACATTTATCATACTTTTACCGATAATTGATTGTTTTGCCAAGGTTCCATACTGTTTACTGTTAATCATGTCTCTTTTAAGTGAAAAATCACAAAATTTGGCCTGAAAATAGCATATATTTTTAAATGACCTTGAAAATTGAGCAAATGACCTTGACATTTTCTCAAGGTCATGATAGCATCAAATGGTCTTTAATTCATCTACATACCAAGTTTTGTTACAATAGCAGGCATACATCTGTAGAAATTAGCTTTTTAGATATGACAGGTATTTACACCTTCGTACCAAATGTTGCCATGGTAACCTATTTCAAAGGCATGTAAACAGAAAAATATCACTTCTAGATAAATTTCCTTCGATTCCCATGAAGTCCTAGGATAATACTCTTCAGGAAATAGTCAACTGTATTTCAAATCTTGTGCAATTGCATTATTACTCTTGTCAAAAGTAAGTAAAATATAGGTATAATAAGGCCTAAATTGGCCGAAAATGGCTCATTTTTAAGAAGCAATTTCTCTTGAAATTGAAGTGAATTAACATGACACACAGAAAGAAGGAGCATCGAAAAATCAAATTGTATCAACTTAAGAGGATTTAAATAATCTCTTCGGAAAATTACATATACATTCAACATTTGTTTCCATGGTAACGGGATGCATAAAAATGCCTTGTTTAAAGGTGTTTTTATACAAAACCTTGGTTACCATGGCAACGGAACGTCGGAGAAAAAAATGGAAAGTCAATTCGTGCTGGGGACATCATATTTACCTTATACACAAAAGATATCCAAAATCTGAGACATGTCGTGGCCAAACAAGTCTGATTTTTTAGGTTTTTACATAGAATCTATATTAAGAGTCAAAGTAATGCTTCAGATACCCGTTTTTAAAAGATGACAATGTTGTAGAGTTTCTAATAAAATCAGGAAGAGTTCCATAAAGATGCACTCGAAATGATAAAAGATCTTCTAAAATATTCTGTTCTTGCTCTCTTGACATAAATAAGATTTACTGCTCTCTGTCTTGTGTTTCTTGTATGTATTTCATTTACAAAGCTAAAAACATTCAAATATTCAGGTGTGAGCCCATGTAAAACTTTAAAAACAAGAATAGACTCTCTATAAATAAAGTAATCAGACAGAGGCAACTTTTAACATATAATTACACATACTTGCACTATTAATCACAGGTAAACACACACAAGTGTGAAATAAGAAATAAATAATTAATATCTTCTAAATAAGTGCATAAACTCGCACTATGGTTTATAGCATAAAAAAATAAACACAAACATCTGTGTGAAATAAGAAATAATAAAAGTTCTACTATAATTTTATAGCTTAAAAGGTCAACACAAACACCTGTGTGAAACGAAAATAATTAAGTTCTACTATATATGAGTGCACATACTTGCACTCATAAGAATAGCTAATAGGTAAACATAAAGACCTGTTTGAAATTAGATATTTAGTTGTACAATACAAGTGCACATACTTGCACTATGAATTTTTCCTCATTTTTTCGAGAAACAGAGTTACTTCCCGTTTTGGAAGGTATCTGATGTAGACTAATTGTGACATCATCATATTCTATAGAAACGATCCTAAAACGAAGAAATGACGGTGTAAAATTGGCCTTATCGTACCATTTTCATGACGTCATAATAGTTTTACGTCAGATACCGTTTCAAATGGGAGATAACTCAAAGACTCAATAGGTTAACACAAACACCTGTCCACCTGAGCAAAATAATAAAAAAATAAATTAATCAGGAGAATTTACTAAAATTACAATGAAGTACAGGAGATATAATTTAACTCTTAGAGCATTGTGACCTAAACTATGACTATGATATTCAGGTACACATACTAACATTTCATTTTGTTCTGTTTGTAAAATTTAGAAAATTGCCAAAATGAGGGAAATGTTACAGAAAAGTACACCTGGAAAATAAATTCGCTTTCATAAGTCTAAACAAAAGATAGTAATTATTTGCTAACTTAAAAATATAAACTTAATATTAGAAACATAGGGTAAGCTCGCCTATACAGGTTTTTGTCAGAAACCAGGTTAAAGTTTTTGAAAAGTAGGTTAAAGTTCAAGGTCACTAGATCAAAGGTCATGGTCTCAAATGAAAGGTCTCGTCACACGGTATCTTCATGTGAAATATCAAAGCCCTACCCCTTTTAGTTCAAGAGATATAGCCAAGGTTAAAGTTTAGTCAACGGACGACGACAACGACGACGAGGGTATGGCATAAGCTCTCCGGACTTTTTTGTCCCAGCGAGCTAAAAAATCCAATTATGTCAGTACAATACCATCCAAAAATAACTATACATTAAAATCATTTTGAATTAAATATTAAAGTACTAATAGGTTTTCAAGACAAGAGGCCCAAGGGGGCCACATCGCTCACCTGAGGAGACTGTATGTATGTTTTCAATCAAAGTCAAGACCTGAAGGAAATCGCTTTTAGTGAAGCTTTGAGAAGGACAAGGTGTACAAGTTATTACTTCCTGTTAAGTTCAGTGACATTCTGTGCAGTAGTTTAAGAGGATAAGTCAAAAATGTGTCATTCAAATAGAGCCTATAGAGGACATCTTGGATTTCCAATCGGCTCGAAAAACACAAACTAAGTAGAGGGCAATTAGTACTTGCGTCCTGTGAAGTTTCAAGAAATTCTGTGAAGCAGTTTTAGAGGAGAAGTTGAAAATGTGTCAGCCAATCAGAGCCTGTGGCAGCCATCTTGAATTTCCGATAGGCTCCAAAAACGCAAACTTGATAGAGGGTATGAGTACTTGCATCCTGTGAAGTTTCATGAAATTCTGCACAGCGGTTTCAGAGGAGAAGTCGAAAATTTGTCAGCCAATCAGAGCCTGTGGCGGCCATCTTGGATTTCTGATCAGCTCGAAAAACACAAACTTGGTAGAGAGCAATCAGTACTTGCTTCCTGTGAAGGTTTGTGAAATTCTATGCAGCCGTTTGAGAGGAGAAGTCGAAAATGTGTCAGTCAATCAGAGTCTGTGGCAGCCATCTTGGATTTCCGATTGGCTCGAAAAACACAAACTTAGTAGAGGGCATTGAGTACTTGCTTCCTGTGAAGTTTCATGATATTCTGTGCAGTGGTTATAGAAGAGAAGTTGAAAATGTGTCAGCCAATCAGAGCCTGTGGCAGCCATCTTGGATTTCCGATTGGCTTGAAAAACACAATTTGGTAGAGGGCATTGAGTAGTTGCTTCCCGTGAAGTTTCATGAAATTCTGTGCAGCGGTTTCAGAGGAGAAGTCGAGAATGTGTCAGCCAATTAGAGCCTGTGGCGGCCATCTTGGATTTCCAATCGGCTCCAAAAACACAAACTTGGTAGAAGGCATTGAGTACTTGCTTCCTGTGAAGTTTCATGAAATTCTGTGCAGCAGTTTCGGAGGAGAAGTCAAAAATGTGTCAGCCAATCAGAGCCTGTGGCGGCCATCTTGGATTTCCGATCGGCTCAAAAAACACAAACTTGGTAGAGGGCATTGAGTACTTGCTTCCTGTGAAGTTTCATGAAATTCTGTGACGCAGTTTCAGAAGAGAAGTCAAAAATGTGTCAGCCAATCAGAGCCTGTGGCGGCCATCTTGGATTTCCGATCGGCTTGAAAAACACAAATTTGATAGAGGGCATTGAGTACTTGCTTCCTGTGAAATTTCGTGAAATTCTGTGCAGCGGTTGCAGAAAAGATATCGAAAATGTTAAAAGTTTACGTTGGACTGACGGATGATGGACGGACGACGCGCTATGACAATAGCTCACTTGAGCTTCGCTCAGGTGAGCTAAAAACAACAATACTTGTAGGGGACCATGATTTCTTCTTTCCTACCAAGTTTAACGAAAATCTGTTCAGTGGTTCTGAAGAAGAAGTTGAATATGTATGAAAATCATCCCCCCTTCTTCTTGAGTAATCTAAGTAACCCGAGAGAGATAGTTATACAGAAGCTAAAGCAAAATAACAGACCCCCTCCCCATCCCTTCACTGTGTTATTGATAACATTGATCTGTTCTTACATTAATATTTTGAGCTGCTCTCAATATTGTAATTTCATAGTTGTATATCTAAGTCTTCACAAGATAAATTTGAAAATACTTATTCATCTTTTTAAAATAATTTAGTTTCCTTTTCCATACCTATTTAATAATTCAAAATATATAACATTCAAATGAATCGATAATCCAAAAATTTAAAGCTCAAAAACATAAATCTATATTAAAGAAAGACAACTCTTGCATACATGAACATGTACCAACTTATACGAAACTAAAGTTACCAGGGTACCAGAACTTGAACTTACAAGCCTTGGGTCCATGTTCACAGTAGACATATCTATTCATGATTGAAAAAATACTCATAAAAATCTGTTCAGCAGTTCTGGAGAAGAAGTTGAATATGTATGAAAATCACCCCCCCCCCCCCTTTCCTTTTCACATAAGAAAATAATTCATAAAAAATCAAAAAATTAAAATTTCAGTATGAAATACATAACAAAGCATTAAGTAACTTAAATGTGATGAATTTGTAGTAAATGAATGTGTAAAACCATACACATATTGAGTTATTTAAAGAAATAGTGCAAAAATGTGCATTTCCGACAGAGTCCGAAAAGACGTCAAAAACGCGTCAAAAATTTGACTTCCGAGTGGAACCAAAAACAACAACACTTCTTAAGACATCTCTCTAGATCATTCTGATGCTTTCAGTTTGTCGATACGTGCTTTCGTTCTGAAGAAGAAGTTTGTCAAAGGAGGGTACCCCCTGTGACCTACTTTTGCCTCTGGTGGCGCCACCTGTTGATGGATCTGGACAAAAACAACATCACTTGTAGGGGACCATGAGTACTTCATTCCTACCAAGTTTCATGAAAATCTTTTCAGTGGTTCTGGAGAAGAAGTTGAATATGTATGAAAATCACCCCCCCCCTTCCTTTTCACATAAGAAAAAAATTAATAAAAAATCAAAAAATCTAAATTTTAGAATAAAATACTTATCAAAGCATTTAGTAACTTAAATATGATAAATATGCAGTAAATGAATGTGTAAAATCATACACTTATTGAGTTATTTAAAGAAATAGTGCAAAAATGTGCATTTCTGACGAAGTCCGAAAAGACGTCAAAAACGTGTCAAAAATTTGACTTCCGAGTGGAACCAAAAATAACAACACTTCTTAAGACATCTCTCTAGTTCATCCTGATGCTTTCGGTTTGTCGATACGTGCCTCCGTTCTGAAGAAGAAGTTTGTCAAAGGAGGGTACCCCCTGTGACCTACTTTTGCCTCTGGTGGCGCCACCTGTTGATGGATCCGGACGAAAAAAAACAACACTTGTAGGGGACCATAAGTACTTCATTCCTACCAAGTTTCATGAAAATCTTTTCAGTGGTTCTGGAGAAGAAGACGAAAATGTTGAAAAGTTTACGACGGACGACGGACGACGACGGACGACGGACGCCACGCTATGACAATAGCTCACTTTGAGCCTATGGCTCAGGTGAGCTAAAAACATTCCTTAAAAATCCAAAAGTGGATATCTTGACAAAATTCTTTCACTTGTAGGGTACCATGCATGAGTACCTCATACCTACAAATTGTCATGACAATCTGAAGAGTGGTTATAGAAAAGAAGCAGAAAATGTATGAAAATCACCCCCCCCCCCTTCCTTTTTACATAAGAAAAAAATTCATAAAAAATCAAAAAAATAAAATTTAAGCATAAAATACATATCAAAGCATTAAGTAAGTTAAATATGATAAATATGTAGTAAATGAGTGTGTAAAATCATACACTTATTGAGTTATTTAAAGAAATAGTGCAAAAATGTGCATTTCTGACTAAGTCCGAAAAGACGTCAAAAACGCGTCAAAAATTTGACTTCGAAGTGGAACCAAAAATAACAACACTTCTTAAGACATCTCTCTAGATCATCCTGATGCTTTCGGTTTGTCGATACATGCTTCGGTTCTGAAGAAGAAGTTTGTCAAAGGAGGGTACCCCCCGTGACCTACTTTTGGCTGTGGTGGCGCCACCTGTTGACAGATCCGGACGAAAAACAACAACACTTGTAGGGGACCATGAGTACTTCATACCTACCAAGTTTCATTAAAATCCCTTCAGCCGTTCTGGAGAAGAAGTCGAAAATGTGAAAAGTTTACGACGGACGACGGACGCTGGACGACGGACGGACGGACGGACGCCGGACGGTGCGCTATGACAATAGCTCACTTGAGCTTCGCTCAGGTGAGCTAAAAAAGGAAATTTCGTTTTTATCTGTAAACGGCAAAAAATAATCACTAGAAAATTTAAATGGCAATGCAGATGGAAAAGCACTATAAAAAAAAAGCTTTTTAACCATATAAGACATCATTTAGGTGTACTCATAGAAAAATAGCCATATTTGTACGCTCAGAAATTGTCTAAGTCGTTTTTCTAAACAAGGGTCGAGTATATTAAATAAAACGGCTATACCTATTCATACAGGTTGATTATCAATATTTCACTGATCATTCAGGCATAAATCTATGTCTGCAACTATGATTATGGCTATTGCATTAATCCAACTTAACCAGTGCAGGTTTTAATGACTTGGTGCATAGAAAAGATGATTTACCGTGCTATTTTCGTATGTGTAGAGGGGAAACGCAAAAATGATAACAAAATAAAATTTCATTTTCAAATAGTGCTCTAATAGTTAAATATGTTTCTCGATATTCATGCATGTCTATCTCAAAGCATTTTCACGTAAAATCAAAATTTGTTTTCTTAAGTGGCTGTTAGTACAGTAACTTTAGTTTATTCTAATTTTCCATTCTGAACTCGTAAGATCATAAAAATCATTCCAAGGAATGCATGTGTTGCCTGCGAAACATAGCGACACTCAGGAATCACTTTTATAGGGTGTGACATCAAAGTGTGACAGACAGAACGACAACGGATAAAGTTATCCTTAAAGGCCGAACTCCAATTTGTTGAATTACCGGTGGGTAAGCCATCGAGAGTATCTGGGGCATTGGGCGGTTCTTCTCTTGCAGCGTCGATAAAAATAGCAAACAGCGTGCTGCGGCAGAGCGGTGCACGTGTAATTATAGCAGACGAATCTTTTACACATAATTCACGATTTACTTATGAAAGTCTAGAGTCATAGTACAATATATTAAAAGTATAATTTTATAAAAATCGTAGCCGTCTTCTAAATGTCATTTGTATGATTTTATGTCTAGAAATTAAAGACAGGTTTTGATCAGTTTTACACATACATGCATGACCTAGCTACATGTACATGTACATATCTATAATGGAAGCTTGAAATTAGGATTGTGCAGGAGAGGCTGCAAAGGGTAATTTCGTCGAGAATATCGCAAAGATGTCGAAATAAATTTCATATTTTTCCATTTGGTTTTAACATGTTTTGGAATTGTATATCTACACTTTCCTTTGAAAAAAATTACAAGGAATATTATAATAAACCTCTCGTTTTTGGCGGGTACTTTTGCGCGGATCTGCATAAATTAGAGTAGACAATGGCCGGCACTATACAGCAAGTTTCCGTGAAAATCTGGTTTTATGAAGTAAAATTATACATTGTGAAAAGTGTATATAGTGTTGTAACTGAACATAAAACGGATCTATTTGACTACATACCGAGGATATCATCTGAATTAAAAGATAAAACTTGGGACTTTCCTCATATTGCAGCAACAGTATAAGATTGTTTACGAACAGGGGTACAAGTAGCCGTGAAAACGACAGAGAAATTATTTTACTGAGAAAGTACATGTAATAATATATTTTTCTGCAAATGAAAAAATACGAAAATGATTTTCGACAAAGGCACATTGGATAAACTTTAGTCACGTTGTCTCTGAAAACTCATAACATACATTATTAATGAGTTTTTGGATTCAATATTTTCATCAAATGGAAAACAATGTTAAGAAATGAGGTAAGAATTGTTTACCTTTGTAAGCACGCATGCTGCATGTTCAGAATCTAGTATTAAAACGTGCTATCGGTATGACTCAGCATCCGGTATAAACAATAACACAGTTAGAAACGCCTACCGCATGTCACTCTTCTGAATTTGAATTGAACATTTGTTCTGCTTCCATCATTTGGAGTGAAAAAACTCAGTTAAATCTTAATATAATTTCTACATATTACATACATAAACGATTGAACTTCGTGTTCAGATGCATAACAAATTTCATATGAAAATTGTGTCCTTTTCATGAGATAATTTAAAATTTTCCTCTGCAAGCTGAACGTGTCTAAAAATTTCATATTCGCCACCATTTTCCTGGTTGGCTGCTATTTATACCCCAAGCTCGGCCTTTAAGTGTCACTATGCTATGCAGGCAACACAAAAATTGGCTTCATATAATCCAAAATTATGAATTGTAATAACGAAAATGTAAATAGCAACTTTTTTCAATTTCATCGATTGTCATTTTTATACCTAAAAAAAAAAATTCAACAAATGCAAATATTTGAGTCAAGTTTGTTGGTTATCTTCAGAATTATACAGCAATGGATTCCAAACTGCTCATTTTTGCAACAGTGACATGGACAGAAATGATGTATACTAATTTATGGATGGCAGTGTTATCAATTGACATCAGGCTTATACTCAAACTGTTATTTATGCTCTTTAAAATATTAATAAAATACCTATATGGAACCCAATGGAACCCACTATCATGGAGATCGCATAAAACATGTAAATTTATTAAAAGAAATGTATTAAACCTGTAAATTACAATAATTTCACATTATCAAACAATGTGACACAATCAATTCTAAGCCTAACTTTGCACATAACCTCAAGCGGCTTATAAAATAATACATTTATAAATAAAAAAAAATTACGTAAAAGGCAATGTGCGTTTAACAATGTGCTTTGTTATACCCTTGTCAGTATATCTATATAAAATCCCAACAGGAAAAATGCCTTTAAATTCGAATATTTGACCGAGCGGTCAATATTTACATCAATATTGGCCCTATGGCAGTATTTCAAAAAATATTGACAGATAAATGGTACATTGTTTGTGACGTCATGTCATTGATGACACTATTAGCTCTACCTATTTTTCCATGCTCTTTCTCTTATAGAAGAAAATGAATGTAAACATGCCGGGCTAATCGGTTCTGTCTGTTGCATTACTTGGTACACTTCTTTGCTTAAAAATTTAGAGTTTACACAAGAGTCTATGGAAAAACTAATATTTCTGCCATATTTTCCAAGGAAATGATGAGGGCCCAAATGTGGACGGATGAAAAAATTCTATAAAATAATATCTATAAAATTTCACAGAAAAAACTCAAGTTCACCGTTTAGATCATCCGCAATTAATTTTCTATCAAGGGGAGATAACTCCAAAAAAGGACCCTAATGAAAGAAAAAAACCTTTGTCCGATAACTACCATCATGGTACAAAAGATTATGCAACATCAAAAGTGATGGAGAAATATGAAATAATTGATACACATACTTTCACTATTTTTGACATGTTTTCATTCATTATACATATCATACCTCAAGGCCTTATTGACGAAATTACTTTTCACGTATACTTCTTGGGTGGAAAGGTATCCATTTTCATTCTAATTCTCTCTTACATCACCATTTGGTTCCTCAAAATCTTTCATCGGCACTTTTTCATGTCTATGAAGTTCATTTTGCCCTTCTGAAATAATTAATATTTGCATTATTAATGTATTGGATAATTATAAATGCCCTACTTTTATAAAACATAGCATTGAAGTCAGCTAAAAAAAGGTTTAGAAAAGACATACTTCTTTGACATGGAAACTTCTTCTTAACTATTAGAAGCAGTACAATGACAATGGCTGCAACAACGACTAGTACAACCACCACTATAACAGCAATTTCTCCACCACCAATCCCTTTAGAACCTTTGGTATCATCACCATGGGTACCCATAGAATCTGCTTAAAATAAGACGCAAATGTAGACTATATCTTTCTACTGTGGAAAACGTACACTCTTAAGGTTAGGGTAGCGATTAAAGGGAGATAACTCTGTTTTCATATCACATATTTGAAATAAACACCAAAGAAGAACCCAATAGTTATTCAGTCTCAAAGTCGAGAAGGCAAGGCTAAATCGTGAGAATTCCCATCTGAACGGCTGCGAGCCCTGGAATGAATAACACGTGAAGTGAGACCAGGTGCCTGGGGAGAGTCAGCGTCTCCTGATTGCATGCAACACCCGTCCTAACAGCTCCATGGAAACCTGTAAAATTCGGTGATTGTCTTGATGTACATTCTGATGTACAGATTAGGCAAGTATGTCTTGGTAGATGATGACTACAGCCATTCAATCACAATGTAGAATGTCACTGACCAACACAAACGAAAAAGTGCCATGATGGTAACTTGGCTACATGTGCCCTCGGGGAGTCCTGGTCCTGGTAGAAAAGGAAGGAGGGGTAAAGTGAGCCATGTGGAATTCTAAAAAAATACCAAATAAAACATCGCTAAAGATGGTATGGCAGGATTGCAAAGTAAGTTTTTGTCAACAAGTGGGTCAAGGTCACTAGGTCAAATATTACAGCATACATTGAGAGGTCTTGTCAGAGGCAACCTACATGTATAATATAAAGTTTCTACTGCATACAGTTCCTTACATTTTGCTTAAACCAGAAACTTTAACCAAAATCTTTAACTAGGTCAAAGTCCAAGGTCAATGTCACAATGTAAAATGTTACGGTATAAATTTAGGTCTCATCATCGGCAACCTACATGTATAACATAAAGTTTTTACTGCATACAGTTCCTTAGATTTTCCTTAAACCAAAAACTTTAACCAAAATCTTTGACTAGGTCAAAGTCCAAGGTCAAGGTCACTAGGTCAAATGTTATAGCATAAATTGAAAGGTCTCCTCATGGGCAACCTACATGTATATTATAAAGTTTTTACTGCATACAGTTCCTTAGATTTTCCTTAAACCAAAGATTTTAACCAAAATCTTTAACTAGGTCAAAGTCCAAGGTCAAGAGGTCAAATGTTACAGCATAAAGTGAAAGGTTTTGTGATGGGCAAGCTTCATGCATTATATAAAGTTTCTACATATAGTTCCTTAGAATTTGCCTCAACCAGGAACTTTAACCAAAATGTTGACGGCAGATGGACGGACGGACAGACGGGCATCGTCAATCTATAGACCGGAATTGCTTTGCAATCCGGCCAAATATTTATTTAGGCTACATACAGGCGTTTGTAGCACCCCCCTCTCCACTAAATAAAGATGGATAAATTTTGATTTTTTGGTATGAAAAGTATGAGGGGAAATTCCTCTACATGTAGACATATCCATCTTTTTTCTATCTAAACTATATCAAAAGTCACCAGCCTAACCTTAACACTAATACCAAAACCACAGAAAACATAGTACATTACCATCAAAGAAGTAAAGCAACAACTACAGGAGGTTAATAACCTGTGGCTCAAGAAGTGTTTGTAATTGTCCATAATAAACAATATCATTTGGAGCTAAATCTACATGAAAAATAACACATGTGTCTTGTGCATTTAAACTTTCTTCAAGAAGGTAAAGAGTTGGAACACATCTGTATTATTGACTGTAATAATTTCTTAAAAATTCAGTAAATTTCTCTACAATGTATACTTTCAGACCTTCAAGTACCTTACTTTACATGACTAATTCACTTAAAAATCATTAAAAGAGCAGGTTCGGTATATTTATGTTTGCTGTAACTGTATATTTATGTTTGCTATACACAGGATACATGTCTTAACAAGGATTTTTGACATCTGCTTCATGGATATTAATAATTGCTGGCTTTAACTTGAGAGGCTTTTAAAACTAGGTTATTTTTGCACTTAACTAAACAATCAATCAAACCAATATCAGACCTGGTGGCTTGAATGTGTTGGAACAATTGGAAACTTCACCACTACCGTTCTCCGTTAGCTTCAAATCCCAGCATAAGTTGTTTGCCTTCCCCTGTACTGATAAAGTTATTATTCCATCTTTAGCTTCACAGTTAACCTCTGGAGTATTATTTGTCCATGTAGATGCATAGCTGCATTGAAAAAAGGAGACGGTTTTCCCACAAGATGATGCCTCAATCCTAGTAATTCTGGAAGCATTCCATCTAGCTCGAAATATATTGCTGTTATGGTCCATGGTCATGCTGTGTACACATTCCTCTAAAGAGAACAATATGTATTATAATTAAATGCTTGCTATAAAAACTGAAGTCCAAATCAGACACAAAAATCACTGAAGCAAGCCCTTTAGTTAAATAAATCATAGCCTCATAGCTTATCAGAGAAGGTGACATTTATTTGTGGAGGGAAGGGGGCAGAGACATCTACCATTTTTTTTCATTCAAAATCAATTGGTACTTCTCCAACATGCCCTGATAACACAAGGCGTCTGACCTGCAATTCGAAATCTACAATATGATAGTAGATAAAATGAATAATAGGATAGCCCTATTGACATCTTGGTCATAATACACACTTTTTTAAATAAGTCAAACTCAATGGGCAAGAGATAATATTAAAAGTTTTTTCAAAGATAGGTCAAAGGTCAAGGTCAAATTTACGAGAGAAAACTTTTTTATATTAAGAAAAGGTCTTGTCACAAGGAATACAAATTTGAAATATGAAAAAGCCTGTGTTTGTAAAACATGAATGCCCTTGGTGGCATCTTTGTTAGTATAAACTTCATTTTCTGATAAGTGTGTGAAAGGTCAAGGTAAAAATAAAATTGGTATCAATGGAAAGGTCTTGCCACTCCATACTGTTAATTCATATGTTCTTAAATGATGCTATTGAATTTGAAGATGTTAAACATGTGAAATATATAAATGACACATAAATGACATCATACAAACTCCAAATCGCAAAGACACAACAATATTCACTAGAACATCATACAAAACAATCGTAATAGACGTACAGAAACATTAAACATTGATGACAAAACATAAGGAAGGAGACCAATCTGCACCCGGGGCCTACTTGTCCGGATACACAAAGGCCTCCATAGACATACAATTGTTGTATAAACATAAAACTTCTCACTGTAAGGTGACATCACAAACGTCAGTGTTAAACTCAGCGGCCTCATGTAACACAAATTCTATGTAAATGGATCTAATGTTAAACATCTTCAAATTCAATAGCATCATTTAAGAACTGATAAATTTACAGCATGGACCAGACATGCACGTTTCGGGGACTAAACCCTCGTCAGTGATCCTAAGTCGAAACAATGTAATATGACCAAAAAGTATGAAAATTATGATGTCCAAAAATGTACCAAAAGACGTAGCAGAATGGGTGAGATATGATGGTACAGGACCCACGTTTAAGAAAATTCTTGCAAATCTTGTTTTGACGGTGCCACGAACAGCATCACGAAGACTGTGTTTCGGTGTAGCAAAAAATTTCCCGAAAGCATCGAAATTTTGAGACTTCAATTAATTTTGTCATGACTTTGGTTCTTATTAAGATATCTGAACAAAGTAAAGTGTTTTGTGTAAGTTTTTTCAAAAGATGCAATTTCGTTTGCATAAAGATGTACTAAATGGGATAAGAAGACATTTTTCAATTAAAATCAATTGCCTTTTAATCTGTTAATGTTAGGGTTTAGAAAACATTTTTCAAAAAATTTGAAATCAATTGCCTTTTAATCCCTTTATTTTAAAACCAATGTTGATATCATACAAGAATGCTGATTAGTACACCATATTATGAAAAAGTTCAGAGTTTCAGAGAGTTGCAGTCACAAGAATAGTTTAAGGACAGACGGACGGACGCCGGACAAAGGGTGATAGCACATGCTGGGCTGATCGAAGACCAGTAGAGCTAAAAATTTTGATGTGTGTAGAACGAACTTGTCAAAAGGAATACACATGTTAAACTTGAAAGTCTTATCACTTACCAACCAAAAGATATATCCAATCTTTTTTTTTAAAGTAGGTCAAATATGTAGGTCAAGGTCACTTGGTGAAAAATTATGGTATTTGTAGAAAGGTTTTGTCACAATGAATACACATGTGAAATATCAATGCCCCTCGCTTACGAATCAAACGTTATGGGCTGTGAGACCAAAATGAATTAAAGAAGATCCTGACGATAATCTCAACAACACTCACAAAACAGCACACAATTCAGCATTGACGGATCCCTAGCAAGCTAGAGGTGGGACCAGGTGCCCGGAAGGAGTAAGCATCCCCTGTTTGGCTTACGAACCTGCCATCGACGTTCGTGCATGAAAATGAAAACAATATCTTAAATAGATGCAGTGATCGACTGGGCTGATCGGTTTTATCGCGGTACCGGTATATTGCGGTACGAGGCTTCGTTATACGTACCACGGTATTTGTTTCCAAAACCGGTTTTTCACGATACTTTTATCTTCATATTTTCATGTTGTTTCTTTGAAAATTAGGAGTGAACGCAAATTACTTTTCAAAATACACCAATAGGGCCATTTAAATTGACAAAGGTTCCATGTCGTTATGGTATCTCGCATTCAGACCTGCCTACCTGCTCCTCATCGTTAGTGTAATTGTAAACGTCTTCAAATTGAATAGCATCATTTTAAGAACAGATAATTTGGCAACGTGGACCAGACATGCACGTTTCGGGTACATAACCCTCATCAGTGATCCTTAAATCTAAACAATGTAATAATGCCAAAAAAGTATGAAAGTTACAATGTCGAAAAAGTGTACCGAAATACGTAGCAGGATGGGTAGGATATGATGCTACAGGACCCACTTCTTAGAAATTTCATGAAATTTTGATACAGAAATTTAGAATGCGTTGAAGAAAAGATCAACCGAAGTTGATCGAACCTGGCTACATGTGCCCTTGGGGACTCCTGGTCCACCAGCAGTGACACTCACCAAGTGGTATAAATGTAAACGTCTTCAAATTGGATAGCATCATTTAAGAACAGATAAATTGGCAACGTGGACCAGACATGCACGTTTCGGGTACATTACCCTCATCAGTGATCCTAAATCTAAACAATGCAATATGCCAAAAAAGTATGAAAGTTACTATGTCGAAAAAGTGTACCGAGATACGTAGTAGGATGGGTGGGATATGATGCTACAGGACCCACTTTTTAGAAATTTCATAAACTTTTGATAACAGAAATTTAGAATGCGTTGAAGAAAAGATCAACCGAAGTTGATCGAACCTGGCTACATGTGCCCTTGGGGACTCCTGGTCCACCAGCAGTGACACTCACCAAGTGGTATAAATGTAAACGTCTTCAAATTGAACAGCATCATTTAAGAACAGATTAATTGGCAACGTGGACCAGACATATCTTGTAAAAGAAAGTGTAATTTTAATGACTAGAGTGTAATATTAACCACTAATGCAATTTTGAGGAAATAAAAAAGAGAAAAAAATAGTCTGCCTCGACAATTGTTACAAATAGAACTTATGCGCTCGACTGTAAGATATGGTAAACATGTGTTAATAAAGGGCTAAAAATATCGAACCAGAAGTCTCTGATGAGACTGAAGCTCTCCTGGTTGATTTGTACATATACACTCAAGAGAATGAATGCTGGACTTCACCTTGCCTAATACCACTTTTTTCATCGACCCAATATATTTCTGTATCCCCCCTGTAAAACACTCTATAACGAATTTATCCTGCTGAATCGCGTTTGGTTTGTGTATGTTACGTCAACATATTCTAAAGCATTTTGGTGACGTCAAAAGCATAAAGCATCTTAGTAGAAGCAGGATATCAAAATAATATTCTGTTAGTAAAATAATACAACATAATATTTGGTTCTTCTCGACCAATCAGATTGCAAGAAATTTGCCAGAGGCGGGATAAATGTGTATCAAGTTTTTTTTTATTAGAACCAACAACCACATGCCAATGCATATCCATCAATTCCTAATTAATTTTTTTCATCAAAATTCAGAGCAAAATTTTTTTTTGAAAAAAAACGGAGTCCCCCCCCCAAGAATATCAAATGGACCGTGCCTTAGATTTCTCTAGAATGTGAGAGAATTACTAAAAACGTGTATATACAACATGTATAACATACCATATGTATCAAAACTAAAATAACAGATGTTTTTATTTTTCAAAAAATGTGGGTCAAAGGTCAGTGATGGGGTCAAAGGTTAAAAATTTGGCTCCAAAAGATGAGCCTTCTCAAGGTTCATAGACATGCAATATATGACAGCTCTATTATCTTATACGCTTTCATCAGAATTTAGTTGAATGGAATGATATACTGACAGTCGGATGGATAGACAAACAGATGAACAGACAGACCTACCACTATATGCCCTTTGATAAAATTAAGACTAAAGGCATAAATAACCTCTCATTTGAGCTGAAATAGTATTGCATAGGATACTCTATAGAGATATTTCCTTCTTTCTTATACTGACCAGTGAAAATACTTAGATCAAGTAATCAGGCAGTTTCAGATTGAAATTAAATATAATAGGACATGTGGCCTACCGAGTGAAATTTTAAAAGTATCGGCCATTTTGTTCTAAAACCTAAAAAGGTTTTAGGCTATTTATTTAGTAAATGTAAAACAATGTAAATAGAATATTGAACGAAGAACATGAACTTTTAGGGCGAATGTGGTATTAATGTAGACAGAAGCTAATAATTAAAATATAATACAAAATATTTTTACATACCGGTATGAAATATTTGATCCTCTATAGAAAACATTTCTACCATATATCCCAGTTCAGAAAAATATTTCAAAATCTGCACGAGGTTGAAATGATGTTTTTGATTGGTCAAATTTTAAAAGGACAAAATGACTCGAGGTCCAATTGACAAAAAGGCCTGAAACATTAGTTTATTACCATTAATTTATGGCAGGAACAGGTATCGTACCCAGATAGCTCAGTTGGTAAGAGCGTCTGCCCAGATAGCAGAAGGTCTCGGGTTCAATTCACGGTTCGGTCACATCTTTTCCTCTCCTGTTACAGAATTGGCACCAAACTAAATGACTCAAGGTGAAGTGGAGTTTTGTGTGAGGTTTCTAGTGCATGGAAACCTGAAAAATTGGTAGAGAGGAGTGTGGCAGGAACGGGCATCGTGCCCAGATAGCTCAGTTGGTAAGAGCGTCTGCCTTGATAGCAGAAGATCTCGGGCTCGATTCCCGGTACAGTCACATCTCTCCCTCTCCTGTTACAAATTCAACTTCTATAACTTACACAAGCACCTTTCATTTGGCAATGTTAAGGATGCATTATTGCTATTTTATTTGATAAATTGATCAATCTTTGTGATTCTGGTGTTTCCATTTATCAGAAAGCACAGCTCAAGTCCGTGATCACTTAGGACATTCTACTCTTGCAACAAAAAGTCTCACTACTCTCTCTAAAAATCTTACACCTTAAACAATTAAAAAATAAGTAAGAAATACATGCATTTTGATTGTTTGTTATCTTTCTTGCACTGTATAAACATAATAGAAAAGATTTTGAAGTTGATTGATTGATCAGAGGAAATTCCGAAACTATCCCCTAGCGTTTCTATAGAATTGAAGATAAAATCCTGGGTCAGGCCCCAAATAAAATATGAGAAAAACTAAATTTCAGACTCATCTATGATAATATTGTCAAATGGCAATAAAGGAAAATTTTGGTAGAAGTTTTCCTGGGTTGAAATATTTTTGTATGAGTCGGCTTTTACAAATGATTTTTTTTAGTATTTTATTTTAATTTTTAAAAATTTGATTAACACATAGTAGATATGCCAATAAGGCATCTCTTGTTATATTATCTTCTATTAAAACATGTGTCACTTGCTTTAATGTAAACATTATGAAAAATTTTATCAAACCACACAGTTTTAGTTACATCCCATTGGTGGTGGTACTTCAAGCAGTGGAGGAATTTATAAGAAGAAAGAAAGATGTAAAGGTTACCTCCCCCCTCTCCCCCCCCCCAAAAAAAAGCTTACACAAGCACAATATTCCTTTCATCTGGCAATGTGAAGGATGCATTATTGCTATTTTATTTGATAAAATGATCAATCTTTGTGATTCTGGTGTTCCCATTTAACAGAAAGCACAGCTCAAGTCTCAGTGATCACTTAGGACATTCTAGTTACCTCCCCCCTCTCCCCCCCCCCCAAAAAAAGCTTACACAAGCACAATATTCCTTTCATTTGGCAATGTGAAGGATGCATTATTGCTATTTTATTTGATAAAATGATCAATCTTTGTGATTCTGGTGTTCCCATTTAACAGAAAGCACAGCTCAAGTCTGTGATCACTTAGGACATTCTAGTTACCTCCCCCCTCTCCCCCCCCCTCAAAAAAAAACTTGCACAAGCACAATATTCCTTTCAGTTGGCAATGTGAAGGATGCATTGTTGCTATTTTATTTGATAAAATGATCAATCTTTGTGATTCTGGTGTTCCCATTTAACAGAAAGCACAGCTCAAGTCTGTGATCACTTCGGACATTCTTACTCTTGCAACAAAAATTCTCACTACTCTCCCCAAAAATCTTACACCTTAAACATGTTAAACAAATAAATAATAAGTGAGAAATACATGCATTTTGACTATTTGATATCTTTCTTGCACTGTATAAACACTATAGAAAAGATTTTCATGTTGATTGATTGATCAGAGGAAATTCCGAAACTATCCCCTAGCGTTTCTATAGAATTGAAGATAAAATCCTGGGTCAGGTCCCAAATAAAATATGAGAAAAACTAAATTACAGACTCATCTATGATAATATTGTAAAATTGCAATATCTTTGTTTATTTATAGTTTCTGTCACTTATGTACTCTAAATGCATGTAGATAGGGTAAGAGAAAATAACCCTATACCCATTTTCCAGAATCCTAGGGAACAGGGACTGAAGTAAAATACTGTAATGACATCTAAACTGCAAACCGATAATATTTTGGAATAAATCAATTAACTATTATCCATAAATTCTGGGAAATTAGCTATCATATGAGATCACATGTAGACTTTAATAGAGAGAAAACAACCATACCCATTTTCTAAGACCCTTGGGGTCAGAGACTCAAACAAAATATGAGGTGGACAACGAGATTACAGACCCATCATATTGCATAAAGAATTTAGTCTCCATTATTTATAATGTCAGCGCTGTAAGCATAAGATTATATGGAATAATATAAAAGAAAATGGCCACACCCTTTTCTAAGACCCTGGGGGTCATTGGCTAAAACAAAATATCAGGTGCACAACTAGACTACAGACCCATCATATTGCAAAAAGAATTATGTCTCTATCATTTATAGTGATAGAAGAGCTATCCGGACAAAATTACATAGAATTTAATGACCACGCCCATTTTCCAAGACCCTGGGAGTCAGGGACTGAAACTGAATGTCAGGTGCACAACTAGACCATGGACCAAGTAAAATACAAAAAGAATTAAGTTTCTATCTCTAACAGTTTCAGAGGAGTTGTCCGGACAAGAATTGTTTACGGACAGACGGACAGACAGACAGACGGACAGACGGACGGACGCCGGACGAAGGGTGATCGCATAAGCTCGACTGGTCTGAGACCATTGAGTAGAGCTAAAAACGTCAATTTGCTAAAAAAAAAATAGTTTTCAGCGTAAAATGGAACAGCAAAAGCGTAGAGCGTAATTTTAGGTCGAAAATCTTAAAAATTACGCAAAAATCGTAAAAGTAGGCAGGTCTGCACATTTAAGATACATGTATGACCTTTAAGTTTCCATGTTTCGGCTGATAACAGCGGTGATAATTAAAATAATGATCTGTTCTACAATTTTCTGACTAGCCACTTTTAAACTAGATAAAGTGTCCGTACTATGCTACACAGCCTGATAGACTCCAAGAAATAAATAAATAACGCCTGTTTGACCTTTGAAAACATACATCAACACACTCATATCAAGGACAAAAATAAAGAATTACTGGTATACTTATTTGCAAGAAAGACTTGACCATGTTAGCATGACTAGTTCATGAATGACAAATGACACATTTACGCTTACAACGTTGGATGTCACGAAATACACGAATGTTCGCCTTTCCAGTCAATAATTTAATAACGGTAGTTTAAATGACGTTTATATAATGGAACCATTTTCAGATTTTTAAATGAAAATTTGAAAGCAAAATGGAAGTAGCAAAAGGAAAATCATAAATCATAATCTTGATGTTATAAAATATTGCAATATATTGCGATATTTTTCCAAATATCGCAATACAAATTTGACACGCGATACTCAGCCCTACTGTCTGATGTAACGTCTATATAGTAAGTGCTATGGCGACCATGTCAGGGGAAAATATTCAAAACACTTGCTGTCAAACCCCTCGCGGGGAACATTTTTACGAGCTCCACATGGCAAAGGGCATAAGTGTGACACAAATGAGTAAACGAAGATCTCACAATAGTATTAGAGTACACAATTGAGCATCGACGGACCCCTAGCAAGCTAGAGGTGGGACCAGGTGCCCGGGGAGTGACAGACAGACAGATTGACGGATGGATGGACAGACAGACGGACAATGAAGAAAGTTACCCCTAAGTGTCGCGATGCTGTGCAGGCGACACAAAATTAAATGCCCCAAAATCTTTGCTTCGGGAAGCATGATTTAAATTAAGGTTCTGTTTGATCGAGTTGAGAATAGTCATAAGTACCCTGAATAATGTGCAAATATTTGCCGAAGGTTATGTAAATGATGCCTATTTCTGCCGCTACCGTATACCTTAACCTGTGAAAATAAGCCAAAAATAACAGCATTTCATAAGACATTCAATCTCCATCGTTTATATTGTCGAAGAAGTTGCGAACACAAGATTGCAAAGAATTTTTATGATTATTCCCATTTTTCAGACCCTGGGACTTTGGTGCCAAGTATAATGCAATAAGAGTTTATTTCTATCTATTACAATTTAAAAAAATGTTTCAGTGTTATGTAGTTCGTTGATACACCTATAACACATAATATTTAAATTCCTTTCAAATCCTCTTGGTGGAAATATGATACACATACAACAAGAGGTCCAAGGGGACGAGTGACAACATCGCTAAAATTTGGTGGAGGACCTTAATATTTGCTTCTTGTACGGTTTCGTGATATTCTGTGCAGCTGTTGGAGGAGAAGTCGAAAATGTGTCAGCAAATCACAGCCATCGACGGCCATATTAGTTGACCGATTGGCACAAATAACACAAACTTAGTAAAGGACCTGGAGTACTGCAGCACAGAATTTCACGAAACCTTACAGGAAGCAAGTACTCAAGGTCTTCTTCAAAGTTTGTTATTTTGCCGATAGGTTAGCTGATATGGCTGCCGAGGGCTCTTCTTGACGTCAGCCAATTAGAGCCCTTGGTGACTTATGTCTGTGCACCGATCGGCACGAAAAACACAAACTTGGCAGAGGACCTTGAGTACTTACTTCCTGCAATGTTTCGTTAAATTCTGTACAGCGGTTGCAGAGTAGAAGTTGAAAATGCATCAGCCAATAAGAGCCCTCGGCGGCCACAGTTGTTGACTGTTACGCAAGGAAAACACAAACTTGGTAGAGGACCTTGAGTACTTGCTTCCTGTAAGGTTTCAAGAATTTCTGTGTAGCGGTTGCAGAGGAAAAGTCTAAAATACGTACATGTAAGCCAATCAGTGCTCTTGGCGGCCATATTTGTTAACCGATCGGCACGAAAACAAAAATGTGGTAGAGGACTTTGAGTATGAGCTTCCTGTAAGATTTTGTTAAATTCTGTGCAGCGGTTGCAGTGCTCAAGGAGAAGTTGAAAATGCATCAGTCAATCAGAGCCCTCGTCAGCCATATTTGTTGTCCAGTCGGCACAAAAAATACAAACTTGGTAGAGGACCTTGAGTTCTTGCTTTCGTGAAATTCTCTGCAGAGATTGCAGAGGCGATGTTGAAAATGTTAAAAGTTTACCGCGACGAAGGACGGCATGCTATGAGAAAAGCTCACTTGAGCTTTGCCCATGTAAGCTAAAAAGAGTCATATTTCTAAATTTAAAAGTTTCAGAGAATCTCAAAAACTGTTACAGAACAGACAGACTGACGGAGGCTTGACAACGGGGTTTGAGACCAGTAGAGCTAAAAATATGAAAAGTTTACAACAGAGTACACACTTCAAAATAGCTATATTTAGCTTTGTTCGGATGAACTAAATAATGTAATTTTCTCTAGTATGACAAACATTTGAGGAAGAGTTTTTTTTATGTTTTGTTTTTTATTTACAAGATTTTTTATTTTCATATTAGATCTCACTGACCTCTGAATTCGACTGATGAACAATTGCCCATAGTTGCCAAATTTCCCATGAAAGCTACTACACCTGCTAGGCAAACTAAATGACACACACCTGAAAAACAATCATCAAGTGAAAGTTACAGTAAGACAAGTTTTCTTCTAAAACTAACAAGACTTATGTTTTGGGAAAGGGTTAAATATTTACTGCCAATTTTTACAATGTTCATGCAGGATTTTTATGATAATATTGTGTGAAGGATTTTGAATTCTATAGGTTAAAGTACTAGAATGAGTGTACTGACTAATTCTTAGTTGTAAGACTGACCATTAAATGTTTCATTCTGGTATCAAATAATGAAATTTCATTTGCATAAAGGTGTACTAAAAACATAGGGTAATCAAAGATAACATAGCTCGCCTATACAGGTTTTTGTCAGAAACCAGGTTAAAGTTTTTGAAAAGTAGGTCAAAGTCCTAGGTCAAGGTCACTTGGTCAAAGGTCATGGTCTCAAATGAAAGGTCTCGTCACAAGGTATCTACATGTGAAATATCAAAGCCCTACCCCTTATAGTTCAAGAGATATAGCCCAGTTTAAAGTATTGTCTACGGACGACGACAACGACGCTGAGGGTATGGCATTAGCTCTCCGGACTTTTTCGTCCCGGCGGGCTAAAAAGGTAAGAGAACGTTTTTTTCAAACAAAATTAAAATCAATTGCCTTTTAAAATCAACATTGACATTATACAAGAATGTTGCATTAGTATGCCATATTATGAAAAAGGAAACAAAAGTCTTCTCATTTTGAACTCCTTTTTAAAAAGTAGAAGAACATACTCAATCCTATTCCACAGATGTGATTAGGGACATGACAATTCAATACTAGTGCCCACAATTTGGTTTTGTCCATGACTCAGAAAGCCTTGTTTTAGTATAAGCAAATCTTGGACAATGAGTTAAATTCTGTGCAGCGGTTGCAGTGCTCAAGGAGAAGTTGAAAATGCGTCAGTCAATCAGAGCCCTCGTCGGCCATATTTGTTGTCCAGTCGGCACAAGAAATACAAACTTGGTAGAGGACCTTGAGTTCTTGCTTTCGTGAAATTCTCTGCAGAGATTGCAAAGGCGATGTTGAAAATGTTAAAAGTTTACCGCGACGAAGGACGGCACGCTATGAGAAAAGCTCACTTGAGCTTTGCCCATGTAAGCTAAAAAGAGTCATATTTCTAAATTTAAAAGTTTCTGAGAATCTCAAAAACTGTTACAGAACAGACAGACTGACGGAGGCTTGACAACGGGGTTTGAGACCAGTAGAGCTAAAAATATGAAAAGTTTACAACAGAGTACACACTTCAAAATAGCTATATTTAGCTTTGTTCGGATGAACTAAATAATGTAATTTTCTCTAGTATGACAAACATTTGAGGAAGAGTTTTTTTCATGTTTGTATTTTATTTACAAGAGTTTTTATTTTCACATTAGATCTCACTGACCTCTGAATTTGACTGATGAACAATTGCCCATAGTTGCCAAATTTCCCATGAAAGCTACTACACCTGCTAGGCAAACTAAATGACACACACCTGAAAAACAATCATCAAGTGAAAGTTACAGTAAGACAAGTTTTCTTCTAAAACTAACAAGACTTATGTTTTGGGAAAGGGTTAAATATTTACTGCCAATTTTTACAATGTTCATGCAGGATTTTTATGATAATATTGTGTGAAGGATTTTGAATTCTATAGGTTAAAGTACTAGAATGAGTGTACTGACTGATTCTTAGTTGTAAGACTGACCATTAAATGTTTCATTCTGGTATCAAATAATGAAATTTCATTTGCATAAAGGTGTACTAAAAACATAGGGTAATCAAAGATTACATAGCTCGCCTATACAGGTTTTTGTCAGAAACCAGGTTAAAGTTTTTGAAAAGTAGGTCAAAGTCCTAGGTCAAGGTCACTTGGTCAAAGGTCATGGTCTCAAATGAAAGGTCTCGTCACAAGGTATCTACATGTGAAATATCAAAGCCCTACCCCTTATAGTTCAAGAGATATAGCCCAGTTTAAAGTATTGTCTACGGACGACGACAACGACGCTGAGGGTATGGCATTAGCTCTCCGGACTTTTTCGTCCCGGCGGGCTAAAAAGGTAAGAGAACGTTTTTTTCAAACAAAATTAAAATCAATTGCCTTTTAAAATCAACATTGACATTATACAAGAATGTTGCATTAGTATGCCATATTATGAAAAAGGAAACAAAAGTCTTCTCATTTTGAACTCCTTTTTAAAAAGTAGAAGAACATACTCAATCCTATTCCACAGATGTGATTAGGGACATGACAATTCAATACTAGTGTCCACAATTTGGTTTTGTCCATGACTCAGAAAGCCTTGTTTTAGTATAAGCAAATCTTGGACAATGAGTTAAATTCTGTGCAGCGGTTGCAGTGCTCAAGGAGAAGTTGAAAATGCGTCAGTCAATCAGAGCCCTCGTCGGCCATATTTGTTGTCCAGTCGGCACAAAAAATACAAACTTGGTAGAGGACCTTGAGTTCTTGCTTTCGTGAAATTCTCTGCAGAGATTGCAGAGGCGATGTTGAAAATGTTAAAAGTTTACCGCGACGAAGGACGGCATGCTATGAGAAAAGCTCACTTGAGCTTTGCCCATGTAAGCTAAAAAGAGTCATATTTCTAAATTTAAAAGTTTCAGAGAATCTCAAAAACTGTTACAGAACAGACAGACTGACGGAGGCTTGACAACGGGGTTTGAGACCAGTAGAGCTAAAAATATGAAAAGTTTACAACAGAGTACACACTTCAAAATAGCTATATTTAGCTTTGTTCGGATGAACTAAATAATGTAATTTTCTCTAGTATGACAAACATTTGAGGAAGAGTTTTTTTTATGTTTTGTTTTTTATTTACAAGATTTTTTATTTTCACATTAGATCTCACTGACCTCTGAATTCGACTGATGAACAATTGCCCATAGTTGCCAAATTTCCCATGAAAGCTACTACACCTGCTAGGCAAACTAAATGACACACACCTGAAAAACAATCATCAAGTGAAAGTTACAGTAAGACAAGTTTTCTTCTAAAACTAACAAGACTTATGTTTTGGGAAAGGGTTAAATATTTACTGCCAATTTTTACAATGTTCATGCAGGATTTTTATCATAATATTGTGTGAAGGATTTTGAATTCTATAGGTTAAAGTACTAGAATGAGTGTACTGACTGATTCTTAGTTGTAAGACTGACCATTAAATGTTTCATTCTGGTATCAAATAATGAAATTTCATTTGCATAAAGGTGTACTAAAAACATAGGGTAATCAAAGATTACATAGCTCGCCTATACAGGTTTTTGTCAGAAACCAGGTTAAAGTTTTTGAAAAGTAGGTCAAAGTCCTAGGTCAAGGTCACTTGGTCAAAGGTCATGGTCTCAAATGAAAGGTCTCGTCACAAGGTATCTACATGTGAAATATCAAAGCCCTACCCCTTATAGTTCAAGAGATATAGCCCAGTTTAAAGTATTGTCTACGGACGACGACAACGACGCTGAGGGTATGGCATTAGCTCTCCGGACTTTTTCGTCCCGGCGGGCTAAAAAGGTAAGAGAACGTTTTTTTCAAACAAAATTAAAATCAATTGCCTTTTAAAATCAACATTGACATTATACAAGAATGTTGCATTAGTATGCCATATTATGAAAAAGGAAACAAAAGTCTTCTCATTTTGAACTCCTTTTTAAAAAGTAGAAGAACATACTCAATCCTATTCCACAGATGTGATTAGGGACATGACAATTCAATACTAGTGTCCACAATTTGGTTTTGTCCATGACTCAGAAAGCCTTGTTTTAGTATAAGCAAATCTTGGACAATGAGTTAAATTCTGTGCAGCGGTTGCAGTGCTCAAGGAGAAGTTGAAAATGCGTCAGTCAATCAGAGCCCTCGTCGGCCATATTTGTTGTCCAGTCGGCACAAAAAATACAAACTTGGTAGAGGACCTTGAGTTCTTGCTTTCGTGAAATTCTCTGCAGAGATTGCAGAGGCGATGTTGAAAATGTTAAAAGTTTACCGCGACGAAGGACGGCATGCTATGAGAAAAGCTCACTTGAGCTTTGCCCATGTAAGCTAAAAAGAGTCATATTTCTAAATTTAAAAGTTTCAGAGAATCTCAAAAACTGTTACAGAACAGACAGACTGACGGAGGCTTGACAACGGGGTTTGAGACCAGTAGAGCTAAAAATATGAAAAGTTTACAACAGAGTACACACTTCAAAATAGCTATATTTAGCTTTGTTCGGATGAACTAAATAATGTAATTTTCTCTAGTATGACAAACATTTGAGGAAGAGTTTTTTTTATGTTTTGTTTTTTATTTACAAGATTTTTTATTTTCACATTAGATCTCACTGACCTCTGAATTCGACTGATGAACAATTGCCCATAGTTGCCAAATTTCCCATGAAAGCTACTACACCTGCTAGGCAAACTAAATGACACACACCTGAAAAACAATCATCAAGTGAAAGTTACAGTAAGACAAGTTTTCTTCTAAAACTAACAAGACTTATGTTTTGGGAAAGGGTTAAATATTTACTGCCAATTTTTACAATGTTCATGCAGGATTTTTATCATAATATTGTGTGAAGGATTTTGAATTCTATAGGTTAAAGTACTAGAATGAGTGTACTGACTGATTCTTAGTTGTAAGACTGACCATTAAATGTTTCATTCTGGTATCAAATAATGAAATTTCATTTGCATAAAGGTGTACTAAAAACATAGGGTAATCAAAGATTACATAGCTCGCCTATACAGGTTTTTGTCAGAAACCAGGTTAAAGTTTTTGAAAAGTAGGTCAAAGTCCTAGGTCAAGGTCACTTGGTCAAAGGTCATGGTCTCAAATGAAAGGTCTCGTCACAAGGTATCTACATGTGAAATATCAAAGCCCTACCCCTTATAGTTCAAGAGATATAGCCCAGTTTAAAGTATTGTCTACGGACGACGACAACGACGCTGAGGGTATGGCATTAGCTCTCCGGACTTTTTCGTCCCGGCGGGCTAAAAAGGTAAGAGAACGTTTTTTTCAAACAAAATTAAAATCAATTGCCTTTTAAAATCAACATTGACATTATACAAGAATGTTGCATTAGTATGCCATATTATGAAAAAGGAAACAAAAGTCTTCTCATTTTGAACTCCTTTTTAAAAAGTAGAAGAACATACTCAATCCTATTCCACAGATGTGATTAGGGACATGACAATTCAATACTAGTGTCCACAATTTGGTTTTGTCCATGACTCAGAAAGCCTTGTTTTAGTATAAGCAAATCTTGGATAATGAGTTAAATTCTGTGCAGCGGTTGCAGTGCTCAAGGAGAAGTTGAAAATGCGTCAGTCAATCAGAGCCCTCGTCGGCCATATTTGTTGTCCAGTCGGCACAAAAAATACAAACTTGGTAGAGGACCTTGAGTTCTTGCTTTCGTGAAATTCTCTGCAGAGATTGCAGAGGCGATGTTGAAAATGTTAAAAGTTTACCGCGACGAAGGACGGCACGCTATGAGAAAAGCTCACTTGAGCTTTGCCCATGTAAGCTAAAAAGAGTCATATTTCTAAATTTAAAAGTTTCAGAGAATCTCAAAAACTGTTACAGAACAGACAGACTGACGGAGGCTTGACAACGGGGTTTGAGACCAGTAGAGCTAAAAATATGAAAAGTTTACAACAGAGTACACACTTCAAAATAGCTATATTTAGCTTTGTTCGGATGAACTAAATAATGTAATTTTCTCTAGTATGACAAACATTTGAGGAAGAGTTTTTTTCATGTTTGTATTTTATTTACAAGAGTTTTTATTTTCACATTAGATCTCACTGACCTCTGAATTTGACTGATGAACAATTGCCCATAGTTGCCAAATTTCCCATGAAAGCTACTACACCTGCTTGGCAAACTAAATGACGCACACCTGAAAAACAATCATCAAGTGACTGTTACAGTAAGACAAGTTTTCTTCTAAAACTAACAAGACTTATGTTTTGGGAAAGGGTTAAATATTTACTGCCAATTTTTACAATGTTCATGCAGGATTTTTATGATAATGTTGTGTGAAGGATTTCGAATTCTTTAGGTTAAAGTACTAGAATGAGTATACTGAATGATTCTTAGTTGTAAGACTGACCATTAAATGTTTCATTCTGGTATCAAAAAATGCAATTTCGTTTGCATAAAGGTGTACTAAAAACATAGGGTAATCAAAGATTACATAGCTCGCCTATACAGGTTTTTGTCAGAAACCAGGTTAAAGTTTTTGAAAAGTAGGTCAAAGTCCTAGGTCAAGGTCACTAGGTCAAATGTCATGGTCTCAAATGAAAGGTCTCGTCACAAGGTATCTACATGTGAAATATCAAAGCCCTACCCCTTATAGTTCAAGAGATATAGCCCAGTTTAAAGTATTGTCTACGGACGACGACAACGACGCCGAGGTTATGGCATTAGCTCTCCGGACTTTTTCGTCCCGGCGGGCTAAAGAGGTAAGAGAACGTTTTTTTCAAACAAAATTAAAATCAATTGCCTTTTAATATCGATATTGACATTATACAAGAATGTTGTATTAGTATGCCATTTTATGAAAAAGGAAACAAAAATCTTATCATTTTGAATGACAAATATGGATAATGACCATATCCCTGTATACAGCACAAAATCGATAATTCAGAAAATCAGAAACCGAAGGCATACAAAATCAGGACAAAACAGGAACCAAAGCAAACAAACAAAAACCTCCACCACATGAAAAGAAGCGAACTCCCGATATGGGAGTGAGATCAGGTGCCCAGGAAGAGAAAGCATCTCCTGCTTGCATGCAACACCCGCCGCTTCAATTCGGTAGAACTGTCACATCCGGTAACTTCCATTTCGGAAGATATAGAGTACAATCTTGGGTTGGATGGTTCAAATGGTCTATGACAGAATATCACCCACCATTCTGGAGAGTGGGACATCATAGTGTATGACGAGTTCCCCATATCGACCGTAGAACTTCCTCAGTGACGATGTTAGTCGGTCACAAACATATCCCTGACTGAGAAGCTTATCTGAAAGACGCCTAGCTCTCAGAACAAAATCCGTATACTGCGTACTTGCTCTGGCATAGCGTATCAACTGAGATATGAACACGCCATAAGCGGGCGATGAAGGGATGTTGCTACTCAGAAAAGAAAAGTTTGTAATGCTGAAATTGAAGTCGTCACGTTTGTCATAGAGTGAGGTGTTCATGTGACCATCAGTGTCGTAGGACAACATTATGTCCAAATAGGATGCTGAATTATTTGTCTCTGTAGTTTCTTTGACTTCAAGCTCTGAAGGATAGATTCTGCTCAGGTAATCTGCGAATTTCGGATTATTGATGGACAACACATCGTCTATGTATCTATAAGTGAAGTTGAAGTCAGAAGCTAAGTATCTTTTCCCTTCAGAGACCAAAGATTGAATGAATTCAGCTTCGTACGAGTAAAGGAAAATGTCGGCAAGGAGTGGGGCACAATTGGTCCCCATTGGAATTCCGACAATTTGCTGAAAGACCTTTCCTCCAAACACCACAAAAATGTTGTCGATCAAAAAGTTTAACATCTGAATAATATCTGTTTCAGTGTACTTATTTTCAGAATCGGACTTTTCTTTTACAAAGTAGGTTTTGTCATAGTTCACAACAATAAATTTGTATTTGCGATTACCGTTCTTACTTGTAAACGCATTACTTATAATTTTTACGAGTCTTTCTTTCAATTTAGAATGTGGAATTGTAGTGTAAAGTGTCGAAAAATCAAAGGCTTTGATCGAATGAACTTTACTAAAATGAGTGGATTTCAGATGTTCTAAAAGTTCCTTCGAATTCTTTAAAATCCACATCTGGTTGATACCACTGCGAGAATATACTGTCGAACAATATTTTTGAAGCCCAGATTTGATTTCAGATAAAACTTTGGTGAGTAAGATCGATACAGATTTGGTAGAACATTTTGAGGAACCAGCGATGAAACGTTGTTTGTACGGATTCTTATGCATTTTAGGTATGCAGTATAAGTATGGTAAATCTAAATCTAAATCTAAATTGTTAGTTTGGAAGCCAAAGGAAGAAAGAGCTGATTTGTGGTTATCTATTATTTCAGAGGCAGAAAGGTTTGTTGGGGTGTAAGTGGGATTTCCAGGTGTCGAATTTAAACCCAGCTCTTTAACTAGACTGTCGAAATAGTACTTTTTGCAAGTAAATGTGTAATTATTTGAGGCTTTGTCCGCTGGTGTGATGACATAATGTTCTTGGAGGTAGGTAAGTTCTGTGATAACATCAGGGTCTTTAAATATAGACACGAATCTGGTGTTCACAGTTGATTTTAATCGGTTAATTCTAGATAAAAGTAAAGCTAGATGCTCGACTAGGTGTCCGGGAGGAGTAAGCATCCCGTGTTTGGCAAGCCGCACCCGCCGTGGATGTTCATGCACGAAAATAAAATAAAATATCTACAAGACATGCACAGTCTTAGGTTATGTCTATATAGAAAGTGTTATGGCGACCATGTCAAGGAAAACATTTAAACCACTAACAGAACAGACACCCACAGAAAGAGACACAAAAGGGACAAGGAACATCAACCTACACTATAAAACATAAAACACAGAATATTACACACAAACCAACGAGACCAACTCTCATAGAAACATGAAACACAAAAGACCATAAAAAACCAACGAGACCAATGGGTAACCGGTGCCGACTTGGGACGGTCATCTGCCACGTAAACAGCCGACGGTGTGGTTACCCAGAGGTCTCGAATAACATACTATTGTGGAGTAAAATAACCTCCTCACTGTAAAATAAACATACGAACAGAAAGCATGACGCAGGGGCTCAAGAAACACACAGATAAATATGTAAATGGATATAAAAACAGAAGGCGAACGGAATACAGTGCGTGCTCTGCCATTGGGAAGTGCATGTGAATTTTTTTTCAAGAATTTCCCCCAAATTTGCATCATAAAATCAAAAGACCCCTGTTATTTTAAACTTGATATATGCATGTATACGGTCATTCTTTTAATGCCGAAAGAAGGTAAAAAAAATGAAAAATAGGAAATATAACAATGTCAACTTGGTATTTCGCCTTATATTAAATACTAAATATTGCACAACTAAAGGCTCTTTTATTGACGTAATTGTTTTTAGAATCCAACTTGAAAATGACTGTTAACATGCCAATAATAAGACAAAATGATACTTTAATCTAAGTTAAAATATCTTTCAAAAATTAAAAAAATTGTATCAATCATCGCACAGACTTTAAAGTTTGTTACAAAACTATGAACCTACCCCCTTCCAGACTTCGATTAAAAATTCTCACAAGAGATCCTCTACGTGCTCTATTTGGGCTTATATCTCCTGAATCGTTGATCTAATTGTTTTTAATTTTTTATTCATATTTTAAATGGAAATAGAACTGATAAAGGAGTTAATTTTACAACCCATTGTTTAAATATTTACCCTTTATGAGTAATATTTTTACGGCTGCAACAGGTTTAAGCAAATGACGTCACGTGATGCAATTGACTATAACGTAAGACGATCAAGTTGATAAGAAAAATATAGTCCCGAATGAAATAAAGCAGTAAAAAGAAGATGTTCATCTTATTAATATAATTTTGAATGTATAGAATGTATTCAGACAAACGAATACACAAAGAAATATACTGATACTTCAACTTAAGTTCATTCACACGTTATATTTATGCTATGTTGCTAGCCATTAAATTTGGATAACAAGAAGAGCCTGGAAATGTCAAAATCGGCATAATTATTTAGTGCTTCGTTATGATCATTATCATTTTCAAACTGATATTTGTACTTACTTGCAGAGGGAATGCAGAGACCATGCAAACTGCAAATGCAAAAACGAGAAGTACTGCAAAGCGATACATCTTTACTCTATCAAATGCACCAAACGGAGACTCCAGGGAGCTATTTATCTTTTATACCCATCTGAAGTCACCCGTTAATTTCTTTAGAAATGTGCAGCCTTTCAAATGTAAATTACGTGTAAATGCTGTATTTGCATACTTAGAATGTGAAAAGTATTGCAAAATGATATTGGTTAATGTATGTGAAATTGTATGAATATCATTATGTCATACTTCCTGTAGTTTACCCAACGTGAAAGCTAAATCCTACATACATTCGCAATACAATCATCAGTATTTAAAATACAAGTTCTATAATTATCATTTCAGTGCACTATATGCGTATTTTAACAGAAATAAGTTCTCAACAATAATGCTCGTGATACTCGAGGGCGTTATAAATCTCCTATTCTTTAAATGATCTTAAAACAAAGGAGGGGATCTTCAACAACACTCGGTTGCAGCGCCCACAGCAAAACCCCAAAACACCCAATGCGAAAACACAGAGCAGATACACACAGAAAGAGACGCAAAAGGTAAAGGAATACCAAATTACATCGAAACATCAAATGCAAATGACTGCACATAAACAAACGAGACCAATGGGCAATCGGTGCATACTTAGGACGGCCATCTGCCACACCAGTAGCAGACAATGTGGTTATCTTGATTACATGCACATAAACCTCCCACGTTTTCGTTCAACCAGAGGTCTCAAAGAACGCACAGTGGTTGTGTAGAATAACCTCCTCACTGTAAGGTGACCATACAAACAGACAGAATGATGTTGGGGCCCCAAGAAACACACAGATGGATATATACATGTAAATGGACATAAAAACAGAAGGCGTACGAAATATCGTTTGTGCCCTGTCGGCTGTAGTGAGCTCATGCATGTCATCACCCGATGAGTACGAGAATCAGAGAGCTCAGGGTCTTCTCTAAAGAAGTTTGGACAGGGCCCGTCATGGAGTCCTGTTGTCACAATCAGTAGAGTACAATTCCTCAGAATGCGCTGGTACAAGGCTGTACATTGGTCAAGTACCAAGCCAAGTGTCCATTTGGTGACAGAAGGATCATATTCACGGTATAAAAGGCTTTTGATGATTCTAGCACAATTTCGACGTTATCTGTATACCTTTGCTCCTTCTTATCTTGTTTATTATGTCACAATTAAAGGCAATACCCAAAGTAATATACTCATTTGCTTGCACGGATCCGAATTTCAAAAGAAATTGACAGTATTTTTTATTTTTAATTCCAGAAAGTCTTTATAAGTTTGTGAAAGCGAAAAGCTTGACCTAAAAGTTTCTTTGTAATTTGTAAATTTCTACTATGAAAATCCAAAACATCAGTTCATGCTCTAGACTATATAGCGTACCGAATGAGCTGTGAAATGTAAATACCGTATGATGGTGATCTTGAAACATCTACGTCAAACCAGGGGAAATTCACTATGTTGAATTCAAAATCATCTCTTTTGTCATACAGAATTGTATGAATTTATCTATTAATAATTTTGATATTTTGGGGAAAAAAGATGTTTCTCTGTTTGTAACGCTTGTTTCCTGTTTTGCTTCAATTATTGTAGATATATATCATTTCTATTAGTTTCAAAAACAGGATTGTTAATAGTCAGAATATCATCCAGATATTTAGAAGATCTTATTAAACATTTCAAATCACCATGTATTCTTTTGATGATTTTGGATAGATTCTTTTCCATAAGGGTATAGAAATACATATGCAACAAGAGGCTCACAATTAGTAGCCATGGGGATCCCAACAACATGCTTCTAGAGATTCTCACCAAATCTGATATAAATGTTGTCCAAGAGGAAGATGACAAATTTGTGCAAAGCAACCGGATTGATCGAATTTTTACATTTCTTTGCCCAACGTCTTGCATATTCCTCACAAGAGTCCATGATAATTTTGAAATTTTGGTTCCATGTAAAGGACATACTTTCTCTGTATTTGGGACCCTTTTTTAACAAATCTCTCAACTTGTCGTTCTTGACTATACTAAGGTCACCTGTAATAATGTGTCCACAAGGAGAGTAGTTAAAATCCGATGAAGAACATTCGCAAGGAAGTGGATGTAGTGAGGGATTACTTAAATCAATGCACTGCAAGAATCGTTTGTAATTGTGAATTTTAGATGCAACTGTTGGTGTGTAGCTATAGGAAATACAAGGAGTTTCTTGTCTTTTGAAATATGGTGGGATTTTTTCTGTGACAGTTTTGTGATTCAAAATTTGACCAAGATTCAATTTATCAATACCTTTGTCTGCAAATTTTACTTTAATGAAAGGACGGTTTGTTTTCTCCTCTGATTTATCTGATCTAACTGCTTGAAATAAACGAAAGGTAGAAATGTCCAAGATGACTCCTTGTAGTCTGTATTCTGGGGAACGTGTATCGGTATAAGTGAGGTCCTTCGTATATTCGTAGATTTCGTGTAACTTCCGTAAAGGAACAGAGTATAATTTGGTACGAATATAATGCAGGCCTAGGGGCTCATTCAAAAATGGAACCAAGTCATCGAAGGAGAAACTATGTATCTCAGGCCTATTATATTTACGAATGCCATGACTTCGAGGTCTTCTTTGTGGTCTGTTGAATAAGCTATTCACATTTACCGATTGACAACCTGGACTTGTTAAGTTTCCTAAGCTGCTTATATTATCGTTGCACCCATAGGGCGCTGCAGTGTTAAGATTTTTTATCCAGAACTCTTCTCTGTTGCGACGGAAAGGTGTGCTCAAATTGGGATTGTTTGTGGGGTGATATATTTTCTCCAGGATTCTGACTCTCATAGATAAAACAGAATGATCGGCCTGGTCAAAATGCCGGTAAAGAAGTTGACTTCCTTTATTATTTATTTTTGACCGATGTCCTGACATTCTGGTTCGGAGCTTACCTTTGGTTTCACCCACATAAATCAATCCACAAAGTGAGCACTCTATTCCGTACACAACATTAGATGTCATACAGTTTAGGTTTTCAAAACTATGCGTGTTAAATGTTTGTTTTGTGAGATTACTTGAGAATGAGTCTGTTATAAGGATTTTACAAGTTTTGCAGTTCTTCGTGCCGCACTTAGAAACTGAGCAATCGCTTGGTGAAAATTGGTGCTCTTTTAGTATATCGACCACTTCAATCTTACAGGGCTTGATTTTAATATACCCGTCTGCATGTTTGTACCAAAACTCATGGTTTCTACTCACTACAAATGTCTCGTCTCCTTTTTAAAAAGTAGAAGAACAATGCTCAATCCTGTTTCACAGATGTGATTATGGACATGACAATTCAACACTAGTGTCCAGAATTTGTTTTTGTCCATGACTCAGAAAGCCTTGTTTTAGTACAAGCAAATCTTGGACAATAAGGTTTGATTTCATTTTACCTAATCAAATCAAGTTAAAGATTGTACTATTCTATATGTTTGTATAAATTGTTCACAACTGAAAATGATACATGAATATAACTTACTTTTCTTAAAACTGTACTTCCTCTCAGTGTTCCTACAATCCTTTGTATTGTCTACAGTACTCTGATAGTCTGAGGTCTTCTCCAGGCAGTCTCCATTAATAACACTATCAGTTGATGTATTCTCCGTTTTCTCTTCTTCAATCTCAGGATTAAGGAAACCATTTTCTGGGCATCCTCCTTCATTGTCAGTATTTTGAAAATTATACTGTGAACATTTTCCTTCATTGTTTTTCTTTTGGAATGTATTCTCCAGACACCTTACTTCACTCTCAGTATTTTGGGTTTCCTCAGGGAAGCCTTTTATATTCTCAGTATTTCGGGATGTTTTCTCAGAGAAGCCTTCTATATACTCAGTATTTTGGGTTGTTGTTTCAGGAAAGCCTTCCACATTATTCTCAGTATTTTGGGTTGTTTCCTCAGGGAAGCCTTCTATATTCTCCGTATTTTGGGTTGTTTCCTCAGAGAAGCCTTTTATATGCTCAGTACTTTGACTTGTTTCCTCAGAGAAGCCTTTTATATTCTCAGTATTTTGGGTAGTTTCCTCAGAGAAGCATTCTATAATCTCAGTATTTTGGGTTGTTGTTTCAGCGAAGCCTTCAATATTCTCAGTATTTTGGGTTGTTTCCTCAGAGAAGTCTTCAATATTCTCAGTATTTTGGGTTGTTGTTTCAGGAAAGCCTTCAGTATTCTCAGTATTTTGGGTTGTTGTTTCAGGGAAGCCTTCAATATTCTCATTATCTTGAGTTGTTGTTTCAGGGAAGCCTTCAATATTCTCGGTATTTTGGGTTGTTTCCACAGAGAAGTCTTCAATATTCTCAGTATTTTGGGTTGTTTCCGCAGAGAAACCTTCAATACTCTCAGTATTTTGGGTTGTTTCCGCAGAGAAGCCTTCTATATTCTCAGTATTTGGGGTTGTTTCCTCAGGGAAGCCTTCAATATTCTCAGTATTTGGGGTTGTTTCCTCAGAGAAGCCTTCATTATTCTCAGTATTTTGGGTTGTTTCCACAGAGAAGCCTTCAATATTCTCAGTATTTCGGGTTGTTTCTGCAGAGAAGCCTTCTATATTCTCAGTATTTTGGGTTTTGTCCTCAGGGAAGCCATCTCTATTCTCAGTATTTTGGGTTGTTTCCTCATGGAAGCCTTCTCTATTCTCAGTATTTTGGGTTGTTTCCTCAGGGAAGCCTTCTCTATTCTCAGTATTTTGGGTTGTTTTCTCAGGGAAGTCTTCTCTTTTCATAGTAGTTTTGGTTGTTGTTTCAGTGATGCCTTCAAAATTCTCATTTTTTTGGGTTGTTTCTGCAAGAAAGCCTTCTATATTGACAACATTTTTGGTAATTTTCTGGAGAAATTCCTCCATATTGACAGTTCTTTGGGTCATTTTTGTAGGGAAGCCTTCTATATTCTCAGTAATTTGGGTTGTTTTCTCATGGTAACCTTCTATATCCTCAGTATTGAGGGTTGTTTTTTCAGGGATGCCTTCAATATTCTCAGTATTTTGGGTTGTTTCCTCAGAGAAGCTTTGTATATTCTCAGTATTTTGGATTGTTGTTTCAGAGAACCCTTCTATATTCTCAGTATTTTCGGTTGTTTCCGTAGGGAAGCCTTCAATATCCTCCCTGTTTTGTGTTGTCTTTTCAGGAAAGAATTCTATTTTCACAGTATTTTGTATTGTTTCCTCAGAAAAGCCTTCTATAATTAAAGTTTTTTGCATCGTTTCCCCAGGGAAGCCTTTTATATTCTCAGTATTTTTGGTTGTTTTCTCAGGGAAGCCTTCTATTTTCTCAGTATTTTCAATTATTTTCTCAGGGAAGCCTCCTATATTCTCTGTATTTTTGGTTGTCTTTTCAGGAAAGCCTTCTATATCCTCTGTATTTTCGGTTGTTTTCTCATGAAATTTTTCTACATTCACAATAGTTTGGGTTGTTTTCTCAGGACACTCTCTTACATTCTCAGTTCTGCTTTTTGTTACCAGAATACCTTCACTTTCAGAGATATGTTCACTTTCCATTATGTTCTGTTGATCTTTCCGAAAGAGGTTAGTGGTGTTCCCTTCCTTCTGGTTGCCTTTAGACCTGTTTTCAAAACTAACCCAGTTTGTATAAGTTACTTCTTCCTCTACAACTTTTATTCTTTCTTTGCTTTTGACGGATACAGTTTTGAAGTCGCTCAAACTGCAGTCTGGTGAATTGCATTTTTGAAGCCCTACATCAGAAATCTGAACAGGCAATTCTCCTTGATTTTCCAATTTATCAAGCTTTTGGGAAATATCAATGGGTTCACTTCCATTGTCAGCACTGTATATAGTAAGGCACGTTAAAGATGGTTTTCCCTACAAATAAAAGATCAGTGCAATTATAAACTAAAGGCAAAAAAGTATCAAAATATATTGACTTGTCTTAAATGAAAAACAAGAAGTCTCTGACGAGACTGTAGCTCTCCTGGTTGTTTTGTTTAATATTTGTTTTTTATTTACTCATTGACAAGTGAATAAGATACATACACATAAATATCAATTTCCATTTTTAAGACCAAAGGGAGCAGGCGTTCTAACAAATTAAAAGTAGCACAAGAAAACAACATATCCAATAGACTGCAACTAGAATATCACTCATATAATTCATAATATCCAAGATAAAGTATTAAAAAAAAAGAATGCCACACCCATTTTCCAAGATCCCAGGGAGCAGGGACTGCTAGCTCAAATGAAGTATCAATGACATAACAAAACTACATATCCATCTTATTGATTTAGAATTACAACAACTCATATTCATTTATAGCTTTGAAGAGTAAAGAGCACAATTATATAGGAAAAATGACCACATCCATTTTCTAAGACCCTGGGGATCGGGGGCTCAAACAAAATATCAGATGCACAACAAAAACACAGACCAATCATATTGCAAAAAGAATGAAGCCTCAATCATTTATAGTGTCAGAGGAGTTGCGAGCACAACATTACAAACAGTTATATACTAGGAGGAAATGAGCACACACATTTCCTAGGACCCTGAGGGTCAGTGGCTCAAACAAAATAATGGTGCACAACAAGACCACAGACCAATCATATTGCAAAAAGAATGAAGTTTCCATCATTTATATATTGTCAGAGGAGTTGCGAGCAAAGGATTACATAGACTTATATAGGAGAAAATGACCACACCCATTTTCTAAGACCCTGGGGGTCACGGGTTCAAACAAAATCTCAGGTGCACAACTAGACCACAGACCAATCAAATAGCAAAACGAATGAAGTTTCCATCATTAATAGTGTCAGAGGAGTTGCAAGCACAGGATAACATAGACTTACATTGGAGAAAATGACCACACCCATTTTTTAGACCCTGGAGGTCAGGGGCTCAAGCAAAATATCAGATGCACAACTAGACCACAGACCCATCATATTGCAAAAAGAATTAAGTCTCTATCATTTATAGTGTCAGAGGAGTTGCGAGCACAAGATTACATATAGAGTTATATAGGTGAAAATGACCGCGCCCTTTTTCTAAGACCCTGGGGGTCAGGGGCTCAAACAAAATATCAGGTGCACAACTACACCATAGACCCATCATATTGCAAAAAGAATCAAGTCTCTATCATTTATAGTGTCAGAGGAGTTGCGAGCACAAGATTACATAGAGTTATATAGGAGAAAATGACCACACCCTTTTTCTAAGATCCTGGGGGTCAGGGGCTCAAACAAAATATCAGGTGCACAACTAAACCATAGACCCATCATATTGCAAAAAGAATCAAGTCTCTATCATTTATAGTGTCAGAGGAGTTGCAAGCAAAAGATTACATAGAGTTATATAGGTGAAAATGACCGCGCCCTTTTTCTAAGACCCTGGGGGTCAGGGGCTCAAACAAAATATCAGGTGCAAAACTACACCATAGACCAATCATATTGCAAAAAGAATCAAGTCTCTATCATTTATAGTGTCAGAGGAGTTGTGAGCACAAGATTACATAGAGTTATATAGGTGAAAATGACCACACCCTTTTTCTAGACCCTGGGGGTCAGGGGCTCAAACAAAATATCAGGTGCACAACTAGACCATAGACCCATCATATTGCAAAAGAATCAAGTCTCTATCATTTATAGTGTCAGAGGAGTTGCGAGCACAAGATTACATAGAGTTATATAGGTGAAAATGACCACACCCTTTTTTAAAGACCCTGGGGGTCAGGGGCTCAAACAAAATATCAGGTGCACAACTACACCATAGACCTATCATATTGCAAAAAGAATCAAGTCTCTATCATTTATAGTGTCAGAGGAGTTGCGAGCACAAGATTACATAGAGTTATATAGGTGAAAATGACCACACCCTTTTTCTAAGACCCTGGGGGTCAGGGGCTCAAACAAAATATCAGGTGCACAACTACACCATAGACCTATCATATTGCAAAAAGAATCAAGTCTCTATCACTTATAGTGTCAGAGGAGTTGCGAGCACAAGATTGCACAGAGTTATATAGGAGAAAATGACCACACCCATTTTCTAAGACCCTGGGGGTCAGGGGCTCAAACAAAATATCAGGTGCACAACTAGACCACAGACCCATCATATTGCACAGGAATCAAGTCTCTATCATTTATAGTGTCAGAGGAGTTGCGAGCACAAGATTTCATAGATTTTCATGACCACGCCCATTTTCTAAGACCCTGGGGGTCAGGGGCTGAAACCAAATGTCAGGTGCACAACTAGACCACATACCAAGTAAGATGTAAAAAGAATTAGCTTTCTATCTCCTATGGTTTCAGAGGAGTTGCGAGCACAAGAATTGTTTACGGACGGACGGACGGACAGACGGACAGACGGACGGACGCCGGACAATGGGGTATCGCATAAGCTCGACTGGTCAGAGACCAGTAGAGCTAACAAGAGCCCCAGGGGGCACAACGCTCACCTGATACCCATGCACGCTCTAACTGACATACTGACATTGAATACTGATAGTGCCAGTACCAGGATTTTAGCCCACAACCTTTCTAACAAGATTTTTGCCGGATGCAGACAAGTTTTTTTTTAGACAACCTTAAAAAGTACAAACAAGAGAAAATAGTCACATTTCAAAACAATAACTTTTTTACTGATTTGAAAAGATGGATTATGCGATCCAAAGTCATATGCCCAGCTAGTATAGTTCGATTATGCAACATCAAAAATAAAATCATTTTGTAAAATTCCACATTAATGTGCAACAGAAACAGAATAAAACAATGAAATGATTTCATAAATTAAGTTTATTTAAAATTGAACAAACATATTTCTTAGTACATGTATATTGGCTTTTAAAGGCAAAACCACTCAAGCAGAAAAAGTAGGTCAAGGTCATTTTATGAAAGTTTGATCAAAGATACATCCAATATGCAAGTTTGGTACATGTAGCAGTTATACTTTGCTCAATATTGGCTTTTAAAGGCAAAATCACTCAAGCGGAAAAAGTAGGTCAAGGTCATTTTATGAAAGTTTGATCAAAGATACATCTAATATGCAAGTTTGGAACATCTAGCACTTATACTTTGCTCAATATTGGCTTTTAAAGGCAAAATCACTCAAGCGGAAAAAGTAGGTCAAGGTCATTTTATGAAAGTTTGATCAAAGATACATCCAATATGCAAGTTTGGTACATGTAGCACTTATACTCTGCTCAATATTGGCTTTTAAAAGCGAAATCACTCAAGTGGAAAAAGTAGGTCAGATGGTGCATCCGATGCATGGGTCCATCTTGGCATCCAAAGATGAATCACTTGTGCAAGTTTGGTTACTGTAGCATTAGTACTTTGTCAGATACTGAGCTACCCAAAACTTCTTATCCAAATCACTCAAGCGGAAAATGTAGGTCAGATGCTGCATCCGATGCATGGGTTCACCTCAGCATCCAAAGATGAATCACTTGTGCAAGTTTGGTTACTGTAGCATCAGTACTTTGTCAGATACTGAGCTACCCCAAACTTCTTAACCAAGTCACTCAAGCGGAAAATGTAGGTCAGATGCTGCATCCGATACATGGGTTTACCTCAGCATCCAAAAATGAATCACTTGTGCCAGTTTGGTTACTGTAGCATCAGTACTTTGTCAGATACTGAGCTACCCCAAACTTCTTAACCAAGTCACTCAAGAGGAAAATGTAGGTCAGATGCTGCATATGATACATGGGTTCACCTCAGCATCCAAAGATGAATCACTTGTGCCAGTTTGGTTACTGTAGCGTTAGTACTTTGTCAGATACTGAGCTACCCCAAACTTCTTAACCGGACGCAGACGCGGACACAGACGCGGACACGGACGCGGACGCGTGGGGTTACAGCATAAGCTCACTCAACTTTGTCGAGGTGAGCTAAAAATGATGGTATGTGAAGAAAGGTCTTGTCACATGGAATGCACCTGTGAAATATCAAAGCCTATCACTCAGCAATCAAAAGAAATAGCCAATCTAAGATTTTTTGAAAAGTAGGTCAAATATCTAGGTCTTGGTCATGAGGTCAAAAGTTATGATATGTGTAGAAAGGCCTTGTCACAAGAAGGAATACACATATGAAATATCAAAGCTCTATCACTTACCAATCAAAAGATATAGCAAATCTTAATTTTTTTGAAAAGTAGGTCAAATATCTAGGTCAAGGTCATGAGGTCAAAATTATGGTATGTGTAGAAAGGTATTGTCAAAAGGAATACACAAGAGAAATATCAAAGCCCTATCACTTGCCAATCAATAGATATAGCCAATCTTGGGTTTTTTTTAAAAGTAGGCCAAATATCTAGGTCAAGATCATAAGGTTAAAAAATATAGTATGTGAAAAAAGGGCTTGTCACAAGAAATACACATGTGAAATATCAAAGCCCTATCACTTACCAATCAAAAGATATAGCCAATCTTAGATTTTTTGAAAAGTAGGTCAAATATCTAGGTCAAGGTCACGAGGTCAAAAAATATGGTTTGCGTAGAAAGGTCTTGTCACAAAGATTACACATGTGAAATATCAAAGCCCTATCACTTGCCAATCAAGAAATATAGCCAATATTAGATTTTTAGAAAAGTAGGTCAAATATCTAGATCAAGGTCACAAGGTCAAACATTATATGTGTAGAAAGGTCTAATCACAAGGAATACACATGTGAAATATCAAAGCCCTATCACTAATCAATCAAGAGATATAGCCAATATTAGATTTTTAGAAAAGTAGGTCAAATATCTAGGTCAAGGTCAAAAGGTAAAAAATTATGATATGTGTATAAAGGTCTTGTCACAAGGAATACACATGTGAAATATCAAAGCCCTATCACTTACCAATCAAAAGTTATGGGGTGTGACACCCAAGTGTGACAGACAGACGGACAGACGGATGGACGGACAGACGAACAACAGACAAAGTGATCCCTAAGTGTCGCTGTGCTTCGCAGGCGACACAAAAAGTCAACATCTTAAAAATAAATTCAGCGTATATTTGATAGCGTATGTGGCCAAGTTAATTCGAAGTATGAAAATAAGTACACAAAGCCAAACTAGCTATAGCTTGTCTTATTTAAAAAATCATTAAAAATCTAAAAGTTGATATTTTGACAAAATTCTTTCACAGTTTCATTTCTAGCGATAAATATAAAAATAAAAAGAGAAAAAAAAACTGAAAAAGGGAAAAAAAAATTGTTGGGGTCCCGCCGGGGTTTGAAGCTACTCCCCATGGGTCCATTTGGCATGGAAAACATACATTATACCTATGTACAATCTTAAAAAATATTCCTTAAAAATCCAAAAGTGGATATCTTGACAAAATTCTTTCACTTGTAGGGTACCATGCATGAGTACCTCATACCTACAAATTGTCATGACAATCTGAAGAGTGGTTAAAGAAAAGAAGCAGAAAATGTATGAAAATCAACCCCCCCCCTTATTTTTTACATAAGAAAAAAATTCATAAAAAATCAAAAAAATAAATTTTAAGCATAAAATACATATCAAAGCATTAAGTAAGTTAAATATGATAAATATGTAGTAAATGAGTGTGTAAAATCATACACTTATTGAGTTATTTAAAGAAATAGTGCAAAAATGTGCATTTCTGACAAAGTCCGAAAAGACGTCAAAAACGCGTCAAAAATTTGACTTCGAAGTGGAACCAAAAATAACAACACTTCTTAAGACATCTCTCTAGATCATCCTGATGCTTTCGGTTTGTCGATACATGCTTCCGTTCTGAAGAAGAAGTTTGTCAAAGGAGGGTACCCCAGTGACTTACTTTTGGCTGTGGTGGCGCCACCTGTTGACAGATCCGGACGAAAAAAAACAACAACACTTGTAGGGGACCATGAGTACTTCATACCTACCAAGTTTCATCAAAATCCCTTCAGCCGTTCTGAAGAAGAAGTTGAAAATGTGAAAAGTTTACGACGGACGACGACGGACGCCAAGCTATAACAATAGCTCACTTTGAGCCTATGGCTCAGGTGAGCTAACAAGAGCCCCAGGGGGCACAACGCTCACCTGATAATCATGCACGCTCTTATTGACATACTGACATTGAATACTGATAGTGCCAGTACCAGGATTTTAGCCCACAACCTTTCTAAAAAGATTTTTGCCGGATGCAGAGAAGTTTTTTTTTTCAGGCAACCTTTAAAAGTACAAAAAAGAAAAAAAAAAAAAGTCACATTTCAAAACAATAACTTTTTTACTGATTTGAAAAGACGGATAAAGTGGTCCAACGTCATATGCCCAGCTAGTATAGTTCAATTATGCAACATCAAAAATAAAATCATATTGTAACATTCCACATTAATGTGCAGCAGAAAAAGAATAAAACAATGAAATGATTTCATAAATTAAGTTTATTTAAAATTGAACACAAAACCTTTCATTATTGATAGCTAGCATGCCAGAAATTATAAAGCCTGTGTTTGTGAAACGAGAATGCCCCGGACAGCATCTTTGTTAGTATAAACGCCATTTTCTATTAAGTATGTGAGAGGTCAGGATCAGCGTAATATTGGTATCAATGGAAATATCTTGTCACAAGGAATACAAATGTACAATATGAAAGCCCTATCACTAACCATTCAAAAGTTATGCCCAATGTTAAAGTTTTTGAGAAGTACGTGAAAGGTCAAGGTTATGGTCATGAGGTCAAAAATTTTGGTATCAATGGAAAGGTATTGTCACAAGGAATACACATGTGAAATATGAAACCTCTATCACCAGCTTCCATTCAAAAGTTATGCCCAATGTTAAAGTTTTTCGGAAAACAGACAGACAGACCAAAAACTATATGCTCCCGAATCTTTTATTCCAGGGGCATAAAAAACAAAGATTTTTCGGTTTTGCCTTTATTCACTGAAATCTATGAATTATGCTTTTGAATAGTACTGATTTCATCTCAAATACATGAAACGCACAGTTAAAATCATTTTGATCCAATATTTATCAATTCAAGTGAGTTGTGCAGAAATTGGGCCAGTTTGTTTTCCAAAAAAGCAGTGTATGTTGTATCAAACCTCATGACCCAGTGAAGCCACTTGAACAAATAATTTTCAGTAAATATGCTGAAATGCGGCGCTTCTTGCCTATGCATATTTCAACAGGCGAGAAGGAGCGTTGCATTTCAGCATACGCTGTTCAACAACTCAAGTGGTTTCTCTAGGTTTCGCAGCTTGAAACAAATTAAAAGGCCCATGAAATTGTTAAGCTTGTCCAACTAGCAGACCTACGACATCGTTATTTGCTGTTAACTAATTGTTTTACCTCATCATAGGTCTGTTACAAGGACAAGTTGTTAGCGGAGAGAGTTCATGAAATGTATCGGTTGCATCGGATTTGCCGACAAAAAGTTATTTGGTCCGATAAAAACTCATCATGTATCTATTATTTGAACAGATAAAAATTCCCAAATGTCTTAACACAGTAACCTGTCGTTTTATGAGAGAAAATGTTTTATTATTCACAACCTCAGGCCTCTGTGTTCCTCAGTTAGAAATATTATACATACAAGATGACGAACACAGACTGCTTAAGGTTGTGAATAATAATTTATTTTCTCTAACAAAATAACAGCTTTCTGTGGTCCAACATTTCATTGGAAGATTTCAGGAACTCTGAACTGAATTATTTATTTTCAAGAATTTCAGATATTAAATGTCCTATGCATTCTCAAAATCCAGAGGAAGAGATTACTCATTAGACGTTTCTTCAAGAAATCAGTCCGTAAATTACTTCATCTAAGGCACGGTCCATTTGATATTCTGGGGGGGGGGGGGGGGGGGCTTGGGTTTTTTGTCGGAGCAAGATTATTTTTTTCGCCCCGGACAGGGGCAAAATTATTTTTTTCTCGCAAAGTTGGAGCAAGGAAATTTTTTTTTAACAAAGTGATGCGCATATTTAGAATATTTGTGTTTTATCGATATAAATTATTAAATTTTTACTCAAAACTCTAAATATCGATATATTAGTTTATTTTTATGCAAGTATTTAATTCACTTTTAAACAGACAGATAAAAGATTTTTACAATACAATTCTCAACATTTTATATAAGGTTCATATATAACATGTATAAGAGGGTCTGAGGGGAAGGTCTCCTAGACAATTTTTTTTAAAATGTAGAATTGTAAATTGGTGAATAACCATAACTGAAGTAATTTTCCTTCCAAGCTTACAAGAATAATAAAATTAGAGTCTGTGGTATACATGCAACATGTATTAATAGCAATTCATAGATATTGATAATATATTTAAGCTTTTTAAGAATAATGTTTTGATAGAAAACTACGGCGAGCGAAGCGAGCCGAAAATTCTAGATACAAATTGAAAAATGCGGCGAGCGAAGCGAGCCGGAAAATTTTCAAGAATTTTAGCGAAATTTTATATCAATTCTTCAAATTCAGATTATTTTTAAGAGCAAGATTATTTCTTTTCTGTCACACCGTAAGCAAATTTATTTTTTTCATCAAAATTGGGAGCAAAATTATTTTTTTCGAAAAAAAACCCAAGCCCCCCCCCCCCCCCCCCCCCCCCAGAATATCAAATGGACCGTGCCTAAGAGAGTCTAAGACAGAGGAAATTCGAGCAAACTTTATATATGATAACAAGTACATGCAAGTGTTCCAAGTACATGAATGATAACCATTATGAAAGTGTTCCAAGTATAAAAATCTATTCCATTTGCACTGTATCTCCTGAAATGTATCGCAGTACTAAAGGTATCACATTACTACATGGGGAATCCCCTTCGGGTACAGAATACAGATATGCATATCTAGGTCATTGTCCAGGTCATTATCTAGGTCATTGTCCTGTCAAATAGTTCCGATTATTTTCTTATTATTTTCAACAATTGGTGGAAAATACACACAGTGTTTATCTTGAATTGTCTTCCCGTGATTGTTTACTAGATAGATGAAATAAAATTTTGAATATAGTTTAAAGTGTGTGAGACATCTACATGTGTGGAAGAATACGTGTGAAAATGGGTCCTCAGATCATAAAATTCGGATCCAGATCATAAAATTCGAATTATTCCGGTCCGGAACCAGGTGCATGGCTTTGAAAAAATATTAAAAAAGTTGTGTACTTTAATCTTTACGGCATTTTTTCTATGTGATTCAAATAAAATTTCTAAACATTCAAAAGTAGTGTCAATGTGTTTAAGCCGGTGCGAATTGAGAATTTTTCTCCTATTTTTGGTAAGAAAGTACTTGAAAAATAACTGGGATCTGGATCCTACACGGCAAAAAATGGCTTGTTCCCGACTTTAAAAATAAAATTCTAAATAAGTATAAAGAATTTAAATAATTGAATCATATCACATAAAAGGTCAATCAATAAGACATTGGAGCATGTGTCACTTGTTGAATTATCAGCTGTAACTATGGATGAAAGGTCGATCTAAAAATGATTAATCATACAAAGAAGGTTTTTTTTCTGTAGTTGCACCTGTAACATTGGGCATGGAAAACATACATTATACCTATGTACAATCTTAAAAAAAAAAATCCTTAAAAATCCAAAAGTGGATATCTTGACAAAATTCTTTCACTTGTAGGGTACCATGCATGAGTACCTCATATCTACAAATTGTCATGACAATCTGAAGAGTGGTTATAGAAAAGAAGCAGAAAATGTATGAAAATCATCCCCCCCCCTCCTTTTTACATAAGAAAAAAATTCATAAAAAAATCAAAAAAATAAAATGTAAGCATAAAATACATATCAAAGCATTAAGTAAGTTAAATATGATAAATATGTAGTAAATGAGTGTGTAAAATCATACACTTATTGAGTTATTTAAAGAAATAGTGCAAAAATGTGCATTTCTGACAAAGTCCGAAAAGACGTCAAAAACGCGTCAAAAATTTGACTTCCGAGTGGAACCAAAAATAACAACACTTCTTAGGACATCTCTCTAGATCATCCTGATGCTTTCGGTTTGTCGATGCATGCTTCGGTTCTGAAGAAGAAGTTTGTCAAAGGAGGGTACCCCCGTGACCTACTTTTGGCTGTGGTGGCGCCACCTGTTGACAGATCCGGACGAAAAACAACAACACTTGTAGGGGACCATTAGTACTTCATTCCTACCAAGTTTCATGAAAATCTGTTCAGTGGTTCTGGAGAAGAAGTTGAATACGTATGAAAATCACCCCCCCCCCCTTCCTTTTCACATAAGAAAAAAATTAATAAAAAATTAAAAAAACTTAAATTTTAGAATAAAATACTTATCAAAGCATTTAGTAACTTAAATATGATAAATATGCAGTAAATGAGTGTGTAAAATCATACACTTATTGAGTTATTTAAAGAAATAGTGCAAAAATGTGCATTTCTGACTAAGTCCAAAAAGACGTCAAAAACGTGTCAAAAATTTGACTTCGAAGTGGAACCAAAATTAACAACACTTCTCAAGACATCTCTCTAGATCATCCTGATGCTTTCGGTTTGTCGATACATGCTTCGGTTCTGAAGAAGAAGTTTGTCAAAGGAGGGTACCCCCCGTGACCTACTTTTGGCTGTGGTGGCGCCACCTCATGACGGATCCGGACGAAAAACAACAACACTTGTAGGGGACCATTAGTACTTCATACCCACCAAGTTTCATCAAAATCCCTTCAGCTGTTCTGGAGAAGAAGTCAAAAATGTGAAAAGTTTATGACGGATGGACGCCGGACGGCACGCTATGACAATAGCTCACTTGAGCTTTGCTCAGGTGAGCTAAAAAGCAATCAAAGAAATGCTTGTGTCGCCTGCGAGGTGGATCTGTGGTTCAAAATTACTGGTGTCACTAGAAAAGTATTGTCTAATGAAATTCATATGTGAAATATCCGACCTCTTACTTACCAATTGAAAGATATGGTCAATGCCAAATTTTCAGAAAATAGTGTCAATCATCTAGGTCAAGGTAACTATGTAAATATTTTGGTGACAAAACAAAGGTCACATCATAAGAAATATACATGTATGTGTGAAATATTAAAGCCCTATCACTTACCAATCAAAAGATATACCCAAAAGGTGAAATATCTAGGTAAAGGTCACTAGGTCAAAATTATGGTATATTTAGAAAGGTCTTGTCACAAAGAATACACATATGAAATATCATAGCCCTATCACTAACCTATCAAAAGATATAGCGAATCCCAACTTTTTTGAAAAGTAGGTCAAATATCTGTCAAGGTAAAAAATTATGGTATGTGCAGAAATTTCAAAGCCCTATCCCATACCAATCAAAAGATATATACAATCTTATTTTTCAAAGAAAGTCAAATATGTAGGTCAAGGTCACTAGGTCAGAAATTATGGTATGTGTAGAAAGGTCTTGTTACAAGCAATACACATGTGAAATATCAAAGACCTATCATTCACCTTTCAAAAGATATAGCAAATCTTAACTTTTTTGAAAAATATGTCAAATATCTAGGTCAAGGTCACAAGGTTAAAAATTATGGTATATGTACAAAGGTCTAGTCACAAGGAATACATGTGTGATATACCAAAGCGTTATCACTTACCAATCAAAAGATATAAGCAATCTTTTTTTTATAGTAGGTCAAATATGTAGGTCAAGGTCAAGAGGTAAAAAATTATGGTATGTGTAGAAAAGATCTTGTCACAAGGAATACACTTGTGAAATATCAAAGCCTTATCACTTACAATTCAAAAGTTATGGGCTGTGACACCCAAAGTGTGACTGACAGAGAGACTGACGGACTGACAATGGACAAAGTTATCCCTAAGTACCGCTATGCTTCGTAGGCGACACAAAAAATAATTCCAAGGAATGCATGTGTCGCCTGTGAAACAATAGCGACACTCGGGAATCACTTTTATAGGGTGTGACATCCAAGTGTGACAGACAGACAGACAACGGACAAAGTGATCCCTAAGTGTCGCTATGCTTCGCAGGCGACACAAAAAAGTGTTTGTGAAACATGAATGCACCCAATGGCATCTTTGACGGTAAAAACGCTGAATAGTTCGCATTTTTAGATCAAGGTCAAATTTGGTATCAATAAAAGGGTCTTGTCACAAGAAATTCATATGTGAAATACTTGTATGAAAGCTCTATCACTTAGCATTCAAAAGATATGTCTAAAGTTTAGGTTTTCAAAAGTAGGTCAAACTCCGAGGTAAAGGCTGGTATCCTTGGAAAGGTCTCGTCACAAGGAATACACATGTAAAATATGAAAACCCTATCATTAACTATTCAAAAGTTAAGACCAAGGTTAAAAATTTTCGAAAGTAGCTAAAACTCCAAGTTCAAGGCCACAAGGTCAAAAATTTTGGTATCCATGGAAAGGTCTTGTCACAAGGAATACAGATGTAAATGAAATCTATTGTTGATCTAAGGATCAATGATACCCCCGCCCGGCATATTTTACATATAAGCAATGTATAAAAAGTTTGAAGGTGCCCACAATTTAACACAAAATTGAGGAACATGACCCTTTATTTGAACTTGACCTCTATTTCTAAATGTAAAGCTATATCTAAGAAATAAATATATTCCCTGTTACAAGTTTCATTTGAATGTCAGATAAGCACAAAATATTGATTTTTTCCAAGTTTGAAGGGGCACAACTCTGCATAAAATTGAGCCATATTCAAACCTAACCTGTAATTTTTGGTATAATAGCTACACTCAAGAAATGAATTTATTATCTGTAACAGTTGTCCCTCTAATGTCCAGAAAGCACAAAATTTTGAATTTGTCTAAATTTCAAGGGGCATAACTCTGCACGTAATTGAGGGACATGATGCATATTTGAAGTTGACCTGTATTTCTTGGTGTGAAAGGTATATGCAAGGAATGAATATATTATTTGTATCAGTTTTCCTTTAAATGTCTGGAAAACACAAAATTGTGAATTTTTCTAAGTGTCAAGGGGCATAACACTGCACGTTATTGAGGGACATGACCCATATTCGAAGTATTTCTTGGTGTAATAGCTATATGCAAGAAATGAATTGATTATCTGTAACAGTTTTCCTTTAAATGTCCGGAAACCACAAAATCTTGAATTTTTCTAAGTTTCAAGGGGCATAACTCTGCACAAAATTGAGGGACATGACCCATATTCGAACTTGACCTGTATTTCTTGGTGTTAAAGCTATATGCAAGAAATGAATTGAGTATCTGTAATCTGTAATAGTTTTCCTTTAAATGTCCGGAAACCATAGGTGGGACGGACGCACGCACGGACACACGCACGGACACACGGACGGACAAGTGCATCACTATATACCCCCACCATTATATGGCGGGGGTATCAATATGAAAGCCCTATCACTTACAATTAAAAAGTAATTGCGAAGGTTTAAGTTTTTGTGTACAAACAGAGACACAGACAAACAGGTGGACAGACGAAAAACTATATGCCTCAGAATCTCCAAATATGGGGCATAAAAACAACATAGGTAATCACAGATTACAAAGCTCACCTCGTGAAAGCAAAATTCAATTCAAACATATTTTTTTAGTACATGTATATTGGCTTGTAAAGGCAAAACCACTCAAGCAGAAAAAGTAGGTCAAGGTCATTTTATGAAAGTTTGATCAAAGATACATCCAATATGCAAGTTTGGTACATGTAGCAGTTATACTTTGCTCAATGTTGGCTTTATAGAGCAAAATCACTCAAGCAGAAAAAGTAGGTCAAGGTCATTTTATGAAAGATTGATCAAAGATACATCCAATATGCAAGTTTGGTACATGTATCACTTATACTTTGCTCAATATTGGCTTTTAAAGGCAAAATCACTCAAGCGGAAAAAGTAGGTCGAGGTCATTTTATGAAAGTTTGATCATAGATACATCCAATATGCAAGTTTGGTACATGTAGCAGTTATACTTTGCTCAATATTGGCTTTATAGAGCAAAATCACTCAAGCGGAAAAAGTAGGTCAAGGTCATTTTATGAAAGATTGATCAAAGATACATCCAATATGCAAGTTTGGTACATGTATCACTTATACTTTGCTCAATATTGGCTTTTAAAGGCAAAATCACTCAAGTGGAAAAAGTAGGTCGAGGTCATTTTATGAAAGTTTGATCAAAGATACATCTAATATGCAAGTTTGGAACATCTAGCACTTATACTTTGCTCAATATTGGCTTTTAAAGGCAAAATCACTCAAGCGGAAAAAGTAGGTCAAGGTCATTTTATGAAAGTTTGATCAAAGATACATCCAATATGCAAGTTTGGTACATGTAGCACTTATACTTTGCTCAATATTGGCTTTTAAAAGCGAAATCACTCAAGTGGAAAAAGTAGGTCAGATGCTGCATCCAATGCATGGGTCCATCTCGGCATCCAAACATGAATCACTTGTGCCAGTTTGGTTACTGTAGCATCAGTACTTTGTCAGATACTGAGCTACCCCAAACTTCTTAACCAAGTCACTCAAGCGGAAAATGTAGGTCAGATGCTGCATCCCATGCATGGGTTCACCTCAGCATCCAAAGATGAATCACTTGTGCTAGTTTGGTTACTGTAGCATCAGTACTTTGTCAGATACTGAGCTACCCCAAACTTCTTAACCAAGTCACTCAAGCGGAAAATGTAGGTCAGATGCTGCATACGATGCATGGGTTCACCTCAGCATCCAAAGATGAATCACTTGTGCAAGTTTGGTTACTGTAGCATCAGTACTTTGTCAGATACTGAGCTACCCCAAACTTCTTAACCAAGTCACTCAAGCGGAAAATGTAGGTCAGATGCTGCATCCTATGCATGGGTTCACCTCAGCATCCAAAGATGAATCACTTGTGCTAGTTTGGTTACTGTAGCATCAGTACTTTGTCAGATACTGAGCTACCCCAAACTTCTTAACCAAGTCACTCAAGCGGGAAATGTAGGTCAGATGCTGCATACGATGCATGGGTTCACCTCAGCATCCAAAGATGAATCACTTGTGCCAGTTTGGTTACTGTAGCATTAGTACTTTGTCAGATACTGAGCTACCCCAAACTTCTTAACCAAGTCACTCAAGCGGAAAATGTAGGTCAGATGCTGCATCCGATGCATGGGTTCACCTCAGCATCCAAAGATGAATCACTTGTGCAAGTTTGGTTACTGTAGCATTAGTACTTTGTCAGATACTGAGCTACCCCAAACTTCTTAACCGGACGCGGACGCGGACACGGACGCGGACACGGACGCGGACGCGTGGGGTTATAGCATAAGCTCACTCAACTTCGTCGAGGTGAGCTAAAAATAGTTGATCGAATGATCATTAATATCCCACCTGACTTATTTTACATATAAAAGCAAATGAGCCACTGAAAGCATGTCTTAATAAACATACTTTTTAGTGTATATATAGACGTTTTCACAGGCATAACTCTGTAAATAATTGAATAACATAACCTTAATTTGAACAAGACCAGCATATCTTAAAGGCCGGGTGGGGACTATAAAAGAAGACAGGTAAATTTCCCGTCATTTCCTCGCTGACCGCTGTAGGATTAACATCTCTAATCGCAATCTGATTGGTCCTATGTATCCTATAAAACCATCTCAATTTTCGATTGACAGCTTTAAATAGGTAATGTGGTATATCTAATTAGCATGATCAAGTATACCTGTCGGTATTTCTTTGATGTCACACACCGCTTGCGTCTCTGGGAATATCACTGGTCAGTAGACACCGCGTATATCACGCCTACTAAGCAGATATCACTCAGGTGTGCATATTTATTACCACTCGGTTGAAAAACCCGGCCTTTAAGTTCATAGCTATATCCAAAAAATGATTGCTTCCCTGAAATGGTTTTCCTTTAAACGTCTGAAGATCACAAAATATTGAATTTTTTTCTACAATTCAAGGGGCCATACACTCTCATTCAATCATATTTTCTTAGACCTGGTGTTCACAGGATTACATAAACTTATATATGACAAAATGACCATACCCAATTTCATAGACCCTGGGGGTAAGGGGCTCAAAAAAAAATCTCGAGCACAAAACTAGACCACAGACTCATTGTAATGCCAAAATAATTAACTCGATATCAATTATACTTTCAGAGAACCGATGTTCACAAGATTACATAGCCTTACAAAGGAGAAAATTAACACACCCATTTCTAAGACCCTCGGGGTTTAGAGGCTCAAACAAAATATCAGGTACACAAGAAGACCATAGACAGATTATATTGCAAAACGAATGAACTCTCTATCAATTGTACTTATTAAGAAATGGTGTTCAGAAAATTACATAGATTTATATGGAAGAAAATGACCACACCAATTCTCCTAGAACCTACGGGTAAGGTGTTTAAACAAAATAACAGGTACACAACAAGGAGAGAGCCTGATAATTTTGCAAAAAGAATGAATATTCTATCAATTATACCTTCTAAGAACTTGTGTTCATAAGATAACACGGACTTACATAGAAGAAAATTACTAGTACCACACCCATTTCCGTGACCCTGGGGGTCAGAGGCTTCATCAAAATATCAGGTACACAAACTGGACCAGACACTGATTATATATTATGAAAAGAATGAGCTCCCTATTAATTATACTTTCTGAGAATTGTTGCTCACTAGATAACATAAACATGTAAAGGAGAAAATGACCACACCCATTTTTGAAGACTGTAGGGGTTAGAGGCTCAACCAAAATATCAGGTGCACATCTAGACCTTTGAAAAATAATGTGCAAAAAGAATAAGGTTTCTATCATTTGTGGTTTCAGAGGAGTTGCTATCACAGAAAAAAATTAACAGACAAACGCCGGACAACATGGCATCACATAAGTTCGACTGGTCTTTTACCAGTAGACCTAATCATAGGTAATCACAGATTACGAAGCTCACCTCAGGGATATCATTCATACTGACAGTACTTTGGGTTACTGTTTCAGTGATGCCTTCTATATTCTCAGTATTTTGGGTTGTTTCTGCAAGGAAGCCTTCTATATTGACACCTTTTTGGGTGAATTTTGAAGGAAAACCTTCTATATTCTCAGTATTTTGTGTTGTCTCCTCAAAGAAACATATATTCTCCATATTATGGGTTGTTGTTTCAGAGAATCTTTCTTTGTTCTCAGTATTTTGGGTTGTTGTTTCAGGGAAGCCTTCTTTGTCCTCAGTATTTTGGGATATTAGTTCAGGGAAGCCTTCCTTGTTCTCAGTGGTTTGGGTTGTTGTTCCAGGGAACCCTTCTTTGTCAGTATTTTGGGTTGTTGTTTCAGGAAAGCCTTCAATGTCCTCAGTATTTTGGGTTGTTTCAGGGAAGCCTTCTATATCCTCTGTATTTTTGGTTGTCTTCTCAGGGCAGCCTTCTATACTCTCAGTATTTTGGGTTGTTTTTTCAGGGAACCCTTCTATATCCTCTGTATTTTTGGTTGTTTTCTCAGGGCAGCCTTCTATACTCTCAGTATTTTTGGTTGTTGTTTCAGGGAATCCTTCAATGTCCTCAGTATTTTGAGTTGTTGTTTCAGGGATTTCTTCAATGTCCTCAGTATTTTGGGTTGTTGTCTCAGGGAATCTTTCTCTATTCTCAGTATTTTGGGTTGTTGTTTCAAAGAAGCCTTCTATATCCTCTGTATTTTGGGTTGTTGTTTCAGGGAAGCCTTCTATATCCTCTGTATTTTTGGTTGTTTTCTCAGGGCAGCCTTCTCTATTCTCAGTATTTTGGGTTGTTGTTTCAGGGAATCCTTCAATGTCCTCAGTATTTTGGGTTGTTGTCTCAGGGAATCCTTCTATGTTCTCAGTATTTTGGGTTGTTGTTTCAGGAAAGCCTTCTATATCCTCTGTATTTTTGGTTGTTGTTACAGGGAAGCCTTCTTTATCCTTTGTATTTTCGGTTGTTTTCTCATGACATTTTTCTACATTCACAATAGGTAGGGTTGTTTTCTCAGGACACTCTTTTACATTCTTATCTCTGCTTTTTGTTACCAGAATACCTTCACTTTCAGGGATATGTTCACTTTCCATTATGCTCTGTTGATCTTTCAGAAAGATGTTAGAGGTGTTCCCTTCCTTCTGGTTGCCATTAGACCTGACTTCAAAATTAACCCATTTTGTATTAGGTTCTTCTTCCACTACAACTTTTATTCTTTCTTTGCTCTTTACAGATACATTTTTGAAGTTGCTCAATTTGCAATCTGGTGAATCACATATTTTAAGCCCTTCATCAGAAATCTGAACAGGCAATTCTTCTTCAATTTCCATTTTATCAAGCTTTTGGGAAATCTCAATGGATTCATGTCCATTTTCAGCACTGTATATAGTAAGGCATGCTATAGATGGTTTTCCCTACAATTAAAAGATAAGTGCGATTATAAACTAAAGGCAATAAAGCCTGTGTTTGTGAAACACGAATGCCCCCGGTGGCATCTTTGTTAGTATAAACGCAATTTTCTGTTGAGTACGTGAAAGGTCAAAGTCAAGGTGACTAAGTCAAAACTTTTTGCTATCAATGAAATGGTCTTCTCACAAGGAATACACATGTGAAATATGAAAGCCCTATCACTTACCATTCAAAAGTTAGGCCCAATGTTAAAGTTTTTGAAAAGTAGGTCAAAGGTCAATGTGAAGGTCACGAGGTCAAAAATTTTGGTATCAATGGAAAGGTCTTGTATCAAGGAATACACATGTGAAATATGAAAGCTCTATCACCTTCCATTCAAAAGTTATGCCCAATGTTAAAGTTTTTGAAAAGTAGGTCAAAGGTCAAGGTCAAGGTCACAAGGTCAAAAATTTTGGTATCAATGGAAAGGTCTTGTCACAAGGAATACACATGTGAAATATGAAAGCTCTATCACCTTCCATTCAAAAGTTATGCCCAATGTTAAAGTTTTTTCGGACAAACAGACAAACAGAGAGACAAACAGACGGACAGGCCAAAAACTATATGCCCCCGAATCTGTGATTCCGGGGGCAAAAAAAGGTATCAAAAATATATTGACTAGTGTTAAATAAAACTATTTGATCGAATGATCAATAGTACCCCACCTGGCTTATTTTACATATAAAAGCAATTAAGCCATTCAAAGCATGTCTTAATGCTGGCGTCACACTGTCCCGATTTAAGAAGCCGATGGCCACACGATAAAGGATTTTTTTCAAATTCGGGTGTGATCGTAATATCATCATGCTATTCGTAAGACCATCTTGAACCATCGTATGACTGCCGGCTTTATTTGTCAAACTTCAGGAACAGCTTCGGGAGTGCTGTCAAAATGTTTGGCATGCCAAAAAATTCCCGATGGCACTCCCGAAGTACCATCTTTGAAACAGGTTTGTGTAATCATCTTGTCCTTCGTAAGATCATCGAGAAGGCATCTTGCTTATTCGTAACATCTTCGTTTCTCCTTCGAATTACCATCGGGGTCATTTTGCCATACGAAGGCATTACGAACCTGTCAAGAACCTCCCGATGAAGTTAGGAAGGCTATACGACTTCGTGACAACCTCGCAGTCTAATCGAAATGACATTGTAATGTCATCCTACTCTTGTACGATGACGTTACGATTGGATCCCGATACAAAAGATGACAGACACAAATATTAAACAAATTATTTCATATACATAATATTGAAAGCCAGTTTTAAAGTATTTTTCCAAGTTAATCCAAATTCATCAAAATAAAAATTTTTCAAAAGATATAGCAAATCTTAACTTTTTTGAAAAATAGGTCAATAATCTACGTCAAGGTCACAAGGTTAAAAATTACGATATGTGTACAAAGGTCTAGTCACAAGGAATACATGTGTGAAATATCAAAGCGTTATCACTTACCAATCAAAAGATATAAGCAATCTTATTTTTTTTTATTGAAGGTCAAATATGTAGGTCAAGTTCAAGAGGTCAAAAATTATGGTATGTGTTTGTGAAACATGAATGCCCCCATTGGCATCTTTGACAGTAAAAACGCTGAATAGTTCGCATTCTGGCCCCTGACCAGTAGGACTACCCAGGAGGAATATTACCCCTAATGCAAGCTGATATTCTATGATCATAAAATGATGTACAATAGAATGGGCAAGTTTTTGTCTGTCTGAGCCTTATTCTGCATATTAATTATCTTTATATATTGCCTATGGGTTTTCATGTCATTTCGTGAAAGAGGTCACAACGCAATTTTTATTCAATTTAATATCTATTTATTAATTTCTCTTGAAGCAAGGCTTTGTTTGAAAATTTCGTTTATTTTCTATTTTCCTCCCTCCCTCGTAGGTTTGAAGATTGAACAGGGACGTTAAATGTAGAATTTATTTAGGGCGGCCTTAGCTTCTTTTCAACAAGGCTACCCCCTACCCTTTGGACTGTAATTTAAGAATCTAGAAATAAGCTAACCAAAAAAAAAGTTGCAAGAGGCATCTCAAAAGACATTACATGTAAGTAATGATCAAGATTTTCTTGCGAATAGATCATTGTGTAGAAGAAATAGCTGACGAGATTCAGGGCTAAATACAGCCCTTATCTTATCAGCTCCTTTAAGATTCATCTCTCATATCTGATTACTTACTGTATCAGTTGTTTCTTCTCTGCCACCTGCAGTTTCTGTAGTCATTGTTACATCATTACCTGAACAAAAAGTAAAGCTTCAGAATTATTTGTACCTTGAAGGTAAAACTTGTGAAAAATGCAAGAATCAGCAATAATTTAACATTAATAAAACACCGCTAAAGACAGTATGGCCGGATTGCAAAGTAAGTTTTTGTCACCAACTGGGTCAAGGTCACTAGGTCAAATATTACAGCATACATTGAGAGGTCTTGTCAGAGGCAACCTACATGTATAATAAAAAGTTTCTACTGCATACAGCTCCTTAGATTTTGCTTAAACCAGGAACTTTAACCAAAGTCTTTAACTAGGTCAAAGTCCAAGGTCAAGGTCAATAGGTCCAATGTTACAGCATAAATTGAGAGGTCTCATCATGGGCAACCTAAATGGATAATATAAAGTTTCTACTGCATACAGTTTCTTAGATTTTGCCTCAACCAGAAATTTTAACCAAAATTTTTAACTAGGTCAAAGTCCAAGGTCAAGGTCACTAGGTCCAATGTTACAAATTGAAAGGTCTCGTCATGGGCAACCTACATAAATAATATAAAGTTTCTACTGCATAAAGTTCCATAGATTTTGCTTAAACCAGAGACTTTAACCAAAATCTTTAACTAGGTTAAAGTCCAAGGTCAAGGTCACTAGGTCTGATGTTACGGCATAAATTGAAAGGTCTCATCATGGGCAACCTAAATGTATAATATAAAGTTTCTACTGCATACAGTTGTTTAGATTTTGCTTAAACCAGAAACTTTAACCAAAATCTTTAACTAGGTCAAAGTCCAAGGTCAAGGTCACTAGGTCAAATGTTACGACATAAATTGAGGTCTTGTCATGGGCAACCTTCATGTATAATATAAAGTTTCTACTGCATATAGTTCCTTAGATTTTGCCTCAACCAGAAACTTTAACCAAAATGTTGACGGCAGACGGACAGACGGACATCGTCAATCTATCGACCGGAATTGCTTTGCAATCCGGCCAAAAATCTTGAAAAAAGCAGGGTTTTTTCATTTACAGAAGGAATGTTTAGTGTAGAGTTGTTAGTCAAGGTCACTGGATATAGGTTATGAAAATAGCTAAAAGTTCTTGTCAAAATCAAACACACTATGAACTCCTATCTTAAACAATGTTTGTCATTGTTTTCTTTTTACTTTAAGTATGTCAAACTCCTAGGTCAAGGTCACTAGGTGAAAGTTTAAGAATACATTTTCAATAAAACACCGCTAAAGACTGTACATGTATGGCCGGATTGTAAAGTAAGTTTTTGTCACTAACTGGGACAAGGTCAATAGGTCAAATAATACGGCATATATTGAAAGATTTTGTCAGAGGCAACCTACATGTATAATATAAAGTTTCTACTGCATACAGTTCCATAGATTTTGCTTAAACCAGGAACTTAAACCAAAATCTTTAACTAGGTCAAAGTCCAAGGTCAAGGTCACTAGGTCAAATGTTACGACATAAATTGAAAGATCTTGTGATGGGCAAGCTTCATGTATAATATAAAGTTTCTGCTGCAAGTAGTTCCTTAGATTTTGCCTCAACCAGAAACTTTAACCAAAATGTTGACGGCAGATGGACAGACGGACGGAGATCGTCAATCTATAGACCAGAATTGCTTTGCAATCCAGCCAAAAATCTTGCCATTAGCAATGTACATGTGAAATATAAAGGTCCTATTTTTAAAGCTGGCAGCCATAATGTAGTGAAAGTACGTCAAAGTCATGGTCTGAAAGGTCAAAGTTATCAAATTATACATGATATAGGTTTTGTGAAAATTATTTTTGTTGACAAATGACACTTAAAAAAAAAAAAAACACGACGGACATGCATACAATATACAGACAAAGACATTTTTGTATATGACACAGAACATAAAAGAATATATGCCGGCCGTGGACCTAGTGAGGCTCGAACCAGCAACCTTCAGTCACAGGCCTAATGCCCTTACCACTACAACATGGTGCTGTGTCAGAAGAAACTTTTAAAGAGATAAGTTAATTCTTACCACCAGCTTTTGTTTCTTGTTGGTAAGTTTGTGAAGTGTGTGACACCATTGTCAATTACACAAGGAATTGTTCTGACTGAAAAAGAAATAATAACAAGATATTTATTTTCTTCTCATTTTCCCTAACATTCCTTAGCCTTAAAAATATTAGAATTGGAATAACTCTGTTAAAACATGGTCTAGATATATCTCATTAGGCAAAAAAAAAAAAAAAAACCCAGAAGTATCTGGTGAGACTGAAGCTCTCCTGGTTGATTTGTACAATGTATACACTCAAGAGAATGTAAACATGTACATATCAATTTTGTTCATGGGCAACCCATGTGTATAATATAAAGTTTCTGTTGCATACAGTACCTTATATTTTGCTTCAACCAGAAACTTTAACCAAAATCTTTAACTAGGTCAAAGTCAAAGGTCAAGGTCACTAGGTCCAATGTTACGGCATAAATTGAAAGGTCTCGTCAATGGCAACCTTCATTCTACAATTTGTACAATGTATACACTCAAGAGAATGTAAACATGTACATATCAATTTTGTTCATGGGCAACCCACGTGTATAATATAAAGTTTCTGTTGCATACAGTACCTTATATTTTGCTTCAACCAGAAACTTTAACCAAAATCTTTAACTAGGTCAAAGTCAAAGGTCAAGGTCACTAGGTCCAATGTTACGGCATAAATTGAAAGGTCTCGTCAATGGCAACCTTCATTCTTGATGTTGGACTGGTCACATGACCAAATTCTGCCATGTTTACAGGGGAATGTGCCTCTAGATTTTTCACTGTGCCCTATGAAAAATTAGTTATTTTGTTTGCTCCTTATTCAAATCTCCTTTTATATTGGGGTATGAGGAGCTAAGAACTAATTCCTCAATGGTTCCTTCAATTAATTCTAGTAGTTTTGTCCTTGATATAAACGTTAGATTCTGAATATAAAGCAATTTCCATATGATATGCTCTATGCAGACCTGCCTACCTTTTTCTTGCGAAAAGTGTAAATGTTGCTAAAGAAAGTGTAATTTTGGAAAATTAAGCATAATATAAACAATTGATTGTAATTTTGAGAGAAAAAAAGCTTTGTCTTTTCCCTACTTTGACATTAACTACAAATCTTAATCATTTACACAATTGCTTTAACGATATCAAACCCACAACTTAAAATGAATTTATATAGTCAAGTCTATCCATTTCTTTTAGATACATGTATTTTAAAAGGTAATTCTGATTGTAAGTCTGAAGTAGGCTGGTCTGTCCATGATAAACACTGAGTTTATTCCCCAACTATTTTCAAAACTTCTCAGGGTTTGAACTTTACTGAAAAATTTACAAGTCATGTGGGCTCGTAAAATTTTAATTTTAGGGGCCAACACAATTTTCTACGAGCCCACACAGAAAACCAAAAATTTGGGAGAAACATTCCTTTTCAAGGAAACACCCGTAAAAATGACCATACCAGGCGGCCTTGATATTTTATAAATAAAACATTGAAACATGTATTTTATAAATCTATAAACGGAACCAAAACACTTTTTGAATAAGTAAGTCAAACAAATTCATATCAAGGATTGCATCAAAAGAACCTGATGAATTAATTTGCTATATCCTCTATAAGATACCCCCCTATTATAACGTCAACTCTCATACCACCATCTGTTATTGATGAAAGGTACATAAGCGTTAATCTCCCGATAATCATGATGATAGCACCAAAAATTGTAATATCCAAGTAATTAGGCATTCGTTAATACAAATTAGCTATTTTACATAAGCACTGTCCCAGGTAAGATAACTATTCAAAAAAGATTGATTTCACGTATACTGGATTTGACCGCACATCTGAAATTTACACTTATATGCATACACCATTCAAAGGCTTCAAGTGGGAAAAATAACACTCACTTACGAACAGAGAATCAAAACTTGTTTCTTCTCTTCATCCTCCATTCCGATTCGATTAACATTTTGTAAAGTCATCAATTCAAATTGTGTTGACGAATTTACCGCCATCGCTGCCGTGCCGTACATAATATAATATGAAAACACAACAATGACCAAGACAAAAGTGACAATTCAACGGCAAACATAGTGCAATGGATCTGAAGATTTATAGACCATGAAAAATAAAGTATGGATATTAAACAGGTGATCAGCGAACACAATCGTGTATTTTGACCATTTTTAAAATATTTCATTTATAATACCAACGGACATAAGTTTACAGCATCTTTTATGCTTACCTTAATTATAAAGGGTATCAGCCAGTGTAATTCATCCGCCACGTGGGTGAGTGAATAATAATTTTTGATCGCCCACAGGAAAAAATACTCTTCTTGGGCGAGTGGGCGAGCGTTAAGTTCATACCCTGCTTCTCTGTGCTTATCTCTAATTGACCCTTTTTGTGACATTGAGAATGTATAATATTAAGTTTCTATTGCATACAGTTCCTTAGATTTTGCTTCAACCAGAAACTTTTCCAAAGTGTGGATGACAGACGGATCGACATCATCAATCTATAGACTGGAATTGCTTAATTGCAATCTGGCCAAAAATGATGCAGTTAAAGGAAGATTTTGGTAGAAGTTTTCTGAGGTTGAAATATTTTTGAATGAGTATAGGCTCTTACAAATGAGAGTGGCCTCCCCCCCCCCCCAAAAAAAAACCCCACACACACAAACACAATATTCTTTTCATTTCACATTGTGAAGGATACACTATTGCTATTTTATTATATAAAATGATCAGTCTTTGTGAATCTGGTGTTTCTGGTAGAGGACCTTCAGTACTTGCTTCTTGTTAGGTTTTGTGAAATTCTGTCACTCGCCGCAGACGTTGCAGAGAATAAGTCGAATATGCGTCAGCCAATCAGAGCCCTTGGCAGCCATATTTGTTGACCGATCGGCACAAAATCACAAACTTGGTAGTGGACCTTGAGTACTTGCTTCCTGTAAGGTTTCGTGAAATTCTATGCAACGGTTGCAGAGATGTCAGCCAAACAGAGCCCTCGACAGCCATATTTGCTCACCAATTTGCAAGAAAATCACAAACTTGTTAGAGATGTAATTTCCTTTTTAACCTTCCATAATTCTTATTTTTTTCAATTTTTATCTTTGTTTATTTTTTATTCCCCCGGGGAGGCACATTTTTACTCCCCGTCCCAAGAAGATTGTATATTTTACTCCCCAAGATGAGGAGGCTAGTTAGACTATATAAAAAGCGCCAATTTTTTACCATTGCTTCATTTAAATACCTTCAGTATAAGCTTCACTTCAGTATAAGATCTTATCAGTTCAGTGTGAATTATCTTATCATGGATTGTGTTAATAAACGTTATTTCTTCGTGTACAAATGTCTTATCTTAGTGTAAATAAATTAGGAACTTTATTACGGACTTATCATTAGGGCTGTCATGATACACTAAACTCACGATATGACGTGTATTGCGATATTTACTCACAATACGATTCATATTACGATACAACATTTTTCAATTGAATTGATGGCTTCGCAGAATGTTAATTGAATAGGAAGTGATGATGAAGAGAAGTAACAACAATTTGATACTCTTGTATTTATATTATAATAGAATGCCTAATTACCCCAATAATTACTTTATTTGGGGGTACAATTAGATGAATACATGTGTAACACTTCTTTGTACCTTTACATAAGGGGCGTTTGGCAGTATGGGGGGTTGGCATTATAACGGAGGTTTTATCATATGTTTATATAAAAAGATTTTATATGAAAGATTTTTGTTACTATAAAAATCCTGGCTGTATACAAGTTTTGCGTTATTAACAAGGGGCCATATAGTGAGAGGAGTGTATTTTAAAGCTGATATAGCAATTAATTCATCTAATCTTTTGATGTATGGCTATAATATATGTGTTTCGTACATTAAATGTCTCCCCAGCAGACACAGTTGGATCAGTTTTTAAGGTGGGGGGTCAGAGTTTACAAATGAGACCAAAAATCCACAGGATATTTGTCCTGTAGTTTAATGAAATTTCTTAAAATCTACTAGACAAAAATTACTGGACAATTACAAAGGAATAGGTGCGGTAACCTGCAATTTCGGCCCTGTTTTCAAAGTTGTTCATATATCCATAATATTCTAGTTCATAAAATGCCAAATGTATGGTGAATCCAATTTATGAAAGCCTGTTCTGATTCCACAGTCCAATACTGAATAATACGTCGCTCAAAACGAAAAAAAAATGTTGAAATCCTTGAAAACATCAATAAATGAGCGAAATTTCGACACAAATTTATGAAATTAAGTAATGATCCGGGCCTTGCCCATGATATTTTTTGTACCAATCGATGGATTTTAGATCAATCTTTAAATTTGCATTAAATATTTCGTGGGCAAGGCCTGAATCGTAGATGAATTTTGAAGATTTCAGTCAGGGACCAAAATTAACGGTCGCCCGAGGCGACCACTTTTGCTCCCGGGCCCATGAAACCTTCCTACTCGCTCGCCCGTGTGGCGATTAAAAATTCTCGGGGTTTGTATGGATATTTCAAGTCTATTAACAAAGCACCTGTTGTTCGCGCGATGTTTACATCGACGTCAATCGTAATCTTGAAAGAGTTGCATCGTCTAAGTCGCGCGAGTGTTTGAAAGTACGGACCCGATGATGTGCGGAGCCTTAGATCCGTTTTGCTTCTGAATATTATACTTCACTTTCGTTTTGCAAAATTTCATTTTTTTTTACGGGCTACCAAAATTTACTCCGGGCTAATAAATCTGAAAATGTAGGGGCCCGGGTGGCTACCATGTCAAAAACTTTAATTTTAGTCCCTGTAAGTGTAAAATAAGATGATTTTTTCCTTTGTTTTGCATCATTTAGGGCAAATGACGTCAAAACATGACCTCATACATCACACGCATGACGTATGAGGGTCCAAAATTATGACACCGTATTTTCTCAGTCATTTAATATTGCAAATAAAGCCTGTGTTTGTGAAACACAAATGCCCCCGGTGGCATCTTTGTTAGTAATTTGGTGTTTTTGTCAGTTTTTCCTCATTTTATGGTAATTTTCATCACAGTTGAGTGCAGAAAATGTCACAATATATCAAAACATGACTACTACAGTCATAGAGGACGCAGTCCACGCCACAGGCGCGGACGTAGTCCTCATCAAGGTAACACGTGTATATATATAGGAAAAATGGTGTTTTTCAATTGAATTCTATGCTATACCTATAGGTTCCAAAACCGTGGTCAATGACGTCATTCTCCCCATTGCCCATTTGATCGGCGTGAAGCGCAAGCTTATTATTTTTTGACAATGTCACTTGACGACAGAATGAAACCCATCGATGACCAAGATTTCTCTATCTCCTTTGAATATTCTTCGTCTGGCTTACTCCTCCAGTGTCCCAATGTATGATATGTACTTTGCTTCACGTAATACTGACATTGCACCATCATTTCCAACATATATCATGTTTAGTCCGAATATCCTCTTTGAAAATTACGACGTGACGTCAGCATGCGACGCGAGGTCAGCATACAACTTTGTTTCGCAGACTTTCTTTCATCGACAGCTCCCTCAGAAAAATCCATGGATAAACTATAATGCTGGGAGAAAAAAACAAACAAAAAAATATCTGCGCGATCAGCGACTTACCGAACTTCATTCTGCTTTCGAGGATGATTTGCAGTAACTGTTGATATGTTGATACCTGTAGATCGAATAATGTGGTTTCTCTCCACATATATAAGATCTACATGTAGAATATACAGGAAATCTATGCAGTGTAAATCCCAACACAAACTTCTAAATGTCTGCTGCCTTTTGTACTGTTTTCAACGCGTCACAACTTACGTCATCATTTACAGTATTTAGTACAAATAGGTCAACACAGAAAGCATGAAGTATATTTTTTTTCTGTCAGAAATAACTTATAAGGCTGGGTATTTTTTTTCCCTTGGAGGTAGTAAATCATAAGCGGATCCAAGGTAGAGGGGTGAAGGCTTCAGATTTTTTTTAGAAAGGGGGGAGGGTTGATTGTATTCAGGGGGGGGGGAGGGGGGGCGGACAGGGCGGGGTAGATTTCTACTAACTTCTCTCCTTCTCTCCCCTGTCCCGCTCCCTTCTCCCACCTCCTAACCTCTCCCTCCCTCCAGCTGCCTCCTTCCTCCCCCTCCCATTCATCCTTGCCTTTTATGGGGGTGGGGAGCAGACATGGGGTACCCGCTCTCTCCGCCCCCTTATCTCCCCTCCCACACTGTTCTTTCTCCCCCCTCGCTCCCTCCCTGCCCTCCCTCTCCCCCTCTCACCTTCCTCCCGCCCCTCCCCCTCTTTTAAAGTAAAGGAATGAGCAAGAATTTTGTCTTCAGATATTACATTGGAAAATCATTTATATTATTTAGAAGGGAAAATCCTGTAATACTAATGTTATACTGTACTTAATTTGTAAGTTTTAACCCCCTTTTCCAGATCATCCCATAAAACGATATATTGCTGATAGTACCACTATAGACGGCGCCGAAAAGGAAGTTTTCTCTCTCTTCTACATTTTGAATGCTAATTTTTCCGGTGAAAGTAAAAGGGGAGAGGGGTGGGTGGGTGCAAGGGGGGATACATATTCCTGATACGACAACTGACATTTCATCACCCAATGAAATTTAAAAAGTAAACATTTGAAAGTTTAATTGAATTCATTGAATAATAAAAAACATGTTAATCTTATATAATATATAAATACTTCAGAAAACAGAAAAAAAAATTCTTTTTTTAATTATAATGGTTTGTGCCCACAGTTTTCTTGCCCGAGTTCTCTTTTCCTTGGTTTTCTTCAAGGTCCAAGGAATTAAAATGTATAGATTAAGATGACATCACTTGATCTTTTCTTGTCTGTCATTTATGTTTCAAAATTAAGCATTGCGATTTCATGTTTTAACTGATTGTTTTGTGACATTGAGAATTGTTTCCCCGCATTTACGAGTTATGTGCATGCTGTCGATCTAGAAATTGTCTATAATATCCCCTCTCCTGTAGATGATTCTGGATTTCAAGAAAAATAAACCCTGTGTTTGTGAAACACGAATGCCCCCGGTGGCATCTTTGTTAGTATGAACACTATTTTCTGTTAAGTACATGTACAATGTATGTGAGGTCACAGGGTTAAAAGGTCAAAGGTCAAGGTCACAAGGTCAAAAATTTTGGTATCAATGGAAAGGTCTTGTTACAAGGAATACGCATGCGCAATATGAAAGCCCTATCACTTACCATTCAAAAGTTATGCCCAATGTTAAAGTTTTTGAAAAGTAGGTCAAAGGACAAGGTCAAGGTCACGAGGTCAAAATTTTTGGTATCAATGGAAAGGTCTTGTCACAAGGAATACACATGTGAAATATGAAAGCCCTATCATTTACCATTCAAAAGTTATGCCCAATGTTAAAGTTTTTGAAAAGAAGGTCAAAGGTCAAGGTCAAGGTCACGAGGTCAAAAATTTTGGTATCAATGGAAAGGTCTTGTCACAAGGAATACACATGTGAAATATGAAAGCCCCATCACTTACCATTCAAAAGGTATGCCCAATGTTAACATTTTATAATAATAGGTCAAAGGGTAAGGTCAAGGTCACAAGGTCAAAAATGTTGGTATCAATGGAAAGGTCTTGTCACAAGGAATACACATGTGAAATATGAAAGCCCTATCACTTACCATTCAAAAGTTATGCCCAATGTTAAAGTTTTTTGAAAAGTAGGTCAAAGGTCAAGGTCAAGGTCACGAGGTCAAAAATTTTGGTATCAATGGAAAGGTCTTGTCACAAGGAATACACATGTGAAATATGAAAGCCCTATCACTTTCCATTCAAAAGTTATGCCCAATGTTAAAGTTTTTTGAAAAGTAGGTCAAAGGTCAAGGTCAAGGTCACGAGGTCAAAAATTTTGGTATCAATGGAAAGGTCTTGTCACAAGGAATACACATGTGAAATATGAAAGCCCTATCATTTACCATTCAAAAGTTATGCCCAATGTTAAAGTTTTTGAAAAGTAGGTCAAAGGTCAAGGTCAAGGTCACGAGGTCAAAAATTTTGGTATCAATGGAAAGGTCTTGTCACAAGGAATACACATGTGAAATATGAAAGCCCTATCACTTCCCATTCAAAAGTTATGTCCAATGTTAAAGTTTTTCGGACAAACAGACAAACAGACAAACAGACAAACAGATAAACAGACAAACAGACGGACAGGCCAAAAACTATATGCCCCCGAATCTTTGATTCCGGGGGCATAAAAAACTGATGTAAGGCTGATAAAGACGGTAAAAGTGATGCTGGAAAAAAATAACAAGAACACATATTGTATGACATATTTTATTCTTATTAACTTAGTAAAAAAAATATTCAGTGATGTATGGTGAAAATTGGGTATTAATTCATTGAAATTATATTTCATCTGCGTCCTCACAATGGCTTTGCCATAATTCATATTATTTGATAGAATATAGAAAAATAAATTTTAGAAACAATGCCGATAACAAAGGAGAAGCAATTAAGTGTGAAACGGCGAAATATGGTCACCGGCGAAATATGGTTCCTTGCTCTATATATGCATAAATCATATTGTTTAATGACTTTTACGGTCTGTTCTATTTTTTTTGAAAATCAGCAACTCGATTGATGCTTGTACTCACAAAATAGTACAGTACAAACTATAATTTTAATGAAAGCCAAATATTTTTGTATCAGTTAATTCCTTATTGTAGATGTTTTGCCGAATAATTCTACAGTTTTTGTAATAATCGAGATATTCCTGACACGCTAACTTTGTGTTTAGCATACATGTGAACCTTTTGCCTCCACAAATCTGGAGGATTTTCAATTTTCATCTGGAGATTTGGCCTCTCGTCGGGAGGTTTTTAATTTTTCATCGGGAGGATTTATCGGTATTCGGACCCCCCCCCCCCCTTTTTTTTTTAATCTACGGACGAATTTTTTCAACTCGCTTTTCAACAAGGACAGATTCCGCTCTCATACAGCAACAAAAACAATTCGGAGTTCCGAGAGTTGTCTCAATGACGTCCGTTGATTTCTTTTACCTTGCTTCTGCTACTTGAGTACACCTGTACAGAAAATCAATAACTGCTCTTCATGGGGTTTAAACTGACCACTCATCAGATTTAAATCCCATTGTTAGGAGAATAATAAACGTGACGGCCATTATCTGCCTCAGGTTATACACGCTTATACAGAGTACGTGAATTACATGACGTCGTTTTTTCCTACGCATTTATTTATTTATTTATTTATCAGCGAACTTTTACTGCATTTCCTCACTTTTTCGTGTTATATATAAATTGTACTGGGTATAACGTTCCCCGGGGAAGTCGAGTACTTGTGACGGTGAAGAGAACGCGACGCTAATTGCTTTGTTTTTCCAGCAATATACCTGTCACTTGTATAATTAGCACTTATTAAATTGATTGTCTGGTAACTACAGACGGCATAATGCGTAACGTAATACACAAATGGGGATTTTGCATTTCATCTGGAGAAATCTGGAGGATTTTTCGTTTTCGTCGGGAGGGTTCTGTTTCATCGGGAGGAAACGGGAGGACTATTTTTCATCGGGAGGGTCCTCGTTTCGTCGGGAGATTTCGTCCTCCCGCCGGGAGGTTCACATGTATGGTTTAGTGAACCCTTAATTGTCTTTGTATGCTGCATGTTTGTGATGTCTGCTTCTGTGATAGTCGTTTAAGAGCTCTACAGAGCTCATGTTATTTGTTAGGCCCTATTTGTTATGTATGTACAAATTGCCGACCTTTACTTTACTTTAAATTACAACAGAGTCAGAGAAAATTCTAGTCCGACTTGCAGACCTACGACGGTGTTATCTGTTTTTTCGTCTTCGGTCTGACTGCTATGCATAGGCAAAACTTGAGAATTTCTGTGCGAAAAAAATTCGGGAAAGTCGTCCTTTTTTGACAAATTCCAGTCTCTTCAAGCAAAAAATAACTCACCCAGTCCTCATCCCCCTAAAAAATCCCCTCTAGGCCTGGTTTCACCTCTGTGCGCATGAAAAACTGTCGTCGATCAGAGGAAAATCGGAAGAGAAGAAGATATGAAACCAGGCGTTAGAGGGGATTTTTAGGGGCAGGAGGACTGGGTGAGTTATTTTTTGGTTGAAGAGACTGGAATTTGTCAAAAAAAGGACGACTTGCCGAAATTTTTTTCGCACAGAAATTCTCAAGTTTTGCCTATGCATAGCAGTCAGACCGAAGACGAAAAAACAGATAACACCGTCGTAGGTCTGCAAGTCGGACTAAGAAAATTCTAACCAAAACCAGAGAAAAGGAGATAAATCGACTTCTCGTCGTGGAAATTTGCTGCACGGCACCTTGATGCACCTGACACTTTCTCTTTTTCTTAAATTTTTATCTCTTAATCAATATATATATCAAAAATTACCGATTGCTTATCTCGACTACGCCGGTAAAGATACTCCCACTTTTCTTTCTTTCTTTCTGTGGAAATCCCTCCTCTGTATAAGGAGCACCCCATTAAAAAAATGAGAGTTATATATACGTTCCTTGATGACAAGAAGTATGAATCAGTGCGGTAAATCAAAGGTATTTACAGGGAGTACCTACGTCTAGACTAATAGAATCTATCCCCAGATGTAATCAGGGACAAGGAAATCCAACTGGAGTGTCCAGCCATTACATTAGACTATATTTAACTGAGGATGCTTGCACACTTTTGGGTGTTGAGTCCCCCAGGCGCGTAGCCAGAGTAGAAATGATGTGTACTCAAATCAGTCTAGGCTGGGGGCCGTCTTAAGGCCCCCAGTGGGTCCAGGGCGAGGCCTCTGGTAGGGGTCCAGGGGGCGAAGCCCCCGGAAGCTCGTGAAATATGGCAATTTGAAACATCCAATTTCCACTATAAAAAGGCTTATATTCAAGTATAAAGCAAGTATAAGCTCAATTCAATATATATCTATTTGTACATGTTTTAATGTTCATACATGTCGACGGAATTGTTCTATTTCCGTATTCAATCACGCACCTACAAAGGCGTAGCTCTGCCTGAAAAACGTGGAGGGGCACAACATCCCAAAATTTCTAACAAACAAACAAACAAACAAACAAAAAAAAAAAAAAAAAAAAAGAGGGGGGAGATACAGATTGGGGGTTTCATGTTCTGTATGCACAAATTTTGATATATCTGGCGCAGTTCTACATTTTGGATCTGTTTCTATAAGTACATGAATAAATGTATGGCTAGCGGTAGCGATAATTTTTTGGGCAAAGTTTAGACTTATCAAAAAATACTTTCTATACCCTCTATCATAAATAAGTACATGTAATAATGTTCTATATACTGTAGTTTGAGTTAAATGTCTTCATGTACATTGATAAAGTAATGATATAGGTAGGGCTGGGACGATACATCGATATATCGATAAATCGCGATACGGTGTTCCACGATACGCGTATCGATTCGTTGGAGCTATATCGCGATATCCGGACCCCTTTTTTAACTCCATTCAAAGGCACGAAAACGCTCGGTAACTTCGTCGATTGAAAGCTTCGGGCTAACTAAAACATGTGACTTATTGACTTAGAAGGGTAAAGATGTTTTTCTTGACTAATCTTCCTATGTTTGCTCCGGGTAGTATGCAATTCGCACCATGCATTACAGAATAATTGTCAATTTTGTTCGCGGTACAGGCGGATAGATCGCCTTGATATGCGTTTGCGCTTCTAATTTTTTTTAGAAATGCATATGCATATCCAGCCTGTGGTTTGCGGGAATCTAGCCGCAGAAACGGCCAACGACACTTGGATATTTTGTTGGTTCGTGTCGTTGTCCGTTTCCGTAGCGGTAATCCTGCAGATATTTGTCTACTCAAACTCATGTTCGTTTAAAAAATTTAAAGCGGCGAAAGTAGTTTTCAGAATCCGTATCTAACGCGATCTTGATAGTTACAATTTTGTAATATACTATTGTCCAGAGAAAGTACCTGATGTCTGCATGGATCATAGAGTGGTTGAGAGTGAGACGGACGTGAAAACGGCATGAAATAACTTATGTCCAGTAGCTATTCATGCGTGCATGATCCATTCATTTTTCAACGATGTTGTTGAGATACTTGCGTTCGACCTAAATCTTTTCAATCTAAGATGATTTCATAAAAGAGTTCTGAAATCGTAGTAACTTAACTTTGTAAATTTTTAATATAAAACCGACTCGTGTCAATCCTTGATTGAACGCCGGAAACAGCCTTTTGAAGAATGGGAAAAAACGTCTGTCTACTACGATCTTTATATATCTATTATATTTTCTATTCACGTCAGCGACAACTTTAACTCGAGAATAAAATCATAAAAGATTAGTAGATTACCTCCACATGATTAATGCACATGCTCTCTCTCTCTCTCTCTCTCTCTCTCTCTCAAAATTTTGTTTATACATGTACATAAAATAAAACGTACAGAGACGGAAAACCGTATATCCAAAAAAAATCTAAGTGCAGGATGTATCCATCGAATTAAATCAAACACATTTAAAGAACAATTATGCTGTAATCTTTTTAATATTATAGAGAAAGGAGCGTGTGTTATGATTGTTACACTTTTAAATAAGATTTCCTCATGAAAAAAATTCAGTCTAGGATTATTCAAATAGGAAGGGGAACTGAAAAGAGATATATAAAATGTAATTCCATGTATTGAAAAGGGAGAGGGGGGGGGGACGGGTTACATAAATTCATGAACTTTTCATTTTCAATCGGAGAGCACGAGACCCTCTTATTTACCAATTCATGGCTTGTCTTGTTGATGCAGTTACTGAGAAAATGAACATACAAAAAAGAGTATAAATAAATGTTAAGTTGAAAACATAACTGCAAGGGGTACAACTTTGTTCTTGTAGCTTGACTTGTAGCTAACTAACCTCTGTCTATCAGTAATACCTTGTGATGTTCTTGTTCAAAGTTTGTTTAATTGCTTGGGATTTTTTAAATCTTGATTATTGCAGGATGTAGAAAAATAGTCTTTATCAAAATATTTTAATGTTATACTTGAGTTTCATTCTATAGGCCTGAATCCTCATTATAGCAATAATCATAAGAAATATCGTGATACATATCGTATCGTAGGCACTATATCGTGATACGTATCGATACGCTCGAGACCCGTATCGTCCCAGCCCTAGATATAGGGTGGATCAGAATAGCAAAATTATTCAGAAAGTTTATAAAGATCTGGCGAGCGGTAGCGAGCCAAATAAAAAATTAGAAACTTGACCGAAAAGTTGTAGATTTATGGTACAAAATGTTGCTTTTTTAAACAATGTTAATGCAGCATAAAACATTGTGATTGAAAGGGGGTGGGGGCACAAACATGGTTATGCCCCAAAGTGGGGGATGTACCCCAGCTGCCCCTCTTTCTCCTACTCCCTTGATCTAAATGTCGTTTAAATATACAACTACACCAAGTGACGTATCAGAATAAAATTTCTTAGTTTAGTTAGTACAGATGCATATATCTACTACGAAACTTTTTTCTTTCTTTCTTTCTAATTTGATTATTTTCGTAATGTTTTATTTTTATTTATGATTTTATCTATTTATTCTTCCTTTTTTTTGGCGAAATGATGTGTACGCAGTTGCGTACTTGCGTATGGGCAGCTACGCGCCTGTCCCCATACAAATTTGCGCTTCATCCAATAAATTCGCCAGCCGTCCTTCTCTTTTGGAGGTGTACCATAGCCCTCCTTTCCCAATGTTCAACCAAGGATCAGTGAGCATTTAAATATTTGATACCTGAGGACTGCAGGGTCGTTCACCTCACCTCAACAGAACATCCTGTATCGACTCAGAGTTTTAGTAAAGATATTCAGCCGCAAGAGGAGGAAGAGGTATTAGAGGAGTTTATTGTCATTGAAGAGACGGGGGAAAGTGAGGACGAGGACTGCGAGGAGTCAGTGTCTAAAACACCTCAAGTGTATGACAGTCACTTTCACCTGGACCGAACGTGCCAAAGAATATGGAACTTGAAACTGTGGGACACACAGTGGAGGATTTAATAGAATATAGTTTTTCTTACTGTGTGTCATATCACCCCAGTGTAAATGTAGAAGAAGTAGGAGGAGTTGCCATCTACAGCGAGCCAAGAAACTATCCTGACCCTGATTTCCAGTTGTCAGGACCCTGGAAAGCTGCTGTGGGTGTGCACGTACCCTAAACACTGAGAAACTCTAACAGTAGAAAGGACACTGGTATTGCAGCAGTTGCTGGAGCATCCGAAGGTTGCAGCCCTTGGTGAATGTGGTTTAGACCGCACAGTACCTGTTTCAAAGTGGAGGTTTCAGGAGGAAGTTTTCCAGAGGATGCTGAAACTTACAAAAGTGGAACAACCTCTGGTTTTGCACCTTAGGGGACCTCCAGGTGATGAACTGGGATCAGAAGTCCAGTGCCGCGCCATGATCATGATGGAGGCCAATTGTAAACCTGGCCAGAAGCTCCATGTCCATTGTTACACAGGGAAAAAGGACATAGTACAAGCATGGCTGCTGAAATTTCCTAATTCATATTTTGGTGTTACTGCAGCTGTCCGTTCATTTGGCAGAGAGCAGGTCGAGGGGCTACGGGAAATTCCTATAAACAGATTGCTCCTGGAAACAGACACACCCTATTTTCCGTTGGGAAATTCTGAATTCAGTACTCCAGCTTACATTGGAGAGGTCGCTGCTTTTGTTGCGGTGCACCTTGACATGCGCCCTGCTGAACTGATGCGCCAGACCTTGCGCAACGCCAGAAGTTTGTATGGACCTTAGCCAGGGTAACATAAAAGGGTTGTTCATGTGGATAGACTCCTATAGACATGATCCATTTGACAGGCCTGTGTTATAAGAGTTATCGTACTTATGTGGATTGTGGAAAAACACATTGTTAGACATAATCCATTTAGCAATGACCCGGTATCTCAACACACAGGATATGTAAATAGATTGTAAATACGTTTTGTTATTTCTTGTTTATTCCATTAGCCGTTGGAAAAGAGGGATATTTGTACATGTATTCTAGCAACTCGATTGATGCTTGTACTCACAAAATAGTACAGTACAAACTATAATTTTAATGAAAGCCAAATATTTTTGTATCAATTAATTCATTATTGGAGATGTTTTGCCGAATAATTCTACAGTATTTGTAATAATCGAGATATTCCTGACACGCTAACTTTGTGTTAAGTAAACCCTTAATTGTCTTTGTATGCTGCATGTTTGTGATGTCTGCTTCTGTGATAGTCGTTTAAGAGCTCTACAGAGCTCATTTTATTTGTTATGTATGTACAAATTGCCGACCTTTACTTTACGACCGAGTCCGAGGAAATGGAGGGGTATAAAGACAGGAAAAGTATAATGTCAGGAATGACAGGAAAACTGTTAAAGGGGGGAATAAAATCCTTTTAAGCCTTTAAACTTGTTTTTACTTATATATTATTGATAGAAAATAAAATTCTGAACAATTTTATATAAATTTTGTCATTATATGACCCTTGATTATTTCTTAATTGATCAAAACATAATGACAGGAACGCCGCAAAGGTATAATGACAGGAAAATCCAATTGACAGGAATTACACATAGAGTGATTATATACCCTTGTTTGCTGATTTTGCCACTTCATACATTCATAAAATCTTTGTACATATAAGAATGAATATATTATAAATGAATTGATTTTATTCATTTAATTTTATAACCCATGAGCGAGATGACAGGAAAAGTGAAAGGTATAATGACAGGAAAATGCAATTGACAGGAAAGACGGAGAGAGTTATTACATCGTGATATTTGCCGTTTTTATCACTTTTTACATTCATAAATTCCTTGTACTCATATGAATAAATATTTTATAAATGATTTGGTTTTACTTTTTAATTATATAGCCCAAAAACGAAATGCCGGGAAAAGTTAAAGTTATATACATGTATATTGACAGGAAAATGCAATTGACAGGAACGAAGAAGAGTGCGATTATACTGGATTAATTTTGGTTTTTATCAATATACAATACATTCATAAATTCATTGAATTCATATGAATAAACATTTTCATAATTATCTGATTGGTTTTAATCATCTTATTAAACTTAAAAGATATATGAATGTTATCATATTTATTGACAGGAAAACGTGATTGGCAGTGATTATACAGACGATTTTTGTATTCCTTTAAATTCATAAAAGAAATAGTTTTTAAAAGGTTTAATAAATAAAATTCAGTTATGGTCGAATCAAATATAATATATAATTATGCAGAAATCTTAGCCATGCACAAGCATGTTTCCAGACTCCACGGCGTGGACGTGTTTCTGCTTTGGAGTCCTTTTTTTTTTATTTATTTATTTTTTTTTCTTGGAGGAGGTCATATGCTTGTATTTACTTTCAAATGGAGTGAGTAAGTCATACAATGTAATTGTCACTATGTAGTTTCATTGTCTGTGCGGAGTACAAAGCCAGTCAGCAGCAGCATCTGCTTGGTTTGCACAAGAGCGATGCCTCCAAACATGACACTCATTATCTGGCCAGTCACATCCAACCATTTCCTCCATGCAGTTTGGACGTGCACAGCGGCAATTACGTTGTATGATCACCGATTTTAACTTCTTTTTATTTGTCTTCACTTTTGTTTGGATTTTAGGAAATGGAACAAAGAGCTGTCTTTCCAGGCAATAAACGAGGTGATCTCTGAGATATTGGGTGTTGTACATTATGTTCCTTTTCCCAATAAATCTTCCAAAACAAAACTCCACCAAGTTTGCAATGGCATGCAAACCACAATCATGGCTGTTTGTCTTTTGTTGGATGGCAGGAAGTTTGACTGGGAATTTTGTCTTTCCTAATCCATACAATGCTGCCAACTGTATTTCCAATGAAGGAGACAGGTCCCCATTTGATAGACTGTCAAACAAGTAAACTTGACCTGTCTCACTCTTCACGGATGTCACCCAGTGATTTTTTCCATTGTGATGTACTTGGGCTGCTGGCAACATTGTTTCAGGAAATGGTTTTTCATTCCGCCATCTGTTTTCATCGTACATCCAAACAGGAGCATGAGAGGTGGAATGCATACCATTGACATTGGGAAATTGACGGTGTAACATACACTGCACAGCGTCCATGATGTCTGAGCACAAGTCCCCATTTTTATCTAATATCAGGGATTTGTGTTTGACAGTCAATCTCCCGACCCAGCGTTTCTCATTTTCTGTTGCTCTAAGTGTAATCCTTTTCTTTGCAGGGAGAGATAACTCCGGGAGTACGCTCGGACTCTTCTTATCCTGCAATGCAAACCTCAGTTTCTTCTTTGACTTAGGTTTCTGCGTTTTTGTTGGTTGTGGAGTGTTTATTAAAGAGTCTGGCGCTGGTATCACATCTGGATCGATGTCATTGATCCTAGGTCTTTTTCTTCCAGACTTTTTATCACTACGTTTCAGACTCCGTTTGGATAATGTGCGAAGGCTGACTTCTGTCTTCTTATCATCAACAGCAAGACCAATAAACAGCTTAACGGCAATGATGTGATAGCAAGTAGAGACTGACGGACACTGACACGTTTCGGGGTTTAAAGTCACGCAGTACTTCTGATTATTGCTACCTGTAACAACAAAAGCATTACATTCTGGCACATGTGTTACTCCGTTACTGTCCAGAACTAATCTTGCCATTGCTTTCTGTGTCATGTTTTTACTGTTTGCCGGTCTTGGTGGAGGTGATTGATCTGATTGGTCTGAGCAGTTTGACAAGTCTAAACTTTGGAACTCTAATGTTTTGTTGGCGGGGGTGAGAGGTGGTTCTACTACTAAAGGCTGATCATCTTGGTCTTCCAGCTCTTGTTTCTCTATGCCATTAATTTCGTTTGGCGATTTACATGAACTGTCATGATTGCTTAGTGTTGTCTCCTTACCACTTTTAACAGTAATAACATCATCTTTGGATGCAGTTTTGACATATTCGATGATTTTTTCAGGCAGGACAACTTTGTTGGGGATGTTCAGGTCTTCTTTCTCAAGTCTTGCTTCTCTGTATTTGGATTTTAGCTTATAATTCCCTACTCCGGCTCGGTCTCTCTTGATTTCTGAGAAGTAGAAATTCTGCAAGTAGAAGAGACTGCAATGAGTGAAGACTTCATACGAGTATTTCATCATATTGCTGTCTACCTCGTGTCCAGTATAAATCCTCCCGAATCCCCGAAAGGATGCGAACGACAAGTATGAAAAGGAGGTGTAAGTGATGTAATTGCATGAACACACCCATGTACTTTAGTTGTCACCGTCAGGTTTCCGTACATGTAATACTATACCTTGGCAAAACGATACACTATAGAGTTTTATTGCATGGCCACAGTCATAATTTATATGAGATACGTATTTGTGAAATAATTCAAAATAATATATATCTAAAACTTGACAAAATTTCCTCTTCCCTATATAATCACACTCTCATTCTTTCCTGTCAATTGAGTCAGAGAAAATTCTAACGAAAACCAGAGAAAAGGAGATAAATCGACTTCTCGTCGTGGACATTTGCTGCACTGCACCTTGATGCACCTGACACTTTCTCTTTTTCTAAAAAAATTATCTCTTAGTCAATATATATATCAATAATTACCGATTGCTTATCTCGACTAGCTACGCCGGTAAAGACACTCCCACTTTCTGTGGAAATCCCTCCTCTGTATAAGGAGCACCCCATTAAAAAATGAGAGTTCCTTGATGACAAGAAGTATGAATCAGTGCGGTAAATCAAAGGTATTTACAGGAAGTACCTACGTCTAGACTAATAGATGACAAATATGGATAATGACCATATCCCTGTCTACAGTACAAAATCGATAATTCAGAAAATCAGAAACCGAAGGCATACAAAATCAGGACAAAACAGGAACCAAAGCAAACAAAAACAAAAACCTCCACCATATGAAAAGAATCTACCCCCAGATGTAATCAGGGACAAGGAAATCCAACGCAAGTGTCCAGGATTTGCTTGTACCACGACGAGGCTTGCCGAGTCGTGGACAAAAGCAAATCCTGGACACGAGGGTTGGATTTCCGAGTCCCTGATCACATCTTGGGATTTATTATTTTTCTCTCTCTGTCTAAAGGCGCTCAAAAATGAGATTTTATGTACAGTGAAACCTGTCTAAACCGATACCTGTCTAATCCGATAACCTGTCTATTCCGATAGATTTTTTTGGTCCCAAAGAATTTTCTATCTTCTCCTATATAAAATAACCTGTGTAAACCGAACACTGCCTACTCCGAATACCGATATAAATTTTTGGTCCCAGTGAGATTTTATTCATGTATTTAACACTGTCTAAACCGATATGTTGAAACAACTTCTACCTTGGCCAACCCATGTTTTGATTAATTATCACCCCAAGCTGATCAATTAAAACTATAGCTCAATGGACTCCATTTCTCTCATTAGTAACCTGCCCAAGCCATGGCCAGTGTCTTATATACTGTAATCAATCGTGACATACTTGCACCGATAAAATAACTCTTGGCAATATGATTGGTGGACAACTCCAAAATATGCAAATATTCGTCAAGGTTATTCTGAATCTGTATGTAAGATGCTTCCATCAGGTCGGCTGAAGAGTCTAGATGACTTGACAAATGAAAGTCATATCGTATCAGTGCATTTTCTTCCGAAAGATGCATCGAAAAGTCTTTGTATCGATACGTCCTACGACAAATCACAGATCCTCAGAAATTTCCGTAGCTTGAATCGGAAATAAAAACGGAAAAGCCCGGAAATGTGCGATTGGTCTAACAAGAATAAAAATCGTTTATTCCATTTTTTCCTTACTAGAATTTTACAACATATAATCATAAATGTCAGCTAACTGCCGGCAAGCTTTTTGTAAAAGCTAATACTTGTTGTATGTATTATGATGAGATAAATTTGTATGTAAACTTATCACCAAGTACAAATATGAAAATTCCAAAGCCAATTCCATTAGACAAAAAATCTTTTACATGTACATGTAGTAAACATTTAATGTAACTTATTATCACAGAGAGGATAATTTTTATGAGAAATAAGAGTTTTAAAAGTTCATGGTGAACATGAAAGCATTACTAGCTGTTTCACAGTTTTTTAATGAATTTTTCTTTAGGAATATAAGGATAATTTGAAGAAATCATCAGGAAGCCTTGATTCTATTAAACCTGTGTAATCCGATAACCTGTCTATACCGATATTTTTTCTTGGTCCGAGTCGATATCGGTTTAGACAGGTTTCACTGTATTCCTTTTTCATATTTTGATCGGCTAATACAGCAATCATGTATGACGTCACAATTGACGTTACAGTCAAAAGGCACGTGAAAATGTTATCTTACCCCATAGGGGTAAGACGTCACAAGGATATCTTTTCCCAGCGTTTCCATGGATATCCCAGTCCACAGCTGGAGAATAATAGAATCTATCCCCAGATGTGATCAGGGACAAGGAAATCCAACCCAAGTGTCCAGGATTTGCTTGTACCACGACGAGGCTTGCCGAGTCGTGGACAAAAGCAAATCCTGGACACGAGGGTTGGATTTCCGTGTCCCTGATCACGTCTGGTGATTGATTTTTTTCTCCCACTGTCAAAAAGCGCTAAAAATAGATTTTATGTATTCTTTTTCATAGTCTTGATCGGCTAACGAAGCAATCGTGTATGACGTCACAATTGACGTTACAGTCAAAAGGCACGTGAAAATGTTATCTTACCCCATAGGGGTAAGACAAGGATATCTTTTCCCAGCGTTTCCATGGATATCCCAGTCCGCAGTGGGAGAAAAGTAAGATCTTACCTAACAAGTTGAGCTAGCTAGCTAGCTAGCGATAGATAGATAGATAGATAGATAGATAGATAGATAGATAGATAGATAGATAGATATTCGGTAAAACAATGTCAATAACATATACATATATATATACATATATATTGTTCGCGAATCGAAAAGTGACATCACGAATAATTTTTGGATGGCAAAAGATATCATGGCCGCTACTAAGCTTACCAAAACAATATATCTAATATGTAGCATACAATTAAAAATATCTGACTTTTGATTTGATTTATGACTATCTACATGTATATGTTTTCTGAAAGTAAATTATATAAAAGATGCTATTTTGAACTTTTTCTGCATATTTAAACATTTATTTGTAAAATTAAAACCAGCTTTTCACTTGTATTAAATTGTATAAAGCTTAGTAATTTTTCTTCATTTATGTCAGTATACCCGGAAGTGCACAAATTTTAGTAAAGTAACATCCAATTTGACAAATCGTTGTTTTGATGAGTACACGTGTACATGTCAAGGAAAAGCGATGTATTTAATTCACCAAAAGGTATAACTTACAGAATTTTAAAAGAATTCCACTTTGAAGATTATCTGGATGTTTTAGGCAGTATAGATAGAGTTTTATTTACCAAATTTAATTAGTACAACAAATAATAAATTACCAATAGAAACAGGTAGGTGGGTGGGATTGAACGTAAGGATAGGAAATGTAGTTTATGTAATAAAAATGAGATAGGCGATGAATTTCATTATATTTTTGATTGCAATATGTTAAGGCGCCAGAGCGTGTCTATGGTTATAGAGCAATGCGTCAGCGCACTGGCTTCTTGCGCAATGCGCCCAACAATCTAAATTAGTACTTTAAATTACAGAAATATTTACAACAATGATTACTTGATTGGATATTAACAAATACGAAATAGAACGAATCAATCATTAACGTTTGGCCTAATCTGAGCTCTGCCATCCTTCAAGTACGGCGCACCTACTATCTGCAGTCCCAACTCTAGCTTGCTAGGGGTCCGTCGATGTTTCATTTTGTGCTCTATTGTGAGTGCTGTTGAGATTATCGTCAGGATCTTCTTTAAATCATTATTAAGCACGGCGCACCTGCTATCTGCAGTGCTTATCAAGCAATGCTTTATGAGCAATGCTTTGTGAGCGGTGCTCACTCCAAATCCTGTACTGAATTCTATTTACCCTTCTTCAGGATATATAATCCTTATTCAGGATATATAATAAATATTTCTTATACAGAAATATATAATTATAATTCAGTTACCTCTAACTGATATCTTCTCTGGTACGTCTTTCTGCTAGGCCTTTCACATCCAAAGTGAGCTCTGACCGTAAGATTCAGCCTTTTATACCCTTAGGTCACGTGACTAGTTTAAGCACACCGAACCCGATTATTCTTATTATTATATTTATTTTCACTGTTCATTACATTACCCCCTTTCCTCTAAGAATATGCGTCCTCGCATATAAAAACATAAATAACCTTAAGGTATCCGTTGTACAAATAAATATCAAGTGTATTATAAAGTTAGAATCATGGCATATTTTTACCTAAATATACCTAATACAATATAAATAATGGTTTTTATCACCAAAGGTCAACATGCCGACCGTCACTCAAGCCACGGAAACTATCGAGACACTGCCGAAGATTACCTAGATAAATTTAACACTGTTTAAATGGACAAGACGTCCCCGAGACCTTCATTTGTACATTGGATACGTTAAAGTGATAAAAATCTAATGTCTACGTACAACCATATTTACAACAAATCAAGATCATACAGGGGAAAATGTGAATAGGAACAATCTTTCTAACATTATGCATTAGTCATGTCAACGATAAAATTAATAATAAAGATTCTAAGAAGAATCAGTCCTCGTGTGTTTTCTCTGAAACATTCGCACAAGTTATACGTCTTTCAGTCAAGCCATAATCCTGTATAAAGTCACACAAAACAAGAAGCAAAATATCAAATAAAAGCATTCTTTACAGTTTAATAATCAGTCCACTCTTCCTCACTGATAACTTCTTCCAGAGTACCGTCTTTCTCAGTACGCACAATCCTCCTGCGCGTTTGTGATGTCTTTTTGGTGCATCTGTTTGTTACGCAGCATCTTGTAGCACTGTGCCAAATACAAACGGAGGGCAGTTCTGTGACGGGTCATTGAAAGAGAAAGTGTTATCATTTCTAATGATCACGTCTATATGTTCTGGAGCCTTTGAAGAGTTGTCTGAAGCGAGCACTGCTTTCGACACGTTGTTGTTGTTGATGTCATCAGTTACAACATGAATCGCTGGTTCAGGAAAAGTTACTGACGATTGTAAGCTTTCCCTTTGCCTACATGTTTCATCGGTTGACTTAGGAGACGTGATAGTGCAACTTACGTCTATCTTGCGTTGAACATATTCTTCTTCGGTCCTGATTAATCTTTTCTGAGGAGTAAAAACAGGATTTGGATTAGTCGGTTTCCTCACTGTTCTTCCGAGCTGGATCAAGTCAAACGCAGGTTTAGGTTTGACAGCTTCCTTCTTAGCCACTCCAACGTAGTCGGACAAATTCCCAGGATCTTGGTCTTCCCATGCAGAATCACTTTCCTCTGTAATCTGCACAACGTCATGCTTTCTCTTGGTGTGTCGAGTAAGGTCTGACTTTCTCGAAGTCGCATAATCACATCCAGCTACTTCACAAACAAAGCTCATGCGCTGCATGTCGTCCGCAATCAATATTGTGATCAGTCCAAGCCTTTGCCTCCACACATAAGGCATCGGTGGTATTTTACTGGAGTCTTCTTTGTAGCAGGCATCTGCAATGAAAGTAAAACATTTTGAATTATCATTGCAGCTCATTATATGTTGTACTAATCGCGCACATAATCTTTTAGCCAAGTTGGAGCCTTGCGCTTTCGCCCATGCGCTGAAACATTGCTCTGGTCAAGGTCATTGTCATAGTCAGTCAGAGCAGTTTCCTTGACTGTTGTTTCCTCCTCAATTTGGCTTTCCTCTTCCAAACGTTGGACAGGTTCATCTCTTAATGCTTGTTCCTGTCTTTTACGAACACGGTCTGCACGGTATTGTACGCTATTTGTAATCAAACTACGCAGATACAAACTAAATTTGTATAATTTTCTACACGTTAATATTTCAATTTCATGTGTAATTTTCAATCGGTGACAGAAAAAGTTGATAGAAATCCTGGCAAGCTCGCTAATTTTGTAACAGGACTCAGCTTGACTCTGAGCGCCTGTCTTCAGGTTCGTAGGATTTCTACTTCTCCAGCCACGTGACGACAAAACAGATGAAATGAAACGATGAAGATGACTACAGTTTACATACTTTATTACAATACAAACAATTACGACATATAAAACAGATGGAATCCTACCCCCAGCTCATACTTAGACTGCCAAACGTTCCCCTAACATCGAAAAGTAAAGTAGCGAGTCGAGAAATGACCCATAGTAAGAAAGGGACAGGAGAATGGTCCGTGCAGTGTTCAACTACAAATTGGACAACCGGGCGAGATCGAATACGCCTTTTTATTACGCCATCCAGGTAATTAACAATTTATCAATAACCGGATGGTTAATAAAACAAAACAAGACGAATATTGAAGCTACATTTTGTCAGGGACGTATATATTTATGTACTTCCCTGATTTTGTACATGTTGATCTGAACATGCCAAACAGTAATTATTTTTGTTAAAAACATGAACGTCCCTCCCGCTTTGAGCACCTTGTATAGTCATGCAGTGCCGATAAACCCCATTTAATTTCCTTAAAAGTTTTGGTTATTTACTAAATAATGAAATAAAAGAACCATATTTTCACATACTCTGATAAAATACTACAAACAGCCGCTGTCCCAAAGGAAATCAGACTGTTTCAAATATACATATATTTTACCTGCTTCTAAATTACTCTGAAAAATGCATTTTTTGGTGTTAATCTGCCTGTATAATTAATTTTGAACCCCATATATATATGCAAATATTAATTATCTCAATTATCGCATTGCTAAAGAAAACAACAATGAGGGTGTTAACACCATAATCAACTGATTATCTTTTGCCATCCAATTAGTCATGTGATTCATCCGTGACGTCATGGCGAACAAGCCTATACAAATAAAATCTGTGTTGAAGAAAAAAAAAATGCAAAATTTAAAAACTTTTACATAGTTGGCATCCCTATCAGTAATATTATTCAATTTTCAATCTACATGAGCTAGCACAGCGGTCGTCTGATTCCTGGAATCCTCTTGGCGCATGTGCAATGTGAAATGGTTGTCTCGCCTTGTGGATGACTCGGTCCACAACACCCTTCCCCCTTTTGTCGAAAGGTCCTGGATATCCAGGGGTGGACGAAACTATGGTGGCTGATTTGTGCCATGTCGCATTGTCGTGTTGTCGCCTTTTAAAATGATAGCAGGGATGTATTTTCAACTGTAATTGTTTAGATAGATTCATTCATAAATTAAATGTTTGAAACAAAAAGGGTATATCTTCTACTTTATTTTGGGGCAAAATGCCTGTTTTCTGTTTAAAAATAATAGTTTTCTGGACAAATTCTATAAATTCATTATCTTAACTAGAATTAGAGATTCAAAGCTACTTTCATTTAGAAAATAAATCATCTTATCAAATGAAGGTAAAAAGAATGTAATAATTCATTTAAAGCAGAATTTCTTCTAATCTGTCTTTATAATATACATTTTTTTTTTGGCCCCAAAATATCAAACAAATTAACAAAGGATACCTAAAACTCATATATCTTATGGACAAATTATGATATACCCAAGGTTACATTTTTGAATATCATAAGTAATGTAGTATTTTATAGTAATAACGATTTTCAAGAAATCGGCGATTTTAAAATAAAAATTCAGGCATTCCCCCCAAAACAGCAAAATAATCAAACCAATCTCTTCTGGCTTATTTCACATGATTACTTAAATGCCATTACCTAATAGGAAACCTCTCCTGCTTTGATTTACTAAAGTAAATGAATTTTAAAAATCATTCAAAGAAATAGGTTATTTTTGCACAAAAGTTAGGGGGGGGGGGGGGGGGTGCCCAAAATAGCATAGAAAATGAATTCAAGTTCTCACATTAAATTCTTATACCTAAATAATAAGAAGCATCCTATCAAAGCTAAAATGTGTCAACTCAGGCAGATTAAAAGAAATAGTAACTATTTTCTCAAAATAAGTGGTTTTTGCATGAAAAAAAAACATATTTACCCCAAAGTACTGCTTTAAATGAATTATTACATTCTTTTTACTTTCATTTGATAAGATGATTTATTTTCTATATGAAAGTAGCTTTGAATCTCTAATTCTAGTTAAAATAATGAATTTACAGAATTTGTCCAGAAATCTATTATTTTTAAACAGAAAACTGATATTTTGCCCAAAAATAAAGTAGAAAATATGCCCTTTTTGTTTCAAACATTTAATTTATGAATGAGTCTATCTAAACAATTATACAGTTAAAAATACATTCCTGCTATCATTTTTAAAAGGCGACAACGCGACAATGCGACAACGTGACAATGCGACAACGCGACAACGCAACAATGCGACAAAGCGCGGCGCGACAACGCTACATGGCACAAATCAGCCACCATATGAAACAGCTGGATGGCGACACATAGCACAATTTTAGACTGCCCTCAAACGTGAGGGCGAAAGCCAAAGATGATTATTCCCGAGTTTTCTACTTGGAAATGAACTATAAACAAAAACCTAAATGAACATATTTACAGACCCTAAGTTATCTTACAGTACCTACTGAGATGAACAGAACTAAAATAGTGGAGGGGCGAGGAGAGCACCTAGGACAAACGAAACAAAGGCTATGTCCCCTCCCCCATTACAAAGTAAAGGAGGGTCTGATAGAGAAAGGAGGGGTGGAAATACGGGACAGAGTATGGAGGGAGAGGGATGTTACATGGACAAAGCTAAGTGCAGAAAAATATATATACATACCAAATGGGGGGGGGGGGGTAAGTGGGCACTCCTAGGGAGTGCAAGGGGGGGGGGGTATGGTGTACACCGGAGAAGGGGCGTGCGAATATTGGAACTCGACCTGTAAAAGTCGAATACTACGGGGCTAATATAGGGGGCGGACAGGGGGTACTTCTCTCCCCCTCCCGCCCCTTACCTCCTCCCTCCCTCCCGCTCCTTTTCACCCTTCCCTTACCTCCCTCCTCCCCCTTTCTCCCTCCTCCCGCCCCTTGTCTCCCTCCTCTTGCCTCCCTTCCCTCCCTCCACCTCTCTCCCCCTCCCGCCCCTTTCTCCCCACCCTTCACCCTGTCCACCCCTCAAATATGGTGGATGGGTTATGGGGCATCCATTGGAGGGTGCAAAGCTCACAACGTTGGGGAGATTGTAACCTACAGTAGATTGGTCTGTACATGTGTGGAATTATGAGTATGTGGAGGGTCAGTGGTGCCAGATTCCGATTTTGGCTCGGGTAATGGCAGTACGCCCACGTAATGCAAAGCTCTGACCCAAGATGGGTATGGATCTCCCTGGAAGGGCTGTACATTGTTACGATGCATGGTGATAATTTTAAAGTCAGAGCACATGACTTCTACATATTTAGGGCCTTTGATATTAGTAACAACTCCAGGACCTGACAAAGGTGGGGTGATTTGGTCATTATTGCCCCTGACCTTGGGATCAAATAAGTTCACTACGTCTGACACTTTGTAGGAAGGCTTTTTGGCCTTCAATATTAAACGTCTTCAAATTCAATAGCATCATTTAAGACCTGATGAATTTACAGCATGGACCAGACATGCACGTTTCGGGTACTGAACCCTCGTCAGTGATCCTCAGTCTAAACAATTTTACATGGCCAAAAAATATGAAAATTATTATGTCCAAAAATGTACCAAAAGATGTAGCAGAATGGGTGGCGTATGATGCTACAGAACCCACGTTTTAGAACTTTCTGACTACGCTGAGGGTTTTCAGGAGAGACAGGTACACTAATGTCTTGGGTAGTTGTTACCTTTCTTACTGTAGGATCAACCTGACCCTCAACCGAAAATGCAACTGCTGACTAACGAGTTATCATGCAATCATCTTCGAATTCGAGAGTCTCAGTTTGTAAATTTATAATTGCACCAAACTTGGAAAGGACGTCTATGCCCAAAATCATACTGGTATCGCCGGTCATCTCTCCCTTGTAGACAGTATGCTCATAATCATATTTAGTACTTCCAAGCTGTATGATAACTGTTCCAAGTTCCTCGGCGATCAAATTGCTCCCTCCAGCAGTTTTAAATTTGTTGCGACCCTTGAACTCAGGTTTACTTGACAGTCTTTCGTATAGACGATTTGATATCAGAGTAACATCTGACCCAGTGTCAATGATGGCAGTTATCTCTACTTCCCCAGTGACCTTGACTGGAATTCGGGGTGCTTTACTGGCACCTTCTATTGTGCACACTGCAAGGAGTGTGTTCAAGGTAATCTCATTTTTAACAGGGCCTCTAGAGAAGGATCAGGGTGTCTGGGAGTAAGGACTAGGCTTGATGGGAAGCTCTCTACCGATAGAGGGGGTTTCTTGCGGACTAACCTCAGTTGAATGCTCTCTGCTAGACTGCCTGACGTGTCCGTATGTGGGCCTACTGTCCCCTTGCCTATTTCGAGGGCTAATGCTGCGCTCTGGTACTCTAGGAGTGCGTTGATAATAATAGGAAGATTGGCTATTTCCATCTAGGGGGCTATGACTACGCTTTCGCTCTGTAGATGCGTGTACAGAATGATAATGAGATGGGCAACGTTTTCGCTCTGTGACAGGGCGTTCGCGATAATGAGGCGATGGGCTATATCTGTAATGAGGGGTATGACCTTGATATCGCTCTGTGTTAGAGCGTATACGATGATAGGACGGACTTCGACGTCTTTGGTGGTGGGGGTTGGGGCCAGAGTAGTGTCTTGGGCTTCGCTCCCTATGATCATACATGTAAGACTCAGTTTTTCCTAGGGACGGTAAGTGACTTTGAACTCCTTTTCGTACAGCGCTTTCAATCAAAGAGGCGAGCTTTTCCAAAGTTTGTTGACTTTTAATGTCATTTGGGCGGTTACATTCCTTGGAGTCCCTACCAGGTGACCTTCTTACCTGGGACAATGTAATCTTAGGCTCAGTGGCTGACCTTGCCATCTTAAAAGTCTTTACACACCTAATGACACCCCAAGGGTGCTAGATGGGTGATTAATGAGGTGCCTGCCAGCCTCAGAGTCAGAACACCCTAACGCAAACCTTAATATCATTTGTTCTTGCATATATTCATGTGATGTTGAGGTTCCAAAGGCCTGTTGGGCTAAATCCATTACACGGTCCCCAAAATCTTCAAGGGATTCTTTGTACTCCTGGGATATGGTGTTAAACTGCATAATTACAGACTGACGAAGGTTATCATGCCCAAAACGGTCATTCAATCTATTTATGACACAGCTGAAAGATTTGGTTCAAATCGGAGCTGTAGGTCATAGAATTCTAGTGCCGCATCTTCTAATAATAGACCGATCGCAAAGAGTCTGTCGCCCTCACTCCAGCAATATCTGTCTGCTACGGACATAAATAGTCTATGGAAAGGACCCCATTTACTCTTCCCAACGTATTTTGTTAGTATTCCTTTGTGGGACACAATATCCTCACAATCATCATCCATTGATGTATTGGTTGGGTTAGGACAAAGGGTTTGACCTGTTGGGTTTGGAGTACTTCCTTTCACTGATCCATGTCCCAACAAGTGGGGCGTGCCGGGCCCCTGTGATCAATGTGTGCCTACACCGGTTGATCCCCCAGACTGCACTTAGGGACTCACAATACCTGGGTTTGCCATTATGACAGTATTTCCAAAAAGCCCGTATGGGCCCTTCCCACCCCGGATGGGCATCGAACATCCCTTACCTTGAATAAGGGATGAATTATACCTAGGTGACACATGCACCTGTCTAGAACCATATCTGGCTTACTTGTAACAGGGATATTTCCCTGTAATGGTCCTTGTTGGTCTCCCACAACCCTAGGGATTGAGCTTGACCTTGACTGTATACTACGCTACCTGGCACGCTGTGCCCCCCCCCCCCCCCCCCCATTCACACCAGGGGCGACACCGCCCATGCCGGACTGTAACCTACTCTTGTCATCTTGACCTCTGAATGTAGCCAAAAATCGCTCTAACTCCTCTATTTAGTATCTAATGACCTTATTAGAGAGGTAAGATTTCCACTACTAGGGTTTCCTACATCCAGGTCTACTGACCTTTTCAGGTCTTGTGGCAAAGGGGTACTCCCCCTATTTATCATTTCGCCTTGCTCTGCATTTTCTCTTATTTTTGCCAAAAGATGTCTTCCTTCAATTTCTGAACGCTGGGCTGGTAGGGTACTGTTCATACTGTCCGCTACCAACTCGCGTTTGACAAGTTTACAATGTAGACAAAAACAGCTGGTTTTGATCATGTGACAGTGACTTCCTGCCACGTTACGTGACTACGGCCCGTAAGGGCGGGAAAAGCCCTGACAAGGACTGGATGTTTCAGACGAATACTTAGATGAGGGGAGGATTTAATGTTTTATCCTCGTCGCCAGTAAAGTGGCCCGAGGTATTTAAAGGTATTTACAGGGAGTACCTACCTCTAGATAAGTAAAATCTTACCTAACAAGTTGAGCTAGCACACTGGTCGTCTGATTCCTGGAATCCTCTTGGCGTATGTGCACTGTGGACTGGTTGTCTCGCCTTGTGTATGGCTCGGTCCACAACACCGGCATTGAGGTCCTTACTAGTAAAGTCGAAAGGTTCCAACTCTCTACCTTCTTGAAGAAAATTCCAAATCAATTTACAGGCACCAGACATACGGAACACGGAATGAAATCAAAATACGGAACACGGAATGATATACCGGGAGTTTGCTCCATATCGAGAGTTCGCTTCTTTTCGTGTAGTGGGGGTTTTTGTTTGTTTGCCTTTTATCAATGAGACATAAAATATATATTTTTTTGCTATTTCGGATACTAGCCATTTCACCGATAAATATCATCGAAATTAAAGGAGTTTAACACCTTAGCACCATCCCTACAATGCTATTTTTAACATAGATTTTATTATGATATGCTACTGAATCGACCCTACAGGAAATTTGGAGCCGCGCGCTCTCTGTAATGTACATGTAAATGTAAAAATCTAACATAAAAAAATTAAAGAGGGCGCTACTGAAACTATTTATGGTGGCGCCGCTGAAAGCACCACTGAGGAGAATTATATATTCGAAACACGTGTCTGGTGCATGTAAATTGATTTGGAATTTTCTTCAAGAAGGTAGAGAGTTGGAACCCTTCGACATTTTTGCTTTGGTTCCTGTTTTATCCTTATTTTGTATGCCTTCGGTTTCTGATTTTTTGAATTATCGATTCTGCATGCGCGGTTCCAGCAGTTTTAGTCAAAGGGGGTCCAAAATTATAGGAAGTCTACCTATCATGTAGGTACATATATATCGGTGCAACTGATTGGGAGGTGTGAAATACTGAGGGGAATATTGTTTTCATTTCACGTTTATTTTTATGAAGAAATGGCGAGCGTAGCGAGCCTGTAATTTTTTCAGATATGAAATATTAATTTGTCTTGATTCGATCGAGATAATTCTTTATAACATTGAACATTTTCTTTGTATCCGCGAGCGGAGCGAGCCGCATTTTTTTTTATTAATTCACATTTTGTCTATATTTATCTATATATATGACAAAACCTTGAAAAAGATGAAGGTGATTACATCCTTTGAAGTTAAGGACTGTTAAAAATATGAGTTCCTGAGACCAAAGACAATTATATAGAATTACTTTGTATGAACATTTGAAAATGATTAAGTAATTTTGAAGAAAAAATAGCTTTGTATTTGTACATGGCGAGCGAAGCGAGCCGAAAATTTCGGTTTCAAAGCCCTTTCGTGCATGTTTAGACCCATTTCAATTAGAAATGGGCCAAAGCTGGACCCCACCTCCGTAAATCTCAGGGGAGGTCCAGACCCCCGGTCCCCCTTCTGGATCCGCGCATGTTCTGTGCTGTATACAGGGATATGGTCATTATCGATATTTGTCATACAAATACGTGGACAACGGAATGAAGATAATATTAAAAAGCTTTTTATACAAAAATTAAATAATGATAATATGAATCATGGCAAAGCCATTACGAGGACGCAAATGAATTATAATTTCAATTAATTTTCTCCTTACATCGCTGAGTATTTTTAATAGGAATCTAGGCGTTGCCTACAGGAGAGCACATCTACTTGGCTGTATTGCCCTCAGATATACTTATTCACAAAGATATTATACTTCCACAGCTCAATATGTGGTATTTTATGTGTATAGGTCTCAAACCAGGAAAAAAAAAAGAAAATGTACAACCCTCGGACGATTAACTCCCTCCGATTTTTTTCATACCCCGTGACATCAATCTTGGAGTTTGACCTACTTTTTCAACAAACTTTGATAATACTGACATGCGCTGATTGGAGCACCCCAGGAAAGTTAAGGGGAACGGTAAGATTCGATTTTCTCAGATCGGGTAGCCCGCTCGGGCGCCATTTGCAATTTACCCCACATTTTGTCTGACCTCTCGTTAAATTCTGACATAGCAGGGATTGCCCAGCTCTATTGAAACATACTTTGAAATAAATTAAGCCCATCTGAAACTTATTTTAACAATAGTTTTCATTAAAGTTAGGCATTCTTGCCAGACCTAATTATGGTGTAACCCAAATGAGCGAAACTCGACTTCTCAAGTATCTCAATAGGTCTGTCAAGACTGAAAACAGAGAGCAGGTTATCACTGAAGTGCTTTTATCAGACAGCAAAGGGATGTATCTTCAAAGTGCCCAGGATGAAAATAAGCATGAACTAAAATTCTGGTGCAAGAAAGGTGCCACAATAGAGCAAGAACAGCAGTGGCTCCACACACATTTACGTCATAAATTAAGAAGACACAAGTCCATTCACTTCTTTGTCTGGCTAAGAACTTGTGACTGAACATACAAAAGTGAGAAGGAAAAATTCATTGACCTCAGATACCAGAGAAGTGAAACAGAGCACGGAATTACACAAATCACCGATAAATTCAATAACCTAGTAGCTGAAATCAAAAGATCACCAAATACAACTGTGAGCATCCTGAAAGTACCACCCTACTCAATTGTTCGATACAATAAGTCAAAAGGGCATACAGATCCGGAGGAATTCTCAGAGAAGGACAAAATACTCAAAGAGCAAATTTACTCCCTGAATACCAACGAGCGATCAATACCACACTAGGTTGGTCAGACTACGCACGCCCTAGGTTTGTCTTGGACCTCTTAGCACAAAAAAGTGAACAGCAGATACAAGACTTATACAAACTACAGCCTACTTAGGGACGGACTACATCCTTCAGATACCTTAGAAAAGGTCTGGATCAAGAGGATTGAAGAGTGTATCACCAATTTATGCTACTGGTATAGTAAGATAGCTGGGATTGCCTAGCAAACTTATACCGACATATCAGTAAGGAAGGCAACACGCCCCCACGAAGATCTTCTAGGGCAAGGATCCCATTTGCACCCTTTACCAACTCAACGGGAGAGAATTTTCTATACAAAAACAATCAAGTAAACACCAGCGACGCAAACAAGAAAACAATCGCTGCCTGCAACCGATCTAATGTTATCTATGAAATCAATAAACACGGAAACATTGTATTAACCTGGAATCCTTGAACAACCAGCTTCAACACTTAAGGGATGTAGGAACTAACACCATTGAAACAAGAATCACAAAGAACAAAGGGGAAACAAGAGGCCCGAGGGGGCCACATCGCTCACCTGAGAACCATGTCCAATCTTTGATTATGATAGTATAACAATCTTAGATTATGATGTGGACACATGCTTAAGTTCTGTAAAAAGAAATTGTCAAAGGAGGGTACCCCACTTGACTTGAGTAATGCATGTGTCACCTGCGAAAGATAGCAGCATTTAAGGATCACTTTTATATAAAAGTGTGACAGACAGACGGACAGACAGACAGACACCGGACAAAGTGATCACTATGTGCCGCTATGCTTTGCATGCGACACAAAAAACCTCTCCTCCCTTTCCTTTGTACCAAGGAAAGTTGGATGAAAAATGAACAAAAAAACTTCTAATGTTCTTTCTATTTCTTTTCATTATACATGCATATTTTAAAAATTATTTTCTAATCTTGAAATTATCTATCATGCCTTTACATTCAGTATAGTGAATAAAAATAACAAAGAAAGATATTCAGGACAGTGAATAAAAATTACAAAGAAAGACAACTCTGATTAATTTGAACAATCATCAAAACTACAATCAAAAATTGAAAAAAATTAAATTTGAGAATTAAAGTTATATCAAACCATTGAGTTACTTAAAAAGATAAATATTCAGTAAATGATTGCAGAAAAAAATCATTGAGATATTCATAAGAAATAGTGCAAAATTTTGCAGTACTGACTAAGTCCGAAAAGATGTTGAACCCCCCCCCCCCCCCACTCCTTTTTCACATAAGAAAAAAAATTCATAAAAATTGAAAAAAATAAAAATATAGCATAAAATATATTTCAAAGCATTTAGTAACATAACAATGATAAATATACAGTAAGTGATTGCATAAAATCATACATTTATTGAGTTATTGAAAGAAATAGTGCAAAAATGTGCATTTCTGACAATGTCCGAAAAGACATAAAAAATGTGTCAAAAATTTGACTTTGGAGTCAAACCAAACATAAGAACACTTCTTAATACATCTCAATAGATCATTCAGATGTTTTCGGTTTGTCAATACATGCTTCGATTCTGAAGAAGAAGTTGTCAAAGGAAGGTACCCCCCGTGACCTAATTTTGCCTGTGGTGGCGCCACCTATTGACGAATCCGAACAAAAAACAAAAACACTTGTAGAAAACCATTAGTACTTCATACCTACCAAGTTTCATTAAAATCTGCTAAGTGGTTCTTGAAGAGAAGCTGAAAATGTTTTAAAATCACCCCCCTTTCCTTTTTTTCATAAGGAAAAAATTCATAAAAAATCAAAAAAATAGAATTTTAGCATAAAATACATATCAAAGCATTCAGTAATATAAAAATCATAAAAATACAGAAAATGATTGCATAAAATAATACATTTATTGAGTAATTGAAAGAAAAAGTGCAAAAATGTGCATTTCTGACCAAGTCCAAAAAGACGTCAAAAAGACGTCAAAAATTTGACTTCAGAGTGGATCCAAAAATAACAACACTTCTTAAAACATCTCTCTAGATCATCAAGATGCTTTCGGTTTGTCGATAAATAATTCGGTTCTGAAGAAGAAGTTTGTCAAAGGAGGGTACCCTCTTGGACCTAATTTTCCCTCTGGTGGCGCCACCTATTGAGGGATCCGGACGAAAAACAACAACACTTGTAGGGGACCAATAGTACTTCGTACCTACCAAGTTTCATTAAAATCTGCCAAGTGGTTCTGGAAAAGAAGCTGAAAATGTATTAAAATCACCCCCTTCCTTTTTTACATAAGGAAAAAATTCATAAAAAATCAAAAAAATAAAATTTTAGCATAAAATACATATCAAATCTTTAAGTAACATAAAAATGATAAATATACAGAAAATGATTGCATTAAATCATACATTTATTGAGTTATTGAAAGAAATAGTGCAAAAATGTGCATTTCTGACAAAGTCCAAAAAGACGTCAAAAACGCGTCAAAAATTTGATTTCGGAGTGGAACCAAAAATAACAACACTTCTTAAGACATCTCTCTAGATCATCCAGATGCTTTCGGTTTGTCCATACATGCTTCGGTTCTGAAGAAGACGTTTGTCAAAGGAGGGTACCCTCTGGGACCTACTTTTGCCTCTGGTGGCGCCACCTGTTGAGGGATCCGGACGAAAAACAACAACACTTGTAGGGGACCATTAGTACTTCATACCTACCAAGTTTCATCAAAATCCCTTCAGCCGTTCTGAAGAAGAAGTTGGAAATGTGAAAAGTTTACGACGGACGACGGACGACGACGGACGACGACGGACGACGGACGCCACGCTATAACAATAGCTCACTTGAGCTTTGCTCAGGTGAGCTAAAAAGAGATTGAGCTCACTATAAAAGTTAAACATGATAGAAGGAAAGCATGTACCATCAATGCCTACCATACGACATACAAAATACTGATAAATGGAAAAACACACACCTATACTGGCATTATACATCCAGCTATATGTGCCCATCTATCTGCACAAGATATAAGCGAGGAAAACCAACAGATTTTGGAGCAAATTACCAACGCAATCTCTGAACATCTATCTGGCAATGAAACGTCAACAACAGAGACAACTAGCGGTGCAGTAGGTGGTTCAAGGAACCCAACCCTACATCCCTCTCAGCATTATGTACCAGAATACCATCAAACAGTAAGCAGAGAACCGCAGGATACTATCCTACAGCAAACTCAAGTGAACCAAAATATCCAAAGCAGTGAGACATGTTTTGGCCTTTTATCAATGTGACATCATATATATATTTTTGCTATTTCGGAACCTAGCCATTTCACCAATAAATGTCATCGAAATTAAAGGAGTTTAACATCATCCCTACAATGCTATTTTGAACATAGATTTTATTTGGACATGTTACTGAATCGACCCTACAGGAAATTTGGAGCCGCGCACTCTCTGTATTGTAAATGTAAAATAAAAAAAATTAATGAGGGCGCTTCTTAAAATATTTTTGGTGGCTCCGCTGATAGCATCACCGATGAGAATTTAATATACGAAACACGTGTCTGGTGCATGGAAATTGGTTAGGAATTTTCTTAAAGAAGGTATAGAGTTGAAACCCTTCGACATTATGTGATATAGAAAACAGCGGTATGCATTCGTCTGATACAGAACAAAATACAGATGCTCTTCCAAAATATACATTACAGTTCACAGAAGACTCCTTAGACGACATCGATGCTCCGACATGTTAAACAGTTATTTTTAACACCACCAGCAACACAACTTTGCGATATCCTTCAAGAAACTATAGAAGATGAAAACTTTAAGATACTGCGAACAGTTCGGCACTCATCTGCCCCATATGTAGATACAGAAACAGAAGTTATCGAGTGTGATAGATGTAACAACTGGGTGCACTTCGAATGTGAAAACATTATGATAAACCAGCTGAGAGACCTTATGAACACAGAATACATATGTTCGCTATGTTTCATAGAGGAGATAAACAACGATGATGTTAAAGCTGATGAACAACAAAAACAGCAACTTAAAGCTGGAGTACCAATAAGTTATGTCCAACAGGAAAAGGAAAATGAACATCTTCTGGAGTAGTTAGAAGTAATGCAAAATAAGTAAAATGAGCGTCTTAAAGCTGGAGTAGTTAGAAGTAATGCAAAACAAGGAAAGGAAAATAAGTAAAACGAGCGTCTTAAAGCACAAACAAGGGAAACACAACAAGAAGAGGAGAATACGACCAAAAAAAAAAAGACAAACCAACATCAAACAAGCAGAATGAAAACGTACAGAACAACAATAGAAGTTGAAAGTAAAATTGCTATGATGCAAGCAGAAATAGCTAGACTTGAAGACATAGCCAATGAGCAAAAGGACACCATAAGAATTTACAAAATAAGAGCTACAGCCTACGACAACAAAAAGAATGAAAATCAATTAGCAAAAACACAAGATGATTCTTCAAAACTAGACAATATGAACAACCGCATTACACAGCTTGAAATAGAACTTCTGAAATCCCGTGTCTTAAATCTGGAAAACAGGCTCACCCCAAACTACGTAAACACAAACGAAGGGATAAGTAATAGGAGGCGACCCCAAAACATTAACAATGAGGCATACAAAATGCTTCAAGGAAAGAAGAAAACTACACTGAACAAGAAACTTTACGGGCCCTGTCCAAACCTCTTTAGAGAAGACAGGGCCCCGACCACCTGTCCTCTCTGAATGTCAGTCGGACTCCTCGGGTGATTACATACATGAGCTCGCTACAGCCGGCAGAGCACGGAATGTATTACGCATGCCCTCTTTTTATATCCATTTACATATTCATCTGTGTCTCTGGGGCCTCTGCGTTTCGCGGTCTTGTTTGTGTGATGTCATCTTACAGTGAGGAGGTTGTTTTACACCACAATTGTACGTTCTTCGAGACCTCTGGGTAATTGGAGAAGTGAGAGGGTTGTGCGCACGTAATCCAGGATAACCACACCATTTGCTACTTGCGTGACAGATGGCCGTCCAAAGTCGGCACCGGTTACCCATTGGTCTCGTCGGTTTATGTGTAGTCTTTTGTGTTTGATGTTTACATGTCGTATGTCTCTTTTCCGTCTCATGCTGTACTCGTCTTTTGTGTTTTTGCATCGGGTGTTTTGGTGTTTTACTGTTGATGCTGCAAAGGGGTCTTGTTGGAGATCTCCTCCCTTCTTTTTAGCTGCGGAAGACAAAATGAGCAAAACAAAAACGAACAAACATCAGCTAAAACTCAAAATGAACCTGTCATAGTAAATACGCAACAAAAAGCTAGTCACCCCACAGTGAATAACCAGTATTTTTTGGGGGGATATGGACGGGTAAACACCCAGATACCCAGGATTGGCGAAGCCACTCACCAAACAGCGCCTCGACAAAGACAAAATTCTCATCCTGTACATCCGGAAAGGATGGGAGTGCATATAGATCGGAAAATATCTCAGCTACAGAACAACAAAGGAGACTAAAAGCAAACTCTCAACAAATACCACCAGCACAAATGGGACAGGTAACTCTGGGCTAACCAGTCGACCGGAACCTAAGTACCACACCCCAAGCGATATTATATCCACAGACCCTGGAAAATGCAAACTTAGAAATGCAAACTTAGAAATGTCTCATCCTTTAACGTCACAGACAACAAATATGGATAATGACCATATCCCTGTATACAACACAAAATCGATAATTCAGAAAATCAGAAACAGAAGGCATACAAAACCAGGATAAAACAAAAACCAAAGCAAACAAACAAAAACCTCCACCACATTAAAATAAGCGGACTCCCGATATGAGAGTGAGACCCCTCAATATGTAAAACAAATAATCCTTCCGCTATTCCTCCATCCCGGCCTCGGAATAACCCCAAGAAAAATCCCAGCCATAAACACACAATTTTCCCACCATACCTGAGATTCCTGCTACACCACCAGAGTGCAATAAGGAACCAACCAACATTTAAAAGATGTAACACGTTTGTCAAAGTCAGGCAGGGATTGTCCAGCCTTGACCCATGACACACAACGTGAAATACATAACAGATCATCAGCAACTCTCGAGATAACAACGCTCAACGTGCAGGGAATGAGATGTGCAGGGAATGAATTGTGCTGTATACAGGGATATGGTCATTATCCATATTTGTCATCAAACAAGACATGCATCCTAGACATCATGAATAGAGCTGATCTTACATGTATACAGGAACACTGGCTTTACACCTTCGAACAGCAAGAGCTAAGTAATCTCTCCATCAACCATGTCACATATACAAATGTTAAACGTCTTCAAATTCAATAGCACCATTCAAGACCTGATGAATTTACAGCATGGACCAGACATGCACGTTTCGGGTACTAAACCCTCGTCAGTGATCCTCAGCCACTGCTGGTGGACATAGAGTCCCCGAGGGCACATGTAGCCAAGTTCGATCAACTTCGGTTGATCGTCTGTCTCTTTAACGCATTTGAAATTTCTAAAACGTGGGTCCTGTAGCATCATATCCCACCCTTTTCTCAAAGAATATTGAATTGTCAAACACGAACCTGGTGCATTGTATTCTGTCAACCATGATACTACTCCAAGCATTCCTGTCCAACCTTGAGTTGATCCAAGTCTTCGTACACGAAACAGTGTCACTGCGCAAAGTGAAAGCAAGACCGCATGTTTTCAAGCTGACAGAAATTTAGTAATTCCCAATATTGATGAATGGGATGGGATTGAAAAAAAAGACTATTTCAAATATCGCACAAGATCAATAAGGCACTGATAATTGTCACATACATTGATGAGTTCCCTGAATTGAATGAGTACGATTTATCTCTGAAATCTTTGTGAGGAGTACCCAACATTTTGTATTCCAACAAAACTTAGAAAACCAAGCGGAAATATTACGAGGGACCTTTCGTATGGTTCTATCACGATCTACTGGGTGAGACATAAAAATGTACACGTGTGACGGAAATTTCGTCTTTCCCCAAAGGAGCGATGAAAAAAATTCCGCCACGAGTGTACATTTTTATGTCTCTCACAGTAGAAAGTGATTGAATCTTTTTCTTCTTCAATGAAACACATATGTCTACATTCTTGATTGAGAGGGACAGGCCTCTCGTCTGGATCAAAGCCCTACATGTATTCTATTACTAGCACCTATGCAAAATTAAGTGATCAGGTTAAAATCAGGTGGTATGATGACCCCCCCCCCCCCGATTAGAAAACTGATTCCACTCAAGTTAGATCATTATGTATTGTTGTAGAGGGAGAGTCTGGCTTATTGTACAAGATTACACTATTCATTATTATTATGCTTCCAGTGAGTTTCTTCTGTGATAGGTTCTACTCTACCATATTGTGACAAGAGAACGGTTTAGGTGTACACTATCACCTTTCCAAGTGTGGTCTTTCACCCTAATAGTGCACCCCTGTCTTTCCACAGTAGTGTTCTTGACATTGTGTAATGCTGACCTGCTTATATATACAGACATGTCGTTTTCATACAAGATATTTAATTAAATTTGTTTGCATACCCAAGCAAATGTTCCTAGATATTTAATTTTTCCTTTAAAATTAATGCCAAATTTATGTTGCCATATTTTTATTGTTATCTTTTGCCTATACTAAACGACCACACTATAGATCTTTTACAGTCAAAAAGGGGTATCTCCAGAATATGGGTTTTTGAAAGAGGTAACTCGTGCAATCAATGTTCATAACATATATCTTGAAAACGTTTTCTATGAAGGGAATACCAGGTTACAAATTTGTTGCTGTACATTATCAAAGATTAGTAACCATTAAAAAAAGTGTTCCTCTATCTGTATACCAGTAATGATGGTAGAAGAAGGCAAATACTATCGAAAAGCAGTCTGTGAAAAAAATAAGTGTTTGTCAGACGCAGTATGAAATGAATCAATGGATGTACACTATCAAAAGCAGTCAGCATAATAATAACATATAATTCAAAAGCAGGATTGTCAATAGTCAGAATATCATCCAGATACCTAGAAGTATTATTGAAACATTTCAGATCATCAAATTTTCTTTGTTTTTGAAGATTTTGGATAAATTCTTTTTCATAAGTGTAAAAGAATAAATCTGCAACAAGAGGCGCACAGTTAGTACCCATAGGAATTCCTACAACCTGCTTGTTAAAGGGACATTACATCTGCAGTCCCCATCTGCTTATAAGCACATGTATAGCAAGCTAGCAGGAGACCGCGTGATCAAATAATCTAATTAAATATAAAGATAGACAAATGATAAAATGTTATGTAATCACAATGATCCAATCAATGATAAGGATTCTACATAGGATATTATTTTTCTAAAGGACTTTTTATGAATTCTACCATCATATAAATGTTCAACAAGAAGTAAAATCTATCATTTTTTTCAGAACCGGTAGATTTTTTTTCTAATTCATTAAATCAACATATTCTCTTGGCTCGTTCCAAATATATGTTTAGAAATAAGCTATCTGAATTGTAATATAGGTTCAAAAATTAAAAACGCAGTATTGGATATGCTCGGCACGAGGCTAAAAAATCACCAGGCAAGACAATTGTGTCCGAAAACGATGGAGATTTCGTTCCTGGACCACATACTGGTGACCATAATCACCCTGCAGATCCTGGTTTGATGTAATCCTCAGGTGATGAATGCAATTTATTGAAACAAATATTACGTTATTCAAGCAGTTTCCCTCTATTATTAGATACCAGTACAAAGTTACGTCATGCATGGCAATATATATATATTTAGAATTTTTAAATGAAAAATAATGTGATCAAAGTATATATATACGTTTAATACTAGTATCACTGATGATGGACCTGGAATCCCCGATGGCACATATAGCCATGTTCGATTTACTTCGGTCGATTGTTTCTTCAACGCATTCGAAAATTTCTGATATCAAAATTGCATCATATCCCATCCATCTTGTTACGTCTTTCGGTACATTTTTTGAACATAATAAATTTCACACTCTTTGGTCATATTCCATTGTTTAGATTAAGGATCACTGACTAGAATTAAGTACCGTAAACGTGCATGTCAGGTCCATGCTGCAAAATCTGTTCTTAAATGATGCTATTGAAATTGAAGACATTCAATATATTAATTGCATATTACCACTTTTATAGCACACTTCTATGAGTAATATCTGTGCAAAGAAAGAACAAATATTCACCTTTCCAAATATGTGAAGGAAATGGCAAATGAAAATATTTAGGTTGGCTTCAAGTGTAGTAACGGAATGTCTTCATAGGAACAAATACGGATGGATGTCCGGTTCATCCAAAACCAGATGATATGGAAAGATCGCAAATAGGTCCAGACAAAGAGTTAAAAAGAACCTGTAAATTTATCCTTCGAGGTAAACACAGGTGATGTCAGGGTCGGAGAAGCACGTCATATCATTTTTGCTACCTCCGTGCAATGGGAACTACTTGCAAAATCCTCAAGGTGGTTCATTGATGGCACATACATCTAGACGATTTTTTTTCACAGGAAAGAGGGAGATATTTTTATTTCTATCTTGAATCAACGTTAAATATGCAAATGTTATAATAATTCCTTTGCCCAGAAACACATTGTTTTGTTTAGCCCAACACAACTTATGTTCATGTATCTTTATTAAGCCCGTATAGTCTATATCGCTCACAGGAAACCTGAACTTCTCTTTTTTTTTATCGAATTGTTCGGACACCGTTTGTACAGCTTGTCTTCATAAGAAAGGCAAGTACCACTAGTATTTATCTTGATGTCAACATGCCTCCATTAGAGAGAATGACTGCCTCAAACAAGTACCACTAGTATTTATCTTGATGTCACCATGCCTTTATTAGAAAAGATGACTGCCTCAAACAAGTACCACTAGTATTTATCTTGATGTCACCCTGCCTTTATTAGAAAGGATGACTGTCTCAAACAAGTACCACTAGTATTTATCTTGATGTCACCCTGCCTTTATTAGAAAAGATGACTGTCTCAAACAAGTACCACTAGTATTTATCTTGATGTCACCATGCCTTTATTAGAAAAGATGACTGCCTCAAACAAGTACCACTAGTATTTATCTTGATGTCACCATGCCTTCATTAGAAAAGATGACTGCCTCAAACAAGTACCACTAGTATTTATCTTGATGTCACCATGCCTTCATTAGAAAAGATGACTGTCTCAAACAAGTACCACTAGTATTTATCTTGATGTCACCATGCCTTTATTAGAAAAGATGACTGCCTCAAACAAGTACCACTAGTATTTATCTTGATGTCACCCTGCCTTTATTAGAGAGAATGACTGCCTCAAACAAGTACCACTAGTATTTATCTTGATGTCACCATGCCTTCATTAGAAAAGATGACTGCCTCAAACAAGTACCACTAGTATTTATCTTGATGTCACCATGCCTTTATTAGAAAAGATGACTGCCTCAAACAAGTACCACTAGTATTTATCTTGATGTCACCCTGCCTTTATTAGAGAGAATGACTGCCTCAAACAAGTACCACTAGTATTTATCTTGATGTCACCATGCCTTCATTAGAAAAGATGACTGCCTCAAACAAGTACCACTAGTATTTATCTTGATGTCACCATGCCTTCATTAGAAAAGATGACTGCCTCAAACAAGTACCACTAGTATTTATCTTGATGTCACCATGCCTTCATTAGAAAAGATGACTGTCTCAAACAAGTACCACTGGTATCTATCTTGATGTCAACATGCCCTCATTAGAGAGGATGACTGTCTCAAACAAGTACCACTGGTATCTATCTTGATGTCAACATGCCTCCATTAGAAAGGATGACTGTCTCAAACAAGTACCACTGGTATCTATCTTGATGTCAATATGCCCTCATTAGAAAGGATGACTGTCTCAAACAAGAACCACTGGTATCTATCTTGATGTCAATATGCCCTCATTAGAAAGGATGACTGTCTCAAACAAGTACCACTGGTATCTATCTTGATGTCAACATGCCCTCATTAGAGAGGATGACTGTCTCAAACAAGTACCACTGGTATCTATCTTGATGTCAACATGCCTCCATTAGAAAGGATGACTGTCTCAAACAAGTACCACTGGTATCTATCTTGATGTCAATATGCCCTCATTAGAAAGGATGACTGTCTCAAACAAGAACCACTGGTATCTATCTTGATGTCAATATGCCCTCATTAGAAAGGATGACTGTCTCAAACAAGTACCACTGGTATCTATCTTGATGTCAACATGCCCTCATTAGAGAGGATGACTGTCTCAAACAAGAACCACTGGTATTTATCTTGATGTCAACATGCCCTCATTAGAAAGGATGACTGTCTCAAACAAGAACCACTGGTATCTATCTTGATGTCAACATGCCCTCATTAGAGAGGATGACTGTCTCAAACAAGAACCACTGGTATCTATCTTGATGTCAACATGCCCTCATTAGAAAGGATGACTGTCTCAAACAAGAACCACTGGTATCTATCTTGATGTCAATATGCCCTCATTAGAAAGGATGACTGTCTCAAACAAGTACCACTGGTATCTATCTTGATGTCAACATGCCCTCATTAGAGAGGATGACTGTCTCAAACAAGAACCACTGGTATTTATCTTGATGTCAACATGCCTTTATTAGAAAGGATTAAAATATGGTATACAAGGGGACCTTGGCTTTAAGTCAAATCACTACATAAAAATGTACATACAAAATTCAATGGAATGGGAAAACAACAGGCTGAATTCCGATACAGCAAGGCTTTGGGCAGGGAGATAAACTATCAACCCGGATGTATAAAAGATTAAATAATGACCTTCTAGACCAGTTACAAAATGTCCATGAAGGAATTAAGATCGGAGATACGAATGTTATATCATCTACTTGTGCGGACGATATAGATCGCTGTTATCGAGAAACCAAACAGATGCTCAAATATTGTAAATGAATCTACTAAAAGGGACAGATATAATAATAATCCTACTAAATGTGTAATAATCCAATTTAAAACGAAAAGATGACAATATGAACCACCCAAGTTAACTTATGGTGCAACGAAATACAGCTTGTCACCAATGCTAAGCTTTTAGGGATTGAACGTAACACAAATCCAAGTAGAAAACACTTTATGTACTTTTAGGTGCCGGTGTCATATAGTAAAGCTTCCTCGATAGAGATCCTTCCCCCGGAAGCTTTTCTATAACAGAGAAGCTTTCCCATTGGGGGAAGTATTTCTATATAGAGAACCTTCCCCTTTGTTACCTTAGAAAACCTCCCCCATACTGTTCTTGGTTTGACTTTCACTTGTTTTAGAGAACCAGAGACAAACTGTATGAGATTGGAGGGGGGGGGGTATTCTCCATTATAACAAATACCCCTCCAAATCTAGAAAATGTCTGATTCAACATGTTAGAATTCGAAGTTAAGATTTGAATTAGCAAAACACGTGTTATTGAAATTTGTAGTCCTTCGTCAAAAGAAATTATTTTAGAAACATATAAATGATCCGCTTTCTCCGTGTCGTTTGCTAGAACTGCAGATATATTGCCTATGACATATCAAAATTAGAATTTTGAACATGCATTAATTTTAAGTGAAGGAGCGCAACGAGAGAGTCGACACAAATAAAAGCTAATTTCCCCAATTTATAGAGTGACAAATATGGATAATGACCATATCCCTGTATACAGCACAAAATCGATAATTCAGAAAATCAGAAACCGAAGGCATACAAAATCAGGACAAAACAGAGTTCTACCGGACGTACGGACATTCCTTACGTCCATCATACCACTTAGCCAAGTGGTTGTGACAATATGCTGATCATCGTGGGGAGATCAATTTAATACGGATTCTGACAAAAACTAAAGAAGATACTTTAATATCACAGAACTCATCAATTCAACGTACTTGATGTGCTTTTTGGAAGAAAGGGTGGGATCTCCAAGCAGCCTAGGTTGCAGCACCTACCCTTTTGTGAAAACATTGAGTAGACAAGCGCAAAAAGAGACCCAAAAGTGACAAATTAACACAAATACGACATCGAAATACCAAACACAAAAGACCACACAAAAATGAACTGGACAAATGGGCAACCGGTGCCGACTAAGGACGGCCTTCTGACACGCTAGCATATTTACAATGCTCTTGTAAGAAAAAAACATATACTTGATGAAACACTTCGGAGCATTGTCGTGCGCATGAGGTCGAATATATTTCATTTGATTTATATATCTATTTTGTATATGGGTGAATGCGATATGGGCGAATGCGTTTTAATTGATTTAACATTTTTAACAAATACGGTGTTTATATCTTCATTCTGCTACGTCTTTTGGTACATTTTTGGACATAATAATTTTCATACTTTTTGGCCATATTAACATTGTTTAGACTAAGGATCACTGACGAGGGTTTAGTATCCGAAACGTGCATGTCTGGTCCATGCTGTAAATTTATCAGGTTTAAAATGATGCTATTGAATTTAAAGACGTTTAACATTATACTCTAAAGATATTATGTTCAGTTATTATCTCTCAAATTTTAAAGAAAATCGAAAACACTTTAAATTCTATTTTTAAATATAACTATCTTTAAATTCAATGGATCTATCATGGTATGAAGTCAAAAACCAAAAAAAACGATATCAAAATCCGCATGGCTTTCCGGATTGGGGGGGGGGAGGTTTTCTATGATGGGGGAACGTTTTCTACATAGAGAACCTTCGCCCTGGGGGATTATTTTCTATATAGAAAACCTGCCGTGGGGGATGATTCTCTATAAAGAGAACATTCCGGGGGAGGGGAGGTTCTCCATATAGAAAACCTTCCGGGGGAAGAGTCTCTATGGGGGAAGGTTCTCTATACGAAACCGGCATGCACAGGAAAAACGGCATTTAATTAGTATCGCTAGAAGTTTTTGCGTGTTATGCTTGCCAAGCCTGAAATCTGCAAGAGTGCAATATAAGGTACAAGATGAATAACTGTGCTAGATGCATGTGAGTTGGTCGCTAGTTCATGGATGGATATCAAAGCGTCCACTGTTGAGAAGTGTTTCAAGTCCTAGGTTTTTTTTTGTTATGTTCAGAGGAAACTGATGGGTATGAGGATGATATGTCCCTCCCTGAAAGCGCCAGTCTCATCCAAAGAAGAGATAAATTACTGAATTTTTTTTAGGAAACTCCTACCACCGAGGAGTTTTTTTTCTCAATCGATGACGACGTATACCGGTGAATGAAGAACTCGGTGACGGTTTGGATAATGTACTTGTTAATTTCACAAGTCGAGACGATTGTTCTGATCAAGACGCCTCTGGTGACGAAATAGACAGCTCCCCTCCTCAGGAAATTCTTTAAGTATTTTAAAAATGACTTCAATCAGTGCGGTCTAATATCGGGCAATGCGTTTATAATGTATTATGATGCCTGAATTAATTCAGTACTTTGAGAGTAAAATAGTCAATGCATGTGGGTTTAAAAAACAGAGCAAACTTGATGAATGTTTGCTGAAGTGAATTTTATATGCACAAACTATCAGGAGTTCAAAATGAATGGATTACGGAGAGAAACAGGAGTTGAAGGACCAAGATGATCAGCCTTTCGCGACCCCAAATAAAACTTTAGAATATTTAAGTTTAGACTTGTCAAGCAGCTAAAACCAATCAGATCCATCACGCCACACTGACATTAAAACATTAAAAATATAACACAGAAGGCAGTGGATTGATTAGTTCTGGACAGAAACGGAGTAACACATGGTCCAGAATGTAAAGCATTTGGTATTTGAAACATTTAACTGTACACCCAGACAAAATTTCATGGAGCTGTTGCGACGGGTGCTGCATGCAAACGGGAGACGCTGACTCTCTCCGGGCACTTGGTCTCACTTCGGATATAATTCATTCCGAGGTTCGCAACCGTTCGAATGGAAATTCCAATGATTTTGCCTTGCCTTCTCGACTTTGAGATTGAATAAATGATAGGTATTTCTTTTATTACAGGTAACAATAACTTATCAGAAGTACTGTGTGACTTTAAAACCCGAAACATGTCAGTATCCGTCAGTCTCTACTTGCTATCACATTATTGCCGTAAAGCTATTTGTTGGTGTTACTGTGGATGACAAGAAAACTGAGATCAGTTTTTGAACATTGTCCAAACGGAGTCTGAATCGAAGTGATAGAAAGACTGGAATAAAACAACCAAGAATCAATGACATCGATCCAGCTGTGATACCAGCACCAGACTCCTTAATAAACACTCCACGACCAACACAAATGTAAACAACCAAGTCAAAGAAGAAACTTTGGTTTGCATGCAGGATAAGAAGAGTCCAAGTGTACTCCCGGAGTTATCTTTCCCTACAAAGGAAAACATTACATTGACAACAAAAGAAGATGAGAAATGCTGTATTTTGAGATTGACTCAGTCAATGCAAGCACAAATTCGTGATACTTGATACAAATGGACATTTGTGCTGGGATATCATGGACGCTGTGTATTGTATGTTACACGAACATTTTCACGACGTCATTGGCATGTATTCCAATTCTCATGCTTCTGTTTGGATGGACAATGAAACAAATCAAACGCCATTTTCTGAAACTATGTCGCCAGCAGCCCAAGAGCACCACAAAGGCAAAAATCACTTGATTACATCCACGAAAAGCGAGACAGGTCAAAGTTACTTTTCCGACAGTCTGTCAAATGAGGGCCTATCGCTTTCAATAAAAATACAGTTGGCGGCATTGTATGGATTAGGAAAGACAAAATACCCGCCATCCAACAACAGATAAAAGGCCGTGATTGTGGTTTGCATGACATTGCATACTTGGTCAAGTTTTGTTTTGAACGATTAATAAAGAAAAAGAAACTACATGCACAACACCCATTATCTCGGACATCATCTCGTTTACTGCCTGAAAAAAAAAAAAAAATACAGCTGTTTGTTCCATTTCCCAATATCCCAACCAAAGTGAAGACAAATAAAAAGAAGCTTAAAGCATTGAGCAAACCATGTAGTAGATTTATTGGGCGGAGAGAGACCAGGCAACACAAAATTTGGCGATGTTTTGATTGTGACGTTAAAATAGAAAACAAGACAACACAAAAAGTCAGGGCGATCAATATGATGCCACAATTTAAAATTTTGCCAAATGATGTGATGTCTGTGCATATAAAATCAAGGTTGAAATGGTTATAAATATCTTCTGGAATATTGCAGCTGCGCACTTCCAAACATGGAGGAAATGGTTGGATGAGACTGGCACAGAAGGAAGGTTAAGTTTGGAGACATCACTCCACATAGACAATGAAACATACCTGCATAGTGACAGTTACATTGTAAAATAAATGCATATGCTCCCCTTCAAAAAAAAATAATTAAAAGAGGACTCTGAATCAGAAACACGTCCAAATTGAGGATCACTGACAAGGGTTAAATACCTGAAACATGCATATTAGCGTTTAAATGATGCAAATGAATTTGAAGACGTTTAACATGATGTTCACAAATGTATATACTGGTTATCCAGGCAACTGTCATGGCGCACGGGCTTTGAAAAAAACCCCTCTGATATGTGGGATAAATGGCTTGCAGATGTGCACTTTGACCTATCACGTTGGTACTGATGTAGCCTTTACCTGGAGAAAGTGGCGACTTTCTCCTTACACAGGACACTTAACTCAGCAACAACATAAGAGATAAAGAAGATTCTGACGACAATCTCAACAGCACTCACAATAGAGCACCAAATTGAGCATCAGCAACGGCATCATCCACAACAACATAAATACAACTTTTATTTGTCCTGGTGATAGAGCGTACCTTGGTCTCCTTAAAGGAAGGTTTAACGTTTGGAACTTCAAAGAGACCAGTAGTATTGAAACTGCAGTGGACTGGACATAATTATGTCACGCTGCATACTAAACTTTGTTTTGCCTCGGACTAGTTTGACCCAATGGGAATGCTTGAATTTGGTCATGTGACTGCCCGACAAATTCTTGTGGAAAGTCAGTTTCAAAAATTTGTAAGGCAATGGCCGACAATTAGCAAAACCAGACGGAGGATAATGTTCTTGATATCAACATTTTTTGTACTACAAACTCAAAATTTTATTACCGTGGCCTAAAGCGGTTCGTGAAATTAGAGTAGCGTCCCTTAGCGTGACGTAGGCAAGTAAATAACAACAATGGCCGAAGGTGGAGGCAGGTTCGCGCAGACGAGCGAGACCGAGCGCAATATCAAGCGCATTAAGCTGAATTCGGACCACACACTGAAGACAAACAAGGGTCTGTCATACCTAAAATGGTCCTCGACAAAACAAATCAGTTATTAGGTTTGTTACTGACCTTACACGTAAATCTGTCGGGTTGATAAAGCCCATAGAAGGCTCGGCGCAAGCGCCTCGCCTTCTATGGGCTTTATCAACCCGACAGATTTCCGTGTAAGGTCAGTAACAAACCTAATAACTAATAATATATGCGTTCTACGTCACGATGACCTTGAGGATGGTGTGGAGCAAAATGTAGTACATCGTAATGTACCAAATTCTTTTATACGAGGCAACGAAGCTGAAGGGGCATTCAAACGGCAGCGAATGACAAAAATCTAGTGTAGCTGTTCTGTGTAGCTAAAGTTTTAGAATTATGATGTTTATATGTAAACGTCTTCAAATTGAATAGCATCATTTAAGAACAAATAAATTAGCAACGTGGACCAGACATGCACGTTTCGGGTACTTAACCCTCATCAGTGATCCTAAATCCTAAATCTAAACAATGTAATATGCCAAAAAGTATGAAAGTTACTATGTCGAAAAAGGGTACCGAAATATATGTCATATATCATCTTTGCTATAGGACACTGAAATATGTTTTTCAGTAACAGTCTTATCTATCAATACATATGATGACATATTGAAATGCTAAAATTGTTTGTGAATGTTCTACTTTACCTTCTATTAAAAGATATCAAATATCAGAGAGTATGTTTTCATTAAACATTTAATTAAAAACACAACAATTAACTTTATGAAACTTATTGTTCAAGCAAACATCTTGACTAGGGAGATACAAATTTCATTAATAAAAAGAGAACAGAAAAATGAATATAAAAGAAGGGAGGGGATCTTCAACAAGACCCTGTTGCAGCACAAACATCAAAACACCCGATGCAAAAACACAAAAGACAAGCATAGTATGAGACGAAAAAGAGACATACACATGTAAACATCAAACACAAAAGACTACACATAAACCGACGAAACCAGTGGGCAAACGGTTCCGACTTTGGACGGCCATTTGCCACGCAAGTAGCAAATGGTGTGGTTATCCTGGATTTCGTGCGCACAACCCTCTCACTTCTCCAATTACCCAGAGGTCTCGAAGAACGTTCAATTGTGGTGTAAAACATAGTGGTGTAAAACACAGTACATTTGAGAATCATTAAAAAAAATAGAGGACACAAAATGCCCACCATATTTGACTGAAAGGGCATAATGAAATAGAGATAATATTTGGTATTGATACATCATATCATGTCATCTTTCGGGTGATTGATCTTGAGCTCGCTTCAGCCAGCAGAGCAGTCTGTTTAACACATTTTAGAGCCATTTACATAAAATTTGTGTTGCAAGAGGCCGCTGCGTTTAACTGAATTATTTGTGATGTCACCTTACAGTGAGAATTTTAGTATATTACTTTGGATATTTCACAACCATTCATTTTACGGTGACATAATGAACAAGAAGGATCAAAGATAAACAACTATCGAAAATGCGTCAGATTCATCAAGCGCCTTTTACACCGTGGATATGATCCTAATGTCACCAGACGGAATTGACCTATTTAGAGTCTTGTACTTGACCAATCAACAGTTTTGTACCAGCGCATTCTTAAACTTGGTACTTGACCAATCTACAGTCTTGTACCAGCGCACTGTGACTGCCTTGACGACGGGACTCCATGACGGGCCTCTTTAGAGAAAACAGGGTCCCGACCACCTGTCCTCTCTTAATTTCAGTCGGATTCCTCGGGTGATTACATACACGAGCTCGCGACGACGGAGCACGGATTGTATTACGTACACCCTCTTTTGATATCCATCTACAAATTCTTCTGTGTTGCTTGGTCCTCTGCGTTTTTAGGTCTTGTTTGTGTGTGGTAATCTGACAGTGTGGAGGTTTTTTTGTACAATTGTACGTTCTTCGAGACCTCTGGGTAATCGGAAAAGTAGTAGGGTTATGCGCACGTAATCCAGGATAACCATACCTTCTGCTATTTCCGTGGCAGATGGCCGTCCTAAGTCGGCACCAGTTGCCCATTGGTCTCGTTGGTTTATGTGTAGTCCTTTGTGTTTGATGTTTCTGTGTTGTGCGTTGACGTTTCTTGTCCCTTTTGCGTCTCTTCCTATGCCTTTCCTTTTTTTGCATTGGATGTTTTGGGGTTTTGCTTCGGGTGATGCAACCTGGTTTTGTTTGAGATCCCTTCGTTTGTTTTATGTTTATAAATCTATTTTGCTTCTTTGGAGACCTATATGTACCCGGATAAGTTGGAGGGTTGTGCGCATGTAATCCGGATAACCACACCATTTGGTAATAGCAGATGGCCGTCCAAAGTCGGCAGCGGATGCACATTGGTATTCTGCCTTTAATGTGTGTCATTAAAGTTTGATATATCTGTACGTCAGTTTCGATTGTTTTGTATGATGTTCTAGTAAATATTGTCGTGTCTTCTGTGGTTTGTACTTTTTGTATGATATCATTCACGTATCACTTTCTTGTGAGTTTGTTTCATAGGGTGACTGCAGAGTTGTCATGCTGGAGATCATCCACTTTTCTCTTAACACAATATCGATCATAGATTTAACACCAAGCAACGATGAATAACTGCACTTAATACCTATTCATGAATATAAGATTGTCAATATTGAAATAGTACCAATTTTGTTGAACTAGACACGTGTTTCGGATATTTTTATCCTAGTCAGTAGTACTTCATGTCAAACAGTTTATATAAAGCCAAAGTGAATTTTCCTGGCGCCACCTACAATACAGAGCTTTAATTTCCTCTTGCCAAAATGAGCGGCTCCAAATTTTGCGTAGGGTTTATTCTGAAGCGCATTTAAGTGAAAAATATGGCCAAAAAATCGTTGGAGGGTAGGTGCAAGGAGCTTAATTCTAAACATGACCAAAAAAAAAAAAAAAAAAAAAAAATGCCGAAACCCAGCTAAGGACAAACCTATGCAATGAGGGAGAAACCCCTTAGTTTTAGAAATTTAGGTCTAATTTGATGACAGGAAATTTAGAATATATTTCAATGCAGTGCATGACCCTTAAACTATGTGAGCGATATCCTCGAAATTGAGATGTATGTAATACAATCTGGCGAGCATTAGCGAATCCAGGTAAATTTTGAAATATGAACCAAAATATTAATAAAGATGAAAGATTTTCAGTACAAATTTATGTAATTTTTTCAGATATTATGATAACAAAAGGGGAATCGGGACATGACCTTATGAAATATGTATATCTATAAGCTGTATAAAACTATACTTCGAAAATTCCAGGGGGGAGGGGGGTTCCGGAACCCCCATTCCACCCCGTCTGCATCCGCGCTTGGAAAAAGGTAGTTACATTTACCGACTGACACCCAGAACTTGTTTGGTTTCCTACGCTGCCGATGTTATCGTATCATCCATAGGGCGTTGTAGTATTATATCCCACAACGGCTGAAATCATCATTAAATGAGGAAGTTCTTCGATCGCTACAGGGATATAATAAAAGTAATCAAAGCATATCAGACCCCCCTTTCCAGAATGATCAGTGACATTCTGGATTGCGATTGAATGGCTGTCATCATCAACAAACAAGAAATATTGACCTGATATGTACATCAATATGTACATCGGGACAATATCCGAATTTGATATCCACGAGTTTTCGTGGAACTGTTGCGACGGGTGGTGCATGCAACTAGGAGACGCTGACTCTCCCCGATTACATGGTCAAATTTGGGATTTTATCCATTTAAACCAAATAGTCAAGTGCTGTTGGCCGTTTCTGCGACTATATATCGACAACTGCATCCGCCTTTTCCTCATTAATATTCGTGATCGAAATCAAGTGGCTTTGACGTCTAGAGGTTGGAAGAAATAAAATAAATGATTTCCCCATACGTGCACCCCTTTCTGTTTATATTCATAGTGACATGGTTTTCCACAAAAATAATGTCCGATCTTAGCCGTACCAAAATAAAGAATCACCAGAGGAAATATTTTTAAAATAAGAACATGAAATAAATTCATTTAAGACAAAAGGTGAGATTCATTTATGTGGGAATTTTAATGGTCGCGCTAGAGGTCGAAATGACTTTATTCAATATGATTAAAAATAATTTTACTGACAGTCCAATGCATTTACATTATGAACAAGATGTTCACTTACCCGGAAATAACATAGATTTTAAGTCTAGTTTGCATGGGAAATTAATGACATTTTGGTAGGTTCATGGGTGACACTTCGAAATTTTACAGCGTTTCATTAAAATGGTACAGGTGGTGTATATTACATTTTGGCGTCTAATGCATATTGAAATAATCGTAACAAAAATTGGTGTGAAACGCGGGGATAACTTTAGCCCTATTCTCTTCAACATTTTATAACTATTTTTTTCTAATTATTTTTTCTGATTATTTAAATCAATCAATTATTTTTCTGATTATATAGGTCACTTACTCCTTAGATCACCTTCTGTTTTCTTTCAAATACAGATCATGCTTTGAAACAATCGTAACAAAAATTGGTGTGAAACACGGGGATCACTTTAGCCCTATTCTCTTTCAACGTTTTATTGGTGTAGAATAATTATTATTCTTGTAGAATAATTATTCATCACTTCCAAAATTCAATAAATTTGCATGCAGATATTTGCAGCAAGAAATATTAGACCCGACCTTTGATCTGGCATACCAAAAGAATAGATTACCTACAAATTACATAATACATCTTATAGGAGAAATCGACTATGAGACTGAATAACTTATGGGTACTTCTGTGATGTTTATTGTGCAGGGGTTGAGTATTGAGTAGGAGACATTGGTAGTGTCTGAGATGGATCATTTTCCGATCTTGTTAGAGAGTACTTAATGCCCCGGTAAACATCTTTTGGCATTGTTTTTCATTATGCCGCAATGTTTGACCGAGGTTCGAAGCTTGTCTGTCCGAGGTAAAAGCATTCTGACGTTACGAAGTTTTGCATTTTCCCCCGCAATCGGAAGGGTCAATTTCGGCCAGTGGTCTATTGGATTTATTGCGTTAGGTAAAATCGTCTTCTGTATCATCGTATTTGGAGACTTCATTGGTTGGTGCCGGCAGTAACACTAGTGACGATGTTGATCTTAGAGTAGAAGCTTTTAGTTGCCCGTTGGTCTCGTTGGTTTATGTGTAGTCCTTTGTGTTTGATGTTTCTGTGTTGTGCGTTGACGTTCCTTGTCCCTTATGCGTTTCTTTCTGTGCTTGTCTGCTTTATGTTTTTGCATTGGGTGTTTTGGGGTTTTGCTGTGGGTGCTGCAATCTAGTGTTGTTGGAGATCCCCTCCTTTGTTGTAGAAGTGTGCGTCTGCTTCGTTCAAATGGATGGAGTATAAAGCTTCTTTGTCATCTATTAGTGGACGTTCTGGCTGGGCGTTGCCGAATAAGCAAATGGCATTGTGAAATGTTAGGACAATTTCACGTTGTTTTTTTTTGTGTACACGCAACTGCAGGATAGTGGTATTTGTATCACAAAGCCTATGTTGCGATCTGGTACATCAATCACATTCCAGAAAATGCTGTCTAGGACAGACATTCTTCAAGCATACTACACTCAAGGAAGATACGGTGGTTATGACGAGCATGTACGATTCGTCGCTGTTTATTAGATCTTACTCAGCTTATGATGCGGCAATATGCCGTTAATAATTTTCTGAACTTCCAAGTGCTTAAAAACATGTATTGAGTGATCTGGGTCACTAAGACGCTTTACTTGACCTTTTCCTCTTGTAAAGAGACCAAGACAAGTGAACCCTGAAATTTGACTTCACTTTGAGTTGCTGAAAATCAGCTCAATTTTCCCGGCAAACGTGTGCACATCAGATGGTCAACTGTTCAAAGGAATAAGAAGAGAATGTACATGTATACTATCTGAATATATAACTCCTTTTCATGGATATAACTATCAACATAAGATATTTGTTAGTATTAACAAGTGTATAAAAACCAAGATTTAGAAATTTATCTTGCAGCTTAAGTCAAGGATACAAGGAAAAAATAAAATAATGTGAAAAAAAAAACGGCACAGAGAGGATATTTTGTGACATATGATATAGTACAGTGACAGTGTAAATTAATAAATGTCGTGGAATATTGGACACAATTACCCAAGATATTATATATGTATATCACTACGGTGCAGTACAGTAACAGTTTTTAAATGAAGTCATCGTCATCTGACCACACATAGGCGGATTTTCCATATGGATTGCTGGCAGAGGATGTAGGTTTTTGGCATTTCCTCAATACCCGCGGCTCAGAATCACTTTAGGTACATCAATTCGATCCTTAGATTTTTCTGTAAAAATAGAAACATAGAAATAAAGATAATGTTCTGTATTTTAAATTTTTAGACGTTAACTGTGAGTGTTTGGGTGGATGGGGTTTGTGTTTAATATCATTAGTAATATTTTTTTCGATTTTGTAGGAAATTATTTTTTTCTTTTGCATTTTTATATGTTCGACTTTTTTCTTTTGTTTACATTCCTCATTCAAACTCGAATTTTGATTGGCTACAAGTATTGGATATCCCATGATTCATTGATCAGACGTAACCAAAACACTTACCGCGAACAACTGGAGCTGGTTGGGGAGCCTCCGTCAATGTTTTATTTGCATCTTCGTCATTATTGTGATACTTTGATGCAGACACTAGACAGGCTAATCCTCCATTTCTCGTCCCTCTGGCTTCCTATGTCTTGATTTCTGGATCGATTTCTGAGGCGGAAACACACGATGGAAGGAATCCCTTGCCCCAGAGGCAGTGGTTGACGAAGACGAAGACTTTGAGGGATAAGTAACAATGGTTGTGACACTTGATCTTTCACTCTCAGACTCCGACTCAGCATCAGTGTTGCCTAAAAAGACAGATCAGAAAGGTAAATATTATTTTATTTAGTTTTTATTTGATACATTAACAGTATAAACATATAACATCATTGATCAATCACTTTAGTTTCTGCACTTCTATCAAAACAATGAACTGTGAAAAATTTAACTTGATTTTCTTTCTTTATTTATTTATTAACTGAATTAAAGCTTATTTTTTGAATGTACCTGGTTGAATCATCCAATCTGCAGGACTCTCTTATTCAGGAGCTGTTTACTGCCATGCCCACGATCCAAACAACGATGTTGTGTATGTGAAGTCAACTGGCCAATCAAGGGGATATAATGTCTTCACAAGGTCGAAAAATTCATCATACACGTCGGATTTAACAACTGCCCTCCACATGATTTCTGCAAGATGTCCCTCAAACATTCCGAGTTTAGTTCCACAGATGCGTTTAAAATGGTCCTTGGCATGTTTCCATGCGCCCTCTATATACGATTGGTGTAAACTTCAACCTTCTCATTCGTACTAAAATTGGTGTAGGTCTACTTATGCAGCACTGTGAAGTGGTCGAATCTAATTTCGTTGAGACAACAGTATGAGGCCCATCCATCAGAGTATATTGTGCTGCCAGCTCTTACATGGCGTCTTATGATGGGGATAAGGTTTTCCTCCGATCTGTCAGCCACAGGAGACAGGATAAATCTTTTTGTGTCCCTCTCAACCAATCCAAAGATCCAAATCAAGAAATACACAGAATAAGACATACATGTATTATAGTTATATCAAATGATAATGAATTGCATATCTAATTTCCATTATGTTAAAATGAAATATCTAGAATTTGAATGATTATAAGTAATTTCTTTTCCAGGTTACTCACTTTAAGTCCCTTGTTTAGATATCCTCTGTTATGCTTGACCCTCCGCCCAAACAGTTACTCATCAACTTCGATCACTCCGGACAGCTGAAGGCTTCTAATAACTCGCTGGAAGTACTCTTTATACATTTCACGAATAATAGACGCCCAGTTTACAGTGGTTGATCCATATGACATTCCACTAAACTGAGCACACTGGTACAAGTAAAGTCTATCTAGGTAACTTTTACAAAATAACAGGATGTCCTGCACGGTGAGATTAGACTTTTCGAAAAAAGAATTTGCCCTTTCTGCCTGTTGATGTAATCTGTTTCTGTCGCACCGAAAAATCAATCCTCCAAGGGCACGTGAAAACACCTTCAATGTAGTACCTCCGCAGTCTTTAGCATTGTATACCAAAGTTTCAGGTAGTAACCTTTGCTGTATGAGCCATCCATATAGAACATCATCGCCAGCCATCATCAACGAAAAGAAATTTCATGGATTATTAAAGTCTGATATGGGCATAGACGACATATCTAGCATCCTTGATATAAAACTTCCTTCATGCCTTTCCTCCATCTTGCTCGCTATCAACGTTTTCTCTTCAAATGAACATGTGCTTTTTCCCAATATGCTTTTTGATAGACTTTTATATTTGTAGGGGGTATAGGTTGTGAGAATATTTTTTGTATAATTATAGTGTATCGGCATATAATTCTTATTTTTATTCAATTAAATGAATATGGCATAGACAAATACTTCATCTGTCTTTTCACAAGAAAGTAGACTTGATTATTGATTTGATATTATATTTGGATTTTTAATTTTTGTAGATTTCGTCCTTTTTACTTAAAGAAACCATACATTTGATTAATTGATATGCCTGATGATGGTGAGTTAGATTCATCATCCAATGAAAACTCTGTATTGAAGCAAGAAAAATCTACAAGCCAATCAAATTACTGTATTTAGAAGTTGTTTACAAACAACTTATTCGTAAAATTAATTATTTTAATTGTTTACTTCTTTTTTTTCTCAATGCATTTATAAATAAGGAAGGAAGTTTAAAATACTTGAAATAAAATAAAATCCTTTGAAAATTTCATGTACCTCATTAGTATGCGTAAAATATCCATAATCCTTCAGCTAGAGACGATCATGTTTCTTAGGCCTGCTAAAGTAATTTGTATTTCCATGATTTATGTTCTAGACAGATACTACCCCTCAAAAATATAAAACTTATATAAAAAAAAAAGAAAATAAATCTGTCACTGCTGGTGGACCAGGAGTCCCCGAGGGCACATGTATCCAAGTTCGATCAATTTCGGTTGATCGTTTCTTCAACGCATTCTAAAATTTCTCTTATCAAAATTTCTTGAAATTTCTAAAACGTGGGTCCTGTAGCATCATATCCCACCCATTCTGCTACGTCTTTCGGTACGCTTTATCGACATAGTAACTTTCATCCTTTTTTTTTGGAATATTACATTCTTTAGATTTGAGGATCACTGACGAGGGTTAAGTACCCGAAACGTGCATGTCTGGTCCATGTTGCCAATTTATCTGTTCTTAAATGATGCTATTCAATATGACGACGTTTACAATCATTAAAAACAATAAAGTTAGGATTATGGTATCATTACGACCTCTTTTCTAAGTTGTGGTGCAATATAGTTCTTAGAGGGGACCAATACTTGTGTTTGCAAGTAATATGAAAAAAATATTGTTCGACAGTATATTCTCGCAGTGGTATCAACCAGATGTGGATTTTAAAGAATTCGAAGGAACTTTTAGAACATCTGAAATCCACTCATTTTAGTAGAGTCCATTCGATCAAAGCCTTTGATTTTTCGAAACTTTACCCTACAACTCCACATTCTAAATTGAAAGAAAGACTCGCAAAAATTATAAGTAATACGTTTACAAGTAAGAACGGTAATCGCAAATACAACTTTATTGTTGTGAATTATGACAAAACCTACTTTGTAAAAGAAAAGTCCGATTCTGAAAATAAGTACACTGAAACAGATATTATTCAGATGTTAAACTTTTTGATCGACAACATTTTTGTGGTGTTTGGAGGAAAGGTCTTCAAGCAAATTATCGAAATTCCAATGGGGACCAATTGTGCCCCACTCCTTGCCGACATTTTCCTTTACTCGTACGAAGCTGAATTCATTCAATCTTTGGTCTCTGATGGGAAAAGATACTTAGCTTCTGACTTCAACTTCACTTTCAGATACATAGACGATGTGTTGTCCATCAATAATCCAAAATTCACGGATTACCTGAGCAGTATCTAAACTACAGAGCCAAATAATTCAGCATCCTATTTGGACATAATGTTGTCCTACGACACTGATGGTCACATGAACACCTCACTCTATGACAAAGGTGACGACTTCAATTTCAGCATTACAATCTTTCCTTTTCTGAGTAGCAACATCCCTTCATCGCCAGCTTATGGCGTGTTCATATCTCAGTTGATACGCTATGCCAGAGCAAGTACCAAATATACGGATTTTGTTCTGAGAGCTAGGCGTCTTTCAGATAAGCTTCTCAGTCAAGGATATGTTTGTGACCGACTAACATCGTCGCTGAGGAAGTTGTACGGTCGATATGGGGAACTCGTCATACACTATGATGTCCCACTCTCCAGAATGGTGGATGATATTCTGTCATAGACCATTTGAACCATCCAACCAAAGATTGTACTCGATGTCTTCCGAAATGGAAGTAACCGGATGTGACAGTTCTACCGAATTGAAGCGGCGGGTGTTGCATGCAAGCAGGAGATGCTTACTCTTATAATAAAATACATTGGTTTAATTTGTTTGGATTTTTTCTTCTTGATACACTCTTGACTGTCTTTCTTTTTTTGTTTTGTCGAATTGGTTTATTCCGTATAACGGTATATTTTCCATTTTGTGGGGTTGTTTTGAAGATTTTTAACCAGTATTTGCTGTCTACCAATTTTGTATTTTACCTTTATTCCGTACGTAAATCGTCGAATCTGTTTATTCCGTCTATGTCAATATTTTGTGTATTTTTCGAAAATTTTGATAGTATATGCAGTCTACCAAATGCCCTTTATTCCGTACATAAATCCTGCATAAACTTGCCTAATACGGAATAAACGCACTCATCGAATTTGCTTTATTCCGTTTATATTCCAGTTTCTTGTCTTTGCCTTTTTGTATAGCTTTGTACCATGTGTACCAAATATCAAAAATAAAATGGTATAAAACGTAATAAAGAGTGATTAGTGTATTTCAATATTTGTTTTGTGCGTTGAAAATTTCTGTGTAACTGTGTGTGCGTGTTTTATTATTATTGATTTTTTGTACTCTTGACTGTCCAATCGGTTTATCCCGTGTATGTTAAAAAAAACATTTCGATCTGTAACCTCTGTCCAAATCATTGAAATGCCCTTTATTCCGTTCAAAAAGTATTTATTATATATATTATAACGGAATAAAGGTTGATAAGTGCATATATTGTTTCGGATATAGGTTACAGATAGAGAAAAAAGCTTAAAACTATACACTTTATTCCATTCTCCCGTACAAAAAGTATTCATATAAGTCTTTATATATTATAAGAAATAAGGGGTCACTTCCCAAGATTTTTAAGATCTAAATATTGTATAAAAGCTTTTTTTTTCAATATTTCATTTTCAACAAAAGACTTGACAAACCATACATGGAACCATCATTTCTTGATCGACACATTCCATTTTGTCTGAAATTTCAATCATTTATCATGTGAAAAAAAAAAAGATGAGTAAGAATCCTGACATCTACAACATATTCAATCATTTCTCATATTTTTACATATTGCACTCATCTTCTAGATCTCGGAATGTACAGCCTCACCCTCCCGTCCAGATATTGGTACTGCCTTTGGGACACATTCCACGAATACAATGTATAATTCCTCCCAGCATTCAACAGTCTGAAAAATAAAAAAAAAGATGAAATTTTTCTATAATATAATGAAGAATAGACTACTGTCAGAAAAAATCAGTCTCCAATTAACCTGAAAAGAGCGTCAAAATTGTTTCTAACGGTCTGATTACGTGCCAACCCCTTGAGTTAGACCCAATCCATGAAGATTGCTGGGTTCAATCCATTAATCCACACAAATGCGGCAACACGAATCCTCATCCAGTACACAAGATAACTTGTCCAAAACCATTCCCTGATATCATACGGTCATTGATTTAACGGCCCTATAAGGTCTTGGATTAACATCCACAATTCATAGATTTGTCTATCTTGCGAAGCCATGATGGGGTGACTGAATAATTTCACGTGACATAAAGCACGTCTGAATAATTTTGGAATAAACGAAAAAACCTAAGATTAGTGCATGTTGTGTTTGTTTTTTTTTTTCTTCGAAAGTTTAAAGGTACACATGGTCTAACATGGATTAAACTGTCAATAATGAAGTTTTACCGTAAATAGCCTCAAAAAATTACACATTTACTCGCAAAAGGTACTATTTCAACAGTCTTGTTAAAGAGTTGGGTTTAAATTCGACACCTGGAAATCATACTTACACCCCAACAAACCTTTCTGCCTCTGAAATAATAGATAACCACAAATCAGCTCTTGCTTCCTTTGGCTTCGACACTAACAATTTAGATTTAGATTTACCATACTTATACTGCATACCTAAAATGCATAAGAATCCGTACAAACAACGTTTCATCGCTGGTTCCTCAAAATGTTCTACAAAATCTGTATCGATCTTACTCACCAAAGTTTTATCTGAAATCAAATCTGGGCTTCAAAAATATTGTTCGACATTATATTCTCGCAGTGGTATCAACCAGATGTGGATTTTAAAGAATTCGAAGGAACTTTTAGAACATCTGAAATCCACTCATTTTAGTAGAGTCCATTCGATCAAAACCTTTGATTTTTCGACACTTTACACTACAATTCCACACTCTAAATTGAAAGAAAGACTCGCAAAAATTATAAGTAATGCGTTTACAAGTAAGAACGGTAATCGCAAATACGAATTTATTGTTAACTATGACAAAACCTACTTTGTAAAAGAAAAGTCCGATTCTGAAAATAAGTTCACTGAAACAGATATTATTCAGATGTTAAACTTTCTGATCGACAACATTTTTGTGGTGTTTCGAGGAAAGGTCTTCCAGCAAATTGTCGGAATTCCAATGGGGATCAATTGTGCCCCACTCCTTGCCGACATTTTCCTTTACTCGTACGAAGCTGAATTCATTCAATCTTTTGTCTCTGAAAGGAAAAGATACTTAGCTTCTGGCTTCAACTTCACTTACAGATACATAGACGATGTGTTGTCCATCAATAATCCAAAATTCGCGGATTACCTGAGCAGTATCTATCCTTCGGAGCTTGAAATCAAAGAAACTACAGAGACAAATAAGTCAGCATCCTATTTGGACATAATATCCTACGACACTGATGGTCACCAGAACACCTTACTCTATGACAAACGTGACGACTTCAATTTCAGCATTACAAACTATCCTTTTCTGAGTAGCAACATCCCTTCGTCGCCTGCTTATGGCGTGTTCATATCTCAGTTGATACGCTATACGCTATGCGAGCAAGTACCAAATATACGGATTTTGTTCTGAGAGCTAGGTGTGTTTCAGTTAAGCTTCTCAGTCAGGGATATGTTTGTGACCGACTAACATCGTCACTGAGGAAGTTCTACGGTCGATAGGGGGAACTCGTCATACACCATGATGTCCCACTCTCCAGAATGGTGGATGATATTCTGTCATAGACCATTTGAACCATCCAACCAAAGATTGTACTCTATGTCTTCCAAAATGGAAGTAACCGGATGTGACAGTTCTACCGAATTGAAGCGGCGGATGTTGCATGCAAGCAGGAGATGCTTACTCTTCCTGGGCACCTGGTCTCACTCCCATATCGGGAGTTCGCTTCTTTTCATATGGTGGAGTTTTTTGTTTGTTTGCTTTGGTTCCTGTTTTATCCTGATTTTGTATGCATTCGGTTTCTGAATTATCGATTTTGTGCTTTATACAGGGATATGGTCATTATCCATATTTGTCATTTAAGCACTACCATTTGAACTTTTATATATTACTTGCATATATTATCTCTCACATTTTTGTTTTATAGACGTTTTTCCTCTCTAGTACACACGATTTCGGTAAACTCCGGAAATTGTTATTTGCATTTGTGTAGTCCTTTGTGTTTAGTGTTTCTGTGTTGTGCGTTGACGTTCCTTGTCCCTTGCGCGTCTCTTTTTGTGCTTGTCTGCTTTGTGTTTTTGCATTGGGTGTTTTTGGGGTTTTGCTGTGGGTGCTACAACCTGGTGTTGTTGGAGATCCCCTCCTTTGTTGCATATACAGTATGTAGAAATATGTCACGTTTACTAAGGTCAGAGTGAACACGCTACCACGATCAGCCAATCATTTGAATGAACTTTGCATCGTGGGATTTCTACGAAACGTGTGGTAAACCACGTATACAGTCTTTTTGAAATTCTAAAAAAAACTTACTTACTTTAGGTCGTACTTATGTCTAATATTTCATTAATTGCAAATACAAGGTTGATCTTATGTATAGATATCATGCTCCGTTCAAATAACCATTTTGAACGTGGATAATAGAACACTTTCAAGTGACTACCAACGTGCAATAGTGTATGACGGCTTGAATGGGAGGCAGGTGTAGTCTGCTTACACGTGTGCGTTTGTTCACCAAATCATGAATGAAGATTAACCTTTATTTAGTTATGATTTTTGTTCTTTTTAATATTTGATATAGACTGTGAATATATATACATCTTATAGATAAGAAATAAACGAGAACTATACATGTACATGTACACTGTAGATCCCTCTAGATCATTTCTCCTCCGCCTTGAGTTTTAATTTCACGGTCGTCCTCTAGGCTAAGTCTCTATACCTTTCCAATGCCAAACCAATACTATTTCTGTTCTTTTATCGTTCAGTACATTTCTCTTTTCAGATTTTGATAACACCGATTGTCGATTCCTTTTCGTCCCACACGTAATCCATCCGCCATGTTGTTTTGTTTTGCCACAGTACTAGCCTTATGAAAATAAGTGCTTACATGTGTTAGCAATCGGTCTTCTACGGAGAAAGGATAGGTTATATTAGGGTACCCATTTTATAAGCAATAATTGATCATAGCTGTCTGGTCCATGCTGTAAATTTATCAGATTTTAAATGATGCTATTGAATATAAAGACGTTCAACATTTGAACTACTTGGTGGGTGTCACTGCTGGTGGACCAAGAGTCCCCGAGGGCACATGTAGCCAAGTTCGATCAACTTCGGTTGATGGTCTTTCTCTTCAACGCATTTGAAATTTTTTGTTACAAAATTTCTTGAAATTTCTAAAATGTGGGTCCTGTAGCATCATATCCCACCCATTCTGCTACGTCTTTTGGTATATTTTTGGACATACCAATTTTCATACTTTTTGGCCATATTACATTGTTTAGACTGAGGATCACTGACGAGGGTTTAGTACCCGAAACGTGCATGTCTGGTCCATGCTGTAAATTTATCAGATTTTAAATGATGCTATTGAATATAAAGACGTTTAACATTTGAACTACTTGGTGAGTGTCACTGCTGGTGGACCAAGAGTCCCCGAGGGCACATGTAGCCAAGTTCGATCAACTTCGGTTGATCGTCTGTCTCTTCAACGCATTTGAAATTTTCTGTTACAAAATTTCTTGAAATTTCTAAAATGTGGGTCCTGTAGCATCATATCCCACCCATTCTGCTACGTCTTTTGGTACATTTTTGGACATACCAATTTTCATACTTTTTGGCCATATTACATTGTTTAGACTGAGGATCACTGACGAGGGTTTAGTGCCCGAAACGTGCATGTCTGGTCCATGCTGTAAATTTATCAGATTTTAAATGATGCTATTGAATATAAAGACGTTTAACATTTGAACTACTTGGTGAGTGTCACTGCTGGTGGACCAAGAGTCCCCGAGGGCACATGTAGCCAAGTTCGATCAACTTCGGATGATCGTCTGTCTCTTCAACGCATTTGAAATTTTCTGTTACAAAATTTCTTGAAATTTCTAAAATGTGGGTCCTGTAGCATCATATCCCACCCATTCTGCTACGTCTTTTGGTGCATTTTTGGACATACCAATTTTCATACTTTTTGGCCATATTACATTGTTTAGACTGAGGATCACCGACGAGGGTTTAGTGCCCGAAATGTGCATGTCTGGTCCATGCTGTAAATTTATCAGATTTTAAATGATGCTATTGAATATAAAGACGTTTAACATTTGAACTACTTTGTGAGTGTCACTGCTGTCGGACCAAGAGTCCCCGAGGGCACATGTAGCCAAGTTCGATCAACGTCGGTTGATCGTCTGTCTCTTCAACGCATTTGAAATTTTCTGTTACAAAATTTCTTGAAATTTCTAAAATGTGGGTCCTGTAGCATCATATCCCACCCATTCTGCTACGTCTTTTGGTACATTTTTGGACATACCAATTTTCATACTTTTTGGCCATATTACATTGTTTAGACTGAGGATCACTGACGAGGGTTTAGTACCCGAAACGTGCATGTCTTGTCCATGCTGTAAATTTATCAGATTTTAAATGATGCTATTGAATATAAAGACGTTTAACATTTGAACTACTTGGTGAGTGTCACTGCTGGTGGACCAAGAGTCCCCGAGGGCACATGTAGCCAAGTTCGATCAACTTCGGTTGATCGTCTGTCTCTTCAACGCATTTGAAATTTTCTGTTACAAAATTTCTTGAAATTTCTAAAATGTGGGTCCTGTAGCATCATATCCCACCCATCCTACTACGTCTTTTGGTACATTTTTGGACATACCAATTTTCATACTTTTTGGCCATATTACATTGTTTAGACTGAGGATAACTGACGAGGGTTTAGTGCCCGAAACGTGCATGTCTGGTCCATGCTGTAAATTTATCAGATTTTAAATGATGCTATTGAATATAAAGACGTTTAAAATTGGTAGTGGGGGCTATATGACTATTGTAACCAGGTAGTTTCGTTTTTTCGTATGATAGACTCGTTTGCGTTAAACTTTTGACAAAAATAGTTGATTCATGGTTTGATCTTGACGAACCTAGAGTACCTTTAAAAAAAGATCGACTCATTATATAACTACAGCTATTGGCACCGATACTCGGCACCGGTGCCGATTCTTTTTGGGGGTATTTTAGTTGAATGACAACGTTGTTAGAGCTTTCCCCAAAAATTGCTAAACCCCGTTTTTTTGGTAAATGGTAGCCCCCAAGAAAACCCTCTTACGGGAAATATTCCCCTTTTTAAACCATGGATTAAGATCGTATGAGAAAGTTAAGTTCGTCTGTATATAGAACTACCGTTATCGGCACAGATGCTCCGCACCGGTGCCGATTCTTTTTGGGTCTGTTTTTTTTTGTGAAATGGCATCTTTTTAAGAGCGTCCCCCCACAAGAAAACCCTCTTCCGGGGAAATATTCCCCTTTCCAAACCAACATTTAGATCGTATTAGAAAATTAAGTTCGTCTCTACATGTCTATATAAATACCGTTATTGGCATCGATGCCCCGCACCGGTGCCGATTCTTTTTGGGGGTATTTTAAGATAAAGGGTATCTTTTTAAGAGCGTTCCCCCAAATTTGCTAAACCCCGTTTTTGGTACATGGTAGCCCCCCAAGAAAACCCTCTTCATGGGAAATATTCCCCTTTCTAAACCAACATTAAGATCGTATTAAAAAATGAAGTTCGTCTGTATATATAACTACCGTTATTGGCATCGATGGTTTTTTTTGTTAAATGGCATCTTTTTAAGAGCGTTCTCCCCAAAAAATCTAAACGCCGTTTTTGGTACATGGTAGCCCCACCCACCCCCCTAAGAAAACCCTCTCCCCTTTCTAAACTAACATTTAGATCGTATTAGAAACTGAAGTTCGTCTGTATGTAGGAATCGATGCTCCGCACCGGTGCCGATTCTTTTTGGGGTTGTTTTTTGTTAAATGGCATCTTTTTAAGAGCGTTCCCCCCAAAAAATGCTAAATCCAGTTTTTGGTACATGGTAGCCCCCCAAGAAAACCCTCTTCCGATGAAATGTTCCCCTTTCTAAACCGTCATTAAGATCGTATGAGAAAATTAAGTTCGTCTGTATATATAACTACCGTTATTGGCATCGATGCTCCGGTGCTGATTCTTCTTTGTATATTTTCTTTGAAACAATAATTTAAGGATTTTTTTTCAAACAAAAACGTTTTGGTGACTCAGATTTTTATTTATTTGAATTTTATTTACTTTAACTTTTTTCAGATCTTGAAAATTATCAGCATCGCGATGCCAATAACGGGATTTGGCCGATGATGCGAACAATATCATTTTGATTCTGGCTTGGTACAGAGAGATATTCACCTTTATATAATTGGAATGTCGCAAAAACATTTTGTTTCTGGCTTGGTTAGGAAAAGTGTTCACCTTCATATTCCCAATTTGGGTAATTAGGCCACTGCAACGCTTGTGAAGCAATCAATATCACGAATTACTGATTAGGATTATTATTAAAAGAAGAAAGAAAGAGACAGGAAGAAAAGAAAGGAAGAAAGAAGGAAAGAAAGGAAGGAAGAATCGAAATAAAAAGACAAAAAATCGATAACGATAGAAGTAGATATTTTTTGTCTTCTAATGTTTATTTTGTATGCAAGTTTATCAAATTTTTCTCCGTCTTGTAAACTCGAATAAGAATAATGAAAAAAGAATGACTTAAAAAAAAAGAGAAAGGAAGAAAAAGAAGGATAGAAAAGGGGACTAAGAAGGAAAGAGAGGAACAAAAAAAGGAATAAAGAAATGAACGAAACTAATATTTATTTATGAAACTTTTGATATGTGTTCACTTTGATACAAGGTATATGATAATGTAGGGATATTTTAAATGAATAAAACAAAAATGAAAGGAGCAATAGAAATAAAGTATTTAGTTTGCAATGTTCGTCAAAGAGGTTATACAGCTAATAATAGCGAGCGAAGCTATGCATACCTAGAGCTGAAAAGAGTTTGGTAACAGGACCGCAGATACGGGTAAAAGTGACTCGATTTCCTTAAACGACAGAGCAGGAAAACATACCTTGATATATGATATGTATAGTGATTCTTTTTTTTCCGCCGAATGAATGGTGGAGGTGAGAATTTTTCATGGAAGAAGAAAATAGTTTCAAATATTACACAGCTGTTTAGAGTACAAGTATAGGTATCTGAATAGTTTAAACTGTTATCTGTATAAATCCTGTTAAAACTTTTAGTTCGCGTATTACCTATATCTAGCTTAGTCCGATTTTCCCGGCACTACGGTCTACACAAAGATGACCCCAACCACTTCTTACTGTGTGATCATATCCCCCTAACCCATATGAGAGCTAGAAAAGAAGAGAAATAAAGCAGTATCTACTCATCCAGCCTGACAAACCAAAGGGGAGACAGCAAAAGAGGGCCATCCATTATCTGACAGCAAAGGAAATGCCTAAGGAATAATTACCACAAACCGAACCAACCATTTGAGCTGTGGAGCGAAGTGGGGGTAACCTGCAAAACTTTGGTGGATATAATATAGGGTCGCATTAATAACGCGCTTAGACGCCACAGGAAAATTGTTATATATTTCTGGGGTGGCACCTATCCCAGGCTACGAGAAAAAGTTAACGAGCAATCAACAGTACAAATCATTGACCAATACAAAGGGCTGCAAACATAGTTCAGCAACACAAAGGAGCAGAAATAAAAGTTGTGGGTATTCCTATCGTCTCATCGCTAACTGGAATAGATATCAAGTACAAGAAAATACCTTCTACGATACCAAGACATTTTAAATGATGCTAATCAATTTGAAGACGTTTACATTTAGACCACTTGGTGAGTGTCACTGCTGGTGGACCAGGAGTCCCCGAGGGCACATGTAGCCAAGTTCGATCAATTTCGGTTGATCGTTTCTTCAACGCATTCTAAATTTCTGTTATCAAATTTTCATGAAATTTCTAAAAAGTGGGTCCTGTAGCATCATATCCCACCCATCCTGCTACGTCTTTCGGTACACTTTTTCGACATGGTAACTTTCGTACTTTTTTTGGCATATAACATTGTTTAGATTTAGGATCACTGATGAGGGTTATGTACCCGAAACGTGCATGTCTGGTCCACGTTGCCAATTTATCTGTTTTTAAATGATGCTAATCAATTTGAAGACGTTTACATTTATACCACTTGGTGAGTGTCACTGCTGGTGGACTAGTTTTTGAAAAGTAGGTCAAAGGTCAAGCTCACTAGGTAAAAGGTCATGGTCTCAAATGAAAGGTGGTGTCACAAGGTATCTACATGTGAAATATAAAAGCCCTACCCCTTATAGTTCAAGAGATATAGCCCAGGTTAAAGTTTTGTCTACGGACGACGACAACGACGCCGAGGGTATGGCATTTGCTTTGCGGACGTTTTCGTCCCGGCGAGTTAAAAAAGGAGGAAATTTTGATATCACTCTCTACAGCTGCATATGAAATAGTGAAGGGAACAATGGTCCGTGTACTAAACCACAATTCAATTTTCCATTTTAGAAATGTTAATGAAAAATGGAAAATTGAATCAATTTTTCATTTTTCATCTTCAATTTAGTAAATGAAAAATGGAAAATTGAATCAATTTTCCATTTTTCATTTTAAAATTTCAAATTGAAAAACGAAAATGGAAAATGGACTCAAATACGCTGTATTAAACCACAATTCAATTTTCCATTGCAAAAGTAAAAAACGAAAATGGAAAATTGAACCCATTTTCAATTTTCATTTTAAAAATGAAAAATGAAAAATTGATTCAATTTTTCATTTTTCATTTTAGAAATGAAAATTGAAAATTGAAAATGGGTTCAATTTTCCATTTTCGTTTTTTGGGTTCAATTTTCAATTTTCCTTTTTAAAATTTTATTTTCTTAATGAAAAATAGAAAATGGACTGTAATAGGATGTACTAAACCACAATTCAATTTTTTTTTCAAAATCCGTAATGGAAAATGAAAAATTAAATCCATTTTCAATTTTTCATTTTCGTTTTAACGACACACGACCTGCACACCCCTATTTCTATAATCCAGAGGTCCAGCAATTAGCCAATCAGAGCGCTCGTTTCAAACGTAAACAAAAGCCTCTATCGGCAGCTTGCCCTTTCTCTCGCTTCACAAATAAACAGTTGTAGTTGTGGAAATAACATTTTATATGTTTTCAAAATAAAAATTATGAAATATGGGTGTGTGTTTTAATTGCCTCCAACCTCCCCTTATAGTCATCCAACTCCACCATACAATTTATTTACAAACATATTGTAAAGTATTGTGCTGAGACTCTACGAAACCATTTTAAAACTTTTAAAAATCTCAAAATCGGCGGAGCGACCCGTAATCACGTCTACTCAAGTCCTTGGTCTACTCCATAGTACTGTAGAACAAAATATATCTTCTTTATAAAATATGTTAGTGAAGACACCGTGAAAGTAACATAAAACTAGCCCATATTTCAGACTTTCTGTTGATTTTATTGTGAAGTCCAACGGGTCTGCAACGTGAACACGCTTTAGATAATGGCGTTTTAAAAGACATTGAATATGAATAGTTACTTGTTTCCGTTTGACAGTCAAAAATTAAATTTAATAATACACATAGTCACTGCTAATTAGATAATTGGATTAACGCAGGGTAGACGTTGTTTGCACGCGCAGCGTTACTGACATTTAGCGAGCATGATCGATTCTCGAGCCCATTTTAAAGGTAATGGTGCTATGCATGGTCAAAATCAAATAAATCGATTCAATAATCATTGTATATCTTGGAAAAAAATGAACAAATAGACCCCCCCCCCCAAAAAAAAATCTAAAATCGTACGCCAAATTTTCGGATTTTTATGACAAAATGGTGTAACCAGAGGCATTTTTAAAAATCTTTTTACATTCCCCATATTTTGATTTTTAAATTTAATCGGACTTCAAAGTTTTTTGTGGTTTAAATATTTTTCCCTGAAGAATGTTACTTGCAATTTTTTTCGCCAAAGTTATCCGTTTGTAGGTTTGTCAAACCATGACACGACGCATTCATGGGACAGAGGGTATAGATTTGCTTGACTTTTTTTCAAAATCCTCTCGGGGAGGCCCCCGAACTCCTTTCCATTGGGAGGGAAATCATCTTCCATCTATATACCCTCCCCACATAGACCCCTCGGGCCTTGCGAGTCATTCCACAAAAAGTGTATAATTATGCAAACCCCCGCCCCCATTTGAGGATTTAGGCCCGCCGGCCCCTGCTAATCGTTCACATCGAAGCTACGCTCCGACACTGATCAATCAGTATAATAGACGGTAAACTAATATTTTAGTGAAAATCCGGCAAAGTGCTCAACCCCCCCCCCCCTTTTTTTTACCATATATTTTGATCTGCAACATGTGCAAGAATATTTGATTAGTACTGATTAAAATACATTTATACATGTATAGAATTTATTTATATAAGAAACCAAATACAATATAGTTCCAGGCACGTATATCATGGTATATGTACGTCTCTTATAGTACTTGTTACGAAACTAAATATCATTCAAGAAATCTTTCATGTGGATACCATGTAGAGGTGATAATTACATTATTGTACTATGAAAACAATATTAATGTTTGAAATACATGTGACATAGGAGGCATGCGCTGTTCAGCAGGCGTAAGAAGATAAAGAACTTTATCATTTATTTTCCCATGAAGTTATCTAAATATCGGAATAAAAATTAGATTATTATCTACTATCTATAGATGCTAGAAATCAACATCTATCCAACCACTTAAGTTTCAACAGTACATAGACGGATTTAGGGGGTGGGTGGTGGTGATGGGAGGTTGCAAATTCCCCCCATGGGCACCACCCCCCCTATGGGAACCGCCCTAGGTTTTCTTTTTATTTTGGTAACATCAGCAATCGAAAAAAAAAAAAACTGCAAACGCATCCGTAGAAATTGCTAAATGTTCAGCAAAATTCACCAATTAGAAAAAAAAATTATTTTTTTTATATGTATTCAATCATATATCGATACCTTATTTGAGAATTTATTGAGGTTCTAAATTTGTTCGTACAAACAATATTTATTGCAAAGTTTTGTAATGTACATCGCGCAGGGGGTTTTCTGTTCATATTATGCCCGAAAATTGGTCCTTATTCCAACTAGTTATCATATCTTTCAATTCAATTTCTACATTTTATCGGAAAATTAACAATCATATAAACTTGTAAAATGATTTACAAAACATATTTAAATGGTACGGGGATAGGAACCTTCACGCTTTTATGCTTATAGAAGGATTTTTTAGTCTTCAAATTTTGTTTAAAACATAGAAATGTACATTTCTTAAACATTGGACTTGGGAATTATGTAAAAACAAACTAACAAACAAAAATGAAGGAAACAAATTTTACTCCATATCATACTAATATTCTAATTTCATGTCCATGTAACACTGTAACTGTGGGGACAAATAAACAATAAGTATTAAAGTACAAATAATCTGAAAAAAAAAGATCGAGATAAACCCAGGCTCTCCCTACTAATTGGAACTGGTATTCCTAAAATGGTCCTGATGTTCGAGATAATAAGGAGAAAATATGCTTCAGATTGCACAATTTTATTCTATATATTTTTTAATTCCCGGGGAGCCCCCCCCCCCCCCCCCCCGGACTTCTACCTCCCGTTTTCTCCTACACTGGGCATTTCGTACCTCGGATCGACCCTTTGGGCCGATGCAACACCCCACTCTCCCGCTTTCCACTCTAGATCCACCCTTGATAGTGTACAACATCCAAAGTATGTACAGCGATGGCAGTAGAATAACCTCTCGACAACACAGACGTCAACCGGGTTATGGATGGATAAAAAGGGATTTATGCAAAAAACCCCAACATATTTCTGTTAGATTCACTCGAAATAAGGCGATAACAAGGAATCATTTAAAGTCCATGATCCTTTATATGCTTATCGCATTGCCTTGTGGTATCAGACCCCAATTATTTTTTCCTATATATTCCTTTGTAAATTATACTAATATGACGATTAAATACTCGAATCGCACCACCATTTTTTGCTTGAAACTTTTATATCTGCTAGATAGTATCAAAATAAGCTCAGAAATGGATTCATGCAAAAATCTGTCGCTTAGTAGACTTTTAATATCTTTTTAAACTCGAAAGGGGGTATCTGTGGCTCTAATGTTCTACAATCTATCAATTCTAGAGCCTCATAACACATCTGTCATTCGGCGATTAGGATGATGCAGTATCATTCAACATGCTGGAATATTTTTTTCAACTCATCTGCGACTCATTGACGTAAAAAACGAATCATCCAGTGTAAAAAGAGCCGTAGAAATTAAATGTAAGAAGACGAGGGGTTGAAATAATCAGAAACTATTTGCGTGATCAACGAACTTTCAAAATTAATTGTGATCTGTAATCTTGTCATATAGCTTTGTTATAAAAATACGAGAGAGCTGCATAAATTTATGTGTCTAAATTAACAATATTTCTTAAAACTATTTTAAAAACATATAAAATGTTATTTCCACAACTACAACTGTTTATTTGAGAGAGATAGAGACTTTTGTTTACGTTTGAAACGAGCGCTCTGATTGGCTAATCGTTGGACCTCTGGATTATAGTGATAGGGGTGCACAGGTCGTGTGTCGTTAAATCGAAAATGAAAAACGAAAAATTGAAAATGGATTCAATTTTTCATTTTTCATTTTTGCATAGCGCGCGGAGTGTAAAAATGGAAAATTGACTCAATTTTTCATTTCCATAACGGATTTTGAAAAGGAAAATTGAATTGTGGTTTAGTACAGCCTATTACAGTCCATTTTCTATTTTTCATTAGGAAAATAAAATATTAAAAAGGAAAATTGAAAATTGAACCCATTTTCAATTTTCAATTCTAAAATGAAAAATGAAAAATTGAATCAATTTTTCATTTTTCATTTTCAAAATGAAAATTGAAAATTGAAAATGGGTTCAATTTTCCATTTTCGTTTTTTACTTTTGCAATGGAAAATTGAATTGTGGTTTAATACAGCGTATTTGAGTCCATTTTCCATTTTCGTTTTTCAATTTGAAATTTTAAAATGAAAAATGGAAAATTGATTCAATTTTCCATTTTTCATTTACTAAATTGAAAACGAAAAATGAAATATTGATTCAATTTTCCATTTTTCATTAACATTTCCAAAATGGAAAATTGAATTGTGGTTTAGTACACGGACCAACAATGCACATTATACACAGAACCACCCCGAGACGTCAAAAGGAAGAAGGAAATACAATAGATATTTTGCACTGTGACGAACTTCGCACTTCTTACTTCGAACTTAATTTATCATAAAAAGTGGGTTGTCAATGTTACAGGAAGTCCGATATACCAATTTCATTGTGTATACTTATCAAAATGTATATGACTCCGCTTATTAGTTTATACGTGAACGGCAGCTAGGCCACTGATTCTTCAATGTTCGAAGTGCGAAGTTCGATGTCCGTCACGATGAAAAAAGTATAATAGTAGAACATATCTCATTTCACAGTAGTCAATCAAAGGACAGAAACGCAAACTCTTCACAATCAATCTTTACCACACAAAATCTATAATCCTAACAAACGGACAACATCCAGATGTTCGAATCAAACATATACAAAAAAAATCCTATCTGAGACAAATGAGGAGGAAAACAACAGCTAAATGACTCTTGATCAAGAGGATTGAGTGAAGATATTATCCAACAGCATAATAAAACTCAGCAAAATCTAGATATCAATATATATGATATAGAACTAAATGAAGATAATATGCCAAATTCTACAGTGTAGCACATATGGGAAGGGGGAGGTCCTCATCTGACACATCTGACAACAATGCTGCCGCAAATGTAAAGCAGCTTTTTATTTCACAACCAACCACTCAATCTTGTGATGTTCTTCAAGCAGAGATAGTGGGAATAATTCAACACTGAATACACTTCGAATGTCAAAACATCATACAAACCACCTGACTTCTAGACGTTCCTTACCCAGACGACCCGTCCCCTTGGTTATTCCGTCCACGGAAACGTAGATAAATCTTCCCTTAGCTAGTGTATCTGTAGGGTGTAGTCTGTCTTTAAGAAGGTTGTAAGGTGTATAGGACGTGTATTTACTGTTTTCCTTTTTATGTGTCAGGAGGTTCAAGACATACTGTGGGCTTAAGTAGTCCGATCATCCTTGTGAGGTATTGATTGTACGGATCTTTGTATTCATGGAGTCAATTTTTTCTATGAGTATTTTGTCCTTGTTAAAGAACTGCTCAGGATATGTGTGTCCTTTGGACTTATTGTACCGGACAATTGAGTAAGAGGGTAATTCTAAGATGCTCAATGACGTATTTGATGATCTTCTAATTTCAGCAACTAGGTTGTTTGATTTGTCAGTGACCCATACAATTCCGTGTTCTATTTAACGTCTTTGATATCTAAGATCCATGTCTTTCTCTTTGTCCCTCTTGTATGTTAGATCGCAGGTCCTAACCAAATGAAGAAAAGGAAAGAGTTGTGAATTTGTGACGTAGATAAGTATTGTTAATTTTCATCCTGGGCTTTTCTTAGGTACTGTCCTTTGCTATCAGATAAGGGCACTATATGAATATTATTCAGGTCTGAGAGAAGGCAAATACTATATAGTAGACATAATGCATGTTTTATCACAGGATATTAATATAATTCTATACTTAGTCTAGCTAGCACAGATTCGTGGTTCTTCGAAATAGCTTTTGTATTACGTCTAAAATATTCAATCGACCATCGTTTCTCCTCAGATTTCAAAATGAAAGTATATTATTATCGCCTTAATTCTTACCCACCCTGATGGAGTTAACATTAACCAAACCTATCCACACCTGATCCTATGATCTATAATTATCTTTATCATGTTTATTACTGCTGAATTCATAATATCTTATTACAAATTACATGTATTGAAAATCACGCTCAATGCATGTTCATGATGTTGACGCAAATCGATACATATTTATTTTAAGGCATGGTCCATTTGATATTCAGGGGGGGGGGCTTGGGTTTTTTGTCGGAGCAAGATTATTTTTTTTTGCCCCGGATCGGGGCAAAATAATTTTTTTTTTGCAAAGTTGGAGCAAGGAAATTTTTTTTTACAAAGTGATGTCCATACATGTATTAAGAATGTTTGTGTTTTATCAATAGAAATAATTTATATTTTTACTAAAAACTCTAAATATTAATATATTAGTTTATTTTTATCAAGTTTTCAATTTTCACTTTTAAACAGAGATACATGTAAAAGATTTTTACAATACAATCCTCAATATTTGATATAAGGTACATCATGTATATAACATGTATAAGAGAGTCTGAGGGGAAGGTCTCCTAGACAGATTTTTAAATGTTACTGAGAATTGTAAATTGGTGAATAACTGAAGATCTCCTTCTAAGCTTACAGGAACATAAAATTAGACTATATGCAACATGTGCTAATAGCAATACATAAATATTGATAAAATAGTAAAGCTTTTAAGGAAGCCCTTTTTTCATTCACATACATGTATAACTTTTGATATCTTCAAATATATGAACTAAATGTTTTGATAGAAAACTATGGCGAGCGAAGGGAGCCAAAAAATTTTTATATACTTTGAAAACTGCGGCGAGCGAAGCGAGCCAGAAAATTTTCAAGAATTTTAGCAAAATTTTATGGTAATTCTTCAAATTCAGATTACTTGTAAGAGCAAGATTATTTTTTTCTGTCACACCATAAGCAAATTTATTTTTTTCATCAAAACTGAGAGCAAAATTATTTTTTTCGAAAAAAACCCAAGCCCCCCCCAGAATATCAAATGGACCGTGCCTAATACAGGAATTTAACGTATCAGAAATAAGTTATCACAATGATAATACGGATGTGTTGCAACTCTATACCTTCATGAAGAAAATTCCAAACCAATTTTCCATGCACCAGACACTTGTTTCGAATATCAAGTTGTCATCAGTGATGCTTCCAGTGGAGCCACCAAAATTCATTTCAGTAGCGCCCTCTTTAATGTTTTGAATTAAGATTTGTACATTTACCTTACAGAGAGTGCTCCAAATTTCTTGCAGGGTCGATTCAGTAGCATATCCAAATAAATTTATGTTAAAAATAGCATTGGAGGGATGGTGCTAGGATGTTAAACTACTTCAATTTCGGTGAAAGTCTTGAAAGGAATGACAAGTTATCGAAATAGCAAAACAATATCTATGATGTCAAATCGATAAAGGGCCAAATCAATGCTTCTTTCAAGTGTTTTGAATATTCTTCCCAGACATTGTCGCCATAGCACTTTCTATATAGACGTGGACTCAGACAGTGCATGCATTTTACATTTTCTTGTCATTTTCGTGCGTGAATATCGACGGCGGGAGCGGCTAGCCAACAGGGGATGCTTACTCCTCCCGGGCACCTGATCCCACCTCTAGCTTGCTAGGGGTCTGTCGATGCTCAATTTGGTGCTCTATTGTGAGTGCTGTTGAGATTATCGTCAGGATCCTCTTTAACTCATTTCAGGCGACAGTGCTGGAAAGAAGTAATTAATACGCTTCTAAACATCAGGTCACGGGGAACGATTTTAATTGCTCCACTCTGCAACATGAAATAAGTGTTTATAATAATAACACGGAAGTGTTCCAACTCTATACCTTATTGAAGAAAATTCTAAACCAAAGAGTTACTTGAGTAGATGGATAAACACCTGTAGGAGATAGTCTTTTGTTTTATTTGACCAATGAAATACACCTATCTTCAATCACCTGTTTTCCTGAAAAGAAAAGGGAATAAACAGAGAAACCATAAGTTCATCGATTTCAACACTGCTGAATCAGTATCTTAATATGTCTGAACAGATTTCTGTTGGAAAACCAATTGTCGCTTCAAAGTTGAAATTATTCACAACTAGCATTTTTTGTTCTTTTATGAAATACAACTGTCCTCTGAATTCTACGGTCTAATAAACAGATTTGCGTTTTTCTTTTATCAAACTATTAAAACTTTAATAATAAACATTCGCAAATTTGGAAGCTGTTCATCGACCACCTTGAGGACTTTATTGCTCCATGGAGTATAATTCAAACGCTTTATTTTTAGGAAAGTAGGGGGTCTGCTACAAGACACAAGGTTGCAGCAAACACAGCAAAACACTGAAAATCCCAATGCGAAATTACAGAGTAGACATTTTAAAAGAGACACAAAAAAGAAAGGAACAACAAATGCTACACCAAAGAAGAAAGGAGGGGATCTCTAAACAGACTCGAACCCCCATGATGCATCAAACACACAAAAACGACCACATCTTAACCAACAAGACCAATTGAAAATCGGTTCCGACTTAGGACATTCACCTGCCAAATTTGTAGTGGATGGTGTAGTTATCCGGATGTATGCGCACAACCCGTACTCCAAGTTAGATAATTAAAGAATATGCGAAATATTTCTACAGTAAGGCCACATTTCACTGGCCTAAGCAGTGCACAACCACGGGATGGCTACACACAAACGGCATCAAAACTACTTAGGTCTCTGAAGGGAAAAGATACATAGCTTCTGACTTTTAACTTACAGACGATGTGCTGCCAATCAATAATCAAAACTCCAAAAACAAATTTCGGGAGTTCGCTTCTTTTCATGTGGTGGAGGTTTTTGTTTGATTGCTTTGGTTCCTGTTTTATCCTGATTTTGTATGCCTTCGGTTTCTGATTTTCTGAATTATCGATTTTGTACTGTGTATTGGGATATGGTAATTATCCATATTTGTCATCATCAATCAAACATTCGCGGATTACCTTAGCAGAATATATCCGTCGGAGCTTTAAGTCAGAGAAACAACAGAGACAAATAATTCAGCATCTTATTTGGACAATGCTGTCCTATGACACTGATGGCCACATGGACACCTCACTCTATGACAAACATGACGACTTCAGTTTCAGCATAACAAACGTTACATTTCTGAGTAACAAATTTCCTTCATCGCCTGCTTATGGTGTTTTCAGATCCCAATTGATACGTTATGCCAGAGCAAGTAGCAAGTATACAGATTATGTTCTAAGAGCTAGTGACTTTCAGATAAGCTTCTCAGTCGGGGATACGTTTGTAATTGACTAACATCGTCACTGAGGAAGTTCTTAGACGGGGAACTCGTCATACACTATGATGTCTCACTGTCCAGTATGGTTGATGATATTCTGCCTTAAACCATTTGAACCATCCAACCACAGACTATACTTGTATCTTCCGAAATGGAAGTAACCGAATTTGATATTTTTGATCAAAATGAAGCGACGGGTGTTGAATGCAAGCAGGAGATACTGACTCTTCACGGGCACCTGATCTCACTACTATATTGGAAGGCGCTTCTTTTCAAATGGTGGAGGGTTTTTTGTTTGCTTTGGTTCGGGTTCTATCCTGATTTTGTATGCCTTCGGTTTGTGATTTCCTGAATTATCGATTTTGTACTGTGTATTGCGATATGGTCATTTTCCATATTTGTCATTTCCAACGATTTGCATGAACACCCCCCCCCCCCCGCTAAAAAAGTTTAGATCCACCCATGTTTATTTTATCTACATTATATTTTAATGCTCTTGTTGATATATTAATATGGATTCTCTGTAAAAACCTAAAACATCTGGTCACGGCATGTCATGGATTTTGATGCACCTTTCTGTAACCATCTTACTTAATGTAAAAACAATGAAACCAAACCATATTGGTATAATTGAACCACGGTTACCATGGTAACGGGGTCCATTTATTTGACATCCTCATATATATGAGAAGTAATTGTTAATCGTCCTCAAATTCGATAGCATCATTTAAAACCAAATAAATTTGCAGCATGGACCAGACATGCACGTTTCGGGTACTTAACCCTCGTCAGTGATCCTCAATCTAAACAATGTTATATAGTCAACGAGTGTGGAATTTATTATGTCCAAAAATGCACCGAGAGACGTAGAAGAATATGTGGGATATGATGCTACAGGAATGTTAGGAAATTTGGATAACAGAAATTTTCTTCGAGACCTATGGGAAATCGGAATAGTGGGAGGATTGTGCGCACGTAATCCAGGATAACCACACCGTCTGCTATTTACGTGGCAGATGGCCGTCCTAAGTCGGCACCGGTTGCCCATTGGTCTCGTTGGTTTATGTGTAGTCTTTTATGTTTCATGTTTCTATGTTGTGATTTGGTGTTCCTTGTCCCTTTTGCGTCTCTTTCTGTGGGTATCTGTTCTGTGTTTTTTGCATGGGTGTTTTGGGATTTTGCTGTGGGTGCTGCAACCTAGTGTTCAAATGCGTTGAAGAAACGATCAACCGAAATTGATAGAACTTTTGGAGCCGCTCATTTTGGCAAGAGGAAATTAAAGCTCTGTATTGTAGATGGCGCCAGACAAATTCACTTTGGCTTTATTTAAACTGTTTGGCATGAAGTACTAGTGACAAGGATTAAAATATCCGAAACGTGTGTGTCTAGTACAACAAAATTGGTACTATAGAAGATATATTTCATTTTTAACAATTTGGCTATATGTGTCTTCGGGGACTCCTGGAACAATATGCAGCCTTGTACCAGCGCATTCTTAAGATTTGCACTCTTACTGACTGTTACGACAGGACTCACATGACGGATCCTGTCCAAACCTCTTTAGAGAAGACAGGGCCCGGACTACCTGTCCTCTCTGAATCTCAGTCGGACTAATCTAAACTTGCATGAGCTCGCTACAACCGGCAGAACACGGACTGTATTTCGCACGCCTTCTGTTTTATATTCATTTATATATCCATCTGTGTGTTTCAAGGGGCCCCTGCGTCATGCTGTCAGCTTGTATGGTCATATTACAATAAGGAAGATATTTTACACCACATTTGTGCGTTCTTCGAGACCTCTGGGTACTCGGAAAAGTGGGAGGGTTGTACGCACGTAATCCGGATAACCACACCGTTGAGTTAAATAAGATCCTGAAGATAATCTCAACAACACTCACAATAGAGGACCAAATTGAGCATCGACGGACCCCTCGTAAGCTAGAGGTGGGACAAGGTGCCCCGGAGGAGGAGTAAGCATCCCCTGTTGGCTCTCCGCACCTGCCGTCGATTTTCATGCACGAAAACGATATAGAAAATGCATGCACTGTCTGAGGTTATGTCTATATAGAAAGCACTATGGCGACCATGTCAGGGAAAAATATTCAAAACACTTAATGTCAAACCCCTCGCGGGGAACTGTTTTTTACCAGCTCCACAAGTGTGACACAAATGAGTTAAAGAAGATCCGGACGATAATCTCAACGTCACTTACAATAGAGGACCAAATTGAGCATCGATGGATAGATGGATTTCAATGATATTTCACAGAAATTTTCATTAGGACCAAAGGGTGTGTCATGACCTTGAACCAAGGTCATAGGTCAAGATCACAATAGACATCATTAGTAGAACCTTGTCTAGACCATAACTCCTTCCCCTGAGGTTGGATTTCAATAATATTTCACAGAAATGTTCCTTAGGATCAAAGGGTGTGTCATGACCTTGAAACAAGGTCATATGTCAAGGTCACTATAGACATCATTAGTAAAACCTTGTCTGGAGCATAACTCCTCCCCTGTAGATTGATTTCAATAATATTTCACAGAAATGTTCCTTAGGGCCTAAGGATGTGTCATGACCTTGAGGGTCAAGGGTCAAGGTCACAATAGGCATCATTAGTAAAACCTTGTCCAGTGCATAACTCTTTCTCCTGTGGATGGGTTTCAATAATATTTCACAGAAATGTTCCTTAGGACCCAAGGGTGTGTCATGACGTTGAACAAAGGTCAAGGTCACAATTCATGCTTGACCTTAATCCCAAGGTAACTCTTCAAAATATATTGCTGCGGGGGCTATATTCGTCTCGCTAGGGGCAAATTTTCATTGTATTGAGCATCCGCCTTATTCACCTGATATCGCTCCATCAGACTTTCATCTATTCCCAAAACTGAAATAAAGCAGCTATTTCTGGCACCAACTTTCAGTCTGATGATGACGTCGTACTTGCAGTGGATGACGCTCTGACCAGTCAAGATAAGGAGTTCTTTAAAAGTGGTATTATTGAGGCCCTTAACAACCGGTGGCAAAGGTGTATATAGATAGAAAGATACCGAAGGTGATTATGTATAGAAAAATAATGCAAAATGTCTGATAAAATTCAAATCCGGAAATACGAGAATCACAACATATCAATCAGCCCTCGTTTCAAGGTGTATACATCAGCATTGACCTCACCTGGAAAAGTCTGTTTCACAAAAATTCTTTCATACAATCTTACGAACAATTTCAGAAATTGAAAAAGAGACGAATAGTGGATTTTTTTTCCAACTCTTGGAAAAAAAATTCGCTGGCTCGCTATCGCTCGCCATTTACATAATAGAACTGACAAACAATTTAATCAATTACTATGAGGTGAAAATTCAAAATTTTAAGCTTTTCGCTCGCCATTGCTTTCCAGTCACCAGTTTTTTTTTTTTGCTCTTCAAAAAAATCTAACTTTAGGACCCCCCCCCCCCCTGAAAAAAAATCCTGGATCCGCCCATGTACCTCTATTGTATAAATTCAATACATTGTAGGTGGTGCCAGTGAAAAAAATTAGAGCTGCGCACCCCAAATTAAAAATGACGTTTTTAAAGGTCTATAACTGCGAATATATGCGTTAGATTCACCTGAAAATTTGAATTTATACAAATGAAAATGTATACTTTCATATGAAAAGTACGATTTTTTTTAGCAAGACCTTGACTATTCAGAAAATACTTTTTATACCCTCTATCATTAACACGTACATGAAATAAATATTCTATATAGTTTGAGTAAAATGACTTTATGTGCATTGATAAAGTAATACATGTATGTATAAAGGATGGATCAGAATAGTACGGAAGCCCGTAGGTGACAGGTATGAATTATAATTTATCTGGCGGCCGCCACTTAATTTATCTGGCGGCCGCAACTTAATTTATCTGGCGGCCGCCAGATATATTTCTTGCGGCCGCCAGATATATTTCTGGTGGCCGCCAGATAAATTAAGTGGCGGCCGCCAGATAATTATCTGGCTGGCGGCCGCCAGATAATTTAAGTGGCGGTCATCATATAATTTACAATAAATCAAAACAAAATCAATGCATTACATGTTCTTTCTGTTCTAGGGTGCTGAATTCATCTTCTCTTTTAATCTATTTGGTATGAAAGATGCAAACTAAGCAGATGAAATGTAACAAAAGATTTAAGTGGCGGCCGCCAGAAATTTAAGTGGCGGCCGCCAGATAATTATCTGGCGGCCGCCACTTAATTTATCTGGTGGCCGCCACTTAATTATCTGGCGGCCGTCACTTAGTTATATGGCGGCCGCCACATAATTAGGTGGCGGCCGCCAGATAAATTAAGTGGCGGCCGCCAGATAAATTTTAATTCATACCTGTCACCTACGGGCTTCCGTGAAATAGCTAAATTATTCAGAAAGTCTATAAAGAACTGTCGAGCGGTAGCGAGCCAAAGATAAATTTTGAAAATTGACCGAAAAAGTGTAGATTTATGGTACAAAATGTTGCTATTTTAAACGATGTTGATGCATCATAAAATTTTGTGATTGAAAAGGGGGGGGGGGGAGGGGGGGGGGACGCACAGGCATGGTTGTGAACCCCACCTTTCAAAGTTTGGGGGGACATGCCCCCGCTGCCCTCCCCCTTCTCCTACGCCCTTGGATATGATTATATATATCTTTCTTTGTTTTCAATGAAATGTATTTTGTATCATATTCTAATGCAATGTTGCTTTAACGTCGAATTTCATTGGTTGTTTGCTCCTTAGTTACGGCAGTGAACACACTAGGCTTCGACGTCGCTATAGTAACGTCATATTTCGCCTTGTAATCATAAAAATATAGGTTGCATTCGAATGGGAATAACAAGATACTGACGATATGTTTGCGGATGGTAAATGCTGATTTTACGGTGTATGCGTCACCGGAAAAACTCAGTTTGTCATCGTAAAATCAGCATCTACCGTCCGCATACATAACGTCAGAAGCTAGTTATTCCCTCTTCCGCTGTGCATCGGGTTAATTCGACGCTTTTTTGTGTGCTCTTTTTAGCTCACCTCGACGAAGTAGAGGGGGGGGGGGGGCTTATGCTATCGCCCCGTCGTCGGTGTCGGCGTCCGCACCATAGGTTAAGCAAAACGGGACAGGTCCATTTCCGCCAAACTAAAAGTCCTACATCAACCAAACTTGCATGGATGATGCATCTTAGGATGCTCACAACAATGCATGGTACGGAGGCTGCATCTTATCCACATTTCGTGCTTGAGCAGGTAAGGTAAAATGGAACAGGTCCATTCCCGCCTTACTATAAGTCCTACACCAACTAAACTTGTATGGATGATGCATCTGAGGATGCTCACAACAATGCATGATACGGAGGCTGCATCTAACCTACATTTCATGCTTGAGTGAGCAGATTAGGTTAAATGGGACAGGTCCATTCCCGCCTTACTGTAAGTCCCACACCAACTAAACTTGCATGGATGATGCATCTGAGGATGCTTACAACAATGCATGGTACGGAGGCTTCATCTAACTCACATTTTACGCTGAAGTGAGCTGGTTAGGTAAAATGGGACAGGTCCATTCCCGCCTTACTATAAGTCCTACACCAACTAAACTTGTATGGATGATGCATCTGAGGATGCTTACTATATAATGCATAGTACAGAGGCTGCATCTGACGCACATTTCATGCTTGAGTGAGCAGGTTAGGTAAATGGGACATGTCCATTCCTACCTTACTATATGTCCTAGGTCAACCAAAGTTGAATGGTTGACGCATCTAAGGATGCTTAACAATGCATGGTACGGAGGCTGCATATGATCCACATTTCATGCTTTCAAGAGTGACCAGGTTTGGTAAAATCGGACAGGTCCATTCCTGCCTTTCTGTAAGTCCTAAATCAACCAAAATTGTGTGGATGATGCATCTAAGGATGCTCAGTGCAATGCATGGTACAGATGCTGCATCTGACCCACATTCCATGCTTTGGCAATCAGGTTAAGTAAATTGAGACAGGTCCATTTCCTGCTTAAGTCCTAGATCAATTAAACAAAATTGTGTGGGTGATGTATCTGAGGATGCTTACTGCAATGCACTGTACAGATGCTGCATCTGGCCTATATTTCACGCTTGATTGATCAGGTATGGTAAAATGATAATCTTCATTACCAGCCCTCTTTAAATTTTTTATCAACCAAACTTATGCGGATGATGCATCTGGAAATACTTTGTGCAATGTAGGTACAGATGTATGAGGCGCCGTTTTACTATTTACAGGGGCGGATCCAGAACCCCAATTGCCGGGGGGGCCACATACAATCTTTATGGAAATAACTTGCGAGGCCCGAAGGGCCGAGTGGGGGAGGGTATGGGAGGGGGTATCCCCTCCCATTGTTGGGGGTTCCGGGGGCCTCCCCCGAGAAAATTTTGAAAAAAAATGAAGCAATTTGGTGGCATCTGAAGCGTATTTGAACTGAATTTAGAAAGGGTTTGGCGCGCATGATTCAGTCAGTGTCAGTAACAATAATTATTATAGAATATATATTTGAAAATTTTCGAAAATTTCTGATGCTGTACTGTTCTTGCACGGCGGCATGCAGAAGTCAACATGTTCAGGACTTCCTATAGAAACGGGCGGATCAAGAGAAGTTTTGAAAGGGCAGAGAGGTCAGCCAATGGGAGGGAGGGGTGTCCAGCCACAAATTCTCGTAAAACTAGGAAAAAATCAGCATTTTATGCAAATTCCAGGCAGGACTTGGGAGGGAGGGGTGTCCAGCCAAAAATTCTCGTAAAACTAGGAAAAATCAGCATTTTATGCAAATTCCAGGCAGGACTCGACCCCCCTAACCACTCTAGATCCGCGCTTGTTTGTTTATATTCGTATAAAGGTAAAGAAAATAAGTAATTACAGGTTTTTTTTTTCTAGCCCCTGATGTCAGGGGCTCGGGCCGATGAAATTGGGAATTTTGCAACATTTTAACCTAAATTGGGAAATAAATTTCAAACAACAAAAAGATATATTCATGCAAATTATCCCATATCATATCAATTGTCTATATTTTGAATCCCTCCTAGAGCATGTTTGTTCTACTTTCGTTTTCCTTTCAGTTAATGATAGGTAAATTGGAAATGAATTTCTCGTTTTGGAGAAAAGATTGAATTGGGAATTTTTAGGTCTAAAATTGGGGAAAAATACCTCTTTTTATTGAATTTCGGCCCCATACAGACCCAAAAAAATCCCTTGTAAATGATAAATTTCCTTGACAAACTAGAGATCACGGGTGCCCCATTCCCTGCATCGTCCAGATTGAAAGGTTTAATTATTTCTTGGCAGTTCTATCATGATTATAATTTTGATTTACCTAGGGGCTTAACCAAAAACGTAATCATGATAACTTCGATTCTAAAAATAAAGAAAAACATGCATTTTCATCTTTTCAAAATTCTTGGAGGTAGCCGGTTTAAATCTGGCCAAAACAATTTCAATTGTTCATTTCAAAAAGATTGATCACGACCTCAAATTTAGAGTTAAAATAATGTAAGTTTTATAGGAGAATGTATCGAAGATTTGGTCAAGTAATATGTGTTAAATATGCCTTGCATAGGATATAAAGTTCGATATATGAACATGATTCAATGTAGGTTGTTTCCGAAACGTGTGTACGTCCATGTACAGACAATGGACATGACTATCTATCCCCGAGAAATTTTTGGAAAATTTACTCAAATCGGTGGTTTCTGGGGTGTTTTGGGTCTATTTCTGACCAGTTTCATAGATTTATTACGGAAACAGTAGTTAAATGCTTCCAAAAGCATGTCATAAGTGCCCCTTCTTTGGGCACTGCTGGGGGGGGGGGGGGGGGGGGGGGGCACGTGCCCCTGTGCCCCCTCGGCTGAATCCGCCACTGATTTATTCCCTATTTTTTGATATCACAAATTCGAATTTGTGATATCACAAATTCGATTTTTTTGATATCAGAAATTCCGTCATGTTTTGTGACATAAAAAAATCGATTTTTCGATATCACAAATTCTATTTTGTGATTATCCGTTATTTGATATCAAAAAATAGAATTTGTGATATCACAAAATCGATTATTTTGATTTCACAAATTCCTTCATATTTTTGATATCACAAATTTGATTTTGTGATATCACAAAATCGATTTTTTGATATCACAAAATCGATTTTTTGATATCAACAATTCGAATTTGTGATATCACAAATTCGATTATTTGATATCAAAAAATCAATTTTGTGATATCAAAAATTGTATTTTTTGATATCACAAAATCTTATCGAATTTTTGATATCACAAATTCGATTTTTTGATATCAAATAATCGATTTTGTCATATAAAAAAATGAATTTTTGATATCACAAATATTTTTTAATATCAAAAAATAATTTTTTTGATATCAAAAAATAAATTTGTGATATCAAAAATTAGGGAATAAATAGTAAAACGGCGCCCCATACAGATGCTGGTCATGGGACAATGATGCCGTCGATGTGAGTGCTGTCACTTCTGATGACCCTATGTTTAATGTTTCAATGTTTCATCTTTTTAGCATACGCGTATTCATTTAAACTTATTTCATGTCCAAATTGTCTGAATTTTTGACCGATATTGTATATGTCATGGGCTTTGAGATATATTTTTTTTTTTGGTAGCGGAGAAAGGGGGGGGGGGGGTTGTTTACAAAAAAAAAAAAAACTTCCTGAAATGTCAAAGAAACTCAAAATAGAACATCTAATAGTTCGGGCAATATCCATCTGTTTCATTTACCCCCCCCCCCCCCCCCCCTTTCGTGGCTGAACAGCTGATTCAGTAAACAAACACGCATTTTGTGACGTCATATTCATATATCTTCGCTGAAAATTGACGTAAAATCGAAAATGCTATGTACATTGGCATAAATGAATGTTCTTGTTATTAATTAAGTAAGTAAATAAATAAATAAATAAATAAATAAATAAATAAAAAGCCCCAAGTAAAAATACGAAAATAGACGACTGATCCGTGACCTAGAAATCCAACAACAACATTTACGAGAACGAGGCTGTGACCAAACACGATCGGACAAGGACTGTCGGGTCGGGACGAAGAAGGGTTAAAACTCGTCCATGAATTCAATGTTAACGTTGTTTTTGAAAGACGATAGAAATGAGAGAGGAAATATCTGCGGCTGTGGTATTTATCACCCGACTGGTACGCCAGAACGGTGACGTTTCAAAAGAGAAAGTCGAAGAATTTTCCGACTGCCTGTCCGCCATTTTGGTGGAAAAGTTCCAGAATCATTGGTATTCTGATCACCCTACAAAGGGACAAGGGTATAGATGTATAAGAATAAACGACTTTGAACCAAAAGATCCAGTGCTAGAAAAGGCAGCGAGCGAATCCGGACTCAGATATTGGGACTTGCATTTACCGCCCGAATTGACTCTGTGGGTGGACCCTGAGGATGTCTGCTGCAGGTATAATTTCATCAGCAATTGTGAAATTGTAGTTCTACTATCCATTACTTAATTGAGTCTTCTCTCTTAATCATTGAAATAATTCAAAACTTTTTCCAGTCATTTTTATCACAGTGCTATCATATAGATCTGTCAACTCTCCCGCATTTCGCAGGAAATTCCCGCATTTCTTCTTCTTCTTCTTCCTTCACGGAGCTGACTCAAACTGAGTGATAATACTCCGGCGCATGGTAGGCTAAAAGCTAAAACTTCCAGGTTTTACAATTAAAAACGATAAAAGCCCTGGTGTTTACATAGTGCTGATGAGGCCAGGCATGCTGATGGTGGGTAGAGGGTTCCGGGATCTTTCGTACCGATACTGTTTCGTACCGAGATTTTTCGTACGGGATCTTTCGTACCTGTTACTGGGATCTTTCGTACTGGTTGCAGACAAAAATGATATGTTTCTGCAATAATGAACTGATTAACTTGAGCTTCTAATAAATTTTGATAGTGGGATTGTTCATACTTGTTATATGGAATAAATAAATACTTTAAAAAATTTAATATACAGCATAAAATGATTGTTTTCATTACAAGCTTGGCTTTTTAGCGAACAGGCGCCTTTTAACCAATATTTTCAGTTCAAACATGCATATTTCAACTAACTGAAATGAATTCGACCCTTTGGAATTTAATATACGACCATCTATCATGCATTGTGCACTTCAATAAAGAAGATTCCAAACACAAATATTGTTATATATATCAAAATACTTATTTTTCGTACAGGTACGAATGATCCCACCAATCGGTACGAAAGATCCCAATTTTCGGAACGAAAAGTACGAAAGAACTCAGTACGAAAAGACATCCGTACGAAAGATCCCGACGCCGGGTAGAGCATGCCTGAAGCTGTCAATGGATGGCTGGTTACGTATGTCCGGTGGTATGGAGTTCCATGTGATGATGGTTCTTGGTAGGAATGAATATTTGTAAACATCCACTCTGGTACTGATGTGCCTGATGTTGTTGGCAACAGTGCTCCTTGTTCTGGTGTTACTTACATGGATGTAATGATGGAGTGGAATCTCTACCAAGTTGTTCATGATTTTATAGAACATGACAGCTCTGTTCCTGGCTCTTCGCTCTTCTAGGGTGTCCCATGCTAGGTGTTGCAGCATGCTGGTGACACATCCTGGCTCTCTACTGGTATAGTCACCAGTGGCGAATCTAGCTGCTTGCCGCTGAACCTGTTCCAGGGTGTTGATCTGCTGGATGGTGTAGGGGTCCCATACGGAGGATGCGTACTCCAGTACTGGCCTTACTAGTGTGGTGTACGCCTGGGCTTTCACGTCGCTTGGGCATCCCCGTAGGTTCCTGCGCAGAAATCCAACAGATCTAGTGGCTTTGGCTGCTGTTTGCTGGATATGACTATTCCAGGAGAGGTCCTTGCTGATGTAGACACCTAGGTACTTTCCTCCTGGGACGCTCTCCAGTGTGTGGCCATGGAGTCGGTACCCTGTGTGGATCGGTGAGCGTTTCTTGGTTATGTTGATGGTGGTACATTTCTCAGGGTGGAACATCATTTGCCAGTCTACCTCCCACTGTTGTAAGGCTGCAAGGTCTTTTTGCAGGATGTCGCTGTCTCCTTTGCTTGTGATGGTTCGGTAAATGAGGCAGTCGTCCGCAAAGAGTCGAACTGGCGAGTCAACTACCTCTGGGAGGTCATTTATAAAGGCCAAGAATAGCAGAGGGCCTAACACTGTCCCCTGAGGCACTCCCGAGTCTACTTCGGCCTCCTCCGATCGTTCTCCTTCCACTAGGACGAGTTGCTCTCGACCTTGTAGAAAGCTTCTGACCCATGTGAGGGTGTTGTCTCGGACTCCGTAGTAGTGTAGCTTATACAGCAGCCGTTTGTGGGGAACCTTGTCGAAGGCCTTGGAAAGGCGTTTGAACCTTATCTCCCGCATTCGCATTCCTCCTGCGTTTCGATCCTATCACTTGATTCCTCCCTCGCTTCGCATAGCGTAAGAAAGATAGTAGATCTAATGACTTTCGTCCTTCATACTAAAAATTAAAGTTTGTTTACAATGTGAACGATGCCGGTTGTTTGTATTACAATTACTGTCCGTGCGGCTCACTTCGGAAACTGGATAAACGCGATTTTGACAATTTATCATGTAAACCTTGAAACAAATTTGATACCATTCAGTAGATCTCGCTTAGTCGTAAATTTTGCGATAAGTTATATGAGAATAAGTGCACGCAATCAAAATTAATAGACAAAACAAGTTTTAGATGGGCCATTTCCCATGCTAATTTTTCCCGTGATGTCGTGATGCTCTTCATAGGCTCAATGTTAAACTCGGCGACGTCAGGCTGAAATTTAACATAGCAGAGATTCAGATTGGCGTCGGCCATCGGCCATTTGCCGATTAATGTGTCCTGCATCTGCCAAAATGGCCTATTCCTTTCCCGTCCTTCTGACATATTGGCCGATCATATTTTCCCATGAGCGGACACAATTTAAGGTCGAGTTGACACGGTACCTCGATGAACATATAACAACAGTTTTCATTGGATGATAAAAAAAGAGTCCGTCGTAAAAGCGCTTTATGTAATGGTGACTCGGCAAATGCTTGTTAAAGCGTGTAAATAACGAGTCAAATAAAAGCTGCGTTTGGGCAAGGGTCAGCAAACTTTGTTTAATTTGATCAAAGAATCTCCAAGCGCCGCCCCCCCTTTCGGAGGTCCCCCAAGCGACTCTCCTGACACCTCTGAAGGTCAGGCTGAACAACCTGAACATACTTTTGATAGAAAATTCCAACATAAATGGGTAACCCTGTACCCTTGGTTTCGGTATGATGAAACTGCGGACGCCATGCTCTGTAAAATATGCCTTGATGCAAATAGAAACAATACCTTTACACAAGGTAATAGAAACTTTAAAACAAGCTCCTTGGATTTGAAAGACCACATCAAGTCTAATGACCATCAAACAGCACCAATAGTCCCACTTCTACAGGAAAACAGTAAGAAAACAATAAGAAGGCCTCAGCTACACTGTGTAACACACCATTACAGTGAAACGGAAACCTCGCCGGTCCGACGGACATGACCGGTAAAAACCTGCTCGGACTGATGAAAATGTTGTAATTGTCGGTCCAAATGACCAGAGATATTTTCGCAATAAGCAGCTGTTTCACTTTCTTTTCTACGAAGATAATAGGTCAACCCATATGGTCATGAGTATTTAAAACGCTTTATTGATCCAGTGATTGGGAAGGCCATGCACCCTGCGACATATAAAAGTCCCATTCTGATCAAAAATGGCCCATAAAATCGGCAACTCGCTGCGCCCTGGTGCGCATTATTTTTCGGTTAAAGTTCTGTATTCGTATATGTTTACGGTGTAACGTTGATCTATACAGTGGCAGTAACGCGTAAATCACGGCTTACTGTACATGGCCAGTCAGAAGCACAAAATTCTTCTGTTCTGTTCACTGACAATTGCTCCACTCAACCGAAAGGTTCTTCGCTATTTTGATACAATATTGATTTTTCTTTGACATTCTTTCTTATCTTCGTTCTCCGCCTGAGATTTAAATCTCCAACGTCCACTTACGTATCTTATCTACGTAAAGGTACTTGTGTATGCGTTCGTCCGTAAAATCATCATGTCATTTTAAGTGGCCAGTCAATGGGTACAAATTGAGGTAATAAAATTTGTACAGAAATGTCAATTGCAACCCCCCCCCCCCCCTCTTCCCTAATATCAAGCTGAAATTATAACATAGCTGTCTATACGTGGACTCGATTCGAAAAATTTTTAAAAGTACAGGATAGGTTAGGTGCCTGAAAATTTGGTCTGATACATGTATGTATACTGTGAATTACTCATTGGAATGGTAGAATTGGGAATTTCAAGACAAAAAAAATGTTCTAACGTCTTATGTTTTGTACATACATTGTCTTCAAAGCTTTTCGAAAATTGATTATTTTTGGGAAGGCCCTGTCGTGAAGAAGATGGCCCGGCCTTTCCAAAGTCGCCCATTGTTTTTTTTTAGAATGGCCCATTGAAGTCTAAGTGGAAGATTGAGCAAGTTTGACTTCCCTTCACTGATTGAGAAAAAAAAACATAGGGTAATCAAAAATTACATAGCTCGCCTATACAGGTTTTTGTCAGAAACCAGGTTAAAGTTTTTGAAAAGTAGGTCAAAGTCCAAGGTCAAGGTCACCATGTCAAAGGTCATGGTCTCAAATGAAAGGTCTTGTCACAAGGTATCTACATGTGAAATATCAAAGCCCTACCCCTTATAGTTCAAGAGATATAGCCCAGGTTAAAGTTTTGTCTACGAACCACGACGATGATGACGAGGGTATGGCATTAGCTCTCTGGACTTTTTCGTCCCGGCAAGCTGAAAAATAAAAATTCTTCGGACTGGTAATAATTTGTTCGGACCAGTAATCTTCAACATATTACTCATTTACTGGTCCGAATGACCAGTAATTCATCACAAAGTTTTGCGTTCTCTGCCATTATTTTCAAGTTTGTAGACTTCAATTTTCATCACCAGATTGGCTCAGATTGCACCATTTTGCTTTAAATTTAAAAAAAAAATTTCCGGGGGAGCATGCCCCCCATACCCCCCTAGCAAGCTTGCGCCTTCGGCCCTCGGCTCATACTCATAGCTACATGTATGCCGCTCAATGGCCTAAATGTTTTCCCTGTTTAGGACAAAATGGCCTATAATTTTTTGATGCTGTAGGCCATGTGTCCTATAGCTTCTGAAAAGTCTGAATCACTGCATAGAAAGTGTCCCATCTTGAATATATATTGTATATATAATTTGATTGCATAAACCCTCGACCATGTAACATACAATTCGACTAAAGCAAATCTATTCAGTGATATATATTTTATCTGAATGTTTGCATGGCAAAGTTATCGAAATGGTGTTTATCCGTTTTCCGAAGTGAGCCGCGCGGACAGAAGTGCACGGTGTTTATATTTATGGATGTCTAAGGGTAATTAAATAAGCTATGAAGTCAATTAAATTGATCATGTACAGGTAAGGCACGGTCCATTTGATATTCTGGGGGGGGGGGGGGGCTTGGGTTTTTGTTGGAGCAAGATTACCGGTATTTTTTTCACACCGGACCGGGGCAAAATTATTTTTTTCTTGCAAATTGCAAAGTTGGGGCAAGGAAATTATTTTATAACAATTGATGTGAATATTGAGAATGTTTGTGGTTTTTCAACAGAAATTTTTTATTATTACTTAAAATACTCTATACATTACTTTATTTTTATGTAAAACTTGTAAAAAATTCACTTCTAAACTGAGAGAGATAAAAGATTTTTACAATATGCGATATATAATTTTCAATAAACAAAATGTATATAAGGTCATGTAACATGTAAGAAGGCCTGAGGGGAGGGTCTTCTAGACAAGTTTTTACATGTAGAAATGAAAACTAGTGAAAAACTTTAAACTCTCCTTCCAAGCTTGTATATAAAATTAGACACTATGGTGATACATGTATCTATTAATAGTAATAAATTATATTGATAATGTATTTAAGCATTTAAGGAAGTCCCTTTGTTTCAGTCAGTACATGCATACTTTTGATATTTTCAAATATGAACTTGCCATTTACAGAAGAAAACTATGGCAAGTGAAGTGAACCAAAAATTATTTTAGAAAGTAAAAATTGCGACGAGCGAAGCGAGCTGAAAAATTTTCAGGAATTTTAAGCCAATTTTATGGTTATTCTTCAAATTCAGATTACTTGTAAGAGCAAGATTATTTTTTTCTGTCACACCATTACGGCATTAGCAAATTAATTTTTTTCATCAAAATTCAGAGCAAAATTATTTTTTTCGAAAAAAACCCAAGCCCCCCCTCCAGAATATCAAATGGACCTTGCCTTACAACAAGCTCAGTTGGGTCCGAACATATGTACTGTTATGAATGACAAGATTAATCAAATTAACAATTGTATTGACTTTTCACCGGAAAAAGACCTAGCCACAGCAAAAGGTGCTGTACTCATGTACATTGTACATTGAACAAACGCAGAACAAAAAGTAATAAAATACAATCAATAAATCATGTATTTTGGAAATGATACATTTTCTTAGACTTGGTATGGTTCATTCAATGACATTTTTAGCTCGACTGCACTTTAGTGCAAAAGAGCTATTGCAATACCCCCGGCGTCGGCGTCGGCGTCGGCGTCCGCGTCGGCGTCGTCCGAACTAGATGATAAGGTAAATGTTAAGATTACACATTTACCTTTCCTATATTCATATTCTGTTGGTTTTTTTTGTTGCAAATGTTTAATTATACATCATTTAATATATCCAGATGAGGATATAGCCCCTGGGGTTGGGATTTTTAAAATTATTTCAAATGATAAGGCAAATGTTGAGATGATAAGGTAAATGTTAAGATAGCAATAAAGTCTTTAAAAGCCAATATTGAGCAAAGTATAAGTGCTACATGTACCAAACTTACATATTTGATGTATCTTTGATCAAACTTTCATAAAATGACCTTGACCTACTTTTTTCCGCTTGAATGATTTTGCCTTTAAAAGCCAATATTGAGCAAAGTATAAGTGCTACATGTACCAAACTTGCATATTGGATGTATCTTTGATCAAACTTTCAAAAAATGACCTTGACCTACTTTTTTCCGCTTGAATGATTTTGCCTTTAAAAGCCAATATTGAGCAAAGTATAAGTGCTACATGTACCAAACTTGCATATTGGATGTATCTTTGATCAAACTTTCATAAAATGACCTTGACCTACTTTTTTCCGCTTGAATTATTTTACCTTTAAAAGCCAATATTGAGCAAAGTATAAGTGCTACATGAACCAAACTTACATATTTGATGTATCTTTGATCAAACTTTCAAAAAATGACCTTGACCTACTTTTTTCCGCTTGAATGATTTTGCCTTTCAAAGCCAATATTGAGCAAAGTATAAGTGCTACATGTACCAAACTTGCATATTGGATGTATCTCTGATCAAACTTTCATAAAATGACCTTGACCTACTTTTTCCGCTTGAATTATTTTACCTTTAAAAGCCAATATTGAGAAAAGTATAAGTGCTACATGCACCAGACTTGCATATTGGATGCATCTTAGGTTAGACTATTGAAATATGACCTTGACCTACTTTTTCCGCTTCAGTGATTTTGCTTTAAATTGGCAATATTGAGCTAACTATAAGTGCTACATGCACCAGACTTGCATATTGGATGCATCTTGGGTTTGACTATTGAAATCTGACCTTGACCTACTTTTTCTGCTTCAGTGATTTATGATGAGATATATGTTGTTGCCTGAGAAAGGGAGTTTAAATAAATTGGCTGTCATGAGAGATATTATGCTATGCAGTCGAGCATTAGGTGACTCTGGCAACTATTTTTTGAAAAGTGGTTCGCACGACATGTTGCAATTTATAAAAAAATCTCGCGAAAATGATTCACGCGCAATCTCCCTCTTTGTAAACGACCAAAGAGAGAGATCTCCCTCTCTTGAAAAATTCAAAGTTGACAGGTATGTGCTATGATGCGGGTACTTTCGACTGTATTATCTTTCGACCTTTTGTACTTTTGACCCCAGACCATTCAACCAGGTTAAATACTTTTTATCCTTACTTTTCGACTTTTCAGTGATCACGTTATTTAGCCAATGATTCCTTCTCAACATCTGATATGCTCGTCAGTAACATGTTTGCAACAGTGTGTTTGTTGTACGTTTGGCCCCCTTGATCTGAACCCTTTTGCTTGATCCAATTCGTTCATCTAGACAATGTCCGAGATAGGACGTTTATGTCTGACAAGAGCATGCACTTTCCTGAACTTAAGCTCAGGAGACTTTCTTTTAGACTGAATACGAGCAAAGATGGTTTGGTACATGTAGCTTGTTTTCTTTGCTGCGGCTTCCTTTGACTGTTGGATTTACATAGCTCGTACATGTGAAGGTGTTCTCTCGATAATCAGGGAGATAATCGATAATCACCCTTCAAGAAAGGTACTGGTTCGCCCACCTGTCCCTGATGAAATACATGTCAGACATGATTTTTCTCCACTTTAAAGGGATCTAATCTTGAGTTCTGAATTTTTGGTTCCGAGAAGGCAAGTTTCACCTTTGAAATCAGGTTAAAAATCATTTCAAGATGGTCAGATTCTTACATTAAAACTATGTCCAGAAGTGGAAACCTTCATCCCCCCCACCTCCCCAGTCTACCAATGCAGAACGTATTGTTCTGCAAAAGAAAACTGACAATTAGCCTACACCAAGAAATCCAGATTTTTTTCCAGTGTCAACTGTAATACAAATCCTCTGTCGATATCGCTCTCAGTCTCACCAATGGAACGATTAAAGCAATAAAAATAGTCTTTACAATCAGTGATTGGGATAGGCAATCGGGTGAATGTGACAATGGCCCCATATCCTGGAACATCAATGTGCCATTTGCAAAAGGAATGTGCCATTGTTGAAAATGAATGTGCCATGAGAAATTTGCAAAAAAAAACCTCAAACAAACAAAAACATAGAAAGATCTGCATCGTCCACCGCTCCAAATGTCTAGACAGACTTTTCTGTACTTAAACATGGGAAATAGGGGGACGCATTTGAACCAAACAGTCTCAAAAGATCGTCTTAAAGATTCGTTGCATGCCTTGATCCTGACTTTATCATTCAAAAATTCCTGAAATTCCCCCCCCCCCAAAAAATTGCACACAAACTCTTTTATAAAACTATAGAACATCCAAATCTGAAGACAAAACTTTTTATGAAACTTGCACTTTGTGTACAAATTAAGTTCAAGATTCATCTTTCTTGTGAAGTCCATTAATTTGTACGTACATTTGAAATAGGGGATGCAATAGGAAATTATGTTTTTTTTTAATAGATAAAACTTTCAAATTACTGTCTGGTGTATCCATTGATACAAAAAGTAAACAAATTAATCGTATGCAGAACTTTAAATAAGTGCATATGGTGAAGTCATCACCACGTTGAATAAAAGAACAGAAGATTTCTATAATTTGTTTAAAAATCTAATGCGCCACATTGGCGCACTAAGTAAAATTTAAATGTGCCATTATAGAATTGAATGTAACTATGGCGCAGGGTGCATGCTTATCCCAATCACTGTACAATGTGCATGTTTTAATTTGATAATGATCCATCTGTGTCAAAATTTTAATAACGTAAAAAACAAGAACGTAGCAATTCGTTATTTGTTCGATATTCTCTTTAAAATCTAGTGCAAACAAAAACTATTTTCCGAAAAGGAAATGAGACGGATTAAAAACAAAATTTATTGAAATCTGATACAGTGTTTTTCAGTTTGCTATTTACCGTCACGCTGTAAACTTATGACAAGTGCCGATCTATGCGATATCTAGCGGTTGTAACATGTTACATGTACATGTTAACATATTCATGACGAATGGTCAACTTAAGTTTGTCACGCGATAGATATATATTACGGTGACAACGGCCTCGGTCAACAGTTCATCCAAGGGTCCAACAAATTAGCTGTTGACCGAGACCATTGTCAACAACTGTTTTGTTATACCTTTTTCGATCTGAAAAATATTATTGAGACTCCGTTCTACAACTTCTGTCAATTTCTCAGCTGTATAATCAGCGATCAGCGACAGATTAAGATTAATGGAGCATAAATATTCTACTAGAATATTCTGTGAAGTTCGTATTGCATTCTTAATGTTTTTACCATCTCTGTCCTCCAATATTTTTGTTATATCTTCCTCAGTCACTCTCACAGGAGCAACTCGCTGACATTTTGAAACGATGCGCGATGTAAACAGGTGATTAGGGAAGATAACTCTTATATTTGATCCTTTCAAGGGGCCCGCATGGGGAACGTTCTTTTTTTTCAAATACAACTTGATGATTAAATTTACATTATTCGGCGCCTTTAACTGAGGAAATAAATAAAATAACCGAAATAACACTAAAATAGCTTGCCGGTCAACAGTTCGTCACGTGACCGGTCCAACTGTCGATTTTAACAGTTCGTTTGGACCGGCTGTTTCTAACAGTCATTATGTTGGACTTTTTTCTTGTATAGACTATGAAGGGGAAAATATCTAAGGGTATAACAATATGTATTATGTGCTCATATATTTCTTTTTCCAGGCTTGGTGAGAGTAGAGGTACTATCTGTACATTGGCAGCCAAGAAAGACGGAAGTTTGGAGAATCGTGCACATTCCATCAACATCGAGGAACTGTTACAGGAGGGTCAGGAAAGACATAATCAAGAGGTATGTTCAGTGTGATAACCACTAAAGATTGAAATTACATGTATGTCTGTAGATGTTTGTACATGCACTATTGTATGGTGCTGTCCTTCCTTCTGTTCGACTCTCTGTCTGTCCCCTTTTGTGGGCAGGAAATCATTGTTATAAGAGGAAGGTAGTTGTTAATTTTCATGATCATGATGATAGAAGGTCATGTTATAAACTTTGGAATAGTTTTAGGCAAACATGCTTGCTTTATAGATTGTGATATTTCCTGTGATTTCTTTCTTCATTTACCTTCTATGATGTGCTTTTATGATTTTAGGTCAACATTGTAACAACCCGGAGTAACCATAGCAATTCAAATTACCGTGGCAACCATTTTACCAAAGGCCTTCATCATGGTGCTAATAGTAATTTTTACTCCAAGCAGCAGCATAATTACTTTAACAACCAACAATTTCAGATGACGCACAACCGATTCCGTCCTAGTAACAAAAATAACAACCGTCGTCATCCCCAAGTACAGGTTAGTGATTCAAATCACCCACTTCAGTGATAAGGTGTGAACCCCCTCCACCCTCTTACAGACCTGCCTACTTTTATGATTTCAGCGTAATTTTTACGATTTTTGACCTACAACATTATACACTTTTGCTGCTCAGTTTTATGCTTCCAACTTATTTCCAAGCAGAATGACTTTTTAAAAGTATCTCTAACAAATGAATTAATTAGCATACATGAATTACTTGAAGGTTGAGCATTTTGATATCGTATGTATCTGTTCTTAAATGATGTTATTGAATTTGAGAGAAAGGAGGGGATCCCCAACAGCAGCAGACGTGTAACATGCAGTTGTGTAAATTATTTAAATTTGTAACAATGTCAAAGAGTAGAAAATACAATGTATTTATCAAAGTTACAATCAATTTTGTTATACATTTGTATTACGCTTTACTTCCCTATCTAACACATTCTTGAGGAAAATGTTACACTTTTGCAAATAAACAGGTCTGCTCTTAACTCCAGCCAATTTTAATGAAATATTCCGATAGTATTTTTGGTATTTTTTGTATGTGTCACTTGTTTAATATAAAAACAATCAACTACCATTTAAGTCGAAAACCTACTTATCTTGAGTGTTACTTTCTAAAAACACTCTGAAGATTGAATCTTGTGTTTGGTTTTTAGGAACAAGTGAATGGAGTGCGACATTCCCCCGAGCATGTGAACGAAGTACGACAACAATTCTTGGCTCAGGTAACCACGGCTGCCAGGGGCTCGGACAACGATAAACCCGTCCAACCAAAACCAATCAACCCTATGGGTAAGGTGTTTTATAGTCATTTAATCATTTATGTCGAAAAACTCTGTCTCACTTTTGATTGTCTCTTCTTTCTTTGCCCCTAAGGAGATGTTGCAGTGAGAGGAAATCTGATATATTTAGCAAGGGATCATTTTCAAAACTTGGGAAGCAGTCTTGTTTCTGCCATTGAAAAGACCATTTTAGAATTTAACAATGTGTCTACTCAATATGACAGAAAAATTTCTTGGTTTTGGTCCTGACACTGAGTGAGAGGGTAATCAAACTTAAGAAGTAAAATTCATTTATGCTTTAAGTAACGTGCACGCAACATTGTCTATGTGCACAAAAATTGTAGTTTAGATTCACAGTGCTAAATACGCAAAAACACAGAAGGGAGGCCTTGAAATCATAACGTAGATTACACATGACGAAAGGTTTCCTTTTGACTCTTTGCTCAAGTTTTTCAAACCATAAGAGATAGAGTTGTTGGGGCTTTTGAGTGATTGTTAATGAAAGAGTGAAAATCAAAGAGATGTTTAGTTAACCACATTTAATGACCCTTGTCTTTATCTTACAGATTTGTCATCTTCATCTACAACATCATCATCCTCCTCATCTACTGACAAGTCGAACATCAACTCCCCCAGCTCTACCACCAGCCAACCGAACACTGCCAACAAATCAGGCAACTCTACCCAAACCAAGTCAAGTGGCTCCTCCAACAAGACAGGCAACTCTAACCTTACTCAACCTAGTGGCGCCACCAACAAGGGGGGCAACTCTAACCCTACCTCAAACCAATCAGGACCAAAATCAACTCAACCCAAGGGGAAAACCACAAACCAGGGAGTCAGCTCTGTGAACCAGGGAATTAAACCGGGCAGCTATAACGGAGGGAAGTCTAACCAAAGTAAGGGAGGCTACCCCCATCTCAACAATCAAAAAGTCGCTCAAAAGGTGTTCTGAACATAGCAGGTGTAAATTGTTGATTGTACAAGTAGATCTCGATTATGATTATCTATGACAAATTTAGTTGTCATTTTAAAGTTTTAAAGGGCAAAATTATGTGGGATAAAATGTTCATGATTTTGATACCAAAAACCTGCAGAATTCACACATTGACTGTAGATTAAATTTCTATTTGTTTATTTGCTGTTTTGATGTTGGAATTTCTTCATATAATTTCATTCTTAGGATAAGTGAGAAATATTTGTTTTCTGTGACCTGAATTACTTTACTTAACATTATTTACAATTAAGACCAAAACCAAAGATTATTTTAACACATAGAATCAAGAACTTTGTTAATGGAAATTGGTTTTTTTTTTGGCTGTGATATATGTCTGAATACTTGAGGTCATATTTCAGTATCAACATAGATCTACATTCATTTATTATGTTTACTACACAGTGGTTCAAATTTTGCATTACAAAATACATCATATAAATAAATACATTATTTTTGACAAAAATGACATGTAAACTTCGCATTTTCGGAAAATACCTAATTTCTGCAATACTGTAAGGCATAGGAAACAAATATTTCCGATTTTCTTTTGAAACTTTAAATTTTCTTTTTCTTGTCCGTAATATAATTGACGTCATGAGTTTTATTCCGAAATTCCCACATTTGTCGTCGGAAAGGTTTTTATCTAGAGTCGTGTGTAAGAGATAAAGTATGACCAAAGGTAATGTGATAGGATCATCTAGTCCTGCGTGGTTATGTTGTGTATATATAGGATCATTGTATTCAGGTGTTTAGGAAATACATTTTAGTTAATTTATTTTCATTTCTTCGATGAAGTTCTGTCAGAAGCTTCCAGGTTTTTTCTTTCAGTAATTTGGGAATGGTTTCGGGGTCTGTGCAATTTGGAAAATTAACGACATTTGGGAATATTTTGTGAAGTTTTAAGATAAAGTAAATGACAGTTTAGACAATCAAAAGACCAGAATTGAATGGTATAATCAAAGGATTTTCTTTTTAATACAATTTAATTTCTTATGCTTACAACCGTATGGAAAATAAATAGTAAATCTGCGCTATTTTTGAACAAGTAGATTTCATTAATTTCGGTGATAATTCCATCTATATGTGATTGGGAAATTTTAGGGCAACAGTTGGGAAAAAAAGGTACTATTTTTCATTGGGAATGGGGACAAATAATTGCCCCAAAAAAGATAAAAACAAAAAATCCCCAGCTTCTGAAACACTGCTGATGTCACTTTTGAATCCTTATATATTTTCTTCAAGTAAATGGATGATTTGATTGGGTTGAAAAAAAACTGCAGCTTATTAGGCCATATAAAAAAAAAATCCTGGTTCTCAGACACCGCCGCGTGCTCAAAATTCCTCCCGATGAGACGTTTTTATCGTGGGAAGGGAAAAAAATAGCCGCCGCCCGCCAGATTTCTCATGCTGATAAATATAATTTTCTATTAATAGAACAGGGATTTCTGTACAAACGAAAAGTAGAAATGTCTGTTTCAGTACAGCGCTTTACGTTTTAACGGCGCTTGTCGGTTTTGTTAAGACTTTACACGACCAAGACGCTTAAGTGCTCTGACTTCTGTGGAGGGAAATACTGTACTTTGTTATTGTACACAAGATGCAAAATGGCGACCGGGGGGGGAGGAACGAGTGATTGTCAGCTTGAAGGTGAATTTTAAAGGCAACACAGTCGTGCCGTGGATTATATTGCCATTGGAATCGAACTATTCAGTGACACAGTTATGTGAGAAACTATTTTCGGGGGAATTATGAGAAGAGTTGAGTATGGTGAACATTTACAACAAATATAGTCACTATAGATCACAGTCTCTATAATGTCTGAATAAAAAATTGTGCTTAAGTAGTTTTCGGAAAATAAAAACAAAAAATAAAAACCCTACCTACCTACCCATATTTTTTAGATCAATTTTCTGAGAACCAGAAATTTTTTTTTGCATGGCCTTAGAGAATATCTTAGATTTATGTATTTTCTAAATGTGAGTGCAATGTGTAACTTGATTCGGCTTTTTGTGTAAAATTTTGTCTTCATCAGATTACGCTTACATCAGTATATTGGATTTTTTTTTTGATTTACAGAAAATAGTTTCATTACTCTTCGTTTTCTACTTTGAGTTTTTTTTATGGAATTCTAATTCCAATAATTTGAATGTAAGAAACTTTAACTGCTTTATCTACCTTGCTCATCTTTTTTCAACAAATATCATGCAAAGAGAAAGTGATCTCTGTGGTGGAGCATTGAAAACTAACAAAGCCAGAAGTTTTGTTATGAAGTCACACAAAGTGCATATATTATTATATAGCAAGAGAGCTTATATTTTATTTTCTGTATCATATATTACGATTTATTGTTTATGTGAAGCCATTTTGCCAGGCTGTGAAATACAATGTTAATGTGTGCTTTGTTAGTTATTATATATATAATATTTGTCACATGGCGGATGTATATAGTTAGATTTCCATAAAATGTTCATAGATTGTGGCAAGGAAATTATAGTAGTTAGTAAATAGGGTATGAATTTCATGTAAATTGATTACACTACCAGGAAGAAGTAGATTTTGATGTCGTAGACTTGATCTCTATAGCATGTAAAACTGTTGATTTGAATTGACGGTATTTTTGTTTTCACACTTGGATGCAAAATTTTTCTCCCATCAGAACAACTTGCCAATTTTTAGATATGGTCGATAGAAGGGGGAGGGGGGGTTGAAGGGTTTCTGAAATACATGTAGAAGGTGATGTGCAAGATACAAGTAAATCAATGAGTAAACAAAACTCTTCAGTAAGAAAAAAAATTGCAAAGTAAATAAATAGTAATGAGTAATATTAAATGTTTTGTAGATCAGTCCTTTTCTTTTAGTTCAATTTCGTTGTTGAGTGATGATAAATCTTAAAACTATCTGCAGTTTTTACCAGTAAGCATCTGCTTTTATAGCAAATATCATTATTTCAGTATTATCTCCCCCTCCCTTATCCCCACTCTATCCCATAATCATGCCCTGGTTCATCATGGTATAGAACTGAAACTGGGCAGGCAGCTCTCTATCTTCATATTACACAAGATCTCAGAATTATATTTCCATATATGGTATTTTTGCACATCTAATGCATGAAGGAAGCTATAATTCACTATGTAATAGGGTACATCTTTCTATAACAAATCGTTATTTCAAATTCATTTTGACCTTAAATGTAAAGTTACTGCTATATTTTGTTGTTTGTTGTTGTACCGTAATGTTTATCACATCAGATAAGTCTTAATGTCCTTGAACCTTCCATCCCATTTTCCTTGAACTTTCATATAGAAAAAAGATTGTCAGATTTTCAAAATTCATACAAATTCTTTAAATTGAAGGTCGAGTATAATTTCACGGTAAACGAATTTGAGATTTATAATTAACTATTTTTGATACACCAAATAGCACATCTTGCACTGGATATGAAATGAAAGTGAATGAAGTTTCGTAAAGAGGGATAACTCCTATAATATATTTGATAAATTTTGTAAAGAGGGATAACTCCTATAATATATTTGATAAAGCCTTAATATTATGAGATCATTCCTCACTTCATATTACTTGATGATATGCTCAAAACCGTTATGCAAACATGCAGCATACACATAAGAAGTGAAATTTATACAATGTGTATATTTTTAAAAGACATTCAAGAAATCATTAGTTCATCATCAAATGTATCCAATTTGGATTAGTTTGAATTATTCCATTTATGTCCGGAGAATATTAGGATTGTACTCTGATTTAGACATTTCGTAAAGTTTTGCTGTATTAAGACTCCAAATCTTCGAGGGTATGAACATATTGCACACTAGATGACTGTTTATATATGTTTTCACTTATGCAAAACAGTTTCCATATTTGACGTCATGTACTTAACCATGTTATTATTATTATTTTTTTTTTTTTCAATTTTGAATGTAATATGTTGGGCATTTAAGATTTATTCAGTATTTTTAACCATTGATGTATATAAATATCTTGAAGATTGTTAGATTTCAAACACAAAGTTTTCTTCATGGTAACTTCATTTTCTTGATTGTACTAGTTAGACTGTGTATTATCTTTTAACCATTGAATATCATGGAAATAATTGTTTGGATACAGGAAAGATTTATTAAGTCTATGCCAATGCCTGATCTTATACATATACATTGTACATGTATATAATGTTTTGTGCTTCATTATATCTTGAAATCCTACATTTAACCACTGGCATTTTGATACTGTAATGTAGACCATTTTCCGATTTTTTTTCTGAGCTCAAAATGTCCAAGTCAACGTTTTTTGGCGTTATTTTTCATTTTGACGCCAGTGTTAAATACGTGATCCTATTGTGACATAGTAATGAAAAAATGCATGAAAAATTCTAAACTTAGATATTTTTTTGTCATTTTGTCGTCCAATATATATTTCGGCAGGTGGTCTATTGCTGTATATGATCTACATGTATATGCTAAAGAGTGCTATGAACATTTATACATTTGTTTTATCACACAAGCCATTGAAAGTTTGAACCAAAAATTAAGTTTTACGTACCACATATCAAAGTTGATTGTTTAATGAGGGCAGAGATTTGATTGTTTTGTATGTTAACTCGTGCTATGTGTGTGTAGTAGATGTGATTCAGCCATTTTATCTTGATCTCAATTCATTTTTCCCGCAGATGACATCATATACTAAAATTCCTATCTCATTGATGAAATTTTGAATGATTTTTGATTTTCAAAGGATTAACCATGAGAAGAAAATGGGGCACTGATTTGGATAGGTTTTTGAATGGAAAGGGATGGACATGTTTGGCTTCATTTGATAAGGGATTTTCAGTCTGTTTATTAAGGGGAAGGTGTGTCTAGGGAGGGATTGTCAAACTGAAAATAAAGAATATTCACAGTAAGAAGATATTTAAAAACTTCGAGAAAAAAAAAAGAATAGGTATTGTGAAAATTCAATAGATAGGGAAACATGTTTCTCTTATTTGAGCTCTAATTGTTTCATTGTGGTGCATTGATTGGTAACTGTACCACAGTTGCTTTTCTTTTTTTTTTTTTTTTTTTTTACAAATTGTTTGTCTGTGATTCATTTGTTATGAAATAGACTATAATTTGTAATAATTAATATAATCTGATATCCAGACTATAATTTGTAAAAGTTAGCATAAAAAAACACATAGGAAAGACTTAAACACCTTCCTGGGTTTAAAATGTTTGAATTAACTTGTTGAAAGTGGGAAAAAGTCATATTTTTCACTTAAATTTTAAGGGTTTGGTAATTTTCATAAGTAATCATCTATGCCCCACTCCCATTAATTACTGATTTCATTCCAGCTATGATATCACCATAGAGAAGGAATATACACCTTTCAGTGGCTTGGATACTTTTATTTAAAAAATGGTAATTTCAGTATTGTTAAATGTAAAATGTAGACTTTAGTTGTTTGATTTTGTGTAGTCTTTCTGACTCTTAGTCTTTTTTTTATGCATACACACCTTAGATAAGAGGATAAATAAGGGCAGAGAACTCTCTCGATTTTCAGCAAGTGAATGGTTGGATTGCAAAGAGGCTATATTTTATCACCTTCATGTTGAATTGACCAGTGAAATTTGGGTTTTACAGAGGTAAAGTTTAAGATTCACATTTAAGCAAGATGTACATACTTTTATAATCTAACGATGCTTTTGGTTTAATTTATCTAATGTGAAATTATGCTGGATATTAATTGTTATAATATCAACACGCTTTAGTCACCAGGTATATGTGACAGATTACAACAGTTGATGGTCAAACTTGAATTAGAACTTTGCCGTCCAGCCAATGTTAAGTCAGTTCTATGGATCATACTATACTATTTTTAGCTATCACCTAAACAGTGCAAGCAAATTTGATTGAAATATCATTATTTGATAGAGTAATGAAGCTACAAAATCTGTTGAAGGTTACATTTTAAAAATGTTAAATGGTATTAGCCTTTCAAATTTTTATTTGCATAGCCCAGAAGTATTTTCATATCTCAACAATATGTTGAAAAATTCTCTCATGGAACATCAAGCGAGACCCATAGAACTAGCTTTAACAATATTTGCCAATTTTAATTTCATATATACGACGTAGGTGTTAAGTGAATTTTTTTTTCTTACATGTATGTTTAATTAAACTTTTTTTTTGATTTCTGCAAATTAGATCTTCATAGATATAATTTTGTTGGTTGTAAAACTTTTGAATGTGTTTCCATGGAGACAGAAAATATTTAATATGAATCATTCATTTATGTTTAGATATTTAGTATGAATCAATTGAATATTGAATTGTAACATTCATTTAGAATGATTGAATCAGGAAATTCACAATGAAAGAATTCATCAACATTGTCGTCATGATGTGTTCATGGAGGTCGTTTTTGAATCTCCATATTCATGTATCCATGGTAACAAACACTGCCAACAGATGGCCTTGACCTTGAATCAAGTTGATTTTTGTATCAAATTGAAGATCTGGTTTATTAAAGAATTATATTGCAACATAACATTATGTTCAGTTTTAATTGTTTTTTCTTGGGCATTATGCTGGAGTGCACCATTTCATTATGTACAGGAAGCCAGTATAAAAAAACAAACCAAAGTTTCTCTTTTGAAGACTCTACAGTGAAATTATGTAAGACTTGTGAGTCAGGTCAAAGGTCAAAATTCTGACATGTAAATATATTGAAAATTTTCTACCCTTGCACCAGGATGTTGAAGCACCAAGTATGAGAGTGCATACTTTTCCTGATGAAAACCCCACATTTACAGATATTTTCATTGCACTAATGAAACTTGCGATTTGAATTTCCTCTCTTGAGAAAATTGCATATATTGATTATGAAGGACAAAGGACAAATTGCACATGTTCCTATTTTAGTGCAACCAAATTTCAACAGAATCACAGGAAATGTGGACAAATTTGAGGGAGATAAGTTACAGATCAAGTTTAATTTAGAGATTTTCTTGCATTTTATGCTCTTTGAAAACATTGATTTTGAACTTTATTTTATACATGTTTTGGATGAAGTGATAAAACCTTTGGAGTGTATGGTTGCATATCATGGTGTTTCCATCTGTCTGGTCATATTTTAATATATTTTGCTGTAACTTCATTGATTTACGTCATAATTTTTAACACTACACAAAGGATGATAAGAATCGGCACTCGATATATGTCAAAGTCATGCACTACTGGTCAAACAAGACATGTTTTGGGCGAAAACTGTATAAATTCAAATTTGGATAAAATATAAAGAAATAGGAATTTTCTTTCATTATATACAGTGTTTTTAGAAACACATCGATTTTGTGCTGTATATAGGGATATGGTCATAATCCATATTTGTCATATATGCACAACCAATTTAATTCCTTTGATGAATCTTATGACAGAAACGTTTTTTTTCTTTTTCGGAATGTAAAGGCTCGTGATGTCACAAAGCATATTAAGCTCTACAGAAACGTGCTGCAACGGCCGTTCTAACGTGCAATGTGAACCCCGTGACCTAACTTCAACATAACTCTTCACCTGGAATGACGATTTCAGAAGAAAAAAATGAAACTGACAATAGTGGTGCACATATATACATGTAGAATAAATGTCATAATTTGTCTTGTTACGGGGTATGAAACACACAGCAAAACACAAATTAAGACACTTATTCTCTATTTCAGAGTAAAATGTATATTGAAAAAAATGAAAGGTTAGAACAGCGATACATAATATACATGAACCCTAGCAACGACTCACGAAGTCTTAAGTAGTTTTATGAAAGCGAAAACCTTGACATAGATATGTCTTGGTAATTTGAAAATTTCAATTGTGAAAAAAAAACCACACATTTGTCAACGGATAAGGATTCAGTATCCGAAACATGCATGTCTGTACACAATATTTAGAACATTTCTGTCTAGAACGCTGCTCTCCAGCCATAAGCACATAGTCTTTCTTGTAGTTATTTTGTTTGATGTTGGTTGCTTTCGCGAATGTGTTCCGCTGCGGTAAGTGCAGGGAGGTCTCGCGGGAAATATCTTCCACATCATTCTAATTAGCATAATGAAGAAGAGCTTGCGCTCTTGTATTTGATGAAAAAGCCCGCTCGTTACCTCAGCAGGTGCGTTTTAAAAGTAGCAGATGATTGGGAAACCCAGCTTTTATTAGAAAGTCGTTTTTAAGAAAACAGAATCAAGACAAGGCCGCAGCACCAACAGCAAAACACCCCAAGTGAAAACACAGAGATGACACTGACAGCAAAAGACACAAAAGGGACAAGGAACAGCAAACACGACATCAAAACACCCCAAGTAAAAACACAGAGAAGTCATACACAGGAATAGACACAAAAAGGACAAGGAACAACAAACACATCATCAAAACACCCCAAGTAAAAATACAAAGAAGACATACACAGGAATAGACACAAAAGGAACAAGGAATAGCAAATACGACATCAAAACACCCCAAGTAAAAACACAGAGAAGACATACACAGGAATAGACACAAAAGGGACAAGGAACAGTAGACATGACATCAAAACACCCCAAGTAAAAACACAGAGAAGACATACACAGGAATAGACACAAAAGGGACAAGGAACAGCAAACACGTCATCAAAACACCCCAAGTAAAAACACAGAGAAGACATACACAGGAATAGACACAAAAGGAACAAGGAACAGTAGACATGACATCAAAACACCCCAAGTAAAAACACAGAGAAGACATACACAGCAATAGACACAAAAGGGACAAGGAACAGTAGACATGACATCAAAACACCCCAAGTAAAAACACAGAGAAGACATACACAGCAATAGACACAAAAGGGACAAGTAACAGCAAACACGACATCAAAACACCCCAAGTAAAAACACAGAGAAGACATACACAGCAATAGACACGAAAGGGACAAGTAACAGCAAACACGTCATCAAAACACCCCAAGTAAAAACACAGAGAAGACATACACAGGAATAGACACATAAGGGACAAGGAACAGTAGACATGACATCAAAACACCCCAAGTAAAAACACAGAGAAGACATACACAGGAATAGACACAAAAGGGACAAGGAACAGTAGACATGACTTCTAAACACCCCAAGTAAAAACACAGAGAAGACATACACAGCAATAGACACAAAAGGGACAAGGAACAGTAGACATGACATCAAAACACCCCAAGTAAAAACACAGAGAAGACATACACAGGAATAGACACAAAAGGGACAAGGAACAGTAGACATGACTTCTAAACACCCCAAGTAAAAACACAGAGAAGACATACACAGGAATAGACACAAAAGGGACAAGGAACAGTAGACATGACTTCTAAACACCCCAAGTAAAAACACAGAGAAGACATACACAGCAATAGACACAAAAGGGACAAGGAACAGTAGACATGACATCAAAACACCCCAAGTAAAAACACAGAGAAGACATACACAGGAATAGACACAAAAAGGACAAGGAACAACAAACACATCATCAAAACACCCCAAGTAAAAATACAGAGAAGACATACACAGGAATAGACACAAAAGGGACAAGGAACAGTAGACATGACATCAAAACACCCCAAGTAAAAACACAGAGAAGACATACACAGGAATAGACACATAAGGGACAAGGAATAGCAAATACGACATCAAAACACCCCAAGTAAAAACACAGAGAAGACATACACAGGAATAGACACAAAAGGGACAAGGAACAGCAAACACGTCATCAAAACACTCCAAGTAAAAACACAGAGAAGACATACACAGGAATAGACACAAAAGGAACAAGGAACAGTAGACATGACATCAAAACACCCCAAGTAAAAACACAGAGAAGACATACACAGCAATAGACACAAAAGGGACAAGGAACAGTAGACATGACATCAAAACACCCCAAGTAAAAACACAGAGAAGACATACACAGCAATAGACACAAAAGGGACAAGTAACAGCAAACACGACATCAAAACACCACAAGAAAAAAAACACAGAGAAGACATACACAGCAATAGACACAAAAGGGACAAGTAACAGCAAACACGTCATCAAAACACCCCAAGTAAAAACACAGAGAAGACATACACAGGAATAGACACATAAGGGACAAGGAACAGTAGACATGACTTATAAACACCCCAAGTAAAAACACAGAGAAGACATACACAGCAATAGACACAAAAGGGACAAGGAACAGTAGACATGACTTCTAAACACCCCAAGTAAAAACACAGAGAAGACATACACAGCAATAGACACAAAAGGGACAAGGAACAGTAGACATGACATCAAAACACCCCAAGTAAAAACACAGAGAAGACATACACAGGAATAGACACAAAAGGGACAAGTAACAGCAAACACGTCATCTAAACACCCCAAGTAAAACCACAGAGAAGACATACACAGCAATAGACACAAAAGGGACAAGGAACAGCAAACACGTCATCAAAACACCCCAAGTAAAAACACAGAGAAGACATACACAGCAATAGACACAAAAGGGACAAGGAACAGTAGACATGACATCAAAACACCCCAAGTAAAAACACAGAGAAGACATACACAGGAATAGACACAAAAGGGACAAGGAACAGTAGACATGACATCAAAACACCCCAAGTAAAAACACAGAGAAGACATACACAGCAATAGACACAAAAGGGACAAGGAACAGTAGACATGACATCAAAACACCCAAAGTAAAAACACAGAGAAGACATACACAGCAATAGACACAAAAGGAACAAGGAACAGCAAACACGTCATCTAAACACCCCAAGTAAAAACACAGAGAAGACATACACAGCAATAGACACAAAAGGGACAAGTAACAGCAAACACGTCATCAAAACACCCCAAGTAAAAACACAGAGAAGACATACACAGGAATAGACACAAAAGGGACAAGTAACAGCAAACACGTCATCTAAACACCCCAAGTAAAAACACAGAGAAGACATACACAGCAATAGACACGAAAGGGACAAGTAACAGCAAACACGTCATCAAAACACCCCAAGTAAAAACACAGAGAAGACATACACAGGAATAGACACATAAGGGACAAGGAACAGTAGACATGACTTCTAAACACCCCAAGTAAAAACACAGAGAAGACATACACAGGAATAGACACAAAAGGGACAAGGAACAGTAGACATGACTTCTAAACACCCCAAGTAAAAACACAGAGAAGACATACACAGCAATAGACACAAAAGGGACAAGGAACAGTAGACATGACATCAAAACACCCCAAGTAAAAACACAGAGAAGACATACACAGGAATAGACACAAAAGGGACAAGGAACAGTAGACATGACTTCTAAACACCCCAAGTAAAAACACAGAGAAGACATACACAGGAATAGACACAAAAGGGACAAGGAACAGTAGACATGACTTCTAAACACCCCAAGTAAAAACACAGAGAAGACATACACAGCAATAGACACAAAAGGGACAAGGAACAGTAGACATGACATCAAAACACCCCAAGTAAAAACACAGAGAAGACATACACAGGAATAGACACAAAAAGGACAAGGAACAACAAACACATCATCAAAACACCCCAAGTAAAAATACAGAGAAGACATACACAGGAATAGACACAAAAGGGACAAGGAACAGTAGACATGACATCAAAACACCCCAAGTAAAAACACAGAGAAGACATACACAGGAATAGACACATAAGGGACAAGGAATAGCAAATACGACATCAAAACACCCCAAGTAAAAACACAGAGAAGACATACACAGGAATAGACACAAAAGGGACAAGGAACAGCAAACACGTCATCAAAACACTCCAAGTAAAAACACAGAGAAGACATACACAGGAATAGACACAAAAGGAACAAGGAACAGTAGACATGACATCAAAACACCCCAAGTAAAAACACAGAGAAGACATACACAGCAATAGACACAAAAGGGACAAGGAACAGTAGACATGACATCAAAACACCCCAAGTAAAAACACAGAGAAGACATACACAGCAATAGACACAAAAGGGACAAGTAACAGCAAACACGACATCAAAACACCCCAAGAAAAAAAACACAGAGAAGACATACACAGCAATAGACACAAAAGGGACAAGTAACAGCAAACACGTCATCAAAACACCCCAAGTAAAAACACAGAGAAGACATACACAGGAATAGACACATAAGGGACAAGGAACAGTAGACATGACTTCTAAACACCCCAAGTTAAAACACAGAGAAGACATACACAGGAATAGACACAAAAGGGACAAGGAACAGTAGACATGACTTCTAAACACCCCAAGTAAAAACACAGAGAAGACATACACAGCAATAGACACAAAAGGGACAAGGAACAGTAGACATGACATCAAAACACCCCAAGTAAAAACACAGAGAGGACATACACAGGAATAGACACAAAAGGGACAAGTAACAGCAAACACGTCATCTAAACACCCCAAGTAAAACCACAGAGAAGACATACACAGCAATAGACACAAAAGGGACAAGGAACAGCAAACACGTCATCAAAACACCCCAAGTAAAAACACAGAGAAGACATACACAGCAATAGACACAAAAGGGACAAGGAACAGTAGACATGACATCAAAACACCCCAAGTAAAAACACAGAGAAGACATACACAGGAATAGACACAAAAGGGACAAGGAACAGTAGACATGACATCAAAACACCCCAAGTAAAAACACAGAGAAGACATACACAGCAATAGACACAAAAGGGACAAGGAACAGTAGACATGACATCAAAACACCCAAAGTAAAAACACAGAGAAGACATACACAGCAATAGACACAAAAGGGACAAGTAACAGCAAACACGTCATCAAAACACCCCAAGTAAAAACACAGAGAAGACATACACAGGAATAGACACAAAAGGGACAATTAACAGCAAACACGTCATCTAAACACCCCAAGTAAAAACACAGAGAAGACATACACAGCAATAGACACAAAAGGGACAAGGAACAACAAACACATCATCAAAACACCCCAAGTAAAAATACAGAGAAGACATACACAGGAATAGACACAAAAGGGACAAGTAACAGCAAACACGTCATCAAAACACCCCAAGTAAAAACACAGAGAAGACATACACAGCAATAGACACAAAAGGGACAAGGAACAACAAACACGTCATCAAAACACCCCAAGTAAAAACACAGAGAAGACATACACAGGAATAGACACAAAAGGGAAAGTAACAGCAAACACGTCATCAAAACACCCCAAGTAAAAACACAGAGAAGACATACACAGCAATAGACACAAAAGGGACAAGGAACAGTTGACATGACATCAAAACACCCCAAAAACACAGAGAGGACATACACAGGAATAGACACAAAAGGAACAAGGAACAGCAAACACGTCATCAAAACACCAAACATAAAAGACCACATATAATACGCACATGGTTGATAACTCATGCTTTGCTATACATTGACTCATTCTATTTGGTATTGAAATGAAACAGACTTCATTCTGTTTAGCGAGGGAATCGTTTATTTCATAGCATTAATATACGTCAGGTTTTGGTTTCACTTACTACGCAATCTCGGACCTTAATGCCTCTCACTTGATAACTCATAAATCGAATGAATTCAATACAATTTTATTAATCTTTCATACAATATACCAGAGATGAAGTACCAATCGTAGTTCAGGGAGTCAAAGATCCAGGGGAATATGACATAATTATGTAAGTCCCCCTGAACAAGGCAATCACGAACTCCCGGACTGAGGCAGGAACAGGTGCCCGGGAGAAGTAAGCGTTCTCTGAATGCATGAAACAACAGTCGCGAATGCCGAATTGAAATGTGTCAAATTCGCATATGTCCAATTATGCAAGTTACGGTCAATGATCGAAAGTGACATGTCTAGGCAGGAGGCTGAAGTGCAGCTCTCAGTTGTTTCCTTGATTTCCAGTTCACTTGGATAGGTTACACCAAGGTAATCCTGAATGGTTGGATTATTGATGGAGAATACGTCATCAATGTATCTGTAATAACACGGAACTCTTTACCTTCTTCATGAAAATTTCAAAACAATTTTAAAGCACACGACACTTATTTCGGTTAGTAAATCTTCACCAGTGATACTGATTAAATGCTGAAGTAATGTCCACTTAAACTGCGATGCTAGCTTCTTTCCTGTTTGGAAGCTGATACTGTATTACCTCTGCCTCGTATGAACAAAGGAATTTGTCAACTAGGACAGGCTTACAGTTTTTGCACATTGGAATTACAACAGTTAATTGGTATATATGCACAAGAACATCAACAACAATATTGTCTATGAAAGATTCCAGTATCAGGATAATGTCGTCTTCAGTGTACTTGTGTTCTGAATCAGAATTTTCATCGACATATAAGTTTCTGCGATGAATTAAGGAAACATTTAAATATTTTTTTGGTTAATCAAGGTATCAACAACAAAAACTAAGGGAAAACAACATCGTGCGCGTAGCGTTTTGGTGTTGATACCCTAAAAATATAACATTGATTACTTATAATTTCATTTCGTCATTTTCAACGTTTATTTGCAGCTATGAAATTGCGTCTCTAACGACGTTGCTTTTGACGTTGCTTAGCGCGTACTTCTAGTATGGATTCTTGTGCTTCTTAGGAATCCATTATAAGTATGGCACAGGTAGCTTAATTCGATCAACTTCGGTTGATCGTTTCTTCAACGCATTCAAAAATTTCTGTTATCAAATTTTCTTTCAAGAAAGGGAGGGAGGTACCCCTGTGCCACCCCCTAGTGACTTGGTTGTCCATGTGACCAGGTTTCGGACAAATTTGAACACTGCTCATGCAGTGGTACCACCAGCAGAATAACCAGCTGAAACATGCTGCGTCAGAAGCAAGTCACTTATTTTAGGGGACAGAGCTTCTCTGAGAAGTGTTACGAATAGTTATTTTCGAAATATTAGCCCCTTGAACTGCTTACTCGACAGACTAGCTTGATCTGGAATGCGGTTCAGTGCTGATGTCTTAAGACCCCTTCATCGGACTCCCGCATCGCTTCACTTTACAAATGTAAAAAAACTTAATTTTGGTTCTAATGAACCAGGAAGATAAGGTTTTGCCATATACCATAATTGAGATAATGTCTAATCGCTGATTGGTTGAAAACCGTGTTATTCTGGTATGTATATCAGTAACTTATCTGATTGGGTTAGCCTTATTTTTTTAATTAGTTTTGTAAGAAGTCAAAAGAACAATTTTAAAACCTCTGATCTATTAAATATCTACGTGACTGATACCTTCTGGTCTTTGTTCATATGTCGATTGCATCATTCACATTTTATATTGCAATTTGTGATAAGTACCTTTTTCATAAGAAGATAAAGAATTAAATTAACCAAACAGGACGCTAATATTTGTGACTTTTTGAAAATCAACTGCATGGTTTAAATTTAGAAGTCATCAAAAAATAATTATTTTATAATAAGCTTCTAATTTTTGTTAAATAGATTAATAGAATCTATAACTAGCTGTGATCAAGGACAAGGAAATCCAACCCGAGTGTCCAGGATTTGCTTGTACCACGACAAGGCTTGCCGATTCGTAGACAATAGCAAATCCTGGACACTCGGATTAGATTTCCGTGACCCTGATCACATCTGGTGATTTATCATTTTTCTCCCATTGTCTACAAGCGCTCAAAAAATGAGATTTTTTTGTATTCTTTCATATTTTGATCAGCTAATGCAGCAATCATGTATGACACCACAATCGACGTTACAGTGAAAATGCACGTGAAAATGTTATCTTACCCCATTGGGGTAAGACAAGGAAATCTATTTCCAGCGTTTCCATGAATATCCCATGGGATATCCATGGATATCTACGTGACTGATACCTTCTGGTCTTTGTTCATATGTCGATTGCGTTATTCAAATTTTACATTGCAGTTTGTGATAAGTATCTTTTTTTATAAGAGGATAAGGAATTCAATTAACCAAACAGTCTTGTATAATGTTCTACTGATTATTGTCGTGTTTTTTTTTGTTTGTAGTTTTGTCTGATGTCATTTACGTATCACTTTCTTATGGGTTTGTTTCGCTTGGTGGGTGCAGGGTGGTCATGCTGGAGATCATCCCCTTTCCTCATGGATATCCCAGTCCACAGTGGGAGCGAAAAATGGTCTGTACTTCGCTGATACCTTATAATGATGTGTTCTATTTCTGCCACTGACAGCAGCCTTTTGGGCAAAAATCACCAGATATGTTGTAGACTTTGAATCCTCATCATTATGGGATTAATGTTAAACGTCTTCAAATTAAATAGCATAATTTAAGAACAGAAAAAAATGTAGCATGGACCAGACATGCACGTTTCGGGTACTAAACCCTCGTCAGTGATCCTCAATCCAAACAATGTAATATGGCCAAAGAGTATGAAACAATCGCCTGTGGTACATAGAAAATCCAGTCCCAAAATATACCGAAAGACGTGGCAGGATAAGTGGGGCATGATGCTATAGGACCCACGTTTTAGAAATTTCAAGAAATTTTAATAACAGAAGCTTTCGAATGCGTTGAAGAAACGATAAACTAAAGGTGATAGAACTTGGCTATATGTGCCTTTGGGAACTCCTGGTTCACCAGCAGTGACACTCACCAAGACAAACCAAAGGGGTCGGGCCACGAAGCCCCCAAAACAGCCCTGTAATTTTCCTTAAAATTAAACATAATAAGATATACTATATATCACACAAAATAAAATGAATGTTTCCAGCTTTTAATGAAAAGAACATATCACCAACCGAAGCACCGTAGGATGTCTTATGGCGTCATCAAGTGACGTCATTTTGACGTTATTTATAAAACAGAGTGAAAAATGCTAGAAAATTTGTCTGAAATTTCTTCTTTTAACATTCCTATTTCTAAATTGGATCTCCCTACAATATACTGTATACCAAAACTTCACAAGTCTCCTTACAAGTTTCGATACATTGCTATTTCTAGCAACTGCTCAACTACAATTTTGTCTAGAAATATGACGTCAGCACTCACGGCTATAAAGGAACACGTAGCAAAATACTGTGAAACTGTCATGAACAGGAATGGTGTAAACTTCTTTTGGTCTATTAAAAATTCATGGGTGTGATTGACAAAATGAAATCAAGAAATTTTGAAGCAAATAAGATACCTTCATACGACTTTTCTAATATGTACACCATGCTTGCTCACGACAAAATAAATAATCGACTGTCCATACTCATTAAATGGTGTTTTGATCGAGAGGGGAAAACTTATATTTGTACGTCTGAATCGAAGGGTTTCTTTTCCGCCTCAGATTACAAATCATACAAATTATGGACATGTGGTGACCTGTGTATTGCCTTGTCCTTCCTTTTGGACAATATTTATGTAAGATTTGATGAGAAACTCTACAAGCAGGTTGTAGGGATTCTTATGGGTACTTACATTTGTATTGTGTGCCTCTTGTTGCAGATTTATTTTTATACACGTATGAAAAGGAATTGATCCAAAATCTTCAAAAGCAAAGAAAAAATGATGATGTGAAATGTTTTATTTGTACTTCTAGGTACCTGGATGATATTCTTACTATCGACAATCCTGTTTTTGAAAAGTATAAAAATGTTATTTATCCACAAGAATTGATTCTAAACAAGGCAACCGTTTCAAACACAGAAACACCATTTTTGGACCTTAATATCAAAATTGTTCATGGAGAGATCCATACAAGTGTGTATGACAAAAGAGATGGTTTTGGATTTAACACAGTATATTTCCCCTGGCTTGGCGGTGATAATCCTAGATAACCGTCCTATGGTATCTGTATTTCACAGCTCATCCGGTATGCTAGAGCATGTACTGATGTTTTGGATTTTCATAGTAGAAATAACAAATTACCTAGAAACTTTTTCGACAAGGTTTTCGCTTTCACAAATTAGTAAAGACTCTCTGGAAATTTTACAAAAATTATTGTCAACTTCTTCTGAAATTCGGACCAATGCAGGCAACAGAGTATATTACTTTGGATATTTCACAACCTGCATTTTATGGTGACATAATCAACAAGATAAGAAGGATCAAAGATAGACAACATCACTATCGAAAATGAGTCATAATCATCAAACGCCTTTTATACGTGGATATGATCCTAATTTCACCAGACGGACATTAGGCTTGGTGCTTGACCAATCTACAGTCTTGTAATAGCGCATTCTTAAAACTAGCACTCTGACTGACTGTGACGACGGGACTCCACGACGGGCCCTGTCCAAACCTCTGTAGAGAAGAGAGATTCCCGACCACCTGTCCTCTCTGAATGTCAGTCGGACTCCTCGGGTAATAACATACATGAGCTCGCTACAGCCGGCAGAGCACGGACTGTATTACGTACGCCCTCTTTTGATATCCATTTACATATTCAACTGTGTTGCTTGGGCCCCTACGTTTTCGGTCTTGTTTGTATGTGGTCATCTAACAGTAAAGAGGATGTTTTACACCACAATCGTACGTTCTTCGAGACCTCTTGGTAATAGGAACAATGGGAGGGTTGTGCGCTCGTAATACAGGATAACCACACCGTCTGCTACTGACCGATTGCTGATTGGTCTCATTGCTTTATGTGTAGTCATTTATTTTTGATGTTTCTATGTTATTTGCCGTCTCATTCTGAGCGTGTCTGCTTTGTGTTTTTTTTGCAGTGGATGTTTTGGGGTTTTGTTATTGGTGCTGCAACCGAGTGTTGTTGGGGATCCTTCATATTATTCAGTTCATAAAAAAGACCCCTGGTGACCCTCAATTCTACGTGAAAATATTGGCTATTTCTAATAAGTATGTTAATTTTGAGTAAAGACACTTGAAACGAACAATTTCACCTACAGGACAAATTTTCATTCATACTGGTTGAGCTGAGTTTCAAGCAAAAATGGGGAGTTGCACCCCTGAATGTTACAGGCTCTTTCCTTTGATCAATATAACTTTAGCTAACAGTAGGATAAAACCCACATTTAATATTTAAGCCGCCATCAAACAAAAAACAACGGCACTCTTATTCTATAATCCCAGCTTCTTATTTATACCCCTAGCTTGGTTTATAGTGATGTCCATATATCTTAATGTCTCAATGTACTATATAGTTTTGTTTCTGTTAAACAATTGTTACAACAGTTATGGACCTTGGATATGGTATATTTCATGAAATTTAGATTTCCTCGATTTATCGTCGCTGTTACAGTACTGGTGTCAGAACAGGTTCCGGACAGTAACAGTTTCCGGACAGTCGACCCTTTCAAGTACTTTGAGGGAAATTATTTTCAAAATTTTGTGACAATTTTGTAGATTTTTAAATGCAGAATCAAAATTACGAATCATGTTAACAAAATTTTGCATCTAAGATGTTTTATCACACCACCTTTTTACCTCTTTCTGACCCGTTTGATATCGCCCACAGGGGAAGGCCCCGCGAACCATACTATTTTAATCTACGTGATTTGAGAAGTTTCGGTTCTAATTTTAAAATTATTTTTACACAGTCATTTGTAGAAAAGATTGAAGAAAATAATATCGAAAAATCATCCAGTTTGGGCTGAAATTGATTGAGATTGACAGGTTTAAAATCAGGTGTTCCAGTGATCGATTTGCGAAAAATGCCCGAAGTATAGGGTCATAAAATCGGTCTAGAAACCATATTTCTTGAGAGATTTAATATTTTCTTTCAACATGAGTATCTGTGGGAAGCATTATTGGAGAGAAATTTGAATGCTTTCCATTGATGGACGGAGGAGTTATCCCCGAAAAACCTTCAAAATCGTCCGGAAACTCTTCCGACACCAGTGGAAACTGAGTTTTGGTTTTGTGTCTACATCTTAGTGTTTCAAGTTTGAGCTTGGTTTCGATTGACCAATTCATACAAAATGACAAATATAGAAAATGACCATATCCCTGTATACAGCACAAAATCGATAACTCAGAAAATCAGAAACCGAATGTATACAAATTCAGGATAAAACAGGAACCAAAGCAAAAAAAAAAAAAAAAAAAAACCCAAAACCCAAAAACCTCCATCATATGAAAAGAAGCGAACTTCCGATATGGGAGTGAGACCAGGTGCCAAGGAAGAGTAAGCATCTCTTGCTTGCATTCAAATGGGCTATAACATGTTATGGCATGTGGACTAAATTATGGCATGTGGACTAAGGATTTTTTTTATGAAATTCAGATTTTCGAGACTATTTCTTGCTGTTATTGCAGATGAATAACTGATTTTGGACTCGTGAATGCATTTTGATGAGATAGAGATAAAAATAACGTTGTCTTTTGATGATAAAGAAATTACATATTTTTTTACAAAGCCTTGGACCCTGAACATAATGCATGAAAACGTTGTACTAATTAAAAATCAAAGAAGTACCTAACAGTTATTCAGTCTCAAAGTCGAGAAGGCAAGACAAAATCGTAAGAATTCCCATCGGAACGGTTGCAAACCCCGGAATGAACAACATTCCGAATTGAGACCAGGTACCCGGGGAGAGTAAGCGTGTCCTGATATTGCAAAATAATGAAAATAAAATTATTTGTACGTATGTTCTGTAGAAATTAACATTTCTAAAATGATTTGGTTGTTTTGTTTCGTTCATTTTTCATAGATTTCTATGACCATTGATTGTGAATACTGAACATAATGTTTGACTTGTGCTCTTGTTTGGTTTGGATGATAAGCGGAGGGAAGGTCCGAGTCTTTTATTCAGGGAATAACTAGATACTGACGTTACGTTTGCAGGTAGGAAATGATTGATTTATGATTTTTCTGGCGGCGCGTTCGCGTTACCATTCTAATGCAAGATTATGAAAATTATGAAATGCAAAATTATGAAAAAAAAAAAAATGAAAATTAGGCGAAATGTTACGTTAGCAACGTCAAAGTCTAGTATGTTCTCGTTTTACAGTCGTATCTAATGAGCAAACAATTAATGAAACTTGACGTTAAAGCGACATTGTATTAGAATATTCCGTTTACCCTATATTAACAGTCCCTGCATGGTTTGTATTATATATGGATTCAAACTGCGTTCATAGGCATCGATGGAAGGGTAAAAAATTTGACTTTCAATAAATCATGAATGGTTTGTGAATAAAAATAGAGCCAAATGACTCAGTTTGTGATTTTATTAAATCAAAGTCTATATTTGTCCTGTCCAACAATGTTTTGGTTTGGTTTCAGTGAACAAGGAAGAACCATATAAGATGACCAAGATATAATGCTAATTAGTTGAACGCCGGATTATATTCTCTGTAAATTATCAGATTTGGCGGGCCTGATTTGCTGAATCAATTTTGTGAGAGGTTAAATGTGCAATATAAAACATCTGATCTTATATATACGTGACTGATATTTTATGGTTTTAATCTATAGGTCGATTGAGTCATTCCAATTTTGAAAATGCATGTTTTTTGGTGATTTGTTTCCTTTATCATAATATGATGAAGGATTCAACTGATCAAACCTTATATATTTAAAAAAAAAAAAGTTTACATATTCTCAGTTGCAATTATTTTAGAGAAGTAATTAGGCTTTCTTTTTTGTGAGATAAATTGTTGAATGGAAAAAGGAAGTCAGTACCTTTAACCTTTTTAAGATAAACTGCCGGTTTGAGTTGGGGCTGTAAAAAAATCTTCATCAGTGGTTCGTCTAGCAATTGTCAATATTTATATATATGAAAATGTTAGTGTACTATAGGCGCATTTTAACAAGTTATGTCTCATCAGTCGTGCTCGAGGCTGGAAAAGAGGATATCCAAATAATATGAAACACAAAGGAGGGGATCTCCAACAACACCCGGTTGCAGCACCCTTAGCAAAACCCCAAAACACCCAATGCAAAAACACAAAGCAGACAAGCACGGAAAGAGACGCATAAGGGACAAGGAACGTCAACGCACGACAGAGAAACATCAAACACAAAGGACTACACATAAACCAACGAGGCCAATGGGCAACCGGTGCCGACTTAGGACGGCCATCTGCCACGGAAATAGCAGAAGGTGTGGTTATCCTGGATTACGTGCGCACAACCCTCCCACTTTTCCGATTACCTTGAGGTCTCGAAGAACGTACAATTGTGGTGTAATACAACCTCCTAACTGTCAGATGACCACACACAAACATGACCGCAAAACGAAGGGGCACAAACAACACAGATGAATATGTAAATGGATATAAAAAGAGGGCGTACGTAATACAATCCTTGCCCTGCCCCACTTTTAGATAATGTTCGTTAGATATTTTGACGGAGAATTTACAAACACATTTACGAGCATATTTCAAGTCAATTGAATATTGAAATATATAGGTTATCATAAGATCTCCTAACACCATATGCTTATTTCAATCAATTGTGTCTCATCAGTGATGCTCAATTAAAGGATTCAAAGAAAGTGAGACTTTAAATAGGTAATGTTTTGATATCTTAAAGGAATTTACATTTTTTGTACTTTGTCAAGGATTAGCTACTCCAAACATTATGCATAGGTTATTAAGACGTGTAATAAAATGAACTTCGCTCAATTTTTCATCGGTAATAGGCAAATGTGAACTAGAAATTCCATGAATTGCAAATCTGTCGTAGTCATCAGGAACTTCTCCGCTTTTCGTACGACTCAAAGTATCCGCGATGTACAGCTCTTTACCCGGTTTATACTGCACGACAAGCTCATAGTTTTGAACTTTCAGCATCATACGCTGTATCCGTGGCGGCGCTGTCATAATCCTTTTGCGGAATAAACTCTCCAGCGGTTTGTGATCGGTTTCGACGTCAACTCGCTGCCCATACAGGTATTGGTGAAACTTTTTACACGCAAAAACGATTGCCAATAATTCCTTCTCGATCTGTGCGTAGTTTCGTTCAGATTTGTTTAGCGCTCTCGACGCATACGCCACAGGTTGCCCTTTTTGTAGCAAGCAGGCTCCTAGCCCCTCTGATGATGCATCTACGGATATTGTAACCTCCTCCTTCGGATTAAAATATCTTAGTACTGGCGCTTCTGTCAAGGCTTTTTTCAGCTTATCGAAGCTTTCTTGTTGTCTGTCTTCCCAGTGCCTCGCAGTATTTTTCTCTAGTAACTGCCTCAATGGTTCGGTCAACGCTGTGAGGTTTTTAACGAAGCTTCCGACATAATTTACCATGCCAAAGAATCTCTGTAGTTCCTTGACATTTTTCGGCTTGGGGAAATCAGCTATCGATTTGACACGATCCTCGGCGGTTTTTAGGCAATCCTTTCCTATGATGTGACCCATATATTTCACTTCCGGCATCTGGAATTTGCACTTAATCCTATTAAGCTTTATATTCGCTCGTTTAACGGCTTCTAGCACTTTATGTAAACGATCATTGTGCTCATCTATCGTCTTGCCCCATACAAGAATGTCATCCATGATTACGTCACAGCCTTCTATACCCTCAAATATCTGCGACATTTTTCGCTGGAAGACTTCCGGTGCGGACGATACTCCGAATGGCATGCGTTTATATCGATAACGCCCGAATGGTGTATTGAATGTAGTTAGCTTCGAACTTTCGGAATCCAATACAATGCCCCAAAATCCGGATGACGCATCCAACGTGCTGAAGACTTTCGCTCCACTCAGCTGATGCACGACATCGTCTACGGTTTTCATAGGATGATGTTCTCTCATTATCGCTTTGTTGAGATCTCTGGGATCTAGACAAATTCGAACGCGATTAGGCTTTTCGACGATAACCATTGAGTTTACCCACTCCGATGGTTCGGTGACTCTTTCTATGACGTCTAAAGACTCCATATGTTTTAACTCCGTTTTGAGTTTCTCTTTCATTTTGTACGGTACTCTTCTCGGAGGATGCACCACAGGCTTCACAGATTTATCGATGTGAATATGGTGTTTTCCTTTCAATCTGCCAATTCCTTCGAAAACATCGGCATATTTTTCCACAATTTTCTCGGTTGATAAGCATGAACCATCCACGGTTTCTACGCGCTTTATCAGGTCAAGCTCTTTACATGCTTGTAATCCGAGAACCGGAACCGCATTCCCATGAACGATATAAAATTCCAGCGGATATATCTTTCCTTTGTACTCGGCTGTTATGAGTGTTTTGCCCTTTATAGGTAACTTGTGACCAGTATACGACACAAGTTTAGTTTTGCATCTTTTTATTTCCGACATCCAATTCATTTTGTTGAATAACTGATACGAAATAATGTTGCATTGAGCTCCAGTGTCCAGTTTTAATTTCACGGGTTTATTTTCAAGTGAAATTTCTATTGTCCACGTATCAATTGACGCGACTGTAAGTGTGTTTATCGTGCCAACAGCATATTCATCAGAATCCGATCCAGGCAAGTAATCGGGATCCACTCCATACACCTTCTTTCTGCGATTTTTCGAAGATGCTTTACACATCGCAGCAAAATGGTTATGATAGCCACATTTATGACATTTTGGCCATGTGCTGGACAGTTCGATTCGAGTGTCTGATCATGCTTGCGACCACAGCTACTACATGTACTGTATCTCGGTTTTGGCGTTTGACTGAATTTAGGCGTTTTCTTATCTTTGTTTTTCAACCCACCTTTTTTCCTTACTGCGTCCACCATTTCCGGTTTTGCTTCACTCAGAGATTTCATCTGGTTATCGGAAGTTTCCGACGCACGACATATGTCAATAGCTTTCGTTAAAGTCAGATCACTCTCCCTCAGTAATCTTCTTTTAACCGAATCATTTCGGACACCACATACAATTCTGTCTTTTATAAGAGAGTCTTGCAATTCTCCGAATTCGCATGACTTTGCTAAGATACGAAGTTCTGTTACGTACGCATCTATATTTTCCGATGTCCCCTGGTTACGCGTATTGAAAATATGTCTCTCATAAGTGATGTTCTTTTTCGGATTACAGTATCCAGCAAATTTCTGAATTATTTTATCCAATTTCTTCTCGTCTCCCTCAGCATCCCATGTGAACGTATTATATATTTCCACTGCATCAGGTCCGACTATGTGAAGAAACGTATTTGCTTTCACTTCATCACTTTCTTTGTTAATTTTGGAAGCAGTTAAGAAAATTTGAAATCTTTGTTCAAAACGTCTCCAGTTTTCTTTAAGATTTCCTTTTAAGTCCAATTCACTAGGTGGAGTAAGTTTCTCTGCCATGATTTTCTTCTGACACCATGTAATGTTACTGTCAAATACTGGACAAAGGACATATATGTACAGTTTATATTTTTATTGTATATACATATTTACACAGCATCTGTATTATACGAGAGCAAGTGCGCAACTGACTAACGTAATAGGCTTGGCTGTATTAACCTTTATCAAATTCCTAGGTATAGAGTTACAGTGTGAGAACTATTGTTTCTAACGCTTATCAAAACATAATGTAAATGTTAACGGGAAGTTTCTATCAAGAGTCAACGATCACATAACAAACGTGATGAATTATAGAAGGAGTTAAAACAATGGTGAAAGGCCGTCGTACTATGGCAATTTCAACTATGATGAGAAAGGCTCTATCAAGACTGTCCAGTGCTTAGACTCCAACATTAAGCGCCCTGCACTTCTGCCAGGAGCAGCTCCCTATGTAAAATATACAATGGGAAGTCCCTGTTATCGCATGCCAATTTCAGCTTATAAGAGATAAACCAACTCGTAACCTTCTTGAAGAAAATTTCAAACCAAACACTTGTTTAGGATGGAAAATCATTGTCAGTGCAACTTTCAGTAAAAGTTATTATCAGACAAAATCATATGTATTTTATATACCAGCGCCCTCTAGTTTTATTTTTCTAATTTCAATTTATGTAACCATTTTGCAAGTAGTGCGCGGTTCCAAATTTTGTGCAGTGTCGATTCGGTATCCTTGTGAAATGAAATATATGACCAAAAATAGCATAAGAGGGATAGTGCTATGATGTTAACCTCTTTTAAATTAAGGATGCAATTACAAGTTCGATCAAATTCGGTTGATCGTTTCTTCAAACGCATTTTAAAATTTCTGTTTAAAACATTTTCTCAAATTTTTAAAACCTGGGTCCTGTAGCATCATATCCCAGCCATCTTGCTACACCTTTCGGTATATTTAGGACATCATTTTCAGATTTTGGCCATTTTACATTGTTTCGAGTGAGGATCATGAGGATTAAATACCCGTAACATGCATGTCTGGTCATTGCTGTAAATTTATCTGCTCTAAAATGATGCTAATGAATTCGAAGACGCTAAACATTTGTACTACTCGGTGAGTGAGACTGCTGGAGGACCAGGAATACCCAAGGGCAGATGTAGCCAGGTTCGATCAATTTCGGTTGGTCGTTTCTTCACTACCATCTTGCTACGTCTTTCGGTATATTTAGGACATAATTTACACAGATTTTTGTCATATTACATTGTTTAGATTGAGGATCACTGACGAGGGTTAAATACCCAAAACGTGCATGTCTGGTCCATGCTGTTAATTTATCTGGTCTAAAATGATGCTAACGAATTTGAAGACGTTAAACATTCCGAACAGCAAAGCAATGTATAATTTCAAATCAAAGGAGGGAAAACAAAACACAGTTGGAAAGAAAGTAATGGAATACATCTGATAAATTCAGTCAAGGAGGACATGTTTCAGTGCTCCACAATGCAAATGAAAATAAGTTTAGATACTGGTAAAAGAAATGGAAGAGTTCGAACTCGTTACTTTCTAGAATAATATCTAATGCACCAGCTATGTGATACTCATCTTACTCAGTGGTACAAAACAGGGGATGTTTACTCCGCCCGGGCACCTGATCCCACCTCTAGCTTGGTGAGTGTCACTGCTGGTGGACCAAGAGTCCCCGAGGGGACATGTAGCCAAGCTCGATCAACTTCGGTTGATCGTGTGTCTCTTCAACGCATTTGAAATTTTCTGTCACAAAATTTTTTGAAATTTCTAAAATGTGGGTCCTGTGGCATCATATCCCACTCATTCTGCTACGTCTTTTGGTACATTTTTGGACATAATAATTTTCATACTTTTTGGCCGTATTACATTGTTTAGACTGAGGATCACTGACGAGGGTTTAGTACCCGAAACGTGCATGTCTGGTCCATGCTGTAAATTTATCAGGTTTTAAATGATGCTATTGAATTTAAAGACGTTTAACAATTGCTAGGGGTCCGTCGATGTTCAGTTTGGTGCTCTATTGTGAGATTATCGTCAGGATCTTCTTTAACTCATTTAAACCATAGTTATTTTCAGACACCACCAAATGTATTTAAGTAGCGTCTGTTGAATTCAAATTTGATTTTTCTACTTCACAATTATTAATTTGTTCTAGCGATTATTTACATAAATACATTTAGAAGATTTATCTAATTAAATGAATATTGGCATGAAAGGTATTTTAAACCTTTTATAATCAAAATGCGCAATTGCTCTGTCCTTGTCGGTGAGTTAACCTTTCTGCACCATGCTTCCTATAGACTCGGTTCAGTATTTATCTTTTTTATCTTTATCTTTTTCTGTAATCGTAATTCTTTGTTGGTCAACATAAGTTAAAGTATATTCTCCCTTAGCCTAGTCACTGAATTTTAGGTACCTCCAAAGGAAATTGACAAGTCATAACTAATTATTAGTTACTGTACTATTTACGAATCTAAATGCTTATGTTAGAACAAAAATGGTCTACAAAGAACAACCCTTTTAGACTAATCTATTTCAATCGTGTTTTTAAATTCGACTTTGAAAGGATTAACCGAAGCGGTAAAATAGAAAAAAATGAAACGAGATTCTGTATGAAATAACGAGGAAGGAATGGCGGAAAATGTCAACTGTTAAACTGCTGATCATGACAAATTCTAAAACTGCATTACTCAGCAAGATAAGGGTCATGGAGTATAATATGCACAACCGCTTTATCATCAGTCTCTCTGTACTGACTTTAATTATTCCAACTAGATATACGTAACTCCAAAGGAGATTAACATCTTAGCACCATCCCTCCAGTTCTATTTCTGCTCATTCATTTTTTTAAAATATGCTACTGAATCGACCACAAAGGGACTTTGAAGGCGCGCACTCTTTTGTTTTGTAGATAGACAACATTCAACAAATCAAACTAGAGGGTGCTACTGAAATGAATTTTGGCTGTGTCTGTAAATCTTTTTGGGTGGAAGCATCACTGATTAGGATTTACTAACCGAAATACGTCTGGGGCATTTAAATTGGTTTGACATTTCTCACAATAGAACATGTAAGATAAATTAGATAGTTTATTGACCAAAATGGGGCCCTTTTGGGCATGACATTTCAATGTATTAAAATATATTTCATATGCCATACACCTTTATTTCATTCACTCTAAAGTTATTAACATTCTGTGTTTCCTTTATTCCTGTTGGTGAGACATATTTTTGTTTCAATACACCTATGGTGCTCTTATATTATCTACAGGGCAAATAATTGTCTTCATAAATTCATGACAAATATGGATAATGACCATATCCCTGTATACAGCACAAAATCGATAATTCAGAAAATCAGAAACCGAAGGCATACAAAACCAGGATAAAACAGGAACCAAAGCAAACAAACAAAAACCTCCACCATATGAAAAGAAGCGAACTCCCGATATGGAAGTGAGACCAAGTGCCCAGGAAGAGTAAGCATATCCTGCTTGCATGCAACACCCGTCGCTTCAATTCGGTAGAACTGTCACATCCTTTTACTTCCATTTTGGAAGACATAGAGTACAATCTTTGGTTGGATGGTTCAAATGGTCTATGACAGAATACCATCCACTATTCTGGAGAGTGGGACATCATAGTGTATGACGAGTTCCCCATATCGACCGTAGAACTTCCTCAGTGACGATGTTAGTCGGTCACAAACATATCCCTGACTGAGATGCTTATCTGAAAGACGCCTAGCTCTCAGAACAAAATCCATATATTTGGTACTTGTCTGGCATAGCGTATCAACTGAGATATGAACACGCCATAAGCAGGCGATGAAAGGATGTTGCTACTCAGAAAAAGAAAGTTTGTAATGCTGAAATTGAAGTCGTCACGTTTGTCATAGAGTGAGGTGTTCATGTGACCATCAGTGTCGTAGGACAACATTATGTCCAAATAGGATGCTGAATTATTTGTCTCTGTAGTTTCATTGACTTCAAGCTCCGAAGGATAGATACTGCCGAGGTAATCCGCGAATTTTGGATTATTGATGGACAACACAACGTCTATGTATCTGTAAGTGAAGTTGAAGTCAGAAGCTAAGTATCTTTTCCCTTCAGAGACCATGGTTGACACAGAATCTTTGCTTTTCCTCGCATATCAGAACTTCGCTACATTTGGGGATTTTTGAGAAAAATGACTGTTTCTATAAATAGCACAATAATTTAAACAAAAAAATCCACATTTTGACCCCAAAACATAGATTTTTACTCGAAACTCAAAGCTCTATATATTTCCCTTACATTAGATTTATATGCAACATAATTCATGTAATATGTGAATATGTTAAACTATGCAAAAATTAACTGATGAAAAGTATCCTCTTCACCTACATCAACACCATACTGAGATATGAATGCTTTTTGAATATTTTCCCTGACATGGTCGCCATATCACTTTCTATATAGCAATGTCCTCAGACAGTGTATGCATTTTATATATTGTTTTCATTTTCTGGCATGAACATCGACGGCGGGTGCGGCTAGACAACAGAGGATTATTTCTCCTCCCGGGCACATGGTCCCACTTCTAGCTTGCTAGGGGTCTGTCGATGGTCAATTGTGTGCTCCATTGTGAGTGCTGTTGAGATTATCGTCAGGATCTTCTTTAACTGATAAATGGTTTAAAAAATCACATTTGACATTGAAAACATACACAATTTCAATACAAAGTTCTAAGTAACCTGTTTCCTGAACTCATAACCTGGGATCACGCTAAAATGAAACCTTTGGATATGTAGGTCCGGAGAGATTTGTGATAGTGCGACAGACGGACGGACGGATGAAAAGCTAATATCATTGCATTACCTTGCAGGAGACATAATTATTAATAACAGTCATTCACGGAATATTTTTTCTTTCATCTTTATTTAATTTCTAACGATTTTCACCTCGTGTTTTAGTTCAAAATATAGTACGAAACTTGAACCAGGAACATCTTGTCAAAGGGTGAAAGAACCTTTAAGTAATTACCCTTTAGTTTTTATGCACAAGATTTTGTTGGGTAGAATCGCGTCAACAAACTAAGATTTTATCGATAACCGACACTAAGCTTTACAAATACTAGATTGTTTTGGCAATGATTACCTTAGTACATTTAATCATTAATTTAAAAGATAAATATATAGACGTGAGATTATTTAATTCTCTTGTAATTGCACGTACTAAGGTCCGTCCCTGCCTTTGAGTTAACCTTATTGCACCATGCTTCTTATAGACCCGTTTTAGGCATCTTATTAACTTTTTCTGTACAAAGTGTATTCATTCCTTTTTTGTTGCTTTGCATATCTAAAGAATCTCTACAACATGTCCGACCACATATTTTGAGTACCTCTGAAGAAAACTTGTTGTTGTGTATCAAATAAGAAGTTCAAACTTGTACCTTACTTTTATTTCTGTGTTTCACTTTCACTCAATGACACCTACGCTTTGCTTACTGCTATTATCTGACGAGTGTTTCATGCAATCAGGAGACGCTGACTCTCCCCGGGCACCTGGTCTCGCTTCGGAATGTTCATTCCGAGGTTCCCAGCCGTTCCAATGGGAATTCTGATGACTTTGCTTTGCATTCTCGACTGAATGGCTGATAGGTGCTTCTTTGATGTTTACGTATATTTAGTGAACGTAATAACGACATCACGACCACAACAATACAATTATATTGAAATAATAAGTAGATATAAACTTTTGGCAAAGGCCGTTAAACTGTTAAACTACAAAATCGTTTTTTCTAGCTTTTTATCTAATAAGTGTGTCATTTCCTTGATAGAAATCTTCTTCAGAAAATCTTTATTTCAAGATTATTTAAATATCTAACGAGAATTCTACTATTTTGTAACAATATTGATGTCATTCGAAAATACATTTGACGGAAATTGAAATCCTATTGCAAGTTAATTTTTGTTAGAAAGGATTATATTATATTTTAAATCAATAAATGGGACCTATAAAAAGGATACCGAAAAATTACTTTTATGTAGTTTGTTGTTTACTTTATCGTTTTATCTGGGCAAATATGAAAACAAAAACAGCTTTCTGGCATATTCAGTGAATTTAGTATGAAGATGAGAAAAGTTTCGAATATATTAAAGAGGCAACATCACATCTTTAAGTGGTATTTGTATCAAGTGAGATGTAGTTGGCATTCACTACAAAATTTAGAAGAAGTCTTATCATATGTACCATCAAATATGGAATGTATATAAATAGTTATGCAGTACCTTGAACTTCTGCAATGCGTAAAACATAGGTTTTAACGGAAAGAACTTCCTTGTCGATATTTAGAATTTTCCGAAAAGGACACAGTCTAACTGTCATGGTACAACAGATCTTGGTTGGTCGTTTCTTCAAACGCATTTGAAAATTTCTGTTTACAAAATTGACCAAAATTTCTTAAACCTTGGTCCGACAACATCATTTCCCAGCCATCTTGCTACGTCTTTCGGTATATTTAGGACATAATTTCCACAGATTTTGGCCATATTACATTGTTTAGATTGAGGATTACTGACGAGGGTTAAGTACCCGAAACGTGCATGTCTGGTCCATGCTGTAAATTTATCTGCTCTAAGATGATGCTAATGAATTTGAAGACGTTAAACACTCGTACAGTTTGGGAATCTCATCTGATATTATTCTAATAAAACATGAAACAATTTTGAACCCTTTTCAGATAATACTGTGAACGTGATTATTTTCGCTAGGGGAAACTTTCAATATATGAATGATTCTGCCTTTTTAAGAAAGCAGTAGAATTATTTTCCTGTGGGTATTTTTCGCAAAGTCAAATATTCCGACGCGAAAATTTTTACGTTTTCAGTAATAAAAGCTTCACTTTACTTGCTAAGCGATCCTAACTGATTATTTCAAAATCAGATTCTATCAAAGAATATAGTATACTTGATAAAAAACCTTTTGCAAAAGGAGACAAAGAAAATCCATAAGACTATATTGTAGCCACCACAGCAAAATACACATGACCAAAAAGGACATCACCTGTAATAATAACTGACATCACGTAAGACAAAAACACAAAGAAAAACTGGCGAGAACAGAATAACTCTGAAATCGAGGCATATTGCAAGTGACATACTTTTGCGCACGTAATCCCGGATAACCACACCATCTGTTACTTACGCGGATTATGGCTGAAGTCGGCACCGATTGCCCCTGGTTCTCGTTGGTTTATGTGTTGTCTTTTATGTTCGATGTTTGATGTCTCGTTTGCTGTTCCTTGTCTCTTGCTGTGGGTGTCTTCTCTGTGTTTTCACTTGGGATGTTTGGTGTTTTGCTGTTGGTGCTGCAACCGAGTTTTGTTGGAGATCCCCTTCTTTCTTATTACATATTATACTTTTTCTGCTTTTATGAGTCGAAGAATATGTATAGGAGCCGGAAAATTTGTGTCTGATTTAGTATATATTTTATTTAAGAGGGTAAGAGGGTATGAGCGTGAACAAATCAAACGTAAACCGTATCGATGTCGTAAAGAAAACAAAATCGGAAAACTTACTGAACTAAAGGTTGAATATACCTCCAGATTAAAGAGCAATGCATTTCGAATGACGAGCAATATATATCCTTGTTTACATCTAAAGTACGCTTCTATCACGACATTGTTTTACCCTTGGCATACAGTTTACGTCATCAACGGGAGTTTATTTGACGTCATACTTAATTATGTCGTTGTAATATTTTTCCGCGAATTATTATGAAAGCGCTTTGTGCTTGTTCTTTAGAAGTCCGGTAATTCAGTTTGTCTTATATTATTTCACGCCATGACAAATTTACGGAGCGGAATAATTTGATTGCGAATGAAATGAGTAAGTTAATCCTTCAAATTTATTCTTGCATAAAAAAGACACAAATAAATTCAAAAGAATGATTATATTTCATAGTTCAAGTTGACGATGCGGCGTTACTGACCATGCAATTTACCTCAAATATTGAAAACATGTAAAACTAATTTATGTTGAAAGTACTTTTCTTTCATTTACAAAAGGTATTTGTTATAATGATTTAGCTAGAATTAATATCAAAGGCCTGTTGATTAGTAGTTGTAATAAGTGAGCATGACGACCGACTGTCAAATCATCAAAAGGACCAAAGATCACGTACATGTACGTTGTAAAATAAATCGATCCGAAGGACTCCTTAAACACACTTACCATTGTACGCCCTATTGAAAAGGGAATTATTCTGTTTCAATTTTACTGAAGTATGACATAACGACATTCATTGAAGGGAACATGTGCAGGAAATCAATGCGGAAGACAGGGTGTGCGTTTACTACCTTTCCTATCATACCAACACCCCCCCTTCTTATCCCAGCACTTATTAAAATGAAACTAGAAATGTGCCTCAGCTAACTTTAGATAAATTATTTCAAAGCAAACTTATCAAGAGATTAAGAGATCCTTCGTATCGTTGTTCTACTAAAGTTGCTTTTTTTAAATCTGGTACAATATGTACATAATGTACGAATGTCAAAACTACAAGAACATGAATAAATAGATACGTGTAGATGCCGCAAAATCAATTTTGAGAGAAATGATATACAGAAGAAGCATACAGATAAGAATCTAAAACATCCATTTTTTCTCATTCACTGAGATTAACAGTACACAATATCGCCGAGCATTACCTAAAGTGAGCGTCACGATGTGCTCTACGTCAGGTTACGTTGTCGGTGCTTAAAAGCGCTAAGTGTTGGAAAAATGAATGAGAAATTGATCAGAATATGACTCAAATTTTTAGTCTGAAGTCCAGATTATAAGAAATCTCAGAAAAAATGTATAGATATATGACAACTTCACATTTTCAATCATAAACAACGGATTTTTCATATCCAGAGGTTGGTCAGAGGAATTCTAAGCTAAATTTCTTTCAAACGGCTACACTCTTTTTTCTATAAATTATTTTTTTTATCTTTAGCATGTATCACTATATGATAAAAGAAACATTTTATCAAAATTCTATTATGCCAACTACTTCGAAAATGAATATTTTTAAATTTTTCATACAATTTTAACTGTCAAAAATGGGATGAAATGAATGTCCTTCTCCAGCATGGTTACCATGACAACAAAATTATTTTTTTCGAAAAAGATAAATTTACTTCATTTGCTACGTGAATGGATAAAAATTTACTTCGTATTGCATTATATTGATTTTTAAAATAAAGTCCAAAGTTGGGACATTGTTTTAGAAAAAAATGTACAGAGTTACCTCCCTCTTTTGTCGGGCTATAGGGGACAAACGGCTACACTCTTTTTTTCATGAAATATTGCAATCGATGAAGGAAGGGATATTCTTTTGTATGTAGACAATTATTTTCAATTTCTATTATTCCCTGAAAATGCCATTCACACTCATACCCCCTTAATGCTATCATTCAGCATTACAATATTCTGCTATTCTACGTAATATGTTACGTATGAGTCGATCCCCAATTTTACATTTCCAGAGCCTCGGTTTAATGATTTATTCTATAAAGTGGACTGGTATATGGTACCTTGGATTGTACAAAGAACGCTACTATGCTCAATGAATTGAATTGCTATTTAATTAATATACATGTTCCATTCCTATCTTTTGTCTTGATGACACGAAGCCATTTAAAATTACCGTGACAAACATTGAGGCGTCAGTCCCGCGTGTGCAAAGTCAGGGACCAGTTGTGCGGGTATCTTAAATTATGATGAAAGTCTTAAACACAATTTTCCTCTTTCTCCTTTTTGGATCTGTGACTGGTCAGCAGGATTTGACCACCAAGATTGGAAGTAAAGGGACAGATGTCGTGGAAGCTGTCTTGGATCGTATAAAAAGCCATTGCATATTCCGTGATGACAAGCTTTTCATGAGGCGACTGGCATTCTATGCGACAGATGATGGAAATAAAATGGTTATGAACCAAGGGGGGATATGGAAGGTAAATAATGTTTTCTTTGATTCACATTGAAGCATATCCCATGGGCATTCTTCTAACTTTCGACTCTGAAGTGTAACATCGTCAATAATCTTATTTTTCGTAAGACTCGTTTTACTATTGGAATTATAGGATGAGCATTATAGATGCTTGTCTCGTCATTTTCCATCTGATACTAGTACTTTCCTCTATTTTGCTGTAAAGTATGAAAAATCCGCACGAATATTATATAATGAAAGTAGTTCTTCATTTCTATTTCTCTTAGTTCAAATATGAAAATCGCACATGCCCTAACCCTATGGTTTGTTTTCAATTAAGATATTTTTGAAATTACAATGGAGACGTCTTTCATTGAGTACGGATAATAGAAGAATATATCCCTTATTTATAAAAAGAATAATTACGATGATGTCATATTTCATTTCTTCGACGCTTTTGAAAATTTCTGTTATCAAAATTTATTGGAACTTATAAAAAGTGCGTCCTGTAGCATCATATTCCACCCATCCTGCTACGTCTCTCTGTACATTTTTGGACATAATAATTTTCACACTCTTTGACCATATCACATTGTTTAAATTGAGGATCACTGACGAGGGTTACCGATATGTGCATGTCTGGTTCATGCTGCAGATGTATCTGTTCTTAGACGATGCTATTGAATTGGAAGACGTTTAACATTTGTACCACTTGGTTAGTGTCACTGCTGGTGGACCAGAAGTCCCCGAGGGCACATGTAGCCTAATTCGATAAACTACGATTGATCGTTTCTTCAACGCATTTGAAAATTTCTGTTATCAAAATTTCTTGGAATTTCTAAAACGTGGGTCCTGTAGCATCATACCCCACCAATCCTGCGACGTCGTTCGGTACATTTTTGGACATAATTTTCACACTCTATGACCATATCACGTTGTTTAGATTGCGGATCACTGACGAGGGTTAAGTTCCCAAAACGTGCATGTCTGGTCCATGCTGCAAATGTATCTGTGATGATGCTATTGAATTGGAAGACGTTTAACATTGAGTTCACATTATTGCTAATAAGATATATTTATCTTTTCTGTATAGACATAGTTTAATCTAAAGTACAAGGAGGAATCTTATAGTTGTTTTTACACAAAATATGTATTAAAACGCCAGTTAGAGAATGCACAAAACTCGCCACATTGCTCATGAATCTTTTATCTTACCGACGCAATAAATCACTAACTCCCAAAATCGGCCCTTAATTTTTGCGTAAAATAAATCTATGAAAATAATGATTCAGCATCACTTATATTTATCTCAAATACCAGTCGAAATTAAAAGTAGTTAAAATGTCACGTGCGTTAGTTATGATGTCACATTTTGAAGTCATTTGCTCTGCATGACGAAATATGAAGGAAATTCCCCATATTTTTGGCATAAATCTTTAGAATTAGTGTAGGCGCCAACTCTCACCCAACGTAAATTTTATGTAGATCAAAAGAAAATTTAACTTTTTATATGAAAATTATTTTGGGTGAGGGATGGCGCTCTACTTATTTTCATAAATTTTGACCAGAATTATTCCAATTTCTTACGATTTCTCAGCATTTTACGACTTTCAGCTGATTTCGAAGCCATATCTTTCGATGTATTGCACGTAAATTAAAATATTTATTTGGTATTTCAAACAACCACACATTTAACTTCCTTGATACGTAATACAATCGAAATCTAAAACATTTTAAGTTTAGATCTGTTAGAACAAAAAAAAAAAGTTTGAGTTCCTTCAAACCGTGAATTGTTTACATCATTCAGTGATTCAGACAACAAACCTTTCATCAATCCGTTTTGGGGTTTCCTTTTTTAGTTATATCCGCAATGTTCCTTTTTGTCCTTCTTTTTCCCTCCTTCTTTGTTGGCAGGGCCCTATAAAATGTTGCCAACTCGTGCTACGTTCAGATGAACTACTAATAAATCCGCCCATAATGTTTTTTTGCACGGCTTAATGTAGGCATCACACTGTCCCGATTATGATATCCGATGGACACACGAATATGAAATTTTCAATTTCGTGCGAAGTTACTCCCGAATATGGTTAAGATCCGCTCAACAACCGATGTATTTACGATGCCAAAAGATGATTACACGATGCTAAAAGATGACTACACGATTGTATCCGAACCGCTCCCGATGACAACACGATGGGACGAATTTTATCTTAAAACATATCCGACGGTCATACGAAGGCTTACGATGTATTGACGAAGGCTATTAGATTGCTTCACGACGTCGTATCTAGAATGCGATGCATCGGATATAACCAGGAATGCATCACGTTTTGGATGTTTAAAAATTCTTGTTTAATCAGTAGCACAGTATCAATGGTTTCCTCCTCCGCCTTTTATTATTTCTGTCTCAGAAAAAGTACAAAAAATACCCATAAGTTAGCAACTCAAATATATGTTATCGCATATCTGAATCGCACTGTCTATGTAGCATGGTAAGCCAAGATATATGAATGTTGATTCTTATCATGCTCGACCATCTTTGAAAGTTTGTTTTTAGAAGGCATATCATTACAGTTCTTTATGTGAAAATGTGACTACCAGACGGACAAATAGACAACGGGTTCAGTTATCAGTGACCTTTGCCTAGCAGTTGACATGTATTATTGTCAACCAAAAATCGTCTTAAAATATCACGAATTTCATTTATAAACATCATTGGTGGAAACAAGTGGAAGACGTGATGATTCAATGTAAGAAAGATGAAAATGGATATATGTCACAACAAGATACTAGTATTGCCAGTAATTATAGAAAATACTGAGTCTGTACATGTTCTCTTAGATGCATTTAAAAAAGCGATGATTCTGCCTTCTTTTTTCTTATCGTAACATTATCAAGGCACGTCCGTTTGCTTTATAATGCCTTGATTGTGACCTTGCAAATTGAACTTGCAAATTTGAAGAAGACAGAAAAGTTTTTATTTTGATGAATTTGGATTAACTTAGAATAATACTTTGAAATGGCTTTGAATATTATGTATTTGAAACGTTTTGTTTAATATTTGTGTCTGTCATCTTTCGTATCGGGATCCCATCTTAAAGTCATCGTACTAGAGTACGATGACATTACGATGTCATTTCGATGGAATTGCGAGGTTGTCACGAAGTCGTATAGCCTTCCTAACTCCATCGGGAGGTTCTTGACACGTTCGTGATGCCTTCGTATGGCAAAATTTCTCCGATGGTCCCGATGGTAATTCGAAGGAGAAACGAAGATCTTACGAATACGCAAGATGCCTTCTCGATGGTCTTACGAAGGGCAAGATGATTACAAGAACCTGTTTCGAAGATGGTCCTTCGGGAGTGCCATCGGGAATTTTTTGGCATGCCAAAGATTTAGACAGCACTCCCGAAGTTGTTCCCGAAGTTTGACAAATCAAGCTGGCGGTCATACGATGGTTCAAGATGGCCTTACGAATAGCCCGATGATATTACGATCACACCCGAATTTGAAAAAATCCTTTATCGTGTGGCCATCGGCTGCTTAAATCGGGACAGTGTGACGCCAGCATAAATGGCGTGTGTTGTTGGCAGGCGAGGGATGATTGCTATCCATCGAAGCTATTGAGAAACAACATTCCCCTCCCCATTGAATTAAATGAAACGTTTGCTGTGATACGTATTTTTCGAAATTCTTTAATGTTCAACCCTTTCCCTAAGCGTGCTTCACTTGAACACGCATGTTATTGGAATCTCTTTTTAAATTATCCTCTATTTTTCAGGTACCACAGACGGTCTTTAGTTCGATTCAAGGACCTTCGAAGCTAAGTGATGAGAAAACAAAAATTAAGCATGATTTCAATATCGATTGGAGCACAGCGAAGTACGAGGATTTAGATCGACCTCTGTACTCTGCATTAGCAGCTCTTCTGTTCATTGAAGACGATTCACGGGCGATGGAACCAACTACTGCGTACCAAGCAAATTTTACATATAAACACTGGAAATTTTCGCTGGCCAAAAACACACTGATTGATCAGTTTAAAGCCAAAACCGAAAAGATGAAAATGCGTAAGTTTGATTGTGATATATAACCACATATTTATCTCTTTTTTATTGGACACGCAGTTTGTCATGAAATCATTAGTATAGTTCACACAGGAAAAACAAAATGAGACATGATAACGGATCGCCACAGACTTCAATAGAAAATTACATCTCAGATATAAGAAAAACTGATATAAGATAACTTTATTTCATGAATTTGTTTAAAACATTTTTAAATTTTGAAACAGTTAAAATTATGCGCAGCCGCTATTACGCATTTTCGGGGGTGCCATTTACAGTAAATTTCCTTTAAATGCCGACGGGGGACTATTTAAGGGGACAGGTAAACTTTCTGTCATTTCCTCACTGTCCGCTATTGGGTTAACATCTCTAATTGGTATCTCACTCCCAATTAATTTATCGATTTTGTGCTGTATACAGGGATATGGTCATTATCCATAATTGTCATCTGATTGGTTCCTTTTAATCCTTTTAACCCCATCGATTTTTGATCGACAGCTTAAATCAGATGAGACTCAGGTATCTCTTAAACATGATAAAGGATTATCTGTCGGTATGTCTTTGATGTAACACGTCGCTCGCAGACGGCGTTATCTTCAAAGACGGTATACCACGCCTACCAAACCTTTGTCATTAAGGTATACATATTACTGACCCGGTGGTTGCCAACGTTAGCAACATACTGTATGGAGATTATTCATAAATAAACATCACCTTGGATCAAATCCGCAGTAAAGAGGGCGATAGATGAAAATTTAATCTACGTTTGTTCCTCCTTATTTTGTGTATTAAGGTGGTAGTCTCACCTTAGCCCTATTATTTCCGTACATTTAATCTTCTTCATTATTGTAATATTAGATGACAATGATGTCATGCGTCTTCTGTCAAAGTTTGAAAGATTCGAACCAAGCGTTTTGCGCGGGTCACAATTCAAAATCTCGGGTCGCAATTCAATGCAGAAAATCGCGACTTTGTCACGAGATTTGTTCAATGATGTTTCTGCCAATTCTGATATAATTGGCTATGTATTTCAAAAAGAATACCTTCATTGATCTTTTTCAGTAAAATATGGATGTCTTGATGTCACCATACTTACTTTAGAAGCGATGTTTATAGAAAATAAGGATGAACTTGTAGCTCTCTGAAGTTCCAAAATTGTCATATCTACAAAGCTCATTAAAAATCGAATCATTTAATTTTGTTAAAAAACTAAAGGAAAAAAGATTAATTATCTATTTTTAATTGTTGCAAATTGTAGGGAAATCGAAGCAATATTTACCGAATAAGCGCCATTTTTGTTACCGCTACCCTTTCCTTTTTTACGTCCCTAAACGTTACGTTAAGGTCAAGCATATGCTTTGTAGGTAAAAGTATAATCAACAGGTTACGCCAAATTGTAATATAAATTCAATTGAAAGAATTAATGTATAGAAACAGGAAATAAAAAATTTATTGATTTTTAAAACAAATTGCTTTAATTTTAGAGGACAATGTACTTTGTAATTAATGATTTATTTTTCTTAGCCTAAGTAAGTTATGTTTTCGAATCATTGTAAAAATATGAAAGATATATCAGTTCAGAATTCAGACGAAATTCATGCATCAAATCTACTTGTTATTCCGATTAAATACGGGAGGAAAACGAACAAAAAGTAAAATTCCACTACAACTTGGAGAGGGTCCCATGCATGGGAATAGATAGGGCCGAGTTGTTAAGGACCTAACCCCCTTCTTGGACCTCCTTTGAAATTGTCAATATTTCTCTTTTTTCCGATTATTTTATCTTATCAAAATCACAGAATTGTACTATATTGTCGAGAATAACAGAATCGTCCCATATTGCCGAGCCGAAACAACAAGCCCCCTTCCTCTCGCCTTCTCAAATATATTTTTCCTGCATATAGTCTTCTTATCCGACGAAGATCTCTTATGTATGTTATATCACGTTCAGATAAAACGAAGTAATCATGACCATAACAAGATAAAATTGTAATTCTTTCGACACTTACGGAACGAAGCATGCAATAGGACAAGGGATTCGTGTAGAAAAAATCAAGAGAAAAAAGTAAATTGTATAAATCTCGGAAACTTATTTGGTTTTTTAAGTAATTAATCATTTCGATCTGGCTCAGTTCAGGAGATGAAACAGAAATAATTGAATGATTACTTAGAAAAATAGAAATGATAAAAAGATCCCGTTTATCTCTTGTGCTTGGCAAGGGATATCCCCCAACTATGACGTCATGATTACGTCACGCATATGCTTGCCGTGAAAACAATCACTGGAAACGCTAATTACAAGAAACGTTTAAGAGATTAATTTTACGTCCTTTACCACGAGATATCCTCTTAAGCCGTCTTTAGATATCCAAACGATATTCTGATTTTTGGATTGCTACATATACATGTATATAGAATGTACTGCTATTTCTGTAAAACATTCAAAAATTTTTTAAATACTTTTGATAGCGAAGGCCTTGATCTAATTTTATCATCAGTAATTCATTTTTTAAATTCAGACATGAAATATGAGTTCAGGCTCTGGCTATCTGCTGAATGGAGAGATAAAAATTCTTCAAGATAGACAGTTTGCATTGTAGAATTGGTAGAAAAAAAAACTTTTTTTATTGTATATTCAAATCAATTTCAGCTGCATGTTCGAAAGAAGTGGACCTCGTTTTTGCATTAGATGAATCAGGAAGCGTCGGAAGTAGCAATTTTGAAATAATGAAGGAGTTTTTGGTCAACCTAACCGAAAAGCTACCAATTGGTTCCAATCTTTTTCAAATTGGTGCTGTTAAATTTAATAGTGGAGGAAATACAATTTTTCAACTGGACGCCTATAACGGAAAAAGTGAAATAAAGGTAAGTTTATAACAAAAATGACTCTCATTATAAAATGACAACACACACTATCAAACAACGTAATTCAATTAAGGAGATTAAACTAAAAACTGAATTGATATAATCTGCATTTGAAATCATACGCTGCTGGGGGAAGTGAGATCATCAATAATCTTGATAGCCGACAATTTTTAAAATAGAAATGGGAAGGATCTCCAGCATGACCACCCTGCGCACACCCAGCGAAACAAACCCACAAGAATGTGACACAAAAATGACATCAGACAAAAATACACAACATTCACTAGTACATCATACAAAGCAATCGAAACAAACGTACAGAAACATCAAACATTAATGACAACACATGTGCACCCAGCGCCGACTTTGAACTTGCATCTGCTATAAGCAAATGGTGTGGTTATTCGGATTACGTGCGAACAACCCTTCCACTTATCCAGATACACAGAGGTCTCCATAGACGCACAATTGTAGTTGCATAAACAAAACAATTCTCACTGTAAGATGACATTACAAACGTGATAGTTAAACGCAGCGGGCTCTTGTAACACCGATTCTATGTAAATGGCTCTAAAGTTTTATAGCATGTGTATAACAGTCTGTGCTTTGCTGGTTGAAGCGAGCTCATAGGACAAGCGATAGTCTTCTTTGACAGGATTTCGCCACTATCCGTCATTGTTTTACGGTATGCAATGCTGGTAATTTGCTTATAACAGTCAAGTGTCATGCTTAATTAAACGGTTCACCGTAAAATATAGGCAAAATGATACGAATGATAAAGGGCTGATGTTGTTTAAGTTCTGGCGTAATGAATTAATTTTATGTTCTGTAATTATCTGTAAAGAAGATTCGGTCAAACATGTTAAGTTAAAACGCACAGTAATTGCCAGTATATTACATCTGTGTGCAAATAGGCAACATTTAAGAAAATATCCGGTCAGCGGGTCACCAGTGTATGATAATAATTCGGCATAAGAATACATTTGAGTGAACACCGACACCCTATCAGTTTATGTTCGCAGAATTTTAACTGCTTGAATATACGAGCCCCAGCATATAAATGTCGAAGTACGGTACGCACATTGTCATCACGTACAACCCATTTGCCACGAAGGCAGGCCATGCACGAACAACGCGTGTTAGTACAAAATTCCCTAAAATGTCGAAACCGTACTTACAGTTAGTTTGACAGTAAGTTTTTGGATTATTTTCCCTGACGTTGTCGCCATAGCTCTTTCTATATAGTCGTAACCTCAGACGATGCATGTATTCATATATTGCTTTCATTTTCGCGTGAATATCGACAGCGGGTGCGACTAGCCAACAGGGGATGCTTACTCCTCCCTGACACCGGGTCCCACCTCTAGCTTGCTAGGGGTCCGTCGATACTCAATGTGGTGCTCTATTATGCATGATATTGAGATAATCGCCAGGATTTTCTTTAACTCATTTACAAGTAAATTGTACATAATAAGCTCATCGTTAGTACGCATACCTCAATTATCGTTTTACTAATTTTACTAGTTTACTAAAAATGATTTTAAAATACGTGAACGAACTGGAAGCAACTTTGTTCATGGAAAAACCCCGATTTGCAGTATAATGCTAGCATAATAATCTTCTGTGTAGGACTGGAAGAACTGAAAAATTCCATGTGGCTTCGTCCACTACATTTCACTATATGTTTATTTCAATATCTTAACGTTTTCATCCATTGTTGTGTTGTTGGAGGAATGTTTTTTTTTTATTTTTCATTTGCTCATTTGCTGTTAACAAGTAATATTAGTTGAAGATTCGGTAAAGGATAAAGAGTATAATGCCTTCTCTTTTGAGTAGAAGTACTGCGTTTTAAAAAAAAAATAATTTCGCTTGATGTTTACAATAGCAAATGATTGAATTAATGAGTGTTAGAGAATGTAACATATTCATCCTTTCTTTAAGAATGCACTAAAAAATGTGAACTACGCATCAGGTGGAACAAGGATCAATCGGGGCATTGAAGAAGCTCAAGACGTTTTGAAAAAATCTAAAAGGTAAAATCTTCTGCAAGCCTTTTTCATACTCAAATTAGAAAATACCCACAACAATACTCTTTGAAAAATTATCTTGGATCAAGTCAAGCGTCTATTGATCTTGGACATTGGTTCAAGGTATTGACACACCGTTAGGTCCGAGAAAACATTCGTGTGAAATATTATTGAAAACCATCAATAGGTGGAGGGTATATGCCCCGGACAAGGTTTTACTTCTGGTATTGTGACCTTGATCTTTGACTCTGGTTTAAGTTTAGTTTAGTTTAAACATATTTTATTTCCAAAAACGAAATGGGATCGGGCAAAAGTTTTAACAACATTACCTGGTTTAAGGTCATGACACACCCTGAGATCATAAGAAATATGTCACTGAAATCCATCAACAGGGGAAGGAGTTATGCTCCGGACAACGAAGGTTTTCACCATGATGTTTATTGCGACCTTGATCTTTGATCTATGACCTTGGTTCAATGTCACGACACATTCTCAGATAAATTTCTGTGAAATACTATTGAAATCCATCAACAGTGGCAAAATTTATGCTCTGAATAATTTTTACTTATTGTGTCTATTGTGACCTCGACCTTGGTTCAAGGTCATGACACAACCTTACGTCCTAAGGAACATTTCTGAGAAATATTATACAATCCATACACGTGGGGGTAGTAATGTTCTGGACAAGGACAAGCAGGAAGATTCCTATACCCCCCCCTCCAAAAAAAATATTGTAGGAGGTATGTAAATCAATGCATCTAACATTCGAATTCTATTATATTATTTCTTTCATAGCATTAACTATACCAAAATCAAAGATATCTCGTTATTATTGCTTTTCCTTCCTATTAAAAAAAAAATCTGTTACGCCTGGGGTTTATAATATTTCCTTCATACATAGGAATGTTGAAATCTCATTTGGTATGTTGAAAACTCATTTGAACATTTCAAAATGCTAGAAATTTCTGAAAACAAAAATAACCACACATCTGATGTAATTATGGTAATTACACAAAAAGATTTAGAAATAAATGTTTACATTTTTGAAAAAATATTGAGAAAAAGGGTATTAAACATTTATCCAAAACATGATGTTATAAATGAAGCGCTGTAATTTTACTATTTTCATGAATCATCCTATTAAGGAAGGGAGGGGATTTCCAATAAGACCCCTGCTGCAGCACTAACAGCAAAACACGAAAACATCGGATGCGAAAACATTAAAGACGAGCATACCAAGAATCAGCACGAGACGGAAAAGAGACACACGACATGTAAACATCAAACACAAAAGACTACACAAAAACTAACGAGACCAATGGGTAACCGGTGCCGACTTTGGACGGCCATTTGCCATGCAAATAGCAAATGGTGTGGTTATCCTGGATAACGTGCGCACAACCCTCTCTCTTCTCCAATTACCTAGAGGTCTCGAAGAACGTACACGTGTGGTGTAAACAACATCCTTCCTGTTAGATGACCACACACAAACAAGACCGCAAAACGCAGGGGCCCAACAACCCAGATGAATATGTAAATGGATATAAAAAGAGGTCATACATAATGCAGTTCGTGCTCTGCCGGGTGTAGCGTGTATATAATCACCCGAGGAGTCCAACCGACATTCAGAGAGGACAGGTCGTCGGGGCCCTTTCTTCTCTAAAGAGGTTTGGACAGGGCCCGTCATGGAGTCCCGTCGTCACAGTCAGTCAGATTGCAAGTCTCAAGAATGCGCTGGTACAAGACTGTAGATGGGTCAAGTACCAAGCCTAGTGTCCGTCTGGTGATATTAGTATCATATCCACGGTATAAAAGGCGTCTGATGATTCTGACGCATTTTCCATGATGCTGTCTACCTTTACTCCCACTAATTTTGTTTATCATATCATCATAAAAGACAGGTTGTGTTATACACAAAGTAACGTGCTCTGTTGCGTGTATAGATCCAACGTTTAAAAGTAGTTGACTGTAATTTTTGTAAAATTTCCAGAAAGTCTTAACTAGATTATGGAAGCGGAAACCTTGACCTAAATGTTTCTTGGTAATTTGTAAATTTCTAATGTGAAATTAAAAATGTCAGTACATGCGCTAGCATACCGGATGAGCTATGACGGTAGTCTTGGATAATCACAGTCAAGACAGGGAAATTTACTATGCTGAATCCAAAATCATCTCTTTTGTCATATACACTTGAATGAATCTTTCTGTTTACTATTTCGATATTTAGGTTTAATAATGGTGTTTCTGTATTTGTAATGTGTGCCTTTTTAAGTTTTAATTCTTGTGGATAAATTTCATTCTTGAGCAGGATTGTCAATAGATAGAATATCATCCAGATACCTAGAAGTATTATTGAAACATTTTAGATCATCAAATTTTCTTTGCTTTTAAAGATTTTGGATAAATTATTTTTCGTAAGTTAGTGTATAAGAATAAATCTGCAACAAAAGGCGCACAGTTAGTACCCATAGGAATCCCTACAACCTGTTTGTATAGATCCTCACCGAATCTAACATAAATATTGTCCAAGAGGAAGGACAAGGCATTACACATGTCACTACATCCATAAAGTTCTAAACTCTAATATTACCTTTAAACCACTTTGATTCAATTCTTATTTGAACGTTTCGACATGCATGCCCGATACCCGCATCAAGAAAGATATGTCCAAAAGACTGCTTTCCAGCAGATAACTTGGACGCTACAATTTTCTCTTTTAGCACCCTCTTGATATGCATGTATACACACATCGTTTTTTGCTACTTGCGTTGAAGATGGCTGTCCTAAGTTGGTACCGGTTGCTCATATGTCTCTTTGTTTTATGTGTGGTCTTTTGTGTTTCTTGTTTCTATGGTGTGAGTTTGTGTTCCTTGTCCCTTTTGCGTCTCTTTCAGTGGATGTCTGCTTTGTGTTTTTGCACTGGGTGTTTTTGGGTATACTCTGGGTACTGCAACCGAGTGTTGTTGGAGATCCCTTCCTTTCTTTTCTTTTCCTTTTAGAGTTGTTTTATGCCTATACTTTTAATGGAACTGTTCAAGGGTCCCAACTCGTAACCTTCTTGAACAGCACATCAGTCAAAGAATGAAAGTCGAACACAAAACCCGAATTCAGATTCCAAAAATCACAACCAAAAAGCCTACATGACAAAAATGGATAATGACCATATCCCTGTATACAGCACAAAATCGATAATCCAGAAAATCAGAAACCGAAGGCATATAAAATCAGGATAAAACAGAAACCAAAGCAACTTTTAAATGAATTATAATTATGTATATAAGAACTTTCTCACAAGAAAAAAAAAGGACAAACAGACGGAGATAATAACAGCTTCATAGAAACACGAAGGACAACTAATCTAATAAATAATCTCCAGAGTACTGTACAAGTACGGAATGCATTGAAGATGGCGCATTAAATCTGATCTTAATGCAAAAGACATGTGGAAATAGTTTCCCAAAACGATTGTTCTCGAGAGAAAACGTCTTTGATTACAAATTAATTGCAGGTTATTCTATTGAAAACACCTCGTTATTCAGGCATTAACGTACATATCTTGGCTCTATTGAACTACTTTTGTTTCCTTCATTTCAGTGCTTTATTTTTAATTTGAAGACAAAAATTGTTCTTTCTAGGAAACACGCCACTAAAGCCCTCTTGCTGTTGACTGATGGCCAATCAAATTTACAAAATACAATGATTGCTGCAGAAAGTGCAAGGTAAGATTTGGATTCTTACGCTTATTGATTATTGTCTTGTAATAGTAATTTTTGTTATGTGAAGAACAAAAGAAGTAACACGAACAGTAATTGATATTGGTATTCAACGTCGAAAAGGGTCACAACTTTGTTGTGTTTTCTTAACAGTCTTGTTCACTAAGTCGAATTCCTCTGAAATAAAGAATTGCTATTTTTATGCGCAAAAAATCCTGTCTTTGTATTACCAAAATATTATGGTTGTGCTGTGTAAAGTGTGCATGGATCCAATTTATGAATGTTAACCTCCTTTAAATTCGATGATATTTTGGGATGAAATGACAATGAAATCTTTCATAGTATTATTATAAACAATTTTTTTCTTTTGCAGTTTGGAACAATTAATGTTTAACGTCCTCAAATTCATAGGCATCATTTTAGAGCAGCTTAATTTGTTTTTGCCCTTTACCAATTTGACATCATACTTGAAATGACAAGTATAATGTCAAATTGGTAGAGGGAAAAAACAAATTAAGCTTCTTGTAGGCGACAGAGCTGGGGTTGCACTACACAGTATTGGCCATTGAAAATTGAGCGTTTTGAATGAAAGGCATGCAGTAGTTGACGTTATATGAATAATCTTATATTGCTCATACGATATAAAGCTACATATCAATAAAAAGTACTCTTATTGCTAATTACCTCTATAATTCTTGATTTCATCTGAACAAATCATGTCTGTCAGACATGCTGCTCAAAGTTATAGCAGTACATTAGAAGATGACATGGAAATGGGGCATGACCCCTCAAAGTGACTCAGATTTGACATCCTTCTCAAATGATTTTCTTAATAAAGTGTAAGTCTATTTGTTGTGTATTTTTTATTCTATCATATGTGCAATTTATTTGAATTTTCACCTGATGCAATTCGAGAAATATGACGTCAAAGTTTTCTTACCTAAAATACAGCACTCATATCTTTGCCCATGGCTAGTCACATGTCCTCTTACTTTCACATCCTGTCATACTATGCATATGAGGTATACAATGGAAATAATGGGCTTTTCTCAAGACAAGCTAATTATTTTTTCCAAATATCAAAAATCATAGTTATTTCAATTATAAAGCCACATAATGAAGGTGGACCCCATCTGTCTCCTATTTAAAAAATCATCCCTAGCCAAATTCCAAATGCGAAACTGCGGATACTATGTAGTGTAACCTGGAAATAAAACATAACTACACTTTAAACATTCAATCATGGGAAACTAGTGTAATTGTTCAACACTGCAAAAGAAATAATTGTTTATAATAATACTATGGAAGATTTCTTGTTGATGCATATCACACGAAAAATTGAACGGACAATTTCTGCATCAATGTGTGAAAGCTTTCCGTCGAAGTTTTTAGTAGAGGAAACGTATGATGCATTTCTTATCAATTTATGTCCTGTACTCATGAAAAACTGTTTTCTCGAATCTAATACTAGTCAATCTCTGCACTATATTTTGGAAGGTCGGACGAAGACAAAATATGGCAGCCTCCGTGATTTAAACAGCGAACAATCGTCTCCCTTTATCTTTGGAATAAGAAACAGTTTATAAAATCCTACATGCACAGGGGTTTTTTTTAGCAAAAAGGAAAAAAAGTGTACCCTTGATATTTTAAGCAAATATCAACAATTCATTTTCAGATACGAGCTGATACATACTTTAGGAAATTACCCGGTTCCAAAGATAATGCTATAAATAGACATCCGTGAAAAAATAAAGTTGATCGATGTATCAACAGAGTTTTTCGGCCAATCAGAATCTTTGTTTCTAAATAAGAACAATGGAAATTTCTCATCTGTGATTCTTCCAACCAAAGGTAATGTGTGACTGCAGAACTCATCTTTTGTTTGCTATTAGAGATTTACGTGAAATTAAGATGGCGATTTCAGGCGGCTGAATAATTTTACATAACCTTATGTAGAAAATATGTCAATATATAGTTGATTATTTTCAACTAAACTGTAGGTCATTTTTAGAAACACATTAATGACTAATTCTGCAGAGAAAGAGGATCATCTTTGGTCCTGTCTTGCAATGAATGAAAGTATACCAGTTCAGGAGTCAAAAATTTAGGGGAATGTGGCATAAATCAAACCCCCCAATCATTATTTGATTTAGTGCATAAAATAAACACCTCTCCCAATCAATAATTGACATTACTAAGTCCGAAACGCAACAAAAGTTGACTTCTCAAAATGAATCCTAAATCTAATAAATAAAAAAAAAAAACAAAAACAAAAACAAACAAATTCGCGCAAAAACAATAAATTTGGTTCTCTTCTTTGTCTTTTTTATCTAGAAATGAAAGCATTGTGATATTTGCGCTAGGAATTGGGAATATCAACGATCAAGAACTAGATGCAGCTGCAAATAAGCCCACATGCACTCATAAATTTGTGATCAAGGATTTTGATGAAATAGACAGTATACTTTATCAAATTATGAAAACTACATGCGGAGGTGAAGATTCTGTACAAGAGGATAATTTAGCAAAGTGGTCACTTTTTCTTATTTTCTTAAACGTTAAGATTTTTTATGTATAAACCTTTCAATATGGATCGATAGAGCAATCTTTTAATGTCAGTTTTAGTTCCTTCATTTGAAGGTATGGACAAACAAAGTCTCCTATTCAAATAAATCAAATAACGGAATAACAGATAAAATAATGATTATTATTGATCACTAGAATTATTCCCACTTGCAGGTTTGTCTCCCTTGTATAACAATTTGTGTGTGTTCATTTAGGTTCATTGAATAGGATTCATTAATGAAATTTTATAATTGAAATTCGGTCTTTTCGAAATACAGAGTTAGTTCCCATTTGTGCAGGTATCTGACGTCAACGCATTGTTACGTCATCAAATTCTATGGAAACCAGCATGAAATTCAGGGAAACAGGGTTACATATATGACGTTTTCGAAGGAATTTAATGACGTCACAATGCTTTTACGTCATATACCAGCACAAATCGAACGTAGGACTGTAAAATCGAAAAGACGGAATAAATTGGTGTAAAATTTTATTCAGAAGGTAACAGATTGGAACACTTCGTTTTTTAAAATCTAGTATCGAAACCTGTCAGTCTGGCAAGTAATTCAACGGTGAATGTTGGAGTGACCTTGGCAGAAGACTACGTAGAGGATACACTAGAGGTTACACCAGGGAAAGATCCTAAAACAACATTAGAGGTAATCAGATAATGTCAACACGATATCAAATGTTAGAATCAGAAATCGTATTCATTCGATATATATATAATTATGAGTTAAAGAAGATCCTGACGAGAATCTCAACAGCACTCACAATAGAGCACAAAATTACGCATCGACTATTATAATTAAAACAAAAAACCCAAATTAATATGTAAAGGAGCAAACGTAAATCGTTGGAGATCCCCTCCTTTTTTTTCGTAATAAAGATGAGATCAGGTATCTGGGGAGAGGAAGTACCTCCTGCTTGCTAGAAACACCAATCTACTTAGCCGTGAAGACTCCAACCCAGGACAAAACTGTGATTTTCTTTATTTTCTCATTGTATCGTCCAAAATATTTTTCGTGAAAAAGGAGGAGGATCTTCGGTTGTAGCACCACCTCATCCCCCAATCGAAATTACAGAGTAGACATTCACAGCCAGGGTCGCAAACGGTAAAAAATACGACATCAAATCACCAAACACAAAATACTACACTTATACCATCGATAACAATGGACAATCTGTGTGGGCTTTGGACGGCCTTCTCCACCTTTTAAAATAGCAAATTTTGAAGTTATCCGGACTACTTGCGCATAACCCTTCCACTTTTCTGGTTATCAAGAGATCTCGAAGAAAGCACGACCATTGTGTATAACAACCTCCTCAACGTGTAATGATCAGCATCGAAGCACCAAATTACGAAAAGAAATGGTGGACTACTTTATCGAAAACCCAAAAGGTACTTGTAGATGACGGGTTGTCGTTTTGATTCGATATAGAAGTAGAGTTCTGATTCGGTATTAAGAAACAACGACTGATCCCTCTTTCCTGAATGATAAGTGACATTTTGGGTTCTGATTGAATGGCTGTCATGATCACCAAACAAGAAATACGAGGGTTGTTCGATAAATTCGTAGACAAGTTAAATAGATCTTTTATCCTTGTCGTTTAACATTTTGTTTATATGGAAAATTACTCCTTAAGATTGTATATTCTTTTTGTGCAAAATTTAGAGCAATTGGTCCATAAGCAGAGAAATATGGTGTTTTTCTTTAGGAGTCACTTCGGACAACGGCACAGTAAATGACGTCTAAAACGACGCTACGCAAAGTACGGAGTAATTAGCAATTTTCTGCTGTTGTTCTGTGTCTTTAAATTTGAAATCATATTGAGGGAAAAGTCGATTATTTAATTTCAATCGGTTCAAAGATAAACCATACAGATTAAATTTAGGCATCCTTTCTATCTATTCACAGACGATGCATCAAAAATGTCATTTTAGAACGTTTTGATCGGTTAGTTTTGTTCTTTCAGGATGTTTAAACCTTTCTCTTTGAATGATTTTTATCACCTTTTCATCCTCATTGCAAATTGTATGGATACTGACGTGCGTTCGAAACATTTTCCTTGCAATCCATAGTCATGTGTACCATCTACGAAATGTATAAGATCTTTTATGGAATTTGTATATGCCTGAATAAATGTTCAATGATTCCACGTCGTTTAAAAATTGTAGGAAACGTCATTTTTACCACTCTTACGTCTTTATGGCGCTTTTTGTAATAGTGATATCTGAATACCAATGTATCGTAACAAGCTCAAATTTCAGTGTGACAACTTTCAAATACTGTAAAACAATAAAGTATTTACATTGACTTTCTCTGCATCCGAATTTAGAGATAATAAAGCTTTCGTCTGCGTGTACACAATTTTTGATATCTCGATTTTCATATTACGCCGCTAAACGTCACGACATATAAAAATACCAAAATTTAAATGATAGAATATTTCAATTACCTTGGTATTGTATGGATTGATTTCAATACCTCATAAATATTTTGTATGAAAATTGTACACTTACTGTCACGCATTTCTGAAATATTGCGGTTGTCTACGAACTTTTCGAACAGCCCTCGTACTTACCTGATATACACATCAATATGCATATCGAGACGATTGCCGAATTTGACAAGTTGCCATGTAGCTGATGCGACGGGTGTTGCATGCAATAAGGAGACGCTGACCCTCCCGGGCAACTGGTCTCACGTCGGAATGCTATTCATTCCGCGGTTCGCAACCGTTCCTCTGGGAACTGTAATGATTTTTCCTTGCCTTCTCGACATTGAGACTGAATAACTGATAGGTACTTCTTCAATGTTTTTTTTATAAAATATATTTTCAGGTAACAGTTGTATGTGCTGAGGTAGATCTATTCGCATCTATTAATACAAACAAGCCGAATGAAGCTTTCTACGACCTGAAAAGCAAGGCTAAGGAGGGAATTCCTGCTGTTCTAGAGGTAATGGATTAAAGTTAATGAAGTAACCACAAAATGATTAAAGGAAATTAGAGGATCTTACTATTGGTTTAAATAATATTAATTTCATAACCAAACGACATGAACATAAGAATTTGAAGGATTCGGGGAAAAAAACCTCAACGCTGATAGAAATTCATCTCTAAAGATACGAATTTACCAATTCATGGAATTCTCTTACTGACATTATCTTTCGGTACATCATTAGACATAATAACTTACAAACTCTTTGGCCATATTACATTATTTAGATTGAGGATTTATGACGAGTGTTAAGTACCTGAAACGTGCATGTCTTGTCCATGCCGCAAAATTTATCTGTTCTTAAATGATGTTATTTAATTTGACATTTAATATTTGTACCACTTGATGCGGTCACCAAGGGTGGACCAGGGGTCCCCAAGGGCACCTGCAGCAAAGTTCGATCACAGTGTACCCTTTAAGACAAAAATGTCCAAATGCCGAGACCTAGACACACATGTTGCGGTGAATGAGGGTCAAACACAAAGCTAAGATAAAGAAAAGGGAATGATCTCCATAAGAATCAAAATCTTACAATCAATGAAATCTTGTAGAATATAAAACAAATAAAAGATAGTAAAGAGATCAACCGCAGCTCGTGACAACAGCGGATCGTACTCTCACGTGATCAGAAAAGGAAACAAATAGAAAAATGATATTCCGAAATGGAAGTAACTGGATGTGACAGTTCTACCGAATTGAAGCGGCGGATGTTGCATGCAAGCAGGAGGTGCTTACTCTTCCTGGGCACCTGGTTTCACTCCCATACCGGGGGTTAACTTCTTTTCATATGGTGGAGGTTTTTGTTTGTTTGCTTTGGTTTCTGTTTTATCCTGATTTTGTATTCCTTCGGTTTGTGATTTTCTGAATTATTGATTTTGTGCTGTATACAGGGATATGGTCATTATCCATATTTGTCAATTCAGTGACTTGTGCCACTCAGTTGAATCAATACATCGTACAAATCCAAAATATGGCAAATAAGTGATTCAGAAAAGCAAAAATAACTACGATCAACTTCGGTAGATCGTCTATTCAACGCATTCGAAATTTTCTGTTATCAAAATTCCTTGAAATTTCTAAGACGTGGGTCCTATTCCATCTTATTCCACCCATCCTGCTACGTCTTTCGGTACATTTTTGTACATTATAACTTTCACTCTCATTGACCACATTACAAAGTTAAGACTGAGGATCATTGACGAAAGTTAATATAAATTCTCTGCTAAATCCTAAAAATTTAAATTAGACATGTTTGGCCACGACATGTCTCAGATTTTGGGTATTTTTTGTGTTCAATGTGTGTTTGATGTCCTCAGAACTAAATGCCTTTTCATTTTTTTTCTCTGGCGATCCGTTGCCATATTATCCAAGGTTTTGTATAAAGAACACTTTAAACAAGGCATTTTAATGCATCCCGTTACCAAGGAAACGAATATTGAATACATTTGTAATTTTCTGAACAATTAATTTAAATAGATTTGAATTACAGCTGCCTATTTCAGGTCTAGTACTATTCTAGGACTTCATGAAAATCGAAGGAAATAGGTTACTATGGCAACATTTGGTACGAAGGTGTATATACATGTCAAAGGCAAAAAGCTAATTGCTAAAGATCTATGCCTGCCATCGTTACAGTTGTTTAACGTCTTCAAATTCATTAACATCATTTTAGAGCAGATAAATTTACAGCATGGACCAGGCATGCACGTTTCGAGTATTTAACCCTCGTCAGTGATCTTTAATCTAAACAATGTAATATGACCAAACTCTGTGAATATTATGTCCTAAATATACCGAAAGACGTAGCAAAATGGCTGGGATATGATGCTACAGGAGCCAGGTTTTAGAAAAATTGGGAAAATTTTGTAAACAAAACATGGTTTGGCTGGTCCATGCTGTTAATTTATCTGGTCTTTCTAAAAATGATGCTATTGAATTTGAAGACGTTTAACATGTAGAGGTATTACATACAATTTGATGCTATCACGACCTTGAGAAAATGTCAAGGTCATTTTCTCAATTGTCAAGGTTATTGAAAAATATTTGCTATTTCAGACCAAATTATGTGCTTTTTCAATAAAAGGAGACATGATTAACTGTAAATTGTATGGAACTTTGGTAAAACAATCAATTCGAGGTAAAAGTATGGTAAATGCATTGTTTGTTTGGATGAGTATGAAAAATATTCCATTGAAGACCCAAATGAATATCACATATTTTACGAGAAAAATCCAGAAAATCTCAATTTTATGCTCTTTCTTGAAAGTATGTCAAACATAGAAGTGAAATACAATTTAACAAGCCTATGATGAATTCTACTTCTTTTAATAGGTTGTTCAAATGCAAATATTTTAAATCAAAATGTCTAATGAAACAAGTTAGAGAAAGCAATTCAAAATTGGAATTGTAAATATTGAAATATATGTTCTATAGTACCAATTTCATTGTACTAGACACGGGTTTAGGATTTTGAATACTCGTCAGTAGTGGTTCCAAATGTTGTGTAGGGTTTATTAAAAAAGCGTATTTAAGTGAAAAATATGGCCAAAAATCGTTGGAGGAGGGTAGGCACTAGGAGCTTAATTCAAAACATGACCGAAAAAATTATGCCGAAACCCCAGCTAAGGACAGAGCTATGCAGTGAGAGAGATTACTTAGTTTTAGAAATTAAGTTCTAATTTGACTTTTTTCTAAATTACAAAGAAATCCACCTTTTTGTGTAGATTTGAGTCTAAAGTTAGAAATGGCCTTCAGCTTTGGACAGATGACCTTGAAATGATTTGAAGGTCAAGTGATAATGATAAATGAAATTTGCATACAGGTATGCTATTTCATAATCAAAGGCCTCATAAATGGGAAAAACAATGTTTTTTAAATATGCGGTATACGGAAATATTGATTCCAAGTTGCTATAGCAAGGGTTTTTGATTAATATTCATGACAAAATGGTGAGTTTCACCATAAATTTTATCTCTTGATTTTTTCCAGCAATGGACATAAGTTTTGTCAAGGTGACATCAAATTCCCAAGATATGTGCCAAATTATGGCTCTCAACCTTCAAAATAGTAAAAAAAAAAAAAAACAGGCCAAAAATGACCCTTAAAATACACCTTATTTTTGCTTAAGAGGGTATGAGCGTGAACAAATCAAACGTAAACCGTATCGATGTCGTAAAGAAAACAAAGTCTGAAAACTTATTGAACTAATGGTTGAATATACTTCTAGGTTAAAAAGCAATGCATTTCGAATGACGAGCAATATATATAATCGATTACATCTAAAATACGCTTCTATCACGACATCGTTTTATCCTTTGCACATAGTTTACGTCATCAACGGGAGCTTATTTGACGTCATACTGTATTATGCCGTTGCAATATTTTTCCGCGAATTATCATGAAAGCGCTTTGTGCTTGTTCTAGAAGTCCTGTGAATTCAGTTTGTCTTATATTATTTCACGCCATGACAATTTTACGAAGCGGAATAATTTGATTGCGATTGAATTGAGTAACAGTTTAATACTTCAAATTTATTCTTGCATAAAAAAGACACGAATAAATTCAAAAGAATAATTATATTTTATAGTTCAAGTTGACGATGCGGCGTTACTGACCACGCAATTTACCTCAAATATTGAAAACGTGTAAAACTAATATATCTTGAAAGTACTTTTCTTTCATTTACAAAACGTATGCGTTATAATGATTTAGTCAGAATTTATATCACCAGGCCTATTGATTAGTAGTTGTAATAAGTGAGCACGACCGATTGTCAAATCATCAAAAGGACCAAAGATCACGTACATCATGTACATGTACGTTGTAAAATAAATGGATCCGAAGGACTCCGTAAACACACTTCCCATTGTGCGCCCTGTTGAAAGGGAATTATTCTGTCTCAGTTTTACTAATCTATGATATAACGACATTCATTGAAGAGAGCATGTGCAGGAAATCAATGCGGAAGACAGGGTTTGCGTTTACTACCTTTCCTATCATACCGACACCCCCTCCCCCTTCTAATCCCAGCACTCAGTAAAATGAAACTAGAAATGTGCCGCAGCTAACTTTAGATAAATTGTTTCAAAGCAAACTTATCAAGAGATTAAGAGATCCTTCGTATCGTTGTTCTACTAAATTTGCTTGATTTTTTTTCAAATCTGGTACAATATGTACGAATGTCAAAACTACATGTACATATATAAATAGATAAGTGTAGATGCCACAAAATCAGTTTTGAGAGAAATGATATACAGAAGAAGCATACAGATAGGAATCTAGAACATCAATTTTTTCTCATTCACTGAGATTAACAGTATACAATATCGCCGAGCATTACCTAAAGTGAGCGTCACGATGAGCGCTACGTCACGTTACGTTGTCGGTGCTTAAAAGCGCTAAGTGTCGGGAAAATGAATAAGAAATTGATCAGAATATGACTCAAATTTTTAGTCTGAAGTCCAGATTATAAGAAATCTCAGATAAAATGTATAGATATATAACAACTTCCCATTTTCAATCATAAACAACGGATTTGTCATATCCAGAGGCTTGGTCAGAGGAATTCTCAGCTAAATATCTTTAAAACGGCTACACTCTTTTCTCTATAAATTTTTTTTTATCTTTAGCATGTATCACTAGATGATAAAAGAAACATTTTATCAAAATTCTATTATGCCAACAACTTCGAATATTAATGTTTTTAAACTTTTCATACAATTTTTACTGTCAAAAATGGGATGAAATAAATGTCCTTCTCCAGCATGGTTACCATGGCAACAAAAATATTTTTTTCCGAAAATGATAAATTTACTTCATTTGCTACGTCAATGGATAAAAAATTACTTCGTACTGTGTTATGTTGACTAAAGTCCAAAGTTGGGACATTGCTTTAGAAAAAAATGTGCAAAGTTACCTCCCTTTTTTTGTCGGTATATAGGGGACAAACGGCTACACTCTTTTTTTCATGAAATATTGCAGTCGATGAAGGAAGGGATATTCTTTTATATGTACAGTGATGATTCGTTAGTCCGGAATTCGTTACTCCGGAAAATTCGTTACTTCGGACGATTTCTCAGGGAACAAACGTGCATAGTGCAAAAATGATCCGATAATCCGGAAATCCGCGTTCCGGATCCGGACGGTAGTTTTTGGGAACGGACGTGCGGATCATATGTTATTTTGTCCCGTTAGTCCGGACGATATAAGCAACTACGGACGTGTTTTCATAACAATTGATTTTTACCTGGAGAAATCTACACGGACGTGTTTTCATAACAATTTTTACCTGGAGAAATTTACCAGAAAACCGGCAGATTAATAAGGCGATGGGATATGCAGCACTAGTCACGGCTTGGGGTACGCGTACTTACGTGGTTATCAAATCTGTTGTTCACTTCTTTTAGTCACTTTCTTAAGTCTTATTGTGACATTTTTCAGCTTGTAGCAGTCGATCATTATTTTGAACAGATGCACGCCCTAAAATGATTTCAAATTAAAGTTAATATTTTTAATTTTAATGTTTGTATCACGATGAAGATGAGAGTGAACTGAATGTTAGCGGTAGCTTAGATAGGGCTTGTTTTTAGTTAAAAACGGCCGTCAACCGCTCTTGACAGACGATGATTTCCGTATTTTTCAAGAAGAAAAGTGGTAAGTTTCGGTAGGTATTGGTAACTAACGGCGCCCGCGGAGCTTCGATGTATAGATAAAATTTTATTCTAATTTTTAAGGTTAAAGTAACGCTCTATATAGACCTCAGCGTAATAAAACAGAGGCCTCCCTCCACCTTCGTTTGATCTTTATTCTTGTGCATTTTGTTCTATTCATTTCTATTAATTTCTATTAATTGATATTGTAAAGAAATAAAACTACTTGTATATTTATTTTCAATGATGAGAAAAGTATTGACTTCAAGACGATCTTACCAATACAAAAAAGCGAAGACAAAATCCCGGCGCCCGTACCACCTTCCCCTTTTCTAATTTTTAGCGCTCATGCTTTAAAGACATATCTAGAGATTTAGTAATCCATTATTTTCAAGAAATAACATTTAATCAAGTTATCTATGATGAGAAAATATTTGTTTACAAGACAATTTAACTGTACACACACGCAAAAAAAAACGGCCGACCCTCTCCCTTTCCTTCGGAATTTCGCGCTCAATTTATGACATTTTTAACATGATTCAGTAATCCGGAAAATTCGTTAATCCGGACGAATTCCTCGGGAACCAATTCGTCCGGACTAACGAATCATCACTGTATACAATTATTTTCAATTTCTATTATTCCCTGAAAATGCGGTTCACAATCATACCTCCTTAATTTTCACATATTTTGACTACACATCAACAACTACCTGAACGTCCCCTCCAAAAAAGTAGTTTTCCTTTAGAGTTGAACTTAAAAAGAAAAGTTTTTAGAATTGACCATGGTTTCCATGACAACACGATGCCACAATATGTCTTATTTCTTATATAAAAGGGGTCGTCAAACAGATGGACCCCGTTAGTTAAAAAATAACAATACGGTTTTGTATTGTTTTTACATTAAGCATTTGAAGACGTTTAACATATTTTTAATTCCATTGTGCCTTTTTATTTATTCAAAATATCTTGTTGCTTTCAGGACTAGGGAAAGCGATTCGAGGATTTGTTTAATGGCAAAACCTGTCTTACTTTTAAAATCCTTTATGTTCTAATCTGAAGTATTTTGCAGTTTCTCAAAATTGAAATATAAGATTTTAATCATGCAACATGATTTCAACAGATAAATAACAACGGCATGAAGGTCTATGTTACTTACCAAGGGAGGAAGCTTAATCTGAACAGATGTACGGCGATGGCGGGAGGATTCAATATCACCATTGAAGAAGGAGCCCCGAAAGGTAAGTTTTATTCATTAAAAGGAGGATTTTGAGAAAATGAGATAGAGAAGATCCTGACGAAAATCTCAACAGCAATCACAATAGAGCACTAAATTGAGCATCGACGGACCCCTAGCAAGCTATAAGTCGGACTAGTTTCCCAGGAGGAGCAAGCATCCCCTGTTTGGCTAGCCGCACCCGCCTCGATGACGGTGTAAATGATATATAGTGTCGACAAAAAGAACGCTGCAATTTTCCTGATTCAAGTACGACTTTTCGTTTTTTTCCAAATTCTAAGATAGAAAAGATGAATAGTTTGAAAATAAAGAAATCTTTCATTCATTTCTTTAATTAAAACAATCGTAATTATTACATTATCTAAATGTTTTACTAATTCTAGTACCAGTAATTGAAATCGTGTGCAGAGAGAACGGACAAGAACGAGAATGTAAACCCCAGGACTTTCAGACAACGTGTGGTGGTGGATCATTAAGTGGTGTCGGAAGTAGTGGATCCGGTTCCTCTAGTGGCGGAAGCAGTTCCAACGGTGTCGGAAGTAGTTCCACCGGTGTCGGAAGTGGTTCATCGGACTGTCAAGGAGACGGAAAACGTAAACTCAGATCAGATGAGAACAATCCGTGCGGAAGCAAAGATCGAGTATATCATTATCCTAACCCAAATGACCCCCATAGTTTTATCCAATGCCATGAGTGGGTTGACAGGGGCGCATGTGTCATACAATGTCCCGCTGGAGAAATATGGAACGATAATCAGCGCAATTGTGATCATCAATCTGGAGCAAATACAGCTGGTTAGTCACATAATGTTGTAATTATTGGAATCGATTGTAATTTGATAAAAGATAAACTGTAGAACAATGCCTTATTTTTATAGTATAACCAAAATAATCTTTTTGATTATTGCTAAATTTTAGTACTCAGAACCATCATGATATTTAAATATAATGATAATTTTTTAAAATACGTCTTGCTCACAATATAAACAAATAGAATGGAAAACCCTATTGCTGAACGTTATACCACTAACTGATAAATATTGCATACACTGTAAATTCGATGGCTTAAAGAGATTCATAAGATTGTTATCTCTATGTACCAGGAGCAAGTGAACATTTTATATACTTCTTTATCGATGTTAAACGCCTTGAAAATCAATAACATCATTTAAGAACAGATCAATTTGCAGCATGGACCAGGCATGCACCTTTTGGTTACTTAACCCTCGTCAGCGATCCTCAATCTAAAGAATGTAATATGATCAAAGAGTGCGCAAAATTATTATGTCCAAAATGTACCGAAAAATGTAGCAGGATGGATGGAATATGATGCTACAGGACCCACGTTTTAGAAATTTCAAAACTTTTTGATAAAAGAATTTTTTTCGATAACATGATAAGACTAATACAATGCAATTTTTGGCCCCCCACATAAGGCTCGACAGGGGTTTTCTCCGGGTACTCCGGTTTCCTTCTGCACCTTGGACCCCCTCAGGCCAACAATTTAGCCGACATGAGACATAAGTATAAGTTTGTAACTTGTTTGTTACACGTTGCATAAAAAAGGTTAAATATCAAACATGTATAGTGCATCACATTTAGAAATAATTGTCTAAAACATAGCTCTCTGGTAACAGAGTGGTTCACTTCGTGTTTAATTATGAGAGAAATGACCAATATCACAAAAATTCTTACGAAAAAATTCAGGATTTTTTTTAACTGTCGTTATTCAACGAAAGGGGGGGGATCTCCAACAACACTCGGTTGCAGCACACACAGCAAAACTCCAAAACGCCCAATGCAAAAACACAGCAGACATCCACAGAAAGAAACGCAAAAGGGACAAGGAACACACTTCCTTGAAACATGAAACACAAAAGATCACACATAAACCAACGAGACCAATTGGCAACCGGTGCCGACTTAGGACGGCCATCTGCGACGTAAGAAGCAGACGGTGAACTTATCCTGGATTACGTGCGCACAACCCTCTCACTATTCCGATTATCCAGAGATCTCGAAGAACGTACAATTGTGGTGTAAAACATCTTCCTCACTATTAGATGACAGCACACAAACAAGACCGTAAAACGCAGGGGCCCAAGCAACACAGATGAATATGTAAATGGATATAAAAAGACGGCGAACGTAATATAGTATGTGTTCTGCCGGCTGAAGCAATAAAACGTTCAAAAAATTTTCTAGAAAAATTGTATCATTATTTCTTATATACCGTTCAAAATAGGTTAGAATCAATACGGTATTTCTCTTTAAGTTCTCGTCAAATTCCACCATTTCAGTAGTATACAATTATTAGATTATTATCGATTGATTAAGAATTCGACGAATCTGACCTGATCGGCAAAAACTATCCCTTTCGGAATCTGTCAGTCATTTGTAAAAAATGTACACTTCGGAACATTACTGAGGATTTGCAAAACAAAAAGGATGATATTTGATTTCCCCTAAGAATGCATTTGAACGATTTCTTGTTGATAACTTGTTGAACTTTCTTGTTGAACGATTTCTTCTTGACAACCGGATGTGACAGTTCTACCGAATTGAAGCGGCGGGTGTTGCATGCAAGCAGGAGATGCTTACTCTTCCTGGGCACCTGGTCTCACTCTCATATCGGGAGTCCGCTTCTTTTCATGTGGTGGAGGTTTTTGTTTGTTCGCTTTGGTTTCTGTTATGTCCTGATTTTGTATGCCTTCGGTTTCTGATTTTCTGAATTATAGATTTTGTGCTATATACAGGGATATGGTCATTGTCCATATTTGTCATTACCAAAATGATACCGAACCACCATCATCACGCAGGGGATACTTTATTCCTCAAAATTACAAGGCAAGAAAACTTTGCATAAAGATAGAGGGTTTGGTTCCGAAAATTTGTAAAAGTTGCTGAAATCTAAAAAACTGACACAATTTTTCAAAATTCTAGCATTTTTATTGGAAGGACATTTACATTCAAATTGATCCCATATTTGTGTTCAGTTTTGTCTTCACTTTATACTGTGATAATTGAAATGTTAATATTTTTCTTATACTGCACAACATTTCAATGAAAACATAGTACCTGTTTGCTAAAAGTATACAAGGAACAGTAGTGTGATTCTATACTTATCTGAGTAGTTTATTATTTCTACACACTGAAAATAAAATCAGTACCAAAACATTACAAATCTTAATGGGTAAGTAGTACTGATCGATCAAAAGTTACGAAAATTCCTGAAATTGCTCATTTTGTGATACAGGCTGCTGCACTCATCTTAAGAAAAAATACTATCGACCAATGACACCAGCCATTTGAACACATATCTTTATGACAAACGTGACGATTTTTGTCATAGACCATTTGAACCATAAAACCAAAGATTGTACTCAATGTCTTCCGAAATGGAAGTAACCGGATGCGACAGTTCTACCGAATTGAAGTGGCGGGTGTTGCATGCAAGCAGGAGATGCTTACTCTTCCTGGGCACCTGGTTTCACTCCCATATCGGGATTTCGCTTCTTTTCATGTGGTGGAGGTTTTTGATTGTTTGCTTTGGTTCCTTTTTTTGTCCTGATTTTGTATGCCTTCGGTTTCTGATTTTCTGAATTATCGATTTTGTGCTGTATACAGGGATATGGTCATTATCGATATTTGTCATTAATTGTATAATTACAAAGTTCCCATTCATGTACCGCAACATTCCCTCTTTGTCTGGCTATTTCTTACTCATTTCACGACTAATATGCTATGCAAACATCATATTCTAAGTGCGAAAACTTTATGTTGAGGGAAAAATGGCTTGTCATTAAGATCACACCTCAATGTTATTAAGAGAAGCAGCACAAGATGTCACTGAGGAAGTTCTATTGTCACTGCAAATATTATTTTAAACGTTTCGATATTTGCATATCAAAGGTTGACCGTCTGTAACCAATTTGGACTTAACCGGATTTAACACGGTTGTATTAAGGATTCACGGCGGATGTTGCATGAAGTCAGGACACCTGGTCATGCCTCTATTCGATAGTTAGAGTCTGTCTTATTAATTGGAGCTTAAGCCGTATTGCCCCGGATCCTTGACTCCTGTACTACAATTATTGTTACTTTTCCACTAGTATACTTAGATCATCCGCACATACATCTTTCAACATTGAAAACTTGACATGAAAGCGGAAATACCCAATATAGAGATATCTCGGGCTCTAATTTTTTAGAATCTTGTCTTATGTGTGTATATGTATGTGAGTTTGTGAGGGGAAGGATGTGTGGATTTCTGTGTTCTACTCTGATCTCTGCAAAGTTATTATTATGAATGTTAAACGTCATCAGATTCAAAAGCATAATATTAAAAGAACCGACAAATTCGCAGCATGGACCAGACATGCACGTTTCGGGTACTAAACCCTCGTCAGTGATCTTTAATCTAAACAATGTAATATGGCCAAAGAGTGTTAAAGTTATTATGTCCAGAAATGTACCGAAAGATATAGCAGAATAGGTGGGATATGATGCTACAGGACCCACGTTTTAGAAATTTCAAGAAAGTTTGATAACAGAAATTTTCGAATGCGTTGAAGAGACAAACGCTCAACCGAAGTTGATCGAACTTGGCTACAATTGCCCTATGGACTCCTGCTTCACCAGCAGTGACACTTACCACACGGTACCAAGGGTCTGGTTGGAGATATCCTTTCCTAATGTTAATGATTTATCTTGAAACAGAAAGCACAGAAACCCACTAAAGCCCTTGGCCGATCAAGAAATTCAAACCTTCTTTAAGAATTTTATAACCTTATTTAATTTTCATTTGATTATTTCAGACACATGTACCGATAACGATATGGCCGCTGTTCCAGGGAAGCCATCAGCCTATAAGAAATGTGCTCACGGCATATGGAAAAGTTTTTCATGTTACACTGGCCTGGTATGGAACGATACCATAAAAGCCTGTGACTGGCCGTCTACTTCTAAACGACAGTACAACATCGGGGCTCTCTTAAAGGCACTACGAGGGTATGAGGATGAGGGGAAGAACGATGACGATTACGACGACGAATGAAGACGATCGATGCATTGCATTGTATATATTTCATATATTTGATAATTTCGTATATATAATATTATTAGAAATGTGAGTGGATAATAACTACATTGTTGTCAATATAATTACATATATGTGAATGACTCAATTTTCGTGGAATATGACAAAATTTTCGTGGATAATAACTGCATTTGTAGATAAGGACTCCATTATTACTTACATCGTTTGTTTAACACTTTTATTTCTTCAGCCATATATGTATTAGTGATTTTTTCATTCTTTAGATAATGTAAGCACTGTTGGGTTTAAAACAAAACACTAGATTGAATTATGAAGTATATAACTAGTTCTTAATAAGCATAAAATCTGTGTAATATGTTTTATGAACTGTTACATATTATCAAGTTAGGGTTAATGTGGTTCATAAAACAATTCCATTTCGTAAGAAAAGGCGTGAACAGGAAAATGAGCAGTGACAATATATCAAGCTATATTTCTACTTACAGACAACTGGGACATTTACATGAATCTTTTAGATGGTGATCTCTTCATTGTATGAATTTAGATTCTCTATTTCTTATTTTCGAAAAACAGAGCTACTTCCCGTTTTGGACGGTATATGACGTAGACTAATTGTGACGTCATCATATTCTATGGACACAACCCTAAATCTCTGGGAAATGACGGTATAAAATCAAGTCATCAAAAAAAGTCAGATACCGTCTGTATTCCACAAAGACTCAATCGCATCGGTGAATAAGAGTAAACCGGAAATCAGAATCAATAAATCACAAAATTCAGTAAAGGATTGTGATGGAACTTTCCGGAAATACGTGTATTCAATGACGTATCTGATAAACACATGAACAAATAGGAAATGATAATAAGGACGTGAATTGAAATTAAGAATTTTTTACAAATAAAAATTTTAAAAAGTGTAAAAATGACGATTTTATTATAAATTGTATTATATGTATTTTATGTATTATAAATCGTCGTTTTACACTTGATAAAGGCCAAGGGGCCAAAAATTTGTGTATTTGAATGTTTGTGTTTTTATTTGTATCTTCCCTTCCCTCTGAAAGAAATATTCCAATCTCTTTAATCTATATCATTAAGACCTTCGTCGAAATATTATCAATTTTATTATTAATACTACTTGTGTTATCATTCCCGTGTTCCTTAAACATACATGTAACAACCATTGTCTACAATAGTTTTATCATTCCCGTGTTCCTTAAACATACATGTAACAACCATTGTCTACAATAGTTTTATCATTCCCGTGTTCCTTAAACATAAATGTAACAACCATTGTCTACAATAGTTTTATCATTCCCGTGTTCCTTAAACATACATGTAACAACCATTGTCTACAATAGTTTTATCATTCCCGTGTTCCTTAAACATACATGTAACAACCATTGTCTACAATAGTTTTATCATTCCCGTGTTCCTGAAACATACATGTAACTACCATTGTCTACAATAGTTTTATCATTCCCGTGTTCCTTAAACATACATGTAACAACCATTGTCTACAATAGTTTTATCATTCCCGTGTTCCTTAAACATACATGTAACAACCATTGTCTACAATAGTTTTAGAATAAATTTACGTTTTGATTTAATATTGAAAATTATATGTCGTACTATTAAACGCATTTCTTTGCATTGTTCCTTTTCCTGTATAATTGAGAAACTTTTCACCAGACGCATAACTAAATATCAAACTCGCGGGAAATAACGGGAAATATTGCACTTCCGGTTTATATAGAATCGAAAATCAATGTGAGATTGAAAATTACATAAATATGATACTTGATCATATTATTCAGCCAAACGAAATATAACACGTATTCATATTCACAGCATCATGTATGAACAGATCAGACATGCACGTTTCGGGTACGTCACCCTCGTCAGTATTTCTAATTCAAGCAATGAAATATAACTAAAGACTGTGAAAGTTATGTCCAAAAATATAGAAAGACGTAGCAGGATGGGTTTTATATGATGTTTCAGGAGCCACGTTTCAGAAATTTCGAGAAAATATTTTGAACAGACTTTTCAAATGCGTTTGAATAATACGAATGTATTCCAACTCTATACATCCCGAAGAAAAATTCTACCATGCACGAGACTTTTGTTACGTATATCAAATCCCCACCAGCGATGCCTCTATACACAGTGATTTTTAGACACAGCCAAAGGAGTATGAGCAAAAGTGACAATTTTTGGGCCAAGTCATAATGTCTAAAAAGATTCGATTTTCGTATTCATTATGCTTCTTCTAAACAAAAAGGACAAATTTTATGTGATATCTCGAAAACCCACCTTTTAAGGCAAAATAATTGAAAATTGAGCTCTATGTTTTCACATTAGAAATTTAGATTTTCGACAAGGGACAAACATACCTACAGTTGTAAGCCCTAGAGCAAGGTCGTGTAACAGGATCAAACTCATATGGGATATTCCTTTTTATATTCTGAATGTACATACATGTATCTGTAAATATGGTGTATTCAAAAATTGAGTTAAGGACACTGCGATCGAGTTAAAATATTTGATTATTTTTTACTTTCACCAACATATATTCATACGTTATATGTATAAACAAATAAACTGAGTTTAGTACTCGATGAACGGATTTAATGTTTGAATTTCATTATTTTGATGTTTGAATTCCATACTTTTGTGTATAGTTGTTGTAAATGTATGTAAATTGAGTTTGGACTCAAAGTAATAAAAACAAAGATTTTGTAGTATATGTGGAAACAGAGTTAAGGTCTCACTAAGGAGTGAGATATCTTTTGGAATGAACAACAATTTTTTTCTTGTCGAAAAATATGTGTTTGTTTTGATTCTAATGAACCAGGAAGATAATTTTTGCTGCAGAGATTCCGTTTAAGGTAATCGAGATAATGACTCATCGCTAATTGATTGTGCATTGCATTCTTCTTGCTGTATAATAGTCCATTAATCTGATCTATTTGTATGAAATTGTTTTGTATGCATTTAAAAGAACAAATTAAAAACCTCTTATATGTTTAAGATTATAAGTTGACAGTTTATTCTTTAAAGTATGGATCCTTCGTTCCAACCGAGTGACTTCAAACGGCAATAGTATAGTACTGAATAAACAAGAGTTATGTCACAGGAATATTTTAAACCAAAGTAGTTATCTCCATGAATGCAAACATGCATCTTTGTTCTTAAGTTTTTGACACTACGTCATCATATTTTCTCTATTCAGTATAACTGATGAGACACACCTTTTTGAAATGAGCAATTGGTGCACTGAAATTATTTCTAAAGAACATACCGTATATCGGGTAATTTTCGCATCGGGTAAATTTCGCGAAAATAACCGTAAAAAAGTGTTTTTTTTCACTGAGTCTAATGTTCGCTAATCTATTAACAAGATCAAGGGTTAAGACCTGTGACCTTTTTTCGCTACGTCCATTTTCTGCGATAACCACACCGTCTGCTATTGACGTGGCAAATGGCCGCCCTATGTCGGCACCCATTGCCCATTGGTCTCGTTCGTGTTTGTGTAGTCATTTATGGTTTATGTTTCTCTGTCATTTGGCGTTTCTTGTACCATTGCGTCTCTTTCTGTGCGTGTCTTCTTTGTGTTTTTACAGTGGGCGTTTTCTTTGGAGGGGGGTGCTGTTATTGTTGCAACTACGGTGTTGTTGTAAATCCCCTCCTTTCTTTTCTGCGATTTGATGTTACTCGCGAACTAAAAGAAAATTAGACACACGCGAAAAATTCCCGATATACGGTATGTTTCAATGTTGATAATAAGGTATATAACTTTGTTATCTGAACTACATTATTGCATGCCTTTGTATCTTCTCTGATTATCGAAATGATATTAAAAACGATATTTGCATATTTAGAATTTATAATTTTAATTAAAAAAGATAAAGAAAAAAAGATTAGGAAGACAAAAACACGTGATCTATCAATTTGTGCTCAGAGAATTAATCTTACACGAGGCGTTGTCAGCAGTTACAATCGAACAGTTTGATATTCTATTTTTAAACATCTAAGTGGTCGACAATTAGATCACGCAGTACTCTGATTATGTTCCAATAATTAGTCCCCTCATTGTGCATTCATTACATCTTCCTGGTCGAAGAGGGTATTCTCGCACATTGGATAGGCTGAATTCGATCCGGCACCCATGATCCAGCAGTGTTGATTGTTCGTTTATGACGTCACAGACAAACTGGCGTACGTTATTTCACGTGCACATACATTAATAAAGCATTACGTTCCGTAATTCTGCATCCTGTTTCACAAAAAATACTTGTTTCAAGAATTTTCGTAACTTTTGATCGCTCAGTTTTACTAACTGATTTTAATTTCAGAAGGTTTGCTTTTGAATCTATATTAAGTATGTAAAAATGATATAAGAAAACATAATACAATTGAACTAGAAAACATTTTGAACCTTTTATCAAAGGACGAAAGTTACGAAAATTCCTTAAACATTTCGTAAGAACTTTTGTGAAACTGGGCACTGATGCGTAATCAAGAGGACTTTGAAAGTTCCAATGTGCGTGAAAATTAATCAAGCACCACATTTGAGTTTCGGGTAGAAAAATATCAGTCTCGGGTGGTTTTAATTTTTCATTAAGAAGGTATAGAGTATATGGTCATTATCCATATTTGTCATTGGAACACTGCCGTATTAACGTTATTTCGTACAAAAACGACAGTCTGACGAAACGGTTTATGTTTCACATAAAGCGATATCAAGTATGAAGAGTCTAGAAGTGATTCAATCAAATAATTAAATTCGTAATTTTAAAATCAGGCAACTTCGTAACATAGTATTCCATCCATGTATGCAGCTAAAATCAGGCAACTTTTTAACATAGTGCTCCATCCATGTAAACAGGGGTAGTTCCCATTTGTGGGATACATGATGAAATACTCATAAGCAGCCTATATATATACATTCACCTGGAGATATGTGTAACAATCATCCCCTCCCCCTTTGGAACAAAATTTCTCATCAACTCAATGAAAAATCTCAAAAGAGATTTCTAGTATACATTTTTCTATCATTATTCAAAATTTCAGACCATTTGGACAAGTTCACACTGATTTTATATGAATTTAAAAGTTTTTATTGCACAAGAAATATACTTTCACGAAAAATATACATTTTAGCCTGTAATAACCTAATAATTTTCTAATGGTTGAGGGAGTAAACGCCGAGAGCAAACTGCTGAGTTTGGCGGTTGTTCAGAATTTGTACAGAATGAACACTTGAAAAAAAAACAGCATTTTTATCCTATTTATTTTCATGTTTTATCTTCAAGAGGACCACGTCTGCCCCTGCAGCGCGTATTTTGTCCTCTATCATATAATATCTTTGTATGATTTAAACAGCAACCACAATAGTACATACATTGTAATTAGAGGAATGAGTCACGAAATAAAAGACTGAACCGTTCAAGGGTCAAGTAATATTTTATATGCATAAGTCGATGCAATTTAAAGTTCTTTCTTCTATCATTTACAAGTAGTACCTGTAGTGTTTTATTAGGAAGCACTTGTCATTTATTGATTAATCTATGAAAATGATTTCATACTGTACGATTTTTATTGTATTCCTTTTGGTTTCTGTAACGTACCAAGTGGATTTAACGCGACAAAAGGGAAGTAAAGGAAGCAGCGTAGTTGATGCCACCCTGAATCTTATAAAGAGCAAATGCATATTCGAAGACGATCGACTTTTTATGAGGCGATTAGCATATGTCGCAACAAACGATGGCAACGACCCGAAGTACGCAACGGATAGCTCCGGTGGAATATGGCAGGTAAAACATAAAACAAATGATGAAACATCAGCTTTTTTTATCAAATAATCTAATAACTACGGTAATAGTATTTTGTCATTGTATCCAATTTTATAAAACGAATTATCCACAGGCCTTTCATATTAAAAGTTTATAGTTACTTGTTCCTATTTTTGCTAAAACAATATTTTTCATCCTCAACCTTAGTCTTTAATCCACTTTTTCTGGTTTTTTTTCTGGTTAAAAGATGTAGATATTCTTTTTACAAACATGTATATTATACTTGAAATTTATTTAGGAAAAATATAAATTTTTGAGATAGTTTAGGGAGTTCAACTGTATTATAAAGTACTGGATAAACATAGGTATTAAGAACAGGAACGTGGAATGAAATGTACCTTTGAGACAGTTTTTTACATGTACGCAAGGACTTTATTTACGAGCCCCAACTACAAAACAAGATAAAATTCATGTTTTTAAAACCTTAATCCCCCTACTCCTTCTTTGATTATGACAGCAACAGTTTTTATATTTGGATGAATGAATACCTCATGGTGTACAAATATACAAAATTGATCTAGATTAACATATGATATATCTGTATTTCAAATTTCATTAATATGTGTATGAATTGCAGAAATATAAATGGAAACCTTTAATTTTGATTTTTCTTTTTCCCCTTTGGATCGGACCTGTATATGAATATGACTGTATGGTACTTGACCAATATACTGAATGAACAAAAGAGTTATGACATTGGAATATTTTAAACCTAAGGAGTAATCTCCCTGAATGCATGGATGATTGGATTTTCATAGTGATGTATCTTTCAGTTTAATACTACGTGAATTCGCTGCAGAGATAATGAATGGAAACTTGGAAAGGAATGAATTTTTATATTATTTTCAGTTAAAGGGGAATAACTCATACAAAAATTCTCTGATCGGATGAAAATATGAATTTGACCTAGATTTTCATTCGATGTATCTGTGGACCAAATTTCATTTGATAATCATTTCAATATGATAATCCTTTCCTTAAATAATTAGCAGAAACCCCTAAATTTGGTATTTTTCTAAGTTTTAGGGGTATAACTCTGTCAAATAGTTTTTGATCGGACCCGAATATGAACTTGACCTACATTTTAATTGGATGTATCTGTATACCAAATTTTATTTCAATATGTGCATCCGTTCTTGAAATAATAAGCGGAAACCCTTATATTCTGGCATTTTTCTAAGTCAAGGGGCATGACTCTGTCAAAAATTTTTCTATCGGATCAAAATATTAACTTGACTTAGATACGGCATTTACATCTCTCAGCTTATCAGGTACGCTAGAGCTTGCTCCAATGTTTCGGACTTCCATGACAGAAATATACAAATTACAAAAAAAAAACTTATCAAGGATTTAGATATCATAAACTTGTAAATTCTACAATAACTATTCTGAGCTTCTCTCAAAATTTGGGACGACTCCGGCATCAGAGTATGTATCATTGGGAATTTCATTGCCTTCATTTTACGGTGATTTAATCAACAAAATCAGAAGGATCAAAGGCCGATCAAACTTCAACCAAAATGTAAGAAAATAGTCGGTCGCCTGCTTTACCGAGGATATGATCCTAAAGTCATAACAAAAAACACTGGGCATGGTACTGGACCAATCTACAGTTTTGTACCAATGTCTTTCCCAACGTTGCACACTGGTCAACCGTGACGACGGGACTCCATGATGGGCCTTGTTGAAATCTCGTCAGAGAAGACTTGGTCTTGATTTTCTGCCCTATCCGAAAGTTGATAAGACTTCTCGAATGATAGATCTTGAGCTCGCTTCAGCCAGCTGAGAACAGACTGTTATACGCCTTAGAATTTTTTCGAACCATTTACATAGAATCTGTGTTACGAGAGGCCGCTGCTATCTTGTTTGTAATGTCACCTTACAGTGAGAAGTCTTATGTATATACATCAATTGTGTGTCTATGGAGACCTCTGTGTATCCGGATAAGTGGGAGGTTGTGTGCACGTAATCCGGAAACCACACCATTTGCTAAAAGCAGATGACAGTCTAAAGTCGGCGTCGGGTGCATATTGGTCTCCTTCCTTTAATGTGTTGTCATCAATGTTTAATGTTTCTGTATGTCTGTTACGATTGTTTTGTATGATGTACTGAATATCATTGTGTCTTTTTGCGATTTGGATTTTGTATGATGTCATTTATGTGTCACTTTCTTGTGGATTTGTATCGCTGGGTGAATGCAGGGTTGTCATGCTGTAGATCATTCCCTTTTCTTCAGATTTTCATTTGATGTATGTGTTTACCATATTTACATTCTATATATGAATCCTTTCCTGAAATAATGAACGGAAACCCCTTAAATTTTAAATTTTAATATTTTTCTGAGTTCAAGGGTATAGCTCTATCAAAATGTTTTGTTTAATCTTTCTTAAGGTGCCTTCAAGTGCTTTCAACAAAATCTCCATTAAGGGAAAACTTGCCGATCGCAAGAATAATATAACGAGTAATTTCGGAATCGACTGGGACAACGCCCAATACGAAGATCTGACCATTCCACTCTACTCTGCCCTAGCAGCGCAGTTGTTCATAAACTTTCTCGGCCATGAAATAAAAGCAGACACATCAACACAAGCTGACTATTGGGTCGACAATTGGTTAAACGGAATCGATAAAATCAACAAAGTTAACGAATACAACGGAAAAGTACAGAATATGCCAAAGCGTAAGTTTGCAAGTTTCCTTCACGAAAACGAATTTCCTTTTTTTTTAATCAAAGTAATTAACAGTTTGGAGAAAAGGGAAAACGTTACAGAAAAATAAAACCTTAACAAAGATTCGATTCCAAGCATAACACGCATGCGACGAAAAAAAAAACCTATGTTATCATATTCTATCTTAAAAAGAGGAAGACACTTATAAGAACTAAGACAATGACCAAACCATCGACTCATGAAGGACATTACTAAATGTAAATAATCCAAACATGTATCCATTGTCAAAATGACCTGCACTGACACACGAAATGAAAGAAGGAAAATGAAAATTGTTTTCACTTCTATTGTGGAAACCACGAATCCGAAAATCAGAAAGCAAGAGACATGTTTAAATGAGATGAAAACTTCAGATACAAGAAGGGTAGATGATCGAACTTCGAAATGCATGGGACAAACTTTGTCAACGACAGCGGAATACACCCGTAGGTTCTTTCGGTATTTTTTAAACATAACTTTCACAATTTTTAGCCATATTACATTGTTTAGATTGAGGATCACTGACGAGGGTTGAGTACCCGAAACGTGTATGTCTGGTCCATGTTGCAAATTTATCCATACTTTGATGATGCTATGAATTTTAAGACGTATAACATTATAACAAACAACGATATCCAGACAAAAAATTCAACAAACAACATGGCACAGCAATTAGTCACATAAAACACAACAGATTGGGCCAAATACATTCGACGCAGACACACATTAACAAAAACCATAAATTGCTATATATTGAAAGAAATACCATGTTTATCCTGTGCCAACTTTGGACGTCAAAGTATGGCTGCAACACGTTAAAAGTAAGTTATATGTACGAAGTCAAGGTCGATTATTACAATTAAAAAGATTTTTTCATTCTCTTAATTTGTTAATTTAAATGGAGGGAACTGAAAGGGAGCAATTAAAAGAATGATTTTTTTTTTAATTCAGAATTTGGATTTTAAATAGGACTTTATTTTACTGACTGGTACGTTGTTTGAGGTTTTTTTTGTGAGTGTAAGGGGGGGGGGTGACCATTCTTGAAGTTTAATGTTTCATAATAGGAGCCAGATGTAAGTTTATAATATATTAATATTAATTACTATAATAAAATTACTTTTATAAAAAATTCTTGAAATTTCTAAAACGTGGGCCCTGTAGCATCATATCCCATCCATACTGCTACGTCTTTCGGCACAGTTTTAGACATTACAACTTTCACACTCTTTGGCCATGTCACATTGCTTAGATTGAGGATCACTGACGAGGGTTAAGTTTCCGAAACATGCATGTCTGGTCCATGCTGCAAAATGATCTGTTTTTAAATTATGCTAATGAACTTGAAGACGTTTAACATTCTAACAGTTCAAATTAATATCAAAACGACAGGGAGAATTGTGGGAAAAAAAACCATAAGTTACAAATACACAATTCATTAATCGACTCACCGATAAAGATAATTGTATTACATTTTCAGAACCCCAATTGTTGATATTTCGGTGGAACATTAATCTTTAATTTCCGTGAGCTGGTTTGCTAATCTTTTTTCTTTACTTTTATCTCTGAGATGTTCATGCACTTTGAATTACAGCCTCTTGTTCAAAAGCTGTCGATCTTGTATTTGTGATGGATGAATCTGGAAGTGTTGGTTATTCTAATTTCCGCAAAATGAAATACTTTCTGTCAAATCTGACGGAAAAAATGGATATTGGTCCAAAGGCCTTCCAGGTTGGGACCGTCAAGTTCAACGGAAGAGCGAGGACAGTATTCAACCTCACAGAGTATCATACGAAGAGCAAATTGCAGGTTTGTACTGCTTGAAAATCATATTACGTCTACGTCTGCTGTCCTGATTGCTAAATCAAGAGCACCCATTTACGTCAGATGACAAATATGGATAATGACCATATCCCTGTATACAGAACAAAATCGATTATTCAGAAAATCAGAAACCAAAGGCATACAAAATTAGGATAAAACAGAAACCAAAACAAACAAACAAAGAAAAACCTCCACCACATGAAAAGAAGCGGACTCCCGATATAAGAGTGAGGCCAGGTGCCCAGGAAGAATAAGCATCTCCTGCTTGCATGCAACACCCGTCGCTTCAATTCGGTAGAACTGTCACATCCGGTAACTTCCATTTCGGAAGACAAAGAGTACAATCTTTGGTTGGATGGTTCAAATGGTTTATGACAGAATATCATTCACCACTCTGGATAGTGGGACATCATAGTGTATGACGAGTTCCTCATATCGACCGTAGAACTTCCTAAGTGACGATGTTGAATTCAGCGAGAGGATGCAAACTCCTTTCCCGGACACTGGTCCTGTCTCTGTTCGGGGGTTCGCGATTGCCTTGTTAATGGCGACTTACACAGTCAAGCCATATTTTCCTTGATATTTGACTTCTGACGATTTCTACTTCTTCTTTGGTAAGCTTGTAGATTACTTCTATTGGGAAATTTTCAATTAATTATTGACCTCCAACTAAACTTCTAACCCTCTCTCAACGGGTTTGAAACCTGCTCTTCGGGAAAATAAGATATAAACCGGAATGTCAACGTCAAACATTGTACTATAAAATGTTATTTTCAATTCTAGTTTTTTTTTAATTGAACTGCGTATAAGCGCACTGGCGGCGTCATTTTCTGTTTTCTAAGAAAACGAAAATCATAATGCTCTAGATTTGGTGACCAGGACTGAAGCATATATCTCATTCTTTCAAAATATATGCCTAATTCTACTGTAATGTTAGATGTACGATTTTCACAAGGATGCTTTGAAAGACATCAGATACTATGGAGGTCTGACAAACATCGGCAAAGGTATCGAGGAAGCAGAAGAAATTTTCAAGCAGTCAGGAAGGTATGTTGGAAGAAGCTTAGTTTATTGTTTATTCGTATTCTCCATACAGAAAATATGACGCATTAGGCACTGAAAGAAAAAAGAAACTGATATGACATTTGACAGCGTTTTTAAGTCCCTGAATTGTCATCTTCAACCTAAAGAATCGTGCTGATGGCAGGTATGGTATACTTACCCTTTTTTCTCGGGTGCCTTGTGTTATTCGCATTGAGAAGCTTTAGGTTTTAAATGACGGGTGCATTTTGCTGATACTTTGTAGTGATTTCCATTCACTTAAATGTTACACTGTTCTAGATCAAATGACTCATCATCTCGTATCAAGTGTAATATATTCCTTTTAATACTCTTCGACCCGAGATCTTTTAGCTGGAGTGATACCCGAAACGTGCATGTCTGGTCCACGTTGCCAATTTTTCTGTTTTTAAATGATGCTATTCAATTTGAAGACGTTTACATTGATACCACTTGGTGAGTGTCACTGCTGGTGGACCAGGAGTCCCCGAGGGCACCTGTAGACAAGTTCGATCAATTTCGGTTGATCGTTTCTTCAACGCATTCTAAATTTCTGGTATCAAAATTTCTTGGAATTTCTAAAATGTGGGTCCTGTAGCATCATTTCCCACCCATCCTGCTACGTCTTTCGGTACACTTTTTCGACATAGTAACTTTCATACTTTTTTGGCATGTTACATTCTTTAGATTTAGGATCACTGATGAGGGTAATGTACCCGAAACGTGCATGTCTGGTCCACGTTGCCAATTTTTCTGTTTTTAAATGATGCTATTCAATTTGAAGACGTTTACTATGAAAGATTTGTTTTAAAAGTATATATCCTTCTCAGTCAGGGATATGTTTGTGACCGACTAAAATTTGGTTGGATGGTTCACATGGTCTATGGCAGAATATCATTCACCACTCTGGATAGTGGGACATCATAGTGTATGACGAGTTCCTCATATCGACCGTAGAACTTCCTCAGTGATTTCGTTGTCATTTTTCTGTAACACCCAGTGTTGTTTCTTTCAATAATTTATTTTAATAACTTTGGTTTTTATAAATTTTTATGTGATTGACATGTTTATTACGATTTTGCGATCGTATGTGATGCTTTTGGTATCAAGTAGTAAATTTTTCAGTTGTAATTCCTGTGTTTATTTTTTGTTACAATTTCTTTGTTGTTCATTTGTTTAGGCGATATTCGTTTTATGTTATAGTACAAGCAGAAATGCCACTAGAGTAATCTTACTACTTACCGACGGAAAATCATCAAATGCAACGAAAACGAGATTAGCGGCTGAGAAAGCCAGGTAAGGAATGACGTCTGTATCTACTGTTTCATCTAACAGTCAGATTATTTGAGATGCTTATCATTATTACTTAGACGTGCCATTCAGAAAGGATGATTCTCATTTCAACTGGGGAGAGGGCATTTATAATTTAGATTTATTGAAAAAATAAGATAAGTTTAAACAAACCTCTGGCCCATGGAGATACAACAAATATATAATTATTACGTCTATATTAAAAATTAATCGTACCGATTTTTTCAGAAAGGAAAGCAACATCGTGATATTTGCTCTTGGTATCGGGAACGTTAGAGAAAGTGAGCTTGACGACGCTGCAAATAAGCCTTCATGTATGCATAAGATTATCATCGACAACTTCGATGAAATTGACAGCATATTTTACCAGATACTGCAAGTAACATGTGGAGGTGAGAACATATAAAAAAATTAAGAGTAGACCCCGATCTACTTCGACGAATGATAGATCTTGTGTCCTGGAGGAGTAAGTTAAAGAAGATCCTGACGATAATCTCAACAACACTCACAATAGAACGCAAAATTAAACATCGACGGACCCCTAGCAAGCTAGAGGTGGGACCAGGTGCCCGGGAGGAGTAAGCATCCCCTGTTGGCTAGCCGCACCCGCCGTCGATGTTTATGAAGCATGGAAATGAAAATATAACAACTTCATGCAATGTCTGACGTTATGTCTATATAGAAAGTGCTATGGCGACAATGTCAGGGAAGTATATTCAAAACACTTACTGTCAAACCCCTCGCGGGGAACTTTTTTACGAGCTCCACACGGCAAAGGGCATAAGTGTGACACAAATGAGCTAAATAAGATCCTGACGATAATCTCAACAACACTCACAATAGAGCGCAAAATTAAACATCGACGGACCCCTAGCAAGCTAGAGGTGGGACTAGGTGCCCGGGAGGAGTAAGTATCCCCTGTTGGCTAGCCGCACCCGCCGTCGATACACTGGATTTCCTTCTATTTATGTTTAATCGGAATCTTTGAAAGAATGACACATGTACAGTAAGAACAAAATGTAGTTGATATACATATTTAAATTATACCTTACAAAACATAATTTGTCGTGAGAATAATTTTTCGCGAATCCAAATCACTCGCGAATATAGCGAAAATTAGTATCTCGCGAAAATATCTGGTTATACGGTATAAAAATAGCGAAATTTAAGTTTTTCCGTTCAATTTCTCTAGAATGGATTCACATATTGAAATGAAATTTTATATACAGACACATCAAATGGAAATCTAGGTCAAGTTAATATTTCTGTCCGATCGAAAATTTTGATAGAAAAGACAAAGCCTGATCAAAGCCACACCAGAGAAAATCACAATCAATTGATTTACAAAGCCTGATCAATGCCAGATCAAAGAAAATCAAAATCAATAGACTTACAAAACCTGATCAAAGCCAGATCAAAGAAAATAACAATCAATAATCTTACAAAGCCTGAAGAAAGCCAGACCAAAGAAAATCAAAATTAATAGACGTGCAAAACCTGATCAAAGCCAGATCAACGAAAATCACAATCAATTTACTAACAAAGCCAGATTAAAGCCTGATCAAAGCCAGATCAACGAAAATCACAATCAATTTACTAACAAAGCCAGATTAAAGCCTGATCAAAGCCAGATGAACGAAAATCACAATCAATTTACTAACAAAGCCAGATTAAAGCCTGATCAAAGCCAAAACAAAGAAAATCACAATCAATTTACTAACAAAACCAGATTAAAGCCTGATCAAAGCCAAATCAAAGAAAATCACAATCAATTTACTAACAAAGCCAGATTAAAGCCTGATCAAAGCCAAATCAAAGAAAATCACAATCAATTTACTAACAAAACCAGATTAAAGCCTGATCAAAGCCAAATCAAAGAAAATCACAATCAATTTACTAACAAAGCCAGATTAAAGCCTGATCAAAGCCAAATCAAAGAAAATCACAATCAATTTACTAACAAAGCCAGATTAAAGCCTGATCAAAGCCAAATCAAAGAAAATCACAATCAATTTACTAACAAAGCCAGATTAAAGCCTGATCAAAGCCAAAATCAAAGAAAATCACAATCAATTTACTAACAAAGCCAGATTAAAGCCTGATCAAAGCCAAATCAAAGAAAATCACAATCAATTTACTAACAAAGCCAGATTAAAGCCTGATCAAAGCCAAATCAAAGAAAATCACAATCAATTTACTAACAAAGCCAGATTAAAGCCTGATCAAAGCCAAATCAAAGAAAATCACAATCAATTTACTAACAAAACCAGATTAAAGCCTGATCAAAGCCAAATCAAAGAAAATCACAATCAATTTACTAACAAAGCCAGATTAAAGCCTGATCAAAGCCAAATCAAAGAAAATCACAATCAATTTACTCACAAAGCCAGATTAAAGCCAGATCAAAGCCAAATCAAAGAAAATCACAATCAATTTACTAACAAAGCCAGATTAAAGCCTGATCAAAGCCAAATCAAAGAAAATCACAATCAATTTACTAACAAAGCCAGATTAAAGCCTGATCAAAGCCAAATCAAAGAAAATCACAATCAATTTACTAACAAAACCAGATTAAAGCCTGATCAAAGCCAGATCAACGAAAATCACAATCAATTTACTAACAAAGCCAGATTAAAGCCTGATCAAAGAAAATAACAATCAAAAGACTTATAATTTCTTACATAAAAAAACCATGAGAAAATGAGGCTCTGCAACAGTGATAACAGCAGAACGAGAATAGAAAAAAAAATGTCAAACAGACGGTGACAAAACAAAGTAATCAATAAAAAGGGGGAGACTTAAGATCATTCGGAACAAACATATATTGTATTATTCGGATAACGATATCATAACCCTACCATTGATCTCTTAAAATGAAGTACCTACTAGAATTAGCCGTCTTGACAAACGTTTTAGATAATGAGTAATGAATTAAATTGGATTCATTCATTTTAACTTGATTCAACGCATAGAAAAGCACAGTATATAACAAGAGTGCATTTTACTTTTAATGTATCTTATCAGCATCGAAAAAGGTCAGCCTTGCAGCGGAATCAAAGGTAGATGTCAAAGTTCAGATGAAAGAAGATGTGGTAGATGACACGTTGGAAGTTGCACCTGGCGGTGATCCTCAGACAACATTACAGGTAAAGCGTTATTGTATTCCTCTTGACTTTGTATTAATCATTGTTAATATGTACATTATTATTCTAGACTTTGAGACTGAATAACTAATGAGTACTACTTTATTATTATACAATAAGTCCTTTCGCCTAGGTGAACATGGCAGATACATCAAGCAATACATCTCTGCACTGACTACAGCCACGGGTTGAAAATGTTAAATGTCTGTTGATTTAAGGCCTTGTCCAGCTTTCCAATAACCCGGATCGATTACTGCACATCTATTTCTGTTCATAACCAATTAATAACAATCAAAATTTTGAAAATGAAAAAAAGGAAAGTACTATCAAAAGGGTTTTTCCATGTCCCTGTAGGTAAACGTAGTCTGTGCTGAAGTTGATATCTATGAATCCAGTGAGACGACGCATCCAAATGAAGCTTTTTACGACAGCACACAAAAAGCAACAGAGGCAGTTCCGGCTGTCTTACAGGTAACATTTATGTAATATAGTTATAAATCGATTAACTTAATTTCTACCCTCTCTTTATAACTTTTAGAGCATTCAGCCTAGACAGCTATATACTATAAAACTATGTAAAAGAAAAAAACAGTCCGTGTCCAGCGTTTTGAAGCGAGTTCTTGATCAGTAATCCGAAAGGTCCTACTAGTATTTAGTTTTAGATAGAAGAAAGTAAAACAAGACAACTCTAACGTCATTTACTATGCAAGCTTAAAAAAATAATCGATTTTATTGTATGCTTAAGATTGTTAAAACAATTTGATAGGTTGCAAACAATGGAAAAAAGGTCTATGTAACCTACAAAGGACAGAAACTGGATAATGAGCGATGCAAAATGACAAAAGGAGAACTCCACATTACCATACAAAAAGGAGCATCTACAGGTAACGAAACAAACACGGACATACATGTTGTATGTAGCCCTTTGGTGTTTAGTGTGTTGGTACCTTTGATGTTTTGTGTCTATTTTCCCTTTTACGTCTCTTGGTGCACTTATCTACCTTATAGTTTTGCATAGGGGTGTTTTGGTATTTTGTCCTATTGGATGTCTCCTCTTTTGAAGTCGTTCTCTTGTTTAAACTCTCTATATAATGCCATACAAATTTAATTAAATGTCTTGGGATTTCCCGAACCATATTTATTCAAAATTCAAAATACAATATAATAAAAATAAAATGCTCGCCCGAACCACTAAATTTCTGGTTCATGAATTTTTTAAGGGTCAGTTTTGATTTCGTAAAGATTCTAGAACTCCCAGATTGTGCAAATTTCGAAGAAATGTTAAACGTCTTCAAATTCAATAGCATCATTTAAAAACATATAAACTTCTCGATACTTAAATGATACTTCTTGTTGAAAAGTTTGATGGGAGCAAATTTGTTGTCTCATATACATGGCATCGAAAGTCAAGGAGGGGGGATGTTCGAAAATCCTTTCCGTACAGTTATGTGCCAGGCTACCTGGTCACCAGATTTCTATGGGGATACCTTTTTTAATACGAAAATCATCAGAAATGTATTACTAAATTAATAACTAATTAAATTAGTTCACTCGCTCGCATCTCAAAAACTGCAATACTTAAAAGAAAAATAATTATATATTTTCACTCTCTCGCACCCCTTTTTAATTAATTTGGTATCGCCTAATCGTTTGTTTATATCTACTATTGGGGCTGTTATAACACCGTGTACATGTATTTATCGAAAGATCAAATCTCAATTGGTTCAGATTTCTTAGAGATGATTCTTCAAAATTGGAATAAATTGTTGGCACGTGTATTTATAAACATGTACATTGGCTCAAATCTTTTCAGCCAACTCAGACTGGGGAAATGATATATCATTATTTCACAGGTAATGTACTAATATTACGGATATTTGACCAGAATAAATTTGAAAAAAAAGGAATGCGAAAACACAGAGTAACCAATCACAGAGAGACACACAACATAGAAACACTTAACACAAGAAGACTCATAAACAAACAATATACGGAAGACGATTAGTGCCAACCTAAGTGAAAATTTTAAGTCGTAATTGCGACTTAGTATGTCGTAATTACGACTTAGCTATCTCGTAATTACGACTTAATAAGTCGTAATTACGACTTAGTTATCTCGTAATTACGAGATAGTTAAGTCGTGATTACGACATACTAAGTCGTAATTACGAGATAACTAAGTCGTAATTACGAGATAACTTAGTCGTAATTACGACTTAAAAATTTCACTTAGGTTGGCACTAGTCAGCTTCGGTAACAATACCAATGGACAATCGGTGCCGACGCAAGTAACAAATAGTGTGGTTATCAGGATTACAAGCGCACGACCCTCCCACTTTCCGAGAGGTCCCGAGGAATGCACAATTTTAGTATAAAATAATCTCCTCACTGTAAGATGAGCACTCAATCAAGACAATTATATCAAAGTTACATTTCAATCCATTTACATATATGGAAATAGAATAATTATGAACTTTATAAAGATAAGGCCAACGGAGCACCACCATTTTTCAATGAATTATGCTTCTCAGATTTTTTTTACATGTACATGAATCAAGCATTTTCAAAATACTGTCATATAATAAGGTACCTTTGAAACATGGTGTATTATCTCGATATATTCCATAAGTAAGAGAGTATCAATGGAAAATGTAAATACAGCATGTCCGATTTATCATTAAAACAAGTGACGTCAAGTGTACGGAGGGGGTAACATGCAGTGAGATAATTCTATAGTGTCTTAAGAAATATACATTTCAAAGCAATTCCGTCTTTTCGATTTTACTGGCATACGTTCGATTTGTGCAGGTATCTGACGTAAGAGCATTGTGACGTCATTAAATTCTTTTGAAAACGTCATATATGTAACCCTGTTTCCCTGAATTTCATGCTGGTTTCCATAGAATTTGATGACGTCACAATGCGTTGACGTCAGATACCTGCACAAATGGGAAGCAACTCTGTATTTCGAAAAGACCGAATAAAGATACCTGACAATTGTATGAATACTTTCTGTATCACGAACATCTATTTACATATGGTGCAGACAATATTTAGAAGGTTATGAAAACTCTGAGGTTATAAAATTCAGTACACATATTCGTGTTTACGAAATGAAGTTGGAAATGAAAGAAGAAAATGTTTAGTTGAGGAGACTGACTATAAGGGTTATATAATCGATCTGTGAACATAGCAAAGCTTATCTAGGCAAAATCATCATTGGAAATTTTGAAATAAGTGAAATTTTGCACAATGGGTGTAACAATACTAAAAACGCAATTCTTTAAACGGTTCGCGTTTGCAGTCATTGAAAAGTCAGAGTTGCTTCATGCTACTCTTAACCATCTTTCATTGTAATCGCACTAAATTGCTTCTGTAGATCAAAAGTGGAACCCTTGTACACACCAGAAAATAGAATCACTCATGAGATTTGGGTATTTTTTGTTATTTTTCCTGATTTTATCTACATTCGTTTCACTCCGACGTATAATCTTTTTGCAATTGATTTTAAACTTATTTATTTGTAATCGATATAACATATACAGAAGAACCCCTTAACAACTCCAACATCAATTTCATTTTGCTTATACTTAATTTTAGCACCTCGGCCTGTCAGCCTCCAGCACGCATCAAAAGCAGAAATTAGCATTGAAGTCAAAAAGGAAAATCAGCAAAACACTTTTGAAGTCACACCTGGAGCTGACCCTAAAACCACGATACAGGTAAAGAATTCTTCAGTATTAATAATGGTTTATATTGTAGAAATATGTCTGAGTACTGAGAAAAACTCTACTTTTCAAACTTCAGAGATAAAAAACAGCAACAATTCATAAATTTATTTATCCATATTTCAACCATTCTTAGACAAAGCTCCCAAGATATGAATCAAACTATCTCTAACACAAACATGTTACCTTTATAGATGAATAATAAAGTCAATACATGTAATATAAATCAATTCTTGCATAAATTTAAGGTCAGGCTTAAACTTTTGCTCGTCGTCATTTATAGATTGATATCTCTGATTGTGGATTGTTTAGTCCTTGGGTTATCGTTCGCCTTGTTTCGTGGTGTTTCGGCACTAGACTTGAAATACATTAGTTAATTCTCCGTCACAAAATTTAATAAGAATAATTCTAAAACTATGGGTATCTCTTTGATGGCATAGCTCTGTCCTTAGCAGGTTCTTTGTCAGACATTTAAGGTTAAGTTTAGATATCTTGCCTTGATAAATCTGTATCTTTTTCTACCTCGAGTATCTCTGATGATATATAACTGGGTGAAATGCGCACATGGTGCACTGAAATTTTACAATAGGACTTATTATTTCAATATTGAAAATTTCAAAGGTAACAGTAACATGTGCTGATGTCGACTTATCAGTGACTACATCAAACACCGATGGAACCACTAACAACCATGGGGACAAAGCTACAGATGGCCAACCGGTTCTGACTACGGTAATATTTCTCGACTTGCCAAGCTACGTTAGTTTGTTTTTGGATACGGAAAATATATCCATTATTAGAATATTTCAAAGTACAAAAGCAACAGCGTGGTAATGATATACATAACATCCCACCATAGACCTACAAAAGATCAAAGCAGAAACATAAAACATGAAAACAATATAATAGCTGAAGGATACTTATGTACACCTGCTCCCTGTTTAACAAAAATACTTACGAACAATTTCAAGAATTATCGTAAAGTTTGATCCCTCAGTTCTACTAAATGATTTAGATTTCAGAAGGTTTGCTTTTGAATCTATATTTAGTATGTAGAAATGATATAAGAAAACATAATACAATTGAACTAGAAAACATTTTGAACCTTTTATTAAAGGAAGAATGTTACGAAAATTCCTTAAAATTTTCATTAGAACTTTTGTGAAACTGGACGCTGGTATCTACTTTTTATAGTTATTAACTCCTTATATAGGTAGAAAGGTTATTTTGTCTAGATGTAAAAAAGGGGGCGGTGCTTTAGATGGACATATTCATGTGGAATCTTCAAAATACCTTCTAAACACCGTTGACGGCATGAACTTGAAAAGCTCATTTGATTAGACATTGCTTGTGGAATGTTTCGAGTTCGCGCCTGTCGCACAGTGTTTATTTTTCCATGTGTATACTGTTCACGCCTGTCGCACAGTGTTTATTTTTCCATGTGTATACTGTTCACGCCTGTCGCACAGTGTTTATTTTTCCATGTGTATACTGTTCACGCCTGTCGCACAGTGTTTATTTTTCCATGTGTATACTGTTCACGCCTGTCGCACAGTGTTTATTTTTCCATGTGTATACTGTTCACGCCTGTCGCACAGTGTTTATTTTTCCATGTGTATACTGTTCACGCCTGTCGCACAGTGTTTATTTTTCCATGTGTATACTGTTCACGCCTGTCGCACAGTGTTTATTTTTCCATGTGTATACTGTTCACGCCTGTCGCACAGTGTTTATTTTTCCATGTGTATACTGTTCACGCCTGTCGCACAATCTTTATTTTTCCATGTGAATACTGTTCACGCCTGTCGCACAATGTTTATTTTTCCATGTGTATACTGTTCACGCCTGTCGCACAGTGTTTATTTTTCCATGTGTATACTGTTCACGCCTGTCGCACAGTGTTTATTTTTCCATGTGTATACTGTTCACGCCTGTCGCACAGTGTTTATTTTTCCATGTGTATACTGTTCACGCCTGTCGCACAGTGTTTATTTTTCCATGTGTATACTGTTCACGCCTGTCGCACAGTGTTTATTTTTCCATGTGTATACTGTTCACGCCTGTCGCACAGTGTTTATTTTTCCATGTGTATACTGTTCACGCCTGTCGCACAGTGTTTATTTTTCCATGTGTATACTGTTCACGCCTGTCGCACAGTGTTTATTTTTCCATGTGTATACTGTTCACGCCTGTCGCACAGTGTTTATTTTTCCATGTGTATACTGTTCACGCCTGTCGCACAGTGTTTATTTTTCCATGTGTATACTGTTCACGCCTGTCGCACAGTGTTTATTTTTCCATGTGTATACTGTTCACGCCTGTCGCACAGTGTTTATTTTTCCATGTGTATACTGTTCACGCCTGTCGCACAGTGTTTATTTTTCCATGTGTATACTGTTCACGCCTGTCGCACAGTGTTTATTTTTCCATGTGTATACTGTTCACGCCTGTCGCACAGTGTTTATTTTTCCATGTGTATACTGTTCACGCCTGTCGCACAGTGTTTATTTTTCCATGTGTATACTGTTCACGCCTGTCGCACAGTGTTTATTTTTCCATGTGTATACTGTTCACGCCTGTCGCACAGTGTTTATTTTTCCATGTGTATACTGTTCACGCCTGTCGCACAGTGTTTATTTTTCCATGTGTATACTGTTCACGCCTGTCGCACAGTGTTTATTTTTCCATGTGTATACTGTTCACGCCTGTCGCACAGTGTTTATTTTTCCATGTGTATACTGTTCACGCCTGTCGCACAGTGTTTATTTTTCCATGTGTATACTGTTCACGCCTGTCGCACAGTGTTTATTTTTCCATGTGTATACTGTTCACGCCTGTCGCACAGTGTTTATTTTTCCATGTGTATACTGTTCAGCTGTACATATTTCAGGATCCATGGCGACCCGAGGACGTTTCGCAATAGACCATTTTTCGATCTTGTAAGAAAGCACAAAATGTCCGAGTCAACATCGTTAAGCGTTGTTTTACATTATGACGTCACTGTTAAATGACGCAATTCCATTGTGACGTAACAATGAAAAATTGCCTACCTCGTACATTTTTCGTCATTTTGTAAGCCATTATGGATTTTGGCAAGTGGCCTATTGACAAATTAGACGTTCTATTTTTATGAGGATATGATAAGCTAGTTCCATGGGAGTAACGAATAGAATGTAAATATTTTTATGGTCTAATAATAAAATATTTAGTATATCTAATGTAAGCTCGTCGCAATTTCCATTAAATTTAATTGAAAAATTGTTCATTTTCTGAAACATTAGGCCACTTTGAATCTGCTATCAGGTTCACCATCAAATTATCTATGTACATGTCAATTTTAATTTTGTGAGCTTGCTTATGGTAACTTTTTAAAGAATGTAACATTAGACAATCTGTAAATTCGACATGTATAATTTTGCGAGCAATTTTGTACATACTTGAATGAATTACTATATACTACAGAAATCTCTAAAACAATTATACTTAATCAAGGAATCTTAGTACATCTCTTTCATTCTCGGAACAGATTGTGAGGCAAAAATTGACCTCATATTTGAGATATTTCATCCAATCAAATTTGTTTACCATAATTATTATTCTCCATGACCAAGAAAAAAGGAAGTAGAAAATTAATTTCGAATATTCATACTTGGCTTGATCTGAAAACATTCAAAAGGAACAGGTTCAGCAATTATACACATCCGTGTACTTGTCCTTAACTGCGTGACTTTAAAATGTTAAGAGACACGTCGGCGCTGTGGTCTAGTGGTAAAGGCGTCGGACTAGTGACTGAAAGGTAGCTGGTTCGAGATTCACTATGACCACGGGTCGGCCGACATATACTCTTTACTGATGTTATATATATACAACAAAAATTTCTTTGTCTGTGTATTGTTAAATGTCTGTGGTGTTTTTTGAATTAAAGAAATTAAAAAAAAAGATGTCAAGAAACATAAGCCATTCATGCATATAACCAGCAGAACAAATGTATGACCATAATATGTGATTTTGTTTGTATGTCATAAATCACAATCTTACTCTTAACAGGTGGATAATTATGGAAGCAAGGTACACATTACCTTCACGTCCAGTGTTCTTGACCGATGCAGTATGCTTGGTGGAGAATTCAAGATTGTCATCGAAGAAGGAAAACCAAAAGGTATACTAGTATATGACAAATATGGATAATGACCATATCCCAACACACAGTACAAAATCGATATTTCATAAAATCCTAAACCGAGGGCATACAAAATCAGGATAAAACAATAACCAAAACAAACAAAGAAAAATCTCCACCATATGAAAAGAAGCGAACTACCAAATTGGGAGTGAAACCAAATGCCAAGAAAGAGAAAGCATTTCCTGCTTGCATGCGACACCAGTCACTTCAATTCGGTAGAAATGTTAGATTTAAATTTGTACATAAACATTTGGAAAGCATAAGACAGGGAAAAAGGGACGATATGGTAAGACTATGCAGTGATTACAGAGGAACACACATAGGAATATAAGTTCCAATCAATAGTAATAATATAACATTGTTTAGATTGAGGATCACTGACGAGGGTTAAGTACCCGAAACGTACATATCTGGTCCATGCTGCCAATTTATCTGTTCTTAAATGATGCTGTTCAATTTGAAGACGTTTAACATTTGAAACATGTAGGGCAACTCTTTATCCATGAATAATATCCACAGAGGCAACATCATCGTCATATACCCTGGTCGTTTGCTCTTCTTTCAAATTGATTTAAAAGTAAGGCAAAAGACTGGGGAAACGGTGTAAGAGAAGATCAAAAGACCGACGATGAGACAAAGTGTAAAAAGAGATTTATCCGTCGTACAATAGAGTGATTTTAAATAGCATTATATACATTTGCATTGTAAAGCATGACACTTTTTTGCCTGGTATTGCACTGTAAACTATATTTTCCGAAAGGTTAATGATGCCCTGAGTACCGATATAAGACTCCAAGAGCTTTAAAAGTCAAAAGGGGAAAACTCTCGTGCAACTTAAGTTTTTTTGTATATGTTATATTTGGCTATATCACATTGTTTAGATTGAGGATCACTGACGAGGGTTAAGTACCCGAAACGTGCATGTCTGGTCTATGCTACAAAATGATCTCTTCTTAAATGATGATTTTGAATTTAAAGTTGAACATTTGTACCACTTGGTAAGTGTCATTGCTGGCGGACCAAAAGTCCCTGAGAGCACATGTAGCCAAGTTCGACAAACTTCGGTTGATCGTCTGTCTCTTCAACGCATTCAAAAAGTTCTGTTATAAAAAAATCTTGAAATTTTTAAAACGATGGTCCTGTAGTATCATATCCCACTTATACTGCTATATTCTTCGGTACATTTTTGGACATAATAATTTTTAGATCCGATGTACAATAGGGCATTTTTCCATGCCTGGTAAGGTACTATAAACTATATATTTTCTGAAAGGTTATAAAGCCCACTGCTCAGAAATAATAATTTTTGGGCCGGAAAAACAAAAGGGAATAACTTATGAAGCACTTAAATTGTTTATTTTCTCTATATGACATATGCAAAATAACAAATTTGTACAAGAGTTTTTCCCCTTTGATTTTAAAGACCTGGGAGTCTTATATCTGAACTCAGGGTATCATAACCTTTCAGAAAATATATAGTTTATTGTACCTTACCAGGCATATTTACCATACTTTACAAGTGAGATGATTAAAACGCCATGTAGAATGACTCAATTGTACAACGGATACCTTAAGAACCCGAAACGTGCATGTCTGGTCCATGCTAAAAATTCATCTGTTCTTAAATGATGCTATAGAATTTTAAGACGTTTATCATTTATAAGAATTGGAGGTGGGGTAAAAAAAACCTCCATCTACTGCACAAGCTTTTATATAGGTTCTTCTTAACAATCCATCTACACAATTTTTGCGATTCATATTTGATGTGTAATATTATGTTATAAGGTTCGTTGGCTGAAACAAACCCATGGACTATTCGAATTTATTGTCTAATTTGAGTTTTGGATTTATTCCAGTACCACAAACACCACAAGTGGAAATTGTATGCAGGGAAAACGGACAAACACGAGAATGTACTCCCAATGACTTTGCCAACGTTTGCAGTGGAGGTGGTATTCGAGTCTTTTTCATTTTAGATTTAAGTTAGAGTATCCCTCAGGTCAGAATTGGTGGTAATATTTTGCCTAGATGTTTTATTTTTTTCTCTTCAGAATATTGTTCAGATTATCAAACTAATATGATTTGGGGAAAAGAAACTTTTATAGTTACATTTTAACTCCTCTAAAAAGAGATTTTTCTTACTTTTACCTTGAACTTTGAACTTGAACTTGAACTACTTTTACCATTGGGTCCAATGTGAAACTTCAAACGGTTACGATTTCGGTATAATCATGAAATTACGAATTTTGTTAGTATATCTGGTGTAACATAAGCTTTGAATATATGGAGATGAAAATATTGTAAAAGTGCTATTTAGGAAATATTAGCATCTGAGACCTGAGGGACGCTCTACATTAATAGAATCTAGCACCACTTTGAGTTCCGGAAAGAAAAATATCAGTCGAGGGTGGGATTGAGCAAGTACTAACCGAGGCGTTAGCCGAGGTTGAGACGTTGATCATCCCACCCGAGACTGATATTTTTCTGTACGGAACTCAAAATGTGGTGATTGATTATTTTTCTCGCACATTGAAACTTGTAAAGTCCTTTTGTTTATGCATCAAAATGACTGAACGTCATGCTTAATGTATGTGCACGTGAAATAACGTACGTCAATTTGACTGTGACGTCATAAAAGAACAATCAACAGTGCCGGATCAGGGGTGCCGGATCGATTTCTCCAGCACCACTGAAAAGGGGAATCAGCCTATCCAATGTGCGAGAATAAGATATGTTGGACCCTTTAAATATATGGAGGACCTAAAATCACGATACAAAATATATTACTTTAAGACTAAGACAGAAATTGGGATGGGATTTGGACTTCCTTACTATGCTTACATGTTAAAACATTTTCAAATTCAATGGCATCATTTATAAACCTGCTACATCTTTCGGCATAGTTTTGGACATTATAACTTTCACACTCTTTGGCCATATTACGTTCTTTAAATTGAGGATAATTGAAAAGGGTTAAGTACCCAAAACGTGCATGTCTGGTCCATGCTACAAATTTATCTATTCTTAAATGATGCTATCGAATTTGAAGACTTGTAACATTTACTGACACCACGCCAATTTCTCTGAACAGACTGTGATCAAAATGAGATGTGTCCATTGATATATCTGATAACCCCAGTTCTTGTTTATCGACTAGGCAAGACTGATTTGCTTTACTTTTGAATACTTTTGATCATTATATAAATTCCTGAAACATTATTATGAGCATTTGCTGAAGTTATGTGTCAACACTCATGTTGCAATTCAAAAAGGTGTAAATTTAATAGTTACACCTTTGTATCGCGTAGAATATAACTCGTTTTGCCTTGAAGTATGTTGCCTGAATTTGTAGGGAAATGAATAAACACATATTTACATCATTCCGAATGCATGTAAAAAATAAGTGGAAATAGTCATCCTTCTATACTAATACATGTACATGATCTACCATTTCATTTATGATAGTTTCTGTTGGATCATCTATTGGTATTGCAAGTGGAAGTTATGGTTCAAGTGGTGCCGGAAGCGGAACTTATAGCTCCTCCAGTGGTACAGGAAGCAACATTCCTGGGTCCTCCGGTGGTACTACGTCCTGTCAGGGAGAGGGGAAACGTCCCCTGAATAACAATGAGAATAATCCGTGCGATCCCAGTCAAGCTGATATATTCTATTACCCCTTCCCAAATGATATACACAATTATATTCAATGTGATGAATGGGGAACTGCTTGTGTCGTACAATGTAAAGATGGAAATGAATGGGACAACGATAAGTACGCATGTGCACAACCTGAAGCAAGTAAGACTCTTTCAAATGAAATTTAGCAAAATTGTTGGTAAAAAATGTCCAAGATTGAACCTCTCACTACGGTAGAATTAGGAGAATATCTCCAGCGAAAACCATCATCTATCCTAAAATTTTGGGCAATGGTTTTTAGCAAGGAAAAGACATGATTAAAAAATTCTTTCGATTTTGTACATGTAAAAACAGATGTATAGTATCTTCATTTTCAGAGCAAAAGTGACATTTTCCAGTTGACAAATTCATCTTAGATAATCTTACTTCTGTGTTAACAATATGATGTATAATTTTCCATTGTAATAATCTAATTTTAAGGACCAAATTTTCTCCAATCAAAATCCTCATTGGTTTTCTCTTCCCAATATGTTTAACATTTCGCAACTATAAAAATAGTTTTTTTTTTAATTTGACTAACTTCAAATTTGTTAATTAGTTTCTTTTTTTTGAAACGTATAAAATGAAAATTATCTATATTCCATTTCCAAACTCGTTTGTCATACATAACTCAAAATGTTTTAATGTTGATTTGATGATATTCCATTCAATAATGTTTTAATGCTGATATGTTGATATTCTATTCAGAAATCCAATTTCTTCAATTGATCAATTTCATGAAAATGTCTTCAGCTGATAGTAATCTAGACTTATCTGCCACATATAATGTTTAAAGTCTTCAAATTCAATAGCATCATTTAAGGATCTTTTTTAAAGTTTCTTTTTACTAAAATTTGATAGGAAAAATGGCTTCCACTTAGATAACACATTTTTATTTTCCTTTATAAGTTGATTATACATATTTTCGTTAGAAGTTGGTGTAATTTCTGAAAATACTGTGTCCATGTTTCAACATATGTGAATAATCTAGACCAGTGGTATCAGTACATTTACAAAGAGAAAAAAAAAGTTCGTCGAAATCCTGATCAATGTTTTAGCAATTTTCTCCCTATTATGTTCCATGCCTCTTTTTCGGAGTGCATTATTTTATGAATAGAGGTTTATTTGTTTTGTTAACACTGTAATTTCAATGGCTAAAATAGATGAATAAGGATGTTATGTTTATATAGCAGAGATAATTGAAAATATTGTATGCTTCTTTACCAAATAAGATCAAAATAATAAATTCAAATACAATAATCCATTTACTACATACTATTTATAATTTAGGGTCTACAACTTAATTAAACTGTTGATGTACAAAACGAAACATCCAAAATTAAGTCTAACAATTGATTAAGTTTATATCTAAGGCGATAGTCTTAAAAAACCAAGAAAAACCTTAATAACTCTTCGAATGAAATTGATGGAGACAGGGATGATAAATAAGTTGTTATTACATGTAAAACACCCTTGCGCCGTCCCTCTACAATAATTGGGATTCAATATGGAAAAAAGAATTAAGGTTTGTGAAGCCCCCCCTCCACCCTAGGTTAGTTTAAAAATTCCATATGCATGTATCTATTATTAAAAAAAAAGAGCGGGAGTGAGGCGTAACATTTACCTTTAAAGTGTCTCTGATGAGGGTTCGTTAACCGAAACATGCATGTCTGGTGCATGGCATTAAGAGAAATGTCTGTCTAAAATGCTGCTCTCTGGTAGCAAAGTCAGACATTTCATTTTCAATTTAAAATAATACATGAAAACTTTAAAGATTTGAAACTTTTACATTGTACATCACTTTCCCTTGAAACGTTTTGAAACTGTTACATCCCTTTTACGTCACTTTCTGTGGGTGTCTTCTTTGTGTTTTACATTGAGTGTTTTACATTGAGTGTAAAAGCAGATGGCCGTCCTAAGTCGGCACCGGTTGCCCATTGGCCTCGTTGGTTTATGTGTTGTCCTTTGTGTTTGATGTGTCTGTGTTGTGCGTTGACGTTCCTTGTCCCTTATGCGTCTCTTTCTGTGCTTGTCTGCTTTGTGTTTTTGCATTGGGTGTTTTGGGGTTTTGCTGTGGGTGCTACAACCGGGTGTTGTTGGAGATCCCCTCCTTTTTTAAAATTTTTGCTGTGGGTTCTGTTACCGAGTGTTGTTGGAGATTCTCTCCTTTCTTTTAATCTGCAATTGTATCCCATCCTGCTTCGTCTGTACATTTTTGGCTTAAAAACTTTCACACTTTTTGGCCATATTACATTGTTTAGATTGAAGATCACTGACGAGGGTTAAGTATCCGAAACGTGCATGCTGCAAAATAATTTGTCCTTAAATAATGATTGTGAACTTGAAGACGTTTAATAACTGCAACCGGATACGCCTCACATAGAAATAATTTCAGGCTCTATAGTTTGACTTTTTCTCGTCCTCTGTGTGAGTGTTTTCCGTTGTGTTCCTTTTGTAGTCGTCCACGCTCAATATCTGATAATGTATGGAAACCAATAAGAACACTCAACTGAAACAGAAGTCCAATCCTTCAATAAGAATTCCAATATGTTATATACTTTGAATAATATTTATTTCCTTTTACAATTACCTGCATCATTTTAGATTCATGTACCACCGAAGGCGAATTCGCTGTAGATCCAGGGAACCCATCTGGCTACAAGCAATGTATTAACGGCAAATGGATACACCGAACCTGTCCCGACGGCCTGGTATGGAACGATGGCATAAAGAACTGTGACTGGCCGTCTACTTCTAAACGACAGTATAACATCAGGGCTCTCTTAAAGGCACTACGAGGGTATGAGGATGAGGGGAAGAACGATGACGATTACGACGACGAATGAAGACGATCGATGCATTGCATTGTATATATCTCATCTATTTTCTTATCTGTCATCGCTGAATAATGAAAACATGCCTAAAGATATATCATGGATGTCATTTCCTAACTAGATATTGCATTTTGATTGTTATGTTTATATCAATATGTTGATGCTTGGATATAATATTAATAGAAATGTGAGCGAATAATAACTATATTATGGTCAATATAATAACATATTTGTGAATGGCTCCATTTTCGTGGATAATGACTACATTCTGTAGATAAAGACTATATTTTCACTAACCTCGTTCGTTTAACACTTTTATTTCTTCAGCCATATATGTATTAGTGATTCTTTTATTCTCTAGAGAGTGCAAGGACTATTGGGTTTAAAGCAAAACACTAGATTGAATTATGAAGTTTTAGGACATAAAATCTGTGTAATATGTTTTATTAACTGTTACATATTATCAAGTTAGGGTAAATGTGGTGTATAAAACAATTCCATTTCGTAAGAAAAGGCCTGAACAGGAAAATGAGCAGCGGCAATATATCAAGCTATATTTCTACTTCGAGACAACTGGGACATTTACATGAAACTTTTAGATGGTGATCTCTTCATTGTATGAATTGAGATTCTCTTTTCTTTTTTTCGAAAAACAGAGCTACTTCCCGTTTTGGACGGTATATGACGTAGACTAATTGTGACGTCATCATATTCTATGGACACAACCCTAAACTCTGGGGAATGACGGTATAAAATCGGCTTTTTCATACCATTTTATGATATCATAATAATTTTACGTCAGATACCGTCTGTATTCCACAAAGACTCAATCGCATCGGTGAATAAGAGTAAACCGGAAATCAGAATCAATAAATCACAAAATTCAGTAAAGGATTGTGATGGAGCTTTCCGGAAATACGTGTATTCAATGACGTATCTGATAAACACATGCACAAATAGGAAATGCTGATAAGGACGTGAATTGAAATTAAGAATTTTTACAAATAAAAATTTTAAAAAGTGTTAAAATGACGATTTTATTATAAATTGTATTATATGTATTATACGTATTATAAATCGTCGTTTTACACTTGATAAAGGCCAAGGGGCCAAACATTTGTGTATTTGAATGTTTGTGTGTTTATTTGTATCTTCCCTTCCCTCTGAAAGAAATATTCCAATCTCATTAATCTATATCATTAAGACCTTCGTCGAAATATTATCAATTTTATTATTAATACTACTTGTGTTATCATTCCCGTGTTCCTTAAAAATACATGTAATAACCATTGTCTACAATAGCGTCTTTTCGATTTGACATGCGTACGTTCGATTTGTGCAGGTATATGACGTAAAAGCATTGTGACGTCATTAAATTCCATTGAAAACGTCATATATGTAACCCTGTTTCCCTGAATTTCAGGCTGGTTTCCATAAAAATTGATGACGTCACAATGCGTTGACGTCAGATACCTGCACAAATGGGAAGTAACTCTGTATTTCGAAAAGACCGAATAGTTTTAGAATAATTTTATGATTTGATTTCATATTGAAAGTTAATATGTCGTACTATTAAACGCATTTCTTTTCATTGTTCCTTTTCCTGTATAATTGAGAAACTTTTAACCAGACGCATAACTAAATATTAAACTCGCGGGAAATATTGCACTTCCGGTTTATAAAGAATCGAAAATCAATGTTAGATTGGAAATTACATAAATATGATACTTGATCATATTATTCAGCCAAACGAAATATAACACGTCTTCAAATTCACAGCATCATGTATGAACAGATCAGACACGCACGTTTCGGGTACGTCACCCTCGTCAGTAATTCTAATTCAAGCAATGAAATATAACTAAAGACTATGAAAGTTATGTCCAAAAATATAGAAAGACGTAGCAGGATGGGTTTTATATGATGTTTCAGGAGCCACGTTTCAGAAATTTCGAGAAAATGTTTTGAACAGACTTTTCAAATGCGTTTGAATAGCACGAATGTATTCCAACTCTATACATCCCAAAGAAAATTTCAAACCAATCTACCATGCACGAGACATGTGTTACGTATATCAAATCCCCACCAGCGATGCCTCTATACAAAGTGATTTTTAGATACAGCCAAAAGGGTAGGAGCAAAAGGAACAATTTTTGGTCCAAGTCATAATGTCTAAAAAGATTATATTTTCGTTTCTTCTAAACTAAAAGGACAAATTTCATGTGATTTCTCGAAAACCCACATTTTAAGGCAAAATAATTGAAAATTGAGCTCTATGTCTTCACATTAGAAATTTAGATTTTCGGCAAGGGACAAACATACCTACAGTTGAACGCCCTAGAGCAAGGTCATGTAACAGGATCAAACTCATATAGGACATTCCTTTTTATATTCTGAAGGTACATGGAGAGTATGACTTTGTTAAATGCGCTTGCCCTTTATATACTATAAACTATAATATTGACATCTGGTTGTTATCTTTTTACCACATTTCGGCAGGAGTGGGCATTTGGTGGGAAATAACACTCAATATTATTAATTGATAACAACAACATCTCTACCCTAATTTGATAGATAAAAAACAGTAAGAAGACAATTTTTGAAATAGCAATAAAAAAAAAAAATAATAATAATAGTAAAATTGGGCCAAAAAACCCGGCTGATTTTGCCCCTACCCTTTTTAGTAGCGCCTTTTGATTATATTTTTAGAAATTAAAAATGTGTAATTTGCAGACAATCGATTCAGCAGCATATCCAAATAAAATCTATGTTCAAAATAGCATAGGAGGGATGGTGCTAAGACGTTAACCTCCTCTAATTTCGATGATATTTGTGAATGAAATGACAAGTTTCCGAAATAGCCAAATGATATATATGACGTCAGATTGATCAAGTGCCAAACAAAGCTCCAGAAGACAGAGCTGGAAAAAGTAATTGATACACTTGACAAACATCCGTGCCACGGGGAACGACTTATTCTGAACTGATAAAAAGGGACTGATCCCCAGCATGACCACCCTGCACTCACCAAGCGAAACAAACCTATAAGAAAATGACACATAAATGACATAGATAAGACTTCAAACCACAAAAAGACAAAACAATCAAAACAGACGTATAGAACCATCAAACATTAATCGCAACACATGAAGAATCTGAAGAAACGATCAGTTGAAGTTCATGGGATTTAACTGAGGAAGCAATCAACCGAAGTTGATGGGACTTGGCTACATATGCCCTCGAGGTCTCCTAGTCCACAATCAGTGATACTCACCAAGTGGTTCAAATGTAACACATCTTCAAAATTCATAGTAGGTATCAATTAAAAACACATAAATTTGCAGTATTGAACAGACATTCACATTTCGGGTATTGAACCTTCGTCAGTGATCTTCAATCCAACCAATGAAATATGACCTAAGAGTCTGCGAAAATTATGTCCTTAAATATCGAAAGAAGTAGTAGGATGGGTTGCATATGATGCTACAGGTCCCATATTTCAAAAACTTTGACAGACATTTTCGAATGCTTTTGATGACATGATCAACCGAAGTTGATCGGACTTGGCTACAGAAACATCAAACATTAATGGCAACACGTGAAGAAATTGAAGAAAGATCAGTCGAGGTCCATGGGATTTAACTGAAGAAACGATCAACCGAAGTTGAAGGGACTTGCCACATGTGCCCTCGGGGACTCCTGATCCACCAGCAGTCACACTCACCTAGTGGTAAAAATGTTACACGTCTTCAAATTCATAGCATTATTTGTCGTGAAAAATCATTGTATGAACAAAATAAAATTATCTCAGATAAAATTCGCGACGTATTACATTCAACTTCTGATTTCATAGAAAAAGAATAATTGCGAAACAGCATAACAGTGCATCAGCAGCGACACTCACTAAATGGTACACATGCCACACGTCTTCAAATTCATCACAACATTTAACAACAGATACATTTGCAGCATGGACCAGACATTCACGTTTCGGGTACTTGACCCTCATCAGTGATTATCAATCCAAGCATTGAAATATGGCCAAAGAATAAAAGTTATGTCCAAAGAAAAAAAAAAAAACGATAGACGTAACAGGATGGTTGGGATATGATGCTACAGGACCCACTTTTCAGATATTTGGATAAAATCTTGTTTTTTTAAATTAAAAGTTTCAAATGCTTCCCCTTTGGGACTTCTGATCCACCAGCATTGAAACTCTCCAAGCATATCTTAAAGCGAATTATGATTATTATCAAAATAGTTACACCCGTTTTATGATATGGTATGGTGTTCGGACATCGTGCGCACGATCTTTTGACTAACTCGGACACAGAAAGGTCCCCACAACGTGCAAACCTTACTCATTTCTTGTGAAAAATGCTATTTCAAAATACAAACACAGTGAATACTAAACACAATTCTACCGAATTGAAGCGGCGGGTGTTGCATGCAAGCAGGAGATGCTTACTCTTCCTGGGCACCTGGTCTCACTACCATCTCAGGAGTTCGCTTCTTTTCATATGGTGGAGGTTTTTGTTTGTTTGCTTTGGTTCCTGTTTTATCCTGATTTTGTATGCCTTCGGTTTCTGATTTTCTGAATTATAGATTTTGTGCTGTTCAGGGATATGGTCATTATCCATATATGTCACTTCAATACCAGCAAGCAGTCACAAATAGAAAATACTCCAACAATGAAAAATAATTAACTTATTAATCCTAAAAAGAAGCAAAATATAATTCCTGATAGGGATGGGATCTAGTGACCGGGGAGAGTAAGTACCTCTTATCGCTAGCGACACCTTCACTTAGGCTGTGCAGGAATGACAAATATGGATAATGATCATATCCCTGTATATAGCACAAAATCGATAAATAAGAAAATCAGAAACCGAAGGCATACAAAATCAGGACAAAACAGGAACCAAAGCAAACAAACAAAAATATTCACCACATGAAAAGAAGCGAACTCCCGATATGGGAGTGAGAGTGAGACCAGGTGCCAAGGAAGAGTAAGCATCTCCTGCTTGCATTCAACACCCGCCGCTTCAATTCGGTAGAACTGTCACATCCGGTTACTTACATTTCGGAAGACATAGAGTACAATCTTTGGTTTGATGGTTCAAATGGTCTATGACAGAATATCACCACCATTCTGAGGAGTGGGATATCAAAGAGTATGACGGGTTCCCCGTATCGACCGTAGAACTTCCTCAGTGCCGATGTTAGTCGGTCACAAACATATCCCTGACTGAGAAGCTTATCTGAAAGACGCCAAGTTCTCAGAACAAAATCCGTATATTTGGTACTTCCTCTGGCAAAGCGTATCAACTGAGATATCAACACGCCATAAACAAGCGATGAAGGGATGTTGCTACTCAGAAAAGGAAAGTTTGTAATGCTGAAATTGAAGTCGTCACCTTTGTCATAGAGTGAGGTGTTCATCTGACCATCGGTGTCGTGGGGCAACATTATGTCCATATATGATGCTGAATTATTTGTCTCTGTAGTTCCTTTGACTTCAAGCTCCGTTGGATAGATACTGCTGAGGTACTCCGCGAATTTTGGATTATTGATGTACAACACATCGTCTATGTATCTGTAATGAGTTTAAGAAGATCCTTACGATAATCTCAACAGCACTTACAATAGAGCACAAAATTAAACATCGACGGACCCCTAGCAAGCTTGAGGTGAGACCAGGTGCCCGGGAGGAGTAAGCATCCCCTGTTGGCTAGCTGCACCCGCCGTCGATGTTAATGAAGCATGGAAATGAAAATATATAGAATTCATGCACTGTCTGACGTTATGTCTATATAGAAAGTGCTATGGCGACAATGTCAGGGAAGTATATTCAAAACACTTACTGTAAAGGAAGTTGAAGTCAGAAGCTAAGTATCTTTTCCCTTCAGAGACTAAAAATTGAATGAATCCAACTTCGTACGAGTAAAGGAAAATGTCGGCAAGGAGTGGGGCACAATTGGTCCCCATTGGAATTCCGACAATTTGCTGGAATACCTTTCCTCCAAACACCACAAAATGTTGTCGATCAGAAAGTTTAACATCTGAATGATATCTGTTTCATTGTACTTATTTTCAGAATCGGACTTTTCTTTTACAAAGAAGGTTTTGTCATAGTTACCAACAATAAATTTGTATTTCCGATTACCGTTCTTACATGTTCTTGTAAACGCATTACTTTTACTTTTTACGAATCTTTCTTTCAATTTAGAATGTGGGATTGTAGTGTAAAGTGTCGAAAAATCAAAGGCTTTGATCGAATGGACTCTACTAACATGAGTGGATTTCATATGTTCCAAAAGTTCATTCGAATTCTTTAAAATCCACATCTGGTTGATACCACTGCGAGAATATACTGTCAAACAATATTTTTGAAGCCCAGATTTGATTTCAGATAAATCTTCGGTGATTAAGATCGATACAAATTTGATAGAACATTTTGAGGAACCAGCGATGAAACGTTGTTTGTACGGATTCTTATGCATTTTATGTATGCAGTATAAGTATGGTAAATCTAAATCCAAATTGTTATTGTTGAAGCCAAGGAAGCACGAGCTGATTGTGATTATCTATTACTTCAGAGGCAGAAAATTTTATTGGGGTGTAAGTGGAATTCCATGTGTCGAATTAAAACCCAACTCTTTAACTAGACTGTCGAAATAGTACTTTTTCCAAGTAAATATGTAATTATGTAAGGCTTTGTCTGCTGGTAGTTGTCTGTTCTTGGAGGTAGGTAAGCTCTGTGATAACCTCAGGGTCTTTAAAGATAGACTCGAATTTGGTGTTCACAGTTGATTTCAATCGGTAAATTCTAGATAAAAGTAACTCTCTGATGGATTTCATCGATTCCGACAGCTGATTTCAATCGGTAAATTCTAGATAAAAGTAACCCTTTGATGGATTTTATCCATTCCGAAAGGAAGTCGAGCTGTACGTCCTCTTTCTTTGCCCAACGTCTTGCATATTCCTCACAAGAGTCCATGATAATTTTGACATTTCGGTTCCATGTAAAGGACATACTTTCTCTGTATTTGGGACCCTTTTTTAACATTTCTTTCAACTTGTCGTTCTTGACTATACTAAGATCACCAGTAATAACGTGTCCACAAGGAGAGTAGTTGAAATCCAATGACGAACATTCGCAAGGAAGTGGATGTAGTGAGGGATAACTTAAATCAAAAGACTGCAAGAATCATTTATAATTGAAAATTTTAGATGCAACTGATGGTGTGTAGCTATACAAGGAGTTTCTTTTCCTTATAAATATGGTGGGATTTTTTCTGTGACTGTTTTGTGATTCAAAATTTGACCAAGATTCAATCTAATTATGTTATTTGTGTCCAATAATTATTATCAAGATTGACAAAGATTCAATCTAATTATGTTATTTGTGTCCAATATAGTGTTATAGTAAAAGTGATAGAGTTGCTGGTTCCAGCCTCACTACAACCTCTGGTCGGCCGACCTATAAACATTTTTATTTATGTGTTCTATACAAATAATGTTCTTGTCGGTGCGTTGTTTACATATCTGTGCTTTTTTTAAATAAATAAAGATATGGTATTTTGGTGTTTTACTGTTGATGCTGCAACGGGGTCTTGTTGGAGATCTCTTCCCTTCTTTGTTTTGGATGGTTATTACTTAAAATAGCTTCTAAGATTGCGTTCAGCGAGATGTCATCATTATATTTTCAATTGTATAATCAAAAGATTATTAATGGAGCAAACCATGCAAGCACCCACACAAGTACCCTTTGTTCAGTAGTATTTCGGTTACTAGTAGTTTCGAACAGTTTTACTTTTGAGCTTCTCTGGAATAGCGTATCAATTGCGACATGAAAACACCATATGCAGGGAACGAAGGAATCTTCATACTGGTGAAAAGTAAAATTTGTCATTTTGAAGAGAGGAGGGGATCTCCAACAACACCTAGTTGCAGCATCAACAGCAACCTCCCAAAACACCCACTGTAAAACACAAAAATGACACGCACAGAAAGAGACGCAGTAGTACAATGAACGTCAAATCACAGAAAAACATAAAACACAAATGACTACACATAAACCAACGAGACCAATGGGCAAACGGTGCCGACTTAGGACGGCCATCTGCCTCGTCAGTAGCAGACGGTGTGGTTATCCTGGATTACGTGCGCACAACCCTCCCACTATTCCGATTACTCAGAGGTCTCGAAGAACGTACAATTGTGGTGTAAAACAACCTCCTCACTGTCAGATGACCACACACAAACAAGACCGCAAGACGCAGGGGCCCAAGCAACACAGATGAATATGTAAATTGATATAAAAAGAGGGCATGCGTGATACGACCTGTGCTCTGCCGGCTGTAGCGAGCTAATGTATATTATCACCCGAGGAGTCCGACTGACATTCAGAGAGGACAGGTGGTCGGGGCCCTGTCTTCTCTAAAGAGGTTTGGACAGGGCCCGTCATGGAGTCCCGTCGTCACAGTCAGTCAGCGTGCAAGTATTAAGGATGCGCTGGTACAAGACTGTAGATTGGTCAAGTACCAAGCCTAGTGTCCGTCTGGTGACATTAGGATCATATCCACGGTATAAGAGGCGTTTGATGATTCTGACGCATTTTCGATAGTAATTCTGTCTACCTTTGATCCTTCTAATTTTGTTGATCATGTCACCATAAAATGCAGGTTGCGAAATACCCAAAGTAATATACTCTGTTGCTTGTATGGGTCCGAATTTCAAAAGTAGTTGACAATAATTTTTGTAAAATTTCCAGAATTTCTTGACAAGTTTGTGAAAGCGAAAACCTTGACCTAAAAGTTTCTTTGTTATTTGTAAATTTCTATCATGAAAATCCAAAACATCAGTATATGCTCTAGCATACCGGATGAGCTGCGAAATGTAGATACCATAAGACGGTAATCTAGGAACATCACCATCAAGCCAGGGAAAATTTACTATATTGAATCCAAAGTCATCTCTTTTGTCATACACCCTTGTATGAATCTCTCCATTAATAATTTTGATATTCAGGTCCAAAAATGGTGTTTCTGTGTTTGTGACGTTCGCCTTGTTTAGAGTCAGTTCCTGTGGATAATGACATTTTTATACTTTTCAAAAACAGGATTGTCGATAGTAAGGATATCATCCAGGTACCTAGAAGTACCATTGAAACATTTCACATCATCATGTTTTCTTTGTTTTTGAAGATTTTGGATAAATTCTTTTTCATACGTGAATAAAAATAAATCTGCAACAAGAGGCGCACAATTAGTACCCATAGGGATCCCTACAACCTGCTTGTAGAGATTCTCACCAAATCTTACATAAATGTTGTCCAAAAGAAAGGACAAGGCAATACAAAGGTCACTACATGTCCATGATTTATATGATTTGTATTCTGTATTGGAAAAGAAACCCTTTGATTCAGATGTACAAATATAAGTTTTACCCTCTCGGTTAAAGCACCATTTAATGAGTTTGGGCAATTGATCATTAATCTTATCGTGAGGAAGCGTGGTGTACATATTTGAAAAGTCGTACGAAGAAATCGAATTGGCTTGAAAATTTCTCGATTTCATTTTGTCAATCACATCCCCTGAATTTTTAATAGACCAAAATAAGTTTACATCATTCCTGTTTAGAACAGTTTCACAATATTTTGCAACGTGTTCCTTTATCACCGTGAGTGCTGACGTCAGATTTCTAGACAAAATTGTAGTTGAGCAGTTGCTAGAATTAGCAATGTATCGAAATTTGTAAGGAGAAGTTGAAGTTACTTTTGCGTTGGGTTTACCAACACATGATAATCTCTAGGGACCCTTATCACGGTCGCATATCATGTAAAACGCAAAAGATATGTTCCATGGGAATCCTCAAAGATTAAACCAGGTACATACTGTCTAAATCTACTTTATATAAGCCTATCATAAACGGAAAATGTCCTATGCTCACATGTTATGGTATGGCGAATGGACGGATATCTAAGTGTTCTCTGAATATACTTCTATTCCTGACCAGAAAAGATTACGGAGGGAATGTATTGAGTGTTTGTATGTACTCGGGAAAGTAATCCGGAATGAAATATGATAATTCTGAACATGTCGAAGTGATTTCCGTTAATAGTTGACTGTGTCGCTACACAGTGCTGTTTAGGACAGTGAAAAGATTCAAAATTATTTTACCTCCTCCATTGAATAGTTTTATTCAGATCAAAATGTACATTTAATTATGTAAGCAAGAAAGAAATCCCATAATCGATGATTTTGAAAAATATTAGTACGTTTATTGGCCATTTCGTGAAATGACGCATAAATGGGTACTTCTTCTTGGTTTCAAATGAGTTAAAGACGATCTTGACGATAATCTCAACAGCACTCACAATAGAGCACCAAATTGAGCATCGACGGACCCCTAGAAAGCTAGAGGTGGGACCAGGTGCCCAAGATGGTTTTCTTAGCTTTCAAAATGATAATATACGTCAGAACTACATGTATATGTTGACTGGATATTTCGTACTTCTACCAATTTGACCAATATGAGATATAATTTGATTAACGTATGTTTTGAATTTAAATATACTATAGTACAGAACTTATATACAGTTTTTTCCGTGATGACTGCCTCCATTGCGGGTACTGCCGAAAGACACTTTGTCTAATCTGATAGTTGGTCTGTGTTCTCGGTCTATTGAAAATGAACTCTCTTAAACGAACGGAGCGCAGACTCTTTTTTATATTCAGCTTCTTTTGAAACCCAAAAACATAGATTTTACTTTCTTCTCCAGTTTTGCTCGTATCCTTTGAGACAGCGTATATGAGGCACATAAAGCTGTCTCAAAGGGTCCAATGACCAAATATAAAAGAAAATCTTATTGCGACGTCGCAGTAACGTCGTCAGAAAAAAATGGCGTTAGATGGCATGAAACGTTGTTTGGATTCCCTTATTTAAATTAATTTGAATAACATTGAATAATGGCAGCTCTGCAACAATAATGTTCCTATCATATATGTCTTTTATACAACCGGATAGTTATAATGTTGTCTCCATGTTTCATCAAGTGAATGAAAGTCAAACCCAAACTTTAAAATCATAATATAAAAACATCAACAAATACAGCACATAGACTCCCTAAAACTCCCACAAAGTGGCACATAAACTCCCGAAAATACCAACAAACTGGCACATAAACTCCCAAAAACACCAACAAACTGTCACATAAACTCCCAAAAACACGAACCAACTTGCACACAAACTCCCGAAAACACCAACCAACTGACACATAGACTCCCGAAAATACCAACAAACTGGCACATAAACTCCCAAAACACCAACAAACTGGCACATAAACTCCCCAAAACACAAACCAACTTGCACACAAACTCTCGAAAACACCAACCAACTGACACAAAGTCTCCCAAAAACATTAACCAACTGACACATAAACTCCCGAAAACACCAACCAACTGGCACACAAACTCCCGAAAACACCAATAAACTGGCACATAAACTCCCCCCGCCCATCAAAAAACCAAAGACAGCGAAATCGGCAGATCGCACTCACACAAGGGCACAAACAGACAGATATCACAACACAGCACCTCAGAAATATGAAACACCAAACAATGTTATAAATATCCTACTTAGAGTCCAGTATAAGAACGGAAGTGCGGTTAGCCAACAGGGGATGCTTACTCCTCCCGGGCACCTGGTCCCACTTCTGGCTTGCTGGGGGTCCGTCGATGCTCAATTTGGTGCTCTATTGTGGGTTATGTTGAGATTTCGTCAGAATCTTCTTTAACTCACTTGTCATATGTTGCACAATTGTGAGAAGCTATTGTTCTCATTCTTTCGTGTTTTTGTTCATTTTCCACATCTTATTATTTTAAATATAGCTTATTTTAAACCACAATTGTACGCTCTTCGAGACCTCTTGGTAATCGGAATAGTGGGAGGGTTGTGCGCACGTAATCCACTATAGCCACACCGTCTGCCACTGACGTGGCAGATGGCCGTCCTAAGTCGACACCGTTTACCCATTGGTCTCGTTGGTTTATGTGTAGTCATTTGTGTTTTATGTTTCTCTGTGATTTAACGTTCCTTGTACTACTGTGTCTGTACGTGTCTTTTTTCTGTTTTGTGTTTTTTTTTGTGTTTTACAGTGGGTGTTTTGGGAGGTTGCTGTTGGTGCTGCAACTAGGTGTTGTTGGAGATCCCTCCTTTCTTTAAGTAGTATGTGTTCGCTTTGATCGCTGTGCAACGTTTTCATATTGAACATCGCCCCCTTATCTTTCAAAGAAAAGCTCCGGACAGCAGGGAAGGCTTAATCCTAAGATACCTCCAAAACTATATGGACCCTATACATACATGTTCCACCTTTTATGTGAATAAATTAACTGGTTAATCGGTTATATGCATTCACTTATGACTACATTATGGATACAATATGAAATGTTCCTTTAGAATATTATCATGGCTGTTAGTGTACGTCAAGACATGCCTATAATCATACCCAATTAAAAAACATTAATGTTCCTAAATCCCGCCCTTCTTTTTTCACTATTTATTTCTCATATTTAGTAATTCTTATCTATAAAAAGGTTCTTATTGTGAAACTTTTTTAAAGTTAGGAATTTTTAAACCTGAATGAAATACCAAAGACATGGAAAGGATCACAGAGTTACTTTGCATGTCTTTGGTATTTCAGTAATTTACAAGAATAAAAAATATGATGCTCAAATAAAACATTCTAACCTTTACAATTTTCTATTCAATTTGTTTAACGTAAAGCCTGACCATTATTGCACTTTGATAAACCGACGGCCAAAGCGCGTGATACAAACAATATCTTTGTTTCACTTTCCAATTATCTCTCGTATAATGCAAATACTTATATCTCTTTAAACTAAGTGATAGCACTAATGCATTAAACAGAACGAAAAACAAATATTCAGCTGAAAGCTTAAAGTAATATCGTCTTCCAATAATGTACATTGTATCTTCATTGTTCTATTAAACTTCATCATCGATTTCCCATAACTTTTTTAAAGCTTTTTTAACTTTTTACTTTGAAAAATCGGAAAATTTTCGGTGTCAGTTTTTGATTTTTATCAGACAGCATAACTATTGATTACCACATAGTCAAAGGGCTGAAATAACCATTCCACATCGAGAATTCCCTGATACCCTTGTTCGACTTGATAATGTAGGAGTATAGAAGAGACAATGCCGAAGAGGAATATTATGCCGATGCCTTAAAAATCTTACTATAACGTGGAATTTTTGTGGGGGTGATTTTAGCGCTCACTGCGATTGTATTATTATCGCGAAAATAACTTCCGCGTAAAAATTAAAACCAATATAAAAGACTAAAGGAAATACTCCGATTTCGCCAAAATAACCCCCACGCGTATTGTTGCAATGGAAATATCGTAAAAAGTTCCCCCAGCAAAAGTAAGCATGTTTACAGTAGTATAAATTTTTCGTGACGATACAGGATAGTGCCATGGGGGACTGGCATTTTGGTACTCTTCTACTGTATTTGATATTAACATACACGCATGGGTATTCTTACCATGACCATTCTCGCTTGAATCATGATTTGCTACAAAATTACGATCCTCGTGTACGAGGTACCCTTAATTCTTCGGAGACAAGCCATATTGGAGTAGAATTCTATCTTACAAGTATCTTGGATTATGAAGAAATAAGTGGCAAATTTACCTTCGTCGGTTACTTTGTTTTCACATGGTTTGATGAAAGATTAAAATGGAACACCTCTGATTATAATGGCATCGACATGACTCGCCTTTATCAATCTGAAGTGTGGCATCCCAGCATAGCACCTACTAGCTCAGCCAGGGAAATGAGGAGTTTTGGAAACGAATGGATGTTGATCAGCTTTCTAAGCTCTGGACAAGGCTTTTGGGGACCTGGTGATATATTTTCTTCGGTATGTCACGCTGATGTTACAAAGTATCCATTTGATATTCAGGTAAATAATTAATTTATTTTTGTTTTAGTTCTATTCACAAAAAGGCAATTAATATCATTGTTGACTGAAAAGTATAATTTTGCGCTGATTTATCTAATGAATCACTTTATTGCCATTGTTAAATGTAATTTATCATTTTAGGGCATTATTGTCGATTTTAACACGACTTGAGATTTTCTCCCTATATGTATCATGGAACTCGCCTTGTGTAAAATTTCCAACATACTTCTCAGTTTGCTAAGCTCCGCCCATGCAAGTGCTATGGAGCTTGTGTAGAGCAATATTAGAATAGAAATAACAACTACCTAGCTGTGATTTGTTGTCCAGTGATTCCTCCCGCGGCTTTGTGATAATTTTATTGGTTCATGTGACTCGGGGAATTACTGGACAACAGACCGCGGCTAGCTTGTTTTTATTTCTTTAACAAAGCAATTGAGATTTAATTATAATGACACGCACGAATCATCATGAGCAAGAAAAAAAGTCGAAATATCAACATTAGGATATAGTTTATATATTTATATATATATATATATAATTTAGTCAGACGGCTTGCAAGTAAGCTACTTGTTTAGGGTTATATTACTCAATGGCTGAAATTATCATTGAGGACGTACTTAGGTCGCTACGGGAATATGATAAAATCATACCAGATTCCCCTTTCCAGAATTCTTGATTGCAATTGAATTGATGTCGTCATCACCAAACAAGAAATATTTACCTGATATGTATATCAAAATGTATATCGAGACAATCACCGAATTTGACAAGTTTTTGTGGAGCTGTTGCAATGAGGAGACGCTGGCTGACTCTCCCTGAGCACCTGGCCTCACTTCGGAATGTTATGCATTCCGAGGTTCGCAACCATGCCAATTGAAACTCCCCGAACGATGTAATTTATTCCCTTCATGGTGATTGATATCTCATAGTCTCCAGGTTGTAAAATCTCATTTCGTATTTCATCGACAGATATTGTATTTTCAAAATATGCCTTTTATTTCGTTGTCTTTATGTTTACGTTTTAGGAATGTAACTCGGAATATATGTTCAGCGGATTGGATTCGTCCAACGTAAACGTCACAGCTTTATACGACCATATCCTTCTTACGTTGTATAGACAACATTCGAGATGGAACTTATTGAACACCAAAACATATGTTGAACTTTTCGGGCAATATAGCATAAAAATCAAACTTGTATTGACCATCCAAAGAGAGAGCGCGTTCTATGTCGTTGGGCTTATACTGCCGATCACATTACTGACAATGTTAAATCTTCTGGTGTTCCTTCTACCGGTGGAATCAGGAGAACGTATCAGTTACTCCATCACCGTTCTCTTAGCTATGACAGTGTTCCTTACAATAGCGTCAGACAATCTCCCGCCAACATCCAAGCCTGGGTTACCGTTATTGTGTATAAAACTCTTTATTGATATGTCCATCAGTGGTTTAATTGTTACATTCACAATACTCGGACTAAGACTGTACCACATAGATCCTGTCATGCACCCGATCCCTTCACTTTTGAGGAAAATTTCGATCGTTTTCAACTTTCAGAAAAAGGAGTGTTCTCTTGGCAATGAAATGGGACGAAAAAAGGAGTGTTCTCCTTGCAATGAAATGGAACGAATTGATAAAATGGAAACACTGAAGCACCAGGATGGCAATGATAATCTAGATAGCCTTATGAACAACACAGATAATTTGACATGGCAAACTGTTTCGAAGAAATGTGACATACTATTTTTCTGGTTATCATTGTTCTTGTATTTGATTTCAAATGGTGTTATACTGTATATTATGTGTGTTTGATATATGTAGGACACTTAGCTACGAGGATCAGGCTATACCTGCTTTTTTATGCCCCCGGAATCAAAGATTCGGGGGCATATAGTTTTTGGCCTGTCCGTCTGTTTGTCTTTTTGTCTGTTTGTCTGTCTTTCCGAAAAAACTTTAACAGTGGGCATGACATTTGAATGGTAACTGATAGGGCTTTCATATTTTACATGTGTATTCCTTTTGACAAGACCTTTCCATTGATACCAAAATTTTTGACCTCGAACTTGACCTTTTGACCTTCTTTTCAAAACCTTTAACATTGGGCATAAGTTTTGTATGGTAAGAAATAGAGCTTTCATATTTCACAAGTTAAATCTTTGTGACAAGACTTTTTTTATTGATACCAAAATTGTTTACCGCTTGATCTTGACCTTTGACCATGTAGCTATTTATCAAAAACTATAACACTGGGCATAACATTTGAATGGTAAGTGATAGGGCTTTCATATTTCACATGTGTATTTGTTATCACACGATCTTACAAAAACTTTGATAATGAGCATTACCTTTAAATTGTAAGTGAAAGGGCTTTGATATTTTACATGCGTATTCCTTGTGACAAGACCTTTTTTTTTTATTGATATCAAACATTTTTAACCCAGTGACCATGACACCTTGACCTTTCACATACTTATCAAAAAATGGTGTTTAAACTAACAAAGATGCTACCGGGGGCAATTGTGTTTCACAAACAAAGGGTTTCTTCTCTTTGTTAAGCATCAGGTTAAGCAATGGGGACCTATCTACCTATACGTTAAAACATACAACAGAGAGGCGTGAACATCTTAACGAAAACGTAAAAACATATCGTAGAATGTAGGATATCATAACAGAGAGGCATAAAAAGCGGCACGAAAGGACCCTTTCTAGTCAATTTGCAGTAACATAACTTTGTAAGACAATATGCAAACTGTAAATTTGTTGAAACTAAACTTCTGTTGTGAAAAAAGCGGAAAATGATGGAAAATATCATCTTCTCAAGACAAGTGTAAGTAGTAAGGAATTACGTACACTCGTCTCGAGAAAAAATAGGAAATAATTGTTTGGGTTTTGTAAACAATACCCGGAGAACCTACTCGCTGACTGACGATTAACAAAGAAAAAACTTGGTGCGGTCTTATTGACCCTTTCGGCATGTATTAGCAGTCTGAAGAGGTTATATGTATCAATATTTGTTTATGCTTCTGAATTTTATGATTTTTTTCTTATGTAAAAAGGAAAGGGGGGGGGGGGGGGGTCAATTATTTAATTGGAGAATGTTTCATTTAATGAAATGAAATAGGAGTGAACAAAATAGCTCTTTGCATTATTAACAGCATTACGTATATTGTATGATGTGTGTTTCTTACACTTACTACCTAATACTATGATAAGTAGAAAAAAAAAAACAATTGAAATATCAAACTACATAACGTTAATTTTTAATGTGTTAAAAATTCTTCTACCTCAAAGGGCAAATAAATAGAGAGAGAGAGAGAGAGAGAGAGAGAGAGAGAGAGAGAGAGAGAGAGAGAGAGAGAGAGAGAGAGAGAGAGAGAGAGCGTCGCTATGTCTGATAGTCTGTTAGTTACCCGCAAGGGGTTTGACAGTTAGTGTTTTGAGTGTCTTTCCCTGACATGGTCGCCATATCTTTTTCTATATAGACATAACCTCAGACAGTGCATATTTTTAAGATATTGTTTTCATTTTCATGCATGGACATCGACGGCGGATGCGGCTAGTCGAACAGGTGATGCTTACTCCTCCCGGGCACCTGATCCCATCTCTAGCTTGCTAGGGGTCGATCGATGCTCAATTTGGTGCTCTATTGACTATTGTGAGTGTTGTTGAGATTATTGTCAGGATCTTCTTTAACTCATTAAATTGTTTCAGTTGAATAAATTTTGAAGCTTGTAAGTTAACTCTGATTTTCCACTTCTAAGTTGGACTTCGTATTGGATTTGGAAAGGAATCCAAAATATGCAATGGTTGTAGAGGAAATTCAAACGAAAATATGAAGTCTTCTTACTTTGAATTTTTTTTTGTAAAAATGGTCAAACAGGAAGAAATAATAAATTTCATATTAATGGCCATTAAGTGAGTTTCTGAACATTTCCCGCGGTTTCTATTAAATCACTGTTAGATGAAAATTATTGTGAGTATTTTACTAAAACAAACATACAGGTAACTTTAGTTTTTCCGTTGCTATTTGAGGTTTATAGTGACAGCTTACATGAGGTAGGATGAGATCTCCGGACTAGGCTGCAGTACCTACGGCAAACAACAGAGAGAAACCAAATGCAAAAAGACAGGGTAGACAAACAAAAAGGTACACCAGAGACACCGTATTTAGTTGTGCAGCAACCACTTTTCATCAATGCAGAATGTTGCAGAACAGTGACGACGAATCTCCATAAATAACACTGTCTAAATCTCATTAGAAAAAAAACCTGGACAATGATCCAATAAGATACTATTGCAGCGGCCACAGCAATCAACAAATCATCCCATGCAAAAACATAGAATATAAGCAGCGGGTGTTGCATGCAAGCAGGAGATGCTTACTCTTCCTTGGCACCTGGTCTCACTCCCATATTGGGAGTTCGCTTCTTTTCATATGGTGGAGGTTTTTGTTTGTTTACTTTGGTTTCTGTTTTATCCTGATTTTGTATGCCTTCCTTTTTTGATTTCTGAATTATCGATTTTGTGCTGTATACAGGAATATGGTCATTATTCATATTTGTCATATCACACACAGCTAGAAACAAAAAATAAAGTAGAAAAGAACAAAAGATAAATCAAAATATCAAACACAAAAGACTACACATCAACCAACGAGACTAAAGACAATTACTGCCTACTCAAGACGGTCATCTGCCATGTTCGTAGTAAATGATGTAATTGTCAGGACTACCTTTTAAATCATATCCCTCTTTTGCAATTTAAGAACAAAGGCAAATATGGACAATGACCATATCCCAACACACAGTACAAAATCGATAATTCAGAAAATCTTAAACCGAATGAGTTAAAGAAGATCCTGACGATAATCTCAACAGCACTCACAATAGAGCACAGAATTGAGCATCATGGACTGACGAAGTCATACAAAATCAGAATAAAACAGGAACCAAAGCAAACAAATAAAAACCTAGTCGACATGAAAAGAAGCGGACTTCCAATACGGGAGTGAGACCAGGTGCCCAGGAAGCGTAAGCACCTCCTGTGTGCATGTAACATTCGTCGCTTCAATTCGGCAGACATATCACATCCGGTTCGACAGATACAAGTTGTGGTTGGATGGTTCACATGTTAAGACAGAATATTTTCCACTTATCTGGACAATGGGACATTATAGTGTACAACGATTTCCCCGTATCAAAAGTAGAACTACCTAACTGAGAAGCTTATCTGAAAGACGCCTAGCTCTCAGAGCAAATTCTGTATATTTGGTACTTGCTCTGATATAACGTTTTAATTGAGATTCTTATTCCTATTGGACAAATATTTTAGCCCCCTTCCCCTTAAAAAACTTTAAAAAAAGTAGTCTCCGATCAAAATCAACGTTGATATGGTGGATTAAATAAATAGATAAACATACAAAAACACATAACTATGCAAAGAGATGTCATACCGTATATCCCCAGCCCCCCTCCCCCCAAATAATCAATTTAAACTTTTTGGTGTGACGTAACCCGTTTTTCTTCGTTGTTCTGTGAATTACTGACTTGAATTTCCTAGTGACCTTATGGACAGCTTCCATAAGGGTCATCGTCTCTTACATGGTTTTACGTTTCAGATTTGAGGGGTATTTCGGGTCCAGATTGAGAGATTTGCAATTGCGGAATGTGTCTTTGCACCAGCTGATGGGGCGTCAGCGGCACCATGGTCATTTGATTGTTGCTGCGTGTCAACTTTGGTTTCGGACCTTTCGTCTTCTAATACCTATGTCTAGGACAATGAAAGTGTCCTGACATTTTGAGAACACATAACAATGAACAGTCTTCATTCAGCATTTCTATTTCTATGTTGGATCTCACGATACTATATTGCAAATTTCGATTCATTGCTCGTTCTGGCAGCTGATCCACTGCTATTTTTTTTCTAAAAGTCTGACGTCGGCACTTACGGCTATTATAGAACATGTAGCTAAATTTTGTGAGGCTGCTGTTCTAATCAGGAGCGGTGTGGATTTGTTCTGGTCTATCAAAGGTTTGGGGAATGTGATTGGGGCCTGGAAGTTTCCGGGCCGGTGTGGTTTCTTCGTACGGCTTCTCATGTGTGTATGCCGCGCTTCCTCACGGCGGAATAGGTGATCGGGTCTGAGCTCATTGAGTAATGTTTTGGTTTAGTTTAGTTTATTTGATACACTCCGGCACTAATAAGTGCAACAAGAGGAACAATACAGTTTAACATGACAAAGTGGCGAAATAACAAAATTAATACATGAATCAATAAGATAATCAGATACATGATCATAGTAAAGAAAGAAGAAGAAAGAAAAAAAAAAGAAAGAAAGAAATTAGGTGATTGAACATGAAAATGTACATGCATACATGCAAACATAAATTGACAAATAATGAACAATAATATATGCTATTTCTTTTTTTTTTTAAAACAAGCGTTGAATGTAAGATATAAAGTTAGAGACGCTGTCTAATACTTTGACGTTACATATTGAGAGAAGATCCATCATTTTCCCTACACTTGGGTTTGTGGTATAATAATGTGGAATATACTTATTTCGCAAATTTTTAATATTTTCGTTATCACATTCAAAAAAGTAATGGAATTCATTTCCAATAGAACTACTGTTACAGAACCTACACAATCTTTCCGACCTAGCAATATTTTGCCATCTACCTTGTTCAATTGGAAATTTAATATTGCTACATCTTAATTTGCATATTAATAGTCGATTTCTTTCTCTTAAGTTAATGAGATACTTTTCTAATTTGAATTCAGTTTTAAAGAGTGAGTAAAATGACCCTCTTGGTAGAGGGCGGAAACGTACGTGTGTGCATCTGAATCGGGGAGGGGGGTCTTTACCTCAACAGACTTAAAATCATACAAATCATGTAGTGACCTCTGTAATGCCCATTCCTTCCTCTTGGACAACCTTTAAGCTATATCTGGTGAGGATCTATACAAGCAAGTTGTGGGGACTCTTATGGGTACTAACTGAGCACCACTTTTATACACTTACGAAAGAGAATTTATTCAGTGTCTTTAAAGGCAAAGACAAAGACATGATGATTTGAAATGTTTCAATAATAGTTCTAGGTACCTGGACGGGATTCTGACTATTGACAGTCCTGCTTTCGAATTATATAAGAATGAAAGATGTCCACAAGAATTTACACTTAATTGTATATTTCAGGATTGTGAACGGAAAGATTCATGCAGGTGTGTGTGACAAAAGAAATTCATACAATTATTTATGACAAAAGAGATGATTTGGATTCAACACAGTGAATTCCCCTTGGCTTGACGGTGATGTTCCCAGACTACCTTTATACGGCGTTTACATATTACAGCTCATCCGGTACGCTAGAACAGGTACTGATATTTTGGATTTTAACATGGTGGAAACTACGACTTGTTAACGAATTTCGTCAGCTTGTATAGTCTTTCCTCTTTCCAGAATCAATAAGAAAACTATATGTATCCATCTAAATTACTGATATATAGCCACATAAATTTTACATTCTCGTCTATGGAAAATGTAGGAAAAAATGTTTTACTTCATCGTAAAAGTAATGAGAATATCATGAATGGTTTTATCGCCTTGTCAATAAAAAAACTGAACTTAATTTCAAACAGAAAATTTGGGGTATCCTTGCTTGTTTTGGAAAAAGATGGTTATTTCCAGAAAAAAACCCCGAAATAATCATCCGAAGTAAGAGTTCTCTTTCCTGAATTTTAGTTCACTGTAGAGGAGTGCATGGGTGTAGGGATTCCCCCCTGGCATTTTTGTAACTGAACACTTCGCCCCCCCCCCCTGAAATCTTTTAGCTTATTTGATGCAAGTTTCTCAATGCCTCTGGTGCTTTTTCAATAATCATATATGAAACGTGTATATAATTAGTAGTATCTGTCTAGGTTGTATTATTCAACCCATATACACAAAAACTTCCTGAGTCTTCTAGAGCATCATCATAATTTCATATTTATAAAATTGTGGATGTTATTTTCTTTTATTCTGTTTTTTTTGTGCATAACACCTCTCCCCTATCTTTCATCTAGTCCGCCCTTTGAATGACAAATATGGATAATGACCATATCCCTGTATACCGCACAAAATCAATAATTCAGAAAATCAGAAACCGAAGGAAGGCATACAAAATCAGGATAAAAATGGAACCAAAACAAATAAACAAAAACATCCACCATATGAAAAGAAGCGAACTCCCGATATGGGAGTGAGACCAGGTACCCAGGAAGAGTCAGCATCTCCTGCTTGCATGCAACACCCGCCGCTTCAATTCGGTAGAACTGTCACATCCGGTAACTTCCATTTCGGAAGACATAGAGTACAATCTTTGGTTGGATGGTTCAAATGGTCTATGACAGAATATCATCCACCATTCTGGAGAGTGGGACATCATAGTGTATTACGAGTTCTCTATATCGACCGTAGAACTTCCTCAGTGACGATGTAAGTCGGTCACAAACATATCCCTGACTGAGAAGCTTATCTGAAAGACGCCTAGCTCTCAGAACAAAATCCGTATATTTGGTACTTGCACTGGCATAGCATATCAACTGAGGTATGAACACGCCATAAGCAGGCGATGAAGGGATGTTGCTACTCAGAAAAGGAAAGTTTGTAATGCTGAAATTGAAGTCGTCATGTTTGTCATAGAGTGAGGTGTTCATGTGACCATAAGTATCGTAGGACAACATTATGTCCCAATGGGATGCTGAATTATTTGTCTCTGTAGTTTCTTTGACGTCAAACTCCGAAGGATAGATACTGCTCAGGTAATCCGCGAATTTTGGATTATTGGTGGACAACACATCGTCTATGAATCTGTAAGTGAAGTTGAAGTCAGAAGCTAAGTATCTTTTCCCTTCAGAGACCAAAGATAGACGCAAAGTGTATGTTCATCTTCGAGAGACGGGAATGGTGAAAGGGAGGGCATGGAAGGAGTGGTACCCAAAAAAGAGAAATAGAAAAAACCCTACAAAACAAAACAGGAACAAAACCAAAACCAAAACAAAAACAAAAACAAAACAACAGCAAAACCAAAAAAGACACCCCCCCCCCAAAAAAAATAAAGCCTGTGTTTGTGAAACACGAATGCCCCCGGTGGCATCTTTGTAAGTATAAACGCCATTTTCTGTTGAGTGAGTGAAAGGTCAAAGTCATGGTGACGAAGTCAAAACTTTTTGCTATCAATGAAATGGACTTCTCACAAGGAATACACATGTGAAATATGAAAGCCCTATCACTTACTATTCAAAAGTTATGCCCAATGTTAATGTTTTTGAAAAGTAGGTCAAAGGTCAAGGTCACGAGGACAAAACTTTTGGTATCAATGGAAAGGTTTTGTCACAAGGAATAAACATGTGAAATATGAAAGCCCTAAAGGTCTTGTCACAAGGAATACACATGTAAAATATGAAAGCCCTATCACTTACCATTCAAAAGTTATGCCCAATGTTAAAGATTTTGAAAAGTAGGTCAAAGGTCAAGGTCAAGGTCACGAGGTCAAAAATTTTGTTATCAATGGAAAGGTCTTGTCACAAGGAATACACATGTGAAATATGAAAGCCCTAAAGGTCTTTTCACAAGGAATACACTTGTGAAATATGAAAGCCCTATCACTCACCATTCAAAAGTTATGCCCAATGTTAAAGATTTTGAAAAGTAGGTCAAAGGTCAAGGTCAAGGTCACGAGGTCAAAACTTTTGATATCAATGGAAAGGTCTTGTCACAAGGAATACACATGTGAAATATGAAAGCCCTAAAGGTCTTGTCACAAGGAATACACATGTGAAATATGAAAGCCCTATCACTTACCATTCAAAAGTTATGCCCAATGTTAAAGATTTTGAAAAGTAGGTCAAAGGTCAAGGTCAAGGTCACGAGGTCAAAAATTTTGGTATCAATGGAAAGGTCTTGTCACAAGGAATACACATGTGAAATATGAAAGCCCTATAACTTACCATTCAAAAGTTATGCCCAATGTTAAAGTTTTTGAAAAGTAGGTCAAAGGTCAAGGTCAAGGTCACGAGGTAAAAAATTTTGGTATCAATGGAAAGGTTTTGTCACAAGAAATACACATGTGAAATATGAAAGCCCTATCACTTACCATTCAAAAGTTATGCCCAATGTTAAAGTTTTTAAAAGTAGGTCAAAGGTCAAGGTCACGAGGTCAAAAATTTTGGTATCAATGGAAAGGTCTTGTCACAAGGAATACACATGTGAAATATGAAAGCCGTAAAGGTCTTGTCACAAGGAATACACATGTGAAATATGAAAGCCCTATCACTTACCATTCAAAAGTTATGCCAAATGTTAAAGTTTTTGAAAAATAGATCAAAGGTCAAGGTCAAGGTCACGAGGTCAAAAATTGTGGTATCAATGGAAAGGTCTTGTCACAAGGAAAATACATGTGAAATATGAAAGCCCTATCACTTACCATTCAAAAGTTATGCCCAATGTTAAAGATTTTGAAAAGTAGGTCAAAGGTCAAGGTCAAGGTCACAAGGTGAAAAATTTTGGTATCAATGGAGAAGTCTTGTCACAAGGAAAACACATGTGAAATATGAAAGCCCTATCACTTACCATTCAAAAGTTATGCCCAATGTTAAGTTATGAAAAGTAGGTCAAAGGTCAAGGTCAAGGTCACGAGGTCAAAAATTGTGGTATCAATGGAAAGGTCTTGTCACAAGAAATACACATGTGAAATATGAAAGCCCTATCACTCACCATTCAAAAGGTCAAGGTCACGAGGTCAAAAATTTTGGTATCAATGGAAAGGTCTTGTCACAAGGAATACACATGTGAAATATGAAAGCCCTAAAGGTGTTGTCACAAGGAATACACATGTGAAATATGAAAGCCCTATCACTTACCATTCAAAAGTTATGCCCAATGTTAAAGATTTTGAAAAGTAGGTCAAAGGTCAAGGTCAAGGTCACGAGGTCAAAAAATTTGGTATCAATAGAAAGGTCTTGTCTTAAGGAATACACATGTGAAATATGAAAGCCCAATCACTTACCATTCAAAATTTATGCCCAATGTTAAAGTTTTTGAAAAGTAGGTCAAAGGTCAAGGTCAAGGTCACGAGGTAAAAAATTTTGGTATCAATGGAAAGGTTTTGTCACAAGGAATACACATGTGAAATATGAAAGCCCTATCACTTACCATTCAAAAGTTATGCCCAATGTTAAAGTTTTTGAAAAGTAGGTCAAAGGTTAAGGTCAAGGTCACGAGGTCAAAAATTTTGGTATCAATGGAAAGGTCTTGTCACAAGAAATACACATGTGAAATATGAAAGCCCTATCACTTACCATTCAAAAGTAATGCCAATGTTAAAGTTTTTAGTTTGGACAAACAGACAAACAGACAAACAGACAGACAGACAAACAGACGGACAGGCCAAAATCTATATGCCCCCGAATCTGTGATTCCGGGGGCATAAAAACACTGTCAGCTTGCTAACGCTCGACAACTTTTATTGATTACATTTTATTTTCTTAATAATACAGAGAGGGGGATCACAAAACATTTCAAGAGGTACAAGAAAAATACCTCAGCCTTTTTCTGGTGGTAATCAAATTTTGCATACGAGTTTTCCTATAGTTTAAAGAACAACACAATTCAATGGCAGATTGCTCCAATTTCATACATGTTTTTTATTCTCAATATATTATGAATATTACAAATGAGTTAAATATTAGTTAGTGTAGAACACGATGAAATCAGTCTAAGATTGCTTATACCCCGCATCTAACTTGGACTCGGCGTTTCGCGTCTCAAATTTTAGCCGCCCCTCCCGGCGGTTATACTTCTGATTATAGATATAAGGCTACCTCTATTATGGATTTTTCTCGTCAAGGTTCTCCTGATTAATTCAAAATTGTGGAGGTAACTCTACCAGCCAACCGACCAAGGCCAGGACAAACTAAAATAACAAATAATTCAACACGGACACTTTGGGAATTTGGTTCATAGTGGTTATCGATCTTACCTGACGGATGATCTACCTTAAGAACTGATAAATTTCTTTAAGGAATGCTTACAGGGAATGCTTACTCCTCCCGGGCACCTGGTCCCACTTCTAGCTTGATAGGGGTCCGTCGTACTCAATTTGGTGCTCTATTGTGAATGCTGTTTGGATTATCGTCAGGATCATCTTTAACTCATTTGCTCTGGTATAGCGTATCAACTAAGACGTGAACACGCCATTAGCAGGCGAAGAAGGATGTTGCTACTCAGAAAAGGAAAGTTTGTAATGCTGAAATTGAAGTCGTCACGTTTGTCATAGAGTGAGGTGTTCATGTGACCATCAGTGTCGTAGGACAACATTATGTCCAAATAGGATGCTGAATTATTTGTCTCTGTAGTTTCTTTGACTTCAAGCTCCGAAGGATAGATACTGCTGAGGTAATTCGAGAATTTTTGATTGTTGATGGGCAACACATCGTCTTTGTATCTGTAAGTGAAGTTGAAGTCAGAAGCTAAGTATCTTTTCCCTTCAGAGACCAAAAATTGAATGAATTCAGCTTCGTACGAGTAAAGGAAAATGTCGGCAAGGAGTGGGGCACAATTGGTCCCCATTGGAATTCCGACAATTTGCTGGAAGACCTTCCCTCCAAACACCACAAAAATGTTGTCGATCAGAAAGTTTAACATCTGAATAATATTTGTCTCAGTGTACTTATTTTCAGACTCGGACTTTTCTTTTACAAAGTAGGTTTTGTCATAGTTAACAAGAATAAATTTGTATTTGCGATTACCGTTCTTACTTGTAAACGTATTACTTATAATTTTTGCGAGTTTTTCTTTCAATTTAGAATGTGGAATTGTAGTGTACAGTGACGAAAAATCAAAGGCTTTGATCGAATGGACTCTACTAAAATGATGTTAAACGTCTTTAAATTCAATAGCATCATTTAAAACCTGAAAAATTTACAGCATGGACCAGACATGCACGTTTCGGGTACTAAACCCTCGTCAGTGATCCTCAGTCTAAACAATGTAATATGACCGAAATATATGAAAATTATTATGTCCAAAAATGTACCAAAAGACGTAGCAGAATGGGTGGGATATGATGCTACAGGACCCACGTTTTAGAACTTTCAAGAAATTTGTAACAGACAATATTTATGTTAGATTTGGTAAGAAACTCTACAAGCAGGTTGTAGGTATTCCAGTGGGTACTAATTGTGCGCCTCTTGTTGCAGATTTAATTTTATACACGTATGAAAAGGAATTTATCCAAAATCTTCAAAAGCAAAGAAAAAATGATGATGTGAAATTCTTCATTGGTACTTCTCGGTACCTGGATGATATTCTTACTATCGACAATCCTGTTTTTGAAAAGTATAAAAATGTTATTTATCCACAAGAATTGATTCTAAACAAGGCAAACGTTTCAAACACAGAACCACCAATTTTGGACCTATATATCACAATTGTTAACGGAGAGATCCATACAAGTGTGTATGACAAAAGAGATGATTTTGGATTTAACATAGTAAATTTCCCCTGGCTTGACGGTGATGTTCCTAGATTACCGTCCTATGGTATCTATATTTCACAGCTCATCCGGTATGCTAGAGCATGTACTAATGTTTTGAATTTTCATAGTAGAAATTTACAAATTACCAAGAAACTTTTAGGACTTTTTCGCTTTCACGAACTAGTAAAGACTTTCTGGAAATTTTACAAAAATCATTGCCAACTTCTTCTGAAATTCGGACCAATACAGGCAACAGAGTATATTACTTTGGGTATTTCACAACCTGCATTTTATGGTGACATTATTAACAAGATAAGAAGGATCAAAGATAGACAACTATCGAAAATGCGTCAGAATCATCAAATGCCTTTTATACCGTGGATATGATCCTATTGTCACCAGAGGGACACTAGGCTTGGTACTTGACCAATCTACAGTCTTGTACAAGCGCATTTTTAAAACTTGCACTCTGACTGACTGTGACGATGGGACTCCATGACGGGCCCTGTCCAAACCTCTGTAGAGAAGACAGGGCCCCGACCACCTGTCCTCTCTGAATGTCAGTCGGACTCCTCGGGTGATAACAGACATGAGCTCGCGGCGGCAGAGCACGGATTGTATTACGTACGCCCTCTTTTTATATCCATTTACATATTCATCTGTGTTGTTTGGGCTCCTGCGTTTTGCGGTCTTGTTTGTGTGTGGTCATCTGACAGTGAGGAGGTTGTTTTACACCACAATTGTACGTTCTTCGAGACCTCTGGGTAATCGAAAAAGTGGAAGGGTTGTGCGCATGTAATCCAGGATAACCACACCGTCTGCTACTGACGAGGCAGATGGCCGTCCTAAGTCGGCACCGTTTGCCCATTGGTCTCGTTGGTTTATGTGTAGTCATTTGTGTTTTATGTTTTTCTGTGATTTGACGTTCATTGTACTACTGCGTCTCTTTCTGTGCGTGTCATTTTTGTGTTTTACAGTGGGTGTTTTGGGAGGTTGCTGTTGATGCTGCAACTAGGTGTTGTTGGAGATCCCTTCCTTTCTTTTGTCCCTTATGCGTCTCTTTCCGTGCTTGTCTGCTTTGTGTTTTTGCATTGAGTGTTTTGGGGTTTTGCTGTGGGTGCTGCAATCGGGTGTTGTTGGAGATCCCCTCCTTTGTTTTTGAAAAGACAGACGATCAACCAAAGTTGATCGAACTTGGCTACATGTGCCCTCGGGGACTCTTGGTCCACCAGCAGTGACACTCACCAAGCAGTTCAAATGTTAAACGTCTTTAAATTCAATAGCATCATTTAAAACCTGATAAATTTACAGCATGGACCACACATGCACGTTTCGGGTACTAAACCCTCGTCAGTGATCCTCAGTCTAAACAATGTAATATGACCGAAATGTATGAAAATTATTATGTCCAAAAATGTATTAAAGACGTAGCAGAATGGGTGGGATATGATGCTACAGGACCCATGTTTAAGGGCTTTCAAGAAATTTTGTAACAGAAAATTTCAAATGCGTTGAAAAGACAGACGATCAACCAAAGTTGATCGAACCTGGCTACATGTGCCCTCAGAAGCTCTTGGTCCACCAGCAGTGACACTCACCAAGTAGTTCAAATGTTAAACGTCTTTAAATTCAATAGCATCATTTAAAACCTGATAAATTTACAGCATGGACCACACATGCATGTTTCGGGTACTAAACCCTCGTCAGTGATCCTCAGTCTGAACAATGTAATATGACCGAAATGTATGAAAATTATTATGTCCAAAAATGTACCAAAAGACGTAGCAGAATGGGTGGGATATGATGCTACAGGACCCACGTTTTAGAACTTTCAAGAAATTTTGTAACAGAAAATTTCAAATGCGTTGAAAAGACAGACGATCAACCAAAGTTGATCGAACTTTGCTACATGTGCCCTCGGGGACTCGTGGTCCACCAGCAGTGACACTCACCAAGTAGTTCAAATGTTAAACGTCTTTAAATTCAATAGCATCATTTAAAACCTGATAAATGTACAGCATGGACCAGACATGCACGTTTCGGGTACGAAACCCTCGTCAGTGATCCTCAGTCTAAACAATGTAATATGACCGAAATGTATGAAAATTATTATGTCCAGAAATATACCAAAAGACGTAGCAGAATGGTTGGGATATGATGCTACAGGACCCACGTTTTAGAACTTTCAAGAAATTTTGTAACAGAAAATATGAAATGCGTTGAAAAGACAGACGATCAACCAAAGTTGATCGAACTTGGCTACATGCGCCCTCGGGGACTCTTGGTCCACCAGCAGTGACACTTACCAAGTAGTTCAAATGTTAAACGTCTTTAAATTCAATAGCATCATTTAAAACCTGATAAATTTACAGCATGGACCAGACATGCACGTTTCGGGTACTAAACCCTCGTCAGTGATCCTCAGTCTAAACAATGTAATATGACCGAAATGTATGAAAATTATTATGTCCACAAATGTATCAAAAGACGTAGCAGAATGGGTGGGATATGATGCTACAGGACCCACGTTTTAGAACTTTCAAGAAATTTTGTAACAGAAAATATGAAATGCGTTGAAAAGACAGACGATCAACCAAAGATGATCGAACTTGGCTACATGCGCCCTCGGGGACTCCTGGTCCACCAGCAGTGACACTCACCAAGTAGTTCAAATGTTAAACGTCTTTAAATTCAATAGCATCATTTAAAACCTGATAAATTTACAGCATGGACCACACATGCACGTTTCGGGTACTAAACCCTCGTCAGTGATCCTCAGTCTAAACAATGTAATATGACCGAAATGTATGAAAATTATTATGTCCAAAAATGTACCAAAAGACGTAGCAGAATGGGTGGGATATGATGCTACAGGACCCACGTTTAAGAACTTTCAAGAAATTTTGTAACAGAAAATTTCAAATGCGTTGAAAAGACAGACGATCAACCAAAGTTGATCGAACTTTGCTACATGTGCCCTCGGGGACTCGTGGTCCACCAGCAGTGACACTCACCAAGTAGTTCAAATGTTAAACGTCTTTAAATTCAATAGCATCATTTAAAACCTGATAAATGTACAGCATGGACCAGACATGCACGTTTCGGGTACTTAACTCTCGTCAGTGGTCCTCAGTCTAAATAATGTAATATGACCGTAATGTATGAAAATTATTATGTCCAAAAATGTACCAAAAGACGTAGCAGAATGGGTGGGATATGATGCTACAGGACCCACGTTTTGGAACTTTCAAGAAATTTCAAAAGTGGATTTCAAGAAATTTCAAGAACTTTCAAGAGTGGATTTCAGATGTTCTAAAAGTTCCTTCGACTTCTTTAAAATCCACATCTGGTTGATTCCACTGCGAGAATATACTATCGAACAATATATTTAAAGCCCAGATTTGATTTCAGATAAAACATTGGTGAGTAAGATCGATACAGATTTGTTAGAACATTCTGAGGAACCAGCGATGAAACGTTGTTTGTACGGATTCTTATGCATTTTAGGTATGCAGTATAAGTATGGTAAATCTGAATATAATTTGTTAGTGTTGAAGCTAAAGGAAGCAAGAGCTTATTTGTGGTTATCTATTATTTCAGAGGCAGAGAGGTTTGTTGGGGTGTAAGTTGGATTTCCAGGAGTCGAATTTAAACCCAACTCTTTAACATGACTGTCGAAATAGTACTTTTTGCAAGTAAATTTGTAATTATTTGTGGCTTTGTCCGCTGGTGTGGTGGCATAATGTTCTTGGAGGAAGGTAAGCTCTGTGATAACGTCAGGGTCTTTTTTAAAATATAGACTCGAATCTGGTGTTCACGGTTGATTTTAATCGGTTAATTCTAGATAGAAATTACCCTCTGATGGATTTTATCCATTCGGAAAGGGTGTCGAGCTGTACATCCTCTTTCTTTGCCCAACGTCTTGCATATTCCTCACAAGAGTCCATGATGATTTTGACATTTTGATTGCATGTAAAGAACATACTTTCTCTATATTTGGGACACTTTTTTAACGATTCTCTCAACTTCTCGTTCTTGACTATACTAAGGTCACCAGTAATGATGTATCCACAAGGAGAGTACTTGTATTTGTGTCACACTTATGCCCTTTGCCGTGTGGAGCTCGTAAAAAAGTTCCCCGCGAGGGGTTTGACAGTAAGTGTTTTGAATATATTTCCCTGTCAATATCTCCATAGCACTTTCTATATAGACATAACGTCAGAGAGTGCATGAAGTTTAGATATTGTTTTCATTTTCGTGCTTTAACATCGACGGCGGGTGCGGCTAGCCAACAGGGGATGCTTACTCCTCCCGGGCACCTGGTCCCACCTCTAGCTTGCTAGGGGTCCGTCGATGCTTAATTTTGTGCTCTATTGTGAGTGCTGTTGGGATTATCATCAGGATCTTCTTTAACTCATTGAAATCCGATGAAGAATATTCGCAAGAAAGTGGATGTAGTGAGGCATTAGTTAAATCAATACACTGCAAGAGTCGTTTGTAATTGTAAATCTTAGATGCAACTGTTGGTGTGTAGCTATAGGCAATACAAGGAGAGTCTTTTCTTTTGAAATATGGTGGGATTTTTTCTGTTACAGTTTTGTGATTCAAAATTTGACCAAGATTCAATTTATCAATACAAATATAGCCTGAGGTTTCAATGCGTGAGACGGTCTCTCTACTTTCGCGGCTATTCAGGTACTCATCAAATGAGCAGAATAGTTGTCACATTAGTATATAACATTGGAACAATCAACGAAGTCAAAACGGAAACTCGGTAGGATCATCCAGTGAACTCTTCAGTGTAGATATTTAAAAATGTTGAGTCCCTTGTCTGTCCTTGATGTTTTTAAATAATGCGGAATGGTTCTAACTCAGAATCTGTACCTTCTTGAAGAAAATTTCAAACAAATATACTATACACCAGACATATGTTTTGAATATTAAATTCTCATCAGTGATGCTTCCAGCCAAAATGTTTTTCATAAGCCACCCTAATTCATTACACTAACGCCTGTTTTTCTTTTTTGAATTTCAATTTGTATTTACTTTACAGAGAGTACGCGTTTCAAATTCCCTATGTGCAACATATCCAAATAAAATCTATGTTCAAAAAAGAATTGGAGGGATGGTGCTAAGATGTTAAAGCAGTTGGCTCCTGACGATTTTGAATTCACTGCGCAACGCGAACTATCGTATACCGGTCGGAATGACGTAAAATGTAAGAAACATGAACAAGGCTTACAAAATAAAAAAATTATATATGTTTAATCAAATAACAAAAAGAAAAACATAATGATACATAATGAATCAATTTTTGTTGCTGTAAACCCGCTGGCTGCGACAACCTTGTTCAAATAACGTTACGTCACAGTGAGAATTTTTGACGTAACGCGGCAAAAATAATGTTCGTCCTTCCCGCCAAGTGTAAATGAGCTGTTACGCTGCAGAACTTGGATTGCTTCATGATCTATTTTATTTTTCTGTAAGACCTGTCAATTGAGAAGGTAATTTAAAATTTGATACATATGCTTTTAATGAGTATATTTGGATTTTAAGTGTTCAATAAAAACTGGAAAAGATACCCCGAGAGACGCCAAATCATCTAAAACGCAACGAATCTGCACTAGAAAAGAACCCGCGCTAGCGCGGAAAAGATTAACATAAATGCACCATGTATGACTCTCGTATGCATACTGGTACTTGTACAGAGGAGTTCTGTTCAGATTTATATGAAATGAATTTGAAATAATATGATTTCCATTTAATTACGGACCGTCATCTCAATATGTCAGAATCAAAAACAAACGAATTTACGACTACGCAAGATCGAACTATTTCATATATTTTTGCATGATAAAGTGATTGAAATCGGTATTCAGTTTCCGAAGTGATTTGAGCGGAAAGTAGCCAATATTTGACAAACCTTTTCCCAGTGACGGATTATACGCCCCCACCCAAACCCTAAGATTTGCAAATCATAGGTATAAAACTATAAATATCTATCCAAAAAAGATGCATACATGTATATGTAAATATTTACTACCTCTTAGTTCATATAATTGTCAAATGCATCAATTTCCATTCAAATTACAGTCACGAAAATTGGTTCTAAATGGTTGAAATGCAAGAGTTTCGGGGAGGGGGGCGCCCCGTAGTTCCCCTAACAGGGCTCCGCCCTGGACCTCGGCGGTCCCCAGACCCCTCGCAAATTTTACGCCCCCCCCCCCTTCCCCAACTCAAGAGATGGATCCACCAATGTTTCCTTAGTAAAATTTTTGGAAGAATTAAAGTAAAGCTCATGAACTTTTTTAAAACACAATGTGAAAAGTAAATAAAAGTGTCAAAAATGAAATATGAGAAAGTGTCCACATCTAATTTTGACATTGAGCCGATGGAACACGTCATGGAAAATATATAACATTAGAAAATGCATTAAGTATAAAAGAAAATGCACATTTCATACTATTTATGCTATTACCGAGCCAAAAAAAATTTTGTCCTGATCAAGAAGATGATTCCCCTCTAAGAAAACCGCCTCATACGAGATCGAACGTAGACTATTCAGAATGAATGTCTGGATGCAAGTCCGCCGCTTTAATGTCTCAGCTATAATACCTTGTTCTCGAACGTTCTCTTGTAAGATTGTACGCCGTATTTCAGAAAACGAATATGGAGTCAATAGTATAAAATGACACAAATTTGAAAAATTGATACAGATAAAATCAAACTTCGAAGAAATGAAAAAAGAAAGCACAACAAACTTCGAAGAAACCTTCATTACGCATTCGCGTAACCAATATTTTGAAAAATGAGAGGGAGCTGGGAAACTGTCGAAACTGCAAGTGATTTTGATCGTTATTTCTTTTGTTTTGTTTTGTTTGTTTGTTTGGGGTTTTGTTTTTTGGTTCCTTTGTTTTTGTTTTCTGTTTTTTTATATGAGAGGGGCTCCGCAGGAAGTTGAGAGAGAGGGAGAGATCACATAAAAAATATTTTTTTTTTCGTTAATTCGCTCAAATTTTGAATATGATGTGGTTGAAAAAATATCTTTTGTTGATGCGGATTTTGTCTCAAGTTCACCTCATTTACACTCTTATCGTGTCTTTTTATCATCTGTACAAGACATCAACAAGTCCTCCATCTTCATATAAATTTGCAAATGACAAATTATATGTTTTATTTTTTGATATTCTTTTCATCTGTAATATCGAATATGAATGAAACAATAGTGTCGGAATGAAAAAAAATAATACTTGTAACAAGTATATATCATCCATTTTCGATCGACTTTTGGTATTCGGTTACCGAAGAAAGTAACTCAGCTCTGTGATAAGAGAGCTCCTTTATATAATTCTGTATGTATATTTATATGTATCCTTGGTCCGTCCTCATTTCTCATTTATTCCGAACTTCATGTTTACATGTATACTTTTACTAAGAATACAAACGGATGTGTAAAAAGAAAACCGCAAAAAAAAAAAAAAAAAAAAAAAAAAAATTAGAAATAAGAGACTGTAAGTCGAAGAAAAAAGATTTTTATCTTCTTTCCGCCTAGCATGCGGTACAAGGAGGAATGCGCTCGTGATTCTGTAATCACTTATTACTCTTGATTTTTTCCCGTCATTAACGACGAAATGAAATGAAAATATACATGTACACGTTTACAAAATAATGTGTTTTAAAAAAGTAAATGATCAATGTAAATGTCCCTGGTCAAGCATTATTATAGATCCACATGTCATGTTTTGTTGGTGTCAGTATTAGTCAAGAAAAAAAATCTTTTGTGCAAATGTTCATATCTCGTTCCTTGAATCTATTTAGAGGTACGCAAATATTATTAATTTAATTATTTCCATATAGTGTCTGTATAACGCCTATACAAACGTTATGACGTCATTAACGTGGAGCCCTGTTCAAATATTACGTCGCCAGTTTTGAAATTGAACATCAACAATGCTTTAATTTCGTCAATTGCAAAGTAAACCAGTTATTAATTAAATCATAAGCAATGACTATAGTAATAATCTGTCAATCGGCGTATTGACAAAAACCGATACACAAACAAAATATAATCCGCTTCGATGATCGGATGCCGATCCGCTGGAGGAGATGGAAGCGGAGGGGGGGGGGGGGGTATTTGAAAATCCTGTGCAGGGTACCTTGTAACGCAAATAGCGTGAAAAAGAGCAGGTTTTGCTAAAGTTTGATTGAGTTTCGTATATAGCTTGAATCAATGACAAAATCGGTATATAACATGCATGACCAGCATTGTTGGTACAGATGCTACGCAGCACTTTGTCAACTTTTAAAGTGGGCACTGATCAACAAAAAAAAAGTAAACGGATGCATTATGTCAAATATACTTTCCTGTCAATTGTTAATTATCAGTGTACCTATAATTAATCTTATGATAAGGATTAAAAGATAGAAAAATATGTAGCAAACATGTCAAAATCGAAAATAATTACTGAAATCTAGGTAGATAAAGGGGCAGTCAGAGGAAATTCTATCTGTATTTCATGTTTTGGGTGGTAAGCCTACACTATTTTCATTGCAGTCAATATGCCTTATAAGAAGGAACATAAATAATGAATGTCAGGGCAAATTTAATTCTTATTCATCTTTTTATTATTGGAAAAGAGCAAAACTTTGGTAGAAAACCTTGAAGTCAGAGGAAACTCTGTCCATATCTTCTCTTTTTGCGAGGCAACCTTATAATTTTTTAAAAAAAATATAATGTACTAAAGACATCAATCATGGGTTAGTTATTACTTTGAAAGTGACATCACTCCTTGTCGCACATATTTTGACAATTATTCACCCTACACAGTATGCTAAAAGCCATATTTTACATTTATGAGATGCTACTTTTAATGGTCCTTAAATATGACAAAAATTACGATTTTCTTCCCTTTTAAATTGTTTTGTTTTCTTACCACCCCATGCTTTAAAAAAAGTAAAAAAAATACATTAATAAAAAAATTGAGTAATTTTCTGTACAGCTTTAAAATAAAGCACCATTCATAGTTATCTGAGTACTGTATTTGACAGTGGATTAAGGTGCCTACTTTGTAAGCTATTTACCTTAAAATACTTCTGACAACCAAAACTTAATTTTACATGAGAGCAATGTTCCATTATTACAGTTAAGAAAAAGAACAATTTTAAGTTTATGACATCACTCGTAATATGAGAACCCAACGTCCTTAAGTGATTTGTTGTTCCTTGTCCCTTTTTGTCTTTTGCTATGCGTATCTGCTCTGTGTTTTTACATGGGGTGTTTTGCTGTGGGTACTGAAATCGAGTGTTGTTGGAGATCCCTCCTTTTTAATGGATAAACTCATTGGTTGCTACATCTAACCTTTATTTGCTGAACATATTGGTTTTTGTTATTTTTGAATCAGATACGAAGAAAGCTTTTGTTGTTCATGGACAAAACTTACATATTGAAAGAATGAATCTTTGAGCAATTAGTTAATTAACAGTCAAAGACAAAACCCAAAATTAGAACAGAAAATTTACAATTAACGAATACAAGCGTACACATTCTTGAAAAAACTAAAGAAATTCTTGAAAAAAAAAATTCTTGAAAATTTTAACAAATTCTTGTCTTGAAATTTTTAAACAAAGCAAAGATAGGTAGGAATGCCGAAACAAGGAAAAGCGGAAATATCCGTGATACCTTCCTACATGTATACATGCAGTATCCTTATATGTTTATCAAAGAACTACATGTATAAAAGGACTTATTTCGTGCAGATATATCGACGGCGGGTGCGGCTAGCCAACAGGGGATGCATACTCCTCCCGGGCACCTGGTCCCTACTATAGCTTGCTAAGGGTCCGTCTATGCTCAATTATGTGCTCTATTGTTAGTGCTGTGAGATTATCGTCAGGATCTTCTTTAACTCATTAGCTTGGAGACGACATTTAAGTTTTAAACTAAATTTCGAAAGAATATATCACCCAGGGGGGGGGGGGGGTTAAACAGTACGCATTTACATGTACGCAGCAAGACAACATCAAGTTATCTTTCGTTTTAGGTACGTGTGCTTCAGTTAATGATGAATATTTTGATTAATCTAAGGCATGGAGAAAGGTTATATTCGTGCTGTCGTAATGCACAAGAATGCTTGTTAGCTTATTACTATGAAACAATGTTATTAGCAACGAATATTTTAAAAGTTTGAAAAACGAACTGTATGATTGCCACAAGAATATTTTAATTGCAACCTTCTTCTGTCAAGAGACAACGTTTTATTCAGAACCGGACACGCTAAAGTGCTGTGGAATTTGAAAACAAACATCTTAGGATGTTTCTTTTTTTTTTGCCTTGCAATTCGAAGAACTTTCGTTGCGTTTATTGATGTAAATATAGAATGATTGATTTCTACCAACAATGATATTGGTCTCGTCGGTTTATGTGTAGTCTTTTGTGTTTGATGTTTACATGTCGTGTGTCTCTTTTCCTTCTCGTGCTGTACTCGTCTTTTGTGTTTTTGCATCGGGTGTTTTTGGTGTTTTACTGTTGATGCTGCAACGGGGTCTTGTTGGAGATCTCCTCCCTTCTTTTGAGTAACTAGTAAAATGTTAATTTAGAAAGTTTGACTAATATAGTTCCCTTAGGCCTACCTGAAAATTAACATTCACGGGATATTTAGGTCAACTCTGTTTATGTACGTATCACTACGGGATATTCCTTTTTTACACTGAAATGACAAATTTGGATAATGACCATATCCCAATATACAGTACAAAATTGATATTTCAGAAAATTATAAACCGAAGGCATACAAAATCAGGAAAAAACAGGAACCAAAGCAGACAAACATAAACCCCCATCACTTGAAAAGAAGCGAACTCCCAATATGGGAGTAAGATTAGGTGCCCAGGAAAAGTCAGCATCTCCTAATTGTTTAAGTGAATTTTTATGGGTAATAGAAAATGAATGGTGACCATCCATTTGAGGTAATGAGGAGTGTAAGTGGGATTTTTTAGGTGTCGAATTAAAACAAACTCTTTGACTAGGCTGTTGAAATAGTACTTTTTTCAAGTAAATTTGTAGTTATTTGAGGCTTTGTCTGCTGGTGTGATGACGTAAGGGTCTTTGAGGTAGGTCAGCTCTGTGATAACCTCAGGGTCTTTTAAGATAGACTCGAATTTGGTGTTAACAGTTGATTGTAATCGGTAAATTCTAAATAAAAGTAACCCTCTGATAGATTATATCCATTCTGAAAGGGTGCCGTGCTGTACATCCCTTTTCTTTGTCGAACGTCTTGCATACTCCTAATACAAGTCCATGATAATTTTGAAATTTTGGTCCATGTAAAGGATTTACTTTTTCTGTATTTGGGACCCTTTCTTAACAATTGTCTCAACTTGTCGTTCTTGACTATACTAAGGTCACCTGTAATAACGTGTCCACAAGGAGAGTAGTTGAAATCCGACGAAGAAGAATCGCAAGGAAATGGATGTAGTTAGGGATTACTTAAATCAATACACTGCAGGAATCGTTTGTAGTTGTAAATTTTAGATGCAACTGTTGGCGTGTTACTATAGGAAATACAAAGAGTTTCTTTTCTTTGCAATTATGGTGGGATCTTTTCTGTCACAGTCTTGTGATTAAAGATTTAGCCAAGATTTAATTTATTAATTCCCTTTTTCGCAAATCTTACTTTAATGAGAGGGCGGTTTGTTTTATCTTCTGATTTCTTTGATCTTAAGAAATGTAGAAATATCTATGATGAGACCCTGTAGTCTGTTTTCTTGGAAATATTTATCGGTAAACATGAGGTCCTTAGTATATTCGTAGATTTCGTATAATTTCCGTAAAGGAAAAGATTACAATTTGGTACGAACTTAGGCCCAGAGGCTCATTCATAAATGGAACCAATTCATCAAAGGAAATATCATGTATCTCTGGCTTATTATATTTAAGAATGCCATGACTTCGATGCCTTATTTTGTTCTGTTAAATAAGCTTATCACATTTACCGATCGACGCCCGCGACTTGTTAGGTTTTCTAACCTGGTAATATTAATTGTCGTTACATCCATAGGGCACTGCAGTGTTGAGATTTTTAATCCATTGTTCCTCTCTGTTGCGACGGAAAAGAGTGCTCAAATTGGGATTTTTTGTTGGGTGATATATGATATTTTCTCCATTCAACTCATTTCAACATCCTGACTTTCATAGATGAAACTGAATGATCAGGTTCGTTGAATTGACGATAAAGAGGTTGATTTCCTTTAGAGTTGATTTTAGACCGATGACCTGACATTCTGGTTCGGAGCTTACCTTTGTTTTCACCCATATAAATCAATCCACAAAGTTAACGCTATATTCCGTAAACAACGTTTGATGTCTTACAGTTGAGGTCTTCAAAACTATGCGTATGAAATAATTGTTTTGTAATGTAACTGTTAAATGAAGTGTCTGTAAAAAGGCTTAATGTATTGCTGTTCTTAGTGTCGCATTTAGAAATTAAGCAATCGCTTGGTGATAATTGATGCTCTTTCAGTATATCGATATATAGCAAAATACGAGGGTTGTCCGGAAAGTTCGAGGACAAAGTCTGTTACTCACTTCAGTGTAACGAAAATATCAAGTTCAAACATATAACATTTTACAGATGCAAAAAGAAGCCTTTCATCATATTCATGACAAATATGGATAATGACCATATCCCTGTCTACAGTACAAAATCGATAATTCAGAGAATCAGAAACCGAAGGCATACAAAATCAGGATAAAACAGGAACCAAAGCAAACAAAAACAAAAACCTCCACCATATGAAAAGAAGCGAACTCATTTTATATCAGGAAGTAATCATATAGGGTTAAGAATGAAGGGAGGTAGTGCTGCACGGAGCAACCGTGAATGGTCAAAAAGTATGAAAATTATTATGTCCAAAAATGTACCAAAAGACGTAGCAGAATGAGTGGGATATGATGCTACAGGACCCACGTTTTAGAAATTTCAAGCAATTTTGTAACAGAAAATTTCAAATGCGTTGAAGAGAGAGACGATCAACCGAAGTTGATCGAACTTGGCTACATGTGCCCTCAGGGACTCTTGGTCCACCAGCAGTGACACTCACCAAGTAGTTCAAATGTTAAACGTCTTTAAATTCAATAGCATCATTTTAAACCTGATAAATTAAGTCATTAAGTCATACACATATCAAACATGCCTGTTGTCTTTATAGGTGTCTTAAATCATAATAAATGTTACACGACTTCAAAGGAGCTGTTAAGATAAGGCGTAAAATCAGCCCTGAAAAGTGGAATTTGAAAATTGAAATTTCAAGAAAGTTTTAATTTTCTGTAATGTATACCTATACTGCATAACATCAGAAAAAGAAGTAATTTTTTATCTGTTTTGCATATTGATGCTAATTTTTTTAGTCAAAACTTCTCTTTTTCTCATAGAAATCAATAGAAAATGTAAAAGTTTTTTTGAACATTGTTCCCCCCGGATATACAGGAAGCCACTTTTACTGGAGATGTATATTAATGATACAATTTTTTTGGCAGAGTGGGGTTCTGTATCGCCGGGGGGAACACAACCCCATAGACGAAAAACCAAAAATGGAAAGGGGGGTGCACTTTTTAAGAATCGACCTTTTCGACCATAAAATATAGCACATTTGACTATTTTTCCTCTTTAATCCATCAAAAATTGAAACCTAATTATGACTGAATGAAATATACAAGAATTAGGAATTAAATAAGCAAGAATGATGTTCCTTTCTCCGCCAATGTGTATTTCGCTCTAATAGGCTTACATTGTAGCTATTGAATACTAAATGAGACCGTATTTTAAGTTCCGGATTGCATAATTTACCGATTAAAAGAGATGGAACGTTCGAAATCTATTCCTGATACACAATGAAGACATATTTGATGTCTTTTAATTTATATTTATCCAATTTTTGGTAAAATATTCTAAAATTTCTACGTTTTTTGTCGATATTATCTGTTTTTCTATGCATGCACCCCTACCTCTTTCGACCTTAATTTTAGAATCTTAAGGTTTCTTTAACGAAATGTAAAACATGTAAAAGGTCTGCAAATACATTATATTTCAATAATGATTAATGTTTTTCTGTATTTTCTGTATACGATTCGCCATGAAGAAGAAATAAGTCACGAGATTTAGGGCTAAATAGGGCCGTTATCTTAACAGGTCCTTCAATAGCATCATTTAAGATCAGAGAAATTTTCAGACCAGACATGCACGTTTCGGGTATTTAACCCTCGTCAGTGATCTGCAATCTAAACAATGTGATATTGCCAAAGAGTGTGAAAATTATTACTAGTATGTTCAAAAATGTACCGAAAGACGTAGCAGAATGGGTAGAATATGATGCTACATGACCCTCGTTTTAGAAATTTCAAGACATTTTGATAACCGAAATTTTCGAATGCGTTGAAGAGACAGACGATCAACCGAAGTTGATCGAACTTGTTGATCGAAGTTTCAAAATATTCTGTTACTAAAATTCTTGGAATTTCTAAAACGTGGGTCCTGTAGCATCATATCCCACCCATCCTGATACATTCTTCGGCTCATGTTTGACATAATAATTTTCACCCTCTTTGGCAATATTACATTGTTTAGATTGAGGATCACTGACGAGGGTTGAGTACCCGAAACGTGCATGTCTGGTCCATGCTGCAAATTTATCCGTTTATAAATGATACTATTGAATTTGAAGACGTTTACCATTGGCTACATGTGCCCTCGGGGACTCCTGGTCCACCAGCAGTGACACTCACCAAGTGGTTCATATGTTAAACGTCTTCAAATTCAAAAGCATCATTTAAGATCAGATAACTTTTCAGCATGGACCAGACATGCACGTTTCGGGTATTTAACCCTCTTTTGCGCGTTGCTCCGTCCGTTCGTCAAATCAACGATTGGACATGCTGCTTTTCCATATTCCATTGTTTCTCTGTAATTATTGAATATATCGAGACCAATACTGCATTATGTGACGCCGGGTATCAAAGGAACCTGATTATATAGCAATAAACACCAAAGAAGTACCTAACAACACCTAACAGTTATTCAGTCTCAAAGTCGAGTAGGCAAGGTCAAATCGTGAGAATTCCCATCGGAACGGTTGCGAACCTCGAAATGAACAATATTCCGAAGTGAAAATATTCGATCTGGATATTTAATGTTTGGTTTAGAACAAAATATAAGTACTTTGATTAGTATTTTTTTTTCGAAAAATATAAATATTAAAAGCTAATATATTAATTATCTTTATGTACCAATCGAGTTATGAATGTGCCTTATTAATGGTAAAATGGTCGATAACTTATTTGATACCAGTTTCAGTAACAGTTTTGCACCCTTTCTTTAAAAGACGGACAAGTCCGCGAACTTTTCGGACAACCCTTGTATACCTGTCGGTTCAAGAAACAGCACTGTAACATAAAGCACACAATGCATTCTACAGAAAACATGCCTGATAAATGTATTGTGTAGTGATTTATATTCAACCGTTCATGAAATAAATTACAAAATAAAGTCGTCAACAACAGATTTCTTGACATTCTTGTAATGTCATGTGGAAGCAACACACCTGTGCAATAATTGGAAGATTTTTTTTCCTTTGAACATCTTTTGATTCTATCACGTGTAGTTACATGAAGCTCTATTCTGAAGCCCATTACATTTTCAGAAGCATATGGTGTAACTGATTCATACATGTTACGACATATTTTACGACAGTTATGAAATATAAATTTTATTTGAAGTGCTGGGAAAGACTGAATTTCTCCTGTTACCTCTAGAATCCACGCGTCTTTACATGTGCAGCATTTTTTTCAGGATCGGATACAAGTCTGCCAATACATTGATCACAGTAACGTCGTAAGAAGCGGATCCAGGATTATATCGTTTGGTAGCAGACCCAGCACTCCTTTGCCCTGTTTTGTCCACTGTACCAAGAAGAATATAAAGACATGAGTAGACTGGAGAGATTCCTAACTTCCACTCAAAGTGCTACAGGAGATGGTCAACATAGACTTCTTTTGATGGTAGACAAGGTTGGTTGAATCCATTTATCAGCCGTTAGCAGTGTGCGTACACGTCAATCTTTTATCTGTTTATAGACAACACAGAGATAGCCGCTGATGGTAAGCAAAGACTTAATTAAACTGTTTAAATGAATTATCCGTTTAAAAATGATGCTATTGAATTTGAAGACGTTTAACATTTAAAGACGTTAAACATATGTACCATTTATTTATTTTGGTAAAGTAATTGTCACAAGACACTAAGTCTGATTAGAACATTTATTCATCGATATAAGAATTGGTCATCTTCCATAGAATATTAGAAAAATACAGAAGAGTTCCAACATTTTACCTTCTTGATGAATATCTCACACCAATTTTAATGCACCAGACACGTGTTTCGCATAGTTAATCCTCCTCAGTGGTACTTGCCGATTTTCAAACACAGCCAAATGTATTTATCAAACACAGCCAAATGTATTTATAAAGTACTGTACATAGCAAGAGGGGACTTCTTTCATTAAAAAAATACACAAATTCACTGCCAGCCACACGTCTATGGTACGTAAATTGTAAACATGAGTGTGCTGGGGGAACGTTTAACGATTATAACGTCAACACGTTACGCTTGGGTGAAATCTTCGAAATAAAAATGTTTATCCAACTGCAAGAATGCAGCGGGATATTTTCGCACTTGGGAAATTTCGCGAAGTCCTTTGATTAGAGAAAAAACGCGGAAATTACCCCAAGCGAAAATTTCCACGTCCGTAGTAAATCTTTAGCCGTATGTTATATCTATATATCTTTATATGTACCTTTGATTTTATGGTATTCCGTGTAGAGCCAATCTAAAATTTTTCAACAATAAAAATTCTTAGATTATTCAAAAATAGATTGTTTGAAAATTATTCATAAAACATGATAAGTCAATGTAGAGAAAAATCTGGGTTTTTTTTTCTTCAAATAATTTATTCGAAAATGATCTTCTAATATACCACTCTGGTTATATCTTATATCATAACATAATATCTACTAAAAGTAATTGATCATGTGATATAAGTAATTCATTCTCTAATACTACTAAAAATTCCTAACATATTCTTCTTTTAGAAATTGATTTTCAAATGATAGAAATTGATTTTCAAAGATAGAAATTGATTTTCAAATGATGGAAATTGATTTTCAAATGATAGAAATAAACATTAATCAAAGAAGCACCTATCAGTTATTGAGTCTCAAAGTCGAGAAGGCAAGGCAAAATCATTAGAATTCCCATAGGAACGGTTGCGAGCCTAGAAATAAATAACATTCCGAAGTGAGACCAGAAATTAATTTTCAAATATTGCAAACTGATCTTCTGATATTCAAATTCATTTTCTAATAAAAAAAATCGTCGGTAATTTCCGATGTTAGAATTTTATTTTTTTCATAATAGAAAGCAGTTTTCTAATATTAAATAAAGTGGAAGGGAAGGGTGGGGTGTTATGTTTAAAATACATAAGAAGAAACACTTTATTACTAAAAATTAGTTGAAAGGTAAGGATGGGTTGTTATACATGTATATATGATAGATAACAATAAACATGCACTTCATGTCTACAGAGAAGGTGTAAGGTAAGGGTGATGGGGTGTTATATATAGAAAAGATAACACTAAATACTTAAAATAATGCTAATGAATTTGAAGAGGTTAAACATTACTACAAATAAGGTGTAACGATAGAGTGGTAGGCTGTTACATGTATATATAAAATAGAAACAATAATCACTTAATGCCTTCAAAGAATGTGTAAGGTTAGGGTGATTGGGTGCTATATATAAGATTGATAACAATAAACACTTAATGCATTCAAAGAATGGGTAAGGGTAGGGTGGTGGGGTGTTATATATAAGATTGATAACAATAAACTCTTAATGCCTTCAAAGAATGTGTAAGGGTAGGGTGATGGGGTGTTATATATAAGATTGATAACAATACACACTTAATGCCTTCAAAGAATGGGTAAGGGTAGGGTGGTGGGGTGTTATATATAAGATTGAACACAATAAACACTTAAAGCCTTCAAAGAATGGGTAAGGGTAGGGTGGTGGGGTGTTATATATAAGATTGATAACAATAAACACTTAATACCTACACAGAAGGTGTAAGGGTAGGGTGGTGGGGGTGTTACATATAAGATTGATAACAATAACCACTTAATGCCTTCAAAGAATGTGTAGAGATAGGGTGGTGGGGGTGTTATATATAAGATTGATAACAATAAACACTTAATGCCTTCAAAGAATGGGTACGGGTATGGTGATGGGGGTGTTATATATAAGATTGATAACAATAAACACTTAATACCTACACAGAAGGTGTAAGGGTAGGGTGGTGGGTTGTTATACATAAGATTGATAACAATAAACACTTAATACCTTCAAAGAATGTGTAAGGGTAGGGTGGTGGGGTGTTATATATAAGATTGATAACAATAAACACTTTTAAAATGCCTTTAAAGAATGTGTAAGGGTAGGGTGATGGGGTGTTATATATAAGATTGATAACAATAAACACTTAATGCCTTCAAAGAATGTGTAAGGGTAGGGTGATGGGGTGTTATATATAAGATTGATAACAATAAACACTTTTAAAATGCCTTCAAAGAATGTGTAAGGGTAGGGTGATGGGGTGTTATATATAAGATTGATAACAATGAACACTTAATACCTACACAGAAGATGTAAGGGTAGGGTGGTGGGGGTGTTACATATAAGATCGATAACAATAAACACTTAATGCCTTCAAAGAATGTGTAAGGATAGGGTGATGGGGTGTTATATATAAGTTTGATAACAATAAACACTTAATGCCTTCAAAGAATGTGTAAGGGTAGGGTGATGGGGTGTTATATATAAGATTGATAACAATAAACACTTTTAAAATGCCTTCAAAGAATGTGTAAGGGTAGGGTGATGGGGTGTTATATATAAGATTGATAACAATAAACACTTAATGCCTTCAAAGAATGTGGAAGGGTAGGGTGATGGGGTGTTATATATAAGACTGATAACAATAAACACTTTTAAAATGCCTTCAAAGAATGTGTAAGGGTAGGGTGATGGGGTGTTATATATAAGATTGATAACAATAAACACTTAATACCTACACAGAAGGTGTAAGGGTAGGGGGGTGGGGGTGTTACATATAAGATCGATAACAATAAACACTTAATGCCTTCAAAGAATGTGTAGAGATAGGGTGGTGGGGTTGTTATATATAAGATTGATTACAATAAACACTTAATGCCTTCAAAGAATGTGTAAGGGTAGGATGGTGGGACGTTATGAATAAGATTGATAACAATAAACACTTAATGCCTTCAAAGAATGTGTAAGGGTAGGGTGATGGGGTGTTATATATAAGATTGATAGCAATAAACACTTAATGCCTTCAAAGAATGTGTAAGGGTAGGGTGATGGGGTGTTATATATAAGATTGATAACAATAAACACTTAATGCCTTCAAAGAATGGGTAAGGGTAGGGTGGTGGGTGTTATATATAAGATTGATAACAATAAACACTTAATACCTACACAGAAGGTGTAAGGGTAGGGTGATGGGGTGTTATATATAAGATTGATAACAATAACCACTTAATGCCTTTAAAGAATGTGTAGAAATAGGGTGGTGGGGGTGTTATATATGAGATTGATAACAATAAACACTTAATGCCTTCAAAGAATGGGTACGGGTAGGGTGGTGGGGTGTTATATATAAGATTGATAACAATAAACACTTAATACCTACACAGAAGGTGTAAGGGTAGTGTGGTGGGGTGTTATATATAAGATTGATAACAATAAACACTTAATACCTTCAAAGAATGTGTAAGGGTAGGGTGATGGGGTGTTATATATAAGATTGATAACAATAAACACTTTTAAAATGCCTTCAAAGAATGTGTAAGGGTAGGGTGATGGGGTGTTATATATAAGATTGAAAACAATAAACACTTAATGCCTTCAAAGAATGTGTAAGGGTAGGGTGATGGGGTGTTATATATAAGATTGATAACAATAAACACTTTTAAAATGCCTTCAAAGAATGTGTAAGGGTAGGGTGATGGGGTGTTATATATAAGATTGATAACAATAAACACTTAATACCTACACAGAAGGTATAAGGGTAGGGTGGTGGGGGTGTTACATATAAGATCGATAACAATAAACACTTAATGCCTTCAAAGAATGAGTAGAGATAGGGTGGTGGGGGTGTTATATATATAAGATTGATTACAATAAACACTTAATGCCTTCAAAGAATGTGTAAGGGTAGGGTGATGGGGTGTTATATATAAGATTGATAACAATAAACACTTTAAAAATGCCTTCAAAGAATGTGTAAGGGTAGGGTGGTGGGGTGTTATATATAAGATTGATAACAATAAACACTTAATACCTACATAGAAGGTATAAGGGTAGGGTGGTGGGGGTGTTACATATAAGATCGATAACAATAAACACTTAATGCCTTCAAAGAATGAGTAGAGATAGGGTGGTGGGGGTGTTATATATATAAGATTGATTACAATACACTTTTAATGCCTTCAAAGAATGTGTAAGGGTAGGGTGGTGGGGTGTTATATATAAGATTGATAACAATAAACACTTAATGCCTTCAAAGAATGTGTAAGGGTAGGGTGATGGGGTGTTATATATAAGATTGATAACAATAAACACTTAATGCCTTCAAAGAATGTGTAAGGGTAGGGTGATTGGTTGTTATATATAAGATTGATAACAATAAATACTTAATGCCTTCAAAGAATGTGTAAGGGTAGGGTGATGGGGTGTTATATATAAGATTGATAACAATAAACACTTAATGCCTTCAAAGAATGTGTAAGGGTAGAGTGATGGGGTGTTATATATAAGATTGATAACAATAAACACTTTTAAAATGCCTTCAAAGAATGTATAAGGGTAGGGTGATGGGGTGTTATATATAAGATTGATAACAATAAACACTTAATACCTACACATAAGGTGTAAGGGTAGGGTGGTGGGGGTGTTATATATCAGATTGATAACAAGAAACACTTAATGCCTTCAAAGAATATGTAAGGGTAGGGTGGTGGGGTGTTATATATAAGATTGATAACAATACACACTTAATACCTACACAGAAGGTGTAAGGGTAGGGTGGTGGGGGTGTTATATATAAGATTGATAGCAATAAATACTTAATGCCTTCAAAGAATGTGTAAGGGTAGGGTGATGGGGTGTTATATATAAGATTGATAACAATAAACACTTAATGCCTTCAAAGAATGTGTAAGGGTAGGGTGATGGGGTGTTATATATAAGATTGATAACAATAAACACTTTTAAAATGCCTTCAAAGAATGTGTAAGGGTAGGGTGATGGGGTGTTATATATAAGATTGATAACAATAAACACTTAATACCTACACATAAGGTGTAAGGGTAGGGTGGTGGGGGTGTTATATATCAGATTGATAACAAGAAACACTTAATGCCTTCAAAGAATGTGTAAGGGTAGGGTGGTGGGGTGTTATATATAAGATTGATAACAATAAACACTTAATACCTACACAGAAGGTGTAAGGGTAGGGTGGTGGGGGTGTTATATATAAGATTGATAACAATAAACACTTAATGCCTTCAAAGAATGTGTAAGGGTAGGGTGATTGGGTGTTATATATAAGATTGATAACAATATACACTTTTAAAATGCCTTCAAAGAATGTTTAAGGGTAGGGTGATGGGGTGTTATATATAAGATTGATAACAATAAACACTTTTAAAATGCCTTCAAAGAATGAGTAGAGATAGGGTGGTGGGGGTGTTATATATATAAGATTGATTACAATAAACACTTAGTGCCTTCAAAGAATGTGTAAGGGTAGGGTGGTGGGGTGTTATATATAAGATTGATAACAATAAACACTTAATGCCTTCAAAGAATGTGTAAGGGTAGGGTGATGGGGTGTTATATATAAGATTGATAACAATAAACACTTAATGCCTTCAAAGAATGTGTAAGGGTAGGGTAATTGGTTGTTATATATAAGATTGATAACAATAAATACTTAATGCCTTCAAAGAATGTGTAAGGGTAGGGTGATGGGGTGTTATATATAAGATTGATAACAATAAACACTTAATGCCTTCAAAGAATGTGTAAGGGTAGAGTGATGGGGTGTTATATATAAGATTGATAACAATAAACACTTTTAAAATGCCTTCAAAGAATGTATAAGGGTAGGGTGATGGGGTGTTATATATAAGATTGATAACAATAAACACTTAATACCTACACATAAGGTGTAAGGGTGGGGTGGTGGGGGTGTTATATATCAGATTGATAACAAGAAACACTTAATGCCTTCAAAGAATGTGTAAGGGTAGGGTGGTGGGGTGTTATATATAAGATTCATAACAATAAACATTTAATACCTACACAGAAGGTGTAAGGGTAGGGTGGTGGGGGTGTTATATATAAGATTGATAGCAATAAATACTTAATGCCTTCAAAGAATGTGTAAGGGTAGGGTGATGGGGTGTTATATATAAGATTGATAACAATAAACACTTAATGCCTTCAAAGAATGTGTAAGGGTAGGGTGATGGGGTGTTATATATAAGATTGATAACAATAAACACTTTTAAAATGCCTTCAAAGAATGTGTAAGGGTAGGGTGATGGGGTGTTATATATAAGATTGATAACAATAAACACTTAATACCTACACATAAGGTGTAAGGGTAGGGTGGTGGGGGTGTTATATATCAGATTGATAACAAGAAACACTTAATGCCTTCAAAGAATGTGTAAGGGTAGGGTGGTGGGGTGTTATATATAAGATTGATAACAATAAACACTTAATACCTACACAGAAGGTGTAAGGGTAGGGTGGTGGGGGTGTTATATATAAGATTGATAACAATAAACACTTAATGCCTTCAAAGAATGTGTAAGGGTAGGGTGATTGGGTGTTATATATAAGATTGATAACAATATACACTTTTAAAATGCCTTCAAAGAATGTTTAAGGGTAGGGTGATGGGGTGTTATATATAAGATTGATAACAATAAACACTTTTAAAATGCCTTCAAAGAATGCGTAAGGGTAGGGTGATGGGGTGTTATATATAGATTGAGAACAATAACCACTTAATGCCTTCAAAGAATGTGTAAGGGTAGGGTGATGGGGTGTTATATATAAGATTGATAACAATAAACACTTAATGCCTTCAAAGAATGTGTAAGGGTAGGATGATGGGGTGTTATATATAAGATTGATAACATTAAACACTTTTAAAATGCCTTCAAAGAATGTGTAAGGGTAGGGTGATGGGGTGTTATATATAAGATTGATAACAATAAACACTTAATACCTACACAGAAGGTGTAAGGGTAGGGTGGTGGGGGTGTTATATATAAGATTGATAACAAGAAACACTTAATGCCTTCAAAGAATGTGTAAGGGTAGGGTGATGGGGTGTTATATATAAGATTGATAACAATAAACACTTTTAAAATGCCTTCAAAGAATGTGTAAGGGTTGAGTGATGGGGTGTTATATATAAGATTGATAACAATAAACACTTTTAAAATGCCTTCAAAGAATGTGTAACGGTAGGGTGGTGGGGTGTTATATATAGAATAGGTAACAATAAACACTTAATGCCTTCAAAGAATGTGTAACGGTAGGGTGGTGGGGTGTTATATATAATGACAAATATGGATAATGACCATATCCCTGTTTACAGTACAAAATCGATAATTCAGAAAATCAGAAACCGAAGGCAAACAAAATCATGATAAAACAGGAACCAAAGCAAACAAAAACAAAAACCTCTACCATATGAAAAGAAGCGAACTCCCGATATGTGAGTGAGACCAGGTGCCCAGGAAGAGTAAGCATCTCCTGCTTGCATGCAACACCCGTCGCTTCAATTCGGTAGAACTGTCATATCCGGTTGCTTCCATTTTGGAAGATAGAGAGTACAATCTTTAGTTGGATGGTTCAAATGGTCTATGACAGAATATCATCCACCATTCTGGATAGTGGGACATAATAGTGTATGACGAGTTCCCCATATCGACCGTAGAACTTCGTCAGTGACGATGTTAGTCGGTCACAAACATATCCCTGACAGAGAAGCTTATCTGAAAGACGCCTAGCTCTCAGAACAAAATCCGTATATTTGGTACTTGCTCTGGCATAGCGTATCAACTGAGATATGAACACGCCGTAAGCAGGCGATGAAGGGATGTTGCTACTCAGAAAAGGAAAGTTCGTAATGCTGAGGTTGAAGTCGTCACGTTTGTCATAGAGTGAGGTGTTCATGTGACCATCAGTGTCGTAGGACAACATTATGTCCAAATAGGATGCTGAATTATTTGTCTCTGAAGTTTCTTTGACTTCAAGCTCCGAAGGATAGATACTGCTCAGGTAATCCGCGAATTTTGGATTATTGATGGACAACACATCGTCTATGTATCTGTAAGTGAAGTTGAAGTCAGAAGCTAAAAAAAGAAGGGAGGAGATCTCCAACAAGACCCCGTTGCAGCATCAACAGTAAAACACCAAAACACCCGATGCAAAAACACAAAAGACGAGTACAGCACGAGACGGAAAAGAGACACACGACATGTAAACATCAAACACAAAAGACTACACATAAACCGACGAGACCAATGGGTAACCGTTGCCGACTTTGGACGGCCATCTGTCACGCAAGTAGCAAATGGTGTGGTTATCCTGGATTACGTGCGCACAACCCTCTTACTTCTCCAATTACCCAGAGGTCTCGAAGAACGTACAAATGTGGTGTAAAACAACCTCCTCACTGTAAGATGTCATCACACAAACAGGACCGCGAAACGCAGAGGCCCCAGAGACACAGATGAATATGTAAATGGATATAAAAAGAGGGGGCATGCGTAATACAGTCCGTGCTCTGCCGGCTGTAGCGAGCTCATGTATGTAATCACCCGAGGAGTCCGACTGACATTCAGAGAGGACAGGTGGTCGGGGCCCTGTCTTCTCTAAAGAGGTTTGGACAGGGCTCGTCATGGAGTCCCGTCGTCACAGTCAGTCTGAGTGCAAGTCTCAAGGATGCGCTTGTACAAGACTGTAGATTGGTCAAGTACCAAGCCTAGTGTCCGTCTGGTGACATTAGGATCATATCCACGGTATAAAAGGCGTTTGATGATTCTGACGCATTTTCGATGGTTATGCTACCTTTGATCCTTTTTATTTTGTTTATCATATCACCATGAAAGACAGGTTGTGTAATACCCATAGTAATGTACTCTGTTGCATGTATAGATCCGAATTTTAAAAGAAGTTGACTGTAATTTTTGTAAAATTTCCAGAAAGTCTTAACTAGTTTATGAAAGCGGAAACCTTGACCTAAAAGTTTTTGGGTAATTTGTAAATTTCTACTGTGAAAATCCAAAATATCAGTACATGCTCTAGCGTACCGGATGAGCTGTGATATGTAAATGCCGTATGACGGTAATCTTGGAACATCACCGTCAAACCAAGGGAAATTTACTATGTTGAATCCAAAATCATCCCTTTTGTCATATACACTTGTATGAATCTTTCCGTTTACAATTTTAATATTTAGGTCCAAAAAGGGTGTTTCTGTATTTGAAAGGTTTGCCTTGTTAAGGGTTAATTCTTGTGGATAAAGTTCATTCTTATATAATTCAAAAGCAGGATTGTCAATGGTTAGAATATCATCCAGATACCTAGAAGTATTATTGAAACATTTCAGCTCATCAAATTTCCTTTGCTTTTGAAGATTTTGGATAAATTCTTTTTCATAAGTGTATAAAAATAAATCTGCAACAAGAGGCGCACAGTTAGTACCCATAGGAATTCCTACAACCTGCTTGTATAGATCCTCACCAAATCTAACATAAATATTGTCCAAGAGGAAGGACAAGGCATTACACAAGTCACTACATGTCCATGATTTGTATGATTTGTAGTCTGTCGAGGAAAAGAAACCCTTCGATTCAGATGTACAAATGTAAGTTTTTCGCTCTCGATCAAAACACCATTTAATGAGATTAGATAATCGATCCTTAATTTTGTCATGAGGAAGTGTGGTGTACATATGAGGGAAGTCGTATGAAGAAATCGTATTGGCTTGGAAATTTCCAGATTTCATTTTTTCAATCACATCCCCTGAATTCTTAATAGACCAAAATAAATTTACATCGTTCCTGTTTAGAACCGTTTCACAATATCTAGTTATGTGTTCTTTAATAGCAGTAAGTGCTGACGTCAGATTTCTAGACAAAACTGTAGCGGAGCAGTTACTAGAATTAGCAATAAATCGAAATTTGTAAGGAGACTTGTGCAGTTTCGGTATGCAATATAGTGTTGGGAGATCCAATTTAGAAATAGAGATATTGAATGAAGACAGTTCACTGTTATGCTTGCCTAAAATGTTAGATGCACTTTCATTGCTTTTGATATATGTATTAGTAGACGAAAGTTCCGAAATCAAAGTTGATATGTAGTAACGTTTTCAAATGATAATGGTGTTGTTGGCTGCTTTATCAGCTGGTGCAAAGACATATTTTTCATGTAATTTACTTAGTTTGGATTTGAAATATCTTTCTGATTTGGAACGTGGATTTTGAAAAAGATGAGGGTTTTTATGGAAGTTATCTATTCGAATATCCGTTATATCTAAAATGATGTTTTTCCAGTCATTCAGAGCATGCGGTTCGACTCCTTCTGATCTACACCATCTTTTCGCATAATTATCTAAGGCTTCCGTAAGCACTTTACGGCATTTGACAAAATCTATCTTGGATGGGATTCTATACTTAGGTCCTTTTTTAAGAAGACCACGGAGCTGTCTGTCTTGGATAATTGAAAAGTCACCTGTAACAACATGGCCAGCTGGTTTGTAGAGATATTTAGAAGTTGCACATTCTCAAGAAGCAGGACACGATTCAAGTATGTCAGGATCCGTTGTAACTTTATTATAGTTAAAAACAAAGTTTCGAATAGGTTTCTTGTACTTATAACAAATAAGAGGTGGCTCTAAATTTTCAAAATATTGAGGAATGGTACTTTGTACGCGATGATCCCGAAAAATATTAGAGATGTTTAGAAGATCAAAGCCTTTGTTAATAAACGTGATTTTTATGAATCGTCCTTTCGGTGAGGTGTTTTTCACAATAGGATAAAGTTTATACTGTGCGAATGAGACAATGATATTAAGTCTGAATCAGTCAGTGTTTCTTAAGAATGCAACTTCTGCTTCATCCAAGATAGGTTTCAAGTGCATAACTGGTATTGACGACAGAGCATGTAACAGCTCAGCTAAGTATCTTTTCCCTTCAGAGACCAACGATTGAATGAATTCAGCTTCGTACGAGTAAAGGAAAATGTCGGCAAGGAGTGGGGCACAATTGGTCCCCATTGGAATTCCGACAATTTCCTGGAAGACCTTTCCTCCAAACACCACAAAAATGTTGTCGATCAGAAAGTTTAACATCTGAATAATGTCTGTTTCAGTGTACTTATTTTCAGAATCTGACTTTTCTTTTACAAAGAAGGTTTTGTCATAGTTAACAACAATAAATTTGTATTTGCGATTACCGTTCTTACTTGTAAACGCAATACTTATAATTTTTGCGAGTCTTTCTTTCAATTTAGAATGTGGAATTGTAGTGTAAAGTGTCGAAAAATCAAAGGCTTTGATCGAATGGACTCTACTAAAATGAGTGGATTTCAGATGTTCTAAAAGTTCCTTCGAATTCTTTAAAATCCACATCTGGTTGATACCACTGCGAGAATATACTGTCGAACAATATTTTTGTAGCCAAGATTTGATTTCAGATAAAACTTTGGTGAGTAAGATCGATACAGATTTGGTAGAACATTTTGAGGAACCGGCGATGAAACGTTGTTTGTACGGATTCTTATGCATTTTAGGTATGCAGTATAAGTATGGTAAATCTAAATCTAAATTGGTAGTGTCGAAGCCAAAGGAAGCAAGAGCTGATTTGTGGTTATCTATTATTTCAGAGGCAGAAAGGTTTGTTGGGGTGTAAGTGGGATTTCCAGGTGTCGAATTTAAACCCAACTCTTTAACTAGACTGTCGAAATAGTACTTTTTGCAAGTAAATGTGTAATTATTTGAGGCTTTGTCCGCTGGTGTGATGACATAATGTTCTTGGAGGTAGGTAAGTTCTGTGATAACATCAGGGTCTTTAAATATAGACACGAATCTGGTGTTCACAGTTGATTTTAATCGATTAATTCTAGATAAAAGTAACCCTCTGATTGATTTTATCCATTCGGAAAGGGTGTCGAGATGTACATCCTCTTTCTTTGCCCAACGTCTTGCATATTCCTCACAAGAGTCCATGATAATTTTGACATTTTGGTATCATGTAAAGGACATACTTTCTCTGTATTTGGGACCCTTTTTTAACAATTCTCTCAACTTGTCGTTCTTGACTATACTAAGGTCACCAGCACTAACGTGTCCACAAGGAGAGTAGTTGAAATCCGATGAAGAACATTCGCAGGGAAGTGGATGTAGTGAGGGATTACTTAAATCAATACACTGCAGGAATCGTTTGTAATTGTAAATTTTAGATGCAACTGTTGGTGTGTAGCTATAGGAAATACAAGGAGTTTCTTTTCTTTTGAAATATGGTGGGATTTTTTCTGTGACAGTTTTGTGATTCAAAATTTGACCAAGATTCAAGTTATCAATACCTTTGTTTGCAAATCTTACTTTAATGAAAGGGCGGTTTGTTTTCTCCTCTGATTTATCTGATCTAACTGCTTGAAATAAACGAAAAATAGAAATGTCCAAGATGACTCCTTGTAGTCTGTATTCTGGGGAACGTGTATCGGTATATGCGAGGTTCTTCGTATAATCGTAGATTTCGTGTAACTTCCGTAAAGGAACAGAGTATAATTTGGTACGAATATAATGCAGGCCTAGAGGCTCATTCAAAAATGGAACCAAGTCATCGAAGGAGAAACTATGTATCTCAGGCCTATTATATTTTCGAATGCCATGACTTCGAGGTCTTCTTTGTGATCTGTTGAATAAGCTAGTCACATTTACCGATTGACAACCGGGACTTTGTAAGTTTCCTATAGTGCTGATGTTATCGTTGCACCCATAGAGCGCTGCAGTGTTAAGATTTTTTATCCAGAACTCTTCTCTGTTGCGACGGAGAGGTGTGCTCAAATTGGGATTGTTTGTGGGGTGATATATTTTCTCCAGGATTCTGACTCTCATAGATAAAACAGAATGATCCGCCTGGTCAAAATGTCGATAAAGGAGTTGACTTCCTTTATTATTTATTTTTGACCGGTGTCCTGACATTCTTTTTCGGAGCTGGCCTTTGGTTTCGCCCACATAAATCAATCCACAAAGTGAGCACTCTATTCCGTACACAACATTAGATGTCATGCAGTTAAGGTTTTCAAAACTATGCGTGTTAAATGTTTGTTTTGTGAGATTACTTGAGAATGAAGTGTCTATTATTAGGATGTTACAAGTTTTGCAGTTCTTCATGTCACACTTAGAAATTGAGCAATCGCTTGGTGAAAATAGGTGCTCTTTTAGTATATCGACCACTTCAATCTTACAGGGCTTGATTTTAATATACCCATCCGCATGTTTATACCAAAACTCATGGTTTATACCAAAACTCAAGATCGATAACAATTAACACTTAATGCCTTCAAAGAATGTGTAAGGGTAGGGTGATGGGGTGTTATATATAAGATTGATAACAATAAACACTTAATACCTACACAGAAGATGTAAGGGTAGGGTGGTGGGGGTGTTATACAGTAAACTTCACCTATAACGAACAGGCTTATAGCGAAATTCTGCTTGTAACGAAGTGAAAAGAGAGTCCCTGCAGAAGTCCTATTACCATCCATTGATTTTTGTATGCCTGTAACGAATTTGTATATAACGAATTATCGGCTTTTACGAAGCCATCTCATGGTCCCGTGGTCATAGTTTCTTCACTATTTTCACCTGATGTAACGAAATGATCTCCAGGTATTCCCAATTAACACAACTGGTGGACAGATAATTACTAATTATCAAATAATTGCTCTCCCCGTCTGTTGTCCCGGCGCTAATTACCTATTAGGAGACGTGTTTTTATACACAGGAGGTGATGATTGCCCCTCATTTAATACTCTGTCGGCATGTCAATTGTTAAGAATGCTTACTTAATAAATCACAACATGAATATTGAATGTTTAATGTCTTCAAATTCATTAACATCATTTTAGAGCAAATAAATGTACAGCATGGACCAGACATGCACGTTTCGGATAATAAACCCTCGTCAGTGATCCTCAATCTAAACAATGTAATACGACCAAATACTGGTCTTAACTTTTCATTCATTCAGAACGGCAACACCAAGGAAACATATTTAGCATTAAAATGCATGTAAGGAAATATGGCTATAACGAATTTGGACCAATGGTCCCCTGGGCTTCGTTATAAGCGAAGTTTACTGTATATAGAATAGGTAACAATAAACACTTAATACCTACACAGAAGGTGTAAGGGTAGGGTGGTGGGGTGTTATATATAAGATTGATAACAATAAACACTTAATACCTACACAGAAGATGTAAGGGTAGGGTGGTGGGGATGTTATATAACAATAAACACTTATTGCCTTCAAAGAAGGTGTAAGGGTAGGGTGGTGGGGATGTTATATATAGAATAGGTAACAATAAACACTTAATACCTACACAGAAGATGTAAGGGTAGGGTGGTGGGGGTGTTATATATAGAATAGGTAACAATAAACACTTAATACCTACAAAGAAGATGTAAGGGTAGGGTGATGGGGTATAATATAGAGAATATATGAAAATAAACACTTTTAAAATACCTAGCTACAAATAAGGTGAAAGGGTAGGGTGATGGGGGTATATTATAAAGAAATAAACACTTTTAAAATACCTACAAAGTTTCGGTCTTTCGACTATATCAACGAATAAGAGATATGAAATAATTCTACGTAATAGGTATAACTGCTAGGCTTTATTATAACTGCTGGTGTTTGCTTACAAGCAGCTAAGGACGTATTGTAGAGGTATTTCATATTAACGGTTTTTTTCACTTGACAGAGAGGCCGAAAATGGGTAGGGCCACGAAGCCCGATATTGGCCCTAATTTTGAACATTTTATTTCATAGAATTTTAACTGTGATTTGACATTTTGAAACGTTCTCTACTGAATCACGAATATATCTTTTGTTAATATTGCGTTTATCAATAGCTTTTAGCCCTTTGAAAACACCAAAATTGGTCATATTCCGCGAAATTAATGCAAAAACTACATATTTCTATAAAATTAGTAATGGCCGCATGAATTAACTAGGATGAAAAAATTATATGTGAAAGATTATCACTATATCCTTTTGTCATAAACGTTTTATCTCTGTTAACGCATGCGGCCACATTGAATGATTTCACAATAGATACAATTCAAAGCAATTTTTGCCATATTTTGTTAATAATGTCAAAATGACGTCACTTCATGACGTCATTATAGTTAAATGGCACTATGTTTGGCAATATTTTTCTTTTCATCAAAAGCGGTGAACATTCGTGTATTTTCATGAGTGATATCAAGTTTTCCACATGAAAATTTCTATGGAAAAATCGAGGGCTGACATTGATTGTTCATTGTTAGGTATAATAATAATGATAATAACTTACCTCATTCTTCATACATACATGTATTCCCTATTATCGAAAACCAGAGTTACATCCCGTTCGGGACGGTATCTGACGTAGAGTTACTATGACGTCATCAGAATCTATGGAAACGGTCCTTAAAATCTGGAAAATGACGATAAATATTCGACATTACCACATCATTTTCATGACGTCATACGTCAGATACCGTCTCAAATGGGAAATAAGTCTGTATTCTGCAAATACTCGATATGCATCTCTGGGATAGGTGAATACTTAAGCTGTGATTTCAACCGCGCAGCGTACTTCAAAATAATCCCAATGGGTCACAACGCTCACCTGATAACCATGTACACTCTTACCACACGAACAATGCATATTGATAATTATTGCAGTTGTGCTTTACCAGGGCAGATACAGATTTTCGTGTTCAAATGAAAGTATCTAGAAGTAACATCAGGATGTGTAACAATTGATGTAAGAAAGACAATTCTTGCATATTTAGAACATGAATTTCCTATCACTTTTATGTACTTAAAAAAATTGAAGGAATATACAAATGGAACGAATTTAGAATCATAAATGTGTCAAATATGCAGTAAATGAGTGAACAAAATCATACATTAATAGAAATATCAAAGAAAAAGTTAAAAAATGAGCATTTCTGACATATTCAGTAAAACATGTCCAAAAGGCGTCAAAAGAGTGGAACCAAAACTAACTCCACTTCTTAAGACATCCCTCTAGATCATTCTGATGCTTTGGTTTGTTGGTACATGCTTCAGTTCTGAAGAAGAAGTTTGTTAAAGGAGGGTACCCACTGTGACCTACTTTTGCCTGTGGTGGCGCCACCTATTGACAGATCCAGACACAAAAAAAACAACAACACTTATAGGGGATCATTAGTACTCCATTACCACTAAGTTTCATCAAAATCCCTATGCTGGTTCTGGAGAAGAAGTCCAATATGTATATAAATACCCCCTTGTTATTTTTTTTCATAAAAGTTCATGAAAAATTAAAAACAAAATAAAGCTTTCACTCAAAGTTAATACCAAGCCACTGAACAATTAAAATGTGACAAATATGGAGTAAATGAGTGCACAAAATCACGCCTTAATAGAGCTATTCAATGAAAAAGTTCAAAAATGAGAATTTCTGACAAAGTCTGAAAAAGTCAAAAACGCGTCAAAATTTTGACATCGAAGTGGAACCAAAATTTACAACGCTTCTTAGGACATCTCTCTAGACCATCCTATTGCTTTCAGTTTGTCAATACGTGGGATTTGAACCCACTACCCTTAGGTCCATTGGGCATGCAAAACATACCATATATACAATTTAAATTTATTAAAAAAAATCATTAAAAATCTAAAAGTTTATATTTTGACAAAATTCTTTCACATTTACATTTCTAACAATAAATATTAATAGGATATGAGGAAAAACTGAAAAAGGGAAAAAAATTTGTTAGGTCCCACCGGGATTTGAACCCACTACCCTTTGGTCCATACATACCTATATACAAACTTTTTTAAAAATCCTTAAAAATCCAAAAGTGCATATTTTGACAAAATTCTTTCACAGCTGCATTTCTAACCATAAATTTCAAATAGAATATATAAGCAATTTTACGGGAGAGGTTGAAAATATTAAAATGACCTCCCCCCCAACTTCCTTGTTTGCAGTTAAAAGATTCATTTAAAAATTATTTCGGCAAAATTCTTCGACATAAGCATTCCTCTAGTTTATCATGGCTAAAATAAACTAAATTGGGGTAGCAAATTTAGCCAAGAGAGAAAAGAATTAAAGAAATCTCAATTTTTGTCTAAGTCGAAAAAGACGTCAAGAACGCGTCAAAAATAAGTTATCGGATTGTAACGAAATGAATAAACGTACATGATACATCCTTCCTGATCACTCAGATGCCATAAGTTTTTCAATCCATGCAGCTGTTCTGGAGAAGAAGATTTGTTTATGAGGGGTACATTCTGGGGCCTCTTTGACCCCGCCCTGGATCCACCCCTTAAGAGATCCAACCGAAATGAATAAACTTGGTAGAGAACCTTTAGTACTTCATGCATACCGAGTTTCATCAAAATTCTCTAAGCGGTTCCGGAGGAGAAGTCGAAAATGTGAAAAGTTAACGGACGGACGACGGACGCAGGACAAATCGGTATGACAATAGCTCACTTTGAACCTTTGGCTCAGGTGAGCTAAAAACCGATTTTAAAACGTGGTTTTGAATTCTTTACATTTCTCAAACACTCAATAATTTTTACACTTTTCCTTTTTTTAAAAGATTTTATTCATGTAAATTGCCCAGTAACAATCCTTCAAGCTTGGGCTTTCTTGAAGGCTAACATAAGTATATATATTTATCGGCTATACTATATTTCAAAGTTATTCTGATATGAATCATTTTGTATCAATAATATTTGTATTTCTTATAATTATTTTAAATAGAAGAACACTTTTCAATAGATCTTTTTAGTCCTAACATTTGGCATAAGTAATTTGTTCTCAGGTGCACGCATTCAAACTCTATTATCATTTTAAGTGTTTTGTAAGGGAGAATTTCTGAGGAACACTCCATTAGAAATAATGGACCGAGGCCCCTAAGTGGACGAACAAGGATAGTCGCCGGCTTAAAATTCGTCAAACGACAAGAGCCACTACCTTAATAAATGTAATGCATACATTTATCACCATATCGAATAAAGTTTACTGAATAATTACCAGCAGTCATGACTAACGGTGTTGTATAGTAGTCTTCCCCCCCCCCCCCGGTAAAATGGATATAAAGTGGCTTTTTCCCCCGGTTAATCTTCTATATAATAGTTTTTCCCCGGGGGAAATTCTGTTATATAGTAGACTTTCCCCCATGTTTTAGTAGATTTCACCCGGTTTTACTTATAGTGAATACCATGACCTTGATCCTTGACACTTGACATTTGTTCAAAGTCATAATACAGGTTCAAAGGAACATTTTGTAGAAATATTAATAAAACCAATACTCAGGGGAAGGAGTAATGTTTAACTAATGGTGTATATTTTTGCCTTGACCTTTGACCAATTACCTTGTTTCAAGAATATGTCAAACCTTTCCGTCCTTAGAAATGTGAGTGAAATATTCTTAACAATCCATGCATAATGGAGGGAATTATAATGATATTTAAAATCACAAACATTTTTTAAATCTTTGTGACCAATGACATATTGCTGTGTAAAAACACAAATATTTCAGAACCTATGTGATCAATGACATAATGATATGTAAAAACACAAATAGTTCAAAATCTTTGTGACCAATGACATATTGCTGTGTAAAATTACAAATATTTGAAAATCTTTGTGACCAATGACATAATGATATGTAAAAAAACAAATATTTCAAAATCGTTGTGACCAATGACATAATGATATGTAAAAACACAAATATTTCAAAATCTTTGTGACAAATGACATAATGATATGTAAAAACACAAATAGTTCAAAATCTTTGTGACCAATGACATTATGATATGTAAAAACACAAACATTTTTAAAATCTTTGTGACCAATGACATATTGCTGTGAAAAAAAAACACAAATATTTCAGAATCTACGTGACCAATGACATAATGAAATTTAAAAACACAAATATTTCAAAATCTATGTGACTAATGACATATTGATATGTAAAAACACAAATATTTCAAAATCTTTGTGACCAATGACATATTGATATGTAAAAACACAAATATTTCAAAATCTTTGTGACCAATGACATAATGATATGTAAAAACACAAATATTTCAAAATCTTTGTGACCAATGACATAATGATATGTAAAATCACAAATATTTCAAAATCTATGTGACCAATGTCATATTGCTGTGTAAAAACACAAATAGTTCAGAATCTTTGTGACCAATGACATAATGATATGTAAAAACAGAAACATTTTTAAAATCATGGTGACCAATGACATAATGATATGTAAAAACACAAATAGTTCAAAATCTTTGTGACCAATGACATATTGCTGTGTAAAAACATTGATATTTCAGAGCCTATGTGACCAATGACATAATGATATGTAAAAACACAAATAGTTCAAAATCTTTGTGACCAATGACATAATGATATGTAAAAACACAAATAGTTCAAAATCTTTGTAACCAATGAGATATTGATGTGTAAAAACACAAATATTTCAGAATCTATGTGACCAATGACATAATGATATGTAAAAACACAAATAGTTCAAAATTGTTGTGACCAATGACATAATGATATGTAAAAACACAAATATTTCAAAATCTTTGTGACCAATGACATAATGATATGTAAAAACACAAATAGTTCAAAATCTTTGTGACCAATGACATTATGATATGTAAAAACACAAACATTTTTAAAATCTTTGTGACCAATGACATATTGCTGTGAAAAAAAAACACAAATATTTCAGAATCTATGTGACCAATGACATAATGAAATTTAAAAACACAAATATTCCAAAATCTATGTGACTAATGACATATTGATATGTAAAAACACAAATATTTCAAAATCTTTGTGACCAATGACATATTGATATGTAAAAACACAAATATTTCAAAATCTTTGTGACCAATGACATAATGATATGTAAAAACACAAATATTTCAAAATCTTTGTGACCAATGACATAATGATATGTAAAATCACAAATATTTCAAAATCTATGTGACCAATGTCATATTGCTGTGTAAAAACACAAATAGTTCAGAATCTTTGTGACCAATGACATAATGATATGTAAAAACAGAAACATTTTTAAAATCATGGTGACCAATGACATAATGATATGTAAAAACACAAATAGTTCAAAATCTTTGTGACCAATGACATATTGCTGTGTAAAAACATTGATATTTCAGAGCCTATGTGACCAATGATATAATGATATGTAAAAACACAAATAGTTCAAAATCTTTGTGACCAATGACATAATGATATGTAAAAACACAAATAGTTCAACATCTTTGTAACCAATGAGATATTGATGTGTAAAAACACAAATATTTCAGAATCTATGTGACCAATGACATAATGATATGTAAAAACACAAATAGTTCAAAATCTTTGTGACCAATGACATAATGATATGTAAAAACACAAATAGTTCAAAATCTTTTGTGACCAATGACATAATGATATGTAAAAACACAAACGTTTTTAAAATCTTTGTAACCAATGACATAATGATATGTAAAAACACAATTATTTCAGAACCTATGTGACCAATGACATATTGTTGTGTAAAAACACTTATATTTCAGAGCCTATGTGACCAATGACATAATGATATGTAAAACACAAATAATTAAGAATCTTTGTGACCAATGACATAATGCTGTACAAAGACACAAATATTTCAGAACCTATGTGACCAATGACATAATGATGTGTAAACACACAAATAGTTAAAAATCTTTGTGACCAATGACATAATGCTGTATAAAGACACAAATATTTCAGAACCTATGTGACCAATGACATAATGATATGTAAAAACACAAATATTTCAGAACCTATGTGACCAATGACATAATGCTGTATAAAGACACAAATATTTCAGAACCTATGTGACCAATGACATAATGATATGTAAAAACACAAATATTTCAGAACCTATGTGACCAATGACATAATGATATGTAAAAACACAAATATTTCAGAACCTATGTGACCAATGACATAATGATATGTAAAAACACAAATATTTCAGAACCTATGTGACCAATGACATAATGATATGTAAAAACACAAATAGTTCAGAACCTATGTGACCAATGACATAATGATATGTAAAAACACAAATGTTTTGAAACCCATTGTGCTGTGTAAAGGCGAAAGAGTTTACATATCTATGTAACCAATAAAATAATTCTGAGTCAAAAGATGAATGTTCAAAATGTTTGTGACCAATGTAATATCATCATCTCGTTGACTAATATTTAATGCTGAGTAAAATCACAAAGGTTTAAAGATCAAGAAAATAATTCTGTGTAAAAACTCAAATACTTCAAAATCTATTTGAACTATCAAACAACCCTTTATAAAAACAACTAAAAATAATTTCAAATTCTATTTTCCAATGAAATAAAGCTGTGTATATACATAAAAATTTTAAAATGTATATGATAAAAAAATAATCCTGAGTTAAACGCAGATGTATAAAAATCGTCAGAATCAACAAATAAGTAATACTTAAAACACAAATGTAACTAAATGTAACATGAGCCGCACACTCTCTGTTAATTTCACAAATTCAATTTCAAAAAATATAAGAAGAGGGCTTTACAAAAATGAATTTTGGCTGTGTCTTTAAAATCTCTTCGAACGGGAGCATCTCTTATAAGGATTTATTATCCGAAACACGTGCCTGGTGCATAAAAAATTGGTTTGAAATTAAATTTTCGTCGGGAAAGTATAGAGTCTGAACACTTCCACATATAAAAAAATAATTCTGAAAATAGAAATCTTTCAAATTCTTTGTGACTGTTAAATCAATGCTGTATAAAAGCACAAAGTGTGCTTCATAGCCATAAATCATGAGTATATGCGGGTTTGACACATGACATGACATGACATTATTTCTTAATATTTTGCCTCATTTTTTTGGGGAAGTGGTAAGTGCTAATACGTGATAAATTTGTGCACAAATAAACCAAAATGGGAATTCGTGAAAAAAGTATTGATTTTGGATTTAACAAAAAGAGACATTCAAACCACCATAACTTATTGGAATTTTTGAACATTTTTGTGATGAGGACAAAAATCTTCTTTATGGGCGAAAGTTTCTCTAACAGAAGGAGGAAAATATACTCCAGGCAGAAATGAATGCGGAGAATATATCTAGATCGAAAAAAAAACCCCGCTGAGAGCTGAGCTAAAGTCATATAGATTCTAGGCGAATTTATTTCGATTAAAAGATCTATTATTTTTCAATTATCAGTTATTAATTTCTTTTGCCCAAAATGATATTCTGTAAAAACTCGTACAGAATAAATATAGTTTATATTTATTTCAACAAAACGTTGACGGACTTTTCATATAGTCCGGCTGTTTCCTTCTTTATAATACAATGACGTCATAATAGAGATTGTGTGCCTATATAGCACTAACGCGCTTATTTTAAGAATAAAGAAGATACTAATTAAAACAATAGTAGCACTTTGATTCGGTCAATACCAGAAATTATACATGTTACAGAGCGGAATGAATAAGAATGATTTTTCATGTTTCTAATTTCACGTCTCGACCTCGTCAAAATCCTATAGTTGTTTAGAAAAGGAAGTGTAAGTAAATCTTCTATGATTGTATATTAAATCAATTCTAATTAATTTCAGTGATTGGCACAGCAAGATTTACCAGGAAACGGCAATTACCAGCATCATACATGTTCATATACAGAGCTGAGCTACGGACACCAGAATGGGCTAGGAAATCGGGGAACAAACGAAAAACAACAGGAACAGGATAACTCTGTTTGAATATTAAACGTCTTCAAATTCTGTTGGAAGAAATTCTCCAAGATTTATAGATACATCTATGCGTTCAAATGTACATAAAACATCAGAAAAATTACAGCTTCACTCACATTATCATCTTGTTCGTTTTGCACTATATACAATTCCTTTGGAAAATCATTCCGTCCAGTAGCTGTTCTAAGACGTACGGAGACAGGATATTAAAATATTTTAGCGGCATTTGACGTCGTCACTGAATGCAAGCTCTGTCACTCTTGCTTACATTCTGTTAAACTCTCATGTTGAGAAAGCAAGAAATACACAAGGATCAACAAACGTCGACGATAAAATCAAGTGTTTCCATTGGTGTGCGCGACATCGGCAGACACATTTAATGACACTCCTTATACTATCGTTTAATCAAACGAAGCCCCCGATAAAGGTGAGACAAATGAACAGAGAGCTTTCAAAAGGATCAGATCAATAATCCGTCACTTAGATCCAAACAGACTAATGTGAAATCTTTAACGAAGAATATTCTTCTTGTAAATTTTAATTCTGTGTCATCTACATAGAGTAAAACAAGCATCTCAAGTAGGCACATTTCCTCATCACCATATGTTCAACAAGAAACATCTATCCCATAATCATCATTATCCCCATGATCTACTAGAGCAACTGCTAATGTTAATTCAGAAGGGGACAGATCAAAACCATATAAGTGTCTACTATTGACAATCATATCAGGTCCGAAAGTCACTAGACAAGTGTAGCATGACTACACAAAGTCTTCCTGTTAGAACAATCTTATCTGTCACAGCCTCTAATAGAGCAGCCTAACGAGAATCAGAACCAAAATCAGCGATAGAAGTTGCTAGCGACAAGCAGAAGCAAAATCAACATCGGAAGTTGCTACCTGAAATGTCAGCAGTATCAGAAACACCAGAACTATTTCAAGGCATTCAAGAATTCACTAATACTCCTATGTTATCGTGGTTACCAATGATGGCATCACAAGATTCCACTGGAGTTAGTTCATCAGATGCCATTAGACACCTTAACACTCAGATTCAGGCAGAAAATAAACAAAATGCATTAAAGGAGGAACATAAACCAAACCAAGACGATGACAATAAGAAAAATAAGAAAGATACAGTCCAGAGTAAACATTTATCATCACCATTGACTGTTCAGCCGGCTTATATATGCAAGCGATGTAATGCAGAGTTCACAAATCAGGATGATCTTACACAACACCAGCTTCTCTGCCTCTTCCAGACAGGAAATCATCAAACAGTACAACAACCGCCATCTGTGGCAGGGCATTTAACATCTTTATCCTTTTTGGGAAGGGTAAAACCACAGATCCAGGAGAATTTACTCGAGAATATTGGATTAGAGTGCGTCATGCAGTTCAATGAGTTTAACAAGCCTGGAAATATCGAGGAGAGAAAATCTGCCGAGTGCAGCAGCAATAATAGCGAGAAAGAAATTAAAGTAGAAATTAACAAAGAAAAGATAGAGGAGAAAATGAAAATGAAAACGAAGGAGAAAACAGATATAGAGGAATCCATGAATGATTTTCCTGAACTTAAAAAATGCGTCTGTCTGACCTGCTGTAAGGAATTTTCCAGTGTATGGGTACTTAAAGCTCATCAAGAGGAAATTCACAAAGAAAGAGTACCTACTGATCTGTTGGAGAGATTTGGTGAGGAATTTAAATCTGCATATGAGAAAAAACAGCCAAAGGAAACAGAAACTAATCCGAAAAGAGGTCAATTCGAAGATGAGAGCACATCTGTTAACGCCGACAGTGCAGAAAGTGAGATATCATTTAATCAGGATGTGTCACCCCTTCCTACACCATCCCCTCCAACATCGCCCCCACAGATACCTCCCCTTGTGGAGCTATCTCAGATTATGACATGGTATGGAATCGGCATACCTATGTCATTCAGTATACCTATGACAATGAACATGCAGCCCTCTTTAAAGCCGATAGTGTTTCCGGTGCAACCTGATTTCAATGTAGCAATGTCACGTATCGCACAGACTAATACTTCATTAAGTATACAGAAACAGCAGGCTTCACATCTCGCAGCTCCACAGCTGGCAAATAACCAGAAACGAGTTCGTAATCGAAAAAATGATAAACAACTCAAAATCTTGAGAGCTCACTTTGACATCGATAATACCCCTAGTGAAGAACACATCCTAGTTATATCGAAGCAGTCAGGTCTGCCAACCAAAGTCATCAAACACTGGTTCCGCGACACCATCTTCAAGGAGCGACACAGAAACAAGGACTCTCCCTATAACTTCAGTGTGGCTCCCACTACAAAGTTGGATATGGAGGTATACGAAAAGACTTGCAAAGTTCTTATTGTTGAGGAGAACTCCCAGAAAGACAAAGAAACGACAAAGGAAGTTGCAGAACATGCTGAGAAGGTACAGTATATCTTATATCTAAAGTTAATGACTTTGTGACCTATGTATTCAATCGATGGATCAGCTAGTTTAAAAGAAATTCAAGCTATTAGGGATAAAATATAGTCTTAGTCTAGAACATTTCATCGATGAAAATTTCTAAAATAAAACCCCAAATAAATATTCATAACTTTTTTAAAAGATTGGTCCTTCCGAAATTTATCTCTTCTAGGAAAGGTCACTGTCATTAAATTTTAGCTCTATCTTTGATTATTCAAATCCTAACTGTACTTCCCGCGCCAATTGAGTTTTTAAAAGGAATTCAAAAAACTTTCTATAATTTCATATGGAACAGTAAAATTGACAAATAAAACGTACGGTTCTTATAAACACTTATGACAATGGAGGAGTAAAGGAACCAGATATTGAATGATACAGTAAAGCACTAAAACTGACGTGGAGTAAAAAAAACATTAGATCCTTTGAATTTCTCTTACTGGAAAACATTGTTTTTAGATGAAATAGAAAAGCATGGAAGTGAAAAAGTATTGACCTTAACCTCTAAAGGAATATCCTGTATAAACTCTGTGAATCCTTTTTGGAAAGAAACTCTGAATATATGGTCCTCCATACAAGATAATCACACCGCAGACATAGAAGAAATTTTATCACAACCCATATGGTATAATGAAAATATAAAGATTAACAGAAAAAAATGTTTTCTATAAAAATTGGTATTTAAAAGGTATTTCTTATGTCAATGATATCATTGCTGAAAAGACAATTTAACAAATAAGACAATAATTTAATATTAACATAAATATTTTGAATGAGTTAAAGAAGATCCTGACGATAATATCAACAGCACTCACAATAGAGCGCAAAATATGATTGTTTGATAAGTAGCCTCTACGTGAATCGAAACAAAAAATTAAGAACAATCAAATGGAGAAAGATTACATACGGTTAATAAAAATATTTGACTTTAAAAAAAATCTGAGAAAATTACTAAATCTTTCTACTCTCTTTTTCTATCAAAAATGGCCAAAAGTCCAGACCATGTTCATCAAAATTGGAACGAAATTATTAACGTAAAAAAATAAAAACTAAAAAAAAAAAAAAAAAAAAAGAAATTATTAACGAAGAAATTGACTTGGAAGAATTGAAATTAATTCACTCGCTCCCTTTTTCAGAGACAAAAGATACAAAAATTTTTACACTTCAGTTTAGATTAATACACAAAATATACATTTTGTATTATATAAATTCTTTATTAATGAAATGTAAGCTTATAGAACATGAAGGCTGTTCTTTTTGTAGTGCTTTAAAAGAAACTTTGATGCAAGTTTTGTGGGAATGCACACACATTCAAAATATAAGGGTATGTCTCATACACAATATTAAGAGAAAATACGACATAGATATCGAAAGATCACCAAAAAAATTTGTCTTTGAATTCTATAAAATTTCTCCATTATCTGGTTTAATATGATTATTTTATTAATTTGAAAATACATCACGTTGTCTAGGCAATATAAAGCACTCCTATCTTGGGAGGCTTGTTTAATATATTTGAAAAAATTACATAAAAATTGATAATCATTGCATGTACTCGCTTAGTCTAAATGCGGCATAATAAAATGGAAGGAAAATTGGTAAAGTAATTTAAAAATCAATTATAAACTGATTGATTCTCTCTTTACCTATCTAAATCTACTTAAAAATAAATCTGTGATGGGGTTGATAAACGTTTATTTCTATATTTGTGTGACCTTGCAATGCTTCTTTTGTTTCTTAGGTCCTTTTGAACACTTTCTTGTAATGATACCATAGAAATATTTCAAAATAAAAGAAAATAGTTTAAAAGAAATAAATGAAGTTTGCAAATTCCCCTCTTATTATAATTATACTCGAAGAGGTTGATTCAATAACGAATATTGAGGGAATCACGTGATAGAGTGCATAGAAGTTTGTATATGATATTTATGTTTGCTGCTGTTTGTCGGTCTGTCCGTCGGTTCATATCAACAGTTTCCGTTATTTTCTTCGCACAGATGTATATGTTGAGATGAAATTCGGATTACAGAGACATTACATGAAATCTAGCATAAATGATGATATTGAATTTGAAGACATTTAACATTTGAAACACTTGGTGAGTGTCACTGAGTCCCTGAGGGAACATGTAGCCAAGTCCGATCAACTTCGGTTGATCGTCTGTCTCTTCAACGCATTCGAAAAAATTCTGTTATCAAAAAATCTTGCAATGTTTAAGACGAGGGTCCTGTTAAATCATATCCCAACCATCCTGCTTCGTTTTCGGTACATTTTTGGACATAATATTTTTCACACTCTTTTGCCATATAACATTGTTTTGATTAAGGATCTCTGACGAGTTTACTCGAAACGTGCATGTCTGGTTCATGCTGAAATTGTATCTGTCTTAAATGATGCTTTTGCATCTTAAGACTGTTTAACATTAAGTTCATATTTGGACCGAATAAAAATTGTATGCAACTTGGACTTGGAAAAATGCCGAAAATTCAAGGTACCGTTCATTTGCACTGCAATATGGGTCCAATAGGGACATCTATGACAGATTTAAGCACCTGGGTCTTAAGAAATATCCATTATAATGGTAATTATCAAAAATTGCAGCCAAATCTGAAGCATGGAAAATAAGAAAAATATCGTATTATTTTTAAATAATTTTTCGATGACAATTAAAACAAGTAACTGCAACTTCAAATCAATATAATTTGCAAACAAATGGGCATGAAAAACAGAGTATTAAGAATCTAAAGTATGTCAACTAAGAAAAACTTGTCAGTAGTGTAACGCATGCTTTAATACATTTATTTCGACTTCTGATGCAAACAGCACAAAAGGAACTTTGTAATCAAGTGAACGGCTTATAAATCTATCTATATCTTTTATTCCTACTCGTCAGTTTAATTTTCTATGCTCATACAAACTCAAAATATGGACAAATGCTTGAAGCTACGAGATAATTAATGAGTTTAAATTGGAACCGATATATTCCTTAGAATTGGTGCTCCTTATTTTGTATAAAATGAATTAAATTCTTTCCTCAAGAATAAAAAAAAATCAGATATCATAATTTTTGCGAAAGTTATTCAAAATATAACCCTCGTTACACCAGTGATTCTGACGATAACACCAATGACAATTTTGTTACTCCACTGACATCGAAATTTATCATATGTTTTTCATGCCCTTAATTACAAAAGCGACATATCACACTTGTTCATAAAGTAAAAAATATCCATTTTTAAGATTATTTGCAGTAAAATTGACGAAAGTGATCTTAAGCTTTTATTTTCATTTTCTGTAATCAGTGTAACACCAATTACAAGAAATATAACACCACTGACAAAATCATATTCAAGATGAAATATATTCAAGTTAAAGAAAGGAAATTACAAAATAAAAGTGTTGGTATGAAGAAAAAGAAACAATTCAATTGTTGTATTTTTTAAATCCTAAGTAGTGTCTACATAAGACTATAAATTTTCAAATACTAAAATTTCTGACACCAATGATTCAAGTTGTAACACCATTGACTTATGTATAGGTGTTCTTTATGCCAAAATTGTTTTCCTGATATTTTTCATTATATATTCAAAATGTAACAATTCCAATTCGTAAACAGTTTTAATTCATAAGCCTCCTACTGACAAACCTGAGAGGGACTATTAGCTTACTCTCTATGTCAGTCTGTATGTCCGTCTGTCTATCATTTTAACCAAGTTTTCAATACTTTTTTTCTCCAATGGACTAAGATATAGTGAGCAAAACAATGTAGCTGTTTTCGTTTTTGGTAGGTACACTTGAAGTTTTAGTAGGGTAAGTGTCGGCCACCACTTTTGGAAAATTTATTACCCCAATACAAAGTATTTTTGCTGCAATATAGAATAAAATGATTTGTTTTGGGTTTGTTTTTGCAGTTTTCATGTAGGTCCTTTACTTGGCTTGAGAACATAGAATTATCTTCAAAAACAACCGAAACAAAATCTGTCTGGAATTATTTGAATTGAGCAACACTGACAAGTATTTTATATTCTGGATGTGCACGTCTTTTGCACTAAATTTGATTACTGAGGTCATGGGAGTTACTATCTTGTCTTTTATTTTTACTTCTGTAAACAATAAGAAATTTCTATAGAGTCAAAATGGCTAAGATAACAATGGTAATAAACTTCAGACTCCAATGAGTGAAAATAAGGTACATTTGTTGTGTAGATTATAACCGTTCTGTTCGGTGCTCTCATACATATTCTGTCATATTACTTTCGTTGGATTTAGATTACTAAGGTATACATGAAAATTCGAAAACCACATTTAACTTAACATTCTTTATTCGTATAACAACACGTCATGTGTATAACATCGGTGCCATCCTATTAACTGGAACATGCTTTTGGTGTCCACCACGGTCATTTACATGTATGTTTGATATGTGTGATATTCTCACATCAGTCAACATGAAACCTCTTTATTTTATTGATGCTTAGGTTCATGAATTATTTGTCTTTCTTTTTCTTCTATTTTCATAATTTTTGTGTGTGTCTGTCTCTTGTGTGCCGTCAAATTTAAGTGTTAACGTGTTTATTTTTTGTGGATGTTACAAAGGGTCTTTGTGAAGATCACTTTCCCCCTAAATATCTGTTCTTTCTGCGATTTCATTCCATCCATCTCACAATCATTTCTGGTTCTCGAATGATGTGATAGTCATTGGTGTAACAGGATTCAAAACACAATGCTTTTTAGAAGTTAAAATCTCGGGAACTTTGATATTTATACTTTGATGAACATATTACAAACTACTGATCGTATTTCACTTAAATTGTAATTTTCATTTATGACATAGAAGACTAAATCCAGAGAAAAATGGCAATATGTCAATGGTGTTACTCGGTCTGTCAGTGGTGTAGCACAACTAGCATTATCATGCAATTGGCTCTCTTTAAATAGATATAACCTACTTACGTGTAATGCTTAACACAACATAAGGAAATTTATATCCTTTGAATACTTCATTTCCAAAACACAATGAAGATGCAATCATATTTAGACTGTATTTGTCACTGGTGTAACGAAAATTGTAAATGGTGTAACTATAACACCACTGACCGTTTCACCAATGATGTATTCATAATTCATTTACAATAACATCGATAAAGTGTTGCTCCTGGGCTTTGTTATGCTTTCCATCAACATTATGTTTTATCAACGTTTGCAAGGAAAAAGTACATCATGGCAGGTATTATACAGTTGATAAAAATAAACGTAACACTACTGACGTGAAACAAATGTACGGTTCAGCTAACCCTTAATGAAACTGTATAAGATTTGTTTCAAATTATCTTGATAAGAGAGGACTTGAGAAAATAAATGACAAGATGTTAAGTTGATAAGGAGTAGGTCTTTGAATACTTTGAAAAAGCAGAAAGCGACAATATATGACTAATAAGGCGTTTGTTACACCATTGACAAATCTTTTTTCTTGGTGTACAGTCCAGATTATTTCGAGGAAATTCAAGATCAGGCAACTAGTATTTTTACTATTTCTTACGTATTTGTTCAATCTTTTACATGTTTATTATAATAGACTTATAATATCTCAATTGCAGTTTACTATTTTGACAATACTTTATCGCAAAGAAGTCATTCAGAAAATTCTGAAGCCAGTTGACAGCAAAATTTGCCATAAAATGGACCTTCTATAAGGCGGAATGAAATGATTTCATCATTATTGAACAAAGAAAATGTGCTCGTAAGACGGATTCCATTGTGAACAATATCATAGGATATAATTTTGGTCATATAACTTATCTAGAAGAATAGCAATTGTCTACTGACATTTTTTTATATTGACTCATAAAAGGTTTCCGTTCAATTTCTCTGCAACAGATACAAATATTGAAATGAATGTTGGTATATAGAAACATCACACGGTAAGCTTAAAATGCAACAAAGATGCAAAGTACCATCGTCATTGAGGAAGTTCTGCGGTCGATATTGGGAAGTCGTCATACACTATGATATCCCAATCTCCAGAATGGTGAATGATTTTCTGTTATAGACAATTTGAACCATCCAACCAAAGATTGTACTCTATGTCTTCCGAAATGGAAGTAACCGGATATGACAGTTCTACTGAATTGAAGCGGTGGGTGTTGCATGCAAGCAGGAGATTCTTACTCTTCCTGGGCACCTTGTCTCACTTCCATATCGGGAGTTCGCTTCTTTTCATATGAAGGAGGTATTGTTTGCTTGCTTTGGTTCCTGTTTCATCCTGATTTATATGCCTTCGGTTTCTGATTCTTTGAATAATCGATTTTGTGCTGCGTACAGGGATATGGACTTTATCCATATTTGTCATATAAATGAAATGTATAACCACTATGTATATGGCCTCGAGAGATTGGTAACATTACTAGCACGTTTCAGGTCGATACACATTCATTTATATTTCAGAAACAATTTTCAATCACCCAAGTCCTATGAATTTGACCTCTGCTATTTTGATCTAAAATCAATAGGGGTCATCCTTGATTCGCGGGAAAAATTTCTGGTAATTTTTATGATCATAGGTGCAATACAGGATCAAATATTGTCTGGAAACCATTTTCAATCATCAGAGTGATATAACCTTGAGCTTTGACCTCCTGACCCCAAAATCAGTAGGGGTTTTCCTTGATTCGTGGAAGCATTCATAATTATAGGTCTATACATGGTCAAATATGGTACGGAAACATTTTCATTCATCAGAGTCTTATGGCATAAGCCTTTGGATTTGTTTATCCCGAATTCAATAGGGGTCATCCCTGATTCATGTTAAACATTTCTGGCACGTTTCATGATCAAAAGTGCAACACATGCTCAAATATGGTCCGGAATCCATTTTCAATCATGAGAGAGATATGACATTGGCCTTTTTGACCCCAAATTCAATAGGAATCATCCTTGACTCATGGTGAGTAAGTGTATGAAGTTTTATTGCACTAGCATGTTTGATGACAAATATGGATAATGACCATATCCCGATACACAGCACAAAATCGATAATTCAGAAAATCATACACCGAAGGCATACAAAATTAGGATAAAGCAGGAACAAAAGCAAACAAAGAAAATCATCCGCAATATGAAAAGAAGTGAACTCCTAATATGGGAGTGAGACCAGGTGCCCGGCAAGAGTCAGCATCTTCTGCTTGCATGCAACACCATTCGCTTCAATTCGGTAGAATTGTCACATCTGGATAATTCCATTTCGGAATATACAAAGACGCTTAACATTCGATGGTTGGATGGTTCAAAAGGGTCAACCGTGATTTTAACAGGTCCGAAAAATATACGTTAAAAAATCAAAAAATTGGGAAATTCGATACAACTTTTACAAAAGTGACTATGTCTTGTGATGTGGAAGTTATGTGGATGTTTTTTATCTGAAAATGACGAAGAAAAAAGGTGCAAAAAGAAAAACTCTCAGTTCAACTTCAAGACAAAGGAGGGGAGCTCCAACAACACCAGGTTGCAGCACCCACAGCAAAACCCAAAAACACGTACTCGATTCAAGTTCTGACTTGGATAATAATGATCAGGCCATTAATGCCGAGGGCAATATAGACACGACCAGTCTTATACACGGCGTGAATGTGTTACTGAGAGCAGGTAAGGGTCAACCGTGACCCCTACCCCTACACCTGCTCATGTCGTACATGTACCAACGGTTCACACGGATACTGTAACCGCATCAACGCCAATAATGACGAATCCACCCCATTCCACAGTTCTTATACACAGTAAGCTGGAATTTACTGTCATGAAACTTAAAAAACTTTACCTTATTGAAGATTCCCTTCAAAATCTAAGTATCATATGGCAGCGTTTCATTTGTCGGATCGTTCCAGAACGATCCCATTCTGATAATGGAACGAAAATAGTTCCGGAATGACTTCACCATAGTAACCGTGGATAGGGGAAAATCTCGATATTCACCAAATTCAAAAAATAAAGTTACAATCAATGTTGAAATAGTTTTATTTCTACTTCTTTTATCAAATATTGATCATTTCTAGTGACATCCATACCGAAATTTCCAATGACATTAAAACTTTCCAGCATTGTTGGAAGATAATTACATTGTCCGCCATTTTGAAACAGCCTGGAGCGTCGGTCCTAGACGTGCCAGACGATCCGATCCGATCCGCTGGATCGGCGCGTTCCATTACCAGAATCAGCCGGAACAACCGGATCGATTTTACAAATGGAACGCACCCATGGTACGTGATCTGAACACGAGGCTGACCTCTGTAGAAAAGAAAAGTGAAGAATTTTAAACCACAGTGGGGTTCTTTTCCGAAAAGGTGGATAAATTCAATATCAAATGTTCAAAACTTGACACAGTGGTTAAAAGGTCAGACGAGCAGAATACAGCACTAAATGCACTTAAATCAAACGTACATGACATGGATGCTAAGCAAAAAGCTATGGAGGGTAAAACAAATGAACTTGTGCTTCAAGTACATATCAATGATTTTATTGAATTTAAAGACGTTTAACATTTGAACTACTTGGTGAGTGTCACTGCTGGTGGACATAGAGTCCCTGAGGGCACATATAGCCAAGTTCGATCAACTTCGGTTGATCGTCTGTCTCTTCAACGCATTTGAAATTTTCCGTTACAAAATTTCTTGAAATTTCTAAAACGTGGGTCCTGTAGCATCATATCCCACTCATTCTGCTACTTCTTCTGGTACATTTTTGGACAATCATAATAAATTTCATACTTTTTGGCCAAATTACATTGTTTAGACTGAGGATCACTGACGAGGGTTTAGTACCCGAAACGTGCATGTCTGGTCCATATTGTAAATTTATCAGGATTTAAATGATGCTATTGAATTTAAAGACGGTTAACATTTGAACTACTTGGTGAGTGTCACTGCTGGTGGACCAAGAGTCCCCAAGGGCACATGTAGCCAAGTTCGATCAACTTCGGTTGATCGTCTGTCTCTTCAACGCATTTGAAATTTTCCGTTACAAAATTTCTTGAAATTTCTAAAACGTGGGTCCTGTAGCATCATATCCCACCCATTCTGCTTCTTCTTTTGGTACATTTTTGGACAATCATAATAATTTTCATACTTTTTGGCCAAATTACATTGTTTAGACTGAGGATCACTGACGAGGGTTTAGTACCCGAAACGTGCATGTCTGGTCCATATTGTGAATTTATCAGGTTTTAAATGATGCTATTGAATTTAAAGACGTTTAACATTTTACATCTATCCAGGGATGTTGACCGTATGCGCAAAGAGCGGAAGGACTTTGAGAAGAGGGTCGAAGACCTACAGCAACGGTCTATGAAAATGAATCTCGTTACCATGGTCTCGAAGGGGAGCATAGGGGTGAAGATATAGAACGCAAGGAGCAAGTGTTCCTTCGCCAGCAGCTGGGAATTGACTGGGGCATAGCCAATGTACATCGGTATGGGCGTTTCGTTGGAACAAGCCAAGGCCTATCGTTGCACGTTTCATGTAGACTTTGTGCTCGAGCGACCGTACTGCTGCGGGGGTCTCCCTTCGGAATATCACAGCAATTCCCTAGGGTCGTGTACTACTTCCGATCATGCGCAAATATTGGGATGAGGGATACTCCATTAAACTTGTTCGCGATCAACTCTTTATCGATGGCGAGTTATATGATCCTGAGGACGATTTAGTCATCCAAGTTCCGGGTACATGTAATAACATGGACGTAGACCCATCTGGGGATGCCACCCACCCAGCCAAAGCCAAAGGAGTTCGACAGTAGCGGATAGGCTAGCGATGAAAGAAGGCCACCGTCGTTCGAATCTGAAAATCTTACTTTCCTTTCGTGGAATGTAAAAAGAAAATTGTTCATTTGTTTCTTTACTGTGTACATATTATGTTATTTTCTTATCTGAATGTTGGGTCGAACGTGATTTTTTATAGCCCCCCCCCCCCCCCCGACCGGATAATCAATATTTTTGTTTCAGTCCATGGGGTTACATAATTCGGATTGTTTTTGGATGAATAATGCGTGCCTTAACTTTTCTTTTATAAAGTCTTCCTCTCTTATGACGTATGTCAGCCGTGAGATGCCCGTACGTCTTCAATGCGGAAGTCGCACGAAAAAAAGTCTGTTATCTAAACACTACGAACTCTTTTAAAATATTTCGTGTCGCAGTCTTACGGCTGTCTCGAACTGAGAATGTATGGCTGCGGCAAGGCTGATGTCAAAGGGCCTTATATAAGTTTTCCTTTAAAAGATTAATTATTTGTCGGAAAAAATGTATGAAATAAGATGATAGCTGATGATTTTGTTTTCGATATGTACCCTTACTAATGTAAAGTCCCTGTATTGTATCCATACTTTAAATAAATGACAGAATTGATGAAATTGTGTACACACAAAAGGATCATGTAAACAGGAAAAATTAGAATCGTCTGATAGAGTTCAAAATTTCAAATGTTTGCAGACATAACGCTGCTAAAAGAAATAAAGAAAAATAAAGAAAATAGAATAGAAAAAGAATACAGATAAGGCGGAAGAGATAAAAAAAGTACGTGGCGATTTATTATTATTTTTTTTTTTTGTTAATAAATAGAAACCCACAGACGAATCGCCATATATACATGTTTCTTTGACACAATGACAGTAGAGGGTGCAATTACTGGTAAAGTTCTATTTTCCATGTTTCGGTGTATCTTATATGCTTTTGTTACATGTCTATGATTTGTTTCACATTGAAACTACAAATCTATTTCTTAAAAGTATTGCTTTTATTAAATTAATCTTCTCAATTGATGTAATTTAAAGGCAAATATAAGTAACCAAACATTACATCGGTTTCCTGCAGCGTTATTTATCTGTTTTATTCATGGCGGGAAGACGAACGTCATTTTTGCTGCGTGACATCAAACATATGGCAAAATAGCGCTCAATTTCCTAATTTGCATAGCGGCCATATTGGATTCCGTAGGCTTCATATTCTTACTATAGGAGTCTATGGGGAGCAAATAATAAATTGAGAATACTCACAATTTAATGACACCAATCAAATTTGTCCACATATACGAAGAAACTCTACAACAACCTGAATTTATAAATCCATATCTTTGATAGATTAACGAATTTTTACTTCAGTCATTTTTGAGGTGAAAATTCGAGGCGATACTGCCCATACCCCCAATGTTAAGAAAGTCCAAAAATTGTCACTAGCCGCACTATAACTTTGTTTATCAGTAGGAACTCTTAGGAGCTGTGTATTTGTCCACATGGTTTCGGATAGATCGCGATATCAAATTCCGGATTTTGTCAACTTGAGAATCATAAAATGAAATTAAGTTCTGTCACTTTTGGGTTGAAAAATCGATATTTTGAGAAATAAGTCTGTCATATTGATGGATTCACTTTATCGGCTTTGACAGGATAAAGATAATCTTGTGTTCATACGTAGAATGGGTAATTTCTTTGGTAATAAATAAGCTTAAATAGATTAGAAACAGTTGTATTTTGCCATGGGCGCATTCTGCTCTTTGCATTTATTTGATCTGATGCATTTAAAATGTATTGCTTTTCCTGGTATGTCGGGTCATTCTTGTTTGAGATTTGGCGCGTTTCAAACATAGGTATATGACGTAATATAATCGTCATATGAATACATTTGCATATATGAATAAATTGAGCTCTATTTTGCCATATGAGGTTCTCGCAGTGACGTAATATTATTTGAACAAGGTCGTTTTAAAGCAAAAAGATAACATAAAATGTTTATACTTATGACAATACAAAATATATACTCAAACAACTCCATTTAATCATGCTATTGAATTTGATGCAATGAACAGAAAAAAAAAAACAATTGTCATACATCTTTCTTTTACGACATTAGGAGTTATCTCCCGTCGTCTAGAACGTTTTCTGTTCAGCTCGACAGGAGAAAGCATCCTTAAATGAAGAGATTGGATTTGCAAGATAAACTGGGATAATTTCCATTGAAATAAAAATTCTCAACATTTTATTACACAGTTTTAGCCTAAAAAGCGTCTTTTTCCTGCCAGCATTAGTATTTAAAGCAGTTGACACCATCGTTCCCCTTTCTAACACCTGATGAAATAAATTAACAAGATTCGTTGATGTCTCAAGGTCACTCATGATTTTTTTTTTTCATCATCATAAAAGATAAGAACAAACTCAAAAAGAAAAAAAAAATCTATGACACGAGGCAGATGGTTTCTATGAAGCTAACATGTCACTTCCGATCTGTAAATTTGCATAAAAATGAACTTACCTTGATCGTTTCAAATGAACTATTTTTGCTATCCACAGGAAGAGTCACTTGATATTAGTACGCATTGATAGAAATAAATCTTTCTGTTCGATGCCTCTCTTGCATCTACTTTAGTTGAGTAGACAGTACACCAAAGATATTTACACGTGGGGCATCTGTTGAAGCGCGGGAAACCCCGAACATTCGGAATTTTGGGGAGACGGTAAATTTAATAGTGAAGCGGTTTGTGATACTGCATTTTGGATGCAAATAGATGAGAGTAAAGTTAGTAATTGTACGGATATGTTTTGTTTGTGCGCTTATATTCCACATGAACTTTATGTTTACTATAAGTTGTATGATGTATAATCTGTTCAATGAAATTGAAGCTGATATAACTCATTATAGATCAAATGGAAATATCATTGTACTATTCTATTTGAATAGTCGGATTGGTGCAAATCTTGATTATATTGAGGATGATCATATTCATAGAGATGTTTGTAATTCATCGAATGATTTATCTAATTATGAAAATGACACAAAGATGCCAGTAAGACATACTGAAGATTTGAATACGAATGGGTTTGGAAGAAACTTATTATTTAAATCTGTGTAAAACGACGGGTTTAAGGGTTTGTAATGGTAGAGTACGAGGTGATGAAAGCGGGAAAATAACGTTCTTTGTTGCAAGGTCTACGTTGTAGACGGTAATTAACACTTTTCCAGACGTTGCGATAATTTTCATTGTGTAGCAATGATAAGTTTAACGATTGAAGTAATGTTTTAATGATTACCTGAGTCATTGACTGACTACCATGATTGGATTTCTGTAGCTGGCAATGAAGAATTATCCAATCATTGGTGATAATTGTTTGATGGTCTAACAATTGCCGTGCAACAAGTGGGCTATTCAACTGCTCCTCGGGCTACGCCCTTGGAGACACGGGCTACGCCCTCGGAGACAGTAGGATGATCCTTACATTATCACTTAGGAAACAGTGTCATAGACGCTGACTCTCCCCGGGCACCTGGTCTCACTTCGGAATTTTGTTCGTTCCGAGCTTTGCAACCGTTCCTGTGGAAAATCTAATGATTTTGCCTTACCTTCTCGACTATGAGACTGAATAACTGATGGATACTTCTGTAATGTTTACTTAGTTGACTGTCATATGTTAAAATGTATTAATAGTTCCCATGTCAGATAACGCCCCTATTGTCGCAAAACTAAAAGGCGTGACATTTGTGTCTGATAATTGTTGCTACCGCTTTTTGATCAATGATAGTCAGCAAGCTGATGTGTCAGTAAACTCAGGTTTTATAGATGGCATAGTGATTATGAAACTGAAATGAGACATAAATTATGTGACTCTGAGAGTCGATTATTGTCTTCATTGATTGGTATTAACAATAGCGAATTTATGTAGATAACTGTTTGTCAAATTTTACTTCAATTTTGAATGGAATTGTAAAAGAGAAAGAGTAATACATTCTAATAACTCAAAGAAAAATATAGAAAACAAACCATGGTTTGAAGATAGGTGCAAATCTCTACTTAACCTATATCGTTAAGACCTTCTACGTTTTAATATTGATAGCTCTCATTCCAATCATTTTTCGTTGATTTAATAGGAAAAGAAATTATGAGAATTATGTTTCTATAGCCAGATCATCATTTGAAAGACACAAAGGTAATCAATTAGAGTATCTTAGAAAAAAGAATCCAAAAGAATTCTACAAACAGTTAGAGGAAAAAGACATTGAAATATTGTGATCTTGCAATCGATGATGTTTTCAATTATTTTAAGAATTTATGTTTATCAAAAGATTATCAATGTGAAATCAATATGTCAGAGGACACCTCAGAGACCAAAGATTGAATGAGTTCAGCTTCGTATGAGTAAAGAAAAATGTCGGCAAGGAATGGGACACAATTGGTTTCCACTGGAATTCCGACAATTTGCTGGAAGACCTTTCGTTGTCAATCAGGAAGTTTAACATATGAATAATGTAATGCTTCTTATCTATAGAATCGGACTTTTCTTTAACAAAGTAGGTTATGTCATACTTAACAACAATAAATTTATATTTGCCATTACCGTTCTTGCTTGTAAACGCATTACTTATAATTTTTGCGAGCCTTTCTTTCAATTTAGGATGTGGGATTGTTGTGTTAAGTGTCGAAAAATCAAAGGCATTGATCTAATGGACTATATTGAAATGATTGGAATTGAGATGTTCTAAAAATTCCTTTGAATTCTTTCATCTAGTTAATACCGCCTCAAGAATATCCTGTCGAACTTTTTTGAAGTCCAGATAAACTTTTGTAAGTAAGATCGATACAGATTTGGTTGAATATTGTGAGGAGCCAGCGATGACACGTTGTTTACACGGATTTATTTTGCATTTTAGGTATGCAATATAATTATGGTAAATCTAAATTGTTTGTGTCAAAGCCAAATGAAGCGAGAGCTGATTTGTGTTTATCTATTATTTCCGAAGCAGAAATTTATTGGAGTTTAAGTAAAATCTAGGACAAGTATATATATATACCATGATGAATTAAGTATGAATTTTAAATTCTTCAAATTCATAAGCATCATTTTAGAGCAGATAAATTTACAGCATGGATCAGACATGCACGTTTCGGGTATTTAACCCTCGTCTGTGATCCTCAATCTCAACAATGTAATATGGCCAAAATCTGTGAAAAACATTTCCTAAATATACCGAAAGACGTAGCAAGATGGCTGGAATATGATGCTACAGAAGTCAGGCTATAGAAATTTTAGAACATTTTGTAAACAAAAATTTTCAAATGCGTTTGAAGAAATGATCAACCGAAGTTGATCGAACTTGGCTTCATGTGCCCTCGGGGACTCTTGGTCCTCCAGCAGTGAACTTACCAAGTGGTACAAATGTTAAACGTCTTCAAATTCATTAGCATCTGCTTGTTCTGAAATTTGTCACCTTTATTCTCATATGAAGAGGGCATAACTGATTTACAAACATGACTCTTAGCTTGCTTGTTCTCATTTCAGGTAAAGGTCTGGAGTTCCAACATGATGGCAGAACAGCACATACAAGACCTTGATAACCAACATCTACAGCAGGTGTCTAACATAACAGACCAGCACTATAACATAACAGGCCAGCACTATAACATAACAGACCAGCACTATAACATAAAAGACCAGTACTATAATATAACAGACCAGCACTATAACATAACAGACCAGCACTATAACATAACAGGCCAGCACTATAACATAACAGACCAGCACCATAACATAACAGACCAGTACTATAACATACCAGACCAGCACTATAGCATAACAGACCAGTACTATGAAATACCAGACCAGCACTATAGCATAACAGACCAGCACCATAACATAACAGACCAGTACTATAACATACCAGACCAGCACTATAGCATAACAGACCAGCACTATAATATAACAGACCAGCACTATAACATAACAGACCAGTACTATAACATACCAGACCAGCACAATAGCATAACAGACCAGCACTATAACATAACAGACCAGCACTATAGCATAACAGACCATCACTATAACATAACAGACCAGTACTATAATATAACAGACCAGCACTATAACATAACAAACCAGCACTACATTGACAAGGAACATGTGTCCACTCACATCACTCCCAGGGAGAAACATGTATTACCAAAGTCAGAACATCGTGCTACAAAGTCGCCTGACTCCAGTAATGTTAATATAAACAACTTCTCAAAACCCTCAATATCATCAGCACTGTTATCAACCCAATCCATGCCAATCAACATGATGAGTTCTCATGGAGGACGACAGGACAAACGAAAGAAATTTAAACACAATATGTACCATTATAGCAGGTATATAAAACGAGCTAAACGAACTTGCTTTACCAACTACCAGATAAAAGTGCTGCAAGAACATTTTGAAAGGAATGCATATCCCAGAAATTATGAGCTTCATCATTTGTCTCATATCTTAAACCTTAGTCCTAGAGTGGTACTTGTGTGGTTTCAAAATGCTAGACAAAAGTCAAGGAAGATGCACAATAAACAGCCTACTGAACCCAAGATGAATGAATCTCCCTTCCAAAGGACTACCGGTTTGAACAATAATTGTAAGAAGTGCTCAGCCGTTCTAATGAAGAGGAAGTTAGAGGTGGAAAGGGATGTAGACAGTGATGATCAGCCCAGGGATAAACGTCTACGCAAAACCAAACTGCCTGAACAACTTGATTATCTACATCAGAAATGCAAGATTGGCCGTTATCCTTGTAGTGAGCAGCCGGAGAATATGTCAGCAAAAGTTGGACTCATAGAGAGAGTGGTACAGGCCAGGTTCCAAAACACACGCGCACGTGAGTGTAAATTTATGCACAATGCACATCATCAGCTGATTCACAAACGATGCCCGTTTTGTCACACCTTTGGCCACCAAACATCCGGATGGGATGGATAAAGAAGATATAAATGTAGATTCCATTCCTGATGCCGATAAAGAAAGTCCTTTTCATCCTTAAAGTTTACTTAGTTATGGCATAATGTCAACAGCCTACCATGCAGTCCTTCATGTCAGCAGGATTTCCCATTTAAAGATTCAATGAGTACGTACAGATGTCCATGAAACAAATGTACCTGAGGAAAATGAAACATTTAGGTGCAAAACCCTAAGAATCATACACGAAAACCTGAGGTTGAGGTTCCAAATTCGTCTAAAAATGTAAGTCACAGTGTACAGTCCAGTACTGCGGATTACCTAGCTGAGTCACCTCTTGATTTGAGCAAGCCTTTGAAAAAAGTCAACAAGGATTATTACGACAGATCATCAGACAGACTAATTAAAAACAATTGCGATCATAGCTTTGAGGCCTTTCATAATCATTAATCCCTCTCAAAAGGAAGCTTGAACGATTGTCATTCGATTCATGAAAACAATCCCCTATCACTCTCTACTACTATCTAGAACATATTTCCCCACTCCGAGAATCGCGAAATTTGATATGCGCGAAAATGTCTGGTTTTTCCATCTTCTTTATTCGGATTTTAACACTTCAGTTCCGAGGAAGGTCTAATAAAGGAGGAATCCGTCTGTTGCTTGCAACGGTAGCCATTTAGTTATTACTATTAGTAGTGATGGTAGCGTAGTGGTGAGCGCGGTGGACTGCGAATCCATAGATCCTTCTTACCTTTGATTTTAACGCGATAAAATGGCTATAACATCTCCTACTCAAAATGTATTTTAGACCTATATTTATCATTAATGCCAGTAGACGTCTGACATGGATCCCCATTTTTCAAAACATCCTAAAGAGCATTTAAATCCCATATAGTCACTTCCAAACTGAAAACAAAACATATGAAACATGTATAAGATATTACAAATAATTCATGCGGATTTTTTTTTTTTTTTTGCAAATCATAAACCACAAACATATAAGCAAAATATCTTGACCACGGGAAATAAAAATATTTTGAAGTACATATAGTTTATACAATTTCCAGTCCATCCATTTTAATTATTGATTTATATGTACATGCACTTGACTGTGTGAGATGGTGTTCCTTGTCCCTTTTGCGTCTCTTTCTGTGGGTGTCTGTTTTGTGTTTTTTTGCATTGGGTGTTTTGGGGTTTTGCTATGGGTGCTTCAACCTAGTGTGGTTGGAGATCTTCTCCTTTCTTTGAAACTCTGAAAAGAATTAAACTACGTACATGAATTATTAATTTGTATTTACATGTAATCCTGTTATAATAAAGAATATATAATGTTTATAATAATAATACTCACTTTTTGTGACTTAAAATATCAAGATTCATTGAAGTTCAGCTTGTTTAAATTGAGTGCCTCTCCTTTGATGGGAACAATTTAAAGAGTAAAGGGTAGCGATAACAAGCCCTTGAGTGTCAGATTACGTGATAACCATGGCGATGTCCAGTTTCCCTGCTGTGAATTTCATCATGTAATTTTGACCTATATACGAGGGTTGTTCGATAAATTCGTAGACAAGTCTAATAATACTTGTATTGTTATCGTCTATCATTTTTTTTCATATACCAATTTATTCCTTAAGATTGGACATTCTTGTTGTGCAAAATTTAAAGCAATTGGTCAGTAATGAAAGAAATATGGTGTTTTTCCTTAGGAGTCACTTCGGAAAGCGGCGCAGTAAATGACGTCCAAAACGACACCAAGCAAATTACAGAGTACTCATCGTTTTTCTCCTTTTTTCTATCTTTAAATTTGAAATCATATTTGGACATAAGTCGTTTATTTTATATCAATCGGTTCAAACATAAATCATACAAATTAAATGAGGCAATCATGTGCTCGAATCATTCCCAAGTCCAATTCTATCTGTTCACAAAGAAACATCAAGAATATTTCACTTCAGAACGTTTGGATCGGTCATTGTGCTCTTTCAGATCAGCCTAACCATTCCCTATGGATTATTTTCAACACATTATCACCTTCATTGCGAATTATGTGCATATTGATGTGTGCTCGAATCATTTTCTTGCATTCCATAGACATATGTAAAATCTATAAGATTTTTTTGTTGAGTTGGCATTACCTTAAATAAAACTTTAATGATTCCACGTAGTTTAAAATTGCAGGGAGACGTCATTTTTACCACGCATACGTATTGATGGCGCTTCTTGTAACAGTAAAATCTAAATACCAATGTATCATAACAAGTGCAACTTTCTGCATGATATCTTTTAAATACCATAAAATAAGAATATACATTGACGTTCTCGGCGTCCGAATTTAGTAATAATAGTGGAATAATGCGCGGGTACATATTTTTGGGTATCTCGATTTACGTATTGCGCCGCTAAACGTCACGACACATAATTAAAAGCATTTATCTAAATGACATAATTTTTCAATTACCTTGATATTTTATGGATTAATTACAATATACCCCAAGAATTTATGGTATGAAAATTGTACAATTACTATCACGCATTTCTGAAATATTCCGGTTGTCTACGAACTTTTCGAACAACCCTCGTATCTTAGCATCTGCGCTCCTAAACGTACTCGTATTAAAAGATTAATGCTAAGGGTCACTCTCAAAATTGGTCAGCTGAATAAACTAATTTCTTTATAATTGTATTTTGCAGTTTAAAATAATCTAGTTCAAGGTGTGAGATAAAATTAATCAAAGAATTAAATAAATCGCAAATTTGTTTGTTTGGTTTTTTTTTTTAACTTTTTCATCTTTGAAAATATATATATATATATATATATGGTTGTCTTAAAGACCAGATATAAAACACACACAGAATCTTAAAAAAAATAAAGTAAAGCGAAACAAGACGACAACGGCTCGATGACGGACCGTTTGTGTACATGTTCTTTTCTTTAAACTTTGATTTGATTCTTAGACCTCAACAAGGTGCGACAAAAGGGAATCCTTTGTAAATCAGCCGCTGATGTGCACTGTGCAAACATTAACACTCGCGTGTGCGTGTGTTCTGAAACCTTGCCTGCTCCACTCTTTATGAGTCCAACTTCTGCTGACATATTCTCCGGCTGCTCACTACAAGGATAATGGTCTATCTTGCATTTCTGATGTACAGTTGTTCAGTTGAATCCAGTTGTTCAGGCAGGTTTATCACTGTCTACATTCCTCTCCATATCTAACTTCCTCTTCATTATGTTCTTAGTGCCCTGATGTTGAGCTGCTGTCATGGGCTGAAGCGCGCTGAGAGCACTGCTGGAGTATATTTTGTGGAAAAGTGATGGATTCATAGATTGAAAGTTCTGATGTTCCTACAAAGGTCGATGCGATCAAAGGACTTTGGCATCTCCCAAACTGGAATTTATTGTCGTTCATTGTGCGTTTCTTTCCAGACGTGGGCATTGTGTATGGTTCTAAAAACATCATTAAAACATTTAAAAAATTTAAACTTTATTTATTTTACAACGTTTAACAAACAAGTTACACAACTTATATTAATGTCTCACGTTGGCTCAGATGTTGGCGTGAAGGGGTCCAAGGAGCAGGAGGAAACCGGAGTACCCGGAGAAAACCCCCCTGCAGAGGCCTGGGTGGGGGACCACCTACCATCCCACATAAGACCCTTTGTCGAATCTGAGATTCGATCCCGGGACCTTAGAGGTGAGAAGCGAGCGCGCTACCACTGCGCTAAAGGTCGAAACTTACCTTTGATTTTAACGCGATAAAATGGCTATAACATCTCCTACTCAAAATGTATTTAGACCTATATTAATCATTAATGCCAGTAGACGTCTGACATGGATCCCCCTTTTTCAAAACATCCTAAAGAGCATTAATCCCATGCCAAACTGAAAACAAAATATACATAAGATATTACAAATTCATGTGGATTTTTTTTGCAAATCATAAACCACAAACATATAAGCAAAATATCTTGACCACGGGAAGTTCATCCATTTTAATTATTGATTTATATGTACATGCACTTGACTGTGTGAGTTGGTGTTCCTTGTCCCGTTTGCGTCTCTTTCTGTTGGTGTCTGTTCTGTGTTTTTGGCATTGGTTGTTTTGGGGTTTTGATGTGGGTGCTGCAACCTAGTGTTGTTGGAGATCCCCTCCTTTCTTTGAAACTCTGAAAAGAATCAAACTACGTGGATGAATAATTAACTTATAGTTATATGTAATCCTGTTATAAAAAAGTATATATAATGTTTATAATAATAATACTCACTTTTTGTGACTTAAAATATCAAGATTCATTGAAGTTCAGCGTGTTTAAATTGAGCGCCTCTCCTTTGCTAAGATGGGAACAATTTCAGGAGTAAAGGGTAGCGATAACAAGCCCTTGAGTGTCAGATTACATGATAACCATGGCGATGTCCAGTTTCCCTGCTGTGAATTTCATCATGTAATTTTGACCTATATATCTTAGCATCTTATCTCTGAAAAATGCGCTCCTAAACGTATAAACTAATTTCTTTATAATTGTATTTTGCAGCTTAAAATTAATCAAAGAGTTATTATAATAAATAAATCGTTAATTTGTTTGTTTCCTTTTTTTACTTTTTCATCTTTGAAAATATTTATATATATGGCTGTCTTAAGACCAGATATAAAACACGCACAGAAGCTTAAAAAAATAAAGTAAAGCGACACAAGACGACAACGGCCCGATGATAGACCGTTTGCGTACATGTTCTTTTCTTTAAACTTTGATTTGATTCTTAGACCTCAACAAGGTGCGACAAAAGGGGAATGCTTTGTGAATCAGCTGCTGATGTGCACCGTGCATACATTTACACTCACGTGCGCGTGTTATTTGGATCCTGGCCTGCATCACTCTCTTTACGAGTCCAACTTCTGCTGACAAATTCTCCGGCTGCTCACTACAAGGATAACGGCCAATCGTGCATTTCTGATGTAGATAATCAAGTTGTTCAGGCAGTTTGGTTTTGTCTGGGCTGATCATCACTGTCTACATCCATATCCACCTCTAACTTCCTCTTCATTATGTTCTTAGTCCCCTGATGTTGAGCTGCTGTCTTGGACTGAAGCGCACTGAAAGCACCGTTGGAGTCTATTTTTGTTTTGTTTTGGAAAAGTGATGATTCATATATTGCAAGTTCTGGTGTTCCTTCTAAAGGCCGATACGATCAAAGGGCTTTTGACATTTCCCACACTGGACTTTATTGCGGTTCATTTGGAGTTTCTCTCTAGATGTGGACAGTCTATGAAAGTGGGTTATGGCTTCATGAGACAGTGTGGATAACGGCTTAATGTCCTCATAAAGTCCTTCGTGTAGCGGCATCTGGATTCTGTCTCCATCCAAACTGCAAGTTCTGGTGTTCCTCCAAAGGTCGATGCGATCAAAGGACTTTTGGCATTTCCCACGCTGGAATTTATTGTCGTTCATTGTGTGTTTCTCTCCAGACGTGCATGGCATTGTGTATGGTTCTAAAAACAGCATTAAGACATTTAAAAAAAAAAGAACTTTTTTTATTTTACAACGTTTAACAAACAAGTTACACAACTTATATGAATGTCTCACGTTGGCTCAGATGTTGGCGTGAGGGGGTCCAAGGAGCAGGAGGAAACCGGAGTACCCGGAGAAAACCCCCTGCAGAGGCCTGGGTGGGGGACCACCTACCCTCCTAAATAAGACCCTTTGTCGAATACTAGTATGAGATTTGATATCGGGACCTTAGAGGTGAGAAGCGAACGAGCTACCACTGCGCTAAACCGGCCTAAAACATTTTAGAAACAGATGCACGCCGGTATAGTGATCCCCATGTATCGCTATGCTTCGATTGCACTCAGTCGGCACAAAAAACGTTTTAAAAATATTATCAAGAATGCTATATATATACATCCAAATTCTTTATTCAAGTGATTTAGCGATAATATTGAACTGTTTTCGAATATGCTTTAAAAATACACGAAAGCATTGTTCAAATCTAAATTGCAGAAATGTCTATTCACCACTCGATTAATCTTTTGAAGATCAGTCTGTGTTTCTGTGAACTCAGCTAATCATCATTAATTCTCAGTATGAGTACCAGGAAGTTCTGGCCGTCTCAAAGTGTTTAAACTACATAGGTCTTCAACAGGCCTTCCTTGTAGCATCTACAATAGACCATTTTCGGATTTTGTTAGAAAGAACAAAATGTCCGAGTCAACATATTTTGGCATTATTTTACATTATGACGTCACTGTTAACAGACGCAATTTCATTGTGACGGAACAATGAAAAATTGCGCAAAAATGGCCTACCTCGGACATTTTACGTTATTTTGTCACCCATTATGAATTTCGGCAAGTGCATGGCCTGTTAAAGAGGAAAACAGGGTATTTATACTAGTAAATCAAACATTACATATTAGCTCGCCATTACAGGTTTTGTCAAAAATCAAAAATCTTCTGAAAAAACAAAAACAAATACCTTCTGTAATCCAAAAAGTATTGACTTCAAGAGTCTATGCATTTAATATTAGTCCTTTCTCTTAGAGATCTAAAGATACAGCCGAAGTATGAGTAAATGAAAAGTATGTTAAATGTGAAGGTCATATCTTTAATGATCATTTTCATTGAAATTATAACTATATGTATGAGATATAGAATTCCTTTTCCCTTGTAGTTGAAGACATGAAGACTGAACTTAATTATTAAAAGTGGGTCAGAGTTAAATGTCATTTGGTCAAAAGTCAAAGTCTCAAATAAAAGGTCTTATCACATGATTTCTACAAGTGAAATATCAAAACCTACCCCTTAGAGTGGAAGAGGTATAGACAAGGTAAAGCATTTTGAAAGAAGGTCATATTTCCAAGAGGTTTAGGTCACAAGGTCAAAGGACATTATCTTAAAGTGAAAAATCTCATCACAAGGGATCAAATTGTGAAATATCAAACCCATGCCCATTATAAATCAAGGGACATATAGCCAAGGTTATAATTTTGAACAGTAGATCAAAGTCCAAGGTCAATATGTCAAAGAACATGGACTCAAATGAAAGGTCTCGTAACAAACCAAAGGAGGGGATCTCCAACAACACCAGGTTGCAGCACCCACAGCAAAACACCCAATGCAATCCCGTGTTCACCTCAACGATTGTACAAACCCTGCCCTACATACAGCCCCGACCAGTCAAAAGTTTAACGCCGAGCTGACGAAATTTTGAAAGCAAAATTCGAAAGTTTCGTTAACTATTCGTCAGCGATTTTTCTAAAGCTACTGAGATGACGAGATTTTGAAAGCTCTAAAAAGCTTTCGAAAAATCGCTGACGAAAATTTCGTTAACTAATCTTAGTTAACGAAAGATTTGAAAGCTATGAGCTTTCAAATTTTCGTCATCTCTAGCTTTCAAAATATTTGAAAGCAATCGCTGACGAAATTTTGAAAGCAATCGCTGACGAAAATTTTGAAAGCTATCGCTGACGAAAATTTTGAAAGCTATCGCTGACGAAAATTTTGAAAGCTATCGCTGACGAAAATTTTGAAAGCTTTTTGAACGCTCGGGTGCCATATTGTTTTTGCAATGGCTGCAGCACGCCTCGGACGAATTCCTCTGTACAGTTTAGAGGATGAAAGAAGCCGTTTGTGAAATATCTTTCAAAGCTTCTGACAGTAACAGAGAAGCCAGGGTTTCACTGGATATAAATTCCCTTCATTTAGTCAGAATTTGGTCGGTCAGATGTAAATTTTCTGGTATATATATACATTTAGATTTAAGATGAAATGGAAGTTGTTCAATTATTCACTTAAAGATGGAATACCTTTACAGGTAATACAAATACAGGTAAATTCAGGTAACTAATTAGTGCAAAGCATACCCTTTTGATGGCCCCATTCACCCCCAATTAACATAATGTTATTTTAACCAAGTAGGTGTATGGGGAACACACCGATCTGGGAAACACGGAATCTTCAAATAAACTTAAAAAATAAACAAGATACAATATTTAATTTAATCCAAGACATTTTTAAATTTTAATTTAATCTGAATAAACATCATAATTAATACTATTTCTTCAAGCAAATTATGAAGATGATTGCTTTGATTTCAGCCATCTTGGTTTTCTCAACACAAAATAGCTTACGAGAAAAGCTTTCAAAAATTTTTAAAGCTAGTTAAAAAAATTTTCGTCAGCGATTAGCTTTCAAAAAATTTGAAAGCTATAAAGTTAACGAAAATTTCGTCAGCGATTAGCTTTCAAAAGTTTTGAAAGCTATAGCTGACGAAATTTCGTTAACTATAGCTTTCAATTTTTTTGAAAGCTAATCACTGACGAAATTTCGTTAACTATAGCTTTCAAATTTTTTGAAAGCTATCGCTGACGAAAATTTTGAAAACTAGGGAATCGCTGACGAAAATTAGTTAACGAAAAATCGCTGACGAAATTTCGTCACCTCTTAAGTATTCAAAATTTTGAAAGCAATCGCTGACGAAATTTTGAAAGCTAAGCTTTCAAAAAGCTTTCAATTCGTTTACGGTATTCTTTATTTACCGTAAGCCAAACAGCTCATAGGTTACACAATATATACAATATATATACAATATACAATAAATGAACACAGGATAATAAAGTGAGTGTGTTCGTCTAAACAATATGATGTACTAGTATGACACAGTGTGTAATATATGAAATGTATGAAAAATAGTATAATATACGATGATATGACATGGGACATGAAAGTAGACATAATCATATTCATAATAATTCTGTCCTAATTCTACTTGCATAATAAAGATATTTACCAAGGTTACATAGTTCTGCTACATTATTGACAGCGATCATTCCGGATTGTGATTGAATGGCTGTCATCATCACCAAACAAGACTTACCTGATGTGTACACCGGTATGTACATCGAGACAATCACCGAATTTGACAAGTTTCCATGGAGGTGCTGCAAGCAGTCAGGAGACTCTGACTCTACTCGGGCACCTGGTCTCACTTCGAAATTTTTTTTATTCCAAGGTTCTTTGGTCTTTGAAGGGAAAAGATACTCAGCTTCTGACTTCAACTTCACTTACAAATACATAGACGATGTGTAGTCCATCAATAATCCAAAATTCGCGGATTACCTCAGCAGTATCTATCCCTCGGGGCTTGAAGTCATAGAAACTACAGAGACAAATAATTCAACATCCTTTTTGGACATAATGTTGTCCTACGACACTAATTGTCACATCAACACCTCAATTTATGACAGACGTGACGACTTCAATTTCACTACAAAATTTCCTTTTCTGAGTAGCAACATCCTTTCATCGCCTGCTAATGGCGTGTTCATATCTCAGTTGATACGCTATGCCAGAGCAAGTACCAAATAGTATACGGATTTTGTTCTGAGAGCTATGCGTCTTTCAGATAAGCTTCTCAGTCAGGGATATGTTTGTGACCGACTAACATCGTCCCTGAGGAAGTTCTACGGTCGATATGGGGAACTCGTCATACACTATGATGTCCCACTCTCCAGAATGGTGGATGATATTCTGTCATAGTCCATTTGAACCATCCAACCAAAGATTGTACTTTATGTCTTCCGAAATGGAAGTAACCGAATGTGACAGTTCTACCGAATTGAATGGCGGGTATTGCATGCAAGCTGGAGAACTTACTCTGCCTGAGCACCTGGTCTCACTCCCATATCGTAAATTCGCTTCCTTTCATATGGTGGAGGTTTTTGTTTGTTTGCTTTTTTATCATGATTTTGTATGCCTTCGGTTTTTGATTTTCTGATATATCGATTTTGTGCTGTATATAGGGATATGGTCATTATCCATATTTGTCATCGCAAGCGTTCCTATGGAAAATCAACTGAATTTGCCTTGCCTTCTCGACTTTGAGACTGAAACCTTTAATGTTTATTTGAAACTTAAATTAAACTATTTGATACAATTAAACATTTTAACACTGTTCCATAAACATTTCTTACAATGTTCTGTAAGCATTTCTCACAATGTTCTGTAAACATTTCTTACAATGTTCTGTAAACATTTTAACGATGTTCTATAGACATTTCAATTATGTTCTATAAACATTTTACAGTGTTCTATAAACATTTAAACATTTTGAATATAACGTTCTATAACATTTTAACCATATCTTCAAATATTTCTAGCAATGTTCTGTAAACTGTAATGAATCAAACTCAGCAACAAAATTTGACCTGGTGACCTTGGATTTTGACTTACTTTTGTAAAACGTAAACCTTGCTTATAACTTTTGAATGGTAAGTGATAGGGCTTTCATATATATTCATATATGTATTTCTTGTCACACGACCTTTCCATGGATACGAAAATTTTTGACCTTGTGACCTTGATCCTGGAGTTTGGCCTACATTAAAAAATGAATCTGGGCTATATCTCATGAATTATAAAGGATATGCAGAATCCTCATGACCAGTCCTTTCATTTGATATCATGACTTTTTACCTAGTGACCTTGGCCATGGAGTTTTACCTACTTTAACCTGGGCTATATCTCGTGTACTGTTAGGGGTATGGCTTTGATATTTCACATGTAGATTCCTCATGACCAGATCTTTTCTTTTGATATCATGACTTTTTACCTAATGACCTTGACATTGATCTTTGACCTACTTTCAAAATATTATAAGAGGTAGGGCTTTGATATTTCACATATAGATTCCTCATGACCAGATCTTTCATTTGGTATCATGACTTTTAAAACCTAGTGACCTTTACATTTACCTTTGACCTACTTTTGAACTATTTGAGGTATAGGGCTTTCATATTTCACATATAGATTCTTCATGACCAGATCTAATTCCACATTCTAAATCGGAATAAGACTCGCAAAAATTATAAGTAATGCGTTTACAAGCAAGAACGGCAATCGTAAATATGAATTTATTGTTGTTAATTATGACAAAACCTACTTTGTTAAAGAAAAGTCCGAGTCTAAAAATAAGTACGCTGAAGCAGATATTATTCAGATGTTAAACTTCCTGATCAACAACATTTTTGTGGTGTTTGGAGGAAATGTCTTCCAGCAAATTGTCGGAATTCCAATGGGAACTAATTGTGCCCCACTCCTTGCCGACATTTTTCTTTACTCCTACGAAGCTGAATTCATTCAATATTTGGTATCTAAAGGGAACAGATACATAGCTTCTAACTTTAACTTCACTTACAGATACATAGACGATGTGCTGTCCATCCATAATCCAAAATTCGCGGATTACCTCAACAGAATCTATCCTTCGGAGCTTGAAGTCAAAGGAACTACAGAGACAAATAATTCAGCATCCTATTTGGACATAATGTTGTCCTACGACACTGATGGTCACATGAACACCTCAATCTATGACAAACCTTACATCACAAACTTTCCTTTTCTGTGTAGCAACATCCCTTCATCGCCTGATTATGGCGTGTTAATATATCAGTTGATACGCTATGCCAGAGCGAGTACCAAATAGACAGATTTTGTTCTGAGAGCTAGGCGTCTTTCAGATATTAAGCTTCTCAGGCAGGGATACGTTTGTGACCGACTAACATCGACACTGAGGAAGTTCTACGGTCGATATGGGGAACTCATCATATATCATGATGTCCCACTCTCCAGAATGGTGGATGATATTCCAATACCATTTGAACCATGCGACCACCGAATATACTTTATCTTCCGAAATGGAAGTAACCGAATGTGACAATTCTACAGAATTGAAGTGACGGGTGTTGCATGCAAGCAGAGGATGCTGACTCTTCCATTGGCACCTGGTCTCTCCCATATTTGGAGTTCGCTTCTTTTAATATGGTGGAGGGTTTTCTTTGTTTGCTTTGGTTCTTGCTTTATCCTGATTTTTTACGCCTTCGGTTTATGATTTTCTGAATTATCGATTTTGTACTAAATATTGGGATATGGTCATTATCCATATTTGTCATTTCATTTGATTTCATTACTTTTGACCTAGTGACATTGACCTTTGATCTACTTTTAAAACTAGAAGAAGTAGCTAGGGTTTTGATATTTCACATATAGATTCCTCATGACTAGATCTTACATTTAATATTATGTCTTTTGACCTAGTGACCGTCACATTGACCTTTGACCTACTTTTAAACTAGAAGAGGTAGGGCTTTGATATTTCACATATAGATTCCTCATGACCAGATAATTCATTTGAAATCATGACTTTTGACCTAGTGACCTTGACATTTACCTTTGACCTTTGATATTTCACAGATAAATTCCTCGTGAACAGATCTTGACTTTTGGCCAATTGACATTGACATTGACCTTTGTCCTACTTTGAAACCATGAGAGTTAGGCACGGTCCATTTGATATTCGGGGGGGGGGGGGGGGCTTGGGTTTTTTGTCTGAGCAAGATTTTTTTTCTTCTTTACTTTGACTAAAAACTCTAAAATATGACTTTATTTTTATACACAAATTTAATTCACAGAGAGATAAAAGAATTTTACAATATAATCCTCAGTAAACAAAATTTATATAAGCTAGGTTAAGTAAGCCTGGGTCTGAGTAAGAGGTTCTTCCAGACAAATTTTCAAATTTATAATTGTAAATTGGTGAAAAACTGAAGTTCTCTTTCCAAATTTGCATATAAAATTAGACTCTATTATGATACATGCATCGATAAATAGTGAATACATTATATTGATAACATATTTAAGCCTTTAAGGAAGCCCTTTTTTTTTATTGAACATGCATTCTTTTGATATATTCAAATAGGAACTTTATGTTTTGATAGAAAACTATGGCGAGCAAAGCGAGCCAAAATTTCTGCAATTTGAATTGAAAAACTGCGGCGAGCGAAGCGAACCGGAAAATGTTCAGGATTTTTAAGCGAAATTTTATGGTAATTCTTCAAATTCGGAAAAAACCCAAGCCCCCCCCCCCCCCCCCCCCCCCCCCCCGAATATCAAATCAAATGGACCGTGCCTTAGGGTTTATAGATTCCTCGTGACCAGATCTTTCATTTGATATTAATTTACAGAAATCAGAACCGACCCTTAAAACTTCTTGAGCCAGAAATTTAGTGGTGCGGGCGAGCATTTTATTTTATAATATTATTTTTTGAACTTTGAAAAATATGGTGCGGGAAATCTAAAGAACATTTAATTAATTTGGTATGGCCTTATACGACAAAAATCTAGAAAATCTCAATTTGATACTCTTATTGTAAGTATGTCAGTCATACAGAGTGAGTTATAACAATTTTACAAAACTGTGATGAATTCTATTTCTATTGATTAGTTTTTGATTGGCAATATCAAAATATCTGAAGAGACAAATATAAGGAAAACCGATTCAAAATGATGGGAATTAAATAACCTAGAGCTTGGGACAGATGAACTTGAATTGAACTCAAGGTCAATGTTAAGTGATGAAGGTATACTATTTTATAATCATAGGGCACAACTATTGGAAAAACAATGTTTTTGAAATATGCAGTAAAGGAAAATATCCATTCCAAGTTGCTATAGCAACGGTATTTTATAATGTTTATGAGAACTCATGAAAAAATTGTGAATTTCCTAAAAAAATCATTACTTGATTTTATCTAGCAATGAAATTCGTTTTGCCAATCTGCCACCAAAAACCTTAAAAACATGTGCGCAGATTTGTTTTTCAGCCTTCAAAAATTAGCAGACACGTATATACGTCCCTGAAAATAGTAAAAAAAAAAACAAACAAAAACAAAAACAAAACAAAACAAAAAACAAAACAAAACAAAACAAAACAAACAAAAACAAACAAAAACAAAAAACAAAAACAAAACAAAAACAAAAACCTGTAAACACGCATTATTCATTTTGCTGATTTTTACATATTTGACTAAATATTGACAATAACATTATTGACCCCCCCCCCCCCCATAAGTCCTTGGTTGTTTTTATCATCATATTTGACGGCGGTTTTGACTATGGTTTCCAAAGGAGCAGGCTCGGTTAATTGGAAAATCGGTCCTCATTTTAGAATGTTTAATTTAGATTTCGATTGTATTTCGTATCAAGGAAGTTAAATGTATGGTTGATACATGTGGCCAATGCTAATTTTGAAAAAAAACCAAACAAACATGTAGACCTGTTTTGCAGCAATTTCAAGGAAAATTGCCGATTTCGGGGTTTTCATAGGGCTTAAAGCTACTGATAAATTATGCATTATTTACAAAATATCAACACATAATTTAGTGAAGGAATTGACAAAGTATCAAATCACAACAAAAATATTTAATCAATTCAAATGTTAAGAAACAGGGCTGATTTAAGGGGCTTCGAACGTGACCCTACCCTTTTATGAAAATATGTAGGGCGCCTGCCCTCACCCAAAATGATTTTCATGTAAAAAGTTAAATTTGCAATTTATCTTTCGATGTACATAAAATTTATGTTGGGTGAGGTTGGTGCCTATACTAATTTTAAAGATTTATGCAGAAAATATTGCGATTTTTCTTCATTTTTCCGTCATGCAGAGCAAATGACGTCACAATGTGACGTCATAAATGACGCACGTGACGTTTTGACGATGAAAATTATTTTTCCTATTTCGGCAGGTATTTGAGATAAATATAAGAGATTTTCATAAAGTGATTTTTCGCAAAAATTTAGGGCCGATTTTGGCGGTTAGTGAACCTACCCCTTTCCATGGAAACAATACCACAAGATGTCTCATTTCTCATATATGGTTGTCAAAAAGATCGACCTCGTTCCCATGGCAACAGTAGTGCAATCGATTTAGTTTGGTTTTGATTGTTTTTACATAAGGTGGGGTATCTTTTAAAATTTCTTTAATTTATGATATCGAAAATACACAAAATCGGACTAGAGAGGAGACGAGATGACCCATAATGTCTACTTTCGTTTTGTCACATGTCGTTTACCTGTCGTTGCCGTTGCTGTTGGTAGAAGCATGAACTTGGACTTCTTTTAGCACACCTTAGCCAAAGGTTTGATTTTAGTAGTGACCTTTACAAAATATCTATACTGGTCGATATTTCCGAACTGAAGGTATTTCCGAACGATTTGCTAGTTCGGTTACTTAGAGTTACTATTTCACAATTTTGGTGATACAGATGTCTCGATATTCAGAAAAATAAACGACATTCCAAAGGAAATCTCAAAATAACATAATTTAGTATATTTGTAGCGCTTGTTTCTCCTGCTGTTTGTAACTTTCGTCTGTTTGGGAGCTGGGGAAAGTGACGTCATTGTTTTAAGAATATATCTTGACCTAGCTTTAGAGTCATCTATTCTCCAAAAATCTAATATGAACTCATGGCAAAGCCATCATGAGGACGAAGTCAAAAACCCTATTTTTGGCATTTATTCTGTATATACACAGCTCGCTTCGCTCGCTTATAAAATAAATCTAGCAGTATCACTGAGATATCCCAATCATGGCATTACAGATTTTAAAAAAGCTTGGCCGACGCCGGGTCTATTTTATAGATGCATTGATGGTTGGACTGATTTTTTTTCAACATCAATGACTAGTGATCATGGTGATGAACCAATTAATTGTCACCACGATGATCGATCGCCAAAAATCTTCCTATTTTGGTTATCCATTTCAATTCAGTGTTACTGAAAGGATGATGTTTGGAGTTTAAAGGGGTAGGTTCACTTACTACCAAAATCGGCCCTAAATTTTTGCGAAATATTAGTTTATGAAAATTTTGATTCAGCATTTCTTATATATATCTCAAATACCTGCTGAAATAGAAAGTAAATATTTTTCGTTGTCAAAACATCACGTGCGTAAATTATGACGTCACATTGTGACGTCATTTGCTCTGCATGACGGAAAATGGAGGAAAATCGCCATATTTTCTGCATAAATCTTTAAAATTAGTATAGGCGCCAACCCTCACCCAACATAAATTTTATGTAGATCGAAAGATAAATTGCAAATTTAACTTTTAATGTGAAAATTAGTTTGGGTGAGGGCTGGCGCCCTTGCACTTATTTTCATAAATTTTGACCAGAATTATGCCCATTTCTTACGATTTTTCAGCATTTTACGCTTTAAAGCCGATTTTGAAGCCATATCTTTCAGTGTATTGCACGTAAATTGAAATATTTATTTGGTATTTCAAACAACCATACATTAAACTCCCTTGATACGAAATACTGTCGAAATCTAAAACGTTCTAGAATTAAGGCCGATTTTCCGTGTTACCGAACCTGCTCCTTTAATATATATATAAATTTGTTGTTTTTTCCAAAATGTCTTATAATGTACATGTATGAATAAGTGTCAATGACTTAAATGTAAATATTTTTCAGCTTCCCATATAATTTTCCTATAAATGCTCCGAAAGTCTAATTAATAAAATTAATTATCATCATTTTTGAGAGGAGGGTTTCTCAACCTTGAAACTTATAATCCATATTTAGCCAGTGAGAAATAATAATTTGTCTTTTTTTCTTCTTTTGCTTAATAATGTTTACTGATTGACTGTTGATTATATTGATCATTGAGTTATGTATACATGTATTATTCATGTCATAACCTCATGTAAATGCAGGGATCACCCTAGGCCGCGATTTTGCGATATTCTCGCATTTTTTACTCAAATATCGCATTTTTGCTGCTCTGTCGCGCTAAAAAATCGCGTACCTCCTTTGCATAAATCGCACTTAGATTGATACAATGCGACAGAACAAGTGTTTCGTCTTTAATTTTCAAAATTGTAAGCCGATTATTCGAATTCCGCGTGGGACATCACGTATGTATTTATGAAAACTCGGCAGGTATTGCCGACTCTGTATATATACATACCCAATCTTTCCCCGAAATTCCCGTTTCTCGTACTGACGTTTGTATGCGGGCATTTTTTTCCGTAGATGCGAGCATTTAGTTTTACGTTTTTCTAGCGGTTGTCAGCGGTACGTGCTCTTTTGTCATTATAATACCAAAGACTCAATAGAGTATGAAATATTTCAATGCAGTCTCGGTATTGACTTTTGTTTGCATAGAAAATGACAGGAAAAGAAAATTACTATATATAGTATACATACAAACACAGTTGAAACACTTTCATAGTATGGGGTACGCGAGTAGACCGGCTATGTACTCGAAACGTGTCGGCTTGTGGCCAGTACTCAGCAATAACTACGGGTTAGTATCTTCAATGACTTGTAAACAGTTTATAAGTCCTTGAAATCGTCAATGTGAACAATAGTTATACAAATTCCTTAAAAATATTTACAATGCGTGAATTTTAAGTCTTGACGTGCACCCCATTGACCCCATACTCGCAGATTAGACGTTTCCGTAAAATGACTTGTCACGACGCGCTGAAATCCGTTGGAACATTTAAAAAAAAACATTCACAAGACAATGTAATTTCCTTTGAATGAATAGATACTTCATATTTAACCAGCGATTGTTAATGAGGCAAGGCCAACATTTTTCTCTGAAGTTGTGAAAAAAGTCTCGTCGGCGACAAATTATAGCGGTGTATAAGAAACAAAGAATTAATCTTATTTGACCTCATTTGTCATTTAAAATGGCATTCAAACAATGGAAAAAATTCCATGGCGATTCTCACATTCAAATAATGTGTTGCTAGATGTGGACTCCACGGAAATAAAGGGAAACGGAAGTTTGATTTCTATTTCACATTTTTTTCATTCAAAATCTCATTGAAATCGAAAAAAATCTCATTGCTTTTTAGCAAATGAGATTTTTATCTCATTACTCTGCAGGGCTAGGGTGATCCCTGTAAATGGAATAAAATAACTTGAATGAATGAATGAATGAATGAATGAATGAATGAATGAATGAATGAATGAATGAATGAATGAATAGGTTAAAGACCATTATACATTAATCCTTGATTAAAAACCAAAAAGTGCTGTCCTATCAAAAATTCATGGGGAACACAGTTTTTGAAAATATGATGTTTGTAGCTTGGTCATGAGTGTCTGAAAAATACGCCAGAGTGTGGCCTTTGCATTAAATTATCATGAGGAAGCAGTTTTAACCCCGGTCAAGGGAGGGGGGGGGGTGTTCCAGTGCAAAAAAGTAATAGACCAGCTTGAAATATCTCGCCAAAGAAGAAAAAACACAATTTATCAACAAAGTATTGTTGAAGTAGGTTGCTGGTTCCTGACCCCCCCCCCCTCGATCCCTTCCAAAATAATGATGATAATAATATATATCCACCTGAAATATATAATTATACTAATGTTTTCAATCAATGTTTTGAGATAAAGAGATGTACATAGAGCCAGCAAAAATTTCATTAAAACCATCTCATATTAGTAAAATCTTGTCCCCCCTCCCAACCCAACCACCACATTTCCTCTTTAGATTCGTGCTTTCCTTTAAAAAAAGAATATAGACCCAACAAGAAATATAAAAATTATCAATTTGAATATTATTTTTTTCCCGACTTCATTTTTTTATGACTGGCGATTCGATCCCATTGTTCCCTGTAGATGCACATGTGTACTATATATAGACGACCTAGTACATGTGTGCAGTGCTACATGTGCGAGTGACCGATATATACAATGTGACGTAGTCAATGACGCACCATGCCAGACGAAGTTCGAGGACTTCCATAAAATTTGGCAAATTAATCACAACTTTCGAAGATTTCTATGCTTATTTCCCTTTTAAAGAATCTGGGAAGATACGGACAACATCGTAATTTTGTTCTCTTACGACGAAAACCACCAAAGTTCATTTGGATGGGAGGAATCGATCAATATGTGTATATTTTAGCGCATTCTAATTTTGACAGACAAAAGTCGAGTCCATTAGTGTACAGGGGAAAAATCTATATATAGTAAATTTTACAGACTTTTCTTATCTTGTAGAGGACTTCGTCCTCTATTAATTCTTGTCAACTGATTGATGAAAACCTGTATTGAGAGGGGCCCAGAGCAGGATGTTTTCGAAATAGTGTATAAATTTCATGCGTTAGAATATACCAAAATCATTGGAAACAAGTAAGAAATAAACATACCGCATCAGGGTTCAGAAAGTCGCTTTAGAAATAAATTTTGAAAAAAGTTTTATGATATATGTTTAGGCACGGTCCATTTGATATTCAGGGGGGGGGGCTTGGGTTTTTTGTCGAAGCAAGATTATTTTTTTAGCATCGGACCAGGGCGAAATTATTTTTTTCTTGCAAAGTTGGAGCAAGGAAATTTTTTTATAACAATTGATGTTAATTATATTAAGAATGTTTGTGTTTTTTCAATAGAAATTCTTTATTTTTACTTAAATTACTTTAAACATTACTCTATTTTTATGTAAAACTTGTATTCACTTCTAAAGTGAGAGAGAAAAAAGATTTTTACAATATGTGATATATAATTTTCAGTATACAAAATGTATATAAGATCAAGTAACATGTAAGAGGACCTGATTCAAGTTTTAATATGTAGAAATGAGAACTAGTGAAAAACTTATTTGAATTCTCCTTCCAAGCTTGAATATAAAATTAGACACTATGGTGATACATGTATCTATAAATAGTTATAAATTATATTGATAATGTATTTAAGCAATTTAATTGTTTTTCAGTCACATGCATATACTTTTGATTTTTTTCAAATATGAACTTGCCATTACAGAAGAAAACTATGGCGAGCGAAGCGAGCCAGAAATTTTTTATAGAAAGTAAAAACAGCGGCGAGCGAAGCGAGCCGAAAATTTTTCGGGAATTTTCAGTGAATTTTATGGTTATTCTTCAAATTCAAATTACTTGTAAGAGCAAGATTATTTTTTTCTGTCACACCATAAGCAAATTTATTTTTTTCATCAAAATTCAGAGCAAAATTATTTTTTTCGAAAAAAACCCAAGCCCCCCCCCCCCAGAATATCAAATGGACCGTGCCTTACATAGAATTCTTCAATAAGGATAAAGGATAAACGAAAAAATAACAAAGTTTTGAAACATTTGATCCATATTTGACCCCAGGAGAGACAAAAATGCAAATCGTATGGAAATATTTTTTGCATAAAATGGCCGTTTAAGGGGGGTATTAAAATACCCTCAAATCAGCATTTTACGGCGATTTTTACATAGGCATTTGTATATAGGGTGAAGCATTATTTGTTCTGAGTTTCATGGTGATTTGACCTAAAGAAGCCAAGCTTATTTTGAAGAAAAACTGCAAAAATCGTTCGGAATTATCTGCTTGACCAGTACTGGTCGAGGACCAGTGGCAACCCAGGAGCAGTTACCGCCTACTGCATTTTAGAGGGACTTAGGGTTGAAATAATGACCAATGACATGAACATTTGTCAGAAGGCTTTTAGAGATATATTTTCCTGATTATGAAAAAAATAATCTCGTCCAGTCACTAGATTTGTTAAAATAACAAGAATAGGATTAATTATTGACATGAATTCTGGGGTTGGGGAGAGGGTAGGTGTATTCAATCTCTCAATGTGGACGTTTTTTTTTTCATAAAAAGGCACCATACTATCAAGTAATGATTACTTTTATTACTGTGAAAGCACTGGAATACAATATTTCAATTTACAGAAATAGGAGCCAAATATAGGCGGTAATTAACTGGTCCTGCAGTCTTGCAAAAAGTGTCCAATTTCAGTTACACTTTAAGACATTATATAAACAAAATAATCAAATTTTTCAGAAAAAATCTTATATAATCTGATAATCCAGGGGATTACCATACACCGTGAGATAAGGGTACACCATTGTCCATCCAAAGTTTCAAAATCAAATATTTCATCAATTACAAATTTTATTAGCAAAAAGCCCTGAAAAATAGGCAGCCACTGGTCCTCCACCAGTATTAAAAGTATTTTGACAGTTGTTGTCCCGTTGAGACTATCAAGATCGCGTTGAAGAAATGGAATGACAATTTTTGTTAGACATGAACTTTCATGCATTGTGCGCTATCTACTGTCCTGTTCACTAAATCCAGAGCACCCCAGTTGGCAATTTTCTCGAAAATATACTGTTGTCATCTTATCTCTTTCCGTTCCATCTCTTTTTCTCCATCTGCACAGCATCTGACTGGAACCACCTGAGTGACGAAATAGTACGCACAAATGAGGTTGAGGAGTTCAAAAATGTTATCTAAAAGCAGCGCGACTAAGCGCCCATTAAGCGCCCTCCTCCGTTGCATTAAAGCCTGTATGGGATACTGTGACGTAACCATACAGATACAGATAAACTGATACCCAGTTTGTAGAATTCTTTTAGTGGTAACAGAAAATGCCCCCCATTTGGTTGTGCGTATTAGTGTTGTAAAATCGTAAAATTTATACTATCGATTATCGGAAACTATCGGAGGAGTACAATCGGAATACTCGGACTTTTTTTCATGTTTAAAATTGTTGTATGGTTTGTATCTTTTCAGAAGGAGAATCCTCAGTGCTTGTGATAATCAGGATCTGATTTTAATTTTAAATTTTGGAAATAAAATCAAATGTTGAACATTCCTTGTTCTAAATAACAAAATCTCGAGGTTTGCTAAATTAGAAGGAAGACCTTCCTTTTTTGTTCTAAAGCCAAATTGGTCCCACATCCCACATGGCAGACTTAGTACGCCCAGGATATAGATAAATCTGTTCCTCCTCGACCGGTGACTCCACCATGACGTTTCACACTGAGATCATTTCGCGTCAAAGTAACTTCAACAGCGACAATCGATTTTCAAAACTATTGTCGATAATAGGCGACTTTAAAGTTTCAGCGGCGACATTGGCAACACTAGAGCGTATATAGCATAGTTAAAAAATACAACGGAAAAAGCGCTACTATTAAGATCATCATATACTATTAAGTATTAATCACCTTGAGATATCTTGCATGTCTTCAAATAAAGTTCCTCATACACAATTTATGTTGAAACTTTGTTTGCAAATGTCATAAAGTTGTTATCCAAATGTATCGAAAAAGCTTGATACAGAGACGGTGCCATACCATGTATCGTACTGTCAACATGCAATAACAGCAGTTAATAAAGTAATCAAGAACTGCTGTGAATCGTTGCAGCCCTAAATACTAGTAGTAAAAATCCTTTGTACACAGCCTGAGTGAGTACATTGTTTTACATGCCGTGCGAGGGGATGCTACACTTTGCGTTGCTTAGGTTTTATTTTATTTTATTTTTTTTTATTAAAATGACAATTTTTGAAAGACAAAAAAATTGACTGGATGAAAAAAAGTTCCTTTTTGCATTTAAATATCACAATTCATGATTTTTAATAATTATGTGAAGCCAATTATTTTGAATCTCTCAAGTTCAGAATAGAAAAAAAATAGGATAAAATGATAAAGATTTTAGAATGATGTACTTGTTTGTATAGTTATTTATGGATGGCTGCCGCTTACCATTGATGTATGCCAACACTAGTTAAATCAATACAATGTATTTAACGAGGCCGTGTACAATTAGAAAATTTTGATGACGGTGAAATTTCAATTTCTTTTTCTTAAAATGATATTTGAAGTATACAACAAATTAATAACATGAAATTAATTAAAATCTCTTGCACAGAAATATGAAAAATTTGAGAAAAATCATCATTTTGCAGTAAAACCCCACAAGGTCTCAATAATTTGTAAGATGCCATTATCTTTGAGATGACCCCTACATAATACTGAATGGTCTACTTCTATTTTCTTTCCCATAAAATGAATTTCATAATACTGCAATGATATGATCCGAATTTAGTCAAAATACCTTGGGTAGAAGTTCATCATTTTCTAATTAGACACAGCCTCGTTAAAGGTAACAGAATCTGTAATGTCGTTTCAGAACGTTTAGATGATGGATCAGGACACGGCTCAGGTCTTATTCCGTGAGGGAGCATTCCTTATCATGAATGAGGTACTGGAGGGGACAGAATTTGGTATCGATTATTTATCGTGGAATGTTGGTCCCAGATTCAGAGGAGTCAAAATGATCCCTCCTGGGCTGCATTTTGTGTATTACAGGTCAGTTTTTATTATCTTTATTGCAGATAAGTCATAACAGATAGGTTTACATTTTTAAGTGTACAATACTTAAATTAAATGGTGAGTGTGACGTTTGTGTTTAAAATTACACGTACTTGTATATTACACTGTCAGTCTTTACGAGAACTTTTTGAAACCTGACTAGCCTGAAAACAATTTCTACAATTTTTTTGTATAGTTTATATGGTGAAATTCCAGTTGTCTGACGAAATTTCTACTAGCCATCAGGGCAACTGGCTAGTGAGTTTTCTGAAAGACTTTATACATAACGCTAGATATAATATAAATTATGCATATAATAAGAGATAGTATTTGTTTTCTCTATAACAACATTTTGTGTACATGTATTACAGGTAAGTGTATATTCTAAGTTGACTAACTGTGAATGAAAGAATATGTTTTTAATTATCTCTTCTGGTTTTGTAAGCTAAAATCCGTGTATTTGTTTACTATTTTTTTTTTTTGGCTATACATGTATGACTATGATTTTTAAGGTGTGATTATATGTCATAAAATATCATTTTGTGAGCTCGCCGGGACGAAAAAGTCCGCAGAGCTAATGCCATACCCTCGGCGTTGTCGTTGTCTGTAGACAATACTTTAACCTGGGCTATATCTCTTGAACTATCAGGGGTAGGGCTTTGATATTTCACATGTAGATACCTTGTGACGAGACCTTTCATTTGAGACCATGACCTTTGACCTAGTGACCTTGACCTTGGAATTTGACCTACTTTTCAAAACCTTTAACCTGGTTTCTGACAAAAACCTGTATAGGCGAGCAATGTAATCTTTGATTACTCTATGTTGTTGTGTGACATACTGAAATACTATAATTGTTTTGTGTTGTGTGACAATCTGAAATACTATTGTTTTGTTGTATGACATACGGCGCTGAATTACTACGTTGTGTTAATTTTATGGTTTTCAGTGCATGTAGTAAGGAGGGTGATACAGGCCCCAGGAAGGGATTCTTTCATAACTTTGAGAAGAAAGAAATTATTGTGAAACGATGGAACAAATTAGAAGAAGGTAAGTTACCTTCGAATGTTTAGATATTCCAACCAAAATATGAATGTCATTGGCAGATCAGGAAATGACTGACATAATTAGTTTATCACTTATGAATTGTTTGTCAAGCAAGAATAAGGTTTTTCAGATGCAGATATATAATTCTTAAAATGTGTTGAGTTTCATATGATTAGAATCGATTATTAAAGTCTTAATTGATTATCGTAATCGGAAGTGTCTTTGGTGATGATCGGCACTACACTACCTGACACATACTAAATAACTTGAATGAATGACGTAAGCTTTTCTTGGCAATTAATCAGTTTCTTCATAGTATGGTACTGAAATCATATGAAATGTAAAGGATTTGAAAGGACGCAATTTCCGTTTGTCTTTACATCTGTCCATCCTTTCCTTAGTCAAAGGTCAGGTTCAGAATGTCTTAGAATACCGACCTCGAAATAAGCGGGAAATACTTGCAAAATATGAGTGAAATTTGGAAATTGCAAGTAGAAAATTTAGTAACTTGTCAAAAATGTAGGTTCTAGTTTTTTTTCTGATTTAGACAGTGACTGCATATGCGTCAATAAAGAGCCATCATGTATGTTTCGGTAGTATGTCGAACGTTTTTGAAACCTTGACATTACAAGCATTTTAGTTTCGCTTTGAATCCACGAATCGGACTCCAAATCACAGTGTGAATCAGAAAAATCAACAGATAACATGATCTGTTTAATAGATTACAGCACTGAAGACATTTTCCTTGATTTTAATTTCTATTTTAGCCTGTGGATTTTTTTCCACAGGCTAGAATTAGCCTGAGAACAAAAAAGTTAATTTAAGTGCCTGGAATATGAGATAATTTTGTATTCTTTTAATGCTTTGCCTTGCTTTTATTGTATTTAATAGCAATTCTCTGTAAGCATTTAAACAATTTCGGCACGCATGGTCTCCGATTTTCATGAAATTTCACACATAAGTAGGGACCAATGAAAAATGGAAAATTTGACAAAAAAATTAATTCTAGGTCATCTGGTTACCATGGCAACGGCCTTTAAAGTTGCAAAATTGGCAAAATTGAGCTAATTTGAAGCTCTATAATTTGGTCTATATGTGACATCAATGGAAGATTTTTTATGCATCCTAAAGATTGGGACATAAAATTTTAAATAAGCTCACTAGTAGTGTCTGATATTGTAAAAAGGCTGGTTACCATGACAACATAATTAGCTAATTTTGATATATTGATTTCAAAATGCTGTTTGTATTTTCCAATTTTTCTTCTCTCTTGATGGGTATATAATAAGGAAATATGATTTATTTTATAAAATGAGCAAATTCAAGATAAACCCACTTGTTGCTATGTACATAAGTTTCCTTGGCAACGGTAACTATGGTCTTTAATATTACTTATTTTGCAACTTCAGAGTCATTTAAAAAAATTTTGCATCATGATGAACAGATAAAAATTGTTGGGAAATATCCAACACAAAGAGCTCTTTTAAAAACCGTGAAAAAGCTATGGGGAACATACGTTACCATGGCAACCATTTTTTATTATTTTCATAAAACAGTAATTATTAATCCCAGGAAGTTCAAATTTAATAACAATAAAGATCAAGTAAGCCTCTATCAAAATATAATAAAAAAGTTTCAAATAATAAATGGTTGCTATAGTAATTTGGCCACACATTACAAAAATAAGAATTTTTTGTTGTTTTTCGAAGTCTTTTCCTCAAAAAACGAAACAGGCTTACACAACCTTTTTTACATATTAGATAAAGCAAAGTCTAAACTTTATTTTAGATTTTAAAAATTTCAGATTACTTTAAACTTTTGATGCCCGTATCCAAGGACTCAAAGTGGGTCTGTGGGCAATTTTACACAATCGTTCCCATAGCAACGGGCTATTTCCTGAACATTTTAAAAAAAATTTCTTTCGTGTAATGAAAGATCTACTTAAATACATTAATTAATTTTCATCACTTTGAATTAAAATTCAATGATCTAGTAAAAAAAAAAAGGACTCTAAATATTGTCCAAAATTGCTTTCATTTTGGCGATTTGAGGTCATGTTGCCATAGCAACGAACAGAAACTTTGTCCCAATGTAAATGCTTATGTTTTATTTGCATAAAAAACTCAAAAATGTAAGTAATCTATCGTTGAATTTTGAAAAAATGCCAAAAATACTATTTTGATAGGGTACCTGTGTTGTTGCTATGGAAACATATAGATAAGACCATAAACCCAACATTATTATTACTTAACTTGAAAGAGCAATGATAGGGTACTGATAATTCATTAGTGTTTGTTTTAGATTATGCTGCATAAATTATGTATGTGACTTCAAAAACGCCCAAAAATGCATTTTTTCAATATTCAAAGTCCGTTTCCATGGCAACCGGATGTGATATTAAGAAAATTTTTAATAAATTTTTACTTTTGGGTCAGACCCAACCTTATGTACAAATTTTATCAAAATCTGAGACATGCCGTGCCATGCGTCCTTCATAAAAGTGCAAATGCTTACAGAGAATAGCTATTAATACATAGTATCATATATTATAGATATAGAGGATGAACAGCTGAGTTCTGAGGATTTACAGCGTTACCATGACAACATATGTGACCTTGACCGCAATCTGGGTCCCTACCCTTATGAACAGTTAGTATTTGTGTTTAATCTTTTAATTGATTGAATCTGTAAATGATATACAATGTAAATGCACTCTGCCTTAACTAATGTCAAAATTTCTTGTTGATTATTCAATTAGTGATTAAACTGATTTCTTTGGTATGAATTGCTTTGATGGGATCGCATGTGTGAAATTCAATGTGAAATCAATGGGGACATGGGTTTATAGGATTGGATCGTAACGACGGGTAAATTCAAATGTCTAACCAGATAGTTTTATTTTCTTCAGGTATAAGACAAAATGCAATAAAGAATGACAAAATTTCTCTCTGAATATTTGATTTTATATTAATTCAATCACAGCAGACTTAATCAGTGTTGACCATTAAAGCTTTACAATGATAAAGGTGATCACTCATTTTTTCTGTTTTAGTTACAAAAAATGGGTATCCTTGACGAATCACTTGACCTGGTCACTATGTAAAGGTTTACAGCCCGTAAGAGGCAGGGTTGCCGCGGTAACTGACTTTATCTCATCAAGAAGTAATACACAAAGCCGGAAAGATACCATGGAAGCAAATGTGAGAGACAAAAGTAGTGACCAATCAAATGAATGCTTACAAGATGAAAGAGGGGAAACGAGCCAATCAAATAAGAGGACACAAGAAAAGGAGGAAGCTGATTCAGAACCTAAAAATCTGAGGGAAGCAGAATCAAAGTTACCGCAGATGGAGGTCAAAGAAGATAGCGTGATACGATTCAATAAAATTCCGCAAAAATACCCTACTGGATCCTCCCCTACACAGATCACTAAATATAGCATGGACTCTAGTTACGCCCTGGAGAAAATGATCAGTGAGTGTTACAATGGCGACGAGAATGGAATTCTGGGAGAAATTCAATTTTCCTTCATCTGTTTATTGATTGGTCAAATATATGACGCATTTGACCAATGGAAACACTTGGTACATTTATTATGTAGCTGTGAGGATGCTTTGATGAAACATGAGAATTTATTTGCTAATTTTATAACTATTTTATACTTCCAAGTTCAGGAAATACCTGAGGATTTCTTTGTTGACATTGTATCCCAAAATAACTTCCTCACGACAACTCTGCAGGAATTTTTTTCTAACGTAGAAGGCTGTCCGCTCAGTAATACATTAAGGAAGAAAGCCCTCCGATTCAGGGAGCACCTGACACAGAAGTTTAAGTGGGATTTTACGTCAGAACCAGATGATTGTGCTCCTGTTGTTGTTGACCTGAGCTGATATCTTTATCAGTTTAGATTTTGTGTATTCATGGGCTGATCTATAGTCCAGTTTGCTCTTAAATATTTCAGTGTCAACTTCCAAAAATATATCAGTTTTATAGTACTCCTTTAGCCGTAGCAGAATATACCATTGCTTTGGCTGTACTTTAATCAAGTAAGAAATAGGACGGAAAATAAAAAGTCTATGGGGATTTTCTATTCCCTATTTTCAAATCAAAGCACTGAAGGTACTGAAAGCGAATCTAAGCTTAAATATCACTACTAGTATATCATTTATTATGTATGTAATCAACCTTTCCTTCGTAGACAAGTTTATGAAAATATACAATAATACTGAAATGCAAATCCATAAAGATTTCATTAGAATTAAAAGAACACAGTTCTCGAACTTGCATTTTCCAAAGAGTCAATACTTCTAGTGGCCGACCCAGAGGGTTGACTAATGGAACAGGGCAGGTGAGTCAAGTTGAAGGGGAAGTGGGTTGTTGAGCAATCTGAGACAGTCTTTAACAAATACTAGTATCTACCGTTAAATTAATACTCCTTGAATTTTCCAAAGATCAAATGAATAAATAAATTGCCTTTCATAAGAAAAGGCTATTAATACATAACTGGATAATTAAATGAGTTTACCCGATTAGATCGAGGCTGCCATGGAGCCCTATGCAGAACTATATCCAGTGGCGGATCCAGCGCCCCCTTTGCCGGGGGTTAAAGGGCGAATTTTGCCGATTTTTACTGAAAATGGGCAAAAATGTAGGGGTTTTTAGAAACTCTTGGGCCAGTGCCGGGGGGCGGACGCCCCTCCGCACCCCCCTGAATCCACCACTGATATCAGCGGCTGCCATGGACCCGGGGCCGACTCACCCCTAGGCAGATCACGAAGACATAGAGAGGGAGATTATATACCGGCAGTGTAATGAGTTCAATTTCTAAAAAGATTAAAATGCATTCAAGGCCTATATTTTTTTCATTATGTTTGTACGTCCTTGATAATGTCTAACACACTAAAATTATTCTTCCATTTCCAATCTAAAACCTGAAAACCTTTACATATTCTTCAGTGTGCAGGCGCGTAGCTGGCCCTGTTTGGAAGTGCAAGCCCGATATGGCAAGGGGTCTGGGGACCGACGGAGAACGATTTCAGCAAATATGAGTGGCTAAAAATACATTTTAAATGCACATTTTCAAACAAATTTTCTCAATAACTGTACTGTCAAAAGCCACAAATTTTCAATAAAATCGGACCACTGGAACTCGTTTATCAGCTAGTATAAGACACGGTCCATTTGATATTCTGGGTGTGGGGGTGGGGGCCTTTGGTTTTTTTTTTTGTCGGAGCAAGACTATTTTTCTCGCCCCAGAGTGGAGCAAATTTTTTTTTTTTTTTTTGCAAAGTTGGGAGCAAGAATTTTTTTTTCAGATTTCAATTGGTAAATTGGTGAAAAACTGAAGTTCTCCTTCAAAGCTTGCATATAAAATTAGAATCTATCGTGACACATGCATCTATTAACAGTAGCACCTTTAAGGAAACCTTTTTTTCATTAACATTCATTCTCTTGATATTTTCAAATAAATATATGAAATATGATATTTGGCCTAAAAGAAATAATGTTTTGATAGATAACTTATAATGGCAAGCCATTTTTCAAATTCATTTTATTTTCATTGTTTTTCATCTATTTATTATTTGTTTATTTATTGTTTAACTTCATATTTTTATGACCGAATAATGTGCAAGCCCGGGCTTATTGGCTTACATGGCAGCTACGCGCCTGGTGTGGTTTGGAATGCCTCAATTCCTAGAAATGGGCGATGTTCAGTAAATACATTAATTTTGTAAATGTAAATTTTAAAAGTATACGCATACGCACGTCGTGAGGTAGTCGTAATGTAACACCTAAAAGAGCTTTTTGTTATAAACAACTAAGCCGTATTATATATCTTCTCGATTTTTTTAAGACATAGAAACATCCCTGGGACTAAGCCGTAGAAATAGGGATGACGAGACGGGTGCATGCAACGCGAAGTGGTTCTAATTTTTTTTTTCATTTTCTTTCTGAAAATATTATGAAAACTGGCAAGGGCGACAAGCTCGAAAATTTTAAAAAATACAGAATTACTTGTGTCTAAAAGAACAATGATAAAAAAAAATTATTATTACAGTTTTATCCTTCAAACCGGCGAGCGGAATGAGAAGGTAATTTTTTGAATATACATTTTGTATGTACATTGTACCTGGGTATATATATTTTTTTCAGTTTTATAAAGTTTCTAGAAATGATATGGTGTAATAATGAACGAAGAATTTTTTTTAACGTTGGATTTTCAATGATGAATTGTCGTTGTACATGTTGTATTCCCTATTTCTCTCTTACTTCACATCCACATGTTCAATTTTCGATCCAACAGAAAAGTACAGCTACTTAAAATTAGTTAATACTGCTTTGGGCCCCTCCCCGAAGTATGGATCCACGCATGTGCATCGTTCTATTTTTATCTCATGTTTATAGACAACACGTGTTTATATCCCGATGCTACAAACTTGTACTGGCGTTAAAAAAAAAAAAAGATTGTCATCGGCCGGCGTCAGCTATCATTTTTAGGTGGCAAGGAACCAATCCCTTTCGCGGAAGGGGGGGGGGCTAAATAGTAGACGTATCAGGATTTTTTTTTTATATACGACCCTGGACGTATTCATGAATGGAACATTCCTGCATATTAATTAGCGCGCCAAAGGAAGCTGGCACTAAAAGTGGGACTCATATGCAGGATCGGATAAAATAAATAAAGAAAACGAACGAATTGTAAGGAAAAGAAATAAGAAGAGAAGAAATATATCCATATACAAATACAAAAATCGTACGACTGAAGTACTGAACCCATATATCGAAACTTTTTGTTCTCAAAGTCGGTCCAGGAATCCTCCAATTAGAAATTAACATGACGTTATCTTCGTTAGAAGTCGGTCGTTTCCGTCGACAGCTTGCTTTCTGTCATTAGAACTGGCAGATCTCTCGTATGCTACCTCTTCGAAGTATGTGCGGAAGTAAAAAACATCCCTAGTGTGTCCAGCTTCAGGAAGCCGACAATAAGTAACACGACATAAACAGAGTTCATCGTTTACACAGTGACCCTTCTCTTTCAGAGGACTTCATACGTCACACGATGTGAATTCCTGTGATTTGATTGGTTCGTGCTACAAATTATACAGAAGCGGGGCTCTCTAGCGTGAAAAAAATTCAGGTGATCTCTTAAAGCTATTCGCTTAAAAATAGAGTTACTACCCATTTGAGACGATATCTGACGTTGACTAATTGTGACGTCATCAAATTCTATGGACACAACCCTAAAACCCTGGGAAATGACGGTATAAAATCGGCATTATCATACCATTTTCATGACGTCATAATAGTTATATGTCAGATACCGTCTCCAAGGGGTGATAACTCTGTTTTCCGCAAAGACTCAATAGCTAGTATTACTGAAAATGCGTAACCTCGGACGCTTTGACGTCACCGTTTCCTATTGTTGACATTTCATGTAGACATTTTATTTTTTGCTCACCTCGACGAAGTTGAGATGAGCTTATGCTATAACCCCGGTGTCCGCGTCCGCGTCCCCCTCTGCGTCCGGTTAAAGTTTTTGGGTAACTCAGTATCTGACAAAGTATTGATGCTACAGTAACCAAACTTGCACAAGTGATTCATCTTTGGATGCTGAGGTGAACCCATGCATCAGATGCTGCATCTGACCTACATTTTCCGGTTGAATGACTTTGTCAATGTCTGGTTAAAGTTTTTTGGGTAGCTCAGTATCTGACAAAGTACTGATGCTACAGTGACCAAACTTGCACAAGTGATTCATCTTTGGATGCTGAGGTGAACCCATGCATCGGATGCTGCATCTGACCTACATTTTCCGGTTGAATGACTTTGTCAATGTCTGGTTAAAGTTTTTGGGGTAGCTCAGTATCTGACAAAGTACCGATGCTACAGTAACCAAACTTGCACCAGTGATTCATCTTTGCATGCTGAGGTGAACCCATGCATCGGATGCAGCATCTGACCTACATTTTCCGGTTGAATGATTTTACCTTGAAAGGCCAATATTGAGCAAAGTATAAGTGCTACATAAACCAAACTTGCATATTAGATGTATCTTTGATCAAACTTTCAGAAAATGACCTTGACCTACTTTTTCCGCTTGAGTGATTTTACCTTTAAAGGCTAATATTGTGCAAAGTATAAGTGCTACATGTACCAAACTTGCATATTGGATGTATCTTTGATCAAACTTTCATAAAATGACCTTGACCTACTTTTTCTGCTTGAGTGATTTTACCTTTAAAGTCCAATATTGAGCAAAGTATAAGTGCTACATGTACCAAACTTGCATATTGGATGTATCTTTGATCAAACTTTCATAAAATGACCTTGACCTACTTTTTCTGCTTGAGTGATTTTACCTTTAAAGTCCAATATTGAGCAAAGTATAAGTGCTACATGTACCAAACTTGCATATTGGATGTATCTTTGATCAAACTTTCATAAAATGACCTTGACCTACTTTTTCCGCTTGAGTGATTTTACCTTTAAAGTCCAATATTGAGCAAAGTATAAGTGCTACATATACCAAACTTGCATATTAGATGTATCTTTGATCAAACTTTCATAAAATGACCTTGACCTACTTTTCCGCTTGAGTGATTTTGCCTTTAAAGGCTAATATTGAGCAAAGTATAAGAGCTACATGTACCAAACTTGCATATTGGATGTATCTTTGATCAAACTTTCATAAAATGACCTTGACCTACTTTTTTCCACTTGAGCGATTTTTCTTTTAAAGCCAATATACATGTGCCTAGAGATATTTTTTAGTTGAATTTTGCTGCCGCGAGGTGAGCTTCGTAATCTTTGATTACACTATGTTTTGTATTGCGATTTGAAGGCAGTGGATAGGGTAGGTTGAAGTTAATTTCCAATTACGACTAAAATTCTCAGAAACAATAATTAATAGAAAAATTTCTTCAGACGACTGAGTATATCGCCAAAACCGGTTGCTCTGAATTCAATGAACAGGACAGTAGATATTTTTTTCAAGGGGGAAGGGGGTTTCAAGGCCATCACTAAAGGGCCAACCTATGATTCTGAAGAAATTCTATAAATGTAGAAAAAACAGGATATTTGGCAAATTCCATATTGGGCCCTTATCCCCCAGCTCCCCAAAAGATTCTATCCTTGATGTTAAAAGATGCACATTTAAATTTGAAATTATATTGACAATTATTTAAAAGTTACAAGTACAATTTTTCAAGAAAAAAAATCTATATGTATGTAGATATTACATGGTATGAAGTAAAATGTAGAATCTCATCATATTCATACATTATATTTTGTTATTGATCGATAGGCAGGTTGACTGCTTGATGAAGAGAACCAATGATGTACACATGCAGTCATGTCTATTTTTTAGTTCACATTAATGAAGCAACAGCTTTTAATAGGTAACCACATTGTCTGTCTGTCCATCTGTCCGTGTCACTAAAGTTTCCTGAACTTTTAATCATGGGACTTAGCGAGGAGCTTTAGAGTTAAAGACCAAGTTTGACTATGGTTGTACTTGACCTACTTTTACTGGAGTTTTTACCCTTTGAAGATCAAGTTTGACTTTGGTTGCACTTGACCTTCTTCTACAGGAGTTATTGCCCTTTGAAGAAAATTTGTTTTCTGGACTTTCTCTGTTACCATTACAGATGTTTGAAAGAGACTTGGTATGTAACTTCAGTGCTGAGTTACAGAATAACTTCAACTATGATTGTTATTAACCTAGTTTAACACGAGTTATTGCCCTAAACCATACTGGGTTTTCACAAGGACTTATAACAGATCTGTTTGGTTCTCAGGACTTCTCTCTGCCAGTAGTACAGATAATTGAACTTAGTTTGGAGCTATAGAAAGATCAGCTCCCTATTTCACACAAATTTGAATGAAAATTTCAGGAAATTTCGCAACTTTCATCTTTGAGTAAAAAGTTTTAAAATAGTTCAATTCAGATAAAGTTATGTTTTCTGATATCAATTCCATATAAGAAATTGAAATTAAGAAACAAGAGTGTGCAAATAAAAGTTGATTGAATGAACTTGGGGATCAAAAGTTATGAAAATTCCAGAAAAAGTTTGTAACAATTTTTGTGCACAGCTGCAGATGTAATTTAATTGTTGATGTTGTTGCATAGCAACAAGAATTAAGTTTTTTTCTCTGTTACCATTTCAGCCAATTGTGCCTCATATGAAATTCATGTGAAATGAGCATAATTTGACAGTAATATAAGTGTTTTAAATATTTTCCCTGACGTGATCACCATAGCACTTTCTATATAGACATTTCCTCAGACAGTGCATGTTTTTAGATATTGTTTTCATTTTCGTGCATGAACATCGACGGCGGGTGCGGCTTGCCAAACGGGAGCTTACTCCTCCCGGGTACCTGGTCCCACCTCTATCTTGCTAGGGGTCTGTCGATGCTCAATTTGGTCTTCTATTGTGAGTGCTGTTGACATTGTCGTCATGATCTTCTTTATCTCATGTAAATTTCACATGAAAATTCATATAAATTTCACATAAGATTTACATGTATGTTGAAAGTTGTTCACATGAATTTCACAAAAATTTTCTTCACATGAATTTCACATGAATTTTTCTTCCTGACCTTCATGCGAAATTGAATTCACATAAAATTTTTGTCAGAAACTTCACATGAATTTCATGTAAAGAAAATTCATGTCAATTTCATGTTCGTGCTTGTTTCACATAAATTTCATGTGAACTTTTATGTAAAGTTCATGTAAATTTCACATAAATTTCACATGAGGCACAATTGGCTGTATACTTGATTTATCACCTTAGAACCAAACTGTAGATGGACGGACAGACAGACAGAATACGTGATTCCTATAGGGCTCCTGCATTATCATGTGGGGCCCTAATAAAATGTCCTGTAAGGGGTATTATTCATCTATTTAGGGCTGTTTCAAATGTAGAAAACTTAAAACTAACGGATAGTCCGGCAAAAAATTTCAACCAATGAGGAGCCACGTCACTCAAGGTCACTATCAAGGTCAAGGTCATATTTGTTCATGAAGAGTGTGCCTTTGAATAAAAAAAAAAACACATGTTAAACTTGTTTTAAGATTTTACTAGTTGCCATTGATGGCAAGTTGTAATTATTATTTTTAATGTGATCACATGAAAATATCGTCTTAACAACGATGGTAAAAAAAATGTACAATTTTTAAATAACGTAAACTCATATAAACATAATGTAAGCAATAAAAAGTACCGGCAATAACTACTGTACAAAGGTGAAAGTTAATGAAATGCAAGTGTTTACACTACATCAATCAGCCGTTTACATTAACATCGGGGGTCGGTCAATCTGTGATAGCACTAAATCATGAACGATCATATACATGGAGATTATAAATAACAAAGATTCTGCATACATCAGCTGATAGTAATTTGAAATTTACATAAAGGTCAAGGTCACTGACTTTTTTAGGATACTACATAAGTTCAAGGTCACTGACCCTATTTGTATACATTGAGAATCATAAATCTTTCTTAAAATAAACTTCAAGGTCAAATTCAATGTTGACATAATGTATTTTTAAATTGCAGTTCCAAACATTCATAAGCTGTAGGCAGAACACTTAAAATTACTTGATCTATCGGTATTATAAATCAATAGCAGAAAGGAAAAGGTCCACTTGTCTCTAAAACTGGTCCTGTATTTTTCATGAAAAATAATTTCATTCTCAGTGGTGGATTCAGGGGGTGCCCCCCTCCCCCCCCGGCACTGACCCAAAATTTTCCAGAAACCGGTATATTTTAGTCAATTTTCAGTCAAAATTGGCAAAATTTGCCCCTTGACCCCCCGACAAAGGGAGCGCTGGATCCGCCACTGATTCTATCTCTAATACTTCATAAGAATATGTGCAGAGATATGAGGTTCATATTTCAAGTAGTTGTAATGTCATTGTGTTAGATATGCATTTGCTAAGGATAACGGAAAATGAAGAAAAACCACCATTTACGTTGCAAACATCTTATTGACATGGGAGCGAAGCGGCAACCAAAATAAATTTTGTATAGATAGAAAGATACATGTAAATTGAAAAGCTATCTTTTAGCGTAGAAAGTTTCGTGCCCTGCTTATTTTCATTGATTTGTTCGGAAATTTGGCTTATTTTTAAAAATTTCATCTTTTAGGAATTTTAGGAGTTTTTGTAGCCATATATTTCAGCTTTAAAATCGTAGTGTTAATTTGATACATGTATTTCAAACAAACAAACATTTTAATCCTTTGATATTGAATGTAATCGAAATCTGACCACTTGAAAAATAGGGCCGATTTTCCAGTTAACCGAACCTTTATCGAAGACTTAAGAAGCTGTGGACTACCATTTTTAAAAGAAATATATTTAAGATCAAAAATCAACATTATTCAGTTTGATTTTCCATTTTAACTTAAATACATGTGCATCTAAATAATGTAATTAATAATTTATTGTCAATATTTGCTAATTAGCTTTAAAGTCAATCTTGGTCATAACATAAAATTACATGTAATGTAACTTGGGGAACATTGTTCACAACACACACACACAAAAATTTCATTTTTGACCTTGACACAAATCTCTTCTTTAATATTGCCCAAAATGTTTTATGCAATTTTATGACCTTGACCTTTCCTAAAGACTTTAGAGGTCAAAGTGAGAGGAGCACAATGATAAACAATTAAAAGTTCATGTATCAAAATTAAACAATTTTCAAGTGTATTTTTGTAGACACAAAACTTTGTACTTTGTAAATATATAAAGATTTTTTAGTGAAAAAAAATTAATATATAATATTTATGAAAAAAGGAGGAAAATTAAGACAGAAAGCAAATATAATACAATAAATTATGATTGCTGAATTAAAATGCTGAGGGTAAGGGTGGGTCACATGTACATGTTTACGGAAAATGTTAAGAATATAAACGATGAATTACATGTATATTGTCACATGATCCATTGAAATGACTCGATTGGCTGATTTTCATCACATGGCAAATCTGCACCAGGCAGAGTTTATCATGACACATACATTTACACAATGTGCTCTCACATACATGTATAACTTCTATATTATGAAAAAGGAAAATTGAAAATAGAAAAAAATAATAAGTATAAATTGTGAAAAACTGATTGATGCATGCATACATTTTGTACATACACATGGGCAGTTATATCTAATTTTGTTTGTTATTTTTCTTTAGCCCAACATATTTGTTGACTAAAAAACATTTGAAGATAGACAGAAAAAAGCTGTATGTTTCTATCATTGCAGCTTATTATCATCAAGACCCACATTCACATGTACAATCTACAGATATTAATCCCACCATATTCCCTGATGAATTCTATATCACACACTCCTCACCTATAAATAATGACTGAGGCAATAAATTAGACCTATGCCCTGCAGGGCCTAAATTCATAACTATGCCCACTAGCGCCAAAAATCATAACTATGCCCACCTGGGCCTAACATCATAAGAATGCTATGCCCAACCAAGGCCCATTAAATTTTATGGTATTAAATTCTACACAAACCAAGACCCATTCTGGTATTAAATTATACATATACCAGGGCCTATTAAGGTATAATTTATACATATACCAGGGCCAATTCTGGAAAAATCTATGCTATACGATATCCTATGACAACTTTACGGTCCTTGGGACCAGGGGAAAATTAAGACATGTTCAACAACTTACTAACTGCTCTCGTATAGCTCTATTTACATGTATGTACAGATCAATATTAAACAGTAAAAATTCAAGATTAAATCAGCTGTTTCTAAATTGATCTCATTTGATGAACGTTCACCATGAGAATCATATATTTTTTTTGAATTTGGAAATAAATACTTGGACTAAATAGTAAGTTTAAATATCTATTCATTTGGTAGCCAACCTGACTATTTTCAACCTTGCATGCATTTTACGAGTCAATATTTTAAATTCAATTTACTTAATATATTGAACGAAGTTTAACTTAAAGACTTATTGTTTGTAGGATTCTAATTCTTTTACATTATCTTGTATAGAGTATTTCTTTCAAGAATTGAATTCCTCTTACAAATCATACAAGGAAAACGAGAGAAATTATATATGTAATTCATACAACAGAAAGGAACCCCCCTCCCACTTCTTTCCCCCTGCTTCTCCTCTCTTCAGAAGTAAATTTCAATATTTTAAATTCTGTATTTGATCTTGAAAATTACATGTATATTGGGCCTTAGATCTTGAAGATGACCTTTCCATTACTGTGTGTAATTTTGACTTTGAAGGTGACTTTTGTCATATTTGGGTATTACTAGTCCTTGAAGGCAAAACATGTTTATAAATGGATGATATTTTGACATTGAATGTGAGCTAGCTCATCTAACCTTGAAAGCAACTTGTTTATCAATGACTGATATTTTGACGTTTAAAGTGACCTTGCTCATATTTAGTGTTACCCTGACCTTGAAAGTGGCCTTGTTGACCTTAAGGTGACCTTTATCATCATTTGGTATTATTTCATACTTCTAGGTGACAATGATCATTACTGGATCCAATTAAGCATAGCACAGCATATCCAGTATGTTTAAGCAATCGCGGCAAAATCTGACACCACCAGAAAAATGTTGCGTTAGCTTCACAGATGAAGAGAGTGATATTTCCCATCCAAAGAGAGTAAATTATGACTGAAATTTGCACCTGATCAAATCATATTGGATGGGGTATTTACAAACATGTAAAGTATGATGAGAAATAGCAAAATGATTCTTCAAAATGATTTTACTGGCTTATCTCCCCTGAAGAATGAAATCTGATATGACTATCAAATCATAGAATTCTTATCATGTGTAATGTAAACATCACCAGATGAGTGTCTAGTTTAATATTCAATAAGTAATAACTTATAAATAAGCAAAAAACACGAGTTCATTAGCTTCACAGCTGAATTTTTCATCATTGCAAGTAGAACTATAAATAGCACTATCAAAGGTTTACACCAATAATCTAAGCACTGTAAAACTTAGGCATGTTGTATTTGCAAATTCTCTGAAAGGTCAGTTTTGGAAAACTAGTCGCATGTATTTCTGAAGAAGTTATATACATGTAGGTATACCCAATGAGCATTTAAATCTTGGAAATAGTTTCCCCCCTCCCTTCCCAGCGAAAATAATGACGTTTACAGAAGCTGATTTTCCAATTATATATTTAGGCAGCCAAACATCGTTTTAAGGTATCCGATGTACAATAGGGCATTTTTCCATGCCTGGTAAGGCACTATAAACTATATATTTTCTGAAAGGTTATAATGCCCACTGGTCAAAAATAATCATTTTGAGGTCAGAAAAATAAAGGGGAATAACTGGTGATGCATTTAAATTGTCTATTTTCTCTATATAACCTATGCAAAATGACAAAGTTGTGCAAGAGTTTTTCCCCTTTGATTTTTAAGACCCGTGAGTCTTATATCTGTACACAGGGCATCATTACCTTTCAGAAAATATATATAGTTTATAGTACCTTACCAGGCATAAAATTTTCCATACTTTACAATGGAGATGATTAAAACGCCATGTAAAATGACTCTATTGTACAACGGATACCTTAATTAAGAAAAAATATTACAGTCATTTCTTATAATTTAATTAAATGACTATTTAGTTATTTAGTTTATATTTGCAATCGATGTCAAGTTAGCATTTTTGATTTTCTAGTTCAAAACTGGCGACGTAATATTTGAACAGGCCTAACATACATGTACATGTAGCAGTGCTCAACATTAGTGACGTCATAATAGACGACATTGTCTATACAGCAATAGATAAAATTTCGCTCCGTACTTTTGTATAGGCGTTATACAGACACTACGGAAATAGTTAAATAAATAGAATTTGGTCAACTTTTTCATTCTAACGTAGCGATAAGAAATATGACAATGCATCAAAACTGTGTCATTTGATGATGTTAGAATGGAAAATTTTGCAAAATGATGTGTTGTCTGGTTCTTTACACATAAAATTTAGATTTATAATTATTACCAGGAAAATGACTTTACTTATGTTATGGTTCAAGAGTTTCAATGAATCTGACTTCGAGGTTAATGTAACATATGAAATAGAAAAATTTCAGAGACATCTCTCTTAATATGCAATGTTTACACAGTAAATAGAAGACCAACTCAGGCTTACTGAGTCAATGTCATACAATGAAAGAGTTGAAAAACTTAATGTAGAGCATCTCTCAGGTCTCAGATGCTCATATTTCCTAATAGCAACTTTTACAATATTTTCATTTCCATATATTCAAAGCTTATGTTAAACCTGATATACAAACAAAATATAATTTGTCGAATTATGATAATACTGAGGACTTAGCAATTTGAACTTTTAAATTGGACCCCATGGGAAAAGTAACCAGACTTGTCAGAATGACAACATAGCTCGCCGGTAGCAACCATATGTAAATTGCAACAACAACAATAAATAACTCCTCTGATTAATAAGTTAAAGTTTTTGAAAAGTAGGTAAAATTTCAAGGTCAAGGTCACTAGGTCAAAAGTTATGGTACGGCATGAAAGGTCTTATCACAAGGAATGCACATGTGAAATATCAAAGCCCTATCACTTACCATTCAAAAAATATGGCCCAAGTTAAAGTTTTTGAAAAGTAGGTAAAATTTCAAGGTCAAGGTCACTAGGTCAAAATTTATGGTACGGCATGAAAGGTCTTATCACAAGGAATGCACATGTGAAATATCAAAGCCCTATCACTTACCAATCAAAAAATATGGCCAAGGTTAAAGTTTTTCAAAAGTAGGTCAATCATCTCCAAGGTCAAGGTCACAAGGTCAAAAATTTTGGTATCCATGGAAACATCTTGTCACAAGGAATACACATGTGAAATATCAAAGCCCTAACACTTACCATTCAAAAAATATGGCCAAGGTTAAAGTTTTTCAAAAGTAGGTCAATCTCCAAGGTCAAGGTCACAAGGTCAAAAATTTTGGTATCCATGGAAAGGTCTTGTCACAAGGAATACACATGTGAAATATCAAAGCCCTATCACTTACCATTCAAAAAATATGGCCAAGGTTAAAGTTTTTCAAAAGTAGGTCAATCTCCAAGGTCAAGGTCACAAGGTCAAAAATTTTGGTATCCATGGAAAGGTCTTGTCACAAGGAATGCACATGTGAAATATGAAAGCCCAATCTGTATTGGTTTAAAAGTTATAAGCAAGGTTAAAGTTTTTGTGCACGCTCACGCAGACGCCAACGCCAACGCCGACACCGGGGGTATGACAATAGCTCTCCGGACATTCGTCCCGGCGAGCTAAAAAGTAAAAAAAATTTCTTTTTTGAGGTGACAAAATGTAACAATAAAAGTTTCTTTTTCCAAAACCATATTACTTTGATAATAGAGAGGTTGAGATTTCCTAGGTGTAACTTGTACGGGTACGTCTAGTGTGCAAGTTGAACTACACACTACTGTTGTTGAGATTTCTTTTCAAAGACCACTACGCGTACTTGTTAAATCTTAGTGAATTTGAGTTGACTTTTGGAAAGGTTAAATTCAAAAGGAACACTAAGTTCGGATAAATCTACATTGAAATAGAAACTTGAAATCATTCTAAATTGAATGCCGTACTTTTTATACTACATGTATTTTATAAAATAAAGGGGATGAAATACCTTGAAGTTTTATAAAACCTATGTGTATCTCGCAATTCACACATTTGCTGGCGACGTGTACCTTGTAAAGCAAATTATGTCAAACGCAATAAATGATGACGTCACAATAGTGGACCAGAGTAGAAGTACACGTACAAGTTACACGTAGGAAATCTCAACCTCTCTAATCTGAACAATATTCTAAAAAGAAAACATAGGAGTATCCAGGCAAAAAATCACCAGCAATTCTGACCTAAGGGATACTCTACCTTAAGGTTTTTTAAACATGTATCCATTTCACAGGGACAATACAATATACATGTAGCTATGTTTTCCTAAGGCCATTCCAACTTTCATTTCTGTTTAGTGTCCACTTTTACCCTAAAAATATCTACATAAATGCTGATTAACAAATACAAATTAGAACAAGCAACCTGAGGAAAAAAACATTCTGCAAGTTGAATCTTAAAATTCACAGTAAAAGATCATGTACATGTATCAATAATAAACATTTTTCAGAATGAATTGTTATATTGTTCAGTTTTAACATAGAGTTTCTACTTAAATTTTCAAAAGTTTACTTCTTTTTCTTCAGAATTCTTATATAAAATCATGCTCAAAGCAAAAATGAACATGGACACTAAACAGAAATTAAAATTGATATGGCCTAACTTGAAAACAATACACACACAAACATTCAGACACACTTACACAATGCAGCACTAATAAACTCTGAACCAAAATTTTGGACACACACAGTTTCACAAACACGTACTATGTCAAAGACAAATATACAAGATAAAATATGATTTTTACATATTCAAAAAACAAGAAAAAAAAAAAAGAAATTTAAGCTTCCACTTTTCTCAGGTTCTGACGAACGTTTCCAGGATTTCCTCTGCCATCTTGACGTTATTTCTGGCGACCCTCAGCGCGTCTACAACCCTAAGTCTGTCGTAACCTTTAAGAACTAACGCGTCTACGGAGGATTCGTCAATACTGTTCTCTTTATTTCCTTCTGTACTCTCACGTAATCTCTCACGATGTCTTGCAGGTAACTGAATGTCTTTCTCTGCATTCTCACTGCGTCTGTAAAACGACAAAACAAAATTACTTATCATACATATATTCTACATGACTTTTCTGCATGAATTTCATATTAGTAATGTTACAGTCCTACAATAATGGCTACACTAATTTGACAGAAGATTCTCTACCAAACTCATTTTTTTTGGAGTCATTTGCTAAGCATTGCTACACTTAGGAATCACTATGTAAGTTGTCCATCTATCACACTTTAGATATCACTATCCCATATTAATCCTTTGGTCTGTCTATGTTTTGAAGGCGACACATGCAATTCTTTGAATGCTGTAATTTTTTTTTCAGTTTCAGCAACATTGAGTTTAAAACTCTACTTTCCTGGCCATTTTTTTTCAAATTCTAAGACTTAATGCCACCCTTCCTCTAACCTCCTCTTTTCCACTTTGATGGACCTAGTCTATTCAAAATGAGAAGTTTGATGGGATTGCTTTAGGGTTTTTAAAATTCCAATTTTCAAGCCATGAAGGTGAAATGAAGCAAGACTTACTTATGAGTCTCTTGGACATGTTTCCTGGGGGCAGGTAGGGGAGGTAAATCATAATCCGTCGGCGTGCGATGTAATGGAGGTTTGCTCCCGGAGCTGTTACCTGTTACAGAAAAAATGGTTCCTGTAAAATACCGTAAAATAAAGCAGTATTAATAGTAAGCCAAGCAAAAGCAGAACTTTAATAAGAGAGAGAGAATAAATCATCAAGAGATGATATGTGGCTTGTACTGTATGAAAGTACTTCCTTATAGGGTCAAAGGTCAAAGTCAAGGTCATAAAGTATAGGTAGACAATTATGGTAATGGACAACAGGATCAACTTCAAAGCCAAATATTGGATAAATCAAGATCAAAGGTAACAAAGTCCAGGTCAAAGATTCTCTTTTTACTGGTCAAACTTAAGTCAAGACCAAATTGGATGTACATCATAAACAAGTCAAGTTTACAATATCCTAAATGTAGAAGTTTGACTCTTGAAACAACAATCAATGAGAGGAAAATAGACCTTGACCTCTTGACCTTAACATAACTAGAATCTAGAGTCTTAACAGAGCTCTTGACCTTTGACCTAAAAGTCAGTATAAAGCAAGTCAGTATAAAGCTTCAATCCTTTATAATGAGCAGCCAAATTTCAAAATTTGGTTTGGACAGGTAAAAGGGTTCTTGAGTTGTCTCCAGGAAACTGAGACAATGCCAGAATGACGGAATGAAAGATATAATAAACTCTGAATATCTCTACAATATCCCAAAAGGTCAAATCATATATCATTCTGCCATGACCTTTGACCCAGACTATACATGTAAAGAGTTTGAACTTTAGAACTTATCTGTGACCCCAAGAGTGCGGACAATGTTTCTGCATTTCCTCTCAGCAACAAAGATGTGTAAGGGGGTTAGAAGGTCCTATACATATAGGTCAAGGTCAAGATATTAAGTAGGTTAATGAAAATAAAGCTTCTGTTCACAGCAGTAAGAAAGCCAGCAAAACTAATTAAAAATCAGAGAAGCTAATTATACAGATCACATTGACCTAGTAATTAATAAACTAAGGTTTTTATAAAATTTCTATTTAAAATGCAAGACTTATTCATATTTAAGGTACTAGGGGTATAATACCGATATCGTCGAAAAGCTAGAAAATAAATATACTTTCATATCTTATATATTTTTAAATGTTTGATATTTTTTTTATGTTTCACTCAACTCGCTATTAAATTGTATGGTCCCAAACATTACCGAAGCTGTGCGTCTTCGTCTAACTTCGTTGTATGTAATGTTTCTGTTATAAAAACAACCGGAAGTAGAGTATTATACCCCTAATGCCTTAAAGGATGTACAATGTATATACATGAAGAAAGTAAAGAGGGGAGCAAGGTAACATCATCCAATACCTTAAACATAATAATACTTTCTGATCACTTTACCCCTCTATAGTAACCCCTCTAAGTAAACTAATCACTGACAGATAGAAAGTCCAGAAGAATTGTAATTATCGGAAAGCTGCTAACTCTCTAAATTCCTGCATTCATATAACCTCTACTAAGCAAGCTAGAAGTCACAATTTCAATTAGTCCAACAAAGCAATGAATGAATAGCAATTTCAAGCAATAAAATTGGAAACAAGACACATTTGTGAAACACCAATACCTCTGTAGGCACCTTCGTCAGTATATGGATAAACATTATCATATGTAGAGTAGGTCAAACTCCAAGGTCAAGGTCAAAATGTTTGGTACCCATACTAAGAGTTTTTTTCACAAGAAATACAAACATGTATGTGATATATTTTTTCAAAAGTTAAGGCCAAAGTTTTTATAATCAAAGTCCAAGGTCAAGGTTTTGGTACAAAAATGGTAAAATCTTAACCATGTGAAATATTCATCTACTTTAATAAGTTCTTTAAAATTACGTCAAACTCTAAGGCCAAAGTCACAAGATCAAACATTTTGGCTCAAATAGATAAGATCTTTTCAAAAGGAATGATACACATGAAATATGAAAGCAGCATTAAAACTTACCATTCTGACCAACATTTAATTTGTTTTTGAGATGAACAGACAGGCAAAAAAATATATGCCCCGATATCACTGACTACAGGAGCATAAAAAATTCAAATTTGTGAAGCGAAGCTGCACTTGGTATATATGACATGAAAATCCAAAGAAAGTACAAATATTACCTCCTTTATCAGAAGAGTTCCCATCACTAGTATCACTATGATTAGAGTTACGATTAGCTGTCGGCTCGGGATAAGATGAATTGTTCACCGGTACGTCATACCGTAGTTCTGCATATGATATACCTGTATAATAAAATTATGTATAAATAAAATTTTGATTAGTGTATGACATACTGGTTTAATAGACCCTATCATGCTAATGTCCGTTTGGTTCACTTTTGTTTCTTCATAAGACGATTTTGCCCACCACAACAATCAAATGACGTCATCCTTGATACTGTACGCTACATTATGGAGTAGGATGACATCATTTGATTGTTCTGGTGGGCAAAATCGTCCTACAAAGAGACAAAAATGAACTGAATGGACATTAGCGTGATATAGCAGATTAAGATCCCAAGATTTCTTGTTGACTCTCTGACTGCACAGAGATAAGAATTTTATATCTATGTTAAAGATGCAATAAACAATTGTACAGCAATTTGGTATGATTTTCTTTTTACGAAAATCATATGCAAGTTGCTGATGAGTGGATCATCGGTATACACATAAAAGCAAACACAGCTTTACTGATATCATCAATGATTAAGAGCATGACCTCTTAATTCTAATCTTCTCTGGATTATTTGACTTGAAGTACCACTAATAAGAATTTCACATCCTACACATGCATGTTTGGTGCAGTGAATTTGGACTTCTTCAGTGTACACAAAGAAATAGGAAATTATGTGTAAAGATTTGTTTTCTGCTGAAATCTGACAAAGTTAATAACCGAAAAAAATAATAATACAAAATTTTTGTTCAAGTTTGTTGAGTAAAGCAGAAATGTGTTTGTTTAATGCTGCAAAAAGAATATAGTTGAATTGACAATACTACAAGGGCTGATTGATATGTTGTGAGCATCGTATTGAAGGATTTGAATTTTATCAGACATTTTGCATTATTTTTCTACATAATCACCATCGGTATCTATACACTTTTGCCACAGTGACTGGTGTTTAAGGGCCTCAATACCACTTTTTTAAGAACCCCTTATCTTGACTGTTCAGAAAGCCATCCACTGCAAGTATGATGTCATCATTGGACTGAAAGAGGGTGCCAAAAATAGCTGCTTGTTTTGAAATAGATGAAAGTCTGATGGAGCAAGATCAGGTGAATAGCGGATGCTCAATCAAATTAAAGCCACAATAATGAATGGCAGCCATGGCAGTGACGGACTTGTGAACAGGAACATTGTCCTGATTGAACAATACACCTTCAAGTAGTGATCTTTCAGTGGCGCCTAAGTTTAAAATTTTTCCGTAACTGTGTCAGAAGTGAAGCATAGTATATGCCTTTGATTGTTTGTCCTTTTTGGAGATAATCTATCACCAGAATACCTTCTGCAACCCAGAAAACCAACATATCAATCAGCTCTCGTAGGTAAATTGGAAAATAACTAGCTGCAGTGCAGCTGCTGCACTCTCATTAAGTTCTTGCAAAGTCAGCTGACTTTGAAACATTAAAGATACATGTTGTATGTAACGCATGAACCTGTGTTTATTTTTCAGTTTTATTTTTTCGAAGAATGAGAGAACTTAAGTGTAGCATACATAATCGAAAGTTAAGCAAACTATTTTGATATACATTTATGTACAACTAGCTGAAAGGATATTTGATATCTACATGTGGCAATAGAAAGGGAGGTTTGCAGACAGAGGAGTGTGTAGAAAACTTGGTCAGGCATGGATCCAAAAGTTTTGGTGAAAAGGAAGAAAGGATGAAAATGGAAAGGTAAATTGGGGAAAATTTCCAGGCTATTCGTCGAAAAGGAACATTTATACTACTGAAGAAACTGAGTCATATATAATTTAGAGAAAAATTAAGGCAAACATAAAATTAATAAAAAGACAAAGACTCAAGTACTTAAATAAATTTTGCATGACGGCATAATGTGAACTAAGTGAAATCCATCCTTTGTATTACAACCTCTGATAATTTTTTTTTAATTTATTTAACGATCATATCCCCCCTCCCCCCTTAACTTTTGAATCCATGCAACAAGTGACTCAGACTGTCATAAAGATTTAAATCAAACATAGGCATAGTGGAAGAAAGATACATGTATGTACTAAGTTTATTGCTATTTTAGTATTTACCTGATGGGGCCTTAGCTACGCATGCAATGGAAGAGAGGATGAAATAAATATGGTTATTGACATGAACTGGTCAATCAAGATAAAACACTACAAATGTCTACATTCTAATACATGTAATCTTTGCCAGCCAATGCTCTGATTGCAGACATGGGAAACATTTCACCACACTGTCTGATGAAAATGTTTGTGGCAAATCTTGTAAAAACTCAATGAATTTTATAGCATCCCTCAATTTGCGAAAAACGTGAAAGTTACCCCAATGTGAAAATTTCAACTTTTACAGTATTTTGTAAATAAAGCGAATCAGAACACTGGCTGGCAGAGATGAATATATGATTGTATACTATAACATAAGACAGGAAAGGTTACACTTAAGGACAAAATACTATTATTTTTTGGAATTGTGAAACACCTGATTCTGCAAATACTTTCAGACTTTTCCGTTATAAAGTCAAAATGGTGTGGAATGACAATTTTACAACGATTATAACATAAATTACTCTATATGTTAGATGCTACACTCTACATACATTGTACCATGTATAGTATAGATATAGTATATAGTATTAGAATAAATATGGGGGAAAAAAATCAAAATGTCATAATTTCTTACCATTTTTACACATAAACAAATGATAAAGGTGCACATGTTCAAAGCCAACATTTCAGATTTTTGAAACGGTAGTCAACATGTGAATTGCACCTGCAAAGTAAAGAGTAACCATGTACTACGTACCTACTCCGTCGACAACATCGGTACATAGAGTTTTTGAGACAGGTTGCGGTATAAATTGCTGGTCATTATGCTCTGCAGGGGGCATGGGCGGGAGTTGACGTCGACTGGAAAATAACAAATAAAAGTCAGCTGCATAAGTAACCAATTTCTCAGTACAGCATAACTGTACAACATAACAAATCACTTTAAGGTTGGACAGAAATACAGAGAGAGAAAGAAGGAGAGAGATGAAAAAGAGAGAGAGAAAAGCACCATTAGAGTATGAACTTCCAAATCAAACAATGAATCAAGGAGCATGTACTTCTGATTCTAATTATTATCTACAGTAATTAACATCATAATATTTTGGTGCTAATTAACCAGGTTTGAGGAAATGTTACTAAAGTTATTTACAAGCTATGTCTTTAACATGGTAATTTAGGTGATATTTGAAGTGGTACGTTACAATGGTAATTTAGGTGATATTTGAAGGGATAAGTTAGGTGACGCTTGATAGGTTACCATGGTAATTTAAGTGATATTTGATACCTTACCATGGTAATTTAGGTAGTGTTTGTGCTTACTTGAACATAGTTATTTAGGTGAATGCTTGATACGTTACCATGGTAATTTAGGTGATGTTTGATACATGTATGTTACTATGGTAATTAAGGTGATGTTTGTGGTTACTTTAACATGGTTATTTAGGTGAATGCTTGATACGTTACCATGGTAATTTAGGTGATGTTTGATATGTTACCATGGTAACTTAGGTGATGGTAACATGGTTATTTAGGTGAATGCTTGATACGTTACCATGGTAATTTAGGTGATGTTTGATATGTTACCATGGTAACTTAGGTGATGGTAACATGGTTATTTAGGTGAATGCTTGATACCTTACCATGGTAATTTAGGTGATGTTTGATATGTTACCATGGTAACTTAGGTGATGGTAACATGGTTATTTAGGTGAATGCTTGATACGTTACCATGGTAATTTAGGTGATGTTTGCTATGTTACCATGGTAACTTAGGTGATGGTAACATGGTTATTTAGGTGAATGCTTGATACGTTACCATGGTAATTTAGGTGATGTTTGTGGTGATACAGTAGGTGAGGGTTGGGGGGAGGACCTCCTTGGTGGCACCGGAGGGGGCAAGTCCCGCTTGGTGAAGTTTGGCGACTCTAATGGCGAACCACTGTGATGTTTGGACTGAAAAAATTAATAAAGTGGTTTTATTGTCATGAAAAAATTAAATTAGAATATCTATGAATCTAATGTCGATACATTCTGTTTTTATTTTGGAGTTATCTCTCTTGTTATGCTGTAGTATTGACATGTACATGTATTTGGAAATCTCTATAGGGAAAGGGGTAAAAAAAATGTTGTAACCAAACAGTGTTCTTAAGCGTAAACTAAAATCTACATTTCAAATTAATTTAGAATCCCTACATAAATCATTAAGAATTGTATCTAGTGTTAAATTCACTGTATGCTATGAAAATGGCATTTTTTTTTATCTTGAGGGCTTTAAACATAAAATTCGAAGCTTTGTAATTTATAAATTAACTTACAGTACTGGAAGGGTGATTGTGTGACATGGCATGGTGACTTGTGTCCTGTAATAATTACATATTATATCGTATATGTATGTCAAATATAGAAAAGGTAATTGTTTGACTTAAATTTATTAAATTGTATCATATAATATACTAAAATATCATATAATTTACTGTAAGGGAGATTGTGAGACAAGGTATAAGAATTACATCCTGTATTACATAATATCATATAATAAACTTAAATAATATAATAAATATCATAATAAATCCAATATCTGCAGTTACGTTAGAGGCTTTACCTACAGCATGAACAAATTAGAGAAGATATGAACCTAATTTCATGAAATCAATTACAGCACTAACCTCTAAATCCTCGTCCAAGTCAGGAGGGACAGGGGCTGGTTTGGGGACCTCGGTAACGACACCTGATGGGTTAAACGGATCAACAACCACCTGCTCCGTACCTTTAATCTCACATCTACAGAACGGACATCCCTGACCATCAGAATCCTGCAATAAATAATATAAAAAAGTAGATTGTATGGACAGACAGACATATCTACAGAACAGACACCCTTTACCGTCAGAATCCTGTAATAAATAATATACAAAAGTAGATTGTATACACAGACAGACACATCTACAACACGGACACCCCTGACCACCAAAATAATGTAAAACTGTATTGGTAACTACTATCAAAGAGACAGACAGTCAGATACCTACAGAATGGACTGTCAAAATCCTGTAATAAACTAGAACTGCCCTTAAGTGGACAAATTATACAACCGCAGGACGTTTTTTATACACAGGACCATTTATGACGCAATGTTCAATTGTTCAAATTGAAAATGTCATTCAGGATTAAATGCTTTGGTGTGAAAATTTAATACTTAGTATGCTGCTTCAGAACTTCATAACCAAAATACTATTATTCTGGATAAGGAGTTCATTACTTTTTACATAGGCCAAAAGTTAAGGTCAAGATCACAAGGTCAAAAGTCATGATACAAAAATGTTATTTTTATATTATGTAGTGTTCTTTATGGCGAATATGTGTCCGAAATATGAAAAACCTACCATTTATAATATACAAGAAATCTGCTTTCAAATCTTCTTAACCTAAATCATAGTAAACTGTAGTACTCTTTGTTGCAAATATTTGTATGAAATATGAAAGCAGATACCATATATAGTATGAAAGAAATCTGCTTTCAAAACTACTTAACCTAACTTCAACATAAGCCCAAAGTCAAGGTCACAAGGTCAAAATTAGTCATGATACCAAACTGTAGTACTCTTTGTGGTGAATGTGTGTATGAAATATGAAAGGCCTACCATTTATAGTATAAAAGATATCTGCTTGCAAAACTTCTTAACATAAAAGATTATATAGGGTAAAGGTCAAGGTCACAGGGTCAAACGTTTTGGTACCAAAATGTAGTACTCTCTAAGGTGAATGGGTGTATGAAATATGAAAGGCCTACCATTAATATTATAAAAAGAAATTTGCTTTCAAAACTTCTCAACCTAAAATGTTGTATAGGGTGAAGGTCGAGACAACAGGGTCAAAAGTCTAGGTACCAAAATGTAGCACTCTTTAAGGTGAATTTGTGTATGTAATATGAAAGGCCTACCATTAATAGTATAAAAGAAATCTGCTTTCAAAACTTCTTAACCAGATGGACAGACAGATGGACAGGGTGATTCCTATATACCTCCTAAACATCGTTTGCGGGGGGTGTTTTAACAGCTGTAATGTTATCTGACAATAGAACAGATAGATGGACAAAGAAAGACAGACAAACACCTACGATGGACTGTCAGAATCCTGTAATAAATACTAGTAACAGCTGTAATATTATCTGATAATAGAACAGACAGATGGACAGAGACAGACAAACAGACACCTACAAAATGGACTGTCAGAATCCTGTAATAAATAACAGCTGTAATATTATCTGATAATAGAACAGACAGACGGACAAAAAGAGACAGACAGACAGACACTCATTGGGTGTACTTGTTACTTTTTGTTACAGATTTCAGGTATGCCACCAATCAATATTTTAATTTTCTGATCTTTGAGTTTTGTTTGTGACGTCATGCATGTCATGTGAGTGATACAAATTAATCAGTCAGTGTGAAGTTGATCTTAATCAGCAGGAAGAAAAGAAATCTGGATAAAAATACCCCAATCTGAATATCATGCACCAACATGTCTGTGGAGTCCAAATATGTGAAGCACGAAAATAATTATTATACTTCCTTCCTGGTCTCTAACTATTTGTATTGAGTATCAAACAAGGAAGATAGAGTCATGATTTCTTTTATCAGCTGTAAATCCTAGTATACTGACAGTTTTATAACGTATAATGCTTTGTGTGTCATATTCAAAGTCCATGGCAATTAAGGAAGTTCACATTAAAATTATTGAATCGTACAGTTTATAATTCTACACGTTTGTCTAATACAAAGAGAAAAGTTGTAAGAAGAGAACAAAGCTAGCTGAAAACGAATGCTTGAGTGAAGCTGACAGAATAATGTAAGACATATATAATGTAAGACATATATAAATATATATTCTAATATGACTTGAAATTTTCTCCCTATATGTACTGAAGAACTCGCCTGGTGTAAAATCTCCAACAAACTTCCAGTGCACTAAGCTCCGCCCATTCACGTGCAATATTAGAATAGTTCGCGGCTCGGTGATAATTTGATTGGTTCATGCGACTCGTGGAATTACTGGACAATAAACCACGGCTAGCTAGTTGTTATTTCTTAATTATAATACCTGTGTTTGTGAAATACGAATGCCCCCGTCGACATCCCATAAATATTAACACAATTTTCTATTCAGAAGGTGAAAGGTCAAGGTCATGGTCACAAGGACTATAAAAGTTATGCCCAATGTTAATTTTTTGGAAAGTAGCTCAAAGGTCAAGGTCACAAGGTCAAAAATTTTGGTTTCAATGGAAAGGTCTTGTCACAAGGAATACACATGTGAAATATCAAAGCCCTATCACTTATCATTCAAAAGTTATGCCAAATGTTAAAGTTTTTGCCATGGAAACACAGACAAACAGACTGACAAACAGATGGACAGGCCAAAAACTATTGCCCCCCTCCCCCTGAATCGTTGATTCTTGGGGCATAAAAAATAAAGCCTGTGAACAGGAGAAAACTACATGTAAAATATCAAAGATGTCACAATCTGTTGATAAATCTTACGGAACAACAATAACTCTTACAGGGCAATTAACTTGAAGTACCTCTTTAAAAATATTTGTACTCCAGTGGTTCTTGATTATACATGTTATATGTTCCTTATGCATAAAATGATAAATGAAAAAATATTATAACTTCAGGTTTCTCAGCCTGTAACATTTTTTTCTTCAGTATATTAAAAAAATTACAACCTGAATGAAAATCCTACATAGGAGGACCAAATATTTGGACTTTTGAATATGGCTACATGTGTATATATATATAACATGCAATTTTAATTGAGAAATAACTACATAGGCCATTTCTTTGTTATTTTCTGTTTTACGTCCTCGTGCTGGTAGGTTTTGAGCCCTTTTTATAAAACAAAACAAAATTAAATTGATAAAATCTTTGCAAATTTAATGAACTTTGTACAAAAATTATAGAGAAATTGTTTAATTCTTTATATGACATGTAAAAATACTTGAATGATTCAAGTCATTCATTCTTTTGTTGTCTAAAATCTGTTTATATTCAAATGACACAAGTTTCTGCCATATTTCACATGGTACTTATAGTACTTCACATATGACATTGCAACTTTGTTTTATATGCTAAAGGAGCTGTTAAGATAAGGGCCGTATTTAGCCCTGAATCTCGTACCGTATTTCTTCCGCATGAAGATGCACATGGTGAAAAAAATTAATCATAATTGAAATATGACGTATTTAAAGACTTTTTATATGTTTTACATTTTGGTGAAGTACTCTTTAGATTCTAAAATTAAGGTCGTAAGAAGTAGGGGTACTCGTATAGGAAAACTGATAAAATCCACCAAAAAACGTATAAACATAATAACATTTCACATAAAATGGATATGTATTTACTATAAGACATCAAATATATCTACATTGTAAATCAAAAATAGATTTCGAACGTTAGATCTACTTTAATTGGCAAATAATGAAATATGGAACTCAAAATACGGTCTCGCTTTGTATTCAACAGCTACAATGTAAGCCTTTTTGTGCAAAATACACAGTGACGCAGAAATAAACATCGCTCTTGCTTATTTCGTTCCCAATTCTTGTATATTTCATTCGATCACATTAAAAATACATTATTGGCTGGATTAAAGAGGAAAAATGGTCAAATTTGTCATATTTTATGGTCTAAAAAATCGATCTTTACAAAAATGCACACCCCTTCCTTTTTTGGTTTTTTGTCTCAGGGGTAGTGTTCCCCCCGGAGATACAGAATCACACTTTTCCAGAAAATTTGTATCATGGATATACACCTCCAGTAAAAGTGGCATTCTGTATATCCGGGGGGAACAATGTTCAAAAAAACTTTTCCGTTTTCTATTGATTTCTATAGGAATAATACAAGTTCTGACCCAAATATTAGCAAAATTATACAAAACAGATAAAAAATCACTTCAGATTCTGATGGGGTGCCATTTAGATATACATTTTACGAAGAATTTTTTTTCAAATTTCCATTTTCAAAATCCAACTTTTCAGGGCTGATTTTACGTCTTATCTTAACAGCTCCTTTGTTTTTTTCCCTGGCTGGCTGGTAGGTTTTTCAATTTCAAAAGGACGCAAAACAGAATGAAAACAAGAAATGGCCATAGCAGCAACTGCATAAAACCATGATAATCATTACGGAATGTTGTTAATTCTGAGCCTTGGTTCTTATACAACAGTCTACGCTCCGTAAGTTAATCCTAGCTTACATATACAACTAGTCCCTACCCTATTTCTTACGGAAGTATGCCGATAATCACTTGATGTATTTAGGTCACAGGAAATGCCGTGCTGTGTGAACTTCAACAAAGTACCAGTACAGTTAAAGGGCTAAGTGTGCAAACCCCTCATATAGGCCCTATAACTTCAACGAAAAATGCTTCTGATGGACGAATTATTAATTTTCACTTTTTGCAATGTTGAAGGTTTGATAAAATACCACGTCATAATTTTGAGCCCTCGTAACATCACGCGCGTGATGTATGATATCATGTTCTGACATCATTTGCCCTGAATGACGCAACAAAGGAAAATCAAAGTATTTTACACACAAATCTTCAAAATTCATCTACGCTTCAGGCCTCGCCCATGATATTTTTATACAAATTAAAAGGCCAATCAGTAATCCATCGATTGGTACAAAAATATTTATGGGTAAGGCCTGGAGTGCCTCTTGATTTCTTAATTTTGTATCGAAATTTCTCTCATTTATTGATATTTTCAATGATTTCAACGTTTTTAGACGTATTGAGTATTGAGAACGTATTATTCAGTATAGGACTGTGAATTCAAAACAGGCTTTCCTGATCTGTATTCACCATACATTTGTCATTTTATAAACCAGAACATTATGGATATATGAACAACTTTGAAATAGCAGGTTACCACGCCTACTCTTTTGTATCATCAAGTCACTTTAAGGAAAAAATTAAAACCACTCAGGAACAAGTGACGTTTTACCTTACTAAGATTGACCATAGATGTCATCATACAACTTGTGTGGCTTTTGCCTCACTATAACGTTCTTTTTATATAATTCCATTCCATTTATAAATAATTGCAAAAATAATTCCTACTTTTAAATACTTTATCTCATCCAGTCATTGTATTAATACTTCCTCTTCATACAAGTAAATACATGTAGATGAATCAGTAATGAAACTACAAATCCAAAATTTTTATTGATCTAATCTGAACAGCCTAAAACCTTGACGTGGTAACCATTCATTTCAGTCAGTACAAAAAAATATGTGTTGGTGAAACAAAATATTTGTAAGTAAAGCAGATGTAATGTAAAAAGTAGGTCATAATCCAAGGTCAAGGTCACATAGCTGAAAATTTTGTTTCCCATGGAAAGGTCTTACTTTAAGGAATACACATGTGATATATGAAAGCCCTATCACTGACCATTCAAAAGTTATGACCAAGGTGAAAGTTTTTATGGACAAATAGATGGATAGACCAAAAAATATATGTCTTTGTTTACTGTTTAGGGGGGAATGAAAATATAAGAACTAGATTTTTCTTAAACAACAGGTATTGTAATAAAGTTATTGCCTGTCTCATGTTTGATCCAACATATTGTGACTTTGATCTTGAGGATGACCTTGATTGACCTTGAGCTTAGTTGAGTTCATCAAGTTTGATACCAATCAAGAGTATTTAAGCATATTGAGCAAGTTATAGCTACACGTAAGCAGTGGCGGATTCAGGGGGGTGCGGAGGGGGCGTCCGCCCCCTGGCACTGACCCAAAATTTTCCAAAAACAGGTATCTTTTGGCTCATTTTCAGTAAAAATCGGCAAAATTTGCCCCTTGACCCCCCGGCAAAGGAAGCACGGGATGCGCCACTGGTAAGTGCTGTATACTAAATGAAAATAGCAATCCAAGGAATGCTTGTGTCGCCTGCGAAGCGGTTTGATTATTATTCTAGAAAGTGGATCAAAATTCTTGAAAAGTAGGTCTAGGTCAAATATCTAGATCAAGGTCAAAAGGTCAAATTTTATGGTTTGTGTAGAAAGGTCTTGTCACAAGGAATACACACGTGAAATACCAAAGCCCTATCACTTACCAATCAAAAGATATATCCATTCTTATTTTTTTCTGAAAAGTAGGTCAAATATGTAGGTCAAGGTCAAAAGGTAAAAAAATAATGGTATGTGTAGAATGGCATTGTTACAAGGAAAATACATGTGAAATATCAAAGCCCTATCACCTACCAATCAAAAGATATAGCCAATATTACTTTTCTTGAAAAGTAGGTCAAATATCTAGATCAAGGTCAAAAGGTCAAATTGAATGGTCTGTGTAGAAAGGTCTTGTCAGAAGGAATACACATGTGAAATATCGAAGCCCTATCTCTTACCAATCAAAAGATAATAGCGAATCTTATCTTTTTTCAAAAGAAGGTCAAATATCTAGGTCAAGGTCACAAGGTCAAAAATTATGGTATATGAAGAAAGTTCTTGCCACAAGGATTGCACATGTGAAATATCAAAGTCCTAACACTCACCAATAAAATATTGTATTTGTAGGAAGGTCACAAGGAACACAGATGTGAAATATCAAAGCCCTATCACTTACCAATCAAAAGACATAGCGAATCTTATCTTTTTTTCAAAAGTAGGTCAAATATCTAGGTCAAGGTTACAAGGTCAAAAATAATGGTATGCTTAGAAAGGTCTTGCCACAAGGATTGCACATGTGAAATATCAAAGTCCTAACACTCACCAATAAAAAGATATATCCATTCTTAATTTTTTTTTAAAAGTAGGTCAAATATGTAGGTCAAGGTCACTAGGTCAAAAATTATTGTATGTGTAGAAAGGTCTTGTCACAAGGAATACAGATGTGAAATATCAAAGCCCTATCACTTACCAATCAAAAGATATAGTGAATCTTATCTTTTTTTCAAAAGTAGGTCAAATATCTAGGTCAAGGTCAAAAGTAATGGTATGTGTAGAAAGGTCTTGCCACAAGGATTGCACATGTGAAATATCAAAGCCCTATCACCTACCAATCAAAAGATATATCCATTCTTAATTTTTTTGAAAAGTAGGTCAAATATGTAGGTCAAGGTCACTAGGTCAAAAATTATGGTATGTGTAGGAAGGTCTTGTCACAAGGAATACACATGTGAAATATCAAAGCCCTATCACTTACCAATCAAAAGTTATGGACTGTGACACCCAAAGTGTGACAGACAGACAGACAGACAGACGGACGGACGGACGGACGGACAGACGGACAGACGGACAACGGACAAAGTGATCCCTAAGTGTCGCTATGCTTCGCAGGCGACACAAAAAAGTGACTTCCAGACAGATGTACAGAAATACAAAGCAAAAATAAGCTGTTGTGAATGACGGTGGCATCTCAGGCAGCTTTAAATAACTGTACACAATTTACAACACTATGACCTTAAATACAGATATAAAACCCCTTGCAAACTGGAAGTCTGTATAAACTATTGAAAACTGATTGAAATCTGCTGACATACAGGAAATAATAATCAGGGAAAGGGGCGTGGTTTTTTATTTGACATTTGTTACTGACAAGGATAAGCTTTATTGGTATTAAGTATGATCGTATCTTATAGGTACAGGTCTAATGACACACTCAAAGTTAATTTGATCATGAATTGGCAGAAAATCTTTCACATGCTGTGTCAGGCACTATACAGTTAAAGGATTAAGTGTATTTTTGACATTTTTTTTTTTGGGGGGGGGGGGGTTCTGGTCTGCAGAAAAATTGAGTCACATTGTTCAGATATATACATAAACAATTCATTTCATCAATACAATGACTTAAGTTGGGTCGTCATGTTGTTTTTTTTCCAAAGTAGTTTCTCTCTTACAGAATTAAATTGTATTCACCTCAGGCAAATTGATATGGGAAGGGAGAGTGTGGGAGTGGCAATTCTTATACTGATGCATGTACAAGAAAAAGGGGGGGGGGACAGGACAAAAGTAATGATAGTATAGGTTGGTAGGGATATGAAGGAGGGACTTCTATCAACTAGAACTGCCCTAAACATGCTAAAGTGACAAATTATACCCAACGCGGGACGTTTTCCTCCACATGAATTCATGTATGACATAGGAATCTATATATATATATATATATAAAAGCACAAAAAAAGGGTACAAGCGACCACGACACTAAACGTGTTTAAACCCAGCGGAAGGGACAGTACATCCCTAGAGCCCTCTGGATACACGAATATGTACTTGTATCCAGACGGAACAAGGGACAGTACGTCCCTAATTCCGTTCGGACACAAGTACATAAAAAAAAAAAAAAAACATACACACACTCTCATGCTCGTCAGAACCTGTACTATACTGAAGCTCGAAAGGCTATAACAAGTAGCCAGGTAGGTAATATTCTCAATTCATGAACCAAAGCAGACCCCACGAGGGGCGAGACCAGGTGCCTAGGTAGAGTCAGTGTCTCCTGTTTGCATGCAACTCCCGCTGCCAAAAAGTCTGGACGGACTGATGGATAGAAACACGTCCAAGACTTCTATAGGTTCAAAATAAAAAAAAAAGCTGAAAAGATGCTCCCTGATTGATTAAATAACATATTATCAAGTGAGTAAAATCAAACAAAATACCGCCTCCCCCCACTCTAGATAAACGTAAGGGACTCGATTGACTAAGTAAAATGAAACAAAAAATCCCCTAATTAAAAACACGTCCGTCCTGAAGAGAGATACTCACTAAAATGACAACGCGCGGGTCAGTGTGAATAGAAAGTCATATCACGAGAGGCCCACATAAAGGAGGTTAAAAATACAAACTGTAAAAATTAAAAAATATAAGGTGTAAAGAACGAATCTAGCTACGGTCGTCGGTTTCGGAGATTGACCTCCATATCCAATCAGAATAAATAGGGCGTGTTAAGAAATAGTACCCGTGAGGGAAGATCAAGCAGAACCTATCTCATAAACATAGCAAGTAAAGACTCTAAAAATTGACAAAAGTCTGAAACTTCTTGAAAGCCCTATCACTTAAACTTAAAGAGTTATCTGCTTTAAGAACTTCTTAACCGGACAGATGGACAGACGGATAGGGAGTTTCCTATATACCCCCCCCCAACTTTGTTTGCGGGGGGTATAACGATAACAAAGGGTAGAGAGGGTAAGAAAATAACTCCGGACTGATAAGGAAATCTGGCCACACTTTTCAGGATCATTCTCCTTGTGCCATGACAAAACTTTCCCAAAATAGAAATGAAGAGAAAAACTGGATCTTCTGTAAACGTGAAAATTTTCCCGTAGGGGCAATTTCTGCCTTTGTATTATTATTGCAAAATAACCCCAGCGTGAAAATTACAACAAATATAAAAGACTTTAGGAAATCCTCCCAATTTCGCCAAAATTACCACAAGCTTACAGTGGTCATTTTGCGAAAATTTTCCCCAGCGAAAATAACTAAGTTTACAGTATACAAAGATTAAATTTTGTATCCTTCTTTGAACCTCATAAAAGATTTTTCTACAATAACAACAAGACCACCCACCTGCCACTGCGTAAGACAAGGCGTACACAGTAAATGTCCGCAAGGCTCGATCCGGATGTCCTTGTCATTCTCCGCGCAGATTTTACATAACTGGAACGTGGATCCCATCTCACAATACAACTCGTACTGTTCCTGCGTCACCTTTATATGGTCTTCTTCTGTGTCTTGTACGAGGAAACTCAGGTCAGGGTTTATAGTTCTACCGTCGGGGTACTTAAAACTGAAAAAATTAACGTAAACAATTGTCAATGACTAATGCATCAACTAATGGCTCAAATGGCTGATAGTTACTTTATGTAACCTTAAAAATGGAAAATCAACATAAAAATACAATTTTACCAAATTTTCTTGGTTTTAATTTTTTATAAGTTTTAAGTTTTAATATGGACGTGAGGTTCTAACAAATATCACAACAAAATTTTGTAACTAAAGCAACATAATTCATGTAATTACCATAAAAACACTCACAGACATACAAACAGACATACTTACAATCCCTCTCTCTATCCGTCCAGTGGTGCCTTGACACAGAGATTTATTTTGTGGTATAAATTCCAATATTTGACAATCACCAGTAACGTAACCTATCACCCAGTGTCCCAGCCTTGTACAACTCACAGACATACAAACATTCATACAGACAGACATACTTACAATCCCTCTCTCTGTCAGTCCAGAAGTGCCTGGCACAGAGATTTATTTTGTGGTATAGTTTGCAATATTTGACAATCACCAGTGACGTAACCTATTGCCCATTGTCCCAGCCTTGTACAACTCACAGACATACAATCACACAGACAGACATACTTATAATCCCTCTCTCTGTCTGTCCAGTAGCGCCTGGACACAGAAATTTATTTTGTGGTATAGTTTGCAATATTTGACAATCACCAGTAACGTAACCTATCGCCCAGTGTCCCAGCCCTGTACAACTCATAGACAAACAAACATTTATACAGACAGACATACTTACAATCCCTCTCTCTGTCCATCTAGAAGTGCCTGGCACAGAGATTTATTTTGTGGTATAGTTTGCAATATTTGACCATCACCAGTGACGTAACCTATTGCCCATTGTCCCAGCCTGGTACAACTCAGACGGAAAACATAACTGGAAAAAGAATCTGCAACGTTAGCTCATTATTTGCACAAAATGAAGCCAGAAGTTTCTAATTTCTACATTATTTTATATCTATAATAAATACTGTGTACTGAAAAGAAAATCAAATGTTACTCTATTTTTAAATGGTATTTGTGTAACTCATTGTTTGATTTGAATGTCCTAACACTACTCATTTCATAGATACCACGACATAGAATAGAAAATTACTTGAGATTCTTCACACATTTACATATAGTAATAGACCATTTTCCGATCTTGTTAGAAAGCACAAAATGTCTGAGTCAACATCTTTTGGCATTGTTTTACATTATGACGTCACTGTTAAAAGATGCAATTCCAATAAGACGTCACAATGAAAAAGTGTGCAAAAATTGCCTACCTCAGACATTTTTCGTCATTTTGTCAGCCATTATGAATTTCAGCAAGTGGTCTATTCCATAGTAAGTTTTTAGTTCAAAATTAATCGTTGTGAGAGGAAATTTGAGACCCTCACCTTCCAGGTTTGTGTACGTATTTTTGTAGCCTTGCTTTGACTTCGTCATACGTTAGAAATGCCACGTATCCAGGATGGGTGACGGCAAGAACGTTCCAGTTCCGTAATAAATTACACCATGGCTGGAACAGTCTGAAACATCATGTAATCAAAGATTACAAAGCTCACCTCATGGCAGCATTCTATCATGGCAGCAAACAGAAAGGAGTCAAAGATTACAAAGTTTTGAATTTGAAAACCTGTCCTACTGCATGAGAACCAATAAAAGTGATACCACATAAAAACAAAATAGAAAAGGGAAGTAGAGTATTTCATTTATTGACCCAAATTTTGCATGAATGGGTGTACTCTATTGATACCCAAATCTCCCTAGCATATGCACTCAAGTGGAAAATATATATCATGACCTACATTTGAACAAAGATTTGTGACCTACCCATAAAGATGCATGAACAGTGCAAGTCTGGCCTTCCTAGCACTTAAGATAAAGAAATACAACTTCTTAACATTAATATCTAAATCTTCCTAACATGTGCACTCAAGTGGAAAATGTAGGTCATGACCTACATTTGAATGTAGATTTATGATCTACTCTTAAAGACGCATCTTATGTGCAAGTTTGGCCTTCCTAGCACTTATAATAGAGAAATAAAACTTCTGAACATTGATACCCAAATCTTCCTAACATATGCACTCAAGCGGAAAATATAGGTCATGACCTACATAATAAAGGCTACATTTGAATGTAAGTTTGTTATCTTCTTTTAAAGACGCATCATCTGTGCAAGTTTGAACTTCTTAGCACTTATCATACAGAAATAAAACTTCTTAACATTCGATACCCAAATCTTCCTAATATGTGCACTTAAGCAGAAAATATAGGTCATAACCTACATTTGAACGTAGGTTTGTGATCTACTCTTAAAGACGCATCATCTGTGCAAGTTTGAACTTCCTAGCACATATACAATGTAATAGAGAAATAAAACTTCTTAAGATACTAGTGCAGACGCTGACGCAGACGTGGACGCCGACGACAGGGTGATAGCATAAGCTCACTCTCACTTTGTGAGGTGAGCTAAAAATAGGTCAATCGAATCCAAACTCACACTTGATCTGCATCACATTGAGATATATCCACATACCAAAAATGAGTTCATTATATGCTACAACAGTTTGGAAAACTAAAGTGTGACAGATGGACGGATAGATGGACGGACAGACAGACAAAAGGCGAGCCGGTAAGGGAACTACATGTAATAAGATTTCATTTTGATGAGCCAAAAGCCGCTTGAGTTTCCGTACCTTGTAAAAACATCAAAGTCGAAGACAGAGATATAGTCGTTACACGTGAGGTCGATGGTAGACTTGAGTGCCATGGCCTCTAGCGGAGAACTAATAGGGTGTGTCTCTTGTAACGTCTGACGGAAAATCTTCCATGCCACCACCGTTCTGAAATATAATAGAAATAGTTAGATGCGAAAAAATAGTCTAGCTCGGATCATTTAACTATCAAGATGTACCGTACAAAATCTGCTACACTGCAATTTATCATTTGGTCCTATTTAGAGGATTACTTGTTAGAAATATTGACCCAGTATCTGGTGGTTGAGTACATAGTAGTATATTACAATTATCACAATCTAATAAAAAAAATCCCACATTGTTCTTAGAATTTCTTATAAAATATGTCAAATAGTTTTGAAATTACCGTTAGTCAAATACATTATCATTTCTTATCATTTTCAAAAATAATAATTTAAGAATAATATATTCTAATATACTCAGAAATTCTCATATGATCTTAATTGTGCTGTTGCAGAATATTGGGAATTAATTCGTCTTTTATATGACTGTCATCTACAGGCATTTATTTAAACCCAGGATTACAGCATTATTAACTTATCCTTGCATCTGATATATGAACTTGCTTATAACACAAAAAAAATTCACATGCACTACATACAACTATGCATAGATCTATTTACTGGACAATTAGGAACCTGAGCTTCCATACATGTAGGAAGGTACCGTAGGTAGGGTATAATTGTTACAAATTATCACGACACTATCACATCAAACAACTCCAGGCCTAGCGTAAAACGATCCCTAATCAGGTTTCTTAAACAGGAGTGGGTGTTTTATAATCGTACAGACTATTTGATGGTATAAGTGGAAGAGGAAGTCTGATGGCGACGATAATTTCTGTTAGCTTCTGTGCTTACAGGATGATGGGAGTAATTGTGAAACATTGACACCAAACAAATCCACCGGAAGGTCAATGTGGGGTGGGTCAATGTACGGTAGGACACTAGGGTATTAACTTTAGTTTTGTGAAAACAAGAAGTGTTTGACCCTTTTAGCAAACTACTTACATGACATATCAGGGATTTTCAAGGCTTAATTTCCTCTCCCTCTGTCAGCCCATACAAACAGCCAAAACATTTAAAAGTCTGGATGAGAAAGATTCTTTATTTCTAAAGGTGTCCTCATTCAGACATAACAGCAAAAAGAAGATAAAGATAAAAGAAAAGTATGAGCAGAGACCCTAACAAAGACCCATATGAAATGTAGACATTTTGGCAGTACAGAAAGAGGAATTCTCCCATATTTACAGCTTTTTCCTCATAAAAAGTGCAAATGACCAAATCCTTGTCATTAATAACACCCAGTTATACATTGTAGATTCTGTGTGTGCTCATTTTCATAAATAGAAATAAGTCTCCATGAAACAAACCTTCCACCCTTCAGTCCTAGCAATCACCACAGTGAGAAAAGTGTGACAAGCTTAAAGTTGTTAAAGTTAATACATGGTTTTTGTTGTACATGTACATATAATATTAGGGTTGTAACTATCAGTGGATCCCTCTCAGTATGTCTGTCCTGTCCAGTGGTCTGTCTTTCTCTCATAAAACTTTCATCACGTTCATACTGACCATAATTACTTTTCATTTAACTCATGCGTTCCTTGTACATGTAGCACGATCCTTTTTATGCTTCTTTTGGTTCAATTAAAATCTTTAAGTTTAATGAAATGCCCTTGACCTTTAATCTAATTTTACATTGTCTTTTACATTTATTTTGGTCAATTCATTACATCATTATACATGAGCAGACCTGCCTACCCATTTCTTGCCTAAAGTGTAATGATTTTGCTGAAGAAAGTGTAACTTAAGGAAGTAAAGCGTTTTGTCTGCTACCCTGTGCTGAAAGTGGTATGATGACATAGTGGTCAGTGTAACACGTAGTTGCAGGGATTTATCTATAAATTGATCTAAATGGGTCCTTGGGACCATAAGGAAATTAGCATATGGGTTCCCAGCAAAAACAATGGGTCCCCACAGAAATTAATGAGTCCCAAGAACATACTGTACGCCATCTTTTTACCAACTTCCTCTGTTCACAGCTACAAGTGTGATGACTAGTTTGCAGCATTTTATGTTCGCTAGATCATATGTTAAAATACTGTAAAACGTCCATCTCCCAAACTTTGAACTTAAATAAGTAAAACATGTCAAATAGCTTTGATGGCCTTATCAAGTATGTAATTAATTGTTTGGTTGTGCAAGCGATATATAGTAAAACGTTATCCAAACAAAACTGAAAACAGTCATGTTTTATCGAATCTAAAAATATGATTTCAAGGACCGGTCATCATATGCCAATCAATATAAACTCAGAACTTTTATAATACAAATATACATGATGTAACAAGCTTGACTTGATTTCATGTAAACTTTAAATATGGCAGACGATTTGTTAGAAAATGAAAATGCGTACAGAGGGATGCAGCGATCGGAAATCAATGGGCACTGGGCGATTATGTGTCAGGGACGCAGGACGCAGAGTTACCAGTAGATTGATCATTGTTAATAATCCCTGTAGTTGTAAAGGTAATCATGGTAATTGAAAAAGAATTATGTCTTTTCAGTTTTTTCTTAAATCAAGTGTGTACCATAAAATTGCAATGCAATAAAAAAGAGAAAATTACAAGTACCCAATATTTGTTTTTATTCACCTTTTAAAAAAGATTAATGTAGATGAAGACAACATTTTTTCACCCCTGTGACTTTATGAATTGAATGAAAAGCAATTTGTATCAGAAATTGTCCAGAGTATTACATTACAGCAAAAACAGACATTTTTCGCATGGATTTGCCACTTGTCCTGATTGAGTGGTGGTAAGGAGTACCTGTACATGTACGTGCACAGTCAGGGGTGCTACTTAAACAAGTAATTAAAAAAATCACCTTTTTAAGTAACTTTCTAATTCTGCCTTCTAAAATAATTACTTCTAAAAGTAACTGATATACTTGCGATGTCCATGCAACATATTACTTATACATGTACAAGTAATATACATAAAAAATAAGGCAATGGATGGTTTGTAATGATTGTAGCATACACATTTAAAGTTCTCTAGCTTTTAATTGTTATAAGGGCTACTCATATCAGTAATAATTGCTTCAGTAACAGAAATATCAAGGTAAAACCATTCCCTTAAAATTACTTGTTTAAGTAATATTTATTGAAAAGGGCTTATCTTTAAATGAAAGGAGTAAAGCTTTAAGCAATTATCGTAAATGATATTTAAATTTTATTTTGAAAAGGAAAGTCTGAATTTACAGGAAAAATTATTGCTATTGAGATGAAAATTCTGTTTAAAGATCTACAAGGTTACAAACTTGCACAAATTTGCAACTTTTTAAGTGAAATTCGGCTACAATTTCGGCTATCTTTCTTAACTCAAGCAGTTTCTTCTGAGAAAGTTATTTCCTTTTGAAAATAATGGAAGTGCTCTTGCCTTCTACTGCTGTACTTTCTTACTTGCCATAGGAAATAACACATCATTTAACTTTTTATGTAAAATCATGGGTACATTTGATATCAGTCAGATAATTACTTGTAGAAGTAATTTATTAATTACTTGTTGAAGTAGCACCCCTGACTGGTGCAAGTAACCTGCCATTTCAGCCCTACTTTCAAAGTTTTTCATATTATCATGATTATATTCTAGTTTATAAAATGTCAAATGTATGGTAAATCCAAATCAGGAAAGTCTGTTTTGATTCCACAGTCCTATAATACGTCACTCAAATCGTCTAAAACGTTGAAATCATTGAAATCATCAATAAATGAGCGAAATTTCGATACAAAATCATGAAATCCAGTAGTGTTCCAGGCCTTACCCATAAATATTTTTGTACCAATTGATGGATTACTGATTGGCCTTTTAATTTGCATAAAAAATATTGTGGGCAAGGCCTGGAGCGTTTATGAATTTTGAAGATTTGTATGTAAAATACAATGATTTTCCTTTGTTTTGCGTCAGTCATTGCAAATGAGGTCAGAACATGATGTCATACATCACGCGCGTGACGTTACAAGGGCTCAAAATTATGATTCGATGTTTTCTCAAACATTCAACATTGCAAAAAGTGATCATTGATAATTCGTTTATCAAAAGCATTTTAAGTTGAAATTATAGGGCCTATATCAGCATGATCAGGGGTTAGCGCACCTATATAATCCTTTCTGAGATTGTAAGGTCACAATCCACCACTGATTCGATAAGAAATACGGTACTGTTCTATCAGAATACAAAATGTATGGATAGAGCAAAGCAGATCTTGTAAGAGGTGAAAAATAGCCACTTGCAATTTTTTTTAGAGTTCCTTAATTTCCTACTCGCAATCCACAAATTTCAATCGCATTTTAAAAGTATTCACCTTTAATTTCAAGGCCTGCTGGTTGCGTTTTATGGGTTGTTGCGTGAGGGAAATGCATTTGTGCATTGCTTTAATCGTTAAGGAAGACAAATTAAATGACAGACAGCATACCAGTAACAAGCATTTACTGATCCAAGATCTAAGATGTCTGGAGTATGTGACATCAGGCGTAGGAGATGTATTCCCAGTGGCTGTAAGCAGTACATTCTGTATGCACAATGACATATTTCTATATTTCTGTTACACTGTATTAGGTTTGAACATTGCATGGAGGAAGGACATTTCTATCCCTGTCTGCCATATGATTTAACACACAATACTTACTTATCTCCAAATGATTTCCTCCACCAGTCTGATGCGTCACTTTTAGTAATTCTGAAATTATCTCCCGTAAATTGTCCACTAGGATAGATGGCTTTCAGCTCTGCAAGCATGTGTGAAAATACAAGAGATAGTTTGGTCAAATTTCTTCGATAGTGCGAGTTCTCGTCAAACATTTTTTCTTTCCCTTCCTTGAATAATTTGATTGTTGCTTTGCACTTATTCATCAAGTTCTCGATAAAAACACGGAAATACTCATTCTCATTCAATGTATTGAGTTTATCATCATGTTTATTATATATAAGTCTGAGATGTTGGTACGTATCTGGAAGTAAATCCAAAATAAAAGGGGGACTATTCCTTAAATTCATTCGGGGATGCTGACATAACTTCACAACTTTGTCCATTAATTTCCAAGATTTTTCTATCGTCTTTTTGTCGACCACAAGTTTCGGAGGGGCTAATACACCTTGTATGATCCCAAACACTCCTCCCATTTTAGTTTGAGGGTTCCGCGAGCGATCCCTGCTCGCCATTCTAAGTTATTTTTTACTCTCTTCCTGGTTAATCTTCGCCATTCAGCCTATCCGGCCATTTCCGCAGAAGGATGCTGAAAACCGGCGAGGTTAGTCGTAAAAATGGGATTGTCATCCTGAAATTTATGTCATAGAATTCAATCTGATAATATTTTATGAATAAAAGTAAAATAATGATTCCATTCAATGACTCTTTAGAAACTAAAAGTAAAATTGTAAAAAGAGGAAACTATTTACGACAACAGTCCCACTTTCGATTACACGTCAAAACTGTCATGGCGGACGATATAGAAGACACTAGCTGGTAAGAAGGAATTTAGAGATATTGTAGGGAAGTGGCAATTTGAACCTGGAAAAAAATTAATAAAATTTGACATTTCAGATCTTGAATTCGGCCTTGAATATGAATGAAGGTCTCATCTTCTTTCAAAAATGGATGACACACCCTCTTTTATTTTTCATGAATTCAGCAGGTACGGGATTACTCCAGAAATGGCTATAATAGCTAAATATGGCTATAATAGCCTATATTCGAGAAATAATTTTAAGTACTAAGAAGTAAAATTTTTGAATTTTTCTTTCAAACTCAAAATCGCAAAGCTTTATGACAATCTGATCAAAGTTTACAAAAGAAGTTGGTATGCAAAACTTACAATTTTCAAGTTTTGACCAGGATAAGTTATCAAAATTTGACTCATTCAATCTCGAAGATGGTACGTTTTCCATGTCAACTTCTTTAGTAAACATTGTTCAGATGGTCATAAACATTCGCGATTTTGAGTATTAGCTCAAAATTCCAAAATTTACTGTTTTTAGTACTTAAAATTATTTCTCCAAATTATAGCCATTTATAGCTATTATAGCCATATTTAGCTATTATAGCCATTTCTGGAGTAATCCTGGACCTGTTCAGTGCCAGGGCCTGCTTTTTGTCAATTTTTGATATTGAGCGAATAGTTCTAAGTGATCACCTGAAATTTTTCACGCTTGAATGCCCCAAATCCGTACATGTATAATTTGAAGCACGAACCAATCAAATCACAGGGTTTTCAGCATCGTGATGTATTAAACAGGTTGGGGAAAGGTACCGATCGAGCTAATATACCTCGATCAAGCTAATGTACCTCGATCGGGCTAATCAATCTGACTTATTTATTCAGAAAAAAGTACTTTTTTCCTCCAAATCATATTTGAGTGCAAAATAGACCAGCTTTTATATCAAGAAATAATATGAATTATGGCAAAGCCATAGTGAGGACGCAGGGTGACATTGAAAAAAAATTTACTACTTCAAAAATTGAAATTGTAATTTTTTGAATTAGAAATAGAAGATAAATGAGCACGTAAATATAATACCAGCGATAGATAAACAAATAAATTTGAAAATAAATAAATAAATGAAAACGAAATAAAAAAGGAGAAATAAAAAAAAATCATAATCCAAGAAGAGAATATGGTGTATTAAACGTGAGTTTCAATGTATATTTCTTCAGGAATTAAGCCTTTATAGTTTTTATGGGATGAGGGAGATACTTTTAACCTTCTCTACACTAAATTTCAGTATTTTTCACATATATTTGCTCCCTCAACTTCACCCCAGCGGCAAAAAACGTCCCCCCCCCCCAAAAAAAAACCCAAATAAATAAAACCAAACAAAAACAAATTCAAACAAAACCGCCTCTAGTCATTCTAGTAATTTAGCGAGAGAGATCTCGGTGCAGAATCGGTCTGACAGTTTCTTGAAAATTTTAACAATTCTGCACACACACATATAATACAGATAGCTTCAATATTTCGCCCGTCCCACACGTTTTTCCACATACAACCCCCCCCCCCCCCCCAACAAAAGACAACGGAATAGAAACAACGTCGGGCGAAATATTTGGCTAATGTACAGATAGTCCGCGAAACAACGTATTTCCTGCTACATGATGACGTTGCATTCTGACGTAATAATGACGTTGCACAAAGACGTCATGACGTATTAGTCGTAACTTGTTAAAGATGGCAGTAAGATCAGTCAGGGGTGCTACTTCAACAAGTAATTAAAAAAAATTACCTTTTCAAGTAACTTTCTAATTTTGCCTTCTAAAATGATTACCTCTAAAAGTAACTGATTTACTTGCGATGTCCATGCAACATATTACTTATACAAGTAATATACATAAAAAGTAAGGCAATGGATGGTTTGTAATGATTGTACTATACACATTTAAAGTTCTCAATCTTTTAATTGTTATAAGGGCTACTCATATCAGTAATAATTGCTTCAGTAACAGAAATATCAAGGTAAAACCATTCCCTTAAAATTACTTGTTTAAGTAATATTTATTGAAAGGGGCTTATCTTTAAATGAAAGGAGTAATGCTTTTAGCAATTATCGTAATTTATATTTAAATTTTATTTTGAAAAGGAAAGTCTGAATTTACAGGAAAAATTATTGCTATTGGGATGAAAATTCTATTCAAAAATCTACAAGGTTACAAACTTTCACAAATTTGCAACTTTTTAAGTGAAATTCGGCTACAATTTCGGCTATCTTTCTTAACTCAAACAGTTTCTTCTGAGAAAGTTATTTCCTTTTGAAAATAATGAAAGTGCTCTTGCCTTTTACTGCTGTATTTTCTTACTTGCTATAGGAAATAAGACATTATTTTACTTTTTATGTGAAATCATGGGTACATTTGATAATTACTTGTAGAAGTAATTTTTTAATTACTTGTTGAAGTAGCACCCCTGACTGAAGATGAAACGGTTTCAAGTCACATATAATCAAGTAAGTAAAGCAAGATTCAATTGAATTATTGAGTTCGTATATACCGCTGAAAACAGGTTGTCCAATAATCCTCCTTCCATGTAGACCGGAAGTCATCCATGATAATTCCGAATATACATGGGTTGAGTAGTAAGCCCCGAGACTCTGGCGAAACTGCACGGCTGAGTTTGTAGGTTATACAGAATTTGTACAGAATTAACATTGGAAACCAGTATTTTTCCTATTTATTTACACGTGTTATCTTCAAGAGGACTACGTCCGCGCCTGCGGCGCGAACTGCGTCCTCTAAAAGCAACTATGTCTGAAAACTTTTTAGATTTCGAGAAATCTCACCCAATATATTCAGAAAAATGGAGGTATATTTTCTCAGTAACTATTCACTTTTCATGTTTGTTTCTTTTGTAAACATAACTTCTTTTATAAAGAACTGATGCGATTTTGCTCAAAAGAATAATTTTGAGAATGTTTTAATTTTTTACTACTGAAAATATTCAGATTGATTAGCCCAATCGAGGTATATTAGCCCAATCGAGGTATATTAGCTCGATCGGTACCTTTCCCCAACCTGTTAAACAAGTTGGGACTGTCCACAAGATATCGATGCTATCACGTAAATGCGCAACTGTCCTTTAAAACAGTGTTATATTCAGTCACGCGAATGCGTACGTGAGATGCTCTCATCATGTTTTTTTTCTTGTTATCATTTAACTCTGTCTTCATGTGGTCTTCGCAATAAATCAAGTTATTAGACAACTAATACATTCATTTCTTTGTACGAAAATGGTGAAATATTCCTATTCCATATGAGCTTTTTTTGGGAAAAAGACTTTATACCACATGTGGGTTAGAAATTCCAGTACTTGCAATGATGCATATTGTAAATATGTTGATTTTTAGCTCGCCGGGACGAATGTCCGGAGAGCTATTGTCATACCCCCGGCGTCGGCGTCTGCGTGCGCGTGCACAAAAACTTTAACCTTGCTTATAACTTTTAAACCAATACAGATTGGGCTTTCATATTTCACATGTGCATTCCTTGTGACAAGACCTTTCCATGGATACCAAAATTTTTGACCTTGTGACCTTGACCTTGGAGATTGACCTACTTTTGAAAAACTTTAACCTTGGCCATATTTTTGGAATGGTAAGTGATAGGGCTTTGATATTTCACATGTGTATTCCTTGTGACAAGACCTTTCCATGGATACCAAAATTTTTGACCTTGTGACCTTGACCTTGGAGATTGACCTACTTTTGAAAAACTTTAACCTTGGCCATATTTTTGGAATGGTAAGTGATAGGGCTTTGATATTTCACATGTGTATTCCTTGTGACAAGACCTTTCCATGGATACCAAAATTTTTGACCTTGTGACCTTGACCTTGGAGATTGACCTACTTTTGAAAAACTTTAACCTTGGCCATATTTTTGGAATGGTAAGTGATAGGGCTTTGATATTTCACATGTGTATTCCTTGTGACAAGACCTTTCCATGGATACCAAAATTTTTGACCTTGTGACCTCGACCTTGGAGATTGACCTACTTTTGAAAAACTTTAACCTTGGCCATATTTTTGGAATGGTAAGTGATAGGGCTTTGATATTTCACATGTGTATTCCTTGTGACAAGACCTTTCCATGGATACCAAAATTTTTGACCTTGTGACCTTGACCTTGGAGATGATTGACCTTCTTTTGAAAAACTTTAACCTTGGCCATATTTTTGGAATGGTAAGTGATAGGGCTTTGATATTTCACATGTGTATTCCTTGTGACAAGACCTTTCCATGGATACCAAAATTTTTGACCTTGTGACCTTGACCTTGGAGATGATTGACCTACTTTTGAAAAACTTTAACCTTGGCCATATTTTTTGAATGGTTAGTGATAGGGCTTTGATATTTCACATGTGCATTCCTTGTGATAAGACCTTTTTTATTGTTGTTGTTGCAATTTACATATGGTTGCCACCGGCGAGCTATGTTGTCATTCTGACAAGTCTGGTTCATCAAATTTCCCTGTTGTTTCTTACTTTTCCCTAATGGTAAAGGCAACCAAAATTTGGAAATTACAACCGTAATGTAAGCTAATTCACTTTGTGGCAAACAAATCTCGAATGCTACTTGGAGCGTGGGAGTCAAAGAGACATCCCTCTAGTCTGAACAATTATCTAGTAAATTTTAATCCAACCTCCTTGGAGTGACTCATCCTGTTCAATTCATTAAACAATAACATTGAGCAAGTAATTAGCTGAGCTCTGATATGCTGGTCTTGTAAAATGAATCATATGCATACTTAAGTGGGATAGAACATGTACAGAGTAGGTTAGTCTGTTGTATTAAACATTATAGTTTTTTATTATATAGTCTGTTTATATTCCCACTCTAATTGGCTGAGAACTGTCACGTGACGAGTCATTGTCTCATCATATTGACCTGTGAGAGGCGATTTCATTAAATATCACTACCGCGAAAACTCTTGCTTCCGGTTTACCATGAAATATCGAAAACGCGCGAAATTTATATCTGTGACGTCATTAACGTCATTTCGTAAAAAGCAGCAAGGACCCTGACAGCTAAGCTCAAATTCTTGAATTTTGAGCCCATCTACGGATTTCGACTCTGTAATATTCTTCATTTGACTCATTGAATTCCATAACGTTCAGGATAATTCAGCGACAGAAAATGCTGATATTAACACGTCTTGAAACATTTCCAAAGAAAAATCGATGTCAGCCATTTCGAAAAGGTACCTTAATAAATACTGATTAAGTCCACTATATAATAAAACAATTGTGGACTTTTCACTCAGTGAATATGGTGTGATATTTTCTGAATTTAAAAATATTGACCGAGGCGACAGCCTAGGTCAATATTTTCAAATTCAGAAAATATCACACCATATTCACCTCGTAAAAAGTCCATAATTGTATAATATCAAAACATCCACATATTTTATTGCTTGCACCTTTTTGTTCTAATGTTATAGGATCACAGACCTTGAGACGGCTCTAGTTGATGGTTGTGATTTCGGAACGCTGAGAAATATATGTAAATGTCGACCTGTACCAGGTCATCTACGGAATGAAATATGGCAGGTATGTTGCCATGGTGACCATACATTAAGAATAAAGTTTTTTTGTTTATTCTGTAAATAAAATTCCCTGTTGGACATCAGACATTTAGCGGCTAACTGTAGCGTCAAGTTTACTGATGAATGCACTGATAAGTAAACTACTACATATTTATTAGTTGCCTAGAAATTAAATTCTTTGTACATGTATGTCTTAAGAATTTTTAAATAGTTCTTCTTTTTTTATCAGCATTAGCCCTTTAATTTCTTTATAAATATAATTCTACTAAGGATAGCTTTTTTTGTTTTGTTAAGATATTGTACTCAAAGCAAATACTTTTGAACTGATATGATTTATTAATACATCTTCTTTTGAGAGACAATTGTACATATACCGGTACATGTATTTGAAATTTAATTTAATAAAAAAGAATATTTTGTAATAATTGACATCAACAGTGTAAATATTTTGAAATCTTCAGTTTCTATACATGTTAAGATATTTTAAAAGATTTGAATTTAAAGAATTTTCTCTCATTATTCTGTTCTCCATTTTGTCAGATATGCTTGGGAGTACAAGGTAAAAGTAACGCTTTGTCGGCCTTCGATGGTTTGTACGACCTTGAGGAACAAGGATTGATAAGAGAGGATTGTCGTGTTTTAGTAGGTAAGGTCATAGGGGATAGATTCATATTGGAGTCGAAACACACTTTGAATTTATCAGAAAAGACTTCTTTTTTCCAATAATTTCATGTTAATTTCTTAAGATCATTACTTTAAACAAAGACTCTCTCTAGAAAGATTATGTACATTGGTGCATGGAAATACATATTGCAGAAATAGATGGTAAATGTTATAATCTTATGTAACTGTACGCCAAAAAAAAAGAATGGTGTCTTGTCCAAAAATATAAATTGCAGAATTCAAATTTTATAGTTGAATGATGGTGTACATGGTATATGTGATTGTTCAAATAACTGAGACCACTGCTATGAGTCTTTGTATAATATATCGTATGATACATGTTTCTGTGTTTATTTATAGATAACCTCGGAAACGATGAAGAGGATAAAGTTTCAGTCGTCAGTGATTTAGAATCTATAATTACATTTTACTGTAAGTCCCGTAACGAGACGTATGCCACAGACAATGGCTGGTTAGAGATTATACAACCGTTGCTCGCCCTGAAACTGTCGCGAGCCGAGCTGTATAACTGCTTCTACTCTATCATCAATAAATTTATACCAAGGTAAGGTTTGTTAAGGCTTTGTTATTTCACAATTAGGTTAAACAGCTGTATTATAAGTAGAACTCTCATTTCATACCATCTTTTAACATAGTGGCCTCATATGTAGGCTATAATCATTTTTCTGGATGTTTCTTTCTACAAACAAACACCCACTCCATCTCAAATATGATCAGACTGTTGTATGTTTTTTTTTATGATACAGGGATTTTTTAGGGGTTCTCCATGGCCGAAATTCGGCCTTATTCCCTATGCTGAAAAGTAGGTATTTTTCCCAATTTCTGAGCTTAAAATTCCCAATTTGAAAAAAAATGAAAGTCCAATAAACAAAGTACAAAAACCCTTTGAAATGACTTAAAATTTATTTATAATTATATCTGTTTTGCAATGTACACTATCTGAAATATAATATCTTGGTACTACAGGTGTCTATCTTCATTAGTAGCAAAAGTCAGATGATCTTTTTGCTTGTTTTCTCAATTTATTTGTATAATTTTTTTCCCATTTCAACCAAATGTCGCTACTTTTCCCAATTTTGAAGGCCCATGCTCCTGGAATCAAAGGGTAAAAAATCCCTGTGATATGAATACATGTACATGAAATAGTTTTCTAAGCAAATATTACAATATGTATCATTCAGTCCAAGATCTATTGAACAGTGTTAACGTGATCTCAAATTTTGAATTGGGATGTCAAAATGATTTAATTGATTTTGACCAACATATTGATAAGAACAGAAGAAAGCAAAAGATGTATGGAAATATACATTTACATGTATGTCAAAGAAAAAAATACCAAGATGGCATAACATGTATTATTTAATCAAATATAGAAAATATCTCATGATACATATAGTATGAAATCAGAAAACGATAATGAACCTTCATATCCAACAAAAAGGAGAAAAGCTAAATTCAGTTGAAAAAACAGCACTTTGCAGTGAAATACACATCGATAAGAAAAAAGGAAACGAATAGCACTTTGTCGCAAATATTATGATTTTGCTACGAACATAATTATGAAGTTATTACATAGGAAAGTCTTTACGAAAACTCACTCGCCCGAGGCTAGTAAAAATTTTGCAGGGCTAGTAGAATTTCCCTCATAAACTTAGCAAATATCTAGCAGAAGTTGTCTTCGGGTTAGTGGTTGAAAAATATTTGTCATAAAGACTGCGAGGAGGAAGTATGTTGTACAGAACATTAATTTTACATGAATTTTCTTCAGGGAGTGTTCAAAAGGAGGTCAGCCGTTCCATCTATTTCGCTTACTCCTACAGTATCATGATCCAGAACTCAGCTCCTTTCTCGATACCAAAAAAATATCAGCTGACAACTACGCACAAAGCTGGGTAAGATCAGATTTTACAGTTCATTTATATTGTCGTATCAAAGTGACCTGACTGGGTGTAGTATCACGATCCAGAACTCAGCTCCTTTCTCGATACCAAAAAAATATCAGCTGACAATTACGCACAAAGCTGGGTAAGATAAAATTTTAAAGTTCGTGTGGACACATTGACCAACTATATTTCTTTGTAACATTGTAACACATGGGAACTGGTGCGTTCAGGAATGTGGCCACTCAGCGAAAGGCTAATTTCAAGAAGCTAACTCTGCCTGAATGCTTGGCTAAAGTTGAGCCTAAATTCTTGTTGCTAATATGTTAAAAAATCAGAAAGATGGAAAATTATTCAAGTAAATTTATTCTCACCTGCATACTTTCAAAAATTAAAGATATTCCAATGAAAATTGTATTTATATAAAAATATGTAAATTGTTTCAAAAATTGTATTTGTCAACCAGTTGACATTGCTGCTAAAGCAGATGACTTGTTACATAGCAAGAGATAGGATAGAAGTTTTAGGCTATATAGTGGCTCGCTTGGCAACGCATTCAGCTACATAGAACTTCCTAGTGCTATGTAGCCACTACATTCCTGGACGCACCCGTGGTCAGTATTGTACCTAAATTTCTTTAGTAACTCTCTGCAGCATATTGCATCAAGTTATTCCAAGTTGCTCAGAGTTCATTTTCCACACGCATAAATGTCCATGTACATGTACCTTTAATTTTTGTGTCACCTGCAAAGCATATTGACACTTAGTGATAATATTTTTACCAAGTTTATTCTAGGGATTTTTATTTTAGTACAGATTTGAACATCAGAAATTGAATGGATTTCCAAATTTGTTTGAAGCATCAGATTGCAAAAGTTTGACTTGTTATAACTACATGTACATATTGATACATGTATGTATATGACTATGACTTCTTATTTGACTGCAAGAATTTTTTCGGTATTTCAGTTCCGTAGTTTGTTTGCGGCACCATGTGACCTTCAGGTCATACAGAACATGTGGGATGTCTATTTTCAGCAGGGAGATCAGTTCCTCGTCTTCTTCATGGCTCTCGTTATTCTAGTCAACGCAAGGTGAGATTTTCTAGATCAGGCGAGATAGATTTTTATCACATGATACACTGTTATGTAGATACATAAAGCTACGTGTATTTCATAAATAAATGTTATGATAACACGTTACACATCACTTTGGGCACATTGTCATTGGTTCGTGTATGACCTCACAATAGAAACAGCAATGTTGGCATATTATTTGCAAGAATGGAAATTGTAACATTTAGGCGTTATTTTGATCAGTTACTTTGTGTATCATGTGATAAAAAAAATCTCATTAGATTATGTCTCTATTTCAAATAGTAGGGCTGAGTGATGTAAAATCTCGCAACTTGTTTGAACTTGTGAATATTATACAAAATAGAAAATATTTTGAGATCCTGTATAGGCATGTACATAGTATGTGTATATGTAAACGCGGAAGTAAAGTGTACCTATCATTAAAAAATTAAGGATATCAAAAGTTTCAGGTTGTAGTGGAAACGTAATACATTTACTATACAGGAAGGTTGCCCATGACAAGACCTCTAACTTACAAATGTATGCTGTACTACATGTAACTTTGACTATGATAACAGTTTATTTTTTATGTTATAATGTATAAAATACCAAGTGCAATATATAAAATTTCATCTTTTTTCATTTTCAGGGACCAAATTTTGAGTGGAGAGCTTGAGGGAAAACAAGCCATAGTAGGTAAGTAAAATGTTCCTGTTTTTGAAAAGTTTAAGGTTGGTGCCATGATCTAGTAATTTAAGTGTTGGGCCAGTAAACTAAAGGTTGCAGGTTTGAACTTCGCTAATACGGCAGTTACATCGAAATACATATAACTACATGTATATACACTTACATTATGTATGAGAAACATCCTTGTCTGCGTAGTGTCCACATAACTGCAGCCTGTTTCACAAAAATACTTACGAAAAATTGCAGGAATTTTCGTAACGTTTCATCGCTCAGTTCTACTTACTAACTGACTTAAATTTGAGAAGTTTTGTTTTTGAATTTTTATTAAGTATGTAGAAATGATATAAGAAAACATGATGCAATCTAACTAGAAAACATTTTGAACTTTTTAAAAGGATGAAAATTACGAAAAATTCCGGAAAATTTTCGTAAGAACTTATGTGAAACAAGTCCCTGTTGTATTAAAAAATAAAAAACGCATTTTTGACAGAAATGTTGTCGGCTTTCCCGTCGGGATTGGAGGCGGAGGATATTGAGGATTTCTGTTCCCTAGCCCAGTACTACGCTACCAAAACACCTCAGTCTTTCAGAAGGGTAAGTGTGTACATGGACACATGTATTACCTTACTGTATTGTTCATTAAATCTAGAGCACCCTGTTTTGAAGTGAAATGAAATCATAATATCTTTTGGTCCATGTAAAAATTGAGGGGATACTTGAATGTGCTATATGATCAACAATTTAAAGTAAAGTTACATTGTAAAATGTGCAATGTAAATCAATATTCGCATAACAGTTTGAACATGTTGAAAGTTGATTTACAGAAAATGATGGAAACAAATCCATGTTACGTATCCATGTTTGATTATTTAGTGTTATTCAGAGATATCACCTCAGTGTATTAAATGCTTTATCTTGACTACCTCATTTTATATTTGTACTTTATCTCACTTCTGCACAAGAAGACATGTTAAACTTTTATAATGACATCATTGTTACCATGGTTACAGGATTTCCACAGTGATATATTTGGTGGTAGTATAGTGCCATCGAGAGACGATGCAGAAATTTCGGTAGCTCAGGTTCTATGTCTGCCGGTATCTGTGTCAGAGATAATTCAGACTAATAATCCAGCAGGAGTGAGTTATTTCCCTTGCCTACATTCTTTGTTAACTCTTAGACTGAAAGTATTTGATTTCTGAATCCTAACAAGATTTGTTTCCTTGCATCGAAATTGTTACCAGTTCTCTTAGCACATCCTTTCATTCTTCCTCGGTATAAATTATTATGTCTCCCCCCCAACGGGGAGGAGACCTATTGGTTTTGCCTTCGTCGTCTGTCTGTCTGTCTGTACATCTGTCCGTCTGTCACACATCGTGTCCGGGCTATATCTCCTGAACCGTTTGCCCGATCACTTTCATATTTTAGTATGTTGTTGCTTATGACCCAAAGATTTCACATCACCTTGACCCAAGGTCATGTGACCAAGGTCAAGGTCACTTAGTGCATTTTTAATGAAATTGTACATACATTCCTGTCCGGGCTAGATCTCTTGAACCGTATGCCGGATCACTTTCATATTTTAGTATGTTATTGCTTATGACCCAAAGATTTCGCATCTCCTTGAACCAAGGTCATGTGACCAAGGTCAAGGACATGTAGTACAATTTTAATGAAATTGTATATGCATTCCTGTTCATGCTATATCTCTTGAACCGTTTGCACGATCGCTTTATATTTTAGTACAGTATGTTGTTGCTTATGACCCGAAGGTTTCACATCATGTTGACTCAAGATCATGTGACCAAGGTCAAGGTCAATTAGTATACATGTATTTTAAATGAAATTGTATTTATTATGTGTATTATGTCCAGGCTTTATCTTTTGAATTGTGATTGGATCATTTCATATTTTAGTATGATGGTGCTGATGACCCAAAGGTTTCACACCACCTTGATCCAAGGTCATATTACTAAGGTCTAGGTCAAATATTACATTTTTAGCTCACCTCGACGAAGTTGAGATGAGCTTATGCTATAACCCCGACGTCCGCGTCCCCGTCCCCGTCCCCGTCCGCGTCCGGTTAAAGTTTTTGGGGTAACTCAGTATCTGACAAAGTACTGATCCTACAGTAACCAAACTTGCACAAGTGATTCATCTTGGGATGCTGAGGTGAACCCATGCATCGGATGCAGCATCTGACCTACATTTTCTGGTTGAATGACTTTGTCAGTGTCTGGTTAAAGTTTTTGGGGTAGTTCAGTATCTGACAAAGTACTGATGCTACAGTAACCAAACTTGCACAAGTGATTCATCTTGGGATGCTGAGGTGAACCCATGCATCGGATGCAGCATCTGACCTACATTTTCCCGTTGAATGACTTTGTCAATGTCTGGTTAAAGTTTTTGGGGTAGTTCAGTATCTGACAAAGTACTGATGCTACAGTGACCAAACTTGCACAAGTGATTCATCTTGGGATGCTGAGGTGAATTCATGCATCGGATGCAGCATCTGACCTACATTTTCCGGTTGAATGACTTTGTCAATGTCTGGTTAAAGTTTTTGGGGTAGTTCAGTATCTGACAAAATACTGATGCTACAGTAACCAAACTTGAACAAAAGATTCATCTTGGGATGCTGAGGTGAACCCATGCATCGGATGCAGCATCTGACTTACTTTTTCCGCTTGAGTTATTTTGCCTTTAAAAGCCAATATTGAGCAAAATATAAGTGCTACATGTACCAAACTTGCATATTGGATGTATCTTTGATCAAACTTTCATAAAATGACCTTGACCTACTTTTTCCGCTTGAGTGATTTTGCCTTTAAAGGCTAATATTGAGCAAAGTGTAAGTGCTACATGTACCAATCTTGCATATTTGATGTATCTTTGATCAAATTTTCATAAAATGACCTTGACCTACTTTTTCCACTTGAGTGATTTTGCCTTTAAAGGCCAATATTGAGCAAAGTATAAGTGCAACATGTACCAAACTTGCATATTGGATGTATCTTTGATCAAACTTTCATAAAATGACCTTGACCTACTTTTTCCGCTTGAGTGATTTTGCCTTTAAAGGCCAATATTGAGCAAAGTATAAGTGCTACATGTACCAAACTTGCATATTAGATGTATCTTTGATCAAACTTTCATTTAATGACCTTGACATACTTTTTTCCACTTGAGTGATTTTCTTAATATACATGTACTTAGAGATATGTTTAAATTGAACTTTGCTGCCACGAGGTGAGCTTCGTAATCTTTGATTACACTATGTTTAATGAAGTTGTAAATACTATTGAGTCTGGGCTACATCTGTGGAATCTTATACTGGATCACTCTGATACTTTAGAATGCTGTTGCTCAGGATTGGAAGGTTTCTTATCATCTTGACCCAAGGTCATGTGCCCAAGGTCAAGATCATTTAGTTCTTTTTAATGAAATTGTACGTACTAATCTTGTCTGGGATATATCTCCTGAACCCTTCTCACAATTGTTTTCATATTTTAATACATTGTTTCTCAGGACTAAATGTTTCTTATCACATTGTCCCAAGGTCACATGATTAACAGATTAAGGTCACTTCTTACTTTGGTAATAAAATTGTATATGCTAATCATGTCCAGGCTGAAATTGTTATGCTTATCATGTTTAGGCATTATCTTTTGAATCGTGTATCCAATCACTAATTCAGTTTTTTGTTGCTCATGATCCATACAATGTTTTTTTTCAGATCACCTATATCCAACGTCATGTGACCAAAGTCAATTTCACTAAATATGCTTATAATGAAATGGTGTATGCTAATCATGTTTGGGCTTTACCTCAAACAATAGTGATTACAATGAATCACTTTCATGTTTAAGTATGGTATTGCCCATGACTCAAAGGTTTCACATCATCTTGGCCCAAGGTCAAAGTAACTTAGAGGGAGGGGGGAGACATCTGTTTTTTTCTGAAAAACATTTGATTTAATTTGATTCTTTTTTGTGTCAATGTATGAGTTTTCAATCATCATCACATACTAATTCAATATGAGACAGGGGTCTCTCACCATTTTTTGGGTGGCCGGTTCCTTTGAAATTGGGAAAAATAGCATCGTTTTCTCAAAAGTTGTGAAAAATGAAGTAGAATTTTCGTTTGGATAATTCAATCACAAACAAACGCTTCTTTTCACATATCTCTTGTCAAATTTCACTTGAAATTTAGCAGTTCTAACTCATTGTTTTCAGTTTTCCATGAGGTCCTCAATTGGGAAAAATTGGTCAATAACTTGGGAAAAAAAGATGCTATTTTGCATTGGGAATGGGGCAAGATGTCGGCCCAATATCAGGCAAATTAAGAGCCCTGTTTGAAACAAACTTGATTTATTAAAAGTACAAAGATACATGTATATATCATATTCTCAAAGTTCAAGAAGGTATAGTATGATGTTTTATAATTGTTTATTATAAATAATTGTAGGGCGACGGAGTACGATATTTTATCGTAGATTGCCGACCGGCCGATCAGTATAACAGTGGACATCTACACACAGCATTTCATCTTGATGCAAACCTTGTAAGTACATGTAAGATTAATGTTTGAATATTATATGTAGAGGCAGATTTTTTTGTTACGCATTAATTGAACTGGAGATCTTGTCCGCAAAACCCTTCATACCTTTCCCTTTTCTTTTTAAAAACCTACTTGCCACTGGCAACTCAAAACATAAAATTTACTTGCCCGACCTTCAAAATCACTTGCCCATCAAAAATTATATGCATAGAAGGATAGGTATTACTGCACCTTATTTTAAAGGCAAAGTTGAAATGTGGCATATGTAGCTATAAATCGAGTGCATGATTCTTCAGAATAATTAAAACCCTGTCTTAGAAGTAATTTGAAGAAAGAGGGGAAAATTTTTCAGCTAATCTACTTTCCCACGGACAAGTGGATACACTTTCCCAACCTAACTTTTCACATGCCCTCCCCCCACCCCCTGCCCACAACGGAAAATGGGAATTCTAGATCCCTGCTTTTCCAATCCATCCAAAGAATATGTCAACAACAACAAAAATGATCTGGCCCTCTTCCCAAAAATTGATCCTTCAGTAAAAATCAACACCATAATAAAAGTCTTATGGTCATAGCGGAGTAATTAGGAAAAAGGATGAACTTATGCCAATTTTTGCACAAAAGCAGCCTTTCACATACATGTATAATAAATATTCTGGCAGTAAGTAAAATATATGAACCCATGGATATTTTCACTAAAACAGTATGGTAAAAATGGAAAGATTCAATATTTTATCTTCAATTGAATATGTTGGTAATGGGCGAGAGAAAAAAAAAGAGAACATGACAGGGTTCGAACTCCAAACCTTCAAGTTTTAAGGAAACACCTTTACCAACTGATCTGTCGAGGATTTCAGATATGTTGTGTTATATATTTCTATATCCCTCCTTTTAAAACTCTTCAGTGTTGGAGGTGACAGCAAAATATCACACAGTATTTCTTAATATTACACCACTATGCAAACAATCAAATAATGTTTGAGGTTTTGTCGGACTTTGTGTAATAGTAAATACTGTATCTATCTGTACAATATGGTAGGTAAAAAATTCTAAGATTGCTCATGACTTGCTAGGAGACTTAAAAAGAACTGATACTGAAACATGTGTAAACATGGTTATTTTCGCTGGGGGAAAATTTCGCAATTAGAACGTCAAGACGTTATGCATGGGGGAAAAAATGTCTTTCCCATTGTAAGAATGCAGCAGGATATTTTCGCATGGGAGAAATTTTCGCGAAGTCAGATGATTCCGTTCTGATGGACCCTTTCATGCTAATGTCAATTACGTTCACTTTTTTCTCTTATAAGACATTTTTACCCACCAAAACAATCAAATAACATCATACTGCTCCAAATCATAGCATACACTAATATGGATGAAGTCATTTGATTGTCCTGGTGGGTAAAAATGTTCTACGACGAGACAAAATTGAACCGAATGAAGATTAGCATGAAACGGTCTTTTTTAAACACTTGATCTTAGACTTGTACATGTACATGACTTGTATGTATCTCTTTGATAGATGTTACAAAATCCCATGGAATTTAACACAGCAGTACAGGCATTACTGGCAGCTCAACAGCAGGCAATATCAGCAGGTAAGTAACAGTGTTTTAGTATTTTATGTGTTTTATGTGTAAGATTTGTGATATTACACAAAATTACAGGCATTAAAGGCCGAAGTTGGCAACCAACGGGTCATTAATATGCATACTTGAGTGACATAAGCTTGGTAGGCGTGGCATACTGTCTCTGAAGATAAAGCTGTCTGCGAGCGGCATGTTACATCAAAGACACACCGACAGGTAATCCTTTATCATGAAAATGAGATACCCAAGTCTCTGCTGTTTTAAGATGTCAATCAAAAAATGATAGGGGTAAAAGGATTGAATGGAACCAATCAGATGCCAATTAGAGATATTAACCCTATATCGGTCAGTGAGGAAATGTTAGAAAATTTACCTGTCCCCTTATATAGTCCCCTGTCGGCCTTAAATACAAGTACAACAGAAGGATATACATGTATCTGCAGGTACTTGACTCAGGTGTTTAATGTGTCTTTGACTTTTACATGTGCAGTATCTACACTGTGTGATATAACACAGCAGTATATGCAAAACACAGGTAAAAAAGATGTGATATTAACACGCGTATGTAATGTGTTTTATAGGTTCTGTGGCTGGAGGAGAACACCTGTGTTTTATGGGCAGTGGTAGAGAGGTTATATCATACTAACACGCGTGTGTAATGTGTTTATACGTTCAGTAGCTGGAGAAGAACACCTGTGTTTTATGGGCAGTGGTAGAGAGGTTATATGACACGAACACGTATGTAATGTGTTTTACAGGTTCTGTGGCTGGAGGAGAACACCTGTGTTTTATGGGCAGTGGTAGAGAGGTTATATCACACTAACACATGTGTAATGTGTTTTATAGGTTCTGTGGCTGGAGGAGAACACCTGTGTTTTATGGGCAGTGGTAGAGAGGTTATATCACACTAACACGTGTGTAATGTGTTTTATAGGTTCTGTGGCTGGAGGAGAACACCTGTGTTTTATGGGCAGTGGTAGAGAGGTTATATCACACTAACACATGTGTGTAATGTGTTTTGTAGGTTCTGTGGCTGGAGGAGAACACCTGTGTTTTATGGGCAGTGGTAGAGAAGAAGAAGATCAGTATGTTTATATGGTGATAGCCAACTTTCTACAGAAACACTACCTCTATGTCAGTTTTGCTAGGGGAGGATACTCCGGTAAGAAATCATTGTTAAATTCTACTTGTACATGTGTATATGCCCCATCAACATGTTTTAGATTTGCAATCTGCTAGATGTAAAACTGAAAAGGGCTTGATTAATTTCATCCTCAAAGTGTCTGTATAATTTTCATTTAGATGGCAACATTTGAGCTAAGCCAATCACAGGCTCTGAAATTGCTCATCTTATTTGTGAAGAATCTGTGAAGAAACTGTCTTCATGGGTCCTGCATTCTACAAAATCTGAACAGTACATACTTGAAAAATATGTGGCCTGAGACCTTCAGCATGTTATCCGGCATGCTAACCGGGCGCGCTACCACTACGCCACCAGGGTAGTTGCCATCTAAGTTGGTTAGAAGGTAATTTAAAGTTTCTACATGTATAAGAATTTGGCGGAGCATCAGGGAAGCTCTTTCTTATTCATGTAGAAACTTTAAATTACCTTTTAACCTATACATGCTATACGAAGAATATTTCCCCGAGAAGAATTATAATTAATGTTTGTATCATCACATATTGTAAACCATTTATCCTTTATTTGCAGCTTCTTAAATTGAAACATGTATAATATACTGTATGTACCAACAAACATAGTCATTATTAATAAAAGATGCATCAGATATTTCAAAATACTTCAGCTGAAAGACTTAAGAATCTCAAATTTCATTTACATTTACTCTTAGTATACAGCTCATTTACATGCATGCTAAGCTTGTGACATCATAAGCTTTACAAAGGGACAAAACTCTCTCATTCCAAAATGTACTTTTTTCTTGTACTGTACCTACTGGTTTAACCAAGAAACATGAGGAAGTTCCAAAAACTTTCAATGTGATGTGCAAAAGATGAGAAAAAAAAAATACTGTAACATACATGTACATGTACACCATAAAGAAGTATATTTTACAGAATACATGTATTACTCTGTGATATAAATTTTAGCTGTCCATGATTTAATGGGTGTCAATTCATCAGATGGATTAACAGATGATTTTGTACAGTCCTGTATCGTGTCGAACCCTGATGCCGCTGGCTCCCAGAGTGATCTGGAGAGCGGAGATGACCTTAGCAAAGACAAGGTGTGTTAACTATAAATTTTGTATATAACTTTTAAGTTCTATATTCATCCTCCAGTCCCCTCCCTACTTGTTAAATATCTCATACATTGAAATGACAAAACAACATTATACATGTATATCACACGTTGCGAAATAATTAAAATGATTTGAATCCAATAGTTCAAGTAAGTGTCATAGCAATTGTACATGTATTTGAAACATTTTATCTTCTGACTACTCCTTCATGGCTGAGGGATTTTTGTGTTGCCTGCGAAGCATAGCGACACTTAGGGATCACTTTATCCATTGTCCATCTGTCTCTCCGTCTATCTGTCACACTTGGATATCACACCCTATATAAAAGTAATTCCTAAGTGTCGCTATGTTTCGCAAGCGACACATGCATTCCTTGGAATAATTTTTGTGTTACCTGCAAAGCATAGCGACACTTAGGGATCACTGTCTCTCTGTCTGTCTGTCACACTTGGATGTCACACCCTATATAAAAGTGATTCCTAAGTGTCGCTATGTTTCCCAGGCGACACATGCATTCCTTTGAATTATTTTTAATGAGCGTTTACAGGTATGAAATACATGTACAGGTACTCATAGTCCCCAACTAGTCATTTCAGACTCAACATCAAAGTGGGGTCAAGGTCAGCAGTGACCTTCAAGGTCAAGGTCACAAATTTACAGTCAAACATGCAGCAGGCAAAATACCAAGGTCACAAATTTACAGTCAAACATGCAGCAGGCAAAATACCAAGGTCACAAATTTACAGTCAAACATGCCGCAGGCAAAATACCAAGGTCACAAATTTACAGTCAAACATGCAGCAGGCAAAATACCAAGGTCACAAATTTACAGTCAAACATGCAGCAGGCAAAATACCAAGGTTACAAATTTACAGTCAAACATGCCGCAGGCAAAATACCAAGGTCACAAATTTACAGTCAAACATGCAGCAGGCAAAATACCAAGGTTACAAATTTACAGTCAAACATGCAGCAGGCAAAATACCAAGGTCACAAATTTACAGTCAAACATGCCGCAGGCAAAATACCAAGGTCACAAATTTACAGTCAAACATGCCGCAGGCAAAATACCAAGGTCACAAATTTACAGTCAAACATGCAGCAGGCAAAATACCAAGGTCACAAATTTACAGTCAAACATGCAGCAGGCAAAATACCAAGGTCACAAATTTACAGTCAAACATGCCGCAGGCAAAATACCAAGGTCACAAATTTACAGTCAAACATGCCGCAGGCAAAATACCAAGGTCACAAATTTACAGTCAAACATGCAGCAGGCAAAATACCAAGGTCACAAATTTACAGTCAAACATGCCGCAGGCAAAATACCAAGGTTACAAATTTACAGTCAAACATGCCGCAGGCAAAATACCAAGGTCACAAATTTACAGTCAAACATGCCGCAGGCAAAATACCAAGGTTACAAATTTACAGTCAAACATGCAGCAGGCAAAATACCAAGGTTACAAATTTACAGTCAAACATGCCGCAGGCAAAATACCAAGGTTACAAATTTACAGTCAAACATGCCGCAGGCAAAATACCAAGGTTACAAATTTACAGTCAAACATGCCGCAGGCAAAATACCAAGGTCACAAATTTACAGTCAAACATGCCGCAGGCAAAATACCAAGGTTACAAATTTACAGTCAAACATGCCGCAGGCAAAATACCAAGGTCACAAATTTACAGTCACACATGCAGCAGGCAAAATACCAAGGTCACAAATTTACAGTCAAACATGCAGCAGGCAAAATACCAAGGTCACAAATTTACAGTCAAACATGCCGCAGGCAAAATACCTGTAATAGCATTTTAGAATTTTCCTCAAATTAAATTACACAAACATTTTATTTTTCAGGCGGAGTCATCGTTTTTCGATAAATTTTCTAGTGTTGTGAAATCCAAGTCAGCTGTGATGAAACAAAAAATAACTGATTATATTAAAAATGAACAACAGATGCCCGAAAGGTAAAATCATTTAAAACTACATACATGCTGACTGTTTCACTTTTAAGGTATCCGATGTACAATAGGATATTTTTCCATGTCTGGTAAGGTACTATACACTATTTATTTTCTGAAAGGTTATAATGCCTAATGCTCAGAAATAATAATTTTGGGGCCAGAAAAAGGGAATAACTGATGAAGCATTTGAATTGTCTATTTTCTCTATAATATATGCAAAATAACAAAGTTGTATAAGAGTTTTTACCCTTTGATTTTTAAGACCTGGGAGTCTTATATCTGTACTCAGGGAATCATTACCTTTCAGAAAATAAATAGTTTATAGTACCTTACCAGGCATGAAACTTATCATACTTTACAATGGAGAAGGTTAAGACACTATGTAAAATGACTCTATTGTACAACGTATACCTTAAAATGAAAATTCCGATTCTTTACAAACAAATTCTGTAAAAAGAATTTAGTCCCTTCCATTCTCATTTTGATTTTTGACCTGTTTTGTGAATTCTTACTTGAAAATTATTTCGAGGGGTTCTTTGTATTTCGAGGGGTTCTTTGTATTTTGAGGGGTTCTTTGAAATAAAGTAATGAAATTATTGTGACAAATATTTGCAATGACTATTATACATGGACATGTGAATGCAAGAGTTTGATTTACATATATTACAGGCATGTTAGTAATACAGATCCAGTCGGGAAACGATACAGAAACATGGCTAACGTCTTCACTATAGGAGATGATGAAGAAGGTAACATACGTGTAGTAAATACTCAGCTTCTTGGATTTTCTACCCAAATTATAATAATGAAAGGTCAAATTTAACCTTCATTAAGTGAGAAAATGTGAATGTTGAAGTTAGAAGTTATAATGGAGGTAGAGCTTCACATCAATGAGGATGTTCCATATTGATATGATATCATGCAGTGGTTGGGAAGGACAGGGGTCGTGCGCCATAGTCCCTTTAATTTGCAAAATGGCCCATTGAAGTATCAGTACTTTCTTAAGAAATGACCCACTGAAATTTGAGAAAATCATGGATAATGGCCCATTCACAAAATTTCCTTCCCAATCACTGTGATATGTGATTTTGTCTTTTTGATTCACAGAGGTATAGATCCCATTTCAGACATTATCTGATGGAAATGCATTATGACATTATGCAATTCCTACACAGCCAATTGTGCCTCTCATGAAATTCAGATGAAATGAGCATCATGTAAATTTCACTTGAAAGTTCATATGAATTTCACATGAACTTTTTATGTCAGATCTTTCTCATGAATTTCATGTTAAAAATTTTCATGTAAGTTTTATGTTTGTGCTCATGTCACATAAAGGGCAAGGGGCGGTAAGGGCCAAAATCGGCCCAATGTCAAAACTGGGACAAACATTGATCAATGAAAATACAGTATTTACAGAGTATAAATCAATTTAAATTTTGAGAATCGGACATCCCGTTGCGATCCTACACCAATTTGAAGACAGCATGGTCAGCTATATTTTTACATTGCTTTTGACGTCAAATGACGTTACGATCACATCGTAATGTAACGCTGTCTGTAGATAACTTGCTGCTATATTCTAATACTATTTATGCTATTAATTGTGTAGATATACTATCAATATCACGATATAATACTAGTATATGTACATGGTAGGTTTCACTATAATATAATGAGGGGTAATTGGGACACCCCTTTGTAGACTTATGGAATTCTTAAGTGACTTATTAATGTACCAAGGCCTTAAAAAGTATGTGTATTTCCGGTAACCCAGCAGACCCTATTTCCCCTTTTCCGGCTCAATTTTTTTTCTCGTCCGATTCATCCCCAGAAGACCAGCCCAGATGAAGCCAAAAAAAAAAAACGAAGCCCCCCCCCCCCCACCCCACCCCCTTCGCACAAAGATATTGATTCAGAATTGTTTGGCACTATTTTATACTTTTTTCATCACTTTGCATTGTGATGTCTTTGCTAATGTATTTGAATTGCGAATAAAGAGGGATAAGAGGGCTCCGATCCCCTCTGTGTGGTGGTCAACATTGTCTTTTCTAATAGAAATCTTTTTTTTTTTTTCTATTTCAAAAAATTCGTTGGCTAGCTACCGCTCGCCAGTTTCAAGAATTACCTCGCATGTCTCAATTTCAACACAACCTTTTGATGCACCCCTTATCAAAAATAAATAAATAAATAAATGAAATATTGAAATGAATAAATAATTCAATTATACGTTGGCTACAGTATCGCTCAGTAAGACTTCTTGATTTTTATCTCCCTTTTTTCTATGAACAATTTTCTGTAAAACTTGTCTTATCGGCCCCCTTTCTCTGAGACCCTAGGTCCGCCACCGCATGGTTATAAAGGGATCGATATAATAAAATTGTTTATCATAGCGCCACCTATAATACCTTCCAGTTCAGCACTCAATGATTTCTAATGTACATGTATTGCTTGCATCATTTTACAGTCTAATTAAGATTCAGTTCTGACTAGATAGATTACGAAATAAAGAGAGCTGAATTTTAATGAGATTGATTATTTCAGTATGTAGAGCTCTGCATTTTTCTGTTCGGAAAGTGGGGATATTTCCTACTCTCTAAACGCCCTGATTGTATGCTGACTGAAATTATCAATAGATGTTAAATTAAAATCTCCCGAATTAAGATGATGATTCTTTATTTTTTTATTTTATTGAAAATGTTTTATAGAAAATATTGTTTTAAAATTATTTTAATTCGTTGATTCTGGCTTAAAGTTTGACATTTTTCATGAATAAGACTGTACCCTTTTAGATACTCTGTCATTTCGATTCAATATGCATGAGAAATGATTACTTTGACTTTATTTTTTTCGCAAAATACAAGCAATATCAAAGTTGCGAACATATATGACGTCATAAATTCAATATGACGTCATTCTGTCGTCCTGAATATCCGTTACGTTACGAGGATAATAAACATTTGAAAGACATTTTGTCTGTATTATTTGATTTCGTGAATGTGGGAATAAATAATCAATATCATTAGTAACAACAGAACAAAATCTATTTAATTGTATCGATATTACTCAAATAATTCTTGTATTGTAGAAGTTAAAAGGTGTTTTCTGTTTCAAAAACGACCCGCTCGCATGGTAACAGTCATTGATTTCCTTCCGTTTTCTATGTGGCCACATGAAAACAACAGATTCATACTTTCACAGCATTTACAAAATACTTATACGGATATACAGAAAAAATATGAACTTGTTGTTTTGATGTGGCCAAGTCTAATTTTGCTATCACATGTGAATATATATTGATTTTTTGTTCATTTCCGGTTTCATAGGTGATTTCAAGGGGGGATTACAGTAACGAAAAAATGAAATTTATCATTTTTCATGTTGAATCTATTAAAGACAAGCTTCCTTTTACCAATTTTAGTATCAATTTCAATATTTTTAAATCTTTGGAATTAGCAACGATTTTGGGCCTAGAAACCACCTTACCGCCCCTTGCCCTTTCACTTGAACTTTTATGTAATGTTCGTGTAACTTTCACATGAATTTCATATGAGGCACCATTGGCTATGTATAGAAATGTTGTACTTGGAGAATGTTTTCCCAGAATTTCATGCACGCTTCATTAGAACTTTGTGATGATGTCTTGATGAACTTAAGTCGGACACTCTCTGAGATGGGAAGTAACTCTGTTTACCAAATGAAGACCAAATGAAAAAAAAAAATTTTGTTATCAAATATAGAAAAAATCATGCGATTAGAACATTCAAGTGATCATGATTTCTATAACAGCTGACGAGCAGGTAGCGGGATCATCAGACGAAGATCGGAGGGAGACGGTTAACCTGGACCTGTGGCTGAACAAACCAGAAGTTGTATATAGCTGTAAATGTCAAGAAGTTCTCTCTAATGGTTATATGTACTCAAGGTAATATTTCAAAATTGATATAAATGAAAAGAAACAATATATTGCAATACATGTATATCGCAATACAGCTAATAAAATATTGCAATATATCGCGATTCACGTTTGGCGTATTATTTCACCCCTAATTTTCACCTCATTCATCATAAACCAAAGTCATCATAAGTATAGGATCTCAAATGATTTTCTATTTCATACGGTATTTATGAAATGAGTTTTGTGAATTTTTGATAAAAATTACCCAATGAGTTTCATAAATACTGTATGGAATAGAAACCTCATATGAGATTCTTTTTATCACATGAAATATGACGTAATTGATCAAAATAATGTCAAAATGTTATAATTTCGACTTCATTTTTTGTGTCGCCTGCAAAGCATAGCGACACTTAGGGATCACTTTGTCCTATGTCCGTCTGTCTGTCTGTACGTCTGTCTGTCACACTTGGATGTCACACCCTATAAAAGTGATTCCTAAGTGTCGCTATGTTTCGCAGGCGACACATGCATTCCTTGGAATGATTTTTATAAATAATGCACTAACATTGCCATTTCTATTTTGACGTCACAAATGATTTGGAGCCCTTTATCAAATGACCACGCTCCTAAAGTGATATGTAACGTGTTATCATAACATTTATTTATGAAATGGCTTTATGTCCTTGAATAAAGGGTCTATCATGTGATAAAAGAAATAATCATTATCATCAGATCATGTCCTTAATGTTTGAAGACTGCTGGTAACAAATCTCATAAATGTAGAGAGTAATTGAAGAATTGAGGTCTTTGTGGTTTGAAAATAAGGATACATTCAGGCTCATATTTATATGTTTTATTTTTCTTTATGTCTGTCACCTGCAACCTAAGGGCAACAAACATTGTATAGGATCACTCTATCAGGCATACATCTGTGTGTCTGTTTGCCTGTCTGTCTGTTCACTACTATTTCACATAAGCTAGGTATAAATTGATGCTATTGAATTTGAAGACGTTTAACATTAAAACACTATCAATCTTGAAGGGCTGGTATAGCATGATGAGACTCAATCCTCAATGATGGTCCAGATCACCTTCTAGGTCAAGGTCATATATTTAAGAGATTGGAGATGTCCTTGAACAGTCTAGGTTTTCTAATATTCAGTATCATAATCTTGAGAAACCTAATCTGAATGATTTTAATTATGCAAATTATAGGATACTTGCCTTAGATGTATAAATTTATGTGCAGCTATGTGGAATGAAAAGAAAGCCATTATTATACAGTAATATACTGCAAACATTCTGAGATCGTAACCCCCTAGCATTGTCAGTCTGTATGTCCATCTGTTTGTCACATCGATTAAATTTGACAGTGACATCTATCAAAGATGCATGCTTACAGTGATTTTGACCTTGTACTTTACAACTGTTCACCTTACCTTTGCTAATCTCCAGTGTTTCACAGACGTGTTACGGTATTTTGACAGATATCATACAGTGTGCCATGCCCAATGCTGTACGGCCAAGATTTGTACATGTTTCTGCCTCCATTGCCAAGAAGATCGGCAAATTATTGTATTCAAAAATTGGTAGGCAGCAACTTTGTCAAACTCAGCTTTATCTACAACATGTATGTGCGCATGCTCGCTGCTAAGTAGATCAAATGCATCATGTATTGGCTAGTTATTAGTCCCCTACCGGCAACGCCGAAGGGGACTCTTAGTTTTTATGTCAACTGCTTGCAGAATTTAGTCCCTTAGTGATATACAGAGTTATCCCCCATTTTGAACAGTATCTTATGTCATAAAGTTCCAATGGTTGAATTCATTTTGTGCAATTTTTTTCAAGAGATATGACAATATTTTTACAATTAACCTCTCTAGAATCTGCCCCATGTAATTTGATATAACAAAGACTTAGTATAAAAATAATTCAACAAAGAATTCTGCTTACTGTGCATACATGTTGCTTTATTTTTTAATTCTAACCATTGCACGGCATCAAAAATTTCACTGCTTCACAACTTATGGAGCAATAAGTTAAGTCATAACATTTTCTCTATTGACTTACTGACATAGAGAACCATGTTTTATATGACTTAGGCTATTAAGATTACTACAGAAGACTTGTTGGTCATATTTATGTGCCTTGTCTGTTTGCTTCACTGTCCATAACGTCAAATAGGCATGGTTATAGTATGTGTTTCATAGTAATTTTCAATTTGTCCATTTTCAAGGAATCAATGCTTGTCGGAGCAACATTGCAGCATTAGAGCTGTAACACTATTAAAATAACCGTTTAACAAACTCTACTCAGTTTAATAACAAAAACGTTTCAGAAGTTCATGATCTATACCACTATAAGTTTGAAAGCAAAAATTGCGATGAGACTTGTACACTATCAATTCTTCCTGATAACATCGTTTGGTGTTGACCATGCAGTCTTCTTACATATCCATCATCATATCTTTATTAAATACCTGTCATTTGTATAACTTCTTTTAGATTCATCATTCTTTGTACAAAATCATGGTTAATTTGTACATGTACATGTATATCTTAAGTTATAGTGAGTTGAGCTATCATTAAACTCTAACACCAAGTGAAAGTCAACTATAAGGTCAAGGTTTTATAGCTTCTTCTAGATTCTTTGTACAAAATCATCAAACTTTTACCATAGAACTCAATAAGTGTCAAGGGCACCTACAAGGTCAAGGTCATATACTTCTTGAAGTTCTATTTTTCATGCATACATTAGTAAGTCTATATTCACAATGATTTTAATTTTTGTCTTTCAGTCATGTCTTAGTGACTTCCTCCCATCTATACGTTCTACGCGATGTCGAAGGTCGTAAAAATGTCGCACAAATACAGGCAAGAAGAGCTCTAGGAAGTGTTGTAAAAATAACGTCGAAAAAGCGACACCCTGAACTGATAACATTTAAATATGGCTCGATGGAAGGAGACAATGTCACAGTGACAGATATGGACAGGTTCCTAATGCCTCGGGCAGGGGAAACTACCAAAATTATCAAACAACAAATAATTAAAGTTCTAGAAGCCCTGGACAGCTAGCAGTGTTTATTTGATGAAAATTAGGTATCATCACATTGAGATTTTTAGTGCTTCAAGGGAAGAGAATTGCCAGTGAAGATACTCCACCTTATAAAACATTTTGATTGAAGCACGTACATCTTCGTCTATGATCAGACAGTTGTAAATGTTATCCAAAAACAAACCACAAATGTTCATGTTTTCAACCAATTTACAGGAATTCAGACAACCCAGTTGCTCTCATATGACGCTGCATTCTCAAAGTGGAAAAATCACTGGTATAGTTTATTAGCAGCAACAATATTGTGTTTGGATATATCCTAATTTAAGATGGCAAAGAAAATTGAATCCTTGACATTTTCTTTCTGCCATAGTTGTTGCAATTTCATATTGTTTATGTACATTAACTTGAAACTGTATTTGATACATGTCAGAAATATAATCCACTGTTAATTTTGCACTATCTAAGTATGAAGATTTTGAGTTTTATCTTTTACTTCCTGTTACGTTGTAGAAGATTGATTGCAGTGCATTATTTTATTGTGTCGCCTGCGAAGCATAGCGGCACTTAGGGATCAATTTGTCTGTTGTCCGTCTGTCTGTTACACTTGGATGTCACACCCTATAAAAGTGATTCCTTTGTGTCACTGTTTCGCAGGCGACACATGCATTCCTTGGAATGATTTTTTCACAAGTCATCAGTAAATGCTTTTCAATAGATAGGATGTAGGGTTTGATCAGTTATAACATCCGTCGTAATTCATGAAGCATTGTGATCACATGACCTCATTCACGTATAGCAGGATCAATCTCATTACTATGATACACATGTGTAAAATATGTTACACACCTCAACAATGTGCATGATTGGTAGGCATTTTGAATCATGTTACTTTCTGTAAACTGATGTAGATAAAATAGTCTATCTACATGTATTTATTATACAAAGTGCAATGTGATATATGCTTCATAAAACTAGCTGGTATGTCCTTTGTCTGATCGTGCCCACAAGCCCAAGCCATTTAATGATCATGAAGAAAGAGCAACTTCTGATCTGGATGAAAATGATCCATTATTCATAAAGTTAACAAACTTCACCAAGTATGTATTTCATCCTGAATGTAAATTATTTTGTTTTAGTCAAAATTCCGTAAAAAGATCACAGTCCTAGGACCACTCACACTTAAAACAGAAAAATATCTTCAGTTGGCCTGACTATTTGCCTTAGCAATATAGTCAACTACTTAATGGTGGCTTTGTTTTTATTTATGTTTGTATGATTACACAATTATGTGAAATGTCCAAGTCAAATGAACAAATAAAGCAGTCAAAATGCTTTTTTTTTTAAATCACCAGGACTCTTTACACGAGATTGATTAAGATGCTGACTTATATAGATTATTCCCCTGAGATGATTATACTGTTATTGTTATTTGTGTAGGATTTCTATGAGTTACTACAGTGTTCAATAATCTTAAGTACAGTCAAACCTGTCTTAGTCACCACCTCTATATTTGGAATTTTCGAAAACCAGAGTTACTTCCTCTTTGGAGGCAGTATCTGACGTTGACTAATTGTGACATCATCCAATTCTTTCGAAATCATCCTTAAACTCTGGGAAATGACTGCATAAAATTGACATTACCTGATACTATTTTCATGATGTTATAATGGTTTTACGTCTCCATGGTCTCAGATGGGAAATAATTCAATATTGTGCAGACTCCGTAACCATCCCTGCATTGAGTTACCATGAATGTGTTTCTCATCCCAACATTATTATTTTCATTGAAAATTAACCTAGGTATTTTGTGGCCTCCTTTCTTATGTTACCCTGTTTCCTGCTTTACCTTTATGGTCACAAAAGACAGGTTTGACTGTACTTCATATAAATACATGTACATGTATTTGTGTACAGAAGTTCAGTACTGTACACTATGACTGTATGAATTTCAGTCTATACATCGATCATTATAGCGACATGCTAAAGAACTGAGCCCCGTTTCACAAAAATTCTTTTGAAAAATTTTGTAAACTTTTGTCATCAAATAAAATTTTCAAGAGTTTTGCCATTTAAATGGTAATATGTTTACTAATATCATTTCTACACACAATAAATATAATTTCAGAAATAAAACATAGCAATTTTTAGTTTATTATAAGAAGAGCTAAGTGATTAAAAGTTGCAAAAATTCTTAACATTTTTCGTATTTTTTGTGTTGCCTGCGAAGCATAGTGACACTTAGGGATCACTTTGTGAGTCTGTCTGTCTGTTTGTCTGTCACACCCTATAAAGTGATTCCTGAGTGTTGCTATGTTTCGCAGGCGACACATGCATTTCTTGGAATTTTTTTTTAAACAGGCTGCATTACTATCATGAAGTTTTACAATGTTGTTACTTTGTACATTAATTTATGATTATTGTATAATTATTATACGAAAGCTTATTTATACATGATTTATTATTTGCCATAAAGCTGTTACATCATTTGACTCTTCCGATTACGTGAAAATGCAAATTTGATGTTTCATCGAGGTTTGAAGCTTGCTTGTCCAGCCTTAAAACATTGTGGCGTCATGTAGTTTATCACTTTTTTTCACGTAATAGGAAGGGTCAATGATTTTATTTCAGTTAATTATCTACACATAATAAAGTTGTATTGTGTGACATGAGAAGGGAGAGCACAATGCTTGTGATAATAAAAACATTCAAAAGATTTACAGTCAGTCAGTCATCTTATTATTGAATTTTTTATCAGAGTACCATGGTATTGTAATCTCTATCCTTTTTTTTGTCATCTTAGGAAGCAACCATTTTTGGCCGGATAGCAAAGCAATTCCGGTCTATAGATTGATGATGTCCGTCCGTCAGCCGTCAACATTTTGGTTAAAGTTTCTGGTTGAGGCAAAATCTAAGGAACTGTATGCAGTAGAAACCTTATATTATACATTTAGGTTGCCCATGACGAGACCTTTCAATTTATGCAGTAAAATTTGACCTAGTGACCTTGACCTTGGACTTTGACCTCAATAAAGATTTTGGTTAAAGTTTCTGGTTTAAGCGAAATCTATGGAACTTTATGCAGTAGAAACTTTATTTTATACATGTAGGTTGCCTCTGACAATACCTCTCAATGTATGCTGTAATATTTGACCTAGTGACCTTGACCCAGTTGGTGACAAAAACTTACTTTGCAATCAGGCCATACCGTCTTTAGCGGTGTTCTATATTCATTTAAAGGGAAACACAAAAGATTTTTGTTTTCAATGCATTGCTGATAAGGATATAATATATTGCTTATTAGTAAAATAGAAATCCATTGGTTTTCAAGGTCATTGTTGAAAGGTCAAGGTCACAGATTAGGAACTGTTATTACCCTTATATACACTCTAGAAGTTGTATTATTGAACAGAACTTGATCAAACTTAGTAAACTGATATGATTTGGCATAAGGAAGGTCATAGATTGGAATTTGTGCAACTCTTTCTTTGCACTTATACAACAGAACATAAAATCTATTATACCAACCAGTTATGACATAAAGAAGAATTGTATTACTTTCAAGGTCATATATCAAAGGTCAAGGTCTACAGATTTCAAATGGTGATAATCATTTTGCACTAGAGAGGGCACTTTTCATGGCAATCTTGGCGAGTGTATAGTATACATGTTTTATCATATATTGAGGTAATGAATCTAGATTTTAGAGTTCATTGGACAAAGTTCAATGAGAAGTAACAAAAATAGAATTAATTAGTTGAAAGGCTTCTGCCTAGCTGAACTTGTATATATAATATGTGTCTTGCAAGGTGAAGCTATAATGCTCTGTGTTGTCTTATTACATATGCAACAAGATTTATACAGCATTCACTAGCTGTTGGGATATTTTTTACAACATGTATGCCCTATTAATAATGGAAGCGTTCCAATTCTATACCTTCCCGAAGAAAATTTCAAATCAATTTATTATGCACCAGACACGTGTTTCGGATTTAAAATCCTCATCAGTGATGCTTCCAGCCAAATTACATTTAGACACAGCCAAAATTCATTTTAGTAGCGCCCTCTGGTTATATTTTTTGAAATCAAATTTGTGCAATTTGCAGAGAGTGCCTGGCTCCAAATTTTCTGTAGGGCCTATTCAGTAGCATATCCAAATACAATCTTATGTTCAAAATAGCATTGGAGGGATGGTGCTAAGATGTTAACTTCCTTTAATTTCGATGATGTTAACCTTTAATTTCGATGATATTTTTGAATGAAATGACAACTTATAATATTTATGACGTCAAATTGATAAAGTGCCAAAACAAAGCTTTTTTCAGGCGACAGAGCTGGAAAGAAGTAATTATTACACTTAAAACATTTATGTCACGGGGAACTTACTTTCGGTATGAGAAGCAGTGCCCTTTTTCCTTATCAGAAAGAAGCCAGGAATGAATGACATTAATAGAAAATAAACTGCTGTATGTAATATTTTTATTCCTTTCATAATAATATTTCAAGCAACAACAAAAGTTTGTCATCTCCCAACCACTGCCACGCCTATGGGGTTTGGTGTACCTGTACCAGCAACAGCTGTACTGCCGCTAGGTACTGTAATGGAAATAGGTACTGTAATGGGAGTGGATACCATAGCCTGTGTTGTTCTCATCACTGTACTACTAGCTGTAAAATACAGATATAATTAACATAAAAGAAAAGGGCAGTGCCCAACGAGCTGCCATCTGGACAGAAATGTCTAAAATCGGTAGATCAGACGTGTATGTTACGGATAATTGTCGGAATCGGTGGCCACTCACTAGACCTTACCTTTAACTCCCCCATCACATATGAGACACGTTGCTGGACATAAGAATGTAGCCTTCTCTTTGTTACTGCATATATTAACCGACGAAACAAGAGTATCACAATTGTCCTCCAAGTCTTGACAGCTACTTCCGCCCCCGTCGGGCCGTGGACCTGGAGCAGTGTAAGGGTCGTGCGTGGGTCGTGGGCGAGTTGTCGTCGTGGTAGTTGTTGTTGATGTTGTAGGACCTTTATAAATACATACGATAGTTTACTTTATATTTATCATTTATACTTCCGCCCTCGTCAGGCCAGGGACCTAGTGCAGTGTGAGGGTTATGTGTGGGCCATGGCGAGTTGTCGTCATGGTAGTTGTGGTTGGTGTTGTAGGACCTTTATAGATTTATACGATAGTTTATATTTTATCATTTATACTTCCGCCCTCGTCAGACCGCGGACCTCGTGTAGTTTAATGGTCGTGAGTAGACTATGGGCGAGTTGTCGTGGTCAATGTTGTGGTAGTTGTTGTGGGTGTTGTCGGACCTTTATAAATACATACGATTGTTTACTACTGTCCTGTTAACTAAATCCAGAGCACCCGCTTTTCTCTAAAATAGAATACTGTCATCTTCCAAAAAGATATCAATTCTATAGTACTCCTTTAGTCGTAACAAAAATACCATTGTTTTGACTGTACGTCAATTAAGTTAGAAATAGGACGGAAAATAAAGAGTCTACGGGGATTTTCTATTGTAAAATCGCTGAAAATTCGTGACGTCGGGAGCTTTGACGTCACTGTTTACCATTGTTGACACAGAGAGCAATATGGCGGCGGCTTGAAATTAACATGGAAATTTCCCGTAGACATTTTATTTTTCATATTGCGGTTTGAAGGTAGCTGATATGGTAAGTTGAAGTTAGTTTCCAGTTACGACTGAAGGAGGTCAATTCTCGGAAACTATAATTTATAGGAAAGTTATTCAGATGACCGAATAAATCGCCAAAACAGGGTGCTCTGGATTTAGTGAACAGTACAGTAGTATGTAACTCATCATTTATATCGATTAATTTAACCTTTATGATGGGAATCCATGACGAGTTCTTTTGCAATCTCATCAAAGACCTTTTCAAAAACGTACAAAACATAAAATCGAGTATCACCATTTATCTTTGTAACTTGAATTTAGATTATAAGAGGTCCTGAGATATATTAAATCAATTTAAGTGCGTAGTTGAATTTACTATAGAACATATATTTCAATATTGACAATTACTGTTAAAGTATCAGTTTTGAATCTCAGTTGGAAATGAGATTAATCGTTTACATGTGTCCTTTCTACTTTCAGTTCCTCCACGTTCTATAATGTTTTTACATTTCTAGCCTCATTAATGTAATGAAACAATACAACATTCTGCGCAGCGCCATCTACTTATTTTTACCTCTCGTCGGGAAACCTCCGGCAGATGGCATTCCGTTACACATATGACACGTGGACGCACAGAGAAGCGAGGCGATAGCGGAGTCGGTACAAATGTCGATTTCATTGACCAGCACGTGACAGTTAACTTGGAAATCATCACAGTTTGGGTCCTTCCCAGACAAAACCTGCAAGTACAAGACGAAGGTGGACTTGAACATGATTATGTGAAAGTCATAAGCAAAACTTTCAACCAGAATCTAAAAGTTATAACCTGATCGATGGACTTGAATCGCAGTGGGGAAAAAAGCAAAACCAAACAATTGCGAACAACGAAAGCATTCTACGATTGAGCAAAAGTGAATCTCTCATGGGAAAACAGGAAAATGAAATGCAACTACCCAAAAATGGAGAGTAGTGACTCTGTCGTATTCCCCTGGATCTTTCCATGACTCCTAGGTGTTGTTGGAGATCTCCTTCTTTCTCTGGTATACCGTTTAAGTCGTCATAGCTGTCATATTTCATTTACCTTAGGAGGTCATTGCCGGTGGAATAAAAATGATGATAACAACATGATATCTAAATATGAAGCTGGGCAAACGCTTTCAGTGGTGGATTAACTTCTTGTCCCCAAACGGATAGATTATGCCTAGGTGATCTATTTCAAAAATATGGATTATTACTTGTATTGAGAGCACGTGATCTTTGCATTCTTATGTATCTAACTGAATTGAAATTTCAGGTGCTTTGAGAGGAAGGACTGAACAAAATCAGCTTCGTATGAGTATAGTGATACGGAACTCTATACCTTCATGAAGAAAATTCCAAACCAATTTTTCTGCACCAGACACGCGTTTCGAATATTAGATTTTAGATAAAATAACATCTACGACGCCAAATCGATAAAGGGCAAAAACAAAACATCTTTCAGGCGACAGAGCTGGAAAGAAGTAATTAATACCCTTCTTAACATCAGGTCACGGGGAACGATTTTAACTGCTCCACACTGCTACAAGAAATAAGTGTTTATAATAATAATACGGTGTTCCAACTCTATACCTTCATGAAGAAAATTCCAAACCAATTTCCATGCACCAGTCACGTGTTTCGAATATTAAATTCTCATCAGTGATGCTTCCAGCGGAGCCACCAAAATTCATTTAAGTGGCGACCTCTTTTACTTTTTGAATTTAGATTTGTACATTTACTTTACAGAGAGTGCGCGTCCCCAAGTTTCTTTAGAGATATCCAAATAAAGTATATGTTCAAAATAGCATTGGAGGGATGGCGCAAATATGTTAACCTCCTTTAATTTCGGTGATAGTTTTGAATGGAATGACAAGTTTTCGAAATAGCAAAATAACATCTATGATGTCAATCAATAAAGGGCCAAAACAAAGCTTCTTTCAGGCGACAGAGCTGGAAAGAAGTAATTGATACATTTCTAAACATCAGGTCACAATAGATCAAGATTAGCAATAAGTGGAGCAGAGCTGGTTCCCATTGGAATTCATACGTTTTGTTAAATACCATTTCTGCTACAAATCCATTATTGATGCTTTATCTTTCGGAAAGTTCTACATCCTACGTAACCAGACATACTAGTAATGCAATGAAACCAAACTTGAATTTGTAGTTGCAATGTTTGCATTTCAATTATGTATAATTTCAATATGGAGCCATTCTCTTTAAACTCGAAGAAAAGACAAGTAAATTCCACAAACCCCCAAGTAAATTCGGACAAATTTCGCCATTTGATTGTTTCCATTGTATCGACATAATAATTTTTTTTGTTACATTTAATGAATTTATGAATGAAATAACGTCATTTATCGGAGACTGTAGAAGGGTTGTTTGGTTGGATACCTTCTTTGTTGACGATATAGCTGCCACACTCGTGACTGATGGCATCATGGTAGTTAAAGCCGATGACATCATTGCGGTACTCTGTGTTTGGGGCGCCACTGACATGCTAGATGACATCATGGGTGACATTGTGGTTGATTTCATCGGCGACATCGAGACCGTAGTAGAGGCTTACTCGACAAAAAGAATTACAAAAGATTAGAATTTCATTATGAAACAAACAATGAAAAAGAAGTATGTAACAAACATTATGGATCTTTCCTAAAATGAATCAATTCTTCAAACTTTTAGATATACGATATTAATTCACATTTTCACTACTTCAATAATAAAGAACTCTTTTTCCATGTAAAGCTGTGAAGCCAATTCAAGATATGAAAAGTGCACGCCCGGCACAAACTGATACTTTTGATATTTCGCTAATAAATTACTATATAAATTATCCAGGAGGTTCTCTGATTTTCTTCATTTCCTGAAAATTGCATGCACTCCACTTCGAATATTTTAATAAGCAGTTGAATAAGTAGTATCACCTGTACAGTTCATTTCGTCTTCACCATTTTTGCATTCTCTGTTACCATCACATCGCCACTTCATTGGTACGCATGCGCCGTCATCACATGAGAATTGGTCGCTAGAACAGGTGTATGCATCTGGGAAAATTGTGTTACAGGGTGTTTCACTATGGATTATTTACACATCTAATCCTTCTTACGTCACAAGAAGCTTAATCTTAGGGTACTTATGTAAAGGATACCATTTGATTGATTTGTGATCCCTTACGGTTACGAAGTTTGAATGAGTTTTCCCTTCACTGTTGATATATATGTGGTAAATGCTCACATTACTGTTATTTTTTTTAGAAAGTTGTTAATGTTCCTCTTATTTGAGTGGTTAATGTTCTTCTTACTGTTACTATTTGTGTATTTTATGTCCCCTTTCAATAACAATTTGGGGGTTAATGATCCTTATATTGTAACTACCCTTGTGATCACTGTTTCAATATTACACACGTTTTGTGTATTGAATGTCTTCCTTACTGCTACTATTTGTTTGCACGAGTATGTCCCCCTCTCTGTAACGTATTGTGTGATAAATACTTGCTTTACTATTACTATTTAGGTTATTAATGTTCGAATCACTGTAATTTTTGTGTAATTAATGTTCCCTTTTTTTGTTAGTTTTGTTTGGTTAGTGTTTTCATTACTGTAACTTTGTATGTTATTAATGTTCGCATTACTCGCATTACTGTAACTTTTTATGTGATTGATGTTCGCATTACCATTACATTTGGTCTGATTAATGTTCGCATTACTGTAACTTTTGTGTAATTAATGTTCGCATTACTGTATTAGTTTTTGTCTGATATAACTATTTGTATTATTAATGTTTGCATTTCTGTATTTTTTTGTGTGTGTGGTTAATGTTTGCATTACTGTAACAATGTTAGTATTACCGTTATTTTTTTCTGTACGATTTATGTTGGATTCCTAACTTTTTATGTTATTAGTGTTTGCATTACTGTTACTTTTTTTGTCGATTAATGGTCCGCATGACGATAACTTTTTGTCATATTTAATTTTGAATTATCGTAAGTTTTTGAGTTATTAATGTTGGCATTACTGCTATTGTTTGTGTGATTACTGTTTTCATTACTGTAAATTTTTGTGTGACTATAATGTTTGCATTACCGTCAGTTTTTGTCTGATTAATGTATGCATTACTGTATAAATTTTCGTGTGCTTGATGCTTGCATTATATTTAACTTGATTTCCCCTTTCCTATTTTTTTAACTGTAGGTTTGTTCTCAGAATAAACAGACAGAGAAAAAAAAATCAAACTTAGCTTCGCTGAAAGTGCAGCTAGGTTATGATTTTGGTTTTACGATATCTTCATAACAGAACAGAAAAGTTTCTAAGAATGAAGTAGTGTCCTCCGTAGGGAAGTTTGTACTCTATATCTTCCAAAATGGAAGTAACCGGATGTGACAGTTCTACCGAATTGAAGCGACGGGTGTTGCATGCAAGCAGGAGATGCTTACTCTTCCTGGGCACCTGGTCTCACTCTCATATCGGGAGTTCGCTTCTTTTCATATGGTGGAGGTTTTTGTTTTTGTTTGCTTTGGTTCCTGTTTTATCCTGATTTTGTATGCCTTCGGTTTCTGATTTTCTGAATTATCGATTTTGTACTGTAGACAGGGATATGGTCATTATCCATATTTGTCATTAATATATTAAATAACAATAAACACTCTATAAAAAGTTTCTTACCACAGCTCATTTCGTCTGCGCCATTCTTACAATCGGCATCGCCGTCACATCGCCAATGTAGGGGAATGCAATGACCATCACCACAGTCAAACTTGTCATGTACGCATGCGCCAAAACAATGCCCTGTATTAGATAAGTCTTCTTATGCTTTGCTATTTTTTTTCTCTGAACATAACAGACATAGACAATATAAGAATTGGTCAAACGGATTTCCACTTAATATGGATACGAGTCTGTTTCTATGCCGAATAAATTCTTCGAAAACTTCAGTTCGTGTATGAAAAATGAGTTTATGATAACCAATCTCCCGTTAGTCAGTCTCTCGTTTCTCTTTCTCCCTTTTATGGTCTACCGTTTTTCGAGTGTCCCGGTTGTCCTTTTCTTTGATGTCGCTCTCTTGTTTGTTGGTACAAAACTTCTCGATCTCCCTTTTTTGGTCTCCCGTTTTCGGGTGCCCCGGTTGTAATTTTCTTGGATGTCGCTCTCCCGGTTGTTCGTATCCCACTTCTCAATCTCCCATTTGCTCATTTTCAGTGTATAGATTCTGTTTGTTGGTCTCCTACTATCCATTTCTTTGTCTCCCGTTTTTGTCTCCTTTTTGTTAGTCTCCTGTTTGTCAGTCTCCCGTTTGTAGGTCCCATTTGACCGGTATCCCGGTTTCTTTAGCTATATTCGACCTTTGCGTGGTCTTGAAAGTTCAATCTTTTTACATTTTCGTGACTTCTTCAATCTTGTACATGTGTAATCGTCATACTGGTGGTCTATTTATTTCTTTTAAGATGATTTTGATGTTGTTATCTTTTTAGTGACCAAATTGGAAGTCCCACGTGTCTTCGAAGTAGAAAATTAATCCCTAGGTTTAACCTGTCTCGCCTGGTCATGTAGAACGACTCGTCATACCCAAAAGTAGAATGGATATGAAAATAAAATGGCAGTGTTCCAACTCTATACTTTGTACCTTCCCGAAGAAAATTCAATTTACTATGCACCGGACACGTGTTTCGAATATAAAATCCTCATGAGTGAAGCTTCCAGCCAAAGTACGTGATTTTCAGGAGTCGCCAAAATTCATTTCATAAGCGCCTTCTAGTTTTATTTTTTGATCTAAATTTGTTCATTTGCTGTAAAGAGAGTGTGCGACTCCAAATTTCCTGTAGGAGTAGCATATCCAAATTAAATCTATGACTGTTCAAAATAGCATTAGAGGGTCCATGGTGCTATGATGTTAACCTCCTCTAATTTCGATGATTATTTTGGGATTAAATGACAAGTTTCCGAAATAGCAAAATAATATATATGGTGTCAAATTTATAAAGGGCCAAAACAAAGCTTCTTTCATGCGACATAGCTGGAAAGAAGTAATTAATACACGTAAAAATATCGTGTCACGGGGAACGAGTTTAATTGCAATAGGAAATAAGTGTTAATATAAGTAATACGAAAGTGTTCTAACTCTACATTTGTACATTATGTACCTTCCCGAAGAAAATCTCAAACCAACTTATTATGCACCAGACACGTGTTTCGGATATTAAATCCTCATTGATCAGTGATGCTTCCAGCCAAAGTAATTTTTAGATATTTTCTAATTTAAATTTGTCCATTTACATCACAGAGAGTGTGTGGTACCAAATTTCCTGCAGGGTCGATTCAGTACCATATCCAAAGGAAAGTTATGTCCAAAATAGCATTGGAAGGATGGTGTTAACCTCCTTTAATTTCGATGATATTTTTGGATGAAATTGCAAGTTTCCGAAACAGCAAAATAATAATATATGTTTATAAATATATTGATAAAGGGCCGAAAACAAAGCTTCTTTCAGGCGACAGAACTGAAAAGAAGTAATTTAAAATCGCTTTAAACATCCATGTCACGGGGTACGATGAAAGTGATGAACAGGCAAAAGTTGAGGTTATATTTCTGGTCTAATAACGCATGCAAGTTAAAAAAAAATTTGCATCACCAAGAAAATTTTTGAATTCCATATTCGTAACTTTTGCCTATGCATCACTATCTGACCCAAAACGATATGCAACAGTAAATAACAATCGTATTGTGTCAACTTGTCGGACTAGGTAGTCATGACACCCCTTGAATTTTCATTTTTCCAAATATAAAAACGTAGACTGGATATATCGATCTTTTAAAAATGCAAAATGCATAGAATAGCGTGTCAAAGATCAAAACTGCAATATGAAGTTATCAAATGTTACGTCTTCAAATTCATTTAAGAACAGATAAATTTGCAGCATGGACCAGACATACACGTTTTGGGAACTTAACCCTTGTCAGTGATCCTCAATCCAAACAATGAAATATGGCCAAAAATTGTGAAAGTAATGTCCAAAAATACAGGATGACGTAGCAGGATGGGTAGGATTGGCTACAGGACCCACTTTTAATAAATTTCGAGAAGGGTTCCCTTTATATTTATTAAACATCTCGATTCGATATTCAATACTTACGTACCTGCAAGGACAAAGGCTATGCAGCATGCTATTAAAGTATACTGACTTCCCATTATAGGTACTAGGTTTTCATAATCCTTAATCTGTCCTAGTTTCAAAGTTGATAAGAAATATGTCACTTAAGACGGTCAGAACAGCGTCAGCATGGCTTACAAGTTTAGCGACCGCTGCCTTGAGTGTAAAAACAAATACGAACAAAATAAATCAAAACTATATATCATAAAAACAAAACAAATGGAGTAATGACAAAATAGATAACAACCCCCCCCCCCCCCCCCAAAAAAATAAAAACAAAAAAGAAAACCACAAAAAAAAACCACAAAATAATAAACATAAAATAAAACATTTTAAAAAAAGATCAACGTCTTGACAGATTTTTGTCTACGATAGAGTCATTCATTGATTGGTCCAATAGCAGTTTACAAACTGTTTGTTAGGAGATGGGAAGGGAGCTGAAAATTAAGAGTACACCAATTTAAGTACAAATGAACTTGAGCAGTTTAATACGTAAATCCGTGCAATCTTCATCTGTTATTTATGTTCAATCGTGTCACAAGATGTCACAGTTCAAACGGTTTTGTTACTTTACATATGTTTGTTTTTGTTTGTATTTATTGCCTGGGGAATTTATAGGCGGATAATTATAGTTTAGGAGCGCAAAACTGTCCGTATATACCCAAATGTCACGGATTGCTCATTTATTTTTATGTTTACTTTACCATCGTATAGTATCAATTTTCTTATCTAGCAGCATGAAGCAAACAAACTATACTTTTTCTTACGTATTACATGTATTACAACCTCACGAATCTTTAAAGGAAGCAAATAGCGTTTTCGATCCCATCTATAACAAGACGGGCTGACTAATAGCGCTCTGCATATTTAAAACTAGTACAACCGATGTTTGGGAAGCAAGCTAGTACTCTTCAAAGGTCCTTTGCCGTTCCGTCAAGCATTTTCGACTTCTCCGCGTAACAAAGCAGAAAAAATTCATGAAAGAAAGACTTGCAAAAATTATAAGTAATGCGTTTACAAGTAAGAACGGCAATCGCAAATACAAATTTATTGTTAACTATGACAAAACCTACTTCGTAAAAGAAAAGTCCTATTCTGAAAATAAGTACACCGAAACAGATATTATTCAGATGTTAAACTTTCTGATCGACAACATTTTTATGGTGTTTGGAGGAAAGGTCTTCCATCAAATTGTCGTAATTCCAATGGGGACCAATTGTGCCCCACTCATTGCTGACATTTTCCTTTACTCGTACGAAGCTGAATTCATTCAATCTTTGGTCTCTGAAGGGAAAAGATACTTAGCTTCTGACTTCAACTTACATAGACGATGTGTTGTCCATCAATAATCCATAATTCGCGGATTACCTCAGCAGTCAAAGAAACTACAGAGACAAATAATTCAGTATCCTATTTGGACATAATATTGTCCTACGACACTGATGGTCACATGAACACCTCACTCTATGACAAACGTGACGACTTCAATTTCAGCATTACAAACATTCCTTTTCTGAGTAGCAACATCCCTTCATCGCCTGCTTATGGCGTGTTCATCGCAGTTGATACGCTATGCCAAAGCACGTACAAATGTACCAAATATACGGATTTTGTTCGGAGAGCTAGGCGTCTTTAAGATAAGCTTCTCAGTCAGGTATATGTTTGTGACCGACTATCATCGTTACTGAGGAAGTTCTACGGTCGATATGGGGCTAATACTTCTGTTGAGTGACGTATTCTCGACTTCAATGCAAAATTTTACAAAACCTTACAGGGCTAAAGAACTGTATTTATAATATATTGTGTCATTCAAGACTGCCAATATATATTATGAACTCTTCTGTGTTTCCTCTGTAAACGCTATACGCTTTTTCGCCAAAGATCCATTAGATCAAATAATCATAAACTTACATTGCATGTAAAAAACTAAACTTATCTAAAACTTTTAATTTCACATTCCTCATAAATGCATGACTTGATAAAAAAGACATGTTTTATAAATTCTAGTGATGAGGCCGTTGACCGATTTTCATTGCATTTCGAGCTTCTGAAGTCTCAAGAAGCAAAACATATCTATAAATATGACTAAGGCGCATATAAAATGTAGATTTTTATTATTACACGTTTCTTTTTTAGACCTATATATCAGAGCTGGATCTTTTCATCTGACACAAGAAGGAAACCGTAATTTTTATATCACAACATACTGATCATCACGAGTAGAAATAGTGGATATATAGATGGCGGATCTAGAAAAAAAAATCGAGGGGGAGTGGCTTGTCAGGGGAAATATGTGGCGGGGGGGGGTAAAGGGGAGGGGTAGGCTGTTTTGCATCATAGCTTTGCTTCTTCGCATCGTAACTTAGATTCTTCGTACCTTCGCTTCTTCGCAACTTCAATTTTCGTAACTTCGCTTCTTCTTCGTAACTTCGCTTCTTCTTCATAACCGCTTCTTCTTCGTAACTTCGCTTATTCGAAGTTCCCTTCTTCGTAAATTCGCGTCAATGAAACATCGCTTCTTCGTAACTTTGCTTCGTTACAAGTAATTTTCCTTCTTCGTAACTTCGCTTCGTTACAAGTAACTTTCCTTCTTCGTAACTTTGCTTCGTTGTAACTGTAGGCCACACGGTCCTCAATACCCCTGTCTTCCACTAGTTCCGCTCATGTATGAAGATGACAGACCAGGGATATTTGTTGACAGAATAAGAGTTGTCCCCCTTTGATGTATTACTTCGCCGAGTTTTATATCAATGAACGAATTGTTGTACATGTATAGTGACAAGTCACATACACAGTGTACGCCGTAAACTATAGGTGAGAGTGATTTTTGTCATATTTTCTATGCTTTACATGCTTGATCTTTCTCAATAATTGTAATAATTTTTCGTGAGAATTCTTAAATGGGAAATTTCCATCTTACTTACTGCTTTGCTACATTTTCTACAAAATTTCTATACATGTATATAGTATAAAGTCCCCCACCTAGAATTAAAATATATATATATTGCAGAAGAAAAAAAATATTTTAGTACAAATGTATATTAGTTTTTATGTCTGTAAAGTTAAAGCATGAGGAAAAAAGGAATTTACGGGTTTTCAAAGAAGAATTAGTTTGAATTAAATACATTAAAAACTTTTTTCTATCAGATTATGATTCTATAGATTTTGTCTTGTCTGACGCACCATCAAAGCACATTTTTAAGAATCATTAACGTTTGATGAAATGTTCTATATCCCAGAATTTACGATTTGTAGCGTGCCAATTCGAAAAAAAAAATTTTTCTATAGAGGACCGAATATTTTCATAGAACAGCTGATAATCTCTGATTTGACGAAATTCAACGAGTTAAAGTTGGTCATCATGGCTGTTTCATAATGTTATAAGTAAGATATCAGAAATATATACCCTGTAAAATAAACAATTTGTGTTACAACAGTCACGCCCCCACGTTTTTCTGTATTACTGAGCAACGCGTCAATAGATGTACTCGTGTTCATTAAATCTTTAATCTCTCATCAGATGCTAGTACTCGAAAGCGCTTGACCATGAGCGAAAATAGTCCTTAGAAATATATATTTTAAAGATAAATGTAATATGTATTGTAAACTCTCTGAAATATCAATGAAAAACAAAAGAACATTCTATCAGTGCATAATTCGTTATGTAGATTTTAAAAAAGAATACTTTGATTTTGATTTATATACCGTGGTTGAAAATGGTTAAACTATAAAAAAAAAGCAAAAAGAAAAGAAAAGAAAGAAAATAAATAAATAAATAAATAAAAAATAAATGAAAAGAAGTAAAGAAATAGGAAAATGCTCAAAATTTAGTGTAAATCACATGCAAGTTTTTCTTATATCGAAATTTATCATCTACAATTAGTCATGAAATTTTTTGTCAATCAGAGTGATCGATCTTACATAAGGGGGTGTTGACCTTAAGTCGTGCACGTATACTTGCATTTTGTCAGTATGTACAGGTTTATGTTTTATTATCGTTGTCGGTTTCTTACATATATACAAGGAATGTATCATTCATCATGATTTATTAAGGTATGTACGCTCTGTGTTATTTATTTTCCAGGTCACGGAAACTTTTACCGAGGTCAAAGGTCAAGTCGCAGTAATTATAAGGACTGTACTTCAAAGGTGTGTTCCCATCAAAAGGAAGAAGATCTTGTGATAAAAGAGGACGATATGGAACGAATTCAATGAGACGAAAAACGGAAAGAGTGTAGGAGATAGTAAAATAAAAGATTTTAAATGGTTGTGCTTCCTTAAGTTGGAACTGAAGAACGAAATATGAAGAACCTACAACGGAAAGTGACAAAGATGTTAGGCCTAAAATTTAGAGAATTTAAAGAGAAAAATGTGAAAAATGTGTGATTCAAAAACGGGAAAAATGTATCGAAACATACAAAGTATGACATGTCAAGAAGAATGAAGATCTAGATTGAGTGATATTAAGACATTGCTGATCGGACAATGAATGTACTACGCTGTATAAAGACACTGGGCTTAGTCTCAGTTGGGTTTGTGCTGCTGTCTGTGATATCACTGGTCAATTTCAGTCCTTCAAAACGCCCAAAGGAAGCAGAGAAGACGTCCAAAACGAGGCTGCTTGAACATCAGTGGAACTTTGTACAGAAGTGTAGGAGATTGGTTGTACAGGAAAACAAGGTATCAGAAAGAAGAAACTATGATCTGATTTTAAATCTGTTAGATATGGTTAATATAATATATCTTTTAAATATAACCTTATAAAATAACTACTATGTACTTGAATTCCTCGCAGATTTGACATATTTTGTTTTTACCAAATCCGACACACAACGAATTAGAATCTGAGACAAATTGGAAAGCATGTAATCATTATGACTCATCATATATTTTGCATTTGGATAAAACTAGATATTAGGGAAACCGAACTTTTTTTCACTGTCCTATAATTCAGAAAAAAATATCTTCTTCAAAAAATCAAAGCATTCTTGTGCGTGAACATCGACTGCGGGTGCGGCTAGCCAACAGGGGATGCTTACTCTTCCCGGGTTCCTGATCCCACCTCTAGCTTGCTAGGGGTCCGTCGATGCTCAATTTGGTGCTCTATTGTGAGTGCTGTTAAGATTTTTGTCAGGATCTTCTTTAACTCATTTTATAAATTGTGCCTTTGAATTTCGACCCCTTTGGCGGAGTAATCAAGGGAATCTGTCACCACAGTTAGTCAATATGACACTATGTAAATATAGTACACTTTCTAATGTTTAAAACTCTATGTAGTAGTTTACGGAATAAAGAGAACTAATTAAAAGTTTTGTTAGATTTAAAATATTGTTAATTATATTAAGTTGTTAGATTGGTGGATTGCTTAGTCTTGCTCACAGGGGTGAGGTTTCTTCGCTTGGTCACAAACCCTTAAGTTTCCTCAATACAAACCCTTTTTTCTATATGTCTATATTAAAAACTACATATGTCTATATATTTCAATATAGACACATATAGAAGAAAGGGTTTGTATTGAGGAAAGGGTTTGTGAACAAGCGATGATACCTCACCATTGTGGTCTTGCTACTCTGACGCGTCTCGCAGCGCCATCTAGCACACGCGGGACGCCTGATCCAATTTTTCCTTAAGGATGGGGGGGGGGGGGGGTGGTGGTTGGGTCTTGTACTCAACAAAACATTATTTTTACTGATCAGCACCTAATTGATGTCATATATTGGACATTGGTCGCAAATCGCCAGATCATTGACGTTTTCTCGTGTTTTATCACTGACCATTTCTGTTTATGGTATTTAAGGGTGATTCCCCGTAACTTTGGCATAAATATGGCGACTTGCCGTCTATGAGAAGTCATTTTATGTCGTAAAAGTAAGTTATCGATGAAATTGACATTGATTGTATATACGTCATCTATCGGTATTGTTAAGTGGTGGAAAATTGTAAAATTGGTGTGAATTTACAATTAATTCTTCAGAGCAAAAGTGTTTTATTTATTTAAGGATGTAACACATAAAAAGGCATATTGGATAGCATCGTGTGGACCCCCGCCTCATCTTTGCTTTGGTTCCTGTTTTATCCTGATTTTGTATGCCTTCGGTTTCTGATTTTCTGAATTATAAATAATAAATAATAAGATAGAAAGTTAATTAACCAAAACCATGCAACTACGAATGAATAATTGAATAAATTAAATGTTTGAATGAATAAGATAAATACATACGTTAGATAGATGGAAGGAAGGGGATATCGAATATTCTGTCGTACGAAGCACGGATCAAATTATTGAATTATGTAAAAACAAATGCATGTAAATATTTAAAATCTTAGATATTGAAGCAAAAATGAAAAGTTGAATGTGATACTTATTGATATAATTCTAAAACAGAAAATTTAATAAAAAAGAAAGTGTAATTTGTTTTTTTTTTTTAATTTAAAGCTTTATTCAGTGTTTTGCTCCGCCACTATTGCGGATAGGGGCGGGATGGTGGGGTGGTGGTTGAAATTTGTTTTTATTATGTATTTGTGAGGGGTTTTTTTTTGGGGGGGGGGGGTTCTAGTTCAAGTTTCTCTGGTTTTTTTTAACATTTCAATGTTGTGGACGTTTTGGGAGGCAAGTTATATATAGAACTTTACATTAATGTCGCTTGACCTGATTCGCCCCTCCGGCCAAAAGGCTACCACGTGACTAGATTCACTGACCATTAAAGCCTTTATTTAGTTATAAAACACTCCGTTTTTGGTCTGAATTGTGACATGTTTATAGACATTTGATACATTGATTCAGCCTTGAAACATAGATGTAAAAGGCCTTAGCAGGGGCGGATCCCGAATATAGATTTTTTTTTTCTTATGGGTTCGGGAATTCAAGCGCGGATCCAGCCTCTGGTTTTGAGGAAATTCTATGTGAAATTTAGGTTTTATTACTAGTATTCCAGGAAACAGGGTCATGACCAACCCTCTCACTAGTAGGTCCGTTCACTTTTTTCGTATCCTTGGTCATACTACGGTATTTTGTTATCTCGTCTTTGATATTTTTTATCATACATGTAGGCTTATACATATTTAAAGTATCTTATTAGCTCTCAGGCGCAGATCTTGAAAATAAAGAGAGTCAGGGGTCATGGATCCACGAGTGGTTTGCTTATTTTCCCAATTTCCTATAGAATTTCTCCAAATCATAGGTCTTATACTGTCTGAGCCACTTCCCTTTTAAAGGGAAGTGGCTCAGTAAGACCTATGAGTTTTTTAACTCCCCCAACCCTCCAATCTCCCCCTGTTGGAAAAGAAACATTGGGGAAAATATTTTGTATTTGTAAATATATCATCGAATATGAATTTGACAAAAAAAGACGATATTAAGGTTTGTGAACATTTAATTGTATCACCAAAAATTCATTTGTTTTCAGACCAGAAGAACTTTATGGTCGAAAGGCTATAAAAATCCATGTTTCCGTCATCGGTATAAAGCACATGCGCAGGGAGGAAAGGAAGTGAATGTGACGTCATTTCTTCAATGCGTACCATACTTTTTTGTAGCAGGGTTCCCGAAGTGTGGTACCACGGACTTGTTTGACCGTATGACCGGTCACCCGGAGTTTTTCCGTCCTTCTTTTAAAGAAATCCATTGGATAACACGATATAGATTCGTGCAGCCTCGCCAACTCAGGCAGTACCACATTTATCATAGAAAATATAGTAAGTGACTTAATTATCAATTGTATTAAAACTGAATTCCGAACAATTAAGGAAAATGCACAAAATATATTCAGCCTTCTTGGATTGATTTAATTCGGTATATAGTTGAAAAACTACTTCTTTTTTTTCGCAAAATCGAAATACCATTATTTTTTTTTTTTTATATAAAACACCAATTTTAATAATCGTTTTCTACGCCAAAAGGCTACATTTTCCCGGCATCTTTCTGCTCACCAATTTAAAAAAAATTTTTTTTTTTTTTTTGTAATGACTTTGAACAGGTTGGCCACAGACTCTGGAAAACACTGAGGGAAAATGCTAAATAAAAATATCCTGCAGGGAAAAATTCAGGGAATTGAAAATTTCATGAAAATCAGGGAAAAATCAGGGAATTTCATTCAATTACATTGTAATGTTTGAAGAAATAACAAGTACCAGATAGAATTGACAATCTACAATTGAACAAAGATATAAGATATTTTATTGCTGATATATATATTGTCACAAGTTTCCAGGCTCGCTTCGCTTGCCAATGGCCTTTTTGAATGCAAAGTTAAGTAGTTTTCTAGTGATGATTCAGTAAAGTTAAGAGATTTTAATTACATATTTCAACATAAACAGTGTAAAAAGATTAATATTTGTACGCATTTTGTCGGGGAAAATCTTGTACGAGTCAGGGAAAATCATGGAAATTTCAGGGAATTTCATTTATTAAAATCGGTGGCCACCCTGTTGAATTTCATATACCGGTAGGTACCAAATTGCAGAGTTAAAGCTCTGCAGAGTTCATATAAACTGTGAATTAATTTCACGATGTGGAGCTTTCTCACCTCTGAATACCACCGTATACATGTAGATGGCATTGATTCTGGACAACACCCCTCCCCTTCCCTCACCTCGCCTTCCAAACTATCAGCCACCTTTGAATTTGCAGTGAGAGTTATCCCTCTTTTGCTACAAAGCGAACATTTTTTTTCAGAGACAAGAGGCTTTGATTACGGATTCCGACAGTACACACGTATCTTCGATAATTTAGCTGTTCAGCTGGAGAAGTTGTCGGATGTCACAAATATGACGCAGAAACAAACTCTACAAAACGGAGTTACTGGTAATTGACACTAAAGGTTTGGTGATCAGAAATTCAGATCAGAGAGTTAAGATTGTAAAAATGATAAGTTTTAGTTCCAGTAAAAAAAGCTTTAGTCAACATTAAATATTTTGTCCAGTCTTATTTTTATATTTACATTTATTTGTAACATACCCATTTTCTTCACGTTTAAGGTGATTTCAGTCCGTCCACTGTGTGGGACAATGACTTTTTCTCCTACCTTCATGAGAATGAAAACCGGAGTATACCTCGGTACACTTCGGCAGACTTCGTGAAGGAAATGAACCCGTGTGCCAAGATCATCGTCTTACTGAGAGATCCAGTCAATAGGTAAATCCACAGGAACTCGAATCCCTGAATTGATGAATTAAATTGTTTTCCTAATTATTCTGAATGATTTTTTATCGCTTGAAAATTTGAAAGTGGGTTTTGTCCCCGTTTTAAAAGAACATTTTCGTTGTAAAATGTTAGAGATATTATGAAAACACAGTTTCTGCAAGATCTGGTATGTGCATTTTTTTTTCGGAGAGGGGGGGGGGGGTAGTCTTTAACAAAAATTATGAAATGAGATTATGAATATTTAAAGAACTTTATTTGCAACGGAAATTCTAATTGGCCAATCTAAGATTACACTTAAATTTAAGACAGCTTGCAGACTTACACTGTGTACAACAGTGCTTTTATGGATTATGTTAAAAAAAAACTCTTCTGTAGAAATAGATGAGGATAAGATTTTCTATCTGTCAGAAATATCCATTTTTTAAAAACTTCGAGGTACAATTTTGTTCCGTTTACACTTTGTATTTGAAACACCTTTTTCCTTTATAGGTTATACTCAGACTACCTCTTCTTTCCAACCTCCAACCAAGACCCCCATGACTTCCATACCAAGGTGTTACAAAGTGTGACGTCATTTCAGGATTGCTTGGATACCAGAGATTTACGTCATTGTGTGTTTGACGTCATACTGAACAAGGCCATGCCGGTAATTATTTCAAACATCGTACATAATTTATCAAATGTTTATTTATACAATTTGTATGACATATCTATAATTAAATAGGGTCTGGATATTTTTATTTTGCATCCAAATAAAACAGTCAAAATCAATTTGCCTACTTTCAAGTCGTAAAGTAATCATGCAAATAGCCATTCTAACGCAATGTCGCTATAACGTCGAATTTCATATTGGGAATAACTAGCTTCTGACGTTATGTTTGTGGACGGTAAATACTGATTTTACGGTCGAAAACTGAGTTTTTCTGGCGATGCGTTAGCTTAACACGCGCCTTCATCGTAGTGTGAACTTGGGGCCGATCGTTGTGCGAACTTGACTAAACGTATTAAAGACGAGAAGGACGCGCTACTTACGTATTACGGCCGCTAAAGGTCGTGTTGCGCACGGATTGGAGTCGTCAATTATTCTTTCGGAAAGCCCTTCCGGGTGAAAAATGCCACGTTCTCACTACGTTCATGAAAAATTTCAAGGACTTCAAGAACGTAGTAAGAACGTCTCGAGAGAACGTGAAAACAGGGGCTTAAGCATTTCTTTAAAGACAAACACCAAAAAGCGGGGGGGGGGGGGGGGGGGGGCACAATTCCTTGAATTTGATTTTTTATCTTTGGTATGAAACATAGAAGTGCGAATTGCAAAATACGAAGTTCATCAACTTGAAAAATGTCCAGTAAAAAGGATATCTTAAAAAAAAAAAAACTCATGAAATTCTATTGCAGGTTCGTCTTAGACTAGGAATGTATCATGTTTACATCGAAGAATGGTTCAAAAGATTTTCACAAGAGCAGATTTTAATACTGAGACTTGAAGACTATGCGAAAGACATGCCTAGTGTACTCAGGAGAGTGTTCGATTACCTTCAGATGAGTAAGTTATATATTTGTGTTTGATGCCAAAAACATGCCTAGCGTACTCAGGAGAGTGTTTTATTATCTTCAGATGAGTAAGTTATTTGTATTTGATGCCAAAGACATGCCTGGTGTCCTCAGGAGAGTGTTCGATTACCTTCAGATGTGTACTTATTTGTATTTGATGCCAAAGACATGTTTAGTGTCCTCAAGAGAGTGTTCGATTACCTTCAGATGAGTAAGTTATTTTTGTGCATGCCTAGTGTACTCAGGAGAGTGTTCGATTACCTTCAGATGAGTAAGTTATTTGTATTTGATGCCAAAGACATGCCTAGTGTACTCAGGAGGGTGTTCGATTACCTTCAGATGAGTAAGTTATTTGTATTTGGTGCCAAAGGCATGCCTAGTGTACTCAGGAGAGTGTTCGATTACCTTCAGATGAGTAAGTTATTTGTATTTGATGCCAACATGCCTAGTGTACTCAGGAGAGTGTTCGATTACCTTCAGATGAGTAAGTTATTTGTATTTGATGCCAAAGACATGCCTAGTGTACTCAGGAGAGTGTTCGATTACCTTCAGATGAGTAAGTTATTTGTATTTGATGCCAACATGCCTAGTGTACTCAGGAGAGTGTTCGATTACCTTCAGATGAGTAAGTTATTTGTATTTGATGCCAAAGACATGCCTAGTGTACTCAGGAGAGTGTTCGATTACCTTCAGATGAGTAAGTTATTTGTATTTGATGCCAAAGACATGCCTAGTGTACTCAGGAGAGTGTTCGATTACCTTCAGATGAGTAAGTTATTTGTATTTGATGCCAACATGCCTAGTGTACTCAGGAGATTGTTCGATTACCTTCAGATGAGTAAGTTATTTGTATTTGATGCCAAAGACATGCCTAGTGTACTCAGGAGAGAGTTCGATTACCTTCAGATGAGTAAGTTATTTTATTTGGTGCCAAAGACATGCCTAGTGTACTCAGGAGAGTGTTCGATTACCTTCAGATGAGTAAGTTAGTTTTGTGTTTGATGCCAAAGATATGACTAGTGTACTCAGGAAAGTGTTCGATTACCTTAAGATGTGTACGCTATTTGTATTTGATGCCAAAGACATGCCTAGTTTTCTCATGAGAGTATTCGATTACCTTCAAATGAGTAAGACTTAGTTATTTACCTTTTGTTGTGTTTTATATTGATAGAAAAGCGATAATATGGTTACGGATACCGTAATATAATAAAACTCAAATAGAAAGAAAAAACCCAGCAACAAAAGACAAACAAAAAGACAAAAACTGAAACAAAAAACGACAACAAGGGAGTCCAGAAGAGAGGAAAAAAAAAACAAAACCGAACAAACAGGAAAAGAGAACTAAACGAACAATTATTAAAAAAAAATTAAATCCAAAGTGAAAAAGCAACTATAATTTTATAAACTAAACATGCATTTACATAAAACTGATTGTTTGCTCTACTTATATTTTTGCAGGTAGTCTACCAGACGACCGATTAAAGGAGATCTCTCAGTGGAGTCCTGTCAACAGCCGACCCACGGACGCCCCGCCCATGTTAGACTCAACCAGAGATATTCTCAGAGATTTCTATAAACCCTTCAATGTAGAACTAGCAAAATTACTGAAAGATCAAAGCTTTCTATGGGAAACTGTGACTTAGTTATTTGTGATGATTGAACAGGGTTCATTTATTGTACTTTTATCGTAATTGTTAGCTTTGTTTTGTAAATTGAGAGAGAGAGAGAGAGAGAGAGAGAGAGAGAGAGAGAGAGAAAGAGAGAGAGAGATCTTTCCTTCATGAAATGTATATTTAGTACATGTATATTTATGAAAGATTGTTTTTAGAAAATTAAGTGTTGGGCTCTCTGTTTTACAATATTTATGAAGGACAGTAAAAGAAAAGAGGAGATCTCCAACAAAACTCGAATGCAGCACCAACAGCAAAACACCGAAACACTCGAACTGTTAAAACATAAAGTACACCAGACACAATATGAACAAAGAATGCAAAAAATAATCCCCGACATCAAAACATTTAACACAATAAGCTTCAAATAAATCAAAGAAACCAATGAGCAATCGATGCCGACATTTAGAACGGTCATTTGCCATGTTTATAGAAAATGGTATGTTGATTTTGGATTACGTGCTCGAAACCCCTCCTTGTGAGATGACGACACAAATAAGACGGTAAAACACATCGGCCTATGTAATAAACATATAGATATGTAAAGGGATATAACACATCGGCCCATGAAATAAACATATAGATATGTAAATGGATATCTAAAGCATATTATTTTGCAACGGACTAGTTCAAACCAATCAGAGAGCGTAAATCATGTCACGCGCTCGTCGTCTAAATTTCTATTGACCGTCAGCAGTTCCGCCATTGCCGTATAAATGCATTCGCACGTAAATGGAGTCGTGAAACGGCAATTTTTGTCAACAAAAAATGAGATTTTGGTCCTCGACAAAATAAAACAGTTATTAGGTTTGTTACTGACCGTCCACAGATATTTGTCGGGTTGATCAAGCCTAAAGAAGGCGAGGCGAAGCCGATCAACCCGAAAAATCTCTGTAGACGGTCATAATAAACCTAATAACTAATATCATTTTGCCACGGACTAGTTCGAACAAATCAGAGAGCGTATATTACGTCACGTGCTCGCCGTCTAAATTTCTATAATCCGTCAGCAGTTCCGCCATTGCCGTATAAGTGAATTCGAATGTAAAAGGAGACGTAAAACGTCAATTTTCTGTAACAAAAAATGGAGAATTTGGACCTCGACAAAATAAAACAGTAATTAGGTTTGTTACTGACCGTCCACAGAGATTTGTCGGGTTGATCAAGTCTATAGAAGGCTCGGCTTCGCCTCACCTTCAATGGGCTTGATCAACCCGACAAATCTCTGTAGACGGTCAGCAACAAACCTAAGTCCGTGCTCCGCTCCGTGTATGCACTTACCCGAGGAGTCCGACCAACTTCCAGAGAGGTCACTTAATTAATCGTTTGTTAAGATGGTTTTTTTTGTGTGAAGTAATCCGGATTGATCAATTTCTCTACATAAACTAAGTATCTCTGTATGATTAAAAAGAAATCAGAAAACCCTACAATTTTGCCGAGTGATAATAGTTACGTAATGATGCCTCATCAATCACATAAAAAGTCATATTTCATTAGTTTTCTCATTTTATTTCTTCCCTCCTTTTTGGGATCAACGTAATCACTAAATTACAGAACCAAACATGACATATCAAATCCGTAATTTAACTCATGTGACGGTCATGTATAGAACAACAGATCTTTCAACCGCGTCAGAAAATTACACATTTTCGCGAAACTACACATGTACAAATTTGACACAAATTTATTTTTCCGGGCGAAATCGGACAAAATCGATCAGTTCAACAAGTGTTTAGTAAAATACCTATCTCTTGTACGGAGGGTACTACGCTACTTATCCGGGAAAGCGGAGAGTAACGTTACGCCCTCTGTAACACAGAAATTGAAAAGGCCCGGAAATATATTTTGCTGTTTCTCAATTTGTCGGTCAGGCGAGAGATTGTTGCTTATCTGAAAATGATGAGGTATTTAATTCATCATAACTATGTAGAAAATTTACAATGGATTTAGGGAAGACTCGCTTCATGAACTCTGAATGCATTTTAAAATCCTAAATGATATAAAATTAACGAAGCATCAGTTACACGAAACTGTCATAGTTATCACCCCCTGAACTTGTCACATTGCCTCGTTATTATGTGACAGGTTGATAAATGTTATATTTCGATGTTTCATGAGCAGCTAAGATACAGATTATTGACCTTATTATGTTCGCATTGAATATAGGTCAAGTTGCAATCAGCGTCAAGAGCTGACAGCAAACAATCTCGGCAACTTCTTGATCTTTTTTCTAACGTAAGATTTTGTCACGAAATTCCATTGAAATGTCATACTGCTTTGAAATCTTAATGTTGGCGGTAGATAGACGTTTTTAAGTAGAAAAGGATTTTTGTGAGAACTTTAAAGTATGAATTCAAGTTTGCAGTGGTTATAATTCTTATTTCTACCTAACATAGAGTGGGGGTATTATGATAAACCATGCAGCGAGACCAACAGGCAGTCGGTGCCGATATAGGACGGCCTTGCAAATGGTGTGGTTATCCGGATTGATTACGCACATGGTGTAGTTATCCGGACTAAGTACGCATAACCCTCCTACTTTCCCGGTTACCCAGAGGTTTCGACGAAGAAAGCACAATTGTAGTGTAGAATAACCTCCTCACTGTAAGATGACCACACAAACATGGCAGCAACACACAGATGGATATGTAAAGATCTCCGACAAGGCATTATGGCAGCAACCACAGCGGAACACACAAGCACGTGACGAGAAAGATTTGAAGAAGATGGCAACAATTAGAATGAGTTAAGGAAGATCCTGACGATAATCTCAACAGCATTCACAATAGAGCACAAAATTGAGCATCGACGGACCCCTAGCACGCTAGAGGTGGGACCAGGTGCCCGGGAGGAGTAAGCTTCCCCTGTTTGGCTAGCCGCACCCGCCGTCGATGTTCACGCACGAAAATGAAAACAATATCTAAAATACATGCACTGTCTGAGGTAATGTCTATATAGTAAGTGCTATGGCGACCATGTCAGGGAAAAATATTAAAAACACTTACTGTCAAACCCCTCGCGGGGAACTTTTTACGAGCTCATCGTAATTAGAGGAATCACATCAGACTGACCAACAAACAGGACAAATACCATTGTATTATGAAGGACAACACCCAAAATTGAAAATGGTGCCACGAAACAGAAATGAAGCTAGTAACCAAATAAACGTAAAAAATAAATTACAGATAACAAATTTATATTCACATGAGAAGGACCAACAACAAAGGCGAGACAGGACCTCCAAAAACAAAAAAAAACAAAAACGAAAACAAAATGAAAAAAAAAACCAAACAAACAAACAAAAACAAATACAAAAAAAAACAAAAACCAAGGCCAGGAACACCAAATACGACATCCATACACCAAAGCCAGGAACAACAAATACGACATCCAAACACCAAAGCCAGGAACAACAAATACAACATTCATACACCAAAGCCAGGAACACCAAATACAACATTCATACACCAAAGCCAGGAACACCAAATACGACATTCATACACCAAAGCCAGAAACAACAAATACGACATCCAAACATCAAAGCCAGGAACAACAAATACAACATTCATACACCAAAGCCAGGAACACCAAATACAACATTCATACACCAAAGCCAGGAACACCAAATACGACATTCATACACCAAAGCAAGGAACACCAAATACGACATTCATACACCAAAGCAAGGAACACCAAATACAACATCCATACACCAAAGCCAGGAACACCAAATACAACATTCATACACCAAAACCAGGAACAACAAATACAACATCCATACACCAAAGCCAGGAACAACAAATACAACATCCATACACCAAAGCCAGGAACACCAAATACAACATTCATACACCAAAGCCAGGAACACCAAATACGACATTCATACACCAAAGCCAGAAACAACAAATACGACATCCAAACATCAAAGCCAGGAACAACAAATACAACATTCATACACCAAAGCCAGGAACACCAAATACGACATCCAAACACCAAAGCCAGAAACAACAAATACGACATCCAAACACCAAAGCCAGGAACAACAAATACAACTTTCATACACCAAAGCCAGGAACACCAAATGCGACATCCAAACACCAAGGCCAGGAACACCAAATACGACATTCATACACCAAAGCCAGGAACACCAAATATAACATTCAAACACCAAAGCCAGAAACAACAAATCAACATCCAAACACCAAAGCCTGGAACACCAAATACGACATCCAAACACCAAAGCCAGGAACATCAAATGCAACATTCATACACCAAAGCCAGGAACACCAAATACGACATCCAAACACCAAAGCCAGAAACAACAAATCAACATCCAAACACCAAAGCCAGGAACACCAAATACGACATCCAAACACCAAAGCCAGGGACACCAAATACGACATCCAAACACCAAAGCCAGGAACACCAAATACAACATTCATACACCAAAGCCAGGAACACCAAATACGACATCCAAACACCAAAGCCAGGAACATCAAATACAACATTCATACACCAAAGCCAGGAACACCAAATACGACATCCAAACACCAAAGCCAGAAACAACAAATCAACATCCAAACACCAAAGCCAGGGACACCAAATACGACATCCAAACACCAAAGCCAGGAACATCAAATACGACATTCATACAACAAAGCCAGGAACACAAAATACGACATTCATACAACAAAGCCAGGAACAACAAATACAACATTCATACAACAAAGCCAGGAACACCAAATACAACATTCATACAACAAAGCCAGGAACACCAAATACAACATTCATACACCAAAGCCAGGAACACCAAATACGACATCCAAACACCAAAGCCAGAAACAACAAATCAACATCCAAACACCAAAGCCAGGGACACCAAATACGACATCCAAACACCAAAGCCAGGAACATCAAATACGACATTCATACACCAAAGCCAGGAACACAAAATACGACATTCATACAACAAAGCCAGGAACAACAAATACAACATTCATACAACAAAGCCAGGAACACCAAATACAACATTCATACAACAAAGCCAGGAACACCAAATACAACATTCATACACCAAAGCCAGGAACACCAAATACGACATCCAAACACCAAAGTTAGAAACACCAAATACGACATCCAAACACCAAGGCCAGGAACACCAAATACAACATTCATACACCAAAGCCAGGAACACCAAATACAACATTCATACACCAAAGCCAGGAACACCAAATACGACATCCAAACACCAAAGCCAGAAACACCAAATACAACATTCATACACCAAAGCCAGGAACACTAAATACAACATTCATACACCAAAGCAAGGAACACCAAATACGACATTCATACACCAAAGGCAGGAACACCAAAAACGACATTCATACACCAAAGCCAGGAACACCAAATACGACATCCAAACACCAAAGCCAGAAACAACAAATACGACATCCAAACACCAAAGCCAGGAACAACAAATACAACATTCATACACCAAAGCCAGGAACACCAAATACGACATCCAAACACCAAAGCCTGGAACACCAAATACAACATTCAAACACCAAGGCCAGGAACAACAAATACAACATTCATACACCAAAGCCAGGAACACCAAATACGACATTCATACACCAAAGCCAGGAACACCAAATACAACATTCATACACCAAAGCCAAGAACAACAAATACAACATCCATACACCAAAGCCAGGAACACCAAATACAGCATTCATACACCAAAGCCAGGAACACCAAATACAACATTCATACACCAAAGCCAGGAACACCAAATACAACATCCATACACCAAAGCCAGGAACACCAAATACAACATTCATACACCAAAGCCAGGAACACCAAATACAACATTCATACACCAAAGCCAGGAACACCAAATACAACATTCATACACCAAAGCCAGGAACACCAAATACAACATTCATACACCAAGGCCAGGAACACCAAATACAACATTCATACACCAAAGCAAGGAACACCAAATACAACATTCATACACCAAAGCCAGGAACACCAAATGCGACAGCCAAACACCAAGGCCAGGAACACCAAATACGACATTCATACACCAAAGCCAGGAACACCAAATATAACATTCAAACACCAAGGCCAGGAACACAAAATACAACATTCATACACCAAAGCAAGGAACACCAAATACAACATTCATACACCAAAGCCAGGAACACCAAATACGACATCCAAACACCAAAGCCAGAAACAACAAATACGACATCCATACACCAAAGCCAGGAACAACAAATACAACATTCATACACCAAAGCCAGGAACACCAAATACGACATCCAAACACCAAAGCCAGGAACACCAAATACGACATCCAAACACCAAAGCCAGGAACACCAAATACAACATTCATACACCAAAGCCAGGAACACCAAATACAACATTCATACACCAAGGCCAGGAACACCAAATACAACATTCATACACCAAAGCAAGGAACACCAAATACAACATTCATACACCAAAGCCAGGAACACCAAATGCGACAGCCAAACACCAAGGCCAGGAACACCAAATACGACATTCATACACCAAAGCCAGGAACACCAAATATAACATTCAAACACCAAGGCCAGGAACACAAAATACAACATTCATACACCAAAGCAAGGAACACCAAATACAACATTCATACACCAAAGCCAGGAACACCAAATACGACATCCAAACACCAAAGCCAGAAACAACAAATACGACATCCAAACACCAAAGCCAGGAACAACAAAAACAACATTCATACACCAAAGCCAGGAACACCAAATACAACATTCATACACCAAAGCCAGGAACACTAAATACAACATTCATACACCAAAGCAAGGAACACAAAATACAACATCCATACAACAAAGCCATGAACAACAAATACAACATTCATACACCAAAGGCAGGAACACCAAATACAACATTCATACACAAAAGCCAGGAACACCAAATACGACATCCAAACACCAAAGCCAGAAACAACAAATACGACATCCAAACACCAAAGCCAGGAACAACAAATACAACATTCATACACCAAAGCCAGGAACACCAAATACGACATCCAAACACCAAAGCCAGGAACACCAAATACGACATTCATACACCAAAGCCAGGAACACCAAATACGACATTCATACATCAAAGCCAGGAACACCAAATACAACATTCATACACCAAAGCCAGGAACACCAAATACAACATTCATACATCAAACCAGGAAGACCAAATACAACATTCATGCACCAAAGCCAGGAACACCAAATACGACATCCAAACACCAAAGACTAGACACATAAACTAACGAGACCAATAAAAAACAGAAAATAACCAAAGCACGTGCTGAGTGCTCCTGTTCAAAAGCGGAATTCAATATGGTGCATAATAAATGTGTTTGAAATTTTGTTTAAGATGATACATAGAGTTCTAACACTTCCGTATTATTCATTGTACATAAATACATAATATAATGCACCAGCGTAACCACTCAAAAGGTTAAAATATACAGATTTAAAACTATGAATTTAGATGCTGGGTTCTGTCGATCAGATACACTCAAAGAGACCTTTTGTCAACCGACAGCAAGGTATAACACTAAAACGTGCTCTACATACAGGTTTTCAAATATTCCATCAACAGTTTAGGGAGCTACCATTTGATTTTCGGGGAGGGGGGCAGGGAGACTTTGAAAAAAAATATTCCGGATCAAAATTCTAGGGAAAAAGATTTCCGGCCCGAAGGGCCGGCCAAGAATAATTTTCCGGATCATGAAATTGCCCCTCCCCCTCTCTTCCCATCTTTCCACATTCCCTGAGTAAACACTTTTTTTGTGTGTCATAGACTCATACTAAGTATAAATAAAAATGAAACAAACTTTATGCAATTTGGAGTGAATAAATCAAATTCAAATGTCATTAGCACCATATAGCCTGTCTCCGTTGAGTATCATTTAAGTGAATAGATTATAGGTACCATATGCCATTCAAGAAATTAAAATAAAGTGATCTGCAGGCAAGAGATGTTTGATGTTTAATATGGCTGAAAAATCATATGGCTGAATTATTTAAACTTTAGAGTAATGTTCAACATTGGAAATTTACCACAAAAAAAATAATAATGATAATCCGACTCGAAGGGCCGGTGAAAAAAATCTTCCTGCTCTTAAATTGGCCGAAAAAAATTTCCGGCTGGCAAAAGTCTTCCTGCCCCCCCCCCCCCCCCCCTATAAAAATCAAATGGTTGCTCCCTTAATGTAACAACGCCGACTATTGATACAGATAACAAGTTATAGAAGTTTTTCACATCATTTAATAATGATAATGATATATAATTGTAAATTATTACTTGAAAATAAAGATATTTGAAAATGTTTATCAAAGAAATTAGATTCATAAGTCCTTGTGTATCCTTTTCAATAGTATACAAGTAAGTATCTATTTTGCATTCAATTAAGAAAATAGAAATGAAACGTACGTAGAATTTAATATAGTAACAAAAACGTTTCCTGCGTGGCGTCTTGTCAAGGGAAATGAGTAAATTCGGGCAAAGCGGGGACATTGGCGCTTACAATTCCGTGAAATCTTGCATCCGAATGCTCATTTACACACACTTCGGAACGTTTCTGTTCCCATTCTGTATCGTCTCTCAAAGAATATCTCACGGGCGAGTCGTGAACAATCTCTGTAAAACTCCTGCATTCTTTATAACATTTCACATCTCGTGTTATTTCGCCGGATACGGAAATGGATCGTCTACGCATGCCCTGTACATGGCGGTTGATAAGTGCCCGGATGGCGTCTGAGTTTCTACATTGCTGAATAAGGATTCTAAGGTTAAACTTGTAGGTATAGCGCTGTCCGGGAATCTTGGTCAGCAGAAGTTTGTCATAATAATATCTGTACAAAAAAAAAGAAGTTTTTAACTTGAAGTTTTACAAGAGAGCCTGCTTTTCTAATTTAAAAGCAATAGATAACTGGGGAGAGAAAATAATTTTTTTTCATAAATAGCAAAAGTCAATTCTTACTTTATGCGATGTAAAATGGAAAGGAAGGCAAAATGGTAGATTGAATTAATAGAAAAAAATGTGACATACTAATTAACGTAATTAGGCAGTCTTAAGATTTGTAATTCTTAATCATGCTATACCAATGTGTATACCAGTAGCTGCCATATAGAAAATAAAACCTCGGACACCTGGCCATGGCGGGAATAATGAAAGTATTCATTTTATATGACATGCATCCTATCGATTAGTTTTAGATGAGTATCAAAGCAAAAATCAATCCGGCAATAGCCACGTGCAGCATAAAAAGTCAAATGCATGGCGAAAAACAAAAGATGTAGTTATGATTGAAGTACAGGTGCATACGAATGTTTTATATGGCATATTTGCATTAGCGGAATTCTGATGTTAATCTGACTTGATAAATATTTTGATCACAATCTCATATTGATTTTCAAATTATTTCTTCATTGAAAAATCATAGGTGATTGTCACCTGTCAACTTTCGAGCAAACATTGTTTTGTTTTGTTTTGTTTTGATTTTTTTTTTGCTGAAAGCTAGGTTTAAAAACTGCAAACTGCATAAGGGGGAGGGTTCCACCAGAAAATTCTCTCTCTCTCTCTCTCTCTCTCTCTCTCTCTCTCTCTCTCTCTCTCTCTCTCTCTCTCTCTCTCTCTCTCTAAATCTATTCTCATTATGATATTATTAATCTAATTTCAACAGTTAAGACGAATAGTCAATGCTTTTATTTCGATGACTGATAATTCAAGAATTTAACTCAAATTTCACAAAGTTCTTTGCACCAGACTAAATCTGATTTGATTTACCTTACAGAACTTGGTCTCGATATAAAATTGATACATTATACATATATGATACATGATACGATCATTAATCGAGCAATTAAGTCGAATCCAACTTTTTAGGGAAATGTTTTTTTTAACATTTCTAAGTCTAAAATATTGCTTTGGGTTAAAAAAAAAACACCCTGAAGTTCAAAGGAAATGTCTATTTGCATAGTAACTGTAACTGTCTATTCGCATAGTAATAGAAGCTTTATATGCAATATCTCCTTTAATCTAAAGAGTTTACTTTGAATTTACTCTCTAAACTCTTATTGAAAATAAAAAGAAAAACAAAAATTACTAAAAGCAGATTTTTTGAAAAGTTATCAAAAAAGAGTGAAAAAAGAAGAAAAAAAAAAAAGAAAAAAAACACACATTCGAACCGTTGCAGCATCCAGCACCAACCAAAAGGACTTTATATGTAGTCATAAAAAATTGAAAAATGATTGTGAAAAAAGAGAAAAAAGAATCTGACCTTAAAGCTCTGCTTAATTTATCATAGTTCATGTTCGGTTTGTTTTTCTTCTGACCCCACATCCGGGCAACTTCCTCCGGATTGGTCATTCGGAACACTCCCTCGTAGCCCTCCCATCTTATGCAGTTATCGTTGGTGGTATCAGAGAGTAGCTCCAAGATAAATTGCCAGAGTTGGACCTGGGTTCCACCTTTAATTAGTTAATATACACCTCTATATTAATAAATTTCAAGTTAAATAAGCAAATAACTTCATTATAAAAACACATTCAAAGCCCATTTCAACCGATAATTTGAGCTTACGTTTTATTTTGATTTGGGGGAGTGTGTTTTGTTCTTAAATTTTTCACTGAAATTTCTATATAATAGATTTTTCATTAAAAGAAAGGAAATACAATCCAATAAAATTACACTTTTTTTTAGGAAAAATAAAAGAAACAGACCCCCCTCCCCCCACCAAGAAAAACAAGTGACTTCTATACTCTAGATAATAGATGAGTGAAATGCGTTCTACTTTGAACTTCATGAGGCAAAGTTGCTTAAATAAAATGATGGAGGATAGATTTATTGTTATAATCAATTTTTAAGCCTGTCACGTTGTGGTTATTTTTACCTGAGAGAATGGCAGCGATCTGACGTAGTTGATCATGTGACTCAAATGTACATTTCTCATCATCTACATAAAAATCAAAACAAACTAGACAAAACGAAAAAAAAAAAAAAAAAAATCATTATACATGATACATGGAATTAATAATTGAACTGAATTGTGATTCTCAAAACCAAGACAAAGAATGAAAAAAGAAGAAATTGAAAAGAAATGAAATAAAAGTGATGGACACTTGTAAGAAATAACAAGTAAAAATAAATGAAAATTTACTTAAATGAATATTTTTCTCCTCTTCTACATAAAAGCATAATGTACCATAAGAAAATAGACATGATGAAAATATAAATCATTATAAAAAGTACACGAAATGAATTTAAATTTCTTGAACGAGACAAAAAGGATGGATAGTAAGCAATCAGGAAAGCTAAGGCTAATTTGGAATGAAGAATGGAAAAAAAACCTATTTCATTGCATAGAAAAATTCATCAATTGCAAATTTATGATCATTAAAACCTTACGGGAAAAAAACAGAAATCGAACATTGTATCTACGCATGTTATTAGTAATTATTCCACTGAAATATCTCTTTGAAATTTCATTTTGTAATTCACTGTATGGTTTCCTCACACATATTTTCTTACTTATTTCAAAGAAATTAAATACAACGTACCCCTTTTATTTCTTTGAAAATATTCTTTTTGTTCATCTTTTCTGATACAATCCATAATATCACTCAACATGCTAGAGGTGTTTTCATTCACGTCCGCCGAAGTCTTTGAAAAACTCCAAGGGTTTCCGATTTGGCGGGAAAACATATATTCAGTATACGTCGGTGGTCCATCGTTGACAAACTGCATCATTTTGAATTTATTACATCATGTAGAGATTTGAGGATTGATCTTGATTTCTTTCCACTTTAGGTTAAATGTCAGCTACATGAAGTTTTATTTGAAGACTTTATATCTCATGAAAATTTGCATATTTCAGTCACGTGACATTGATGAGGCGAAGCCTGAAAATAGAAATAGAAAAAGAAAATGTACCTTCATCACTTTTTAAAATTTCAATTTCTTAAATTTTTATTTCCATTAAATAACATAGAAATGTTATCACCGCAAACAGATATACATGTATAATACATGACATAAACAAATATTTAAGGGGGAAAATCAATCAAGTAAAGTAAAAAAAAAAATAATTAAAAAACAAAGGGGTAAAATGATTACAATAAGTCAAACAGGGGAAAAAAGAGAACGTAATAACAACAAACAAACAAAGAAAACAAAACAAAGCCGAAAACAAAAACAAACAAACAAACAAAAAAAAAAACAAACAAAAAAAACCAAAAAAAAAAAAAACAAACAAAAACAAAAAAACATTGAAGCTACAGGGGAGGCTATTATTTATTTTGTTTGGATTAGAAAGTAAACCATATATATGATATACCCTCAAGAATATTATTTCATTTTCAGAGATGAAAACTCGTTTCATTTTACGCACAGTAAAAATGGAATGACATATATTTCTGCAAATATTACACCTTTGTAATTCTCCGCGTAAATAATTCTATTTCATTTCATTCGTTCAATTTTTTATCAATTGAATCATTTTTGCTATTTGTTCCAGAGTACATATATATTTTGGTGAATGTTTTTAGCTGTAAAAATAATGAAAAACATTGTTGTATTCGAGTGAGATACAATGTATTATAATTCTAAATCTTTTCTTGTTTCTCTATAAATTTAATCATCATGATCATTCAATCAATTTGGTTGTTCATTCATACATTTAGTGTTTGTAAATATCTTATTATCAACAATGTTATTTTTTTCTTCAAAATATATAAAATACATATGTAAATATATATAGATGTAAAGATATCTATCAGTAGCATTCAAATGAACATAAATTGTATTTCTAAACCAAGTGATTGTTAACAGAAAAACTGCATTGCATTCTGTCACCGTCCCCCGAAAAATCCCTCAGAATTTACATTTTCTTGGTAAAAAAAAAATATAAATGAATCTATATTAAAAAATGCTATTATGTTAAAACTAAAATAAAATTAAACCCCAAAAACTAAAAAAAAAAAAAAAAAAAAAAAAAAAAATCAAGACAAAAAGAAAAAAAAAAACACAAACAAACAAACAAAAACAACAACAACAACAAAACAACCCACCAAACAAACAAACAAAAATAAATAAATAAATAATAATAAAAAAAAAAAAACTTGACACAGGATGTATAGAAGATAGAAAACTTTTTGACAAGAATTCTACGAAATTCTGCAGTTGATTCGAACGTGATACGTTCCTGTCCCATCTTAATATATTGTTACCTTGTTTGAAATAATCTCTTTTGAAAAATAAAAATTGCAACAGGGTTATTAACATCTTGACTCGAAATTTGTTTTATCTCGTAAATGCAAAATAAAAACTTCCACTACAAAATGAAACAAGCAAATTCATCAAAATATTTTAGAGCAAAAAGGCTGCAGATTTTAAAACTTACATCGTTCGGTCTTTTTCAGAGCCGTGGTCTTGCAGAATCAACAAAAATAGTATAAGACAAAACCAGGAGCTTGTCTGGACACCAACATGACTCAGAATTCGGATTTAATAGACAACAAACTATGGGGAAATCCACGATGACACACTGTTTAATCTTAAACTACTCAAACACGGTATTAAGCCTGTACGTCTTTTAAAATTCGTTTCTAGTGAGGCTAATTCTAACATTTTTTTTATCTACGCCCGACTCATACGAAATTAATAAAAAAAAAAAAAAAAAAAAAAGTGAAATGCCGTGGAGGCATTGCTTTATTTACAAAGGAATAATCTAGAAGTCCAAAAGAGACAAGTCACTATTAAACCCATTTACCTATCTAACTGGGGAACATAAATGATAAGTATCTTTCATTCATTCATTCATTCATTCATTCATTCATTCATTCATTCATTCATTCATTCATTCATTCATTCATTCATTCATTAAAAAGGAGCCACGCCATGTTGGTGATTGTATTTCATTTTATTCTCGCATTCTGCATGTACAGATTGATCACGTGATGACCACAGTCAGATGCAAACAATCCGAGTTTGAATTTGTTTTGGAATTTATATTCCAGTTTGTTGTTGTCGAACATCAAAATATCAGAGTCGTTATGAATTAGATTATACTGCATCTTTCTCCCATTGTCATTCAGTATACTTAAACACGCGTTATAACCACCAATATCTGATCTACAAAAAATTATGATCTATAATGATGTAATCTTATGAGTTAAAGAAGATAATCTCAATAGCACTCACAATAAAGCACAGCATTGAGCATCGACGGACACCTAGCAAGCTAGATGTGGAATCAGGAGCCCGGGAGGAGTAAGCATCCCCTGTTTGGTTAGCCGCACCCGCCGTCGATGTTCACGCACAAGAATGCTTTGATTTTTTGTTAAATGTATTTTGATGTAACTGTTTTCCACTAAAAGCAAATTACCTAAAATTGCTAAGAATGCTGAGTTTGCTTTGATGAACCATTTTCAATAGGAAACATATTCAGAAAGGACACGAATTCAAGAACTGTTCATAAATATACAAGCCTTATAAAGTTCTGGGATACAGACTTATATCGCGCATTACGTTATATTCATCAATACCTGATCTTTTTTTTCTATCAAACCTATCTGAAATTGGCATGTTCATGTATAACGTTTGGGTTTCTGAATTCAACCCTATTTATCCCTTATATTTGGACGTATTTTGTGGGTCATTTGAAACGAGTATAGAAAGGGAAAGGTTGCCCAAAAAATTCTAACATTTTATATGTACCTGATGAGAAAAGAATTCAAATTTGACGGATACGTTTCCATACGGTGATTCACACAAGGCCAAATGAATCATAAAATAGTAAACCACAAAAACCTGAGCATGCATTCAGTCACTTGATATAGATAAAAGATTCAAAGATCACATGACGGAATTCTTTGTACCGTACCCGGTTCTGTGTTTTGTTATATTTCAATGATCCAGGAAGAAACGATTTTGCTCTCTTGGTCACGAAAGTGATGTATTCGTGATATTATCTAAAAAGGAACTGAAAAGTTTTTGTGTTCTATGTTATCTTTGTTTATTTCATTATGTGTCATAACGACCATTTTGACTTGTACCAAAGTCGAAGAGTATTTATATCATTTGAAAAGTCACGAAGAAAATATACTCATAGAGTGACCTCTTCACAGTTAGCCTAACGTGTAATGCTCTCACCCAATCTCATTCACACACAAGCAAGCTCAAGCATGGAAGGCGAAATGTTAAAGAGGAAACGCATGATTTCGCTTTACAAAATATGTTGGTGTAATTAAATAGATTAAACTAGAATAGTTTGTCATTGCGCACAAACAATGTAACGGGTATGTAGAAAAACAACCCTTAAACATATGTTTAGATATTTAATAGAATCAGATTATTATAGCGGATTTTAACAAGCAATTTCTCGTCTTTGATGCTCGAAGCCGGAAAGATTAAATCAAAATAGGTAATATATGAATGGCAAACTTCTACAAATTACCTAAAATTTACACCAAAGAGATAAAAAGATCCTGACGACAATCTCAACAGCACTCACAATAGAGCACCAAATTGATATCGACAGACCCCCTAACTTAAGTAAGGAGTAAGCATCCCCTGTTTGGCTAGCCGCACCCGACGTCGATGTTCACGCACGAAAATGAAAACAATATCTACACAATATGCATTGTCTGAGGTCATATCTATAGAAAGTGCTATGGCGACCATGTTAGGGAAAATTTTCAAAACACTTACTGTCAAACCAAAGTACCAGCTAAGGAAACAGATATATCTTCAGGAAGATATGATATGATATTGACTGCATTTCTACAATTCAAAACTATGAATACGGATGAACGAAAACCATTAGGAAGTAACTTTAGTCCAAACATATCATTCAAATAGAACTCTTACAAAATTAGGTAAAGACCAAAAGAAAATACATTGGTTGCATCTTGGCAGTGAAGAAATGTAACCATTATAGGTTTAGTCAAATAATATGACCATGGGATGTTATACAATTATTGCACAGTCGATATGATTATCAATAGAAGCCGATGTTGATATTTATTTCATAACTCCATAAATTATCACATTGACCTAATCATATCCATAAATGTTTAGTACATGAATATAAATGAAAATGAGTTTTGTTTTGTTTTGTTTTTTGTTTTCATGCACTGCTTGTCTCACTATCCCCCCCCCCCCCCCAATTAAACACTCTGTATTGAATAATTATACGGAAGTGTTCCAACTCTATACCTTTTTGAAGAAAATTTCAAACCAATTTTCATGCACCAGACAGTGATGCTTCCAGCCAAAGTAATTTTGAGGAACCGCCTAAATTCATTTCAATAAAGTATCTCTGATCACTGAGGATTCGTTACCCCAAACATTCATGTCTCTGGTATACTTCTCGCTGACAGCATTATTTTGACAATTTTATTTTATTTTTTGCTCCATTAATTTCATTCTTCGAAGGGTCACACCCTCTGACGTCATTTTATGCGATATGTTACAATCAATTTCGGTTTGTCGTTTCTTCAAACGCATTTGAAAATCTCTGTTCACAAAATTTTCTCAAATTTCTTAAACCTGGGTCCATTTTGCTATGTCTTTCGGTATATTTAAGACATAATTTTCACAGATTTTGGTCATATTACATTGTTTAGATTGAGAATCACTGACGAGGGTTTATTGCCCGAAACGTGCATGTCTGGTCCATGCTGTAAATTTATCTGCTCTAAAATTATGCTAAATTAAATGAATTTGAAGACGTTAAACACATGTTACAATGTGTGACAAACTTGCAAGCTAGAGTATTCTTAAAAATTCTCTTCATGAAGGTATAGAGTTGGAACACTTCCGTATTATTTTCATGCTCAAATTTGCTAGGCTAAGTGTTCTATTCAACTCAAAGGCGCAATCTATTTTTCTAAGTCTGGATAGACATTTTTCATCGTGACGAACTTCACTCTTCGAACTTCGTACTTCGCACTTCGAACATTGAAGAAAAAGTGGCGTAGCTGCGTATAAACTCATGAGCGGAGTCATCTAGATCTACATTTTGATAAGTATACTCAATGGAATGGTATATTGGATCGCTTTTTTCGGCAACCAACTTATGAAATTAAAGTGCGAAGTTCGAAGTGCGAAATGCGAAGTTCGTCACGGTGAAAAAAGTCCAATGAGAAATCCAAAGTGTCATAAATATTTCGACGGAGTGCCAAATTTAAGGTGAGGCTTATACTTCTGCTCTTTCTTTGATTTTGATTTCCACATTCTAGGCCTGTAGCATCACTGATGAGACGTAACTTAATGAAATGCGCATATGGTGCACCGAAATTTTTCAAAAGAACATTTATATCGAATTTCAATATTGACAATTAACAACACAGACAAAAGTTAAGCAACACCCCAATATTTCGGATACCTTATCGTTGAAACGATTGCACAGAGAATTTTTCGTAGAATATATCAAATACCAATCATTTTGTAGATGACTTTTCATCTTTTGTTAACATATAACACTTCAATGATATCGAGATTGAAACATTTGACGTGGATAAAGCTGCAAATAAAAATAAAGTATTTTTGAGCGAAAATAATGAAGAATAAAATTTGAAGAGAAGTACCGAAAATTATGGTAACAGTTACTTGAAAAAAGAGATAAACAACATTAGGCTCAATATTCACAAATCGAATACGGTTTTCTTTCAAAACATTAGTATTGTATTCTTTTAGTCGTTTTCCGGTTGAGGTTTATTCAAATTGTCCTCGTTTAATCGCTTATGTTGTTAAATTGCAGATTATTCTCGTTTAAGACATTTGTTGCTCATAATTGCTCTATATTCCATGTTCACCAATGTTAATGATGACTTTCATCCAAATTTTGCCGCATTTTGGTCGAACGGGATGCATAATTTTAGTAGGTGGTTGTCCTACATGCAGATTGAAATTGCTCGAGATGGGTTTAAGAAAAAAAATAAAGAAAATATTGGTCACAAAGGTGTTTTCTTAAAGAAACTTAAGAAAAGACATCCAAAAATATATCGTTGTCAAAGTTTATTTGTTTGAAAAAAGTGATAATGATGAAAATAAACCCCCAAATTATTTTATTCATGGACTAAATTATTGTCTTATAATAAATTTAGTTTTACCGGTGCTCGGGCGCTTAACTGCACTTGCCGGTTTCATGAAAGCGCTTTTTGACACATATTTTTTTTTAGGAAATCTATTCCCAATACTTAAGAGACCTCTATAGCGATACGTGAGACCCCCTGAGGGGTATAAAAAATTTAAATATGTCACATGAATAAGAATAGGGATAATATGAAAAATGAATAAAAGAAAAAGAATAGGGATAAACGTACTTTGTTTTGTGGTCCCGAGAGGTATATGTTTTGTGGTTCCGACAGGTATATCCTCCTTTGTTGGATATACTGACGAGGGTTAAGTAGCCGAAACGTGCACGTCTGGTCCATGCTGCAAATTTATCTGTTCTAAAATGATGCTATTGAATTGAAAAGTTTAACATCATAAATTGTCCAAAATGATATCAGGGCTAAAATTTCCTCTACTTCAGAAATATTTTCAATCGCGTAATCGACTTTCAAAAATATAATGTTTGTCTTTGTACTCGTGATTCACTCACGGTGATAAAATGTTTAACCAGTCTTCAAACAAGTCTGTTAAGTAAAGTCACATCCCCATATACAGCTCTAATAACATGTCTATTAAGTAAAGTCACGTCAATATATACAGCTCTAATAACAAAAGCATCATTTAAGAACAGATAATTTTGCAGAATGGACAAGAATGCACAAATAATCAATTTCAAATATAATGCGATTCATTTAAAAACCATTCAATACGAAATATTTCAAACAATACTTCGGTATCATGATATTTTTTTTCAAAATAATTCTGCATTTGCAGTATATCAAAATTATCCCAAATAATACGTTAATTTGGAATTTCGGAATAGAAGACAAAAATTAAAAAATTCAAAATCATCATTAATATTTTATATTATATATATACACAGATTAAAGAGAAAATGTTCAAATCTCAACTCCATAGAACATTTTGATCCAAATTATTCTAGAGTTATTAATACTGAATATCAGTAAGTCTTAATATATTTTTCATAAAATTCAATCAAAAATTATTTTAAAAAAGATAGATTTTGCATTAAACACTGAATTTTATTTTTTATGAATCATTCATCTTAACCATATAAAAAAAGATATAAATTTCGGATGCAATAAACATCTGCAATTCCTCTATAGTAGATTGTCTTTATTGCTTTTCTTGTTTAGTTGTTATTTCATGACCAGAAAGAATAGGCAAAAGTTATATAGCAACAAAATGTTTTTTCCCAAATAGTATGAATACATGTATATTCAGGCTGGAAACGTATTTTTCTTTACAAATATAGTGATAAATGAAAAAGAAAAACAATAAAATATGAAAAGAATAATTTCAATCAGAATGTTTAAAATGGCTTTTCAAGTTTTTAGTTTTCATGTTTGTGAAACATGTTATTGAACTTATCGGATTTTTTTTAAAGCAGCGCAATCTGTAATTTTTACAAAATATGAATGATTTCATATATCATAAATGATATGGTGAAAAATAATTTTACAATATTGTAAGCTACAGGGTAGTTGTTTAATTAATTATTTCCGCCTGATAATAGTTCTAGCCCCAACTACAATACATTTTGTGCTGCAGATAAGTTTTCTCTCAGTTGCTTTTTGTGTTGTTATTTTCTAGTTTTCTTTTGTTTTTCATCACTTAAATATTATTAAGGCAAATGAGCGTCTTGCTATTTGTATTAAAACATTACGTCAATTTGGATCAAATATTTTATTGAGTTGAGATTTGAACATTTTATAGTTAATCTGTGTATTTGATATATAAAATAAATGACGATTTTGAGATTGTAATTGTTGTCTCTCTCAATTCCTAATTCATGTATAGTTTGGGGTAATTTTGAGATACTGCAGATGCATAATTAAAAACAGACAACATGACACCGAAGTAATATTAAGGGTTGAAATATTTCGTATTGAATAGTTTTAAATGGATTCTTTCATATTTGAAATTGATGATCTACTAATTTTGCTTAAAGAAATATACCGCCGGATTCAGATGCTCATATCTCGGTTGCTCTTTAGTTTTATCCATCAAAATAACGTGGTGTTTTTATGTTTTTTCATGTAGATTTACTTCATTGAAAAATAATATGAAGAACAATTTCATGAAGATACAGGGTGTGCTGCTTTAAGATAAATTTACTTGATTTGTTTATGCAAATAAACATAGAGAATGTTTTAATCTTTCATTATAAATTAAATCTGTAATACATCACTCGAGTTGAATTGTGAAAAAATAATTATAGAAATGCAATAACAGTATATACATGTTTCATATTTCAAAAATACTTTTATTCTCTAAATAATGTGAAATACATCTGTCCTTTTCTAACTTTCAATTCTGAATCATTAAAAGTGGGCACATGACTACTAAGTTTTGAAATTCAAATGTTAAATTGATAAGTTGTTTCAAATTCCAAATAGATTTAAATAACAAATTTTCATGAGAATTTAAAAAAATAAATTCAAATATTGGATAAATTTAGCAAAAATATGAATTTCAGATTGATAGTACAATTTAACAAAAATTTAACGATTAGTAATATTTTTCTTCGTGACACATCTATTTCATCTTAGCATATTTCCTTCTAACTAAATTATTTTAAGCCATTTTGTCAATTCTTACTTATATGTTTGTTATAAATATAAAGTATTTTTGCGATTTTTTATTTATCAGTTATCTTTTTATTTCTTAATCTATACTGTATTTTTTGAATGGAAAGACAAAAAGATTGTAGGAAATATTTCTGAAAAGAATAAAATTATGAAAAGCATAAAACAAAATTAAAAAATATTAAGATATATATATATATATAACAAAATCAACCTAACTACGCACAATGGAAAAAAAAATACAATTAACAAGCATGGTCAAATTGTATTGATACTGCTCATAGAATAAGAAAAAAATTGAATATATTGAAATTTGAATTTGTGTTCATTTCATAGCGGGTTATCAATATAATTAAAATTTCGTGTGAATAAAAGTTAATTTAAAGCAATAGTAAAAGAAAAATCAAACGAGCATAAACTGATAAATAATTCATGTTACAAGTCATGTAAAATTCACAAAAAAAAAACACACACAGTGAGGGAAAGAGAACTTGCAATATTGGATTAATTAAAATCTTAAACTCTTATCCCATGATTTTTTTTGCCAATTTATAAACTGTATTACATTAAATTCTTATTCTTACGTTTATCTAATCTAATTCACCCATTTTTCAATTCAAAGTGAATGAGTCTATAATGTTGATGTTGTAAATAGAAATACTAACAAAGAACATGAAGAAATAAGTACATTTTAACTTGCCTTTAATTATTCTCATCATTCATTTGCCCGTAAAAAGACAAAATTCATTTTAAGTCCAGTTTCTCCAATCCTTAGATATGAGACAAAGAACACCTAGCTTACCTGTAGATTTTTGGGGGTAATTTTCTCCTCTCTCCCCGGGGATAAAGTACACAGACAAAGACGAACCCCAAGACTGGGTAGGTTTCTAACTGCATCTCATTGTTAAAGTACAAATGTGGTCATCAAGGGGGCATTTAGAAAGTTTTATAAGATTTGTGCTTGTGCAGTGACAATGTCATTAACATTGTACCTTGTCACGAAAAGGTATAGCATGGGTAAAGCTCTGTTCGTACAGACATGGATGTATAGAGTTCTAAGGAAGGAGTTATTCAAAACAGTTCATACTACGCAATAAATATTGCATTTTTTTTATTTCAGGAAAATAATGCAAAATACTTCAACGTACAAAGAAGAATCTATAATTGAGCTAACTGAAAGTCTTCTTCTATTCAAAACTTCTTAAATAACCTTTTATTGACGGATGAATTTGTAAATATTAGAAAGTTCATATATAACAGAAACACATAAGTAAAGATGAAACTCAAATAACTAACCAAACCAATTAACTACCTCGGTAACTTAGTAAACAAGATAATTAGTAAATGAAAAAATGCCATCTTCTCTTTATTGTTATATTTTTCTGTTGAAATAAACATTTAAGATGATCAATATGGATAATGACCATATTCCAGTACACAGCACAAAATCTATAATTCTGAAAATCAGAAACCGAAGGCGTACAAAATCAGGATAAAACAGGCACCATAGCAAACAAAGAAAAACCTCCAACATATGAAAAGAATGTTACATCTTTGATGTACGTGACTGAAATGGAAGGTATCCAAATAGCACACAAATATACGAATATACAAATTCTAAAAGTGAGCTTAACTTCATGACGAAGAGCCAGCTACGAACTGAGCTTTCTTGGTCATAAGGCTAATTTTTTTCAAGATCAAGAACATTTTTTTTTCAAAATGCTGATTGACTTTAAATTGTGTATCTGAATATAAAATATGGACTCTAAATCAAGCAAACCGTACATATTTTTTTTCAATTTAAGTAATTTCAATGATGGAATTCCGAATGGACTTTGCTTAAGGAAGAGGGTTATTCAAAGTATTTAGCAGAGCAAGTACCAAATATACAGATTTTCATCTGAGAGCTAGGCGTCGTTCAGATAAGTTTCTAATTCAGGGATACGTTTGTAACCGACTAACATCATCACTGAGGAAGTTCTACGGTCGATATGGGGAACTCGTCATACACTATGATGTCCCACTCTCCAGAATGGTGGATAGTATTCTGTCATAGACCATTTGTACCATACAACCAATGATTATACTTTATATCTTCCAAAATGGAAGTAACCGGATGTGACAATTCTACCGAGTTGGAGCGACTGGTGTTGCATGCAAGCAGGAGATGCTGACTCTTCCTGGACACCTGGTCTCATTCCCATATCGGGAGTTCGCTTCTTTTCATGTGGTGGAGGTTTTTGTTTGTTTGATTTGGTTCCTGTTTTATCCTGATTTTGTATGCCTTCGGTTTATGATTTTCTGAAATATCGATTTTGTGCTGTATATATAGGGATATGGTCATTATTCATATTTGTCATTTGTGTTTTTACAGAGATTTTTATACATATGTACCAGTATACTTCGTCTATTTACGAGGGAGGAACTAATATATTTGATTTTTATAGCTCATTTAATAAATATAGGATCTCAAATGAATTTTCATTTCATACGATGTATTATGAAACGAGTTGTGAGTTTTATATCCCCGAGCCTTGGCGAGGGGATATAAAACTCACAACTCGTTTCATAATGCATCGTATGAAATGAATATTCATTTGAGATTCTTTTTATCACATGATATTGCCAAAAAATTTGTATTTCTAACGTGAAATCAACGTTTCCGAGAACTACAGAGGCGAATCACGCCGTGATCTAGAAGTCGTCTGCTTCGCCATGAGAAGTAGTTTCCCCATCGTATAGATATTCTGTGCGTATGAGAAAAGTATTTCAATTTTGAATAGTATTTTAATGCAAGAATTAATTCAACAACAACAATTTTAATCATTGATATTGACTCCGGGTCTGAATTTAACAGTTGACCGATATTTGAAAGGTCACGTTTGGCAAGGTTCATGTGATTAGGTTCCAAACTTGACCAATCGCATTCAAGCAGAGCGATATGTAACGTGTTATCATATCATATATTTATGAAATGGCTTTATGAAACTGCATAACGGGTGTATCATGTGATAAATGCAATTATGCCAATTTGTGCTATGCTTCACGATTGTTTTTCTGTCTGAAGCTAATGAAAGAGATTTGAATATTGTGCCGAAAGCTACCTCACTCTCCCAACAAACTAATTTAAATATTTGCAAGAATGAATTTGAAAAAAAATCGTGTTCAAAAATGAAAGCACGACAGGCTTCGGTTAAATGAGTTAAAGTAGATCCTGACGATAATCTCAACAGCACTCACAACAGAGCACCAAATTGAGCATCGACGGTCCCCTAGCAAGCTAGAGGTGGGACCAGGTGCCCGGGAAGAGTAAGCATCCCCTGTTGGCTAGCCGCACCCGCCGTCGATGTTCACGCACGAAAATGAAAATATATTAAACATGCACTGTATGTGGTTCTGTCTATATAGAAAGTGCTATGGCGATAATGTCAGGGAAAATATTATTAATGTTTGTGTACTAGTCGTCGCTTCTTTGCGTTTTTGCATCGGTTGTTTTGCTGTGGATGCTGCAATCGAGTGTTGTTTGAGATCGACCCCTCCTTATATTTTTTTAGCGGACACCTTACGTTCTTTGAAAGTGCTAAGTTATTCCTTCGGGGAGATTCATATACCTTAGGCGTAGAAAAATACTTTGGCGGAGAATTAACTGATATACTTCAAATAAGTTGCAGCAAACATTATTTTACACCACAATTGTACGTTCTTCGAGAAGTGAGAGGGTTGTGCGCACGTAATCCAGGATAACCACACCATTTGCTACTTGTGTGACAAATGGCCGTCCAAAGTCGGCACCGGTTGCCCATTGGTCTCGTCGGTTTAGGTGTAGTCTTTTGTGTTTGATGTTTATATGTCGTATGTCTCTTGTCAGGGTCTTGTTGGAGATTCCCTCCCTTCTATAATAGTATAAAGAAAAATCAAATTGAGTACAAATCATTTGCATATATTGGTAAAGCTAAGGCGACTTATGATTTCATTTTATAAGAATAGATAGGTGTTTCAAGTGGCTTAAGACTTTACACGAGATCCAATTTCTTCGGATTGACCTTATTCTATTATTCTACTCTTGTATCGTATTTAAAATCTGTTCCGATATGAAAATATATGTTGTCTTAGTGAAAGTCTTTTGGTTTGGTACTTTTGACAATTTCCCTCAATTTCTGTGGTTTTCTCTTTTACAGAAAAAGCTACAAAGGAGCATAGTTTCTGCTACAATTGATAATAAATTTAATGCTCGCCCATCCCGTGTCGAACATGTCAACCGTCTGCGGTTTTGCATTTTATTCTTTAATCATAAAATAGCCATTAGTTATAATGGTCGACATGTCAAATTATTGGTATAAAGGATTAAATTGTATCAATTTATCTTAACAAAAAAGTGGAGAAATAAATTACGTAAATGTCACAGGATAGCAATGAATATACATCACTATTGAATAAAACGTATATTTAATTTTTTTTATTTTTCAACCGCTAGGTTGGTATCTCCGCTTCTCCTTGTTTCAAAGTGTTTCGGCAATTTAATACATTATTTTAAAAAAAATAAGGGATATCTCTCTTGCGGCATAACTCAGTCCTTAGCTTTTGGGGGTGGGTGGGTGAGGGTTGGGTATAATGATTTGGCTATGTGTAGAATTTCGCTCTTCATATATTCATTATTTGGATTTCTTCTATTTTGACGTCGAGCATCACTGATGATACATTGCTAGTTGAAATGCGCATATAGTACACTGGAAGAAGGGAGGGGATCTCCAACCAGACCTGGTTGCAGTACCAACAACAAAACACCAAAACACCCGAAGCGAACACACAGATAAGACGAGTACAGCAAGAGACGAAAAAGAGACACACGACATAGAAACAATAAACACAAAAGACTACAAATAAACCAACGAGACCAATGGGCAACCGGTGCCGACTTAGGCCTTAGGAAAGTTATACAAAGAACATATATATTAATATTGATGATTAGCAACACTAGATCGATTAACTCTGCTGGTGGACTGTTAGTCCCAAATGATATCTTTCCTCCAGTCTTACAGTGTTTCGGTGATTTGATATAAACGTATATCAGTGAATTCACAAAATTAAATTATTCGAAAACTAAGGGGTCTCTCCCATGAAACATAGATCTGTCCTTATCGGCGCGGAATATTTAGCAAAATATCATACAGTCAAACCTGTCTTATGTGACTTTGCAAGGGCCGACAGAAAATTGGTCACATAAAACAGGTGGTCACTGAATACAGGTTCAAGCTGATCTGACTTTGATCAATTACATTTTCGTAGTATAAGAGCAATACTATTAAATGAATCACTGCAGATGTCAATTCGTGTCTTTATTGATTAATCGTATTGCACATATAAAATCACATTCCATTTTATTTATCAAAGAAGATTTAATTATAAAAGACACTCATGAAGAGATTTTATGTAAAATATTATTTAGTTTGGGTCCTTTGCAAAACTAAAAGTCGTAATATACAGGTTCGAAATTCGGTACAGGACAGAAAAATCACAGTCGTTGTCGCGTTAGACGGGTTGTCGCTATATACAGGTTAATTTGATAGAAAATTGCTCGGGATGAATAAAGAAGGTCACATAAGGCAGGAAGTCGCTAAAAAGAGGGTCACTTTAAGACAGGTTTGACTGTATATTCATATATTCAGATTTTTCATTTTTGGATTTCTTGTACTATGATACAAAATCAGGATAAAACAGGAACCAAAGCAAACAAACAAAAACCTCCACCATATGAAACTCCCGATATGGGAGTGAGACTAGGTGCCCAGGAAGAGTAAGCATCTCCTGCTTGCATGCAACACCCACTTCGGACTCAAACATCACTGATGAATTTTGCATCAAATACTGATTAATTGATCATGAAAAATTATTGAAACATGAAGACTAAATTGTAGATGCATAGAAATTCAATAATTGAACGTATATTTCAATATTGTCCGATTTCAAACACTAGGCTGGTATTGTTTAGTCCCTGAATATATCGCTCACCTAGTTGTGTACAGTGTTTCGGCACTTCAGTTGAAATATTTGTAAATTCTTCGTCAAAAATTTGATGACAATTTTCTAAAATTACGACCGCAAACAACATTCTACTGATGAGGATTCGTTCCGAAACGTGCATTTAAATTGTACAAAATATTGATCAAGGAGTTACCAATTGTTTTATAATCATATAACGGTCTACTTTGTTTTGTTTGCTTTATTTAAAATTTTCAAGTAAGTGAAACTTAACCCCAAAATCAAAATCCAATAAGCTCAAAATGCATCGAAGATGCAAAATGCCGAGTTGCAAAACTGGAATGTAAGTATGAATATGCAGACTAACATGATTATGAAATGTGTATGGTTTGTAACAACATTTTGTGGTCCTAAATGAAAATTTCTGGATCAAGAAATGGTCTTCTCTTTATTCTATATCAGCGTGTAATATATTTTCAAGGATACAGATTTTCAATCTCATCATACAGAATACTTTATGTCCTAATTTTTCTTGTTTACATGGTACCATTTGTAAACTCATGCTATTATGTACGAACATTTGCGATGATAAAATCATCGGTACTTGTTGGAAATGGCGAAATGTTGTGAAATTTTAACCAAAAGTTGTCTATTAGGGTGCAGGAACCTTAAGCAAAAGAGAACTACTATAAAACAAAGAACAAAGAACTTTTATGTAGAATTGGATTTAAATATTGAACTGTATTTGTATGTACAATATGATTTAATAAAGCATACTCTAAAGATACAGAATAAGGTACAATTCATATCTTAAATATTCATTGAGAACAGGATAGACTGGCAGAAAAATGACAAAAAACACGCAAATATCTGGGAAAGCGCGAGAAATTTATTTCTACTTAAATCACGGGAAACATTTCTGGCAAGTTTCATGATTATAGGTGCAATACAGGCTCAAATATGGTTGGGAAAACATTTTCAATCATCTGAGTCCTGTGACCTTGATCTTTGACCTTTTGACCCAAAAATTAATGGCAAGTTTCATAATTATAGGTGCAATACAGGCTTAAAAATGGTCTGGAAACCATTTTCAATTACCTAAGTCCTGTGACCTTGATCTTTGACCCTTTGACCCCTAAATCAAAAGTGGTCATTTTCTATTCACTGGAAACATTTCTGGCAATTTCATGATTATAGGTGCAATACAGGCTCAAATTCAGTCGGAAAACCATTTTTAATCATCTTAGTCCTGTGACCTTGACCTTTGACCTTTTAACCCCAAAATTGATAGTGGTCATCCTTGATCCATGGGAAACATTTCTGGCAAGCTTCATGATTATAATTGCAATACAGGCTGAAATATGGTCCGGAAACCACTTTCAATCATCGGAGTCCTGTGACCTTGACCTTTGACCTTTTGACCCCAAAATCAATAGGGGTCATTCTTGATTCATGGGAATCATTATTGGCAAGTTTCATGACTTTAGGTGCAATACAGGCTAAAATATGGCCAGGAAACCATTTTCAATCATCAGAGTCCTGTGACCTTGACCTTTGACCTTTTGACCCCTAAATCAAAAGTGGTCATTTTCTATTCACAGGAAACATTGCTGGCAAGTTACATGATTATAGGTGCAATACAGGCTGAAATATGGTCCGAAAACCAATTTCAATCAACAGAGTCCTGTGACCTTGACCTTTGACCTTTTGACCCCAAAATCAATAGGCCTCATCCTTGATTCAAGGGAAACATTTCTGGCAAGTTTCATGATTATAGGTGCAATACAGGCTGAAATATGGTCCGGAAACCATTTTCAATCATCTGAGTCCTGTGACCTTGACCTTTGACCTTTTGACCCCAAAATCAATAGGCCTCATCCTTGATTCAAGGGAAACATTTCTGGCAAGTTTCATGATTATAGGTGCAATACAGGCTGAAATATGGTCAGGAAACCATTTTCAATCATCTTAGTCCTGTGACCTTGACCTTTGACCTTTTGACCCCAAAATCAATAGGGCTCATCCTTGATTCAAAGGAAACATTTCTGGCAAGTTTCATGATTATAGGTGCAATACAGGCTGAAATATGGTCCGGAAAATATTTTCAATCATCTGAGTCCTGTGACCTTGACCTTTGACCTTTTGACCCCAAAATCAATAGGGCTCATCCTTGACTAATGGTGAGTAAGTGTATGAAGTTTCATTGTTATAGCCTCTTTCGTAGTTGACTTATAGTCCGGAAACCAATTGTTGACGCCCGCCCGCCCGCCCGCCCGTCTCACATCAAATTAAGAGCTGAGTTTTGCAACTCGGCTAAAAATCTGCAAACAAAACTTTGTTTTAGCACTTTATCGGTTTGGCATCATAAATATTATTTGGCTGTTTCGGAAACTCAAAGATATCATCGAAATTAAAGGAGACTAACATCTTAGCACCATCTCTTCAATGCTAATTTTGAACATAGGTTTTATTTGGATTGCTACCGCAGGAACTTTGGAGACGCGCATTCTCTGTAAAGTAAATGCACAAATTTGAATTTAAAAAATAAAATCAAAGTACGTTACTGAATTTTGGCGGTTTATGAAAAGCAATTTGGCTGGAAGCATCACTGATGAGGATAATACGTGTCTGGTGCATAATAATTGGTTTGAATTTTTCTTTAGGAAGGTGTAGAGTTGTAGCGCTTCAGTATTATTGAAATATACAAACTGAACGATTAATTAAAAGAAGGAGAGAAAGAACTGAGCTGTAAATTTGCTTTAAAATGATGCTTATGCATTTGAAGACGTTAAACATCAAAACACAAGGACATAATGTTGAAGGCATGACGACTTGTCGAGAAACTACCTAACTAGGAGTATTATAATAATACGGAAGTGTTCCAACTCTATACCTTCATGAAGAAAATTCCAAACCAATTTTTCCTGACCAGACACGTGTTTCGAAAATTAAATTCTCATCAGTATCAGTGATGCTTCCAGCGTAGTCACCAAAATTCATTTCAATTAAGCGCCCTATTTTATATTTTGAATTTAGATTTGTACATTTAATTTACAGAGAGTGCATGGCTCCAAATTTCCTGTAGGGTCGATTAAGTAGCATATCCAAATAAAATATATGTTCAAAATAGCATTGGAGAGATGCATTGCGAACGACTGATTATAAATCAAGTCCCCACTGGCTGAAGCGAGCTTATTATCAATTATAAAGAAATCAGATGTTTAACGTCTTCAAATTTATTAGCATCATTTTAGTGCAGATAAATTTACAGCATGGACTAGGCATGCACGTTTCGGGTATTTAACCCTCGTCAGTGATTTTAAATACATGTAGTTAGACAAAGGATCTTGGAAATAGGACATATGATCATTGCCAAATTTTCTTTGAAAAGATTTTGACAGCGCCTTTAATGGAGTCCTGCCGTCACGTTCGGTCACTGTGCAATATTGGAAAAGAGTCCTATGTTTTATGTTCTTATGAATTCAGGATGATATATCCGATAAAAAGGGTTTTATACTTTCGATAAAAGTCCCATATACCTTTGTCATTCCTACTTTGTTTATCAAGTCGCCGTAAATTAAGCAAAAAAAAAAAAAAAAAAAAAAAAGAAAAAGAAAAGAAAAGAAAAAGAAAAAAATCCACATGATAAATACTTTATAATGCTGGCATTATATATAGTATATATCATTTGCCATATTACACTGTTTAGATTGAGGATCACTGACGAGGGTTTAGTACCCGAACCGTGCCTGTCTGGTCCATGCTGTAAATTCATCTGTTCTTAAATGATGTTATCGAATTTAAAGACATTTAATAATTATCCCAACTATTCCAATTTCCTGTAAAAATTCCAGAAGGTTCTAAAGAGATTTTATTTATCAATTTTTTGTACTAGTTATTTGACAAACTCTAGTACAAAATAAGAAGCTTTAGCGTATGTGATATGTTGAAAAATGTTAATACTGTGTGATAGCAGTTTTTGATTTTCATTTATGGATTGGAACATCGCTGCCAAGTCAATGAAAGGTTACTAAACAAAGGAGGGGATTTCCAACAACACCAGGTTGCAGCACCCACAGCAAAACCTGCATAACACCCTATAAAAAAACCACAGAGTAGACAAGCACAGAAAGAGACGCAAAAGGGACAGGGAACGTCAACGCACAACATAGAAACATCAAACACAAAGGACTACACATAAACCACCGAGACCAATGGGCAACCGGTGCCGACTTTGAACGGTCATCTGCCACGCAAGTAGCAGACGTGTGGTTATCCGGATTACGTGCGCACAACCCTCCCACTTTTCCGGTTACCCAGAGGTCTCGAAGAACGCACAATTGTAGTGTAAAATAACTTCCTCGCTGTAAGATGAACATACAAACAGACAGTATGACACAGGTGTCCAAGAAACACAGATAGATTTGTAAACTGATATAAAAACAGAAGGCATACGAAATACGGTCCGTGCACTGTTGGCTGTATCGAGCTGATGCATGTGATCACCCAAGGAGTCCGAATGAAATTCAGAGAAGACAGGTTCTCGGGGTCCTGTCTTCTCAAAAGAGGTCTGGACAGAGTCTGTCATTGAGTCCTGTCGTCACATTCAGTCAGAGTGCAATTCTTAAGAATGCGCTGGTACAAGGCTGTAGACTGGTCCAGTGCCAAGGAAAGTGTGCGTCTGGTGACAGAAGGATCATATCCACGATATAAAAGGCGTTTGATGACTCTAACATAATTTCGATGGTAATTCTGTCTACCTCTGATCCTTCTTATTTTGTAAATCATGTCACCAAAAATTGCAGGTTGTGAAATACCCAATGTAATATACTCTGTTGCTTGTATGGGTCCGAATTTCAAAAGAAGTTGACCATAAGTTTTGTAAAATTTCCAGAAAGTTTTTACTAGTTTGTGAAAGCGAAAACCTCGACCTAAAAGTTTCTTTGTAATTTGTAAATTTCTACTTTGAAAATCCAAAACATCAGTAAATTCACTAGCATACCGGATTAGCTGTGAAATGTAAATACAGTATGGCGGTAATCTTGGAACAACATCGTCAAGCCAGGGAACATTTACTATATTGAATCCAAAATCATCTCGTTTGTCATACACACTTGTATGGATCTCTCCATTAAAAATTTTGATATTTAGGTCCAAAATTTGTAACGTTTTCCTTGTTTAGAGTCAATGGATCGCTACGGGAATCTTTTCAAAGCATATAAGATCCCTCTTTCCAGAATGATCAGTGACGTTCTGGGTTGCGACTTAATTGCCGTCAAAATCAAGACATCTTTACCTGATATGTACATTTATACGTACATCGAGACAATCGCCGAATTTGATATGAAGTTTTCTTGGAGCTGCTGCGACGGATGTTGCATGCAAAAAAAGGAGACGCTGACTCTCCATGGGCACCTGTCCTCACATCGGAATATATTGTTTATTTTCTAATGATTTTGCCTTATCTTCGATTCTCGGCTTTGAGACTGAATAACTGATGGGTACTTCATCGATGTTTATTAAGTCTTCCGACTTCCGTCGGAAGACCTATTGTTTTCGTAACCGTGGGAAATTGGATCAGCGATTTCTCAAGAACCCTGTAAGCTAGGACAATGAAAGTTCTCCAACGTTACGTTTGGAGTAAAAGCTAGATTGGTCTTTTTTATTTTTGGTCTCTGTTATTTTTCTTATCATGTTTTTAGTAGATTCAAATATTTGACGGGAGCGTCGAATTACTCAAAAGGACCGAAAATTTCATGTTTTGCTATTTGTAAGCTTAAATATCTCGTATTTTGCTATCTACAATTTCCATTCTTTTTGAAAGTCGACAGCCATGCAAGATATGAAATGCTAGATGCACACTGTAACGATTTATTACGATGACGTCCTTCACCGTCCTTCATATTTCCAAATTCAGAAGTTCATAGGAGGAAGACACTTTTTTGCTTATGATAGTAAACAAAAATTAAGCTTATGAAGTTTCCTAAAAATTTCAATATTATTATTTTTTATCCATATATCTGTCTTATTTAGTCTTTCTGATTTTTCCTATCTCTTACTGCTGAAAAGATATGAGCATCGAAATTTTGAGTTGGGTATTTCGATACACCTTCACGCCAACAGATCGGGCGCACACTAAAATTGGTAGTCCGAGTCCGACTCGAGAAAAGCAGTGTTGAGATTTTCAAATTCCGATTTCACGGCAATGATGAATATGCATTTCATAAATACATTTCGATATACACAATTTGATTTTAAAACAGTTGATTAATTTAGAAGAGATCAGCTACAAACCAGAATTTACACACAAAAAGTGGTAGTTTGATTCCGATTTCTAACCTACAAACCTGTTTCTAAACTTCAATAACTATATTTTGAACATCAAGTTTAATTTCTAATTCTAGCAAACGTTCGAACATAATTTTCGGTTGGTTTATTTACAAATTGATGAACAATTTCTCCAACATTCTTCCCTCTCCTCGTTTTTCGAAAACAGTTCTGTTTATATTGAACGATGTCGCCATGATGGAAATTCAAAATAAACTTTGAAAAAAGGGAAGGGGGGGGGGGTCCAAATTTGAACCTGCACAGCGAGAACCTCATGGTATTTATATATATATATATTGAACGTAACTTGTTATTACCATTTCTCTTCTCAAGAAAATTGGTTCTACAGCTACGAGCTCGCCTTTTTTATGGGGGAAGGGGGCAGGAAGAATTTGCAAAAAAAAAAAAAAAAAAAAAAAATCCCGGCTCTGAAAAATGCTGAAAAAAATATTCCGGCCCAAAGGGCCGGCAATTTTTTTTCCCGGACCATGCAAAAGTAAGGATACATTGCATGATATGGAAATTTTTGCTGGCCCTTTGTGCCAGACAATTTAAAGTCAAAAAATTAATTAATATAAATACAAACTGTTCACATAGCTGTATCTACCAGAGACCTAATACGCATAGGCACAAAAATCTAGAAAAGGTTCTATTTAAACATCATACAATCTGTCTGAAATTCGCTAATTGCAAAGAGACATCTGAAGGAACGGTTATTAACTCATACTCTGTAACAGCGGGGAGTTTAACTTACACAGACATTCACAACATTTGACAATTTGTTTAAATCCGGCCCGAAGAACCGGCGAAAATTTTTCTCCGACTCTGGTAATGGCTTAAAAAATGGCCTGCTCAGAAAATTGCTGAAAAAATTTTACCGGCTGGCAATAGAATTCCTAACCCCCCCCCCCCCCCCCCCTAAATCAAATGGTTGCTCACCAACACAATTATCGGTTTGAAAATTTAATGTTACTGCTATTTGAAAACTTAAATATATAATATAAATACATGTAATGTGACGTCCTTCATATTTCCAAACCAAAAATTGTATAGGATGCTATTTGAAAACTTAAATATATAATATAAATACATGTAATGTGACGTCCTTCATATTTCCAAACCAAAAATTGTATAGGAGGAAGACACTCTTGTTGCAACCGCAACAAGAAACCTTTCTAGTCTGTGTATCTATTGCTAAAATAGTACTAAGTTTTATTGGATGTAATAATAATGTCCTTTAAATTGCCGTTGACTTGGGGCGACATCAGTTCACGATGTAGAAGGGCCTCCTTGAAGCTAAAAACTGTGAAGAAGTAGTAATATTTTTGAACGTAGATTGTTAGATACAGACTCTTACAATCTCCGTCCCATGCCATAGATGAGAAAGTCCAATAAAGAAATATCTCAATTTCTTCAGTCGTCATGGTAATGTCTGTATTTTTTTTTCTACAGCTTCTTCAATTATAAAACAACCACAGATTGACATTACGAAGTTAAAGTAAACGATTATGCTGATGTAGATGTATTTAACTTAAAGGTAATAATTTAGACATTTTGAGATATATATTCAACGAAAAAGGATCGTAACGCACATTTTCCGACCAAAAATATCTCAATATTGATTATATATAAACATAGGAGTACATCACTCTCTGAGGACATTGGGTACAAGTAATGTTAAACAGACAATGTCAACATTCCATACATAACTGGCATATATTACGTATTGATTTTAAATTGGCATGTATACAAACTTTGAAATACTGTTCTATACTTAAATAAACTATCAAGACGTAAAAAAAATTATGTAAAGAAAGAAAATGTATTCAATATATTTGATGACAAGATTAGGGGACAAAATCGCCAATAATAAATAAATCAAATTCGAATGTATTGTAAACATTTTAAAATAGATACAGAATACCACATCAAACTTTATCTAAACCCCAAACATGTTTTGAAAAAAAATGAACCAAATGCACTTTGATTCCTTTAAAGACATGCAAATTCAAAATAAACAAATGTTCTATATGGGATACTGTTTTTCAAATAGTCGAAATAATTTCGCTGGTAGGGGGCGGTGCTATGCACTCATATAATTATTATGTTAAACATGTAATGAATTATTATCCATGGTGTATATGTAAACTTCTGTCCATATTTAGGCACCATGTATCTGATATTAAGTACATATTTGAGTACAATGCACAGGGACTTGTAAACATAGGGTTATCCAATATCAAAAAATTGACCACAGGTATTTGTGGTATTTTATGCATGTTATACATCAAGCTGGCAGATTCTGGGTTTTTCCATCGTAAGATGGTTATTCTGCATAGACTGCTTGAAGTTAAATGAGTAAATATGTGAGGAAATAAATAAATAAATAAATAAATAAATAAATAAATAAATAAATAAATAAAAACACTTGGTTTCTTTTGTATATGTATACATATTGTACCAAAACAAAGTCCGCTGATGAAAGCATGATATAGCCGAAACGTACGGCAAAATGAAACTAAGTGTTTTTATTTATTTATATGTCAAGAGACTTTGTGGTAAATAAATAAATAAAATAAATTCAAACCACTATATTTTTTACGGTACGTTTCGGCCAACGGCCTTCCTCAGCGGATTTTGTTATATATACGATATAGAAATAAGAAAATATAGGAAAAGTTCATCAACAAAATAAAAAGATGATATTTTATAGAGAGATTACAAGAAAGATGAAAGATGCATTATGCCCGGGCCAGACTCTGAAGATATTACTCCATGACGTACTTCTTGCAATCTTCCTTTTTTCATTCTTCATATTATCCATTGTAAATGCAATTATCTCCGCTACACAAAAAGACAAAAGAAGAATAAAAGCAAAAGTATATAAAATCATTTCTGTGGTAATATTGACAGGAGTAGAATTGTCCAACATTATCTGAAAGGATAAGGCTACGGTAACCAAACATGATATCGTATTTCGATATTATAAACAAAGCAATAAACAGTGAAATGTGGAAGAAGGTATTCAATGCCAAATAAAAAAGTTTTAAGCGAATCACACGAACTCAACTTTCATCCCCCCAAAAATGGAAAGTTCTTAATACTATTTGAGTAAACATAATCAGGACTGACGTGCATACTTTGCACCGAGAGCCAAGGTGACAAACGTAAGTGAATGATGTATTACTTACATCTGTAAACCATATCTACATCAAATCTGTAATTTCATCCACAAACAAATAAAAAAATGTCGTGTATGAATTTATATATATATTTTTTATTTCGTTCTGTAAAATTCTTGTACTTTTATCCTTCAAGACGCAACGTGTTTTTTTGTTTTGTTTTGTTTTGTTTTTTTTTTGGGGGGGGGGTTGTTTATTTGTTTGTTTGTTTGTTTGGTTGGTTTTTTTGCCTAGTGCACATTTTGATTTGACTAGCAATTTCAAACACATAATTTGCATTGTAAATATATTCCATGGATACATCTATATCGAATCTCTTTGATAAAAATTTACGAAGAGTATCTTATCATTTATACTTATTTTTGCGGCATTAAAATTATCTACTTCTCAGGCGATATGAAAATATGGCAAGTTTATCGAATTTTAAATAAAATAAAATTATGAAATAGCTTCTTCTTTTTTTTTTTAATTTTTATTATAAATCCAACGGCGTGACTTATTTACTTAGTTATGTAATATCTGTTCCTTTTGCCAAAACGCACCCAGTATACCGTATCATGTTTAGATTTTATAATCTACCTCTGATTTTAAATAGCATAACCCAATTTAAAAGGGTGTTGAAGATTCTATATTCTTATTCAGGTATAGGTTGCTGTATTTACATTTGAATTAAAATCAATTAGAGAAAAGACACTATTCACAGTATTTTTCTTACACTTTAATATAAGAGGGAACCTATAACGTGAAGTGTTTGCACTATAATGCCGGAAAGTCTATAACCCTGGTGCCGCAGGGCCTAAAGACGAGTTGACCTCACGATGCGGTTTTACAGTTTATGACCTTAAATAGGCGGTAAAGATCAAACGATTTAGAGATTATTACTGACAACAATCATGATGTATTCAAGGTGTATAGATCATGATACAAAGCAGGACAAATTAACGCGCGTGCGCTGTGTGCATTTATTCCACTCACTGAACACTTAGCACGTGTTATAAATTTTCGCGAGATAATAGATTTTCTGCACGTAATTCGTCCGAAAGTACATAGTGAGGCTGGGTGTGTACTTTTAATATCTATAGTGTGCTTTTCATTGTATTCAGTAGATGCTTACTTCTCCTAGACACCTGGTCTCAATTCTGGTTATTCAGGAGTCCGTACATGCGACTGAAAATAATGTTAAATTTTGTATTTGATATCACTATGGATTGATCCTTCTTGATCGGTTATTTCATTCTTATTAAAGTAATATCTTCCTTCCGCTGAAGGAAGCAATAATTAAAACTAGAAGATCAAAATCTCCTGCGCATGTGTCTTCAGTAAAGAAAACATTTTTTTGTTTTGATTTTTCGAGAAAAAAAAAACAATACTGATAAAGATCCGTCTGAGATACAAGGAATTTTACCGTCTCTCTCACGGAGGCTCTCCGTCACCCTTCGCTCCCCCCCCCCCCCTCTGTTGTCGTCTCGGCGTAGGGATTTGTGAACAAAGTATAGTAATTCTAAAAAGATCAGACTTTTAGTTTAAATTTCCTTTTAGACAGACACCAAATAATCTCATCTAAACTAATTTTAATCAATTCAAGAAGAGGATGCATAAAACTTTCTCGGATTATTTGTTAAGTCGATTTGTTTATGTACACTGAAGCACGCCTAGCTTCCACTTCAACAAATAATCCGTACATCATGTGAATTGGACAATAACCACTAAATTTCTGCAGAAGATATCGATGTAACGTCATTTCACCAAAGGTCAGTGCATTATCTATAATGATTTAAATAATTAATTTTGAATTCTAATGCACTCTGTCTGCAACGCGCATTTTGATTGGTTGAGCGATGAAAAAACTGCAAGGGGATTCACGTTTCACTGCAGTTTCTGCTATGACGTCATACGTTCCCATGGCGACGTCGTTAAAAGCAGACGTTTTCTTGCGTATTACTGACCATTTGCATTAGAATAGGGTTACCATACTAATGTCTTACAAAAATATCGCTTATACAAGAATTCTGTAATAGTCCGTTTTCCAGATAAAAGATAGTTCCTAACCTTGGTTTTATACACACATACACCAGACATCACATTATTTGGCATAATTTTCCATTGTGACGTCACATCTGATCGCACCGTCTTGAAGCACCTTGATGTGTTGTCATGCTTTTTATTTAAGAAATGAATCTTATATTTTTTCTGTTGATGCAGGTATCACCCGAAAAATTGGACAAAAAACTGCATCAATGCGCGTAGCGCGTTGATGCAAAAGTTTTCTGTCCAATTTTTCGGGTGATACCTGCATCAACAGAAAAAATATAAAATTCATTTCTTATCATTTAATTGTGGAAAACAGACTGTTTTCTTGGATCTATAAACAATCAATCACCGCACTATATTTCGTAAGTCGGAAGGTTTTGCAGTGATATGTCTGCCAAAACAAGTTATGGCAGCCGCCATGATTCAAACAGCGAACGATCGTCCCTCTATATCTTTGGAATAAGGACCAGTTTGAGCAAATTCTACATGCACTGTTAATTTTTGAGTAAGTAGAAAAGAAATGGTACCCTTGAAATCATAAGCAAACACCAACAAATTGTATTTTCAGCAACGAGTTCATTCGTGTTTGAGGGAACCCCCAGTTCTAAAAATAGTGCTATAAATAGACTTCCGTGAAAAATTGTGTTGATCGATGTATCAACAAAATTTTTCAGCCAATCAGAATCTTCGTTTCTTGAAAATTACAATGGAAATTAAATGATTTTGACGTCACAATGAAAATATCGCAAAATAACGCGGAGTTTTGTAACGTCTGGTGTTTGACTGTCTAACGAGTTTACTGGAAAATCAGCCACTGAGTCGACATCAGAGAATAGCGAAGGATAGCAGAGCGCCTCTGTGAAAGAGGCTAGAATTTTACTGAAGTCTGTTTATTCAGACAATAGTTTATTTCATTTTCAACTTTAAGACATAATCATTTAATTTCTATTGTTATTTCTATGAAACGATGATGCTGATTCGGCCGAGAAATTTGGCAACGTCATAAGCGAAGTCATTAGCCGTGTTAACTAATTTCAAAGCTGCTGATAAACGTTGAAAAGCAACGAAATTAAATGATAAGAAATCAATGTAACATCTTTTTGGTTGATCGAGGTATCAACACCAAAAATTGGGGGAAAACTTACGCATCTTGCGCACGATGCAGTTTTCCCTCAATTTTCGGTGTTGATACCTCGATCAAGCAAAAAAATATTTCAATGATTATTTAATAACAGCATAAATCAACCCAGCATCAAAACAGAAAACGATATCTCAGCAAAACTACTCCTTAACTTATATTTAATATGTCTCGATGCGTCACACCCGTGTTTTATTTACATAACCGTGTGTAATAGTAGATTAATGTATGTCATATAAAATCTATCATCTAGTCAATTTCACGGCAGGATAAATATCTCCACACAATACACTCACGTTGTCTGAGAGGCCAGTTAAATTTTTACCAGGTCTTTGATAGTTGTAAAATGATATCTTGTCACAGCGCACCAATGAACTTGCGGTTAGCAAGCTGACGTCACCAATTATCAAAATGGCGCGTTGTACTGCGTGACATTCGGCGATTTGACAGACGGGGCTATCTGATGTACTTATTTATACCCTGTAAATGTGGGTTAGATTTCACGAGCGCATGTTAATCATCAGGCTGTCTTTTTAAATGCAAACAATACGGGTTTGATTTACAATTAATACTGAATATCGAGGTCAGTTTCGAGTGTAATGAAGTATGAACTAGTATGCTGTCAAATTGACTCCGCAGTTCAAATTTTTGCAGAAGTTACTAATTTTTTTCTGCATCTGACACTTATTTAAAAGAAACACGAGCAGGGCAACTCGTGTATAAACTCAATCATCCTCTGATTGATTATTAATTTTTTGGGGGGAAATTTACGGGTGACTGGTGTGATTTATTGAACGTCATAATTCAAAGGTAAAGAGATGCACTATTCGCGGCGAGTACTTTTACTCTTTTTTGTCTGCGATGTACTTTGAGTTCCAAAACGAAGTTTTGATTTTTCTGCATAAAGCTTCCCCTATAATGCATGGGCATCAAGGTAACAAAAAAGGGTTTCGAGAGAGTGGATCCAACTTTTTACTTATTAATATCATAGGATTATTATCTATAGTTAAAATATAACCAACAACAACGTTGTTCCTGTTTTTCCATAGATAATAGAAAAGCAGACTAAAATTTGCTCCCCCTCCTCCTTCACGATTTAAATATAAAAATGTATGTATAAGCTCTCTTTTGAAAGAATCGGTCTCCTTTCTTCTTGTTACTGTTGATATCGTATAACCAGATTTTTTTCTTCTTTTTTTTTTTCGCTGGGATTAAATTTTACTATTGCAGTTTAAAAAAATCGTTCCAAGTAATGCATGTGTCGCCTGCGAAACATAGCGACTGCGAAACATAGCGACTGCGAAACATAGCGACACTCAGGAATCACTTTTATAGGGTGTGACATCCAAGTGTGACAGACAGACGAACAGACAGACAGACAGACAGACAGACAGACAAAGTGATCCCTAAGTGTCGCTATGCTTCTCAGGCGACACAAAAATTTGGTGCCTTCATGTTCGCGATTTCAAAAGATTTTAAGGGAACGAACATGCATGACAGATATTCCATCCTGTATCAATCTCTCTGGTCATTCCACATATGATTCATGATGTTTCAAATGTATAATAATCAATAAATTAAGAGAGTTATTGTTTATGTACAAGTAAGCATTGAAATGAAGATGCACTTTAAATTATCAAATTCTTGGGGGTACACGTTTTTGCTAGTTTTCAATTTCCTCGTGAAAATAGCGAAAACTAGTATCTTGTGAAAATTTCAGCTTATACAGGATCACGAAGCTAAATTCTTCAATAAAAGCTGAATTAAAACTATAAAAAAAAAACAACTCCCTAAAAGCAATGATTTTAAATCTTTTAATCGATGGCACATGTTCATCATCTCCAATTAAGATAAACTTGATAGCGGAGTAGAACAAAGTACAGTTTTGGGTATAATATAGGAAATGGAAATGTTGATTATTCATTTATTTATTTTTGTGTGTGTGTGGTTTTTTTTTCTTAATTTTATTCCATTTTTAATTGAAGATTTGACAACACTGGGAGTTGCGTTGAATAAAATTGATACGAGTTCCTCGTTTTGATTCCAAGCTTATGAAAGTTAAATCGAGTGCATAGACTTTTTGTAATAGTAAGTAAACATTTATGCATCTGATGGGTGCATTTGTAAAAATAATCATAGGTCAGCAGACGCAATACGGTAGGGTTTTACTCTTGGGAATTCCCCTCCGGTCTTCCCGGTCTTAAAAGTCCAGCTTTTAGAGCCACCCGGTGCATCTTCATACGGGCACCTGGGAAAAGGGCGTAGTCGTTCGTGAGACAATTCATACAAAATATATTATAGTAACTAAGTATGACAAAAGGGTCAACTTAGAAATACAACTCTCTCCCTCCATACGGACGACGGTGCCTTGTAAACAGAAGATCTTTGTAAGAATTTAAAGTACAAACTGCATAACAAAGGTCCTCGGATTTGCGGTTTTGTAAATACATTAATTTCGCACCAATTTCACGACGTCAAATAAAGTGTTAATAACGAGAAAATAACCCTTATAGTGTGAAATGTAGACCAAATTCTAGATTCTATATTTGCCTCATCAAAAAATTTTGCTAAAGAATTAGACTTTGGTTTTTCGAAATGAAATTAAAAAGAAAACTAATAAAATTGTAAAATAAAATGCTTAAAACATGCAAAATGACTAATTCTAAGGTAGCCCAGAGACCTATATTCTATAAAGAGATTTATGTTTACTTAAACATGTTCGTTGTTAGGAATGAATCATTTACAGAAATGTCTAAATTTACTTTAAAATTACCCTTATGATAACTACAATGCTCTCACACTAAAAGTGTCTGCCACTCAGATTCAATGATATTTTATACCTCAGGACTGATCCAACTTGCAGCTGGTACCACTTGAACATTCACTGAATGGATTCATACTCTAATTATAGATGGCACCACTTGAATTCAACGAGATAGATGCAGATAAAACTCATAGATGGAGCCACTTGAATTTTAAAATTATAAAAATAAGCTCTAATTTTGCAATTAATGGGAGAAAATACAAAGTGACAAAATTTAGTACATTTACACAAAGAATCTATCATGTTGGTTCTACAAACACTTCCTGTGTTTGTTCGCCATTTTTCGGGTATTTCCTGTCAACATCGGATCTCTCCCATTTAAGTCCCTCCGGACAATATTTCTGCTCTATTAGTTTATATATTAGATAAATTTTGATTTCTTTATGACTTTTCGAATTGATTTTTCAAAAAGTTTTATCAACTTAATATGCGAGTAAAGATAAGATATATGATGACTAAGAGGTATTATTATAAATCTAAAAGATGATTTTTTTTTATTTTATTTATTTTTTTTTTTTTTTTTTTGATAATGTAGAATTATTGATTGGTACGAGGGCAACATAAGATTTGTTTAAATTTAAGACGAAGTGTAGACTGAGAGCAAAGGTTTTAGATTTCCCAAAGCAAAAATGTGCATCATCATCATCATCATCATCATCATCATCATCATCATTACCGTTTGTCATTCTTGATCGCACTTACAGCCCAATCCCATTTCTTACTTTGGCAATAAAATATGTTTAAACTAAAAATGTGCAGTTTTATTCATTAGATTATGGAGAAGATGCATGGTTATAATAAGATGAAATTGTACATGTCTCCACGTAAAAAAATAGCATATCATATTGAGGAATTAAAAAAACCGACAGAGTCCATAACCTTGCCACTGTTAAAGCCCTTAAAGTCAATGTTTATTTTTGATCTGTTGATAGGATAAAATTAAACTTAAATCTTCTAAAATTGGAAAACCCGTTCGCAGCATTTACAGATAAACAATGGTCGATTGACGTCATTGTACAGTTAGATGGGCCGATTTTAATCAGACCTAAGATTTCTGTACTGAAATAATCTACCTTGCACGCGTCAGTATCTACTTGATCTATATCATAAAGTCGTCCTAAATTTTGGCAAAATATTTGGTCTTCGAAAAGAGCGCTAAGGAAACAGTTTTTGTAGAAGTCGGTCTGGTTACGGACCGATGATTTTCCGGTCTAGGTTGGATTTTAATCAACTGCGTTATGTTGTCCCATAGTTTACAATGACACTTTTACATAGCAACAGTGCCTTGAAATTTCGATTGTTTTTAAGAAGAAGAAGAAGAAGAAGAAGAACAACAACAACAACCGTTTTGCTTAAAATACGTGTTGTTGCATCAGCAAATCATTTACTTTCATGGAATTGTGAAAAAGTTGAAGTTGTAGAACCTGCAATTGTCAAAGTTTATAAGAGTTTACATATCATACCTAATCATTTGAAAAAAAATTTATTAATATTACGACTTTAATTGAGAATCTTAAAGAATTATTTCCCTTTTAAAAAGATTAATATAAGTCTGATATTTATAACCTAATCCAGTGTACATGTACTTCGTTTACCTAAATTTCACCTCTCGTGGCCCCCTCCGTGAAATAACCTTTTTACTCAGTTCATTGCGCCTACTTACGACGACCGATTTCGTCATCGAATCAGAGGCGCTTATTTACATCACGTGTCATAACCTTATTCCATATAAGGAAATGTTTACTACAACTTATTTATGAATGAAACATAGCGTAGATTTTATAGTAAAACACAAACACTTCAGTTCTGAATATTAACTAAGCTTACATTATTATACATATGTGATAGAGTACTTGTTTGTGTGTTCCAATGCACGCAGTTGCTGTTGATTGACAGATCGCACTTAATTTTAACATATAATGTGCACCGCATAGACACAATGGCACGCCTAGGCATTGAGATGCACCGAGTGCACTTTACATGCGATTCTTTTGAAGTACCCGCTGCTTTGCACGATATACAGCGCGCGAAGTAGACTGCACCCATCTTGTGTCCTTGTACCTTCTCATGCGAATGATGCAGATTAACATCCCTAATATTGAAGTTGTTACTTTTCCGAACTTTCCTTATTACAAAACTGTTCGGAAATTGGAAAAAAGGGGGGGGGGGGGGGGTGTGTTTGCAAGGAACTACTTAGTATCTATCTCCTTTGTAAGAGTTTTTTTTTGCGTATTTTTCTCATAAACTAGCTCGAGCCGTCCAAAGACGAGCTTGCACTCCATTTACAAAAAAAAAGGAAGAAAAAAAAAAAATAGGTCCACGCATGACGCATGTAGAACATACATTAAGTTGAATTTATTCGGAAATTCAAATATAATAAGTTTTTTAAAAATGTTTACATGTGCATCATTAAAATTGCCTTGACTTGGGAAGTAAATATTACGTCATACATGTATTTCAGAGAAAAATAAACGGTAAAATAGAAAATGCACCTACATGTACGAATTTTCTGTGTTGCTGGTGCAATGCAATATGCACTTCTTATGTGGGACGGGGATGGGTGGGGGCTGTGGAGAAAGGGGTGGGGGTGGGGTCGGTTAGCTGCTCCCTGGTAGCAGAGTTGGCACATTCATGATATATTTTCATATGAATATAATATGTAATATGGCTGATTTTGAGCATCCACCATATGAACTCAATAGAGATATCGGAAAAAATGGTCAAATTGAAAAAAAAAATAATGGTCCAGGACTCCAGATGTGAAAGTAATCTGCACTATATCTATCCATCAATTCTATATCTATTATCTACATGTACCACGCAAGGTTATAATCGGGCTCATCACATCACCTCATTTTCCTGCCCTCTGATTGGTTAAGACAAAAGACATGATGACTGCTTGCTGTATGGGTCAGTCACTAGACTAATACAAAAAAAAATCTAGAATATATAGAATAAAGAAAAAAAAAACCCTGCATTGGCGAATGTTAATTTGTTTCCCGGGGTTTCAAATTCCTGATGTGATGGGGGGGGGGGGGGGGGGGGTTGGCAGAATGTTCCAGCCTATTATTTTGAAGAAAACGCGTCTAAAACCTCTCAGTAAAGTGCTCATGATGGTATGAAAGTGGTATAAATGATGTGTGAATGTATTGCATAAAAAAAAATAAAGCCTGTGTTTGTGAAACACGAATGCCCCCGGTGGCATCTTTGTTAGTATGAACACTATTTTCTGTTAAGTACATGTATGTGAGGTCACTGGGTTAAAAGGTAAAAGGTCAAGGTCACAAGGTCAAAAATTTTGGTATCAATGGAAAGGTCTTGTCACAAGGAATACGCATGCGAAATATGAAAGCCCTATCACTTACCATTCAAAAGTTATGCCCAATGTTAAAGTTTTTGAAAAGAAGGTCAAAGGACAAGGTCAAGGTCACGAGGTCACAATTTTTGGTATAAATGGAAAGGTCTTGTCACAAGGAATACACATGTGAAATATGAAAGCCCTATCACTTACCATTCAAAAGTTATGCCCAATGTTAAAGTTTTTTGAAAAGTAGGTCAAAGGTCAAGGTCAAGGTCACGAGGTCAAAAATTTTGGTATCAATGGAAAGGTCTTGTCACAAGGAATACACATGTGAAATATGAAAGCCCTATCACTTACCATTCAAAAGTTATGCCCAATGTTAAAGTTTTTGAAAAGTAGGTCAAAGGTCAAGGTCAAGGTCACGAGGTCAAAAATTTTGGTATCAATGGAAAGGTCTTGTCACAAGAAATACACATGTGAATTATGAAAGCCCTATCACTTACCATTCAAAAGTTATGCCCAATGTTAAAGTTTTTTGAAAAGTAGGTCAAAGGTCAAGGTCAAGGTCACGAGGTCAAAAATTTTGGTATCAATGGAAAGGTCTTATCACAAGGAATACACATGTGAAATATGAAAGCCCTATCATTTACCATTCAAAAGTTATGCCCAATGTTAAAGTTTTTGAAAAGTAGGTCAAAGGTCAAGGTCAAGGTCACGAGGTCAAAAATTTTGGTATCAATGGAAAGGTCTTGTCACAAGAAATACACATGTGAAATATGAAAGCCCTATCACTTCCCATTCAAAAGTTATGTCCAATGTTAAAGTTTTTCGGACAAACAGACAAACAGACAAACAGACAAACAGATAAACAGACAAACAGACGGACAGGCCAAAAACTATATGCCCCCGAATCTTTGATTCCGGGGGCATAAACAACTTTCTCTCAAAATTGCTATATAGTATTATAAGATTACATATAATTTGATGTAGATTGACTTGAGAGATTGACAAAAAAATAAAAAAAAAATTTTTTTTTGAAGAAAACCCGTAAAACAGGACAGATATGCATTTTTCCAAAAATGGAGAGAGGGTGGGGAATTCACTTGGTCTGATTCATATACTAATATGATAAATGAGGGACTTGTCCCTTTGGAATCACTGAAATACCTCAATTTCTTCCTGCTCAGATTTTTGGTTCTCAAAATATTTAATGAAAGTTGACATACACGTACACTTTTTTGCTTATATGATACGTATTTTCCCGCCTCTCTGAATGTTTGAAATCCAACATGTCTGAATTCGCTAAAATTGTTAAAGCATATTTTGTTTTGCTCTCTTGGTTTTTTTTTGGGGGGGGGGGAGGGGGGGGGGGTGTTGTTGCTTTGTTTTTATTTTGTCTCCCTCATTTCATGAAATTCTTACAGACTAAAATGTATCGACATTTGAATTCCTTATGCAGAATCGAACTAAACCTCGTGGTAGTTTAAAAAAATACCCACTCTCCTCCCACCAAAATGGCTGGATCCGCCCTTGTAAACTGCATATATAAATATACTATAGTATGCACGTTTATGATAAATTATATTTACACTAGGCGTGTTATCTTATCCAATACTATCTATAGAATCCATCCGGAAAAGAATAATTCAAATTTTGTTTGATATAGACAATAAATATAGCTACAAAATCATAAATGACATACTTTTAAGATCAGTTGATTTCACGAAAAATATGACTCATAGATATTTGAGAGAGAGAGAGAGAGAGAGAGAGAGAGAGAGAGAGAGAGAGAGAGAGAGAGAGAGAGAGAGAGAGAGCTGAAATCTTGACAAGAAAATAATATAATCATTTCAAATTTTCGTCAAATTACATATTTATCAATGTCGTCGTCTGATCTACATACTGCAGATTTAACTATTTTAAACAAAAACATAAAATCTCCTGTAGCATGTATTAGCAGATTATAGTCATACAAATATGTTCTTTTCATTATCTTTTTACATGTATTAATTCATATCTTATGGTGCCAGGTGCATGTAAACTCCTGAGTCTGAAGGTCAAGGTCAGGACATGTCCAACAAAGAGGTAAAAAAAGAATTAAAGCTTGAGCAATTTTTTTTCTTTCATAACTTGGTCATATAATAATTCTTAAATAATACAAGATATAAATCATTCACATGCAGCAAAATATATATCGTGTTATAAAATTATAAAAAACAAATTTATCATTCCAAATGAAAGCAGGCTAAGATCGGGTGTAATTTCTTTTCTTTTCTTTTTTAATTGTACGCATTTTACTTAAATGAAAATTACTCATCCTCGTTGATGGAATCCCCCTTGCAATAACCGGATCCAGCTAAGTTAGCTAAGTTGAGACCCTAGATCTTAACAGTACACCTTATGGAAAAATAAAAAAAAACCAATTTTTTTTTTACATTGTAGAAACATTTTAACCAAAAATATAATTGAAACACGTACTGTGTAAGCTTTACTCAATGTAAAATAATATGAAAAGAAAATATGGAGGAATCCATCCATATTTTCCCCCGATTTTGGACCAGAGGTACAATGCGTGCATGGCGACATTCGATAATATTTATAATTGAAACAGCTATTCTCTGAAACATTTGATGATTTCTGGTCAACAATATTGATAGAAATGTCACATTCTAAAATCATAAATTCATGAAACTGTACCCTTCATTAGAGAAATGACATGGAGCGAAAGGGTCTGGTATTGAATAACGCCAAACAGACAGCAAAACAATGGTGTGAGTAACAGCGGGTTGAAATAAACGAGGGACGAAATGGCTAATGTATATGGAATCCAAAAACCACAAAAAGCCATCAAACAGAAAATGATAAAAATACAAACGTGGTAAATGAATCATGTTTGTAGATTTAGGGTTTCCATTTAACTTTATACTCATAGTTTTAATTTTATGGCCTGTCAAAATTTGCAGCTTTTAAAATTTATTTTATTTTAAAAATTCCAGCTTTATTTTGATTTTCATCCAGAAGATGATGTCACCAAGACTGGGATCCTTGGAGAATGACTAAAAGTAAAACAAATGTGGAATTTGTTCATATTTTATTTTTCTATTATATCCCTTTTTATGATAAAAAAAAACCCCGACGTTGTTTAAGTGATGAAAATCGTAATCAATCAAAAGCGTAGAGGATGAGCCCCATGATCCCTCAATCGAGAATTTTGCTGGTTTTTGCTTCTACAAGTAAAACCTGATAAATATCAAAGTTAGCATACATCTCAAAAGAAAGATAATTCGTTGGAATGAATTTGGAAGGTCAGCTTTGAGTCCTCATACGCTTTGGAAGCCGCTGTTTTCGTTACTCTTTCTTTCTTTTTGTTTTTGTTTTTTTCATTTTCTATTCCCTTTTTTTCGAAAAGAAATGGAGAATGAAAAATTTGCTGATATAATTCATCTGCTAAAATGCATGGATTCAAGTAAGATCGTTTGATCTCGTATCCGATACATCATCGTTTTTAGCACATTCCTCCTTCGTTTTAAAAGTTCAAATTCATTTCAAGTTACATCACCATTTCTTTATTTGTCGCGTGTCTGACTCGAGGTCTCTCCGTTTGAGTGTCTTCTTTATCCCATGATATATTTCATTTCAATGAAAACCAATGTTCTGAGACGAAATGGAATATAAATTTGTAAGCTATTTACATAATTAGATTTATACATTATGTACGCTACCCGATATTTATAAGTGCATAACTGCGGCTCAGGTGTTTTTCGATTTTATTTGATTAAAGATGAATAACAGCAGCATATCTATGTAATAAAATGTATGTTGACGCACAATTAGGGACAGCCTCGTAGCTACTTCGAAAACCCTTCAATCTCTTTTTCAGGCGCATAGCCACGTACATATGTAAGAATTATTAGGAAAAATGAGCACAGCATTTGTGTGATTTCTTAAACCACCCTAATAGAATACGAAATTGAGAAAAAAAAACTAATTAATTTTAGCGTGAAATATTCACAAATTATGGTACCACACAAGAAGTAAGAGGGAAACCTGTTTCACCACACAAATTCATTATGGGTTTATTCTGAATTTAAAAGTGTTCAAATTCACATAAATTAGCAATACCCGGGTAGAACAATCAGCAGGTCGATACAGCTTGTAGATATCACGTTATATTATCGGGTGACAAACGAAGTGTTGGGAGTACGAAAGGATAACTCATCGAGTTGTCTAACTCCCACGGTATTTGTTTTAAAGCCTCTCTCTGAACCTTTACGTTATTAAGTTTACAATTAATATTCCAATTTTGACCAGAGTGTCAAAAAACTGAAATGAAGCTTAAAATCTCCAAAATGACCATGCAGATTCTGCACCACGTAATAAAATGTGATATTAATTGAGGAAGTCCTGAAATCACCAGGTTTTGTTACTTGCGGATAACTTTGAAAATTCTTGTTACTCAGTCTATTAAGGGTCTTTGTATGTTATACATTATACATGCATGCATATCATCTATTTAGTATAATGTAACATATGTCACAAGAAAATAAGAATTGATTCAGTTTTGCATACGTAACTAAAGCTATGTCATATTTGAATCCTAGGACATTAGAAATCTCTGGCTACTTTATCATGTTTCTATAGGAACACACAATTTAAAAAGAAAGTTTTTGACAAAGAAACAAAAGCAGATCAACTTATCCAATCTTTATTGTGCATGAAAAATTTAATAAAAGGAAAGAAAAAAGACAAAAAAGGACCAAAAAACAAAAACAAAAACAAAAACAAACAAACAAAACCAAAAAAACGTATATAATATATGTTTTTTGTCCACATACATGTAGATATTTTTCTCTATTCAAGTTGATTTTTCTCTCCAAGTCAATGTTTGTTTCGCTCGTCCAGTCCCGTTAATACATTTATTATAATAAACCTTCGCCGTTTTGTTGTTTATTATCTTTTAATCTTAATTTTATGGTCATCGACCCTTTGTCTCCACCTTTATTATTTATCTTATTCATTTTGTAACAAACTAAGAAAATAAGAATTATTTTCATATTTTCCTTTTCCGTATAATGACCGCTCCTTTTGCCTTCGACTACCTTACCTAGTATGACTTATTTGTTTTATAACAATATGAAACATGAATATTTTGTATTTTCATTTTCGTATTTTGACCGGTCTTCATACATTTGAATCAATAAGGGAGCAAGCATTTGATCTCTAAGGGGGGAGGGGGGGGGGGGGGGGGGGGGGGGAGAGAGAGGGCAGGAAGACTTTGCAAGAAAAAGAAAAAAAATCCGGATCATAAAATTGCCCCCCCCCCCCTCTTCCGACCTTTCCACATGCCCGGTAAACAATTTTGAGTGTGTCATAAACTAAGTACAAATAAAAATGAAACAAACTTTATTCAAGGGAACCAAAGGAGATTCAAATGTATTAAAAAAGAAGTGAATTGCTAGCAAGAGATGCCTTAATATACTCATCATCATGGGATATCATTAAAACACTTAGCTCTTTTTGGTTGAATTTGAATTTTCAATTAATATTGATACGCGTACTTGCGTATGAGAAACCATGGCGTTTAGGACGTCTTTCACATAGAGTCTTGCCAATCAAAAGAGAAATCGATTGAAGTCATCATGAAGGCGCCTTTAACCAAAGCATGATCAAAGTCTACATATTTGTATCCCAGTACGATGGCGCCCTCTATAGTGAAATTCAGATGCTATTGAATTACAGTGGCGACACCTACCGTCAAATGATACATTTATCGTGAGTTTTGATCAACCGCATAGAGTAAAATGGGCGTCAGTGTTAAACACAGCACGAATGCCCTTAGTATTGTCTTTACTCACGTTTAAAGATTGAATGAGTAACTGCACGTATAATGCACATGAACATATTTATTAATCCATTCATTCATGTTACAAAACTGAAATCCCTGACACTCATTGTTGTTTTTGTTAAGGAGTCTTCAAAAGCCATTGAATGTTGATTCACATACGCAAAGTGTCAATTAAAGTAATTGTGTATTTTCCTCAATATTTTATATCGCTGAGAGTGTAGATAAAGAGGAAACAAACAAAACAAACACTGCAGGTTCATAAAAGTTTGTTCATATATTGAAGCTACATGTTTTATCGTAGTTGATTTTTTTTCCAAAAAGCCCCTATAATTGAAAACACAAGATGAATGGAAAGTACATTTTTGAACTACATGTATTACTTTGGATTTGTCTACTATCGTTTTACGTGTACATTATGAGAAGAAAAACGAAGTGGCCAAACTCTCTTACCAGAGAAAACGACTGCCTGGTCAGGCTCTTGGACAGAAAAATCCTAATATTGTGCACCTACACCAGTATAATAATGTACATTTTTGGATAATGAATCATATGCAAATTACGGTTCTTCTCTCTGAATAGGGTAAGAAAAGACAACTTAATTCAGTGGCGCCCCCACAATTGATTTCAAAGATAACACCAAGGAACAATTTTCTTGTATAAAGTCTATTCAGAAGTATAAAGTTTAATAAGCATAAATTCCAATTGTATGATTTTATTCATTCTGATAGAAATATATACATATTTTTTTCAGAATGACAATGTTTTTTTTTTAAATCTTGAATCATCATATCCATGCTTCTAGTGTGAGGGCAACAAAACGGTTTTCTTTCTTTGAAGAATAATCAAATGAAAATGGAGTTAGAATCATTTAGTGTTAAACCTTATATCTTAGTCTATTGAAATATTCTTGCAGTGATCCAGACGTAAAGGTGGTGATAATGGTGATCAGCAAGGCCCTGAAAGTCCCAAAAATGCTGACTTTTCTCCAATTTTTACTTTCTTTATTTTCTCAAAATGTGAGGTTGTACATTTGAAACCCTCCACTTCTAGTTGGGCTGGACCCCCTCCACCCCTGGAAAATATATCTAGATCCGCGCATGTTATGATACAGTAGGCCTGTACTCCTCCAGACCACAAAAATCTGCGACAATCACTTTATATACAGATAGTGAGGGTAAACAGACTACAGGTCACGGCCATGAGTCATTCAGACCCTTTGATGTACATAGTACTTTATTGACATGGACGGATCGTTATACCACACAGAGGTACTGTGTTTTGTTGGTTTGTCTGTGTACTTGATACGTGATATATACGACGTCTTTGTATTACTTTTAACATGACATTCTGCATGCACAGATATAGGTAATAGAGGGGGCGATACAGCAAAGCCGAAGGATGGACCTATGCTTTTTGAAAAAAACAAAAAAACAAAACGCCCGAACCCTAGTGTATGACCTGAGCATAGCGTAACGCCAATCCCTCACGCTGACGTTTAACTTTTTACCCCATTTCTCTCCCTTTCCCTTACATAAGCCATAGACCAAACACAAGACCCAGCCCTAACCCTTGGATTTTTTCAGGAAGCATTTTTAACGATTCCAGGGAAATGTTATATGTCTTCAAATTCATAGCTATAGCATCATTTAAGAACAGGTAAATTTGCAGCATGGACCAGAAGAAGATCTCGAGATCTGCGCCTACACCAAACTTAAGACACTTTGTCATTTAGTAATATCCAAATGAATGGCCTACTATTATAAAAGATTTTCTATCTGTTTATAAATAGAAATTTGAAATAGGTACTCAAACAAAGTCATATTTTTTCAGATTTTATTGATTCTCTCAAATGTCATCACAATGTATAAATAAGCACTATTTTTCATAGCGGAAGTTTACAAATGGCACCATGATATGTTCATACATCAATTCATGAACAATATAAAAATATAAATTTCTGTCAAATATATAATAAAATTTATATATCAAATGTACAAAACATGGAATTAAATTACTCTGAAATACATACTTCTCGTCTGAAAATATTTCGATGGATTAAAACAATCAATGAATGGGAACAAACTTTGCAAGGAGACAGAGAGAGGATTTCATTAAAATATAAATAATCACGTGACTCACATGTGACCTGCACATGCAAATTTATCGACTTACAAAGAAAATAAAATATAAAATTGAAAAAAAATCGACATGTACCAGCATGAAGAGAAGAAAATTGTAGAAAAATAGAAAATCTGGAACTAAAGTTTTTCCAGGTAAGAGGAGCAAAACGTCGTTGCGTAAAACAAGTTACCACAAAACATTCCCATATTGAGTGATTAGTCTTGAATACGACCTGACTCTAGTACGAGTTCAGCAAAGCAGAGTAAAGCGGATTCTGATCTAGTCCATTGCACGGGCTATTCGTTGAGCGGTGGTATGGTGAATATCTCATAGCATTATGGGTGCGCGACTGGTATGCGCAGGAAGTCCTAACTTCCTTTAGCGCATGCGTAGATTTTGTATATCGTTGATCTGTGTAGCTCTGCGATGAAGGGCTGTACTGGCATTGTGAAATGTTTTGAGATCGGTTTATTTGAGCAAATTGACAGGAACTGAAACCATTCGTGTCCTCGTAAGCTGGGAAAAGTTCTTTGTTTTGTAGGTAAAGCGTATCACAATGTGGAAAATCTAGGTTGTCATGGTAACGATTGCTAGGATACTGGGCGGAAGTATAATTGGCACTAGGGTACGGCAGATTATGACTGACCGGACGTGAGTTTGGATACTGGTATCCACATGTGACATTCGGTGACAGGGTGTTGACCAGCCCGTACAGTGTTGATTGTAGCTGGCTGCTAGACGACTGTGTAGAACCGCTCTGCATAGAATTGATGATTGCATTGAAGTTGAACTTGTACGTGTGACGTTTTCCGGATACTTTGTTCAATATGAATTTGTCGTAATAGAATCTCAGCGCTCGGCTCATGTTGTCGTAGTTCATGGAGGGTTTATTTTTACGCTGACCCCACTTCCGGGCAACTGCATCCGGATCAACCATTCGGAACTCACCAGTCGTCCCCTCCCATCGGATACAGTCGGTGTTTTCCTCATCGGAGAGTAGCTCGAGTAGGAACTGCCATAATTTGATTTGACCTCCACCTGATATAGACAAAGAAAATCGTCATAAAAATTTCATTTTTGTAAAGAGTACAAAAATTTATACCATATAGGTCATGTATAGCATAATGACTACTGAACACAAAGTACTAATAACATAAATGAATGAATTCAAAAGAATGAATGAATGAAAACTTACAAGAAAGCAGAGAAGCAATCCGTTTAAGGTTTTCCTCAAATACTCTAGCGGCAGTAGATTTTTTCTCTGTTTTGACGATGATGGGAGAATCTGTATTGCATCTAGGGATAGGATCAGGGGTGGATTCAGGGGTGGGTGTAAAACGATCTGTAAAACATGAACGATGAGATATTGAGAGAAAAAAAGAAATGACAAATTATAACATAAATTTCACACTATTTGTCTTCTGAGCAAAATTAATTTGAGTTGAAAAGTAAACAAGACAAGTTTTTGACGAAAGTAGAAAATATAAAAATCGACAAATATTTTTTTCTATTATGAATCATATTTTTTTTCGATGAAATCTATCTTACCATCTGGGGTGTATTCGGATCCACTTTCATTCGATATGCATTCCAACACGTCACTAAGTCGTCTGCACGCTGGAGTTTCCGATGAATCCGTGTCGACTAGTAAGTTCGGCAAATTGCCATTCGATCCTGAGTTAACTCGGCTCATATGTTCCGAGTAACTGGGTAGACATTTCGGTTGGAATACCAATGCTTTATCCATATCAAGATAGAAATCTGATGATGGGTTTAAGTCTATGGTTGGTTCTATATTATCAAGGTCGGGAACCGATTGGTCAATGTTGTCAAAATCGGGTCCTGATTGGTCGATATCCAGAGAGGCAATTTCTTTATCAAAATCACAGAGGAAAACATCTGTCAGCAGATTACAAGGTGAATGACTTGGTTCTGAATACATCCTTATATCTACAAACATAACCAAATGTATCATTACAAATGAATAGAAAATAGTAATTAAGCGCTTAAAGGGTTTAATATCGGCGTGAAAAAGACGAATTTGTTTTCTTTTGCGGTCGATGTCACTGGATTTAAAAATCTAATCTGGCAATCTACCAATCTGTCCGCTAGGTGTATGATTTTTGTATTACATCGTCTGTCGTTCGGTACAATGTACGAAAAGGGCATTATCAATTATTCAGTAACTGATCTAATTTACATATATGTGCACACGAATGAACGCAACGTTTTTGGTATCAAACGTGATACCGCTTGGGTATCGTGTCATCAAGTGTAAGAATTAGATATTCATAAATATCACTAGATTTTTATATATTTTTTCTTCAAAGAACTATGAAATTTGAATAATTCGGGTAAACGGCATTTCAAGGTATTATCATATTATATAACACTTTGCATAACTTTAATCAAGAAAACTTCAGAGTTTATAGCTTTGTAATATCATATTCAATTTGAAAATAACAGAGAGAGCAAAAAACTTGTTTGTCGATTGTTGTTTATTTTTCAGTTTAATACTTAATCAAAACTTCGATTATTTTTTTTTTCCTTTTTTACACAACTATTTATAAAATGATATAAAATATATTAATATCTTTACCTTCCCTGACGCCCTATTTACATAAACTATTTAATTAAGATGATTCTTCCTTGCACAGTTCACATAAAATGTGCACCTTTATCTACATGACACCTTTTTATATTATCACACCCGGTGAGACCTGGGGAAATTCCCTGAAAATCTATTTATAGACCTACCCGGACATTTACGTCTCCACCCGGCGATATACCTGTAAAAAGGCATTTATCTAGGACGGGAAAACTTGCCCTACATTGTTATCATACGAAATACGGAGGTATTCCATTCAAGCCCCTCTAATGTTGATAAGTAGAGACAGGAAAATATTCAAAGTATGTCGTCTAGATAAGTTATGACGTAACTATAAGTAAAGTGGTACTTTAGAATCACTTAAGTACATCACGATTTTCATTTTGATATGATTAGATGGGTACTTAACTTTAATACAATAAACAATAGGTCTACATTCATTCGAATTTCTGTATATTCCAAGTGAATGGGGTACGAGTCTATAAGTTTCATTGATGCAGCCGCATAACCAAGTGTTTTAGGCCACATAATTGTTCCATTCATGACTTCGTATAATTTGCTTTAAGCTTTTCTTAAAGACGCTACAATAGTGTTTTAATGTTTTTCTACGAAGCTCCAAACTTCATTGAGATAATTCTTGATTCTTAGCTAGATCTTCAATGTATTTTTCATCAAATACTATTCGTAGGTAGAAGTTGAAACTTCAACTGACATTAAGAACTGCCGATTATATTTCTATCCATACCCAATAACAGGATCACATATTTTCCGAAGATAATATAGACCAATCCTACATAGTTTTCGTAAAAGACCATGTTATATATTGCGTATCTAGTCTAGAATGATGCAACTTGTATCTTCCAAGAAAAACTCAATATGTTAAATTTAACCTTTCCGCTACTGTACATGTAGATAGACCGTGTGCATACAAGCTCAGTATATATCAGTTATAACTGAATTCGACATTAAGAAGAAGATTTTAATGCATAAAATAACAACAATGTCATAAACGTTTTTAAAGGAAATATCAACAATACTGATTATTTCTATTTACATCGATTCGGACGTAAGGCGGGATTTTCAATTTACGTTTTGCTTTTGTAACACAAAACAGTGACAAAACCTCAGATTATTTTTCAAACACAATTAAAAGAAATTGATAGATGGAATTACTTATATCGTAATACTTACTTGTACTAAGACTCAGGAACACTCATTCAGCAGTAATGTGTACTTTGGTAACTTCTCTCAAATAAGTGTCCTTTTCGTCTCTTTTCACTAAATCTCTACCGTAATGATATCGTTCCGTTCTATCCACAATATCTTATCATATAAAAAATACTACGTCCTACATGCACAATCACACGGTAATATAATATAATTAAAGTCAGCAAGGTAAAATCAAGGTATATAAATTGGCACGTTTCTTATTTGGTCATTACAAACATAATGAATTATATCCAAGTATCCACTAAGTTTATATAGTACTATGAGTCACACACCATATAAACATACAGACCGGCCTACGATCTTAAGGACATTTACATACGTTTTATTTTGTTGTATACTTTACATATTTACTACCTGCGCACAGTATTATTTACATTCATCTCGAGTTCAAGGTTCATAGCATTGTCCAATCAAAAACGTCTATTTTTTAACCCCGGAGGAACGGAAAGGAGAATTGTAAGCCGGGCATGCGATTTCGCGCACTTATTGACCGCGATGAACAAGACACGATGCATGGTTTGGTAGAGTTAGGATGGACTTGATGTAGGTTTTGTTATCAAAACAATCTTTATAAAATCTTAAGTGTCATCATGACTGTATTTAGGTACAGTGTTAATTACTGGGTCACAGACGATTTTCTAACTCTATATTTAACATACTGTTTGTTTATTTTAGGAAAGTTTGTGTATTGATAAAAACTTGCTTAAACTTTGTCCCCTATTTTCATTTAAATGGACGAGATTTAAAATTTGTGTTAAGTCATTCTCTGTTTTGAAAAAGAACCAATGTATTTCTAGATAAAGGACACTAGATATATCTGACTAAAAATCAAAAGCTTGCATAAGTTTTACTGTGTAACGTTTGGATTATCCGACGCGCCCATGACTTTTATTTATTTTCTGAAGATGCCGCAGACACTCTAAATTTTCAATTGATTAAGGAGAGGATAGTCCGTTTATCTTTTGGTAATATTGAAATATATGTTCTGTTGTTAAATTACAGTGCACCATATGCGTATTTCAGCAAATTAGTATCATCAGTGATTTCATGAAAAGAAAATAAATTATTTGGGAAGCAAAGACTTTACTTATCATACTATTAAAGAGTCGGTTGGGGGGGGGGGGGGGGGGGGGTATTAATAAAATTCGGTCAGAAAGGAGTGTGTATAGTATGATTTCTCAAACCTACAGTCAAAATTACAACGGACATTATTATGCATCCTGCATCAGATAGATTTATTGTCGTCTCAAAAATTAGAGACAAGGTTACTGGCTGGCTAAATGTCGTGGTTAAAGTTACTTTTAATGTTTTCATATGATTTTCTTAATTTCGATCAGAACTTTTGGCATCCCTACCTTTTCCTTACAAAAATTGAGGATGTCGCCTTCAGCATTTAAATGAGTATGATTATCAACTGTAAAAGGAGATAGTCATTTGCTGAGCTAGCTTTTGTGCAAGTGATGCTTATTTTCCAAATGAATTTATCTAAATGTGTTTGTTCCAATGTTAAACGTCTTCAAATTCAATAGCATCATATATAAACAAATTTGCAGCATGGACCATACATGCAAGTTTCGGGTTCTCAACCAAATGATCTGAAAGCTTGATTGAACTATCAACAAAAAGTGCTATAAACAGTAAAAATCTTAATGTTGTTGAAAAAAAATCTTAATGTTTATGTTAACCCATGTTAAATACAGATAAAAAAGATTGATAATTTGATGCAAGTTCATGGAAATACGTAATGCAGACGTCAATCGATTTCACTTTCTATACAATAAATCAAAACAACAATATCTAAAAAAAGTTCACGATGCCTTTCTTTTACCATAATATTTGTTCGTTTCACATTAATGTCGGTAAGAAAAACAATAAGAAACCATTGCGATTATAATGTACTCTAACAAACCACTGTATTCACACACATTATACGTATATCGTATTTAGCGTGCACCGAAATATCACCAACCCGAAAGGGGATGAGAGCGAAGTGACCACAACTGACGTCACAGGTTGCAAACTGTGTACAGCGTTTTTAGGTAAACGTGAACGGCGTTAATTGACGTTACGTAGTTTATAAAGGTGAATTTCACAGGTGTTTCTCCGTAACACTGATCAAAGCATTACACATAACTAATTGTTCATCCTTTGGTATTTTTGTATCATGAGGTGTCTTTATTTTTGTCAAAGGTCGTGACTTGATCATTGATACTCATTCAATATTACTCGTGGGAGGTTTCAATTGTTTTCCGGAAGAGAAGGTCAAGTGACTTCGGATGAGTTCGACGGAGCTTTCGTCAGCATTGCTACTGTACCGAAGTAAACCGAAGTTTGCCGAGTGGGCTAAAGTGATTGTAGTTTGACAAAGGTCTTCATTGTTACTTTGTTAATTCACTTGTATAGATTATTTTTTTCCTGGATATAGTTGATATTTTTAACATGTCCACGGAGCTGAAAGTGCATGTGGAAATTAAATGCATTTTCATCTAGTATTGCCAACGTTTCTTTCTTTTCTTTTTCTTTTAATTGAGCTATATATAAGCATGGTCAATACTTCAACAGTAAGGAAACGAATTCAATATAAAATATGGATTTTGTTATATGCATTAAAAAGGAAAACTAAAATAAATAGATTTAAGAGCTATTATCACAGTCATGAAGTTTGACTGATCATCAAGGAACAAAGGAATACTTGAACGGAATGACATGATGGAATTTTTTCAAGTGGACAAAGCTTTAACACGAGAGGTTGAGATAAAAAGATTTTTTTAGATACACCTACTTATCTTCTTCTTATCAAAGTAGTGAATTGTCGTCAACGGGAGCAATCAAGAGAGAGAGAGAGAGAGAGAGAGAGAGAGAGAGAGAGAGATCTTTAAAAATAAAATAAGACAAATGGCTGCCGTAGTCGAGTGATCCTTGATTTTCGATGCTTAAAGATACATGAGTCATCTTAATTCTGTCATTTTTAATGTAGACAGATCCTTGTTTTTTCGTAATGCAAAGTATCAGTAAAACCTGTTAGTTCTGACACGCCACTCCCTCTCCACCATAAAAAAATTAAATAATAAAAAAGAAATAATAATAAATTTTAAAAATTCGAAATTACAACTTTAAAGTTCTTAAAAGTTCAAGTTCACAGACGTGTACATGGTCAATCTATACCATGGTTAACCCATGTTAAAGTTAAATCATTAGCTCTGACATTAAATTTCAAACGTCGATGGACAAATGATAAAGATTAAGTAAAGATGGTTTTAATTTGTGATATTACCGTGCTAAAAGGTTTAAATAATAACCTTTCATAAAAACGAAATCTGGGGATTTAAAGATAGGCTATATTTATGCGAAGAACTATGGGTGTAGATTTTATCACGTGGGTTGTGACGTCATATTCGGTACAACCTTGCACGAAAGTTAATGCACCAGAGTTCTTGATATATTATAACTCGATTCTCCTAAACCGAGCAAGGCTTGCTCTAACTGAAGAAAAAAAAAAGAAAGAATTTTAGCAATAGAACATACATTTTCAATACATTCAAAATTGAAATCTAGATAGCAAAACTAGAAAAATGCTGTTATTTTGAAAGTATAGAATTTCCTTTTAAAAAATTAAAATATGTAAATTAAACCATGAGTAAAGTTGCATTTTTGTTTTGAACATTTGGAAGTATAGCTTCAATACTTCATCCGTCCCATACTTGCTTCTATTCACTAATTATGTGTTCCGCACACATAGAATCAACGTTTCGGAAACATATCGGGATTTTACATTCAGTTATACGTCCCGAACTTTTTCTACTAGGTACTCTCCCGCCAGGCATGGAAACACATGATAAATATGAAGAAACTTGGAATTGAAACCTGAAACATAAAAGAAGAAAAAAATCTTTCTGCAAATGAGGCGGATAATTCTGATTTTATTTAAAGAAAAAAAATCGCTGTTATCCCCTGATATTGATTATCGTACAGACATGTATACGGCATTCAAGATCATTTACTGATATTTTTGCCCGGAAAATGCGTATTAGTGTGGGTTTTTTTTCCTGAGCAATTCTTCTAAAAGGTACCCGCCCGCGGACGTAAAACAAAGTATTTAACTTCTATGGCATTATTTTAGAAGAGGATAACATATGGTGTCATTGCAGTAATTACAGCGGAACACATACGCAAGAGTTGAGGGGAAAAAACGGGAAAAGCGTGCACGCGAAACCAGCACGTGAACCAATCGACGGATACCATGGGAACAATCAACAGATGAGACAGGCACCTTTGAAACACAAAGGGCAACACGACGTATGAATATTCGTGAGAACCATGCAGTATATCGTGGAAAAACAAAGACAAAGTGTGATGCCACTAACGAATTTTTTTTTCCTAGAGTTTGTTTAATATCTTTCCATATGTTATGATTTTGCATTCCGATTTTCTATATTCGATTTATGCTTCAAAAAAGTATATCGAATATTGTTCACAATTGGTGCACTCAGTAGTCCCAATGGTTAACCCGTCTATAAATAAACACCAAAATCTGTAAGCACCTATCTGTAGAAACTTGTCAATCATATAATTTAAATGGCACCCCATTTAACAAATTACTCTGTAATCAAGATTTATCCGACTTGACAGTAAGATGATCGATGTACAATGATTGATTTATGGTACTGTGCAAGTTCAGACATCCGAATCTGAATCGTATTAATTATGGAGAAACATTTTAAAGCGGCAGGGAATGGGGTGGGGTGGGGTGGTGTGAATAATTTCGCCAGCCTGATTTTAAATGCATTTTTCATAAACATAAATGTGGAGCAGGAGGGTTTTCATAAAACAATTAAAATCCGAATGATCTTAAAAAAAAAAGATACCGGTACAAGGGGTCTGTCGATGCTCAATTTTGTGCTCTATTGTGAGTGCTGTTGAAATTGTTGTCAGGATCTTCTTTAACTCATATGTATCTCCAGCCTGATTCATTTTGCTGACTCTCCCCTCTTCCTGGCCTCCCATTAAAATCAAATTTTTCCCGACCATGCGCAAGTTTTAGGAAAAAAAAAAGGGGGGGGGGGGGGTTCCCACGATTTTTGTAAAGTTTTCAGGCAATACATTGGACACTCCCTGGTTTGCTTGGACCATCGGAATAAAATTTGCACATTCCGAAATTTGAATATTGTATAAAATTTATGTATTTCAAGAGGACTGGAAAGTTCAGCCAGATAAAATGGCCTGATCGTATGACAATGTTTTATCCTGCAACAGTCCACTTGGAAAATTTCATTTTTCGTTTTACATTTACAATTTGAAAACAAAATGTTTAGCCAACCCCAAAAGAAGATGGTATTCTTTCACATTGGATTTTATGAACACATTTTTGTAGAAAACGGAAAGAGCAGTCAGCTGGACTCGTTTATAAAGTATCGAATAGACTAGTATAACAGGGTTTTTATCAAATATTATGGTTATATCGAGAACAAATTGGAGTGGCATAGCATGAAGTACTATGGTCGCACTTTGGTGTCATATTGTCTTGTGACGTCATATTTGATACACTTTTCTTTAAAGGTTAAGGACCATGGTGTTCAAGTTCTCAAAACAGAATTAAGTTTAATCACACGATATACTATACTAATACCTATTTGTGAAAGATTTAGATCTGAAAATATATACAAGTATATCCAGTTTGGCGCAATGTTTAATTGATAATAAATATTCAAAATAGAAATAAATTTATCAAATGTGTCGGACTTAGTTATTGATAAAGTAATTGAATGGTACATATCTCGCTTAAAGCTCGTATTGGTACACGGGAACTTGATTATAGATTCGTTGGTTCCAGTTTTTAACTTCGTTTCAAAAGAAACTTATGCCACACCAATGTTCTTCTCTATTTATAAAGCGCTAGCGGGCGCGTAACTTTTCAGAGAGTTAACTGACCCCCCCCCCCCCCAAAAAAAAAATCCAGAAATGCAGAAAAGTTTTAATTTGTACACTGAAGACCAAAAAGAAATCGAGTCAGCTTCCAAAACAATTATGATTTTTCCTTACATGGCATTAATACCGCATTATCAGTGAATATAACCATTTTTACGAGTTAGAACAGTCTGCATACATAGTAAAGAAAGACACACGTGTACATTTATGGGCGATGTTTAGGTTCGAGCATAATTGATGATACATTGGTTTTGAGAATGCGCATATGGTTCACTAAACAGTTATGATAGATCACGTGTTTCTACATGATGATTACTGTCATAATACATCACGAAGAACTTGTTTCAACTGATATTTTTCAAAAATAAGGAAATTATATCAATGAAAATGATTTTTACTTTTGCTTTACTTAATAAACAAAGAGTTATGGTAAACAAATCCGTTCATAAGAAATGTAGAATATTTATCCAAGTGATACACCTTATATAAAAGCTTATTGTGCAAATTAAGAGAAAGGTACTATTTTACAATTACTTTATTGAATATTGCCGTAGGTGCAATGTCTGTGGTTTTGGTGGATTTTGTTCATTTCTTTCTTTTTTTAAGTTGATACAACAACTGACGCTTAATAGAGAAAAACATAGATGTCACCGTACGTATATACATGTATGGAGGGGGACAGGGGGGTACCTCTCTCCCCCTCCCACCCCCTTACCTCCCCCTCCCGCCGCCACCTCCCTCCCCTTTCTTTTCACCCTTCTCTTACCTCCCCCCTCCCACCCCTTCCTCCCTCCTCCCGCCCCCTTCTCTCCCCTCCCTCCCATTTTTTCCCTTCCCTCCCTCCCATTTTCCCCTTCCCTCCCTCCCCTCCCCTTTCTCCCTCCTCCCGCCCTTTTCTCCCGCCTCCCTTTCACCCTGTCCAACCCCTCATGTATACCTGACATTAAAGTGCATCATTCCTTGCTAGGTCCTGATTGTTCCACATCAACAATATGCTATATGATGGAACAACCCCCACCCCTCCCCCGTCTCTTTCCCCTGACACATCCACCCACCCACACCCAGCAACATTTATTTCAAACTAAACTGATGTAGAAGGATATAAAATCATATTTCATACATCGGTAGTTTATTGATGAAAATAGACTCGAATAATAGGCGGATATAGAAAATTTTACAGTGGATATAAGTCGAGGGAGGGGGTCAAACCTTAAGACTGATAAAATTGACCCCTGAAAGAGATCCCCTTTCACTGATACCAGATGTACAAAGAAAGGTAACTCTGGAATTTAATTGATTACACAATGAAATTCTGGATATCTGATCATCTGAGACATTGGCAGATTTAGATTTGACACCTCAAGTCGCTGGCCCGCTTTGCTCGCCATATACATTCTCTATCATATAGCTTCTGTAAAAACGATTTTCCGTAGGGAAGGACTTCACCCTGGACTGAGGGAGGGGGGGGGGGGCTAGGTGCCACAAATATTCTATGGAAAAATACGAAAAAATTTTCCATTTTGATATTTTTCACGTCCCCTCTAACTCAAATCCGGTATCCGCCCCTTTGGGACACCGCTGATAGGATCTTTCCGTTTTACCAGATAACATGTACATGTACAAATTCCCCGAAACAGGAAATAGATGAGAAACCCCAGATCAGAATTTATCCATTTTATTTCCTTACAAGAAATGCTTTGTCGCACTATGGTGAGAAACTACGGAAGTTTAGATAACTTTTCATAAAGTAATATTTTCACCGTAGCACCTCTTTTACAATGGGTAACGTCACTGTTGTGTTAGCTTTAGATGCAAAAGCGATGTATTATATCATCGCTTTAGTGCAAACGGTAATGTTCGCGGGAAGGTGAGCGTAGACGTGTATGTGCGCAAAAATATTTGGAATATGAAAAAAAAAAAAATTGCTATATGAAAACTTCAATACATCTCATTTGTTTCAAGACGACTCCCTTGTGCACCTAGCATAATGTAGGCATAGATAATTTTACTTAAGGTCTTAAAACATGAACATTCAATCACATTTGTTTTAGTCTCGGTTCTAAACAGAAATATTTGTTTAAGAATGGGACTAAATCGAATAAATTATGCATAAATGTACAAGTTTTAAGACCTTGCTTGCCTTGGGTATGCTAAGTTCATGAGAGAGTAGTCTTGAAACAAATGATATGTATTAATTTTTTTCATAAAGAAACTATTTTTGCGCACATACACTTCTGCGCTAACCTCCCCGTGAACATTACCGTTTGCACTAAAGCGATGATATAATACATCGCTTTTGCATCTAAAGCTACTGTTGTGTCAGATAATTCTCAAGCTCGCATCTAGAGAGGGAATCTTGAACCATGAAAAAGGGCTGATTTATCGGGATAATCCCGTTCCTCCGACACTTTTTACTGCGACAGTATATACTCCGACACTTTCTACTCCGACAGTATTTACTCCGACACTTTTTACTCCGACAGTATTTACTCGATAGTATGTGCTCTGATTATATACGTATATGACACTTTGTGCCGTTTTAAAGCAAGGATATTATATAATAATTTGAACATGTATTAAATCTTTGTTAAACTGAACAATGAGTCCTTAGGAATTGGAAACTGACTTGATTTTTAATTTGGATAGGGGAGGGGAATGTGCATAAACATTATAAAATTTAAACTTTAATTTACAACCTTTGACAAACAATTTTCAAACTTGTACACGTACAAATGTCTCACGTTGGCTCGGATGTTGGTGTGAGGGGGTCCAAGGAGCCGGAGTACCCGGAAAAAAAACCCTGCCGAGGCCTGGGTTGGGGACCACCTACCCTCCCACATAAAACCCTTCGCCGAATCTGGGATTCGGACCCGGGACCTTAGAGGTAAGAAACGAGCGCGCTACCACTGCGCTAACCCGGTCTTCTGTATACATAAGCATTACTCCTATCTATTTATTGTTTCAATGTGAGTCATGACAGACCCCCCTCCCCCATTTCCAATGTCTGATGGAACGGAACATGCACCCAAAAGATTGCTGTTTCTTATGGTACTGTAGTAAAGCCCAAGTTTTATCTCTTTTTGTTGAGACGTTAATGCCTGCCAACAATTTTGCATGTTTTAGATTTTGATTTTTTCACAAGCATAAAAACAAAACAAATCTGTCTTTTCGTGTTGCATCAAGTTTAATCAAGAGAGACAATTTTCGGAGAGCTTTTAAGAAGTAAACATTGTTAATGGATGGACAGAGGAGTTAATGTACGTGTACATTCATTTGCCAAAAAAAAAAAACCCCAACTTATTGTTTGCACATTCTTTCATTTAAAAAAGATGTATGTGTCCTTCGTCTGCCGTCATTTACTGTACATGTATACTTAAAAAGATTTCCATCAAGTGTCTGTTATAATCATTTTGATAACAAGTAACATCCATTTGTTTTATGAATTATTGACACGAAAAATATAAAATATATGTATAAACGCAACGAACTTAACAATTCATGAAGTACGAAAATGCGTGTTAGAGTCATGAGGAATGGATTTAAATTGTACCTTCAAGTGAATATATTAGTCATAGATATTAAAAGGATGTAAAAAAGAAGAGAAGGTCGAAGTCAACCTTAAAATCTCCTCATCATCAACAGAAGAAAAGAATTATGAACAGATTATCTATGACCCTGATCGATGAATGAAACAAAACAATTTGTGTGAAAGCAGATGTCAGATGGATCTCAATCTATCGATCACCAGAGTTAATGGAACTGGGCCACCGTGTACACCATGGCCTCCCAATATTGGACGGCCGTCCTTCTACCCCTCCTATAATCCTGCTGTAACCTATCTATCCTCTCTTGCAGTCTTCTGTATTTTCTCTTGCGAGGCGGTGGAGGATCACCTCGTCTTGTCGCTGCAATAGCGAGCGAGCTTCGCTTTTCCTCTGTCCTCAACTTACGGAGAATGTACCATAGATTGGGATGAACCCTCCCAACGGTTGCATTCCATCGCTTGTTGAAAGCTATATAGAAGTATAAGAGAAAATAAGTTTTCAAAAGTCTATATGTGTATGATTTCTTGCAGGTGACAATGGCTTCTTTCCTTTATCTACTGTTTTGAAAATTCGCTAATTATTTAAGCTCTGATCGAATATCATTATTATGATATTTCTTCTTCACAACGATAGGTATGCAGAAAATATATCATTATTAGTATATAATGTATCTTGAAAGGCTCTTTTGTGTACCTACAAGAATGAGAGCAGGAGACCGTCGAGGAATACACGGAAATTTAAATTATACAATTTATGTTGAAATGTTATGCATCTATAATGAGGAAGTAGGTAGGAAACAAGACAGAGGTATGTCGCCTGTTTCATGTTTGACCATAATTAGTACGTTACCTTGACCTTGGAAGAGTTGAGTCGATCTCATCATCATGCTTTAACATTGTCTGATGTAGATCAAGGACGTTATAGCCAAATATGTGTAAATGTGACTACCAGACAGACGGACACCAGACAAAGGGATCCCTGTATGTCGCTTTTGCGTGGCAGGCGACAAAAAAAAGAGCTATCGCGCTAAGGCCGACGTTGGCAACCATCCGGTCATTAATATGCATATCTGGGTGACAAAGGATTGATAGGCGTGGTATACTGTCTTTGAAGATAACACTGTCTGCGAGCGGCGTGTTACATCGAAGACATACCGACAGCTTATCCTTTATTATGCTAATGCTCTCATCTTTTTTAAGCTGTCAATCAAACATTGATAGGGGTAAAAGGATTAAAAGGAACCAATCAGATGTCAATTAGAGATATTAACCCTATATATAGTGGTCAGTGAGGAAATGACAAAATTTTCCTGTCCCCTTATTTAGTCCCCCGTCGGCTTTTAGTAAGGCCGTGTCCTAGTGCAAACATTTTTGATAAATAAACTATTGTGTGAGGATGTCAAGAGGGTAAAGAGTTGGAACCCTACCGCATTATTAAACATGTTAAACTTTGTATTAATTATAGCGAAATTTAATATACATTCCACATGGTTGTTGGTCCTGTTATCCATGTCTCTATTGTAGACGTTCCAACATGCAGGAGGGAACTGCCCATTCAGGTAGTTCCTCTCGAAGTACAAGAACAGTTGTAGCAGTCGAGGATACCTGATACACATCAGTCTTGTAGTTGCCCGTTGTCGTAAGAACAGGTAGTTCTGTCTAACGAGAGCCACTGGGAGATAAGCTAAAGCCATTAGCTTACGTACACACTTTCGAAACTCCCTATTTCTATTATAGGGACGTCTCAGGCCGTCCTTCACAATACGGCGCCAGATACTCTTGCAGAAGTGGAAGAAACACCCAGACCATCTTGCCTGAGGGAATTCTGTCTCTGCCGCCGTTTTCATAGGTGTTTCAAAGTCCGCAATAATCCGACTTGGCTGAAGGTGCCTGTTAGTAAGGCGATGGTACCTGGTCTTTAAATGGCGTAAAATTTGCCGGTAACTACCAACTTGTCTGTTCGCCATTAACGCAAACGAAAATGGAATTTGGATTTGCGTTAGGATTGTTTTCAGATACATCAAATATGTTTTATGGAGAGGGGCACGACAATCTTCTCTCCAACATCTCTAATGAATTTTATCCTTCTGTACTCGGTTTTTCTGGTATTTATAGCCATCATTTATTAGTATTTTACCCCGTCTCTCTCCAGACGATATGTACGCCATGGTGTGAATGCGCGCGGGGTTGAATCGGGTGTTTCCGTTGTGATAACTCGATAGTTTACGGAAATGAATTAGATTTTTATATAAATAAAAAAATGTACGCATTAACTTCAAACAAAACGAAGATGGTGCAACCTTAATTTTGAAAAAAAAATTTATGATACTTTGTTATTTGAATGTGGTTACTTTTCCTTAGTACCAATACATGTAGCAACAATGAATCTGATGGGTTAATATAGTGCTGGTAAAAGCATTTTTCTCCTTCGACGAATATTCGGTTATTCTCTTTATATATATATATATTTAACAGTTTAGAGGATGCAAAGCATTGTATACGAATGAATTATAGAGGACCTTGCGCACGTTTAGATTCTATGAAAAATCATACATTTTCCTAGGATTTTTTTTTTTTTGGTGGTTGTTGTTTTAGCTCACCTCAACGAAATTGAGTGAGCTTATGATATGACCAAGCGCGTCCACGTCCGTGTCCGCGTGGACGGCCCCGTTCGAACAAGAAGAAGTATTTGGCAAAGTGATGATGCTACAGTTACCGAACTTGAACAAGTGATTCATCTTCGGATGCTGAGGTGAACCCATGCATCGGATGCTGCATCTGACCTACATTTTCTGCTTGAGTGACTTTGTTCAGAAGTTTTGGATAGCTCAGAGTGACTTGGTTCAGAAGTTTGGGGTAGTTCAGTATCTGACGAAGTAGCATCTACAGTAACCAAACTTGCACAAATGATTCATCTGGGGATGCCGAGATGGATCCATGCATCGTGTGCAGCATCTGACCTACTTTTTCTACTTGAGTTATTTTGCTTTTAAAAGCCAATATTCAGCAAAGTATAAGTGCTACATACACCAAACTTGCATAGTGGATGTATCTTTGATCAAACTTTCATAAAATGACTTTGACCTACTTTTTCCACTTGAATGATTTTGCCTTTAAAAGCCAATATACATCGAAATATGTTTGAATTGAATTTTGCTGTCATGAGGTAAGCTTCGTAAACTGTGATTACCAATGTTTTGTGATTTACAAATACATTGATGTACCTTCATCCAACGAGGCTTCTAATCTCCCAATCCATCGAAAAACAAACTTCAGGAATTGTTAGTATGAAATGTAACGATAAGATAAAAGATTTCGTTTCCTGTACAAATGACAGTTGTATGGCTAAAATGGAATGTCTGGTGCGCACATTATTCATAATACCGATATTTGGGTTGAAACAATAGTTTTCCCCATAGAAATCTATGGTAAAAAGGTCACCTGCAGTTACAGAGTACAATTAACTTCCTGAATATATGTAAATTGTTTTATCAACAATGCTAGTACAAATAAAACACCGCTAAAGGATGAAGCATTATTCATTCCAATTTTCATGGTGATTGAATGTATAGAAGTTGAGTCACTGCCGAAAAATCGCAAAATGTCATCTGGACCTGTAGTTTTTTATTAACCCAATGGAATGTCGGAGTAAAAAGTGTCGGAGTAAATACTGTCGGAGTAGAAAGTGTCGATGCAAATACTGTCGGAGTAAATACTGTCGGAGTAAAAAGTGTCGGAGTAACTGGATTCCCCCGATTTATCTACGTTTTGAGGTAGATATATTAACCCAAGCAATATTTTTCATGTGTGACGTTCCTGTGACGGTTGACATGGAGTACAGTACATGTAGGAGATCCCATGTTTGTTCATATTGATCAGCGGAATCTAGGTCGATCTGGATATCTGATCATCTGAAACACCACTGATAGGATCTTTCCGTTTTACCAGATAACATATACAAATTCCCCGAAACAGGAAATACATGACAAACTCCAAATAAGAATTTATCCTTTTTATTTCGGTTTGTCACACTGTTCACCGTAGCAACTCTTTTACAATGGGAAACGTCACTATTGTGTCAAAGAAATGATTAATGAATTCTCAATTTCACATCTTGAACAAGAATTTGCCAAAAAGGCAAAAAAAAAAAACGTTTTGACGTAGATACATGTACATATTTTTGAAAAACACATAATGGACCCACCCTGGCGGCTTGGCACACCACTCTCCTACCCCTCAAAAAATGTTTCCTAGATCCGTCCATGATTCCCATGAACATATCTAGATCGAGTTGAATCAGGGTCGTTGTTTGAAAAAGAATATGAACACGATTGAATCGTTTCAAATATTTACTTAATTCTAATTAAATCATATCGTTTACAACCATTCATTCTTCTTCTTCTTCTTTTTCTTAATGTCACGTATCTGATGAATTTGTTTATAAAATCTGAACAATAAATTCCTGAATTAATTCAAATTAGGAAATAACAATAAATTTAAACATATATAGAATTAATCAACTTATGGAATTAGGTTACATGCATAAATGATTTGTTAAAAAAGATTTACTCATAGCTCCATTCAATTTCAATTACTTCGAACTAAGTAGTCCCCGTATTTCTATTTTTGAAATATTTGTATTATGGGTCAGCCCCCCCCCCCCCCCACCCGAATTTTCTTTCTCAATCTCCAAACAGAGTTATCTGCTCCTCGTTTACTTTCTCTAAAATCTTGGAGATTCATTTTAAATTCTTTTTTAATATAAAGGAAATGCACACAACCAGAACTATCTTCTATTTTCCAACTTTTCTTCCTTCTGATATGTCTATATTGAAACAAGAGGCAAAAGGGGTCACATCGCTCACCTTAGTTACAATGGAAGGATTGATAGTGAAAGTTGGTAGAGGACTTTTAGTACTTTCTTCCAGAAAGGTTCGTGAAATTCTATGCAACAGCTACAAAAGAGAAGTCGAAATTGCTTCACGCCATCAGAGTCTCAGGTGTCCAGGTTTGTTGACCGATCAGATTGATTCACAAACTTGATGGCCGAATATATTTGTTTACCGAAGGGCAGGAAAAATACAAATTCGGTGGAGCACCTTGAACACTTGCTTCCTGTAAAGTTTCGTGAAATTCGGTACGGCAGCTGCAGAGGAGATTTCGAAAATGCATCAGCCAATTAGAGCACTTGGCGACCATGTTTGTTGACGAATCGGCACGAAGAGCACAAACTAGGTAGAGGACCTGGAGTACTTGCTTCCAGCAAGGTTTCGTGAAATTCTGTCCCGCGGTTGCATAGGAGATGTCAAAAATGTGTCAGCCAATCAGAGTCCTTGGCAGCCATATTTGTTGACTGATCGGCACAAAAAATACAAACTGGTTAGATGACCTTCAGTACTTGCTTCTTGTAGGATTTCGTTAAATTCTGTGCTGCGGTAGCAGAGAAATTGGCGAAATGGTGTCAGCCAGTCAGAATCCTTGTCAGCTATGTTTGTTAACCAGATCGGCACAAAACCCCTACACACTTGGCAGAGGACCTTGAGTAGGTTTCATTAAATTCTGTGCAGCGGTTGCAGAAGAGAAGTCAAAAATGTTAAAAGTTTACTACAGACGGACGGACAGACGACAGACTTTTTACAGTTAGTAACTGTCAATACCCATTGTTCTGGTTATTGTGCGTTCGCCGCAGTTCCGACCTGCTTGTAAAATGGGAATCGAAATACAGGATATTTAAAAGTTAAATCGGGATTCAAAATTACCGTGTACAGAAGGAAAAAATATTGTGTGCAGATAAGGTAAGTGGACATGTTTTATCTTTCTTATCTAAAAACTACATTATGTATTATATAAATTATTGCAAAGTGGCAAATATTGATTTAATGAATGTAATGAATACAAATATAATGAATAATGAATTATGCTGATTCTATAGGATCTCTTATATGGCTCAATGTATTCACGAGGCACTAAGTAACAAATTTTATGGGTCTACTCAGACAAACAAAAACAAGACCTCCTTGGTAATAAAACAAAACATTATAAAAACCAGCCTGAAGAAATACAAGAAAGAACCGACAAGCGCAGCTCGCAAACTCCATAATGCTCCAACAGAAACCTGTTACAGCACCGACGGCAATTCACAGAAAAAAAAACCCCACTCAAATGCGAAAACACAAAGTGGACAGGCACAAGCAACACCACAAGGACAAGAAATACACAATTAAATACAGAATGTGGACCTTACTGTGTGTCATGTCTAAGTGGCCAGGTTCTAGTGAACTTTAATTTACCATATCTGCTCATGTTTTGAGTCACGTGGAAATGAGGAGAGGTTTGAACAAAGGATACCGATTCTCTGTCTATGTCAGTGTACCTCAAAATGACGTCAAACTCATGATGAATAGAAGTCAGACTCGTCACGAACCCTCCCCATGCTGATGACGTCATGTGTACCCTGTCGAACTTTATCTTCCGTAATTGCGTCATCGATGACGTAAGTCCAAGATCTCTGTCACCTATCTCAACACTATAGAGTATCAACTTTCGTAAATTCGCCATGTCTCTGAGCAAAGGGTCATGAGCCGTTTCTTCTGCGTTAATTTGGATCTTGACAAATTTGAGACAGAACGTATTCAGTGATTTTGCAGACATCGTGTGAAACAATCTATCCGTCTCTTGGCAAAGCATAGAGAATTTAACTAGTGATTGTTTATTTTCCTTTTCAGAAAGGAAGTCATTCAGCTCTACGTCACTAATGCCGTTTTCTCCTTCTGTATTCACGTTTTGTAACCACAATGACCTTACGTCTTCATGATGGCATGACAGGAATATTTTGGTCACCCTGACCGTCTCTGGATCGCTGTCATGAAATAGGTCAACATCTGAAACATGGAATGTAACTGGGCTCTCTGTATGGGCAAACTGTATTTCTTTGTACCAACTTAGCTGTACTTTGTATACTTCTCTAACTGTTTCCACATAACCAGCTTTTTCCCTATAATGAAGGATGTCCTGATCAGCGTCCGTCAGCTGTACTAGACGCTTGGATATGTCACTGCCCATGGATGGACTCATCCCACACAAAAACATAATAACATTAGATAACTCCATGACGGCCTTGACACTGCACAATTGCCCAACAAATGCCTCACCGACTTCTTTTTTGGTGACAATATATACTGCCGCCAGAAATTCTTGCAAAGATTTATGGAAGAAATGGACCCTGACTTTTTCCTCCATGATGCTATGTTCATCTCTCTGACTGATCAAACCTACATCAAGGGCAAACTGTAATTCTCTCTCGCCTATTTCTGTCTCCAGATCATCATGAAGAAAAACTAATTTCATTTCTTTAGACAGAAGACCTTCGTATGCAACCTTTCCTAACTTTAACAGAACGTTAAAGTTGTTTTTTATGTTTCTCCTGGAGGACAGAATTTCAGGTAGACAACCTTTGAATGTTTCAAAACTCATTTCATCAGTTCCATACTTAAGATGTGTTCTTTGAATCAACATATTGACCATGGCTATATAGAAACTGGTCATACTGTCCCCTACTTGTTCTCCTTCATACCATATCTGTACACAAACTACAGCTAATAAGGGGATCTTTATGAATGATTTCACTGTTTCATTGTCTAATTTACTGATGATCTCTTTACTTATTGCCTTGTACTCCGGAGTGCCTGGTTCTATTTCATAATGATTTACGAGGACTTTTTCTATGACATCTTTGATGCCATTGTCGTCTAGTCCTTCAATTTCAATGACTCTATCATCGTCATATACTAATTCTGCTACATCAGCAAACTTCCATGACCGCATGGTGGTGAAGATAACACAGTTCGATAGGTTATCAATGTTAGGCATCCCTTTGCATTTGAGGCAATCTATGACGGTTTGATCGGGCTTCCACTCATCTAATCCATCCAGGATGATCATGCATCGATAATTCTCGCTAGTTAATACTTGTCTAACGGATTCTTCTAGGCCAGTACCAGTTCCTAAGATATCATGGCAAATCATATCTTTTAGATCAGCTGTTGATGATTTGACCTGACGAAATGGTACATAAAAGACAAAGTCAAACTTACTAAGAGCGTTTTCCCATTCATTCATTTGTTTACCAATCAAACGCGGTTGTTTGGAATTGCACCAAGAACGAAATAGCCACAGGCAATACGTTGTCTTGCCATGTGCGGCGTCACCAAGCATGAATACATTTGATACAGGCTTGCCATTTTTCGTCAGTAAGTCCTCGGGGGATTTGACTTCTTTTCGATCATATGATTTCCCCATGCGGGATATCTTTTTCCCTTTTCTTGTTTCCTTAGTATCTTCCTTTATAATGACTGATGAGAACAGTTGTTCAATAGGCAAGCTGTCGGAACCCCTTTGAACTGGAGACAATGGGATTTTTCGTGTATGATTGTCATTCATCCCTAGCAGTCTGCGTTTCAGGCTTGAAACGTCAGGTTCGCCATCTACAAAACATTAAAACATTAAGAAATAAATGACGAAGTCAAATATTACATTATACGAAAAGGAAACCAGAGGGCGCTAGTGAAATGAATTTTGGAAGCATCACTGATGAGAATTTAATATTCGAAACAAGTGTCTGGTGAATAATAAATTGCCTTGAAAATTTCTTCAAGAAGGTTTAGAGCTAGAACCCTTCTGCATTTTGAATCAAGTTTATCGGAAAACTTCCATCCGATTATATTATCCATTGAAACCAAAGATAACAACAAAGACACGATCAAAACCAAACAAAATAGTCAAAAGATTCTGCAAAAAGCATAAGTGGATATCGAGTGGAGATGTCATGTGCCCGAGGAAAGTAAGAGTCTCCTACTTGCTAGTAATACACTAAATGAGATAAAGAATATCCTGAATACAATATCAACAACACTCACAACAGAGCACCATAATTGAGCACAGAAGGACCCCTAGCAAGCTAGAAGTGGGACAAGGTGCCCGGGAGGAGTAAGCATCCCCTGTTCGGCTAGCCGCACCCGCCGTCGATATTCAGCACGGAAATGAAAACAATATCCACAAAGCATGTATTGTCTTAGTTTATGTCTATATAGAAAGTGTTATGACGACCATGTCAGGGAAGACATTTAAAACACTTACTGTCAAACTTTTTTATGAGCTCCAGCTTTAATTGTCGCCTAGATTAATCAGCCATAATAAGATGTAAGTAAGTTGCTTGTGCGAGAATATTTAATTAAAATAATTTAACAAAAATTGATGAAATATAAACAAAAGAAAAACGAAATATATGCTTATTTACCACATGTTAATTCCTTGGTACTGATAGAAGAAATTCTTTTTGGGTCTGCAAAAGAATATTGCATGGTGTAGTACATGTATCATTACCAGGCATTTTTCCTGTATACATAAAAGCTGATTTCTTTGAAGCAAAATATATCATCTTTCGATTTCAAATTGGAAACACATTTCACTGTATAATTGAAAATTCACAAATTAGAGTTATCAATTTGATGAAAGTTACTTCACTTACAATACATTTTTGTCATTCTCAAAAGAGCCCTGACGTTAAATGGTATACTCAATATCAGGCTTCAGAATTTGTGCGATTAAAATAAAATATCTCACATCTTTATTTCTGTTAGTGTCGTCATATATACTGAGTAAATATGATACATAAGAAGTTGTTGAGCAAACCATTTGGATGTCCAGATGCTCAATATGAACCTTTATGACGGGTTTTTCATGATGACATCATAGGTTATGTCATGGTAATAGCTCATTGTCATGGCGTTCACCGGTTGTCAAAATTGAAATTGTTTTATAAAAGAAAGGAGAGGATCTCCATCAACACTCGGCACCAACCGCAACACCCCAAAACACCCAATGCAAAAACACAGGGCAGGCACGTACAACAAGAGACACAAAAGGTACAAGGAACACCAATGAGTTAAAGAAGATCCTGACGATAATCTCAACAGCACTCACAATAGAGCACCATATTGAGCATCGACGGACCCCTAGCAAGCTAGAGGTGGGACCAGGTGCCCGGGAGGAGTAAGCATCCCCTGTTGGCTAGCCGCACCCACCGTCGCACCAACTCACACCATAGAAACATGAAATACAAGAGACCACACATAAACCGACGAGACCAATGAGCAGCCGGTACCGACTTAGGACAACCGTCTGCCACGCAAGTCGCAGACGGTGTGGTTATGTCATAATATCACCAAACAGTGCGACGTCGGATAAATAAATGTTTTTAATATAAAAGAATCCGGGGGATCTCCCACTGGACTCAATGACAGCATTCACATCGAAACACCAAATGCAAAAAAAAAAAACAAAAAAAACACGGGATCGAATGAACAAACAAAACTAATTCATATGTATCAGTATCAACAATGCTTACTCAGATATCCAAAGTATTTATGTGCTAAATCGTTTCGACCGATTTCTCTTGTTTTGAATCCTGCTATCAGAAGTTTCAGTTGATAGGTTGCGTTGTACTGTTTAAATTTTTGCCGCCATTTAAGAAATGCCTTCAGAATTTTTGTCCTCGGATCAAATGCACGGTCCATGTCTATATGAGCAATCTCAGCATCTGTAAGTCCGAGATTAATGAAAAGTGGGATCCAGTCTTGGCCGATGTTTGAAGACAGTTCATTCAGAAATTTTTCTTCAGCAAAAATAAAAAAAAAACCCCATATATTTTTTAAAAATACACAGAGCTTTAATTAGGAACATCGTTTCTATTTCAATTATTATGTTATTTGGGTCAAAGCAAGCAGTATTTGTTTATGAATGATCCAAAGGAATGGAAGTAATCTAAATATATTATTTTAAAAGATCAAATGAATGACGATAATTTGTTTGCATAAAATATTTGTCCTATGATGTGGACTTTAAGATAAAATAGATGAAAATAGGATTGAACATTTTTTTTCATTCAAGACGCGAATATCACCGCGTAAATGTATAATTGCTAGTGCCGTTGGTGTTCGAAGGAGAAGCTTACTCTTGCCGGGCACCTGATCTCATTCCCTTTACTTTACCATTATGCTCATTTTATTGTTTTCCTCGTTCTTATGAAATTTTGCTTAACATAATTTTCACTGAATTCTTTTTGTGTACAAGGTTTTGGAAAAGGTTTCTTATTTCATAAAATTTACATACAGTCGTCTGTAGTACAAACTTCTTTATAGAATTTACCTGATAGTACCGTATGTTCTGCAGAGTTGAAGTCAGATGATATTGCTGTAGAGTAACCTCTGGAGGTATCAATCTTTATTTCAGTTGCAGTACTTTCCTCCAGGTGCTCAAATGAGGAATCAGTTTTCCTTGCTCTAGTATCCAGTTTCTGGGTATCTCTCTTTGTAGATGCAGGACTTTCCCCCGTGTGCTCAAAAGAGAAATCAGTTTTCCTTGCTCTAGTATCTAGTTTCTGGGTATCTTTCTTTGTAGATGCAGGACTTTCCCCCGTGTGCTCAAATGAGAAATCAGTTTTGCTTGCTCTAGTATCCAGTTTCTGGGTATCTCTCTTTGTAGATGCAGGACTTTCCCCCGTGTGCTCAAAAGAGAAATCAGTTTTCCTTGCTCTAGTATCCACTCTCTCGGTATCTCTCTTTGTATCTTCTTCAGAAACGTCCACCTTTTGTTCCATTGAAGCGACATTTGTAGGGTAAGTTACATCGATTTCACTCTTAACGTCTGTTGCAGGGCTGTTCTCTTCACGTTTACTCATGTAGTCAGTTGTTCTTGCTGGGCTATAAAGTCTAGGCGAAGAATACCATATCTCAGAGTTTGGACTCTTCACTTGATGGGATAGTTCGCTTGCATCGGAGAGTTCGGACCTTAATGACGAATAACGCTCCATACCTTTTTCAATTTTATTTGAACCTTCTGCCCGTGATAATGTAACAGACTCTGTATTTTCTTCCATTTTGCATTCATCTTGCGGGAGCGGCGTTTCAGTATCATGTGTTATGATTTTAAAGCTTTGGGTATGTAACAGTTGAAACGATGATTTGTAATCCAATACATTGTCTTGTCGTAGAATGCCTGTCTGATATTTCGAGACGTTTTCGTGATTTTCTTCCATTTCGCTTTCATTGGAAATGTTTTCTGTCATTGGTTTTACGTTTAATCTTTTGTCACCGTGGACCGTATCTTTGTCTGTTACGTTGCTTTCATGTGTGCATTTTGACTTATAATCTATAGAATTGTCCGATCTATCCTTTTCCTCGGAATGAAATGATTCTCTTTGTGATCGTCTATTTTCAATAACATTTTCGTGTCCTTCTTCCTTACCAGAATAATATTTGGTAGAAATTGATTTTTTCTCTGCTTTACTCTTGACAGTTATCTTGGATAGCTCTGGATCGTTGTTTGTGTTAGCCACGCTGCATGAGGTGAACTTGTCAGATGTATCATTCCTGTCCATTTTTTCGTCGTTGTTTGAATTGTCTGACGTAGTTAGAACTACTTTGGATAATTTTTCATTTTGATAAGATTTGTAGTCATCCTCTTGTTTTCCTTCTATATTTGCATCCTCTTTAGATGAAAGACTGATGTTTGCTGATACTGCACTCTCTCCTCTTATGTCAACGAGAGAGCGGACTGTTTCAAATGACATTGCCTTATGGCTTGGACGAAAATGTGAAAGAGATATTCTTATGAAAGTGAACAGTACACGCAAAGCACAAATACACCGCGAGATACACAATCTGAGAATGCTCAACAACTGCAACATAACATGAGCCAGTGTTCTTCCGGAACTTGCAGTTGTTGATGGGGTAACATTTCCAATTCTGTCTGGTAGAGAGGATCTGCTTAGCATTAATGATGGTGTCGTCGTGGTTTCTGTAATCTTGTTAGGGGAGTATGTTGGGAATAAAGTGGTGTAATTTTTTCGCTTATCGATCTCTGTTTGTTTTGTCATACGAAATACACCTAAAGGAATTTTGCTTCGTTTATTGAATGGTGATGTATTACTTCCATTTTTGGAGATTTGATGAAGATTTTCCTTTTTAGATAAGGTACCTGTTTGCAGAAGTACAGTGTTTGATGAATTGTTCTCATTAGGGGTTGTTCTGTTTCTTGAATCTTTCTGCAAATTCTCATTTGTTGACATTGTAGGATCTTTATGTTTGTTTTCAATAGAAAGAGGATAATCTCCCTCTCTTGTAGTAATTTTCTTTGGCCTTTTCCTTTTTTCATAGCTTTGTTGGTTCAATTGTGTAATCTTCTCGTTTTGTTTGTTTTTAAGCCGTCCTGGAGTCTTCGGCTTGACTCCTGGATACAAGCGTTCCTCTTGGTTTATTGTCGTTTTCTCTGTATCTTTGACTGCACGAATATTCTTCCCTGTAGGGGATGAAAGTTTTGACTTCGTCGTATCTGTATGAATAATTGTCAACCCTGATGTGGCGTTTCTCGATATTTTTCTATTTCTCCAACTTTGTTCCTTAGTAATTTCCTTCGGAATACACACCTTTTGTGGTTTCTTATTCCCCCTAATGTCTTTGTGCCTATTTAATGATGGATTTGAGGTTGATGTTGTGAGGAGGTTTTCGAATGATACATCTGTTTGGGTAGCTTTGGTCTTATGTATCCTTGTGACGTCACTAGATAATTCTGTTTGAACGGCCTTATCTGCAATTTCATACTGAGGTAGCATATGAGTAGCCTCGCTTTGATCGTCCATGGAATCATTTGCATGGAACATGACTGATTCACGCTTAAACGTCCGACAAAGAAGTAGTTCCTTACTTACATTTCCAAAACGTGGCATTATATTCTGTTTTTCTTTGGACAAATTAAAACCTCAATCAGTACTTTTTCTGGGGTCATGGATAGTTTCAAACTTTTCTCTCTTTCAAAATAAATACATGTATAGTGATATGTTGCTGTCGAGATGCATGGATTAGGGTTCTGAATTCTCATTCGGTTCTTATAAGACGCTACAAACACGATGGCATCAGTCTGAAACATAAATGAAGAAAAAGGTATTTTTGACGTCTTGTTAGCAAAAATTAAATAGTATGATCTCAAGGCTTTTCTCTTGAGACACAGTTGTGGCAGTTCTTGTTTTTATTTTTTTCATTCACATATATTCTTTGTTGAGGTTATGATCTCGTACCACAATGCTATGTCTTTTTTCAATTCTCACTTTCCAACGCTCTTGCCAAAGATAAGCTTTTGTTTGGCAAGGAGCAATGAATCAATTCAACACTTTCTCTGAGTATGCTTGTTTTCAAACTTTACATCCTATTTTAAATTTTCAATATGTAAGAGGAAGACACACTTGTACTAGTCCTTCGATGATTTTGGCCGCATATTTTATCTAATTTCACTACTTATTTGTCCCCGAATGACATTTGGTGTTTAAAAATTAAACGAGAGGAAACCACAGAATGATTTTGGTCACCTGAATATTTCTATTGTGTGTTTTCAATTTGGGGGTTGATCAACTTTCTTCAGTTGATCGTTTCTTCAACGCATTCAAAAATTTCTGTCATCAAAATTTCTTAAATGGTACTATTAAATTTGAAGACGTTTAACATTTGTACCACTTGGTTAATGTCACTGCTGGTGGACCAGGAGTCCCCGAGGGCACATGTAGCCAAGTTCGATCTACTTCGGTTGATCGTCTCTTCAACGCATTCGAAAATTTCTGTTATCAAAATGTCTTGAAATATCTAAAACTTGGGTCCTGTAGCATCATATCCCACCTATCCTGCTACGTCTTTCGGTAGTTTTTTTTTTTGGACATAATAAATTTCACTCTCTTTGGCCATATAACATTGTTTAGATTAAGGATCACTGACGAGGGTTAAGTACCCGAAACGTGCATGTCTGGTCCATGCTGTAAAATTCTCTTTTCTTAGGTCATGCTATTGAATTTGAAGACGTTTAACATTGATATTTTGCTATGGTTGCTGCTACCGAGTCTTGTCTGAGATCCCCTTTGATCTTACTTTGATCTTACTTTGATGCTTTTATCTTTTAGTTAGCACTGAAAGGCCCAATAGTGTAAAAGTACGTTACTTACTGTTCATTAATTTGGCGAAATGACATTCTTAATCAATTAAAAACAATTGAGAAAATGTATCAATATATAAATCTAGAATATTAAAAACGTCCGTATTTAAAGACTTACCTTTTCCCAATCCTAGATTAAAGATAAATAAGAATGCATCAATTTTCCAATCCCAAAGATGGCCGAATCTGTCTATAGTACATTCTTCCTTATTCACCATTTCCTTTATTTCCAAGCGTAAGAAAAAATATTTTACTTATGGTTTTCTTTTTGGAAATTATCCAACATAGCACAAATCGTCAAGATTGTGTGTAGTATTTCAATTGAAGAAGTGTCTTCTCATCGTACATACATTGCATATTGCATATGGTTTCAAAGGAAAGCGAATTGTCCAAATTCTGACACATGAAAGCAGCACCGTAGAAAAACAAATTGCTAAATATATATATAGTGTAATATGCAAACATGTTCAATGTCGTTTTGCGGCGTTATTGCCGTCACAAGTACATGCTGAAAACCTAGGCTCGATTCTCAAAAGTAGCAAGACCATTGAAATTTCTTTTCAATTCTACATTTCTTGTTTGTGTGTGGTTATCTGACAGTGACGAGGTTGTTTTACACCACAATTGTAGTTCTTTAAGACCTCTAGGTAATCGGAAAAGTGGGAGGGTTGTGCGCACGTAATCCAGGATAACCACACCTTCTGTTATTTCCGTGGCAGATGGCCGTCCTAAGTCGGCACCGGTTGCCCATTGGTCTCGTTGGTTTATGTGTAGTCCTTTTTGTTTGATGTTTCTGTGTTGTACGTTGACGTTCCTTGTCCCTTTTGCGTCTCTTTCTGTGCGTGTCTGCTCTGTGTTTTTGCATTGGGTGTTTTGGGGTTTTACTGTGAGTCCTGCAACCTGATGATGTTGGAGATCCCCTTCTTTGTTTTCACAAAACACGATATTTGTCGTCATTGTACCATACTTAACAGATGTATATAACGCTTGGTATGATTGGATGAAAAACGGATTTAAAATAGGGTTGGGGTTTCTTTGCTATCAAATGCAATTTTGATATCGAGCTCGTGCTATTTTTGTTTAAGTTGTGAAGTTGGTCTTTTGTGTTTCGTGTTTCCATTGTGTGAGGTGGTATTCCTTGTCCCTTTTGCGTCTCTTTCTCTCTGAAGCAAAACAATAATGCCCACGGGATAACCTACGTGCGGAACAGTTACTACTGCATCATTGTCAGTAGAACCCTAGGTGATTGTGGGATTTAGTACCACTTGATGATAAGTCGATATAACCCCCATGAACTACTAGAAATGAAAAGTTGCATTTCAAAAAGTAAACAGAAAACTCATTTATGTTCGTTCAAAGAAATTTGCTGTTTTTTAAGTGACAAAGTCAGTCGGTCATAAATGCAGCTTAGAATTGGTTCAGCAGCACCAACAGCAAAACACCAAAGCACCCAATGCAAACATACATAGCAGACACGCACAGAAAGAGGCACAAAAGAGAAAGGAACACGAACTCACATTATAGAAATATGAGACACAAAATACCACTCATAAACCAACGAGACCAATGGGCAACCGGTGTCGACTTAGGAGGGCCATCTGCCACCCAAGTAGCAGACAAAGTCAGTCGGTCACAAAGGCACCTTTAGTTCAGCAGTTCATCGGGCTGTCTCCTAGCCCTTATAACGAAGTCAGTGTAGTATGAGCTTGCCCTGGTTGTCTTTTGCTGTATTTACTTGCATCTTCCGAAATGGAGGTAAACAGATGCGACATTTCTGCCGAATTGAGGCGACAGGTGTTGCATGCAAGCAGGAGATGCTTACTCTTCCTGGGCACATGGCCTCACTCCTATATTAGGAGTTCGCTTCATTTCGTGTGGGTGGTGAAAGTTTTTGTTTGTTTGCTTTGATTCATGCTTTATCCTTATTTTTTAAGACTTCGGTTTATGATTTTCTGAATCATCGATTTTGTACTGTGCATTGCTTATGAAAAGCACTTTGGCTGGAAGCATCACTGATGAGAATTTTATATGCGAAACACGTGTCTGTTGCATGAATATTGGTTTGAAATTTTCTTCAAGAAGGTATAGAAAGACATAACGTCAGACAGTGCATGAATTTTATATATTTTCACTTCCATGCTTAGACATCGACGGCGGATGCGGCTATCCAACAGGGGATGCTTTCTCCTCCCGGGCACCTGGTCCCACTTCTAGCATGCCTTGGGTCCGTCGATGTTTAATTTTGTACTCTAATATGAGTGCTGTTGAGATTATCGTCAGGATCTTCTTAAACTCATTGGAACACTTCCGTATTATTGGGATATGTTCATTATCCATATTCGTTATTTTCTTCTGTAATGAACAGTGAAAAAATAAGCATGTACATGTCTTTTATGATTTAATGAGATTCTTTAACGATAAACTATAATATAGGGGTACAAAAATAGTATGTATGTAAAACAAGTTATGTACAATAAGTTAAAAAAAAATAAAAACCCCAACAAAAACAACATCAACATGTTGATACAAATATCATAGAGGAAATTTGGACTTTTTGTGAAAAGAAAATTTTGGGCTTAAACTTGATATTGAACATCTATGTCTTTATATTCTTTGATCTTGTTATTATCACATGTTTAACTTTAACTTTGTCCGAATGATGACTACTGTTTAATTGTTTTCTTTAAAGATTTGATCAGAGACGTTCCTAGATAATCTTCTCAAATCGGGTGTCATCACCTCAGGCAGATTTAACATCTTTATTATACTTTCGTTAATCCCATAGCTTTTGATGTGATTCAAGTAATTTACCTATCAATTCTTAAGGCTTATTGTATTATGTACTTGTTTATTTAACTTCGTACGCAAAATTCTTGAGAACAAAGACAATTCTTCAGTTCGGAGGCCCGACGTTGAACCGGCCACATCCGTCTGTGTTTGGAATTTATATTGAAACTTTTTAGTTTATCATTATTTATTTCAAAGTCATATCTTATAATCATCGTTATCACCAAATTGAATTTGGATGTCTTATAACCAACGTTCTTCAATTTGTGTTTTATTGTCCGAACTTTAGGGAATACGGCTACATGTACTTATTGGGCCAACGACGGCGCCATCTTTCTTGATCTATATGTTTTACAGCCAACATTCCCGCAACGTCCTATTCTACGGACACATATTCAAGAACTTTTGTATGACCGGCAAAACCCCGCGTCATACAAATGCAATGTCATGATTGAATTAGAAACAAAATCTTTTAATACAAATGAAGGTGAAGTGTTCATGAGGCTTTATAAATGAATACATAATATCCGATTCTCATGTTTTTGTCCGATGTAGAAAATTTCTCACAGAGAATATATCACATTTCGAACAGAACTGGCGACGTTATATCAGTGACAACAATGCACTGCAAAAAGCTCTTTTAGTAAGAAGTACCTAAAATAAAGATTTGTTTCCAAAGAATATATTTCTTGTGTTAAAGTCCAAAATTTATATTTCTTGAGTTAAAGTCAAGAGTATTTATTTCTTGTGCTAAAGTCCAAAATATATTTATGTATTTTAAAACTAACAAAGGAAAGAAGGATTGATTCCTCCCTAAAATATATAGATATAGCTTTAGAATGATTACAGGAAATTATGAATTGCGCAACTCGATTGGAATGTAAGATATCATAACTCTGCACTTTATAGATTTGTGTATCCTTGAAAAATATTTACACAATGCACTTGTTGCAAGCATGTCTCTTTCAAAGAGAATTCATATATCGGTGAATTGTCAATGTTGAACTATATTTTACATAGTACTAGACATATGTTTTGGATATTTAATCCTCGTCAGTAGTACTTAATGTCAAACAGGTTTCCTAGCACTGTCTACAATACTATTTCAGAGGAAGGATGATGTACCGAAGATTGAAAACGAATTCGATAAAAGCGATTTTTTAATGTTTTTTTTTCTTTACATTTGAATTTATTCTGTAGAAATTATCAGCTGGATAGATATTTTGCCATCTCTTTTATTCAATTCAAAGAAGACTCCGTTAGATGGTTATTTAAGTATTGAAGAACATTTTTACGTTTGGTTTCTCAAAAAATGAAAAGGAATAAGTTCGTATTTAAACATAACACAGACAAATTCATCCGATTTTTCTCAATTCCAATGGGAATACACACACTGTGTCCCTGTCAGGAAATAACATATGACTAACGAACAACAGAACAGCTACGGAAAGACAATAGATTTATACAAAAAGTTAATTTAAATAAAAACCTGTAAAGTTATAGATTTGATCAACACCTCTGCTATGCCCCAAAAATCCAATAAAATCTTCATAGCAAGTTATCAATCTATATACTTAAAAAAATACCTACAGAACTTTATGGATGTATGGAGGAACGATATTGACTTAATCTGAGCAAATATGAAGTGCCTAATTCTATGTCTATGTACGTCCGTTTCGACTGATTCTGTCTGTTTTGTATAACGTTACTGTGTGGTATTTTGTGTTTCATGTTTCTATGATGTGAGTTGGTGTCCCTTGTCCCTTTTGTGTCTCTTTCTGTGTGTGTCTTATAGTATCGACCCTAACCGTGACGATAACCAAGGCAGTCAGTCGGTAAGATGTGGTGTTAAACGATGTCCCAATATGCTGATTTAGGGATTAAGAAGACCTAATTTGAACTTGCCTTAATTCTTGCAAGATACCTGCACCTTTACCACGACGCCTGACCTGCTTTCGAAAAAGTTATTTACAACTTCCCTTTGGGGATACACGGTCTCTCTACGAGAATTTAAAGAAAATAAATGACTCGTAGACCAGATCTAGAAAACACGAGTTTACCACGAATTATCACTAACACTCTACGAACTTATACGTGCGACAATCTTTCGAGCTTATACGAGATACATAAAAATTGCCCGAAACGTGTACATGAAGTTTTGGTAGCTTCTTCGAATTTTTCTAATAGAAAAGAAAGGAGGTGATTTCCAACAACACTCGACTGTAGCACCAATGACAAAACAACAAATGCAAAAACACAGAGCCGACATGCACAGCAAGTAATGCGAAAGGTACAAGGATAACCAAAAAAAACCCCCAACAACAACAACAACAAAAATCAAACACAAAAGATACATCAACCAACGAGACCAATTGGCAACAGGAGCCGACTCAGGATGGCCATCTTCAACGACAGTAGCAAACGCTGTGCCATCCGGACCACGTGCTTACACTCCCACCCAATCCCCCCACTTTTCCGGCAACCAAGAGGTCCCGAAGAGCTCACAATATCTGAGGTGACATAATATACCGTATATCGGGTAATTTTCGCGTCGGGTAAATTTCGCGAAAATGACCTCAAAAAGGTGTGTCTGTTTTTCACTGAGTCTTATTTTCGCTAATCTGTTAATAAGATCAACGGTTAATATCTGTGTCTTTTTTTCGCTATGTTCATTTTTCGCTATTTGGTGATGCTCGCGAATTTAGCGAAAATTAGACATACGCGAAAAATTTCCGATATACGGTATGCAGAAATACACATTTGGAAATTGCAATTTGTACTATAGAACGTTCATGTATATTTAAACACTATGTAATGCGGATAATACGATGGTTGTGATTTGTTAATCGCAGGTTATCATTTTACGATATTGACCGCTATTGAAAAGTATTTTATTGGCGAAATGGATCCGAGTTTTTATTTTCAGTATTTCATTCTAGTAGGCAGAGAATAAAAGTTTAGGAAAGTATACAAGACTCTTGGATTATTTTAAACACAAACTTTGATCATTTCTTCTTCTTTGAATACAATATACACAATCGTCTTCTTCATTCTCATTCCATAATTACATTCATGTATTTTAGACAATATAACAAATAAAGCCTTTATTATGTCTCCCCAGTACTCACCCCTACCCAAACGGAGAGGAGACATATTGCTTTTGCCTTTTGTCCGTCTGTCAAACATCGTGTCCGGGCTATACCTCCTAAATCGTTTGCCAGATATTTTCGATTAATTTTATACAATTATGAACTTTTTACGAGGTCCTTATAAAGTATGTATAAAGGAATCTTCTCTTAAGTGGCTGATGTCGACATTTTTAACAAAAATATTTCAAGACTTAATATTAGCGCAAGTTGCGGAATTGTTCTGAACGTAAAAGCAATCTTTCATTGAATCAAATGAAGATGATTTCAGAGTCAAAATATGTCGACGTCATTCTTCAGGATCCTCTTTAACTCATTTGTGTCACACTTATGCCCTTTGCCGTGCGGAGCTCGTAAAAAGTTCCCCGCGAGGGGTTTGACAGTAAGTGTTTTGAATATTTTCCCCTGACATTGTCGCCATAGCACTTTCTATAAAGACATAGCCTCAGACAGTGCATGCATTTTATATATTGTTTCATTTTCATGCGTAAACATCGACGGTGGGTGCGGCTAGCCAACAGGGGATGCTTACTCCTCCCGGGCACCTTGTCCCACCTCTAGCTTGCTAGGGTCCGTCAACGCTCAATGATGTACTCTATTGTGAGTGTTGTTGAGATTATCGTCAGGATCTTCTTTAACTCATTAGATTATTCAAGACATCAAGAATGTTATAAATCAGGTTCAGCGTTCTGATATTTTTTACGAAATGACGTCACAGGTATAATTTTCGCGTGTTTTCGATATCAATTGAATTCGTCCCCTTACTTGTCAATATGACGTGATGATTACTCGTCACGTGACAGTGCGAAGCCAATGAGAGTGGGAATTTAAAAAAGTTTGTATTATAAGATTAATACAATTTCATCGAGTCTATATAATGACCTCACCCAAAGTTCATACTTGTGTACTATTCGATGATTTTCGTACATTTTCGTACATTTTGGTCATCGCGCCATAGAACTATGTGGAACTCTGTATGATATCCACATGACAACCTACTAAATTCGACCAAATACATGTCGTAGCCCAAAACTGAGATAATGTGACTCCGACTAATAAAACTTCAACTTTTTATCGCCGCTGTATGTATGTTTCCGCAAATACTGTGGGTGCTGCAACCAAGTATTGTTGTTGATTCTCTCCTTTCTTTGATAGAATTGGGTATGATGAAAATATTTTTCAATTCTAAAAGAAAGGAAGTGGATCTCTTGTTTTAGTAATAGATATCCAACATGACTCGGGTGCAGCACTAGAGGCTTGTTTCAGTAATAGATATCCAACATGACTCGGGTGCAGCACTAGAGGCTTGTTTCAGTAATAGATCTCCAACATGACTCGGGTGCAGCACTAGAGGCTTGTTTCAGTAATAGATCTTTAACATGACTCGGGTGCAGCACTAGAGGCTTGTTTCAGTAATAGATATCCACCATGACTCGGGTGCAGCACTAGAGGCTTGTTTCAGTAATAGATATCCAACATGACTCGGGTGCAGCACTAGAGGCTTGTTTCAGTAATAGGTTCATGTTGATATGGCTGTACATATATTTTTTTTAGGCCTGGCTATTTCAGAAGTCTTATCTTCCGTAGTCGCATCTGCATGTAATCTACCGACGTCACCTGTGCCCAGTGCACAACTTAAAATTGGATTTCTAGATGTATTTGGTGGTCGTTGACTGAGAAGAATTTCTGCTTGTTGTATATTTCTGTTTTGATCGAATGTATCTGAGTATACTTTCAAGAAACATCTACATTTGGCAAATCTTTCAGCCTCTTTTCTGAAATCAGTGTTTTGGCATGCATATATAAAAGGTTTCACAAAACTATTAAATATTCCTAGAATTCGCGTAACATCAAATACCATATCGTTTCCTGAATACCCAATGCCAAGCTGGAACCTTACGACCGATAAGGGCAAATTACATAACATAAAAGTTAAGATCAGAATGCCGATGAATCGACATTTTCTCAATGCTTGCCTCTTTGCTTTTAGTCTAGAGGTGCGCTCATTTATCCCATGAAATTGAGCAGGACAAGTTCTAAGGTGAAATTCTCTGGCTTTCAGTAAAATGGGGACATACAATGGTACTGTTAAAGTCAGAATGGTAATACAGAATACAAATTGAGCAATGAAGATTGATTCGTGAAAAATATATGATAGAATGCATGATTGCCATTCGCTCCAATAATTGAAACCAAATAAAGGTATTGTGAATAAAGGTAGTGGGATCAGCCATGCAAGGACCAACAATGTATTGTGAGATCGGTTTGTCATAATTTTGGCATACCTTTGCTGATGGCATATTGCAATATACCGATCCAACGTTGTTGTCCCAAGTACACACAGTGAAACAAGAGTCATATAGATTGGAAAAGAGACGGTTATGAAACAAACGATATTAGACATATCTACATCAAAGATGAATAAAATGCCAGATGCACCTAAGCAAGCCATTCCCAAAAAATCGGTGGACGCCGAGTTGAGAATAATCTTCATAGATGACTTCCTGGAGGAGCTCCGTGAATATATTGATCTTAAGTAAATAAAGATTACGAATCCATTTGAGCCGACTCCCAATATAGTGAGAAGAATACCGAAGATGAACACAGCATGATTCTTGTTTTCTTCAAATTGAATATGTTCTGTGCTGTTTTCCATGATACCTGGTAAAAAAAAAAAACTTATCTTGACTGATGAGAAAACTTAATGACATACATGTATTTATTGTTTTTTTTTAAACCAGTATGTAACATTAGTGCATCACACGATAAATCCTCGGAATTTCATTGGTTAAGCACGCAGGGACTATGAGAGAATAGTGCCCGGCACCCGGGCACTATTGCTTTTTGCCTAACAGAGTTACGTCCCATAGGAAGTATTATGACGTCATGAACAATGAATGAATGTAAATATTAATAAGCGAAGTAGGGGGAAATAAAGAACACTTTTCTTTGATATCTCGAGTAAATTGCAATTGATTAATTAATTAATTGATTCTACAGTCATGTGATGCACTAAACCCATTAATGCCCGTTTGTGTGGATACTATTTTCTCATAGTGTTGCTTTTAGAAGGTAAATAGTGCCCTCGCTAACGCTCGGGCACTATTCCTTCCAAAAGCAACACTATGAGAGAATAGTACCCACACAAACGGGCATTAATACGTAAATAACATATAAATAGGAGTGCATTTAAAAATAATGATATAACAGTGATGACTATAATGACGCAGATATAGAATAAATTATTTCAATTATGCTCCCTATCAGGTTTGAATGGTTGCATAGGACCGTATTAATATAGGTTCATTTTTTAGCACCTTTTCCAAAACATTTTCGTAGAGTTTCACATTGTCTCCATTTTTTCCCGCCGCATCCTTGTGTGTTTCGCAGTGTATCTTTTTAAAGTATAAAGATTTGTCTGAATTAGCTAAAAAACATATGCATCCGTACCTAATTATGAAGAAATAAATCAAAACTACCTGTTTGTTTATCTTTTTGCATAATTCAACTAAAGCTCATGAAGGTTGAGTTCATTTTAGTTGACATTGCCATCGTTTAGGGTCATATCTTAACAGAAAGGAGTCAGAAATTTGTTGTTTTGGCATAGTTAAAAAAATCTATAATTCAATAAGTCAATAAATTGTAAAAATTATTAGTAGCTATAAGCCCTTTGAAAACCCCCAGAATCGGTAATTTTTCAAGGCGTTTGATGACTCTTACACAATTTCGATGGTAATTATGTCTCCCTTTGATCCTTCTTACTTTGTTAATTATGTCACCATAAAATGCAGGTTGTGAAATACCCAAAGTAATATACTCTGTTGCTTGGGTCCGAATTTCAGAAGGAGTTGACAATGATTTTTGTAAAATTTCCAGAAAGTCTTTACTAGTTTGTGAAAGCGAAAACCTTGACCTAAAAGTTTCTTCGCAAATTTGTAAATTTTTACTTTGAAAATCCAAAACATCAGCACATGCTCTAGCATACAAGATGAGCTGTGAAATGTAGATACCGTATGACGGTAATATAGGAACATCACCTACAAGCCAGGGAACATTTACTATGTTGAGTCTAAAATCATCTCTTTTGTCATACACGCTTGTATGAATCGCTCCATTAACAATTTTGATATTTAGGTTCAAAAATGGTGTTTCTGTGTTTGTAACGTTTGCCTTGTTTTGAGTCATTTCTTGAGGATAGTTAACATTGGTCACGGGGGTTGCCTCCTATGACAAAAAAACTTCTCCTTCAGAACCAACTGAAAACATCGGGATCACCTAGAGATATGTCTTTTAAGTGTTGTTCTTTTAAAAGAAAGGAGGGGATATCCAACAACACTCGGTTGCAGCACCCACAGCAAAACTCCAAATCACCAAATGCAAAAACACATAGCAGACATCCACAGAAAGAGACACAAAAGGGACAAGGAAAACCAACTCACACCATAGAAACATGGAACACAAAAGACCGCATATATCCCAAGACCAATGGGCAACCGGTGCCGACTTAGGACGGCCATCTGCCACACACGTAGCAGACGGTGTGGTTATCTGTGTATTGATCAATCTTTAACGACGATAATCAAATGAAAAAAAAAAGATTTCGGAACAAAGTCGTGTGCACGTAAAAGGAAGAACGACACCATTTCCTATTCATATGGTAGATGTGTCTACAGTAGTGTCGCATATTTGCTCCGTACTATCGTGTGTTGTCACTAATGTTTCTCTTCCTTGAATGACGATCTTCTTGTTGCTACATTATTGTGGGGTTTTTTTATTTCTGTATGGCCATATTTAATCAAATAATCAGATAGATAAAGATATATATAGGAAGGAATAAGGAGAGATTTCCAACAAGACACCCTTACACTGACAACAGCGGACCACATCCACAGGATGTAACAGACACTGACCACAGCGGACCACACCCACAAAATGTAACAGACACTGACCACAGCGGACCACACCCACAGGATGTAATAGACACTGACCAGAGCGGACCACATCCACAGGATGTAACAGACACTGACCACAGCGGACCACATCCACAGGATATAAGAGACACTGACCATAGCGGACCACACCCACAAAATGTAACAGACACTGACCACAGCAGACCACACCAACAGGATGTAACACACTGACCACAGCAGACAACACCCACAGGATGTAACAGACACTGACCACAGCAGACCACACCCACAGGATGTAACACACTGATCACAGCAGACCACACCTACAGGATGTAACAGACACTGACCATAGCAGACCACACACACAGGATGTAACAAACACTGACCATAACGGACCATACCCACAGGATGAAACAGACACTGACCACAGCAGACCACACCCACAGGATGTAACACACTGACCACAGCAAACCACACCCACAGGATGTAACAGACACTGACAACAGCGGACCACTCCCACAGGATGTAACACACTGACCACAGCAAACCACACCCACAGGATGTAACAGACACTGACAACAGCGGACCACTCCCACAGGATGTAACAAACACTGACCACAGCGGACCACACCCAAACGATGTAACAGACACTGACCATAGCGGACCACACACACAGGATGTAACAAACACTGACCATAACGGACCATACCCACAGGATGTAACAGACACTGTCTATAGCGGACTACACACACAGGATGTAACAAACACTGACCATAACGGACCATACCCACAGGATGTAACAGACACTGACCACAGCGGACAATACCCACAGGATGTTACAGACACTGACCACAGCAGACCATACCTACAGGATGTAACAGACACGGACCAAAGCGGACCAAACCCACAGGATGTAACATACACTGACCACAGCGGACCACACCCACAGGATGTAAGAGATACTGACCACAGCGGACCACGCCCACAGGATGTAACAGACACTGATCACAGCAGACCACACCCAGAGGATGTATCAGATACAAACCACAGCGGACCACGCCCACAGGATGTAACAGACACTGACCAAAGCGGACCACACCTACAGGATGTAACAGAGACCAACCACAACGAACCACACTCACAGGATGTAACAGACACTGACAACAGCGGACCACACTCACAGGATGTAACAGACACTGATCACAGCGGACCACACCCACAGGATGTAAGAGACAATGATCTCAGCGGACCACATCTACAGGATGTAACAGACACTGATCACAGCGGACCATACCCACAGAATGTAACAGACACTGATCACAGCGGACCACACCCACATGATGTATCAGATACAGACCACAGCGGACCGCATCAACAGGATGTAACAGACACTGACCATAGCAGACCACACCCACAGGATGTAAGATACACTGACCACAGCGGACCACACCCACAGGATGTAACAGACACTGACCATAGCGGACCACACCCACAGGATGTAACAGACACTGACCACAGCGGACCACACCCACAGGCTGTAACAGACACTGGCCACAGCTGACCACACCCACAGGCTGTAACAGACACTGACCACAGCGGACCACTCCCACAGGATGTAACAAACGCTGTGGTCCGCTGTGGTCAGTGTATCTTACATCCTGTGGGTGTGGTCACAGCGGACCATACCCACAGGATTTATCAGATACAGACCACAGCGGACCACACCCACAGGATGTAACAACACTTACCACAGTGAACCACACCCACAGGATTGAGACAGACAATGACCACAGCGGGCCACATCCACAGGATGTAACAGACGTGACTCATTAGACAAGAGAACATTGGACATTGCACACAACATCAACCATACGGACAATCCAACAGTCAAAGAACACGCAACAAAAACATGAATCATAAACAACAATGCATAACTTGTGCGTTCTTCCTTCCGATTCCACAGAGGTCTAGAAGAACGCATAAGTTATGCTTTGTTGTTATGCGCACGTAATCCGGATAACTACACCGTCTGCTATTTACGTGGCAGATGACCGTCTCAAGTCGGCAACGGTTGCCCATTGGTCGAGTTATTTTGTGTTTGATGTTTTTATGATGTGTGTTGGTGTTCCTTGTGCCTTTTGCGTCTCGTTCTGTGTGTGTCTGTTCTGTGTTTTTGTCCTGGGTGTTTTGGGGTTTTTGGTGTGGGTGCTGCAGCCGAGTGCTGTTGGAGACCCCCCCCCCCTTTCTTGCAGAAGCCAAGTATGCACATGGTGCCGACTTTGGAATTCATCCACAATATGAAAACGAATTATGTGGTGAACCGGATTGCCTGCGCACAATCAGGATATACAGATGGTTCTATATAACGTACCGTATAACTAAAACATTACAGTTTCATTACAATGTGAAACAAATGAAGGGATCTCCAACCACAGCAAAAGCCCAAAACACCCAATGCAAAAACACAGATCAGACAAGCACAGGAAGAGACGCAAGTGAAATCACAAGAAAACAGTAAAGAAAATCTTATAGACTGTATATTGGGAGTTTCGTGTCATTTATGTGACACTATCATACGGAGACTCAGCTCTTAGAAGTTAACATCGATACCCACCCACCCATATAATATGAATGCTGAGGGATTTACTTTTTCAGTATACATGTAGGTGTTTATGCATGTGATTGTGTGTGCAACATAATTAAAAGAGAAGTAGCAGAGCGCTTAATTCACATCAGTGGCGGATTTAGAGGGGTGGCCCAGGGGGCCCGCCCCCCCCCCCTTTTTCACCCAAAGTTATTGATTCAGAATACTCTTTTTATGCTTAATCTCTTTACTTTTGGGGAAATTTTCGGCTCGCTTCGCTCGCCACACTTAATTTTTCATTAGCTGTCTATTTTTTCGTCTTCACTTTGTCTTGAACTTTCTTTGTCATCGTGTTTGAACGGATTCATATGTCATAAACATATACAAAATTCAAAATTAAATAAACACTTGAATAATTACCAAATGCTTCATTTTCATGGGCCGATCTAACCAGTTTAAACAGGTGGATAGTGGGGTTGCAATGCCCTAATCTTCCCAACCTTCCCCAATTGGTCAAACAAAAATAGAGGATGGAAAATGAGAGAGATATTGTAATCTTATGACAAAATGTAACCATCTATTCCAAAAATTTCCCGGCTCGCTCCCCTCGCCAATTTAGAATAATATATACATGTATGTATATATACATGTATGGATGACTGAACCAAAACAAAAAAAGAAAACTTCAAATCTTAAAATTTTCCGGCTCGCTACGCTCGCCAGTATACCTATAAACTTAAGTAAACGTATCAAGAAACTCTATCTTCTAAATGCAACATGCAGTTGGAATGACCCCCCCCCCCCCCAACTTATTAATTAAAATCACCAGTCTTGAGCTTCAGGTTATGCAGGTCTTTTTCGTCTTCGACCTTTTTTTGTTTTTTTGTTTTTTTTTTGTTGTTTTTTTTTGTTTTTTTTTTTGTTTTTGCTTGTCAGTTTTTCTTCGAACAATTTTCTTCGAGCTGAAACTTTGGCCCCCCCCCCTTTTCTGAAATCCTAGATCCGCCACTGCACATCATATATCATTTGTTTTAGTTTATTATATAAATAATTTATGTTCGTTTGAATGGGAACGCATTAGAACATAAAAAAAAAAACATACGGCAAAAATATATACGTACCATAAACATGTGGCAGGAAAGTTTAATGTATTTTTTTAAATTGTAATAAGTATCCTGTTTATTTCCTACAGTACTTCATAAATACATTCGGCTGTGTTTGAAAATCACTGCTGAGGTTTTACTACCCGAAACATGTGTCTGGTGCATTTAAATGGCGTGAGAACATTATTATTCTAATATACTAGGACAGATGATCAATTCTTATATCGATAAATACATGTACTATTAGACTTTTTCACCGTGACGGACTTGGCACTTCGAACTTCGTACTTCGCACTTCGAACGTTGAAGAATCAGTGGCGTAGCTGCCGTTCACGTATAAACTCATAATCGGAGTCATCTACATTTTGATTAGTATACTCAATGGAATTGTACCTCCTGTTCTTCTGGCAGCCCACTTATAAAACGTTCTATCATGATTAAAGTGCGAAGTTCGAAGTGCGAAGTTCGTAACGGTGAAAAATGTCTATAATAAGTGTCTAGCGACAATAACCTTACCAATGGAAAGTTTAAATTCTTCGCTTACCCTCAGCGGCCATTTTAGCAGCTCCAGCATTCCAACCCACTGTGTCCATAAATGATGATGTACGTACTCTGCTAACGGCTGATGAAGGGGTTTAATCACCCGTGTCTACCACCAATAGCCTCTGTCGACCATCTCCTGTAGCACTTTGAGTGGAAGTCCGGAATTTCTCTAGTCTATCCATGTCTTTATATTCTTCTTGGCACAGTGGACGAAGTAGGGTAAAGAAGTGCTGGGTGTGCTGGCACACGAAATGAGCCTGGATCCGCTTCTAACAACGCTACAATGTATTGACAGGCATGCATCTGGTCCTTTAATATACGATGCACGCGTAAGACTCGTGGATTCTGAAGATTATAGGAAGAATTCAGTCTTACCCAACACTTTGAATATTTATGTGTCATAGCTGTAGTAAATCTGTCGTAACATGTATGGATCAGGTTAGCCTTTATATTCTTGACAATGATATAGGCCTCAAAACAGAGCTTCATGTAACAACATGTGGGTAGAGTCAAAAGATGTTCCTAGGGTAAAAATGACTTCCAATTATGGCTCAGGTGCGTCACTGCCATATGACTTAAATACCATAATGTCAAGAAATCTGTGATAAGTTTTTGGCGGCTTTATTTTGTAATTTATTTCATAATTAGATTAAATCTACACCATACAGCTTCGAGGCGTGTTTTCTGAAGACTGATGTGCTTGTTTCTTCGGCGTCCAACAGGTACAGTGAAATAAATGCTGGTTTGTTAAAGAATATTTGAAAATTATATGTATCATGATATAGATCGGACTTTTGAGGAAGACAATATTACTTTATTTATGCTAAATCGTACGGAAGTGCCAAATTTATTATTATTATTATATTTTTTTTTTCATTTTTCTACTTTTAATCTTGGAATTTCCAGCTTAAATCTTGAAATTTCCAACTTTAAAGTCGGAATTTCCAATTTTAATCTTGGAATTTCCAACTGGAATTTTCAACTTTAATCTTGGAATTCCCAACTTTAATCATGGAACTTCAAATTTTAATCTTGGCATTTCCAACTTTAATCTTGGAATTTCAAATTTTAATCTTGGAATTTCCAACTTTAATTTCGAACTTCAAAGACGGAATTTTAAAATTGAATTTATTTTACAACGTTTAACAAACAATATCAGTGTCTCACGTTGGCTCAGATAAGTCGGAATTTTCAACTTTAATCTTGGAATTCCAACTTTAATATTGGGAATTTCCATCTTTAATTTTGAAATTTCCAACTTTAAAGTCGGAATTTCTAACTTAAATCTTGGAATTTCCATTTTTTATCTTGGAATTTCCAACCTTAAAGTCGGAATTTCAAACTTTTTTCAGAGGTGTTTCTAAGTGTTCAATGCGTTTATACCAAGTGCTCAATGTCATTTTGTTCGTAACAGATTTTAAAATCATTAAGGATTTTTTTTTCTATTTACATGTACAATGTATTTGTCTTGTTTGAAGAGGATTTGACGGTCCTGAAATGTTTTTGTTGGCGGTGAAATAAACGAAATGACTAGTTCTCATTTATTGTCCATTACATGTACCGGCTAGCACCAGCAATATAAACTTTTGCCGTATTTACTTGAGTATGTCACTTAAGCCCTGGTTACAACCCGCCGTGCGTGCTTTTAGGACGTGCGTATTTGTTGAGGCTATGTGCGCTGCGTTTTTCTAAAGACGCAAGGAAGGAAGTAGCAAGAGTACAGAAGGAGTGCGTCAACGCACATCGCACGCACGGTTATATGGGTGGTTACATGCATCATATGTAGCGAAAAAAAGTAATTGCGTCGCACGTACTTACGACTTGCGTGCAACTTGCTTACAACGTATTTTCTCCGTACATCTACTACGTTATTGTAAGGATGTAGAATTTACACGTACGGCTTACGCACGGAGTCCTCACTTCCTTGCGTCGAACGTGCGTTGCACGTACTTGCAACGTACTTACAACGTGCGTGTCGTACTTCTTGTTGAATTCGTAGACAGCACGCAGACAGGACGCAGCGAAAGTTCTGTATGTACTAAAACTGCTACGTCCTGTCTGCGTGTTCCCAAATCCGCAAGGAGGCCGTACGGGACACGTACGGCACACGCACTGACAACGCTCGGACACTCAAGGTTTGCCTACGTTTTTGCACGTAGACAGCACGTACGGCGGGTTATGACCATCGCTTTAAGAATGGTTACAAGGACTTGAAATAATTCAACGTGTTTGTGTATTGACTAATCTTACGGATAGATAATGATCGCTCAAATTTTTATTTGAATAAAACAGAAAACTACCCAGCCCCATCGGCCAATGTACATGCTTTGACATTGAATAAAAGAAAATAAATATTAAAAGATCTATTGAAAAAAAAAAAAAAATTAAGTGCAACCCTAATGTACGCTGCCAAACTCCCGACAGATCCATTTACGTTATGCGTACGAGTCATGTTTTTTTATGGTACAGCAGTAACGACCAATAGCTGATTTCGGAATGTACATCAAAGGTCACAGTCAAGGTCACATGATTAAATTTTTGATACTATGTACGAGAACGATCTTGTGAGAAGGAAAATAGATGCCGAAAACGAGAATCCTACCTTAAACGGTTCACCAGTAATGGACAATGTTAAAGTTTTCAATGTAGTCCAAGGTCAAGAGATAAAAATGTTGGGACCAACAGAAAGGTCTTGTTACAAGGAATACACATGAAAAAAAATTACATTGGTCTTCGCTAAAGTTTTTTTAAATGTAGGTCAATGGTCAGGATCGAAAGTTAAAAATAAAATAGTACCAAGAGAACATCCTGGGTCCTGTAGCGTCATATCCCACCCATCCTGCTACGTCTTTCGGTACTTTTTTTTAACGAAATAATTTTTACATTCTTTGGTCATATTACATTATTTAGATTGAGGATCATTGACGAGGGTTAAGTACCCGAAGCGTGCATGTCTGGTCCATGCTGCAAATTTAATTATCTGTTCTTAAATGATGCTATTGAATTTGAAGAAGTTTAACATTTTTACGGACAGGCAGACGAACGGACGGACAGATAAAGTGATTACTAATTCTATGCGGGACCGTAGGTAATCAAGCGATAGTATCGCAAGATTTAGTGATTCGCTGAGCAGAATTCAGCACTTGTTCTTTTTTTTTTTTTAGTTTTTTTTTTCAGGAAGTGACACCTCCTGAAATAGAATAATAGCATTTAGTCCCTATTCCTCTTTCTTCTTCCTATTTGATAAACAGTGCTAGCTGGAAAAATATCATTCCGAATACAAGTATACGCTCATTGAATTAATCTATAAAAGGGAAAATTTTCCAATATGACTGCGTAGTAATTTTCACAACAAAACAGTTTTCAAATAAAGGACAGTCAACAACAGTACTTGTGCTATCGTACTCCCCCCCCCCCCCCCCCCCCCCCCGTGACAAGATAGTGGGATGGAAGGACAAAAGGAATTAAAAGGCCCGCCTAAAATCGGGCGTGTGAAAACATTATCTTCGGTAGTTTTGTTTTTATATCTTTTTCTTTTCAATATCTCGCAAAATCATCATCTGCTGTCCATATCTTATGGATAATGAAAGAATGTCTTAAAAAGATGAATTTGTGAAAAACGAATGAATCCGTCGGCATATATGTATGTAATAAAGGCAACGCAAGCTTAGTTATCATCTTTTCGTAACTGCATGTTCTATGCAATCAGCGAAAGATTCTTAAATAAAGTTACTTACTAACAGTAGTTCTTTCTGTGAAGTCTTTTTATATGGCTCACATCAGCTATTATAAACCAATTAAGCTTCGACTATGTTTCGTATTGTACATTAATAATACGGAAGTGTTCCAGCTCCACCGCGTGGGATCGGAACATATGATATTGTGATTCCTTACGGAGGTTTTTGATTGTTTTATCATCATTTAAGTGACTGAGGGTAATGCCTAATAAGTAAGTCCATATAGTTTATGTATCTGGAAAGTCTAAAGTTTTTGCAAACAGTCAGTTCGTCAAAAGGAATGCTAGGTCAAGAACGTTTCTGTCGTAGACAAACTATTTAAGTGTTTGCAACTTTTCATATACCTAAACGATATGTATTAATTTATCAGGCATTGTCCTACTGCAACGGCTCATCAGCTTTGTAAAGTTTAAATTAGAAAATGAAAAATATATATATATATAAAAAACTGTCTATTAGGAATCACAACACGACACGTTTCAATCCCACGCGGTGAACTCTATACCTTCTTGAAGAAAATTTCAAACCAATTTATCATGCACCAGACACGTGTTTCGGATATTAAATCCTCATCAGTGATGCTTCCAGCCAAAGTGATTTTTGTGTAGTATAGGACCCCATAGACTTATTGCATTGTCATCTATTGTCTACAAAACAACTATGCATCACGAGGGAACTCTGTGTATGCAGATAAGTTGCAGGGCTGTACGCACGCAATCCGGATGACTACATCATTTTCAGTGACTACCCTTTAGGTAATGTGCTTAAAGTGTTAATTTTGACATTTTGCTTCGCTGCCCATTTAATGTCAGTGTTCTCGTATACGGTTTGTTGACTGTGCTGTTTGATGTCTACCGGTTTTGTTTGTAACCATGCGTGTTTGGTTTGAAGTGTTCTCTACAACATGGCTTTGCAACTGATTTTTCCTTCGTTACAATGGACATACAGTTAACTTGTTCGAGCACTGGAGTTTCACTAAGCTCATTCTAGCAGAACGTTTCAAATACGCATCCACTTTATGCAATATTACACACAAAATGTGCATGACGCATCGACTATATCAAACATTAGTACGCACAAAAGCGACTATATGAAATATTACGCACACAATATAAACACGTCGGTTATATGGAATATAACTTTGTGAAAGATCACTTACACTTTGGACACAAACGCATCGAAATATCTTTTACTACATTTTCACAACTGCATCGACTATTTGAAATATTACGCACAAAATGTGTGTATATCTGTACACCACTCTTTAAAATTTATTGTTTATATATTTCATTTGCAGAAAAATAAACAGAAATGTTAGAAATCTAACCAAGACAGGAATCAATTGTTATCTTAATTTTGTTATATCATATAACATCGAGAAAATGTAATATTATTATCAAGAGGTTGAAAAGATTTTTTGCGAGTCGCGTGACTTCTGATACCTTAAAGACATAGTACTAAGTTAACGCACAGAAGAATGTGCAAATTATTTGCTGTTTTTGAAAAATCATAAGATTTTCTGTAAAGCATAGTTTAATGATTTTTAATTCAAGTGCTTACTCTATTTTCAAAGACATACAACATTGTCAAAAACTTTATTATGTATAAAAAGCAAAAACTCTTTTTCACGAACCAAAGCTGTTTTATTCAAAACATTGACCAGATGAGAATTCATCATGGAAACTACCGTGTTAGAAATTCAGAACGTCATGATAATTTAACTAAAAGCAGATCGATAAACCTTGATGAAAATATCAACCTTATGGAAAAAATTACTTAATTTGTTAAAATCTTTGAAAAAAAAATAATAAAAAAAAAATAGCTTTAAAAAATTAAAAAAAAAAAAATTAAAAAAAAAAAAAAAAAAAAAAATACAGAATAACATCAACTCCAACAAAATATCGCAGGATCTGATCTTTTTCCTCGTGAACTGAAAGAAGTGAAAATTTGAAAAACAAAATGAAGGTGGTAAAATTCTGATTTTCGTCATTTTTCTTTTTTCAAATTTCTGCATACTCATGTGTCTTTCTGTAAATCAAAAATATTTACTTAACTCAACTCTCGAGGATCGATATTTTCCACTTAAAACTTCCATTTTTTTATCGCCTGTTGTATATTTTCTTTACAGCTGATATTTTCAACAAGTTAAGCAGCTAAGTAAGTAATCTAGAAACACTTTACATAAAAAACGTTAATATATGATTCCAACGTAACAAGACATTCATGTGAAATGATGTGAAATGAAAGAAATTTTGGAATGAAATGTTGACATCATGAAAATTGACGCCTTGAAAAAAGAAAGATAAGAGTTTTTGAAGAATCCGAATAATATTCATTTACACTTAAATATTTTTGTTGTTGTTATTTTCAAAATTTTAACACATGTGTCTAATGATGCGTCTTGTGAAATCTATATATGATTTCTTTGATTTCCATTTTTGTTTTCTCTGTCTTACCGGTATTTTTGTTATTGTAACTATCTTTCAAAAATATTACTAAATTGCCTCAGATCTGTCTTTCATTACACCACGAACATTGGATAAAGCAAAGTCGATTTTGGTACTTTTTGTCCTTATAACCCATATCATACATTGTAATCACTTCAATACATCGCCCTGGAAGCTTCGGCGAGATCGTCAATTTTCATGTCAGCCACACCGCGCGTTGTTCCGAATCCAGTCATGCCTGATTGACTCGCTCCTTCGTTACTGCCGTACTGCAGTCCAATGGTTCCGGCGCTGCTTTGGTCGTATTCATCCGCGCGGATATCGGCAATATGGCGAACGCTTCCGAATGACATTCCAGATTGACTTGCGCCCTTGTTACTTCCGGATTGAAGGCCAATAACTCCTTGTCCTTCCTGTGACATTTCGTCTGCTCTTATATCTGAAATATGACGCACGTTTCCAAACGACATTCCCTTTTGACTGGCAAATTGATTACTTCCAGACTGAAGTCCAATAACTCCTTGACCTTCTTGTGACATATCATCGGCCCTAATGTCCGAAATGTGACGAACGGCACCGAAACTCATTCCCGATTGACTTGCGCCCTTGTTACTTCCGGCCTGGAGGCCAATCACCCCATGACCTTCTTGTGACATGTCGTCAGCTCTTATGTCCGAAATGTGACGAACGGCGCCAAAACTCATCCCCGATTGACTTGCAAACTTGTTACTTCCGGCTTGTAGACCAATGACCCCGTGACCTTCTTGAGACATGTCGTCTGCCCTAATATCAGCGATATGCCTGACTGATCCGATCGACATGCCCTTCTGGGAAGCAAATTTATTGGTGCCTGCTTGAGCAGAAAGTATACCTTGGCCCTCACGATTCATGTCGTCTGCTTTGATGTCTGCAATGTGGCGTGCTCCTCCTATTTTCATTCCTTTTTGACTTGCGCATTTGTTTGTTCCAGCTTGTAATCCGATGATGCCTTGACCTGCCCTCTTTTGTTCCTCGGTAAAATGTACCACATGTTTCTCGACAGGTTTTGCCCCACAGATTAAGCCCTTTTCAACCGACTCATGACCGTTCCTTTGAGCCTGCAATGCATAAAAGACAAGTGTAGAATGTACAGCTTGATCTTGAACATTTCAAATCCTGCAGTTCAATGTTTTCATATTTGTCAAAATCCAAGCCATAGTAATATTTCTTTAAATAATATTTTTTTTAAATTGTTTTTTTTCAGCAGAAGGTCGACTTCTTACTTCATCATTAAACATCATTTAAAGCATTTAAACATCATTTAACATCATAGAAATATCATTTAAACATCATTTCAGTTTTTGAAAGAATTTAAGAGGAAACAAAAACCATATTAAGTAATGAACAAAAAAAAGTTTTTATCATTTAAGGATAATTTGCATCATTTATTATTCTAAATTTGTTTCTTGTTGATAGGTAAATTTCCACAACTTCAGATGTTGCATCACGTGACTTTCATTCTGTTTCATCATTGGCTGAAAACTGATTCCAGACAGAAAAATTAGAATATAATATCATCTCCATACAAAAAAGAGGTAACTAAACAGGTAAAACAATTATATTTAAAGAAAAAACAAAAGTTGTACATGTATATACAAGTACATTGTATGTATGTTTTGTTTCTCTGTGAAAAGAGTGTACATGTATTTTGTATCCCAGAAAAATACTACAATCGAATGAAGGTAATCAGCTTTCTCTAAGCCGATATGAGTAATATTTTAATTTTCGCATCTTTGGGAGAAAACAGAAATGTGATTGCTTGTTACTTCCGTTGTTCTACAGGTAATGATAAATTCTACGTAATTCACAAATAAAAGTATTTAAATTTATTTCTATATTTGATTGGTTAAAACAAGCATTACATATAGGTGAAGAATTTAAAAAGTTCATTTTCACATATAATCCAAAAATCTTTGATTTACAATATACTATGATTTATCAAAGCTTTCTGAATTATATATATTTTGTTGATAGTTGATAGTTTTTGTTTGTAAGATAAATAAGCGTCCATATTTCAAAGTGAAGAGACTAAAATAAAAGAAATTCATATTATCACAGAAAAAAAAGAAAATAAAGGAGTTTCTTTGTTTATACAATACTAGTTAGTGTCCCTGCCTACACATGAATCCTCACTTATCACGTAAAATTAAAGATGTCATCGTCTCTGTCTGAATTTCTGTTGAATGTTTTGTAAGTTGGTTCACTAATTTAAAAGCAAGCGTTCTAATTATCTTCTGCTTCCTCTTCCGGCTGAGCCTCTGCCAGATTAGCGCCAGAATCCACGCGCCTTGCAGGTTTATATCCAGTCTTTTGTGCCATCTCCTCAGCAAGGTCGGGTACTTTGATATCTGACACGTGACGGGCGGCGCCAAATCCCCTCATTCCCGCCTGACTGTCTCCTCCGGTGTACATAATCTGTGGTGAGATCGTGCTGCACGCCTCACGTGACAAGTCGTCTGCTCTGATGTCAGAAATATGGCGGACCGCGCCAAATCCTCGCATTCCCTTCTGACTGTCAAATTTGTTAGTACCGGACTGAAGATTGATGTCACACAAGGACTGCTTATCGTAGTCATCTGCCCTGATGTCCGAGATATGCCTCACCGCTCCAATGGCCGTCATTCCTTTCTGACTGGCAAACTTGTTGGTACCGGCCTGCAGGGTGATACAGCCCTCGGACGTCTGGTCGAACTTATCCGCTCGGATGTCGGATATGTGACGCACGGCCCCCATGGCTGTCATGCCCTTCTGGGAGTCAAATTTGTTGGTTCCTGACTGTAAACCGATACTTCCATGGGAGGACTTCAGTTGTTCGTAGGAGAAGTTTCTTCGGTTTTCTTCCACTGGCCTAGATCCGCATGTGGCTCCATTAAAAGAGTTCCTCTGAGCCTGTTTAAGAGAAATGTAGGTTTTTGAAGTAAGAACTATCAAAGTTAACGGTAGCGTGCGGTAAAATGATCAAATGAAAAATTAGAATTTCTTGATATTATTGTTTTTGTATTTGTAATTAGAATATTTGTCAAGAACTTTTTTATTTTGCAAAAACGAAGCACACATTACAATTCCTAAAAATCCCTGTAAATCACATGTCAGTAAAAGCCAAACCAACAAACATCGGCATTCCGTAAAATACAACATAGAGAACAAAAAAGAAAAAGCGAAAAACCGTGGAAAATATGCACAACGAGAGTTTGATTTCCAATGCATATCTTTTGGAAATATTTGGGAAAAACACAAGGAATGGACCAAAATTCTTATCTATGAACTCAATTCTAAACGTTAAGCTTTAACTTACATGGAAGGAAGATTTTCACATATATGTACAAATACATGTACGAACAGGCCAGCGACAGGCGGCTCCTCTAAATGGCTCGTGGCGCCCTCTTTATGGTCCGTGGCGCCCTCTTTATGGTCCGTGGCGCCCTCTTTATGGCTGACTTGTGGCGCCCCATTGATAGCTTGTTGTGCCTTGTTTATACATTCTGATGATCTCAGTGGTATGAAATATAAGGACATTTCCGCCGAGAATATCCAGGCTATAGAACATGTAAAACGTAACGCCTTATTCTTCGTCATCCATTTTTCAAATGTATCCTGCTATCTCTATTCAAGATCGGTAAATAGAGAAGAAAAACATAATTTCTTTTTATTTGCTTCCATTATCAATGAAACAATGCTTTTCCTTGATATTAAAGTTTTTTGTTTGTAAACAAAATGGAAGTACGTTTGAAAGAACAGAAAGTTGTAGGCGGAAGTGTGTACATGTAAAAATCCCCTATATCTCAGTGTTGAAATCTCAATATCAACGGTGATCCGACTGGAGTTACCTGCTAGGGTTGACATATGGAATACGATAGGGTCATTTTCAGGAGTTACACGTATATCCCCAAGGTTGAAATTATTTTAAAAATCGATTGCAAGAAATCTAAATGGTAACCGTTATATTTTTTTTTTTGGAGAAAAGGAATTTTTTTTAGAAATGTTAGATCAATCCATGATACCTTATCCCCATCATTCTCTTGAAAAATGATTTGAAGTATTTTTTTACGTATAGATCAGTGTAAACTCTGAGGGCCCGTAACTTTTGAAGGAATCAGCGTTTAAAAAAAAAGCAATCGGTGAAATGCTTTCAATTTATTATTACATTTATCTATGTAACAAATCAAAATTTCTAAATCTAAATAAATGGGTGAACCCGTTATCCCTAATTATACATTGAAATACTTAATTCTATTGAAGATCTAACAAGACTGAATAAGAGAACGACAACCTATTTAGAAAACAACAACCTATTAAGAGGACAGCAATCTATTGTACAGTGCTAAATAAGAGGACAGCAACCTATTGTACAGTACTGAATAAGAGGACAGCAACCTATTGTACAGTACTGAATAAGAGGACAACAACCTATCGTACAGTACTGAATAAGAGGACAACAACCTATTGTGCAGTACTGAATAAGAGGACAGCAACCTCTCCTACTGTACTGAAATAAGAGGACAGCAACATATCGTACAATTTTGAATAAGAGGACAACAACCTATTGTGCAGTACTGAATAAGAGGACAGCAACCTCTCCTACTGTACTGAAATAAGAGGACAGCAACATATCGTACAATTTTGAATAAGAGGACAGCAACATATCGTACAGTACTGAATAAGAGGACAACAACCTATTGTGCAGTACTGAATAAAAGGACAGCAACATATTGTACAGTACTGAAATAAGAGGACAGCAACCTATCGTACAGTTTTGAATAAGAGGACAGCAACACATCGTACAGTACTGAATAAGAGGACAGCAACCTATCATGCAGTACTGAATAAGAGGACAGCAACCTATTGTACAGGAATGAATAAGAGGACAGCCACCTATCGTACAGTACTGAATAAGAGGACAGCAACCTATCGTACAGTACTGAATAATAGGACAGCAACCTATCGTACAGTACTGAATAAGAGGACAGCAACCTATTGCACAGTACTGAATAAGAGGACAGCAATCTATTGTACAGTATTGAATGAAATAACAACAACATATCGAAGAGGATAGATAAGAGGACTTGTCAACATCTTTTGCACGGTACTGAATAAGATGATAAGAATATATTTAAGAATATTGAATAAGAGAACGACAACCTATAGTATGGTAGTGAAAAGAGGATAAAAACCTTTTGTACATGTACTGTAGTGAATATTTGGACAATTATTCATTGTACAGTAGTGGATAAGATGATAACATTCTATTTTACATCTAATTTACTGAATAAAGCTGACAACAACCTATTGTTTGGTTGTGTTATAAAGGACAACAATCTCTTTAGAATAACCTATTGTACGGTGGTGAATAAGAGAACAACAAACGTGTGCACGGTATTGAATTAGGGGACAACAACCTTTTTACAATAACCTTTTACACGGTAGTGTATTAGAGGACAACAACCTTTTGCACGGTAGTGAATAAGGGGACAATAACCTCATTACAATAACCTTTAGCACGGTAGTGTATTAGAGGACAACAATCTTTTGTATGGTAGTGAATTAGGGGAAAATAATCTTTACAAAAATCTTTTGCACGGTAGTGAATAAAGGGACAATAACCTCTTTACAATAATCTATTGCACAGTAGTGAATTAGAGAACAACAACCTTCTGCACGATAGTAAATTTGGGGAAAATAACCTCTTTACAAAAATCTTTTGCAAGGTATTGAATTAGGGGACAACGACCTCTTTACAATAACCTATTGCACGGTAGTAAATTAGAGGAAAACAACCTATTGTACTGTGGTAAATAAGAGAAGAACACTTTCTTTTGCGCGGTATTGAATTAGGGGACAACGACCTCTTTACAATAACCTTTTACACGGTAGTGTATTAGAGGACAGCAATCTTTTGTATGGTTGTGAATTAGGGAAAAATAACCTCTTTACAAAAATCTTTTACACGATAGTGAATTAGGGGACAATAACCTCTTTGCAACAAAATATTGCACGGTAGTGAATAAAAGGGAAATCAACCTATTGATCAGCATTTTATACTAGAGAACAACAACCTATTGCATAGTGGTAAATAAAAGAACAACAACTTCTTTACAATAAGCTTTTGTACGGTAGTGAATAAGAGAATAACAACCTTCTGCAGGTTAGTGAATCAGGGGACAACAACCTCTTTACAATAACCGTCTGCACAACGGTGAATAAGGGGACAGCAACCTCTTTACAATATCCTACTGCACGGTGGTGAATTAGGGGACAACAACCTCTTTACAATAACCTACTGCAGGATGGTGAATAAGGGGACAACAACCTCTTTACAATAACCTACTGCACGGTGGTGAATTAGGGGACATCAACCTCTTAACAATATCTTATGGCACAACGGTGAATTAGTGGACAACAACCTCTTTACAATAAGCTACTGCAATATGGTGAATTAAGGGACAACAACCACTTTACAATAACATACTGCACAGTGGTGAATTAGGGGACATCAACCTCTTTACAATATCCTACTGCACGGTGGTGAATAAGGGGACACAACCTCTTTACAATAACCTACTGCACGGTGGTGAATTAGGGGACAACAACCTCTTTACAATAACCTTCTGCACAACGATGAATTAGGGGACAACATCCTCTTTACAATAACCTTCTGCACGGTGGTGAATAAGGGGACAACAACCTCTTTACAATAACCTTCTGCACGGTGGTGAATTAGGGGACAACAACCTCTTTACAATAACCTACTGCACAGTGGTGAATAAGGGGACAACAACCTCTTTACAATACCCTACTGCACACAGTTGAATTAGGGGACAACAACCTCTTTACAATAACCAACTGCACGGTGGTGAATAAGGGGACAACAACCTCTTTACAATAACCCTCTGCACAACGGTTAATTAGGGGACAACAACCTCTTTACAATATCCTACTGCACGGTGGTGAATTAGGGGACAACCTCTTTACAATAACCTACTGCACGATGGTGAATCAGGGGACAACAACCTCTTTACAATGACCTTTTGCACGGTTGTGAACTAGAGGACAACAGCCTCTTTACAATAACCTACTGCACGGTGGTGAATCAGGGGACAACATCCTCTTTACAATAAACAACTGCACGATGGTGAATCAGGGGACAACAACTTCTTTACAATCACCTACTGCACGATGGTGATCGAATTAGTTGAGAACAACCTTTTTACATTAACTTACTGAAAGGCGGTGAATTAGGGGACAACAACCTCTTTACAATAAACTACTGCACGATGGTGAATCAGGAGACAACAACCTCTTTACAATAACCTACTGCACGGTGGTGAATTAGGGGACTACATCCTTTTTACATTAACTTACTGAAAGGTGGTGAATCAGGGGACAACAACCTCTTTACAATAACCTACTGCACGGTGGTGAATTAGGGGACTACATCCTTTTTACATTAACTTACTGCAAGGTGGTGAATCAGGGGACAACAACCTCTTTACAATAACCTACTGCACGGTGGTGAATTAGGGGACTACATCCTTTTTACATTAACTTACTGCAAGGTGGTGAATCAGGGGACAACAACCTCTTTACAATTACCTACTGCACGGTGGTGATCGAATTAGTTGAGAACAACCTTTTTACATTAACTTACTGCAAGGCGGTGAATTATGGGAAAACAACCTCTTTACAATAAACTTTTGCACGATGGTGAATTATGGGACAGCATCCCTCTTACAATAGTCTACGGCACAACGGTTAATTAGGGGACAACAACCTCTTTACAAAACCCTTCTGCACGGTGGTGAATTATGGACAACAACCTTTTTACAAAAACCTATTGTACGGTAATGAATTAGGGGACAACCTATATTGATAATACATCGTACGGTAGTGAACAAGATATCGACGGCCTTTGTTTTTGTAATAAAGAGGTCAAGAACTTATTTCTATGGTACTGAATAAAGGGGAACATCGGAATTAAGCTAAGAGGGCACTGACAATAACAAAAGAAACAAATACTAACACGAAAAGCAACTACACTTATAAACCGCCTGACACTGATGATGAGATTCACCAGAAATTGTAAAAAGAGGCCCAAGTGGGCCTGAATCGCTCACCAGATTACGACGTACACTTGGCATAATAAAACATCTCGATACATTGCAACACTTAGTAGACAAGAAATCCAGGTACATGTACTATATCCCTACTTTCTTTAATTGATTTGGTGAGTAAAATTCATGAAAACGAAATGGATGGTATCTAAGCAAAAAGAAAAATATCAAGTTATCAAACAAATTTAGTTTAATAAAAAAAAAATGCATCTATTATTTTACATAAACTATTTCTTTAAAACTAATGAGATTGGTAGTGTTTCTAGATAGTTTGCAAAGAGTTAAACATATTATCCAAATTTGACTTTCACGGGGATCCCCTCCCTCCAAAAAATAACTAGATAAATAAAACATTTATTAGTCAGTAAACGTAAAAAAAAAATCTCTCTACGGCATCCCTTTAAATCATTCTAATGCTTTTTGGATAAATGCCCAGTTCCGAAAATGATTGCGAAAGAAAAGTATCCATGTGACCTACATTCTTGTTTGCATGTGGCAGCACCATCTATTGAAGGATCTTGACTGATGAAGGGAATCCAATTCACTTTGTCTTCAAATTTCATCGAAGTGTGTTAAGCCCCTATGCAGAAGAGGCTGATAGGAATGATATAAAGTAGCCCTCTTCTTTAAATCCAAGATAGTTAGTCAGTCACACAAAAACAATATCGGAACATCAGAAAACTAAAATGTGACAAATTTACAGCGGAATACCGTAAAAATTTGAACCTATTGAGTCTTTGAGGAGTTATTCCCCATTTGAGACGGTATCTGACGTAAAACCATTATGATGTCATAAAAATGGTATTGTTACGTCGATTTTATACCGACATTTCCCAGACTTTTAGGACTGCTTCCATAGAATTTGATGACGTCACAATTAGTCTACGTCAAATACCGTCCCAAATGGGAAGTAACTCTGGTCCCCGAAATCGCTGAATATTTAGGTTTTTAAAATCAAGAGGTCCAAGTGGGCCTATATCACTTGTTCGGGAACCATGCACACTAAGCCAAAATAAATTGTGTACTAAATGATTAGCTTGGCGATTCACTTCAATGGATCTGCCGTTACATGTAGCTATGTAACGCTTCTAGATCACACTGTATATATATGCTTTGGTTCTAGAAGTTTGTCGAAGGAGGTTGATGTTATATCCATGACCTATTTCCCATGGTGACGCCGCCTGTTCAAGGACAAGAATTCAAAATAAGTTAACAACACTTGTAGGGTACTATTAGTACTTGATTCTTACTTTTCATAAAATTTCTCCATTGATTCTGGAGAAGAAGTTGAAAATGTAAAAAAATTACGACTGACAATGAGCAAAGGACGACCGGGCGACGCGCTATGACAACACCGGTAGTATTTGCTCATGGGAGCTAAAGGAAAAGTATGATTTTTAAAAGTCTTCGAATGCCCAATTTCACATTTGAGTAAATAAATAATAAACTTGTCAAGTTAAATTTCTTGTACTTTTTAAGGGCACAGAGACCGAAAATTTGATTCTCGTTTATTTTTGTGTTTCTGTTGGGACGATTCTTCCCGCTTAAAAAAAAACATTGTTTTCTGACTAGTCCAATCTGATACATAGATTGACTTGAGACATATGATCTTTGACTTTTTGATCTTTTTCATATGATCTTCAGAAATAACCAAATATCTCGATAAATAAAAATGAATACATGGAGTAGTACTTCAAAAATTTTAGATAAGAATAGTGTGTTTAAACATCGCTTATTGGCCAGTTTTGATCAACGACTGTTACAACTTTGCTGATTGGTTTGTTTGTATTTAAAATAAGTAAATGTAATTGCGTAACGGCCTCGCTTATTGGCCAGTTTTGTACGTAAGATCAACGAATGTTACAACTTTGCTTATTGGTTTGTTTGTATTTAAAATGAGTAAATGTAATTGCGTAACGGCCTCGCTTATTGGCCAGTAAGATCAGTAAATGTTACAACTTCGCTTATTGGTCCTTTAAGATCTGAACAGGCAAATATTAATGTTATAACTTCGCTTATTGGTATGTCATGGACAGACAGATATACGACAATCCTTGCGCTATCACTATAAACATCGAATGAACGATTTAAAAACGAGATGAGGTTTGTTTAAAATGTTTATTTCACAACACAGCCTCTTCACATCTTAAAAATCACATTGTACGTACAGAGTAATAATTAAGAAGCGTAAATTCATAGATTATAAAATAAATAACTTATCCATGAGTCTACGATCCAATTTTTACATATCAAAATATGAAAATAAAAATATTCCATTAAATGCAGCGTAAAGAATTTACACATCTATGTTCAGTCTTATATGATATTTCCGGTTCCGGTTTGTTTGATAAGGGCCCTTAGATATGGTAACAATCCGAGGAGTATCGAAAGCAAAATGAATACAAGAATTTTGGTCTGTAGTGTCCGAACGGGGAAAGCTTAGCGACAGCGTACGCAGACAGAGAGAGAGGAAAGCAAGAGTCTGATTCTCCGAATGAATGAGCCCTACTTTAAAGCATGAAGATAAAATGTGAGCAGAGAACGGGGGACTCGGATATCCGTAAACTTCACTAGACGACGTCGATTTTTTTGTTCTTCTTTTTCGATGTTTCAGTTCCTAGGAAAATCGCGAAAAAATATCACCATGGTTTTCTTTGTTTCGTATCTTTGATCTTACAGCGTCTTGATTGTTCGTTTGTTTCAAGTTCAGATGTTTCTAAAAGCAAAGTGAACAGATAGAGTCAGATGTTGTCCAAAGTGGCCTACATATCATTCTCTGCTTCTTCTTCTTCCCTCTTGATCTGTGTGTACTGTTGAGGTGTTACACCCATTTGCTGCATTCTGAGCTGTTCAGCAAGATCATTGACTTTGATATCAGACACGTGACGTTGCGCGCCAAAACCTCTCATGCCTGCTTGGCTGTCGAATTGGTTGGTTCCATATTGCAGACTGACGGTGGAGGCAGCCTCTCTATCTAAATCATCGGCCCTGATATCAGCAATGTGACGCACAGCTCCGAAACCTGTCATACCCTTCTGCGATGCAAACTGGTTGCTTCCGGCTTGTAAGTTGATAAAGCTCTTTCCTTCTTCTGAATACTGATCTGCGCGGATATCCGAAATATGGCGGACGGCGCCGAAACCACCACGCATTCCTTTCTGGGAGGCGAATTTGTTGGTACCCGACTGTAAACTGATGTCTGTTGACGACTCCTTGTTATAATCATCTGCTCTGATGTCAGCAATATGGCGGACAGCGCCGAATCCCGTCATGCCCTTCTGACTGGCAAACTTGTTTGATCCAGCTTGAAGACCTATGTTATCTTGACCATCTCTGGAAAGGTCATCTGCCCTGATGTCAGAAATGTGACGTACTGCACCAAAACCTCCGCGCATGCCCTTTTGAGATGCAAATTTGTTGGTTCCCGACTGTAAACCAATAACACCATGGGAATTTTTAAGTTGCTCGTAACTGAACTGGACTTGGTGTTTTTCTACTGGTTTCGATCCACATGTTGGACCATTATAGCTATTTCTCTGGGCCTGCAAACATATAAACGACGCCTTTATCATTGGTTGTCATGGTTACGCATCGCATTCAATGGAAACACAAGCGTTGTCATGGTAACAGAAGCGTTGTCAAAATGCTCACGCGATTTCATCGGGAAGTTGTTACGGAGGTCCCCATACAAGATTTTTTTTTCTCTGCTCATTTATAAAAACATTTCAATAAAATGTAGGAGAAGAATTTATTATCTGAGGATACGTTTTGGACGATTTCAGTCGGGATTTATGAAAAAAGAACAAGTTTTCAGAATTTCGTCTAAGCTTTATTTTCACAGAAAATAAGAACAAATGATAAATTACACTAATGGATACTCAATAAATTATTTTCATGATTTTCTCAGAAAAAAATGTGTATTCCATAACAAATTAGTATGATATCTGTGACATGGTTTACATAAATGCTCTGTTATATTAACTGGGCAAAGTCATTTTACTATGCCTATAGTCTAAAAACAAACTCCCGATGAAATCTTCCATTCGAGCGCTTTATATATACTACTCAAGCAAACAACATTAAGAAGAATTCAAAGTTGAAGAAAGAATGAATTATTAACTACAAAACATTTACCATGCTGAGCATCACTAGTGGAATTCAAATTTCCCGCCAAACTTGCTGATTGGTTACTTCTAACGCGATAAGCTACAAACAAAATGGCGGAGTTGTTAACAGCGAAATAGCGATGAAAGAGTTCACACACTTGTTATTACAAGAGCTCTGTAATACGGAAAAGGGAAAAGCCACTATGAACAACAATACAACATGCTTTTTGTCATTTTAATACAATCTCTATTCAAGTTTATCGAATTTTCAAGATAGAAAAAACTAACTTACATGTACTGTTTAGTATGGATTTTATGAATTCAAAGACCCCGAAAAGATGTGTAAAACTGAATCGTGTAAACTCGCTGTAATTCTAAAAATTTTGGGGTTTTACTTTCATTGATGAAAACCATGTCTTAAATGTGACCTCTGGACACGAGCTACCAATATGTGTCTGGTAATACATGTACTGATATGCAGTAAATGTGCAGTATATTTTCAAGCGCAGTTCAGATCTTTTACCTCTGTACACATGAAAAAAAAAAAGAAAGAAAAAAAAAAAAAAAAACAGCAACTGAGATTGCCGCCATAGAATTAAACAACATCACGTGATGGGCTAGTTGTTTCCGAAAAACTATACTCATTGATCAATGGCTTGACCATCCTGAGCCAGAAATTTCATGGCAGTGACCTTGAATTTTGACCTCCAACTTTGGAAATCGAAGGTCTTCTTGTACTTGGTGTCTTCAAGTTGTGATAAGTACAATTACATTGGGGTTCCTATGACTAACAATTAAGCCTGTTTTCTTTCTGCAAGTTGTGCAAAAGGTTTAAATGTTTGTTAACTGTGACCTTAACTTACTACCTTACATTACTGGGGTCACAAATGTATCCTTTCCATCGGGATGCTAATTTAAAGACAGACCGATGGACAGACTGATGGACTGATGGCGACATTTCAGTATAATATTCGTCTGAAGGTACATGGACATGTAGAGGGAATCTCATCATCAAATAGAATATCTAATATTATTCCATATAATTAAATTTAAGGTAACTCTACACGCTTCGATTTTCTGATAGATTTTGGAGTTATCTCTCTTCAAATATATTGTATTACAATATAATTGGAAATCTCCGGTGCAGGGAGATAAATATTTTTTAATCCGGTAATGACCTTAATCTAGGTATCCAACTTTGTGTAACACTTTTTTAAACTAATTTTGAATGTGGTACATTCATGATGCCATGATACTCTGACATAATACACGAAGGGTTACTACATTATTACAAGCAAACACGAGTTACAATCTACATACATACACATCTATCAATCATTTATTGAACTCTATAATTACTCTGTTATAGATAAAATACATTAGTAAAACTTTATATAAACACTACAATATATAACATGTACATGTACAACGTAAATCAAATGCTTGCAAAACACGAATTCTACCAAAGGATTTTATGGATATTATTAACATTCAGAATTTCATGAGTTTACATGAATATACAAAATTAATATCTAAAGATTTAATTAGATATTCCGTTTACATCGACAATAAAACATTCATGCTTCATACGAATTTTTCGAGAAAATATCCTGGTTTTCATAAAAAAAATTGCAAAAAAGAATAGAAAAACTCAAATCCTCTGGTATATCAATTTGAGCTAAAAACAGAGCAGCCATATAGCGTCACGAAATATCACGTGCAAACTCATTCGGAACACACTTAATCTTTAATCCTTCGAGTTATTCTTTTATGGTGAATTTTACCTAAAGACAAGGATGTTCCGAATAAAACAAGTAGTAATAACACGAAAACTCAAAAGACGATCCGTACCATTAGGTTACCACGACCAGCAAGAAATAATCGACTTGTAAGACCGAAAATGGAAATATGTACTAGTATAGACTGAGGATAGCAAGATGAAAGCGCTTGTCGTTCAAGCACCTACCCCATTTTTAACAAATGAAAAACCAGGAGGGAGAAAAAGACAAATGAAAACCCTCATCCCAAAATTGAAGAGAAATACTTTGAATTAAAAAAGACAATATTTGGTGCTTTCAATTCTCTACAGAAAAATAAGATTTAAAATTTCATTACGGTATTTCTTTACAGGTCTGTGGTAGCCAACGGAACGACGGTTCAATATTAAGTAATATGGACCTACCTCTGTACCCAGCTGTAGAATAGTGGCTACGACCATGGCCATATTTCTGCCTTCATACAGGTCAACTGTCTGGAACAAACTGTTAAGGGGGACACCATAGGCGTTTGCACCTTTAAGGAAAACTTCTATATTCTCCATCTGTAAACGATAAGCACTGGATAAGTCTACGGATAAGTATGGGATAAGTCTACAGATAAGTATTGAATAAGTCGATGGATAAGTATTGGATAAGTCTATGGATAAGTATTGGATAAGTCGACGGATAAGTATTGAATAAGTCGACGGATAAGTCTACGAATAAGTATCGGACAAGTCTACAGAAAGGTATTGGATAAGTCCACGGATAAATCTATGGATAAGTCTTTGTACAGATAAATATTTGATAAGTCCACTTATAAGTCTAGTATTGGATCAACTGATAGATAATTATGTAATGGATAAGTCTACAAATAAGTGATTTGTCTATGGATGAATATTGGATAAGTCCATTGATAAGTCTATGGATAAATATTTGATAAGTCCACTTAAAAGTCTACAGAGAAGTACTGGATAAATTTATAGATATGTAATGTATAAGTCTACGACTAAGTTTTTGATAAATCTATAGATAGGTATAAGATATATTGGATAAGTTTACGGATAACTATTGGATAATTCTTCGCATAAGTATTGGATGGGTCTACAATATAAGTATTGGGTAAGTGTACGGATAAGTATCGGATGAGTTTACCGATGAGTATTGGACAAACTAAGAATTTAGATTGGGTAGTCCCGGATAATAATTAGATATAAGTCTACGGATAAGTATTGGATAAGTCTACGGATAAGTATTGGATAGGTCTACGGATAAGTCTAATAGTTAATATTGGAAACATATCAGATAATTATTTGAGGAAGCTACGGAGAAGTCTATAGATAAGTCTTTGATAAGTCTACAGATAATTACTGGGCAGACTACGGATTTAGATTAGGTAAGTCTCAGATAATTATTGGATAAGTCTATAGATCAGAATCGAATGAGTCAATATACATCAGTGTAATGTCATCATAAACGAAGAAAAGATGTCTCATAAATTTAAAATTGATTCGTTACTTTAGAAAGAAGCATTTCTGATTTAATGAAGATTTACATTAGTTGTCCTTGATGACAGTATACCTGCTCGGCAGCATCAATTTAATAAATCAATTCATAAATCATCATAATCCTAGTAACATAATGCAAGAAATACAATGAGACTATTAATAGTGAAAAGACAATAAGTGTGGACGACGCTACATTAATTATATATACATTTCTTTGTTGTTGTTAACTTCTTTTGATAATTCAATAATAAGGTCTAATCTCATTATTCGTAAATACATGTAACTCGATCATGATAGTACTAATCTCTATACAGTCTAACGATTCACTAATAGCAAGATGGCACTAACTAACAACAGAAAGCAATTATCTAAATTTTGCCGTTCACATTTGCTGTATGTTTATCATAAATGCTTTGAACAAAGGTATAGTCCTTACACAGACTATTTGATAGAACAAGAGAGATTCAGTCATATCAGAATGCGGAAAAAAATAGGTATAATTTGTATGCAAAAAGGCTAGCAGATTTCTATATACACGGTACCTACATACAAATAGGGTCTTTGTAATGTCTGAACTCACAAGAATGCATATATTTTGGTCGGAATACATAATGTTCACAGTCATGCTTCCTTACCTTATGTCGCCAACATTTAGATACAATGGACGAGGGACTTTGCATTTTGTTCATTCCAGGAATGAATATTTATGTGTGAAAGACATAATTGAAATAAAGAATGGAAAAGAAAGACCATGCGCAGAAATGGTTCTTTATCCAGTATGGGTCTTACCTGTAATATTGTTTTCCTTATGCGTTCACCAAAATAAGGCTTATTAATTAACGAGGAATATATATATATATTTTATTGTTATTTTTTGCATATGTCGGCTAATTCATAAAACCACTTTACTCATATTATATACACATAACCATTTTTGTCTTTTCATATATTATTGAGTACTGGTTATGCATAAGATATAGAAGTAGACACGTACTTTTACAAACTATTGAATCAAAAGGATTGATTTCCAAAACAGTTTGAACTTCATAATCCTAAAATGTGAGGGGAAATACAGGACAGAACTTCATAATCCTTAAATATGAGGAGAATTACAGGACAGAACTTCATAATCCTAAAATGTGAGGAGAATTACAGGACAGAACTTCATAATCCTAAAATGTGAGGAGAATTACAGGACAGAACTTCATAATCCTAAAATGTGAGGAGAATTACATGACAGAACTTCATAATCCTAAAATGTGAGGAGAATTACAGGACAGAACTTCATAATCCTAAAATGTGAGGAGAATTACAGGACAGAACTTCATAATCCTAAAATGTGAGGAGAATTACAGGGCAGAACTTCATAATCCTAAAATGTGAGGAGAATTGCAGGGCAGAACTTCATACTTGTAAATGTGAGGGGAATACAGGGCAGAACTTCATAATCCTAAAATGTGAGGAAAATACAGAACAGAACTTCATAATCCTAAAATGTGAGGTGGATACAGGACAGAACTTCATAATCCTAAATATATAAGGGGGAATTACAGGACAGAACTTCATAATCCTAAAAATGCGAGGGGAATTAAAGGACAGAACTTCATAATCCTAAATATATAAGGGGGAATTACAGGACAGAACTTCATAGTCCTAAAAATGCGAGGGGAATTACAGGACAGAACTTCATAATCCTAACATATGACCGACATCTAAACATCAGAGATCTGACTTCTTAAGGAGATAGACAAAGAGAGAGATTAAAGACAAAGAGAGATTAACAACCAGTGAAGAGAGCATGCACGATCTAGAGAGAGTGAGAGAGACAGAAAGCACAATTCATATTGAGATATAGAGACGGTGTGCACAATTCAGATAGAGAGCACAATTCAGATAGAAAGCACAATTTAGCTAGAGAGAGAAAACATAATTTCGATAGAGAATGAGCACAATTCAGATCGAGAAAGGGCACACTTCAGATAGAAAGACAGCACAGTTAGTCAATTTTCCAGAAAACATTTTTGACCGTTTTTAACTTTTTTTATATGCACAGACACCAGACATCACATCAATTGGAAAAATTTTTAATCGTGACGTCAAATTTGATCGCACTGACTTTACAATGAAATATCGCCAAATTTTGCGATGTCTGGTGTCTGTCCGCCAAGTGCATCTACTGGAAAAAAATAGAGATAGACAGCACCATTCAGTGAGAGAGAAGGCACAATTCAAATAAAGAGAAAGGACAATTCAGATAGAGAGAGCATTATTGAGATAGAAAGAGAGCACAATTCAGATACCGGTAGAGAAAGAAAAATTCATACATAGACAGCACAATTCAGATAGAGAACACAATCCTATAGGAAGAGAGCACAATCTGATAGGAAGAGAGCGCTATTCAGATAAAAAGAGAGCACAATCAGATATAGAGTGCATAATTCAGATAAGGAGCACAATTTAGATAGAGAGAGCACAATTCAAGTAGACGGAGCTAGAGCACATTTCATAGATAGAGAGCAAGCAAGTACAATTCCACTATATGGTCCTTTTTTGAATAACTAAGGACAAGAGTTGTGTACGAACTAGACAACATACATTCTACGAAACGACATAAACTATACAGTAGAAACTGTTCATATCGACTATGTACAACAATCTACGGGGTGCACTACAACGTACGTCAAGCATTACGGTGTGGTTGTCCGGATTAACGGGCGCATGACAATACCTATCCTACCTGTTTGAAGGGAGCTGACATTGTGTTGTAGTTCAGCTTCATTTTGTTACAGGCTGGTGGAAGATTAGACGTTCCCTCATAAAGCTTTTTTAAAACTCTGAAATGAAGTGGCAACTTACTGTACCATGTGATCAAACGCGCATGCGTAGATACTTAGCCCTAGTAGTAGGATAAATGCACCCTTTCAGCAATCAGATTTAGAGAAAAATTTTGACACTCAGTAGAATTATTTTGATTATGATTTTAATTCTTAATTACGAAAAAAGTGCAGATACCCTTAAGATCCACCTCGCTTGCTCTTGTGGTTTTAAATATTTGTAAACACCCACTTCCCCTTTACTCAAACAAATATTCAAAGCACAAGAGCAGGTGGGGTTGAAGCCTGGTGATCCTGATTGCAGCACCTGTAAATGAATGAAGATAGCGATGTTAGGGTGTATACCTGTAATTACGTTACCTGTTTGAAGGGAGCATTCATTGTGTTGTATGAGAGTTTCATGGTTCTGGCCTTGTTGGGTAGGTTGGAGGTCCCTTCATATAGTTTTTGTAAAAGTCTGAAAACAAAATAGAACTAGCAAATGAAGCAATTGTAAAGAATTGTAAAGAACTGTAAAATATATATAATTATACTATTTATCAAAATAATCGGGTTTGGTAAACTGACTAGTCACGTGACCGACGGAAGCTCAGTTTTGGATGTGTATGTAAGGAAACTCTACGATAATTTTGATATATGTGTAAAGTTGTTTTTTTTTGCATCCCAAATCTGCCGAATTGAAAAATAACATATTTTGCTTTCATGAATTTCGTGTCGTCTACCCTGCGGGGATTTTCAGAACATTTTACTTTTGGTCCAAAAATTTGGAAAAAAAAAACGATTTTAATGAAATTAGGATTTTTTTTACATACATATAGTAATTAAATATCGTACAATGTATGAAATAATTAAGGATATTAGAAATAGTCTAGGACTTGTGATGCTATAAATGAATGAAAGGCTTCAATACGTATTCTTAATCGCTCTTTTAGTTGAACCATGATTGTTATCAACCTGGAAATTAAATTTCTCCTCGAGTTTTGGGAAAATATGAGCAATTTTTTGGGCAATAAGTCTAAAAATCGGCTTCAAAAACTGCATTGAAATATCCCTGATTTGTAATTCAGTAAATACCTATTATGAATTAGATATTGTTGACCATGTGATCTTGAACTGAGTTTGGTCTACATTAAGAAAACAGGGGAACAAATTACTATGTGTTTGCTTATTTGTGTATTCACTTGCCTTGCTGACTTTCCATAATGTGTTTTCGTGTGTTTTTTTTTACCTTTTGACATTAGAAACATGAGTACATATTGTAAATATGAATAGAGTGGTATTTGATATATATACCTATAATTGTCATATTGTCCTCTTTTGATTTCAAGTAATTTTCGAAACAAATTATTAAATATATGAATTTCAATTAACAATATGACAATGAATTTCCTTAAACTATAAAAAAATAGTTCTAATGGACATAGTCAAAAATTCAAATAATTAATATGCAAAGTTCATATACATGATATACTAGAATGATCTAATTTTGGTCAAATTAGCTGGGACTTTTGGCAAGCCTGTAAGTTGTAAGAACAGGTCAATATAACCAATGCAAAAGATGGTAGGGTTTATTGTCAATGGCTTTTCTTTAATTTGCCAAAAAAGTGAGTTTTATTTCACATTTCACGTGATTTTTTAAAAATCATATACTGGAACCCCCCCCCCCCCTTTCCTCCTCCACCGACTGGTTAATTTAGATGTAATACGTACTTGATAAGAATGACTCCATCTCTGAGGTTTTTCTCCACGTTCATGGCGCCGTCACCGATGTCCTCGCCGATCAGCTGTTTTATCCAGTTCCTGACTTCCGCCTCAGCAGCAGGGTCATATTTAGCGCCCATCTGTAAAAGGAAGTGACGTCATATATGAATGAAAGAATATTCTGTTTCTGAATCCTTGATTTTGATAATACATAATTATAATGATCAGTCTTTAATAATTTATGACATGTAAACACGTAGAACGCTTCTAAGGTATTTTTTGAACGTCAAGGACAAAATCGTAGGATATCGACTGCCCTATAGCTTACATGAAGACATTTGATTTGGGGGGAAATTAGATGTATAAATGCGTGTTAAAACTTTCGAAGTTACAGTGAAAAGACAGTAACGGTGAACGGCAGTTTTTGATTGATATTCTGTGACTGTTTCATTCTTTCTGTTTCTGGTATATTCAGAGCACGTATGAAGGGAATCTGTATGTAACTATGAAAAGAGGTTCCAATGGAAATTGTAATGAGTTTGCCTTGCCTTCTCGACTTTGAGACTGATGATGAGTAATTCTTCGATGTTTTAACCTTCTGTCGTTCATGCTTATTGTTTCATTGTGACATCAGTATAATTCCGTTAATCGTATGCGTAAGATGAAAATAGAACATTAATATAAGAAAGGACACTTAAATTGTTCAGTTCAAATTTGCCCCCCCCCCTTCCCTAAAAAGTATTGCTGGAAGTAGTTTGGCGCAAATATCAGAGATCCCTTTGGGATCTGCCAATTAAAAGATTTTTTTGTTGTCGTCATTAGTGTAGAGCTATCAGAATCCCAATGAGCAGTTTTTGACACGTGGCGTTGATCAAAATTACATGTAGCCAAATATATTACGTAACAAGTTTTTCTTCCAGCTAAAAAGTACGGAAATTAGGTAGCATATATAAAATGTAAACTACATAACACCCATACGAATAGACGGATACTTAGGAAACGATAATAACTTAACTATACAGCTATAAGAGAGGCTATATTAGGATTGTGCATACCACCGCGCGTATGAATACCTGTCATGTGAGTGAGAAGTCAAACAGGTAAACAATATCGGCTTCCGTGGTACCTGTGCACGGTGCAGAAAGTGTTGGCATTTATTCAAAGACGTAATTAAGATGCAGTTTGGGGATTCTCCTATATGTTTCTTTGCTCATGCAAGCATTTCTTGATTCCAGAAAAGAAGATCTAGGGCTGATGAATTAAACTTTTTTCCATCCTGTTGGTTTTTCGTGTTCTCAAATCTTAAAGATATGTGAATTGGATACATCTAGAAAATACTTCTCTCCATCCATATTTATCATCCATTTTTATCATTCCATTCTTTCAAGTAAGTTGAACACAAATTCATCGTCTGACAAATGGAAACTTTGACTATGTCTTGTATGACGTCAGTACACCAATTCCATGAAATTTACATTCTTCAGAAGTGACTCACGCAGGTGCCCGTTTCTATGAAACTATAAATACTTTGATGCATATGCCAGCTGTTCTTCTTAGAGAGGGAGGAGTGTGATGTACCGTTTACTATCTATGTTCTCCGGGGATTGAAAGCTGACGGAGGCGATTTTTTTTTATTTATCTCTGGCTTGAAATGAACTTGTTTAATCAATCTGGGCGCTTGTGTAAACAGCTACGTTTTCCTGATCTTAACTTACCAGTACTACTGCGTTTTGGATGCCATGTATATATAATCCTTGTATAAAATCACAACGCAGACTTTATTTGTATGCAAGTGAACGTCATTTTAACATCGTTAAAATGTCAGATGAAATGCACATTCAATATCATTTGAGACGTTTGAAGAAACAATAAGATAAACATAGGGACCAATCTGTTACAGTATCAATTGTGCAAAAAATTAATCGCGACATAAATTGATGAAAGTAATTAATTGAAGAAAGAATCCTTTTATCATGCTACACATATGTCTAGAGCTAGAAAATACTGATACTAAAGAGCCAAGAATATTTATTGCTAAGTGGGAGATCCAGGACGACAGTATACGTAATCCCTTAGCAGTATTGAAAATTAACATGAATTTTTAGAAAACAGAGTCTCAGAACAAATAAAGAACTACTTTTATAGACTTAAAGTTAATTTCATTGTGTATTTTGGCAATAAAGATGGGGAGGAGTTGGGTGGGGTCCTGCTTACTACCCCTTCTCCTAATCCGCCACGTAATGTAATGAATACCTATATATGGTATTGTCGATAAAAATCTAATATTCAGTATGCATCAAAACGTCCATTAATGTTTGATGAACGAATCATAGACATATAAGAATCGCTTGAAAAGGTAAACATGGAGGATGATGTATGAGGTTTGTATACGGGCAAGCCAGAACGATTATTTCTCTTACAATGTCCAGAAATTGTAATATATGATATGAACTTTACTGAGTGCATGCTTACGTTTTGAATATCGCGCCAAAATTTCTGCGCATGCGTATCTATACTAAATTTTTTTCTTGAAAAGGAAAGTAGTTTTTGTAATAAAGAGAGAAAATAAAGATTATACTGTCCCGAATTTCACTATTGTACATTAGATATTTTCTAATACTATATGTCTCTATTATAATCTACTTTAATTCCTTAAATATTGCGCATGGCATCGCTATGACTACTTGTTTTAATTTCGTTCTGCGCATGCCCAATATACCCGTTTATCTAGGTGCACTGAACCGGTCCGTGACAAATATCTTTGCATTGAGGATTTTCGTCTCACGACGGTTGTAGAGTCATCCTTTTCCTGAATTTGAAAATAAGGCGGGAAATTTGAAATACAAAAATAAGCATGTAGCTGAATGGCGCGCAAATTAGTATTGAAATTGGAAAAAAAAAACCCTATGTGAATTGTAAAATGAGTTTAAAAAGCAATTACAAGTGAGAAGCATAAGACAAACAACATTTAAAATGAAGTTTTAATAAGCAGCAAAGCTTGATAGAATGATTATTTCATTTAACATCTTGAAAATAATAGTATCTATTACAGCTTGATTTCATGATAGCCCAATGCTGATATGGTATGCATGCACAACGTGTATAAATATGTGCAAGTAACTCAATCGCATGCAAAGTGACTTGAAAACAAAGTCTTCTAAAGAGTGTTTGTACATGATATTCTAGAATCATTCATCGTACTTGCAAGTGATCATTTTATGATTATAACTAAAAAAGTGAAAATGGTTTCTTCGGGTTCAAACGTGCTTCCGGAACTAATAATTGTGGTCGTCTCGTATTAACTACAATCAAAACGAAAAGGTATAAAAGGATAAAACGAATTTTTATATTTTGAGATATGGTTCGATAATTTCTATGTGCATTTACTTGGATATATGGTCAGGATCTATTGATAAATCAAATATATGGTATGGTAATATGTACACATCATTCTTTTACCGCTTTCTCTAAAGTTTTCTTCCATTTGTGTTCGGCGATTCGCTTTTTGGCTCGCTCGGCCTGTCAGAAAATGTAACACCTGCATGAGAATTAGACAGAACATGTATAACATGCAAAAAGCTGATTAGATTACAGTACTACATGTAAACATATAAAGTTCAAGGACGGATCCAGATTTTTTCCAATGGGGTATAAACTTCAGGTTTGGCAGAGGGTGAGATGTTAAACGTCTTTAAATTCAATAGCATCATTTAAAACCTGATAAATTTTCAGCATGGACCAGACATGCACGTTTCGGGTACTAAACCGTCGTCAGTGATCCTCATTCTAAACAATGTAATATGGCCAAAAAGTATGAAAATTATGTCCAAAAATGTACCAAAAGACGTAGCAGAATGGGTGGGATATGATGCTACTGGACCCACGTTTGAGAAATTTCAAGAAATTTTGTAACAGAAAATTTCAAATGCAATTTTGACTTATACTTGCTTTTTAAAAAAAATGTACGTAAAAAGAATGAAAAAAATATTTGGCGAATTCCTAAGGAGTTTTCTTTGGGGGGGGGTGTTCTGACCACAGCTCCTCTAGATCCGCCCGTGGTGTTTAAATTATACATAACAGAATGCAGACTGAAATATCGACCCCGTACCTACATTCCACTCCCTCTCATGCAACTCAACGTAAAACCTATCCCAATCCCTGGTAGATATCCCTCCTATTGGTATCGTAATTTTTTTTTTTTAATCTGCTTTACAAAATTATGGACTTTAACTTATCTAGAGTTTTTTCTAAAGTTTCATTTTTCAAATTTGAAATTAAGGTAGGAAAAGGGCCGATTAACATACGTAGTACAATAGAAAGATATTCATATGTCGAGAACTAATTTTCTTTTTGAACGATTTTTCTTTTTGAACGAATTTACTTTTTGAACGAATAAACAAAGAATTAATTTTCCGTTTTTGAACGAATTAATACACATGTGATATTTGAAAAAAAATATTGAAAATCTATTTTCCTCTGTTCTTCTAGGGGTAGGAATTTATTGCACTTAAGTCTCCAGCAGAGTAAAATACTTTTTAAGCATCTGTAGACAGATGTCAGAGGGAGGGCGCCCGTGACTTGTAATCGCTCGCACGTGCTGCTTCTAGGATTTCACGGTTAATTTGAAAAAAATGTGATGTGATTATTTAAGTTTGTATCCTCAATGAAAGCAGCAACATTTACATGCAGCTAATTGTATTGTATAAATATAGTAGGTACAAGTAATATTGGATCGAGTCCAGAGGCCGGTAGAGGGAGTTTAGGAGGGGGAGGGGGTAAATCTGTTTTACATCAGTGAATATAAACCCATTTCAAGACACCAAATATACTGTACGTATATGATAGTCCCCATCCATAGGTCCCGATAAAGAAGATCTTCCCAAATCTCCTCATTTTTTTGTGAAACATACATTTATACAGGCATGTCTAAACGTGTACAACGATGAACAGCAACCAAAGATGCTTGCAGTCAGAGGAAATTCTGGAATTTCAATTATCTTTTTTTCTGAAACATAGAAGAAAACTATAAAAAAAACCATGCGTCATCTTCACATCCAAACTTTTGTCACGTGGTTTCATTTTTTCCTGTGTTCAAAGTCGAAACGAATTTCCTCTGACCGGAAACATCTTTGGGGTACAACAACAAAAATCTAAAGCGCAAGACACTAGCTGCTACGGCTCATTCATGTAAAGATGAATTGAAAACCCCATTGGGTTACATTTTGTACTTTATTGACTGGGTATTTCATTTTTGAATCTTTCGCTGATATTTCTCAATTCTAATTTTTTGTGTTTTGAATATGATTCTCCATTTGCAGATCTAGAATATTTCTGCAGGGATGTTAATTCATCCTGATTAAGGAAAAGGGGGAGTATTCCAGTTTATGATTTGAGAAAATTATGAAAGGTAAAAATACGAAAAATCAGCAATTTCACTCAAAATTCAGTTTGGGAAAGACTGACTATAACTGTATCCCCTCTTGATAGGGCATGTTCAAATAGAATTCTATGCAAATTGGAACAAAGCCCCAAAAGAAGCAAATTAAAAGATACAATTTAGCGCTTACAATGACGATCTCATGAAGTATACCACCCCCTTATTTATCTATAGAAAGCAAAATTTAAAAAAAAAGGGGGGGGGGGGGGGGGGAGGGTATTCCGATTTTGGCCCGGGTAGAAGGCTTATTTGACTTAAGAAAACCATATTCAAAATTCGCATAAATTGCATTTTGACACACTCCAAAATGGGGAGGGTGGGGGTTATCTCTGACCCACCCCTCCACTTTTTTTCCTGATCTGCACGTTCTTTTATAATATTTCTTTAATTTGAGTATTTATAAATGTAAGATGAACCATAAATTATTAACATTTTAAAAATTAAAATTTGATTTCTTAGCACTATAAGATTTTGATACATTATCGTATGTCCTGCTCTGCATATAAATATAAATTATTTTTGCAAACGAAATAAACGTATAAGTGTCTTATTGCTCTAATTGGACTATACAGGTACAGTGGGCATAATGATCAGCAAATGCTAGGTAGTTCTTGGCAGTGCTGTCGAAAACCATCCGGCTTTACATGTATTGTATCACGGCAAACAATACAACAACACACAGGAAGTTATTTTTGGTAGCATCAGAAAGCGCATCACCGGCTTATGCCAACAGTGGAGCGAACAGTGCGGTGTCGGATTACATTCCAATCCCCATATAGAACTATCCGAGTCTTCTTAACATTTTTTCATGCTCAGCTCACAAAATGGCGATTGACATTTTTTGTACCGCGATACGACATCCTGTCGAAGATTGTTTTGGATTCGTCCTTAGTGTAAAAGCCTCCTTGGTCTAACAACGAATCTAAGGCTTGATAATGAAGAGAACCCTATTGTTGACTGAAATACATCCAAATTCGTATTTCCGCACTCTTTCCAAACATCCTCAATATGTCATCAGAATATCCTGTATGTGAATGCCAGTTCAGCCCCATATATATACAAAACTTCGTATCTTACTTCCGTATGTAATTTCTTCCTTAGGCTATCATATTTGATAATTATGTCGTCAATAGTCTAGCTATACTACATGCTATTGAAATATACTTATTCCATGAAAAAATTCTTTTCTGTCTAATTTTAAACATGCTCATGGTATGTGTAAAGAATTTTACATGATTTCATACTACGTGTAAAGGTGTTAGTATACATAAAGTTACATTTTCGATGCAATTATCTAAAACTATTGCATTTCTATTTTAACAATCAATTATGTAAAATTAAAGATAAGAAGTAATTTTTACTTACCTTTGACGAAAGTGCACGGTCCATCCCCATTGGTTTCATACGCTCAGCCATTTTGAAAAATTTGTGTTCTAACTAAAAAGACGAAGCACAGAATAAAAGTGTCTAAAACTTAAGAATAAATTCGCCTCCCTTCAAGCGGAATGGACCCTGTTGGAGAAATCCGAAGAGAATCTTATCGCAATCCCCTAAAAGTGAATTTGGCTGTCTGCGCCGGCGCTTCACCGCACTGCTGAGTGGAACCTTATCAAATAGACAGACTAAATGTAAAGAGTCAAGGTAAACTCTCTCCTCCTATATTCCTAGATGCTCGGCTGCTGAGAATTCCCTCAGTTTCACATTTCAACATGCCTTTTCCTTATTTGTACTGCGCGCCGGTCACGTGACTTAGCACCTGGGCGTGACACCATGGAAACCACAAACAAAATGGAAGCAACGAGGATTTCCTGATTCGATGCTATCGTGCACTGAAAAGACAAGTGTGCGCACATGTGTAGGTGAATGTGACGGAAGCACGTTCCTTTGAATAACAAAAAAGTGTTACGTGAAGTAACAGGATGAATTTTTGTGGTTTTTTGATATCATGCGATAAATATGTTGATATGATGATTATAAAATGTGTAATTGTGAATACATCTTTGATGAAGATTATGATATTCTTGGATGGAGAAAAAGTTTATTGAGTTTATTGCTTACAACTACTGCAGAGAGGGGAAAGGAGAGAGGGTTACCTATGATTTACAGAAAATTATAAAAAAAAGATTTGTTTTCCGTTTCTCAAATATCTTAATGAGAAAAGAAGGGGGTCCTTCACAATTACCTCGATACCTGAGGGGGTGGACAGGGTGAAAGGGAGGCGGGAGGAAGGAGGCGGGAGGAGGGAGAAAGGGGGAGGGAGGAGGGAGGGAACTGGGTAAAATGGGAGGGAGGGGGAGAAAGGGGGCGGGAGGAGGGAGAGAAGTGGTTGGGAGGAAGGAGGAGGGAGGTAAGGGAAGGGTGAAAAGGAGAGGGAGGGAGGTTGTGGCGGGAAGGGGGAGGTAAGGGGTGGGATGGGGAGAGAGGTAACCCCCTGTCCGCCCCCAATACCTCAACCGTAGATATGCAAATTAAATCATACACACGATGAATTATGTTTTTTTGTACATGGATTATCATCAATCACTTATTATTTTTATTTAGATACGTTTTAGTTTGTAAATATGCAATATGAAATCTTTTGATGCAAGAATGATACGTGCATCCATGGAGTTATGGGAAAGTTTGTCATTGGACACGAAACAGATAAAGTTTGAGCAAAATTAAATGCATTCTTTGGGACTACATAGCTCTATGTCCTCACTGAGGGTATTTCCATTAAAAATTGCTGATCGAATGTGCATGTTAATGAGGACTTTGTCTTCGGGAGTTCAATGAAAAAGGTCTGAAGAGAAAAGCTTTTGAACTAAGTACATAGTTTAGAAATTTTGAGAAAGAATTGGATACATATACGGTAAGTTACGCCAATGAATGAACTACAACACTTTCAAGTCAAACGGCTGAAAAATTGACCGCCACTCCCCCTCCCCCCATTTCCAACCATGCTTATCTCAACAGAAAGTAGAACTTCAATACATCCTCCTCCCACTCAATTGTTTTGGTAAAGTGTACAATACAAATTTCCAAGAGAGGGGAAAGGAGGGAGGGTAGGTAGAAGGTGTAACAAGAGCTATATAAGCAAATTAACCCTACCTACTGGTAAATATATACCGACCAATCTCCCCCCCCCCCCCCCATTTTCCGCCTTGCATACAACATGTACATGTGTATTTTCCCTCCCACTCAATCTTAGTACATGGTAAATATAAGTCATATAAAAATAAATTTCCTCGCACAGAGAGTGAGGTTATAGACAGAGGTTTATTTACGAGATACCAAAATACTGAGTTCATCTTAGAAAGCTGAGCTATTTCATCTCCGTAAGAAATAACAAGAGGGTGATTGGGATCTATGCGATGTATAGAATGCCCGGATGCCGACAAGCGGATTATTAGACTATGATGATATCAATATATGTAAATCACCGCAGGAAACTCTTTAGTAGCTAATCATAATAAGTGAAGAAGTATGTACTGTTTACAAGGTGCATCATGGATGTTTTACTAGCACAAATACTTACTGTTGTCAAACGCAGATAATGCATTCCATGGGCGTATCTAGAACATATTTTCATAGAAGTTTGGGGGGGGGGGGTTCCCAGCCCGTCAGTTTGGATGGACGACCGAGGGCAGTTCCAACCTATGATTTAAAAAAAAAATAATATACTTACATACAAGAAAAAGGGAAAAAAACCGTTTTTTTAAAGAAAGTTCGAAAGAAGAGGGGGGGGGGGACTGCCCCCCCCCCCTTGCACCCCTTCTAGATCCGCCTTTGCAGTATTCATCGTAGTCAAACGTAAATATGCATTCCAATTCTATAGACCTTTGCATCTTTACTATGTCGAGTATTTCGGGTAATCGCACTTGATAGGAAGTGTGATTTTATATATTGCAAGAATGGGGGGAGGGGGTCAATTTGTTTCAGTTAAAAATATGAATGATACATGTATAACAATCAAAATGAAAAGGCATTGAAAAATAAATCAGTTAAATTATAGATAAATTGATAAATAAATGAATAAATAAATAAATAACTGACTGAATAAATAAATTTATCACATGATACACCTGTTATGCAGTTTCATAAAGCCATTTCATAAATATATGATATGATAACACGTTACATATCGCTCTGCTTGAATGCGATTGGTCAAGGTTGGAACCTAATCACATAAACCTTGACAAATGTGACCTTTCAAATATCGGTCAACTGTTAAATTCAGACCCAGAGTCAATATCAATGATTAAAATTGTTGTTGTTAAATAATTCTTGCATTAAAATATTATTCAAATTTGAAATACTTTTCTCTTACGCACAGAATATCGAATACGATGGGGACACTACTTCTCATGGCGTAGCAGACGACTTCTAAATCACGGCGTGGTTCGCCTCTATAGTTCTCGGAAACGTTGATTTCACGTTAGAAATACACATTTTTAGGCAATTTCATGTGATAAAAAGAATCTCAAATGAATTTTCATTTCATACGATGTATTATGAAACTCGTTGTGCGTTTTATATCCCCTCGCCAAGGCTCGGGGATATAAAACACGCAACTCGTTTCATAATACATCGTATGAAATGAAAATTCATTTGAGATCCTATATAAATTCATTAATTAACAATTTAATTTCCATTGTTATTATCAAGAAATGACGATTCTGATTTGCCGAGAAATTTTATTGATACCTGTAGCAATGTCATGAGCATCGTCGTTAGCAACATGATTTCAAAGCTGCAAATAAACGTTGAAAAGCGACGAAATGAAATGATACGTAATCATTGTAATATTTTTTTGGTTGATTGAGGTATCAACACCATATATTGAGGGAAAACTTATGCATCTTAAGCTACGCACACAATGCAGTTTTCCTTCAATTTTTGGTGTTGATACCTCGATCAACCCCCCCCCCCCCCCCCCCAAAAAAAAATTCATTGATTCCTTGAATAATTGAAAAACAAAGAAGTTCATTTTAATCTTTTCTTGCAAAAGTAATAAATTCTTTATTCTCTTGGGCCAACAAAGGTAAGGAACTAGTTTTAAAAAATGGATGTGGCATCCCGGGGGCATCGCCGGACCTCCAATGTATAAAAGGCAAGGGAAACGGAGAAGGGCTCAAAACTTCGAATCTCCTCACCTCTCCTTAATCCTGTATCCATCATAAACTTTTAATTAATACTGGGTTCGTGAGATATGATCTATCCCGGGGTAACAAAAGATGAACCGCTATTACAAGTCGTGTTTGATTTTCTTTCTACAATTTCTCTAATTTCTGACAGCGTTAAATCCATTTCAGATGTATGCATATATACGTCACTTTGTGTCTTACGTTAGAGGAATGTAACTTCCGGATTATTATCTTATCTATATAAGCTAGTGCATGTGTACCGGAAAATCAATCAATAATTGTAGATAAAAGTAAATATGTTTGCAAATAAGACACAATTAATATATCGCATCATCATTTTTATTGATACATGCAGGGCCCAGGTTCGCATTATATTTTCCTTAAGATGAAAAAAAGAATCATCCCTATATGCCCTATCGGATTGATCCAGTGGAATGTCACATCAAAGTTTGCTCAATATTTATATCAAGCTTTTTAAATAGATATAGAAATCCACAATAAAAGGTAGTCCGATTTTTGACGGAATGCATTTTCTCCATTAATTCAATACAATCAGAATATATTTTGGCTGTTTTCTTACCCTAATTTTCTGGCCATTACCATGGCCATTCATTAGCGCCACCTACAATGAATTACGTTTTTACACAGATTATGTGGAGATCGTTCATAAGGTAGTGTTGTCCTTTGTTTTACTATGGTCCTGTGTTATTGTCTCCGTCTGTCTGTTTGTCCCCCTTTTTCTGTCCTCGTTCCGCTGTTTTCCCGATCTTTGTTTTGTATCATATATTTTTATAAAATTTTAGTATTTTGCCAATTGATAGTGACTTTTGGATTCTGACTTTACTTTTCATTCACTGATGAGCGATTACAGCAATCAAGGTATGTGATGAGGATTGCATTTTATCAGCCTACATGACAAACATGTTCTCCCATTTTCAAAGCCAAATCTTTAAAATGGCTTCCGTATAATTTGCATTTTGTTAAAATTTCTCATTGGAGAAATATAGTCCCATGGAAAAAAAATTCGATTCAGATTGTCAGGTGAGATTTTTATAGCATCCTAGTAGTTGGTTTTTCCGTGTGTTGTTTTAATTTCGGGCGTGGTCGTATTTTTTTTTTTTTTTTTGCCCAATTATTCATGCAGAAATAAATTCATTGTTTCTTGACGTTTTACAGAAATTACTGTCATTTGCCTTCTTTCCAGCATCAGAATATATAAACTTTAAAACTTGCCTTTATTTTTTGACAACTTGAAAAGCAAAATCAGAAGGGTAAAACTAATCTTTAAGCTACAAACGAAACGGTAATAAAAAATACAAATCACCTGCTCATACCAAATATATTTGCGAAAAACTTTAGGAATTTTCATAACTTTAATCATCAAATAAAAGATTTTATCTTTTTCTTTTAAAATTAAGTTGTACTCTCTTAAAACATTTCTACATACTAAATACAAATTAAGAAACAAAACATCGTGATTTTTAGTTTATAAGGGGTACTAAGCTATCAAAAGTGATGGAATTTCCTAAAAGATTTCGAAAGTATTTTTATAAAACATGCTCCCTGAGTCCCGAGGGCACATGTAGCGATCAACTTCGCTTTAAAGATCGTTTCTTCAAACTCATTCGAAAATCTCTATTCAAAAAATTTCTCTCGAAATTTCTGAAAAGTTCTGTAGCATCCTACCCATCCGGCTACGTCTTTCTGTATTTTTACATAAATTTCAGTCTTTGGTAATATCTCATTGTTTGGATAGAAGAACATGTATATCTGGTCTGCTGCAAATCTATCTATTCTTAAATGATGCTATGAATTTGAAGACGGGTACTATATGATCCCAAAATTATCAAACAATCATGTTACTGGACCACGCTACAGTTTAGTACCCCGACGTTTACAAGTAACAAACAATGGTCAATTTCAGTTATTTGTACAATAAATCAGTCTCAACTCTGTGTCATTCAACGATTTAGACAAACTACTTGATACCAAAGAGGGTAACATTTTATGGTATTTATCTCAGATCATCTTCTGATAAATTTGGGAAAATCCGCAAAGGAAATAAATAGGTATGATTGACGAGTAACTGTTTTACAGTTATGTTTAACATCAGGAAGAGTAACTATAGTCACTCTTTGCATAAGAGACGTGTGAAATTTTGAAATTGATCAGTGTGGATTTTTACAACTTTTTTTCCATTTTGAATCGTCTGGCTTAAACTTAAATCACTAATCAGGAGCTTCAATGTACCACTCAGGCCATTTCTTGTTTTTGTTCTGTTTTGCGTCCTTTTGAAATTGAGAAAGCTACCAGACAGCAAGGGAGAAAAAAAGTTGCAATTTCATGTTATATGACGATGTGAAATCTGACAGAAACTTGTTTCAATTGATTATAACAAAATTTTAGTCAACAAAAGAATGAAAGATAATGCAATGTCATGAATCATTGTAGTACTTTTACATTTTACATGAAAGATAAAATAAATATTTTCAATTTTATCATTGTATAGAAAACACGTTTAATTTAGAAAAGAATAAATCATTTAAATTTTGTTTTGTTTTATGATTTCGGGCTCAAATGTTAAACGTCTTCCAATTGAATAGCATCATTTAAGAACAGATAAATAAGCAGCATGGACCAGACATGCACGTTTCGTCAGTGATCCTCAAATCTAAACAATGTAATATGCCAAAAAAGTGTGAAAGTTACTATGTCGAAAAAGCGTACCGAAAGACGTTGCAGGATGGGTGGGATATGATGCTACAGGACGCACTTTTTTGAAATTTCAAGAAATTTTGATTACAGAAATTTTAGAATGCGTTGAAGAAACGATCAACCAAAATTGATTGAACTTGGCTACATGTGCCCTCGGGGACTCCTGGTCCACCAGCAGTGACACTCGCCAAGTGGTATATATGTTAAACGTCTTTCTTCAAATTCAAAACCTACCAGCACTGGGACGCAAATCAGAAAATAACAAAGAAATGGCCTCATCAGGATTCGTTATTCGAAACATGTCTGTCTGGTGTACCACATTCAGACACTTGTGTCTAGAACGCTGCTCTCTAGCCGCAGAGTCGGACACTTAATTTTCCTTGGACCACACCAAACCACACAATTTGCTACTTTGGTGCGTGGCAAATGGCCGTCCAAAGTCGGCACCGGTTGCCCATTGGTCTCGTTGGTTAATGTGTAGTCTTTTGTGTTTGATGTTTACATGTCGTATGTATCTTTTTCGTCTCGTGCTGTGCTCGTCTTTTGTGTTTTTGCATCGGGTGTTTTGGTGTGTTGCTGTTGGTGCTGCAACAGGGTCTTGTTGGAGATCCCCTCCCGTCTTGTACATATATTTGGTACATGCGACTGGGATCGCCGTCATCCTATATACTCATATAAATCACGTACCAATGACAACTCATGAATTGACCATTGAGAAATGCATAGTATGAAAAAAATTTTTAGACAGCCACTCTGTAGCAGATGTTAAACGTCTTTAAATTCATAGCATCATTTAAGAAAATTTGCAGCATGGACCAGGCATGGACGTTTCGGGTTCTTAACCCTCGTCAGTGATCCTCAATCTAAACAATGTAATATAGCTTAAGAGTCTGAAAGTCATTATGTCCAAAATGTACCAAAAGATACTTTGTTTAAATTACTGCACTGTAATATACATTTATGAGTCTGAAATCTCAATTCTAGACAAAGCATATCGCACTGCAGTTTGCAGAAGTTGAGCAAAAGAAAACAAAACCCATCCTTTTATTGGAACAATGATGTTATCGTGTTCTGTTAGATCCACTTGTAATAACATGCGCGTGAACTTCAACTTCCTTAAAAGTTTACACTTTACAACTCTGAGATTGCAGATTGGTTATACTGTATCTTTGATTATTTACAAAACAACTTGCAAACCATGTGTTTCTGCTTATCATGGTGAATCTTTTCATATTATCATGATTGTCAATATGGAATAATAGGTTATATCACGATCTACTGAGTGAGACATAAAAATTTGCACGATTGACGGTATTTCGTCGAAAAGTTGAAGAATTTCCGCCACGTAGTATAAATTTTTACTCAGTAGAAAGTGATGGAATCTATTTCTTCTTTGAACAATGAAACATAAGAAAAAAGGGAATTCAAACAACGTTTCATGCCATCTAACGCCATGTTTTCTGACGACGTTACTGTGACGTCACAATAAACTTCTCTTTTAGCATTGGTCAATTGGAGCCTTTGAGACAAATTATGTGTCTCACATAGGCTGTCTCACAGGATACGAGCAAAACTGGAGAAGAAATATATTTCTCCCACTTGAGACTGAGAACTCTCCAATTTTCCTTGGGTGAGATAAATCGATCTCACCCTCTGATGTCATCGATCTCACCCTCTGACGTCTTCGCTACCAAAGCGACGTTATACGGAAATAAGGCAACAAACAGGTGATTTTAACAGACACTCTAGATGACGTGGGAGAAAAACAATCAAACACCACCATGAGGGAGAGATAGCTATTTCTATTTGGCCGAAACCCCAGCTAATAGGTCTAATTTGATTATCATTCATATAAGACTATTTCATGGTCTAATATGAAAGATACATCGGTTCCACCTGAGGGGTCTCAAAATCATGTAAAACCCGATGCTTGACGAGGGTTTTGCAAAATTTTGAGACCCCGAGGGTGGAAACGATGTATCTTACATAGAATACCATGAAAGAGTCTTTTTCTCTCATATCTAAGGGTCAAAAACGAAACAGAAATAAAAGGGTCGAAATTTGAAAAAGTCAAGTTGATCTATTTGTGAAAATTTTGCTATATATTCGAATTCAGCGCCCCCGAAAGTAGTTTATTTTATAATATTTACATATGCCCATTCATTTGTATAGAATTTACACTGTAATTATAGGAGTATAACCGCGGTGACTTGGTTTGAACTATGACGTCATAGTAACTTGGCTTGATTTGAACTTTGACGGTACGTAGTAACAGAGCCTTAGCAATTGAGTTTTATTCGTATTTCAACGGCATTTAAGCGTGAAAAACTGGAATGTAAATATATATAATAACTGTCATTTGGAATGTGATTATACTGTGATAACCTACAATGGATCCAGGAATTATGTTTCTCATAATGCGCTAACGCGCATTATGGAACATAATTCCTGGATCCATTGTAGGTTATCACAGTATAATCACATTCCAAAAGACAGTTATTCTATAAAGAATAAACTACGAATATAAGGCTTTTCAATAAAAAAAAAAACGCAAGAGTACATTAAAAAAAAGATCTTTAAATCCATGATTGATTGCGACGTCGCCGCTGAAATCATGACGTCACAATAGCGTAAAAATCGAAGCAATAGCGTCACGTGATATGTGATACAGCTGTCACGTGATATGTAATACAGAAGTAGCTCACATAGCTGTATTTCATGGGCCTACTCTGTAACACATACGAGGGTATGAGAGAAATATGTCTAAATGCATGCTCATATTGTATTCATTCGTTTAAGTTTATAAGCTACGTTATATTCAGTCATCTAAAATAATAAACTACGTGTAATGTATATACATGTGCAATTTTATTAATGTAATCATAAATACATTTGCTATTTGCCATGTATCATATCTTACTGTTTCTGTATTTATGAGCAATGACCATTTATAAAAATGTGTTTCGCCAATTAAACAAAAATTGAATTTGAATTTGATAACGTTGTCATTCGTGAACTACGGAGCTGTGTTATTGTCTCCGTCTGTTAGTCGGAGTTTTCTCCTAAGAACGTTCTGATTATATTTTTCAAGACTTTGTAATCATTTCCATGTAATTGTGATTTTCAGTCTAATTTCGGGGTTTTTTGTTTTTTGTTTTTTTTGTTGACTTTCAGTCATAGATAACTTCCTCAATGATATTCATGCAAAAATGATAGAAATATGACGTCAAACTCCAACTTATGCTTTTATAGTTTTCTTTGCTTCAGTAAAGATAAAGGTGTGCCTTATTACAGGTAAATTTTACATTATCGAAATCGTGACATTTATTCTAATTTTTCGTTTCAAAAGAATAATTTAAAATCCTACCCAGTAAATATAACCATTACGATCATGAACTCAAAGAAAGACGCGTATCTGGTAGGAAAAAAAAACGGTAGGATCCATTACAATCCACCTATGACGTCACTCTCCATTATCTTTAAGGAATGGAGCATTTTTAGAAACGCTTTAGTATTGGAGGCTAGATCTATTAGAATCCTGTTGGTAGTGGAGTTCTATTACTGAAATACAAGTTTCTCAATGAATAATCAGAATATTTATTGTCGCAACCTCGACTCGAACCCACTCTGTCTAAGGTAATAATCCGAAGAGTATTTCACCCTACCAATTCCGATAATATGGACCTGAAGAAATGAGGTTTAATTTTGATATATAAAGTATGCATGATTCTAAGAAGATATACATAATATTCAGTGAAATGTATGATATAGTGTAAAAAAAATATACATTACACATCATGAGGTAGTGACTTAGTGAGGTAGAGCGTTTTAAAGTTGTGGATTTTACATTGTTTAGACTGAGGAGCACTGACGAGGATTAAGTACCCGAAACGTGCATGTCTGGTCCATGCTGCAAATGTTGCTATTGAATTTTAAGACGTTTGACCTTTATACCACTTGGTCCCCTGTCACTAGTGGACCAGGATTCCCAGAAGATCGATCATCTTCGGTTGATAGTTTCTTCAACGCATTCGAAAATTTCTGTTGTCAAAATTTCTTGAAATTCCTAAAAACATGGGTCCTGTAGCATCATATCCAAGTCATCCTGCTTCGTCTTTCGGTAAATTTTGGTCATAATAACTAACACTCTTTGGTCATATTACATTGTTTAGATTGAGGATCACAAACAAGGGTTAAGTGCCCGAAACGTGCATGTCTGATCCATGCTGCAAATTTATCTGTTCTTAAATGATTCTATTGAATTTGAAGACGTTGAACATTTAAGCGATCGAATGTCCTCGTAACTCTCCATTCCTTAAAAAACCTTTTGGGGCCTCGGTCCATTATTTTTAAGGAATGGAGAGTTACACGGACACTCTCCCTTACGTACTGACTGTAGGTCAAGAACATCCCTGGATGCCCTAGAATTGTTAGACGAAAATATAATGGCGATGGTATTCTATCATACAGTTCTCTTTAAAATCTAAGTCTTAGCCCATATGACGGAGAGAAACCCCTTCCAAATCAGTGAAAATATGTAACCCTAGATCCACGTTTGACTGATTTTTGTAACAGGAAGTAGTATGAGTTTGTAAATTCCAATTTGCAGACACTTTCACTGATGATTTGGTAAAATGAACACCTTTCTGATGTTACTGCTACTGATTGTTTCTTTTTCATCTTTTTGTAGAGGTAAGTTTTGAATTGAATAATATTTTTTTTTAAATGATTCATTAATTACATTACTTAATTATATTTATTTCTTTGGTGATATTATAAATTCTTATAAATATTAATGATGGGTGAAAAAGGGCGTGGTCATTTATAAATCTGGTCATTTATAAGTCTATATATTCTTATAGCACTTCTCATATTGAAACAATAAATAATAATATTGCACTTCTTTCCGCATAATGATTGGACTGTGTTTTATTGTGCACCAATCGTTTGAGCACTTCACCCCCTAAGGACTTAGTAAAAAGGCACGCTCTTTTCCTCCTTTACTATATAAGTCTATGTAATCTTGTGTACAGAATTCTGGTAAACGATAAGTTAGTTATGGAATTGTAATTTGCATAATTTATTAATTTATTAATTTCTATTATAAATTATGGAAATGCGATCAGGAGACGCTGACTCTCCGGGCACCTGGTCTCACATCGGAATTTTAATCATTCCGAGGTTCGCAACCGTTCCTATGGAAAATCTAATTATTTGCCTTGCCTTCTCGACTTTGAGACTGAATAACTGATAGGTTCTTCTTTTTAAAATGTTTATTTTTTGCAATTTGTCTCTTTGCACCTCAATATGAACTGCTAGGATCCTAGAAAAAAAGTGCAGTCAATTTCTGATATATAAATCTATTTTGTTTGTATGCACAACTCCTCTTAGACTGAAACTAGACTTGATGGATAAAAACAATGTAACATTATAGTATTTCTATGGCTTAGACTTCTATATGTTTTCCACAGGGTTTTAAAAAAGGGTGTGGTAATTTTGTCTTTTATATTGTGCACAAAACTCTCTAAAACTTTAAATGGTAGAAATGAAATTCCGTTGGTACTATTGTTGATTTATGATTTTATTACATTTAAGTGCTTGGAGTATTTGAATTAGGGCATGGTCATTATCCCCTTTATAACCCTAAAACCACTCCGAAAGAATAGATGAAAATGGGTTTTTATCTCTGATAGTATGAGTTATGCATGTCAGGACCTAGTAATGAAATATTTTGTTTTGTGTCCGCTGGTGGATGTTTTTGAAAAAAACCTAAAAAACCCTAATAACAATCATGCGCTTTGTTAATTTCCAATTCCTATCAAACTGCATCTTACTGAATGGTATTGTATGTTTGCATTTGATAAAACGCGCGCTATAATTACGCCCATACCATCACCTATATCAAGAGATACTAGTTATTTTAAAATAAAACAAGATCAGAATTATCCATCTCACTTCAAAGAAACAATATTTTTTTCATAAAATTTTAGAAATTATCTCGTGCTTTTGCACATAGATTTATCTATGAAAAATATGGTGAGATACAAAATTACAACATTGTAAGTCAAAATTAATGCTAAAAGAGAAAAATCAACCCTGTATTTAATCATCATCTGCCGGATAATAATAAACAATTTTTGTATCGTGTTACATGCAAGCAGGATATACTTAACCCACCTTCACAGGGAATTCACTTTTGCTTCTGCTTAAAAAAATATTTTATTTTTTGTTCAATTCCTGGTTTTATATACCCATTGATGATGATTTTTTTAAATTTTGGGATGATTTATCCTCCCGGGCACCTGGTCCCACCTCTAGCTTGCTAGTAGTCCACCAATGCTCTATTAGACCGGTGCTCAATTGTGAGTGCTGTTGAGATTGTCGTCAGGAACTTCTTAACTCATTGGTATTTTGATGTTGCTATTCAGTCTCTGATTCTAGCTTGTTTTCTTCTTTACAGGTCAAACTGATTCAATTCCTGATGCATTCCACATCATTAATGAAACGGCATGCGTGACTTGGAACTCCAAATATATCGGTAGTACATCGAAGATAAGTTTATATAAAGAACAAGTATTATGCGTTGTTAAAGGAAAATATGACACTTATTATTATGCTCCATATAATTCGTCTACATTAAACTGCTCAAGGACCGAAACATCTTTTACATTTTGCTTTGAAAGAGTAAGTCGAAATGAAGCAGGATATTACAAAATCACCATTGATAATGCCTCAAGTGCAACAGGAACCGTTTATGTTATGGGTGAGTTGATTTCATTTTATAAAATTTAACAGAAAATACATGGTTTATATATGTGCAGTATCTCGTGTTTGGTGTTTTGATTTAAGGAATCTTTGTAATATTTTTTTGGTTGATCGAGGTATCAACACCAAAAATTGAGGGAAAACTGCATCGTGCGCGTAGCGCAAGATGAATAATTTTTCCCTCAATTTTTTGGTGTTGATACCTCGATCAACCAAAAAAATATTACATTAATTACTTATCATTTCATTTCGTCGCTTTTTAACGTTTATTTGCAGCTTTGAAATCGTGTTGCTAACGACGTTGCTTTTGAAGTTGCTAAGCGCGTACTTCCGTTTTGTGTTGATACAGGCATCAACAAAATTTCTCGGCCAATCAGAATCGTCGTTTCTTAATAACAACAATTGTGTTTTAAATGATATCGTGTTTCTGTGTTGCCTTATTGTGCCCCTTTTTGTGCATGTCCACTCTGTGTTATTGTATATGAGTGTTTTTGTGTTAAGGAATGGGCACTAGTGCAAATGAGTTGTTGGAGATCCAACGCTTTTTAGATCAATTACCTAATTGGGATTCGATCCAGGTACCTTTGACTTGACAGCCCAACGCTCTTACTGACTGACCCGTTAGACCCCAAATATATTACTCTGTACCTGGAATTCACTAAGGAAATAACAGTAGTAAGAGGAAAGAGCGTACACATTTGCCACAAATGTATCAGATATAGATAAAAAATTATTCCTTTCATTTACTGCGTGGTGTTAGCTTAACTTTTTTTTAGTAGTATATATTTTTCTTCTCATTGATTGATTTTATATTCTTTTTTGTATTCAATTTTTTAATTTTCGTTAATCCAGATAAACCGGAAACGCCGAGGATATTTCAACAACACCAAGGTATTGAAGGAGGAATATTAAACATCAGCTGTGAATCAGCCTCAAACTCGCTACCACGTGGACAAAATATGACCTACTTTTGGTTCGTGAATGGTTCAGGATCTCTACCTAGTAGATTTCAATCGTCGGAGTCCATTCTCACTATTTCTGATTTACACTGGACGGATTCCACATATGAAATACAATGTTACGCCAATGAGACCTATGGTTTGACTTCAGCCTTCAGCAGTACACATAGAGCTGATTTTCTATGTAAGTTCAATAACATTTAACGGATACAGTTAAACCTGCCTAAGTGACCCACGATGTTAAGAGACTTCTGTGTTAAGGAACCAAACTTTTCAATCCATGAGTAAACAATTTTCATGAAAATCGGCCTGTTTTATGTGACCTTGATTTGAACTTCCATTGAAGGGTATCTTAAAATAGGTTTAACTGTATTTGTTTAAAATATCTTTTTTATAATATATTTTCTTGCAATTGACTTTGGATATTGTTCATTAAAGTTTTCCTTCGTGTTTCTATGAAGCTGTCGTATTGTCTCCGTCTGTTTCTCAACTTTTTTCTCTCGTGATAAAGTTCTGTTTTTATATTTTTCAAAAAATTGTGATCGTGGTTTTTGCAATCTCATAGGGTGTTTTTGTGTTTGTTGCTACGGTATGAAAATTGCTCCTTTGATTTGTTAACAGCGAAGATTCACCGCAAGGATAAAACATGATGGCTTTTCGTCGTAAGATATGAATTTATCTTAGTTATGGTGGCTCCCTATTCGAACCGTTATAGGTTTTTCCTTATATGCAGCAGTCTGCGTATAACATTTTACAATGGCTGGTGAGGGACGAGCTAGCGCATTGAAAAACACAGACAGACAGAAGATCTTAAATGCCAAAAGAAGCAAAAGATGATGCAATCTATCAATGTCCACACCAATCATATAGTATAACTTAGTTGAAAATGTGATGAAATTATAAGGGGGTACCCTTATGTTTGTAGCCATATCTTGATCATTTATAAGATTGTATACCTGTTTGCGATTTTTTCACCATCTATATACATTATCCTATAAAATGATCCAATTTGCAGAAATTCCATCTGTTGTTTTTTGCACGAAAATGTGATATACTATATACTATTTGTCGAAAATATGATAACATTATAAGGGGGTACCCCTATGTTTGGAGCCATACTTTGATCATTTCAAAAACTGTGTACCTGTATGTGAGTTTTTCTTCATCTACATACATAATTTTATGAAATATTACAAAATGAAAAAATTTATCTGTTTTTTATGCAAAAAATTGGATTTAGTACATATTCTTTGTCAAAAATGTTAAGAAATTATAAGGGGGCACCCTAATGTTTGGAGATATATCATACCTAAAATGTTACAATATCATTTTTTATCCCGCTTCTGGCAAATTTCTTGCAATCTGATTGGTCGAGAAGAACCAAATATTATGTTGTATTATTTTACTGACAGGATATTATTTTAATATCCTGCTTCTACTAAGAGCTTTATGCTTTTGACGTCACAAAAATGCTTTAAAATATGTTGACGTAACATACACAAACCAAAAGCCATCAGCGGGATAAATTCGTTATTCAGTGTTTTACAGGGGAGATACAAAAATATATTGGGTCGATGAAAAAAGTTGTATTGGGCTCGGCTTCGCCTCGCCCAATACAACTTTTTTCATCGACCCAATATATTTCTGTATCCCCCTGTAAAACACTGTATAACTAATAATGTGTTGTTTTTCTTCTATATGACTTGTTATCATAAAATAAAACAAAACAAATAAACATATTCGTATCATCACTGAATTTGGAGGGTTCAAAAGCATATGATGGATATTTGATATTTCTCAATTTTTAAGTGTTAGGGTACCTTTCTTTAATGTACTGTATCTTTAATGAAAACAAAATTACTTATCTATGTATGTGTTCATTATGTTATTTTGACTATTATGTATAGAAAATAACCTTAAAATACAAAATTCATCTATTAAATTCACGAGTAGGGACCCACCTTAATTAATGTAAAAAAAACTATTATAATCAATTGAAACTTTTAATGTCATGGTAATGAGACCTATCTTTATGACAATCTTATAATTATGAGAACTGATACATTTTTCGACGTCTCAGTATCCTGCCTTAGGCAGTGTCCACATCTTTCGACGTCTCATTATCTGGCCTTAGGCAGTGTCCACATCTTTCGACGTCTCATTATCTGGCCTTAGGCAGTGTCTACATCTTTCGACGTCTCATTATCTGGCCTTAGGCAGTGTCCACATGTTTCGACCTCTCAGTTTCTTGTCTTAGGCAGTGTCCACATCTTTCAACGTCTCAGTATCTGGCCTTAGGCAGTGTCCACTTTTTTCAACGTCTCAGTATCCTGCCTTAGGCAGTGTCCACATGTTTCGACGTCTCAGTATCTGGCCATAGGCAGTGTCCGCATCTTTGAACGTCTCAGTATCTGGCCTTGAGCAGTGTCCACATCTTTCAACGTTCAAGTATCTGGCCTTAAATAGTGTCCACATCTTTCGACCTCGCAGTATCTGGCCTTAGGCAGTGTCTTAATCTTTCGACGTCTCATTATCTGGCCTTAGGCAGTGTCCACATATTTCAACGTCTCAGTATCTGGTCTTAGGCAGTGTCCACATCTTTCGACGTCTCAGTATCTGGCCTTAAGTAGTGTCCACATCTTTCGACGTCCCAGTATCTGGCCTTAAATAGTGTCCACATCTTTCGACGTCTCAGTATCTGGCCTTAGGCAGTGTCCACATCTTTTGATGTCTCAGTATCTGGCCTTAGGCAGTGTCCACATCTTTCGATGTCTCAGTATCTGGCCTTAGGCAATGTCTTCACCTTTCGACGTCTCATTCTCTGGCCTTAGACTGTTCCACATCTTTCGACGTCTCAGTGTCTGGCCTTAGGTAGTGTCCACATCTTTCAACGTCTCATTTATGCATATTACATAGCGACGTAAATTGTATTTCTTATGCAATACACCTTCTAGATTAATTCCACATTGTGTTTGAATGGTGTAATACAGGGGTCTCCTGCTGATTGTACACCTTTTCTCGTCTGATGAAATTGTGTTCCTCCCTATGCCTTTGGGAGGATGTATTTGTCAAGAATTTTGATCATAATTTTCTCATCTGATTTTGGATATTGTGTTTTAACTTGTCAGAATATACATAATACCTTTTTTGAAAACCAAATTACAGATGGTCCGGGTAATACCATCGACATTACATGGAATGGGACATATCCACTGATTGAGGACAGCTCTGTATTGATTCCTCCGTTAATGTGTTCAGCCATTTGCAACCCTGTTTGTACCTATACATGGACAGGGCCTTTTAGATGGAGTTATAGTAGCCAGTATCTGAACTTGGGCAGTGTCCACAGGAACAAAACAGGGTTGTATAATTGTACAGCTACGAACAAAGCCCAAGGGTATGAGAGACATGCACAAAAGGGAATTTTCATATATATTTCATGTAAGTTTTACAAGGATGGCGACAATATAAGTTTTCAAGATTACCTCTGTTATTAAGCCATTATGATTTGTAATTATTTTAGTTTTTGGCGGGTCCGTTTGTTTGTCTGTCTGTTTAAACTATCTGTTTGTATGTTTTTCAGCAAAAACATTACCCTTGACCTACTATTGAAAACTTAAACCTTGATCATACTTTTTGAATGGTAAGTGATAGGGCTTTGATATTTCAAATACGGAAATTAATTAATTCTTTTTTTAAATCTAAAGTACTTGAGATAAAGAAAATCCAGACGCCAATCTCAACAGCACTCACAATAGAGCACAAAATTGAGCATGTTCATATCCAGATAACAAATAATTCATACCATGATTACATGACGTCTTCCAATGAATTAAAAAGCAAAGGTTTATTTTTTCTTGTAGATCCAACATCAGTTGTTACCATTTCACCATTTCTTTATTTACCAAAAATAGTTGATATCGCTATTATTGAATGCAGTTTCACAATATTTTGATACATGCATGATCTTTAATTGCTGTTAACGCTGATGTCAAATACCTAGATAAGACTGTAGTAGTACAATTGCTCGAGTTAGCAATAAATCGAACTTTGTTTGTCAACAACACTCACAATAGAGCACAAAATTGAGCATGTTCATATCCAGATAACAAATATTTCATATCGTGATTACATGACGTCTTCCAATTAATTAAAAAGCAAAGGTTTTTTTTTTCTTGTAGATCCAACATCAGTTGTTACCATTTCACCAAGCAGTCCAAAACTCGAAATAAATGAAAATGCAAACCAAGAGCTTAATTGTGATGCAGATGGTTATCCACAACCCAGTATCTCATGGTATAAAGATGGCCAATTTCTGAAAAGCAGTAACAAATATAATATCACAAATGCTGATTGCCTTTCTTCGGGAAATTACACGTGCACAGCGGAGAATTACTACGGTGGATCAAACAAGTCAATTATTTTAAGAGCGAAATGTAAGAAATAGTTGGTCCATGCTGCAAAAATATCTGTTATTTAAGGATGCTATGAATTTGAAGACGTGTAATAATGAGGACTATTTGAGATGAATCACAAAACAATTATTCAGAAATACAGCTTTGTGTGCAATTTGGTTTATATTTTTGTTTTAGAAAGATGAAAGATCAGTTCAATTTTCAATCTGAATCAAATGGAAATAAATTTATGCACTAGAGAATATCATAATCCTTAAATCTTCTGACGTCTTTGATGCTCATTTCAGGCTCCCCACGTCTGTACAATGATGTTTCTAGCATGGTTATTGATGTCACAGACTTTGAAGTACAAACTATGACCGTTCATATGATGGGTTATCCTCCACCAGAAATAGTATGGTACCATGAGATGTCAGGTTCTAATAAAACCTTAGATTTTAATGTGTCTACTATTCAAAATAAAATTGATTTGCTAACTTCAAGTCTCAATATTTATCCAAACGAAAAGGAAGACTTCGGGAAATATATTGCAGTAGCTGTGGGGACGTCCACTGGAAAAAGATTTCATCTTCAACCTAACAGTGAGTTTTCCAATTAAACATTTAACTAATGTGAAATATAACTCCGATAGTTTATTTACTTTATCTTCCTTACATGATATTTCATTTTTCTTCTGAAGATTTAAATTTTCACAAAAAATACGCTATGGGAATTTCAATATTGATTCTCTAGAGTTCTAGAATTGGTTACTAAACATAGACTTGATGCTAGAATGATAAATGAAAGAGGCTCTCTAACTGAATGACGTTGTTGTGTTACAATGTTTCAAGGAGGTTCTCAAACTGCCTCTTGATTTATTTTTGTTCTTTTTTATTTCGTAGTTTACCTCCTTTTTTGTCTGCTCTCAAATTCATGATTTTCGGATATTCCGTTCGACTACCTGATCTTGACGTAAATAAGTATTTCTTGCTTTCTTTCGTGACTAGCTGTTTTCGAAGTTGTATGTATAATATCACTTTTAAAGTTTGAAATAAAATCAAATGTTCACGTCCACGATCGTATGAACAGTTGCGAAAGCGCGGGGACATCAAATCCCCTTCGTCTGTCTGTCTTCTAGTCACAAAAATCTTAACCTTGAGTATAACATTGGAATAAACTTTAAAATATTTGAAAAACTTACATTTGACATAGTTTTTGAATTGCTACTGATACGGCCTTAATATTTCATATTGGTATTCCTTGTGACAATATCGTTCTATTCATACCACAATTTTTACCATGTAACTTTGTCCAACTCTTATGACAAACTCCCCATGTGGGGGACCACAAGTCTTTTTAAACCATTTTCCAGAAAATATCTATGACCGTTTTAAACCTTGATTTTACATGCACAGACACCATACATCGCATCATTTGGCAAATTTTTCCATTGTGACGTCACATCTGATTGCACCGTCTTGAAGCACCTTGATGTGTTGCCATGCCTTTTATTTTGACGTCACAATGAAAATTCGCCAAATTTTGTGATGTCTGGTGTCCGTCCGCCTTATGAATCTATTTGAAAATCATCTATTAGCTTGTAATAATCTTTTTTTTTTTCGTTTTACTGAGGACGGCCTAATGCCCCTTTTAACCTTAGAGCTGACTGCAGATCATATGGTATAGCTAATGTATCATGGATATCAGCTTTTAATGGAGGCCATCGGCAAACTTTCACAGTTTTATACGGGGTTATGAACGATAACTCTGTTATGATGACGTCACAACGGTATCCCGACATAGGACACGGAGTGCTGCATTTTATCCTTGTTGCTAATGTGCTAAAAAACCGGGAGTATGAATTTTTTGTCAATGCTGAGAATACTCGTGGAAATTCAACGTCTACCTCTATCAAGTGTACTGTAAGAGGTATGATAGCTGTAAATAAAGTAGTTATTTAAAAAATTATATTAAAACAAAGAAAAAGTGTTCCTTTAGTATGTGATTGTACATTTGTATGAGTGTATATTGGTATGATTGTGCATTTGTGTGATTGAATATTGGTATGAGTGTATGTTGGTATGATTGAACATTTGTATGAGTGTAGACTGGTATGATTGTACATTTGTGCGAGTGTAGATTGGTATGAGTGTAGATGTAAACGTCTTCAAATTGAATGTCATATATAAGCATTTTAATTCAGCTTTTCTTATTGACAGATTTAGAACAGAGTGGAGAAGACTCGACTTTAATATTAGCAGCAGGGTTTGGGACTGCACTGGGAGCTGTCGCTATCATAGTCTTGTTTGTGGTTATACTAATCATTTATAGAAAGGGTGAGAAAAGTATAATGTTTTGAACTAGACCCGGGGAATTTTTTTTTCAAAATAACCTCGACAAATAACTGATCTTATTTGCAGTAAATTGATTGAAAATTGCTGAATTTGTTTAAATTGAAGCTATAAATTTAAAGTATTTCGTGGGTTTGGATAGGAAATGTCTATTTTACTGACAACAATTACTTGATTGTATTCATTAACTTTCTTTCGACAGGTGTATTCTCGAGTGAGTGTAAAAAAGGTAAACAGAATTTTACATAACTTTCAATCTATTACATCAGAATACACACAGCATGTATAGATCGTTGTTCTATTTTGTGCCATAGGTACAATATAATAGATCATAAGTTAAATGACAATCTCAACATCACTCACAAAAGAGCAATTAATTGAGCATTGACGGACCCCTAGCAAGCTAGAGGTTGGACAAGGTGCCCTGGAGGAGTAAGCATCCCCTGTTTGGCTAGCCGCACCCGCCGTCGATGTTTACGCACGAAACGGAAAAAAATATCTTCAAATGAACGATAAACATGACGATACCATAGTCACCATAAAAGCACACATATATATTATCCCATTAAAACCATTTGATTACATATACTAGGGAATGCAAATATAAGAGAATATTACATTTTTGTATAATCATTTAATCGTATTTCATATACAGACATCACTATTCAAATTTTATGTTTCATGAATTCTTTCTTTTACATACCGGGACTTTGGTTAGTTCCGATTGATATTTTAAATTTCTTGAAATTTCTAAAACGTGGGTCCTGTAGCATCATATACCACCCATTCAGCTACGTCTTTTGATACATTTTAGACATACTAATTTTCATACTTTTTGGCCATATTACATTGTTTAGACTGAGGATCACTGACGAGGGTTTAGTACCCGAAACGTGCATGTCTGATCCATGCTGTAAATTTATCTGGTTTCAAATGATGCTATTGAATTTAAAGACGTTTAACATTTTAAACAAAGAAGGGGATCTCCAAGAAGACTCGGTTGCGACACCCACAGCAAAATATATCAAAAGACATGAAAATGTACATCAGACCCTACCAACTCCCTGGAATTTACCATTTATCCAAATTTTTCCTGTATCGAGTATATTTTTGCAAAATCATGGACTGAGGCCCCATCCCCCCTTAGATGGATAGAGGACTGAGGATGGAGAAAATTTCTAAATCCACACATCGTACATGTACTGATTCTAATGAGCACATAAAAACGATTATTCTTGTTTCATTATATATTATGATTTGTTTTTTATTCAGATGAAGGTGGCACAGAGACTGAGAATCAAACGTAAGTTTTATTTATATCTGAAACATGGACTACTGAAGAACTAACTCCTTATCGACATCTATTTCTATATCGTATATGATCTATTTTCTATTTGTGAACACCTACAATGTTTGTTGTACATATTGTATATATGTTGTTCTCTATGCCGTAATGGAAAAAGAGAAATAAATGATTCTGATTCTGATTCTGATTCTATTGACATTGGTTTAATATGATATATCTCGGCAAATTATTGTTAGACTAGTTTGATGTATAACAGAGAAGCAGTACCAATAGTAGTTCAGGAGGTCAAAGATCCAGGGGAATATGACATATTCTAATATGACTTGATTCTTTTTCCCTATTAAGACAACAGACGCGAGCCGGGCTCTATTCTCCAATATTAGCCCTATAGAGATATTAGCCCACCTACCAATTTCTGAAAGCAGATAAACCGGCAGGAACTGGTTTTTACCAAGAATCGATTTAATACTTTCGTCAAAAGGTCTAAGTTTGGTCATCATTAGATGACGCGGCTCGGTAATAAATGTGACTGGCTGAGGACGCTCGGCATTATGAGACAATAGAGCCCGGCTTGTTATTTTTTATTTCTTAAATCGTGTTAGTCTCCATGAACAAGGCAATCGCAAATTCCCAAATGGTGGCAGTGAGTGTCGTCTGCCAGCTTGCAGCACCCACCGCGATTGTCAAAAAGAAAGATGTCAAATCTGGTTATGTCCAAATAGGTAAAAGATGGTCAATTGGAAAGGTCTTACTCAAAAATGACCCTAATCGTCCTCTATAGACACAAGCCAACCGATTTAGCGATTGAAGAGGGCATTTCCACACGTTTAAAAGGCAAAACCTGTCACCACAAAACACAGAAAAAAGTAATAATTTATCTATTTTCAAGCAAAGTTCTTTTGTGGATACATCGTAATTGCTTCAATACACTTCCATTCATTACCAAGTTGTGAATACACTCTGATCCAAACCAGACGGTTTTGTTATGTCGCGTAGAATGAGGAGCAGGTTGTGTAGAGCTTTGGTTTTAATAAGTAAGATGTGAATATAGAATCGAATATTAGTATTTCATATAAAATAAACGTGAAAATGTTAGCGTGGGAATTATTTTCGCGAATCTATGGACATCGCGAACATTTTTCTCCTCGAGAAAATATCCGCTGCATTCTTACGATGGGAAATGCATTTTTATCGCAAAATTTTTCCCCAGCGAAATTAGCCAAGTTTGCAGTACTGTAGTTCAAACCACTCACACATGTAATATTTCGTTTCAGAGCATATGACGGTTTAGATTTTCAACTGAACACTGACCAGATGAATCACACATACCAAGATCTAACTGACAATAAAGGTGAGTACTTTAAGGTTCGTTAGTCTCCATTCCGGGCCACTTTGCTTAAAACTAGAAACAGTAACTGCTTTAAATTGTCGCCTGACCATTGCCGCAGCAATGTGTTCAGTTGTCACGGCTCAATCTCTCAATGTATTTAAGGAAACCATCCAAACCAAACAATATATAACATACTAGACCTACTTAAACTAATTAAATTTAATTCTTAATGTTTTATTTTCTTGCTGTCCTTTTGATTTTTAAAATCTTGCGCTATTTAAATGCATGCCTCTTCATAGCTCCGTCGCTATAAAATGTTTATATGGATTTTCTCGAGTACTGATGAAAGATTTTGAAGTAAAGTTATTGATCGCGATTTTCAAATATTCTTTGATCATGAATGAAATAGACATTTCAATTTATCATTATCAGTTCAGCCGATTAAGTAAAATAAATTTTCTATTTTCTGTTCTTTATCTTGGTATTATTGAAACAACCCCCCCCCCCCAGATTTTCAGTCATAAATTGTAAAAGAAATATCAAATAAATATAAAAAGATTGGAACTTTTTATTTTGATTCAAGTGAGGAGGTAAAATCAGTATATTTTTTAACAATCATATTTATTTCTGACAATTATAGGTGCAGAGAAGTAAGTATTTCACAGTTTTATTCAGATAAATATATTTAATTGTTTGTGATAGAATTATTTCCACGCTCACTCTCTAACCTCAACCTCGTCTTTCGCACGACTGAAGTCACACGATTCTTTAAAAAATGAGTTAGTGAGAGGTCAAAGGTAATTTAGAACAGACATCAAATAAATGATTTGTTTTAAAAATTAATCATATATCGTTCTCTTGACAGTAAAGTAATATGCATATCAATTATTCGAATTCCTTTATTGTCCCTCTGTGCGTGTCCGCTCTGTGTTTTTGCATTGGGTGTTTTGGAGTTTTGCTGTGGGTGCTTCAGCCTGGTGTTGTTGGAGATCCACTCCTTTGTTTCAAGGAAATGAAGAGCGCAATTCTCTGGTGAGAAAATATTTCTTTACCATACTCTGCCATGCTATATTTGCATTACTATCAATTACAGTGATGAAGACAAAACTACTTACTACAATGAAATTGTTGCAAGGAAGCAGAAGATAGATAGCTTGCCGGCCAAAAAAGGTAGTTTTCCTGGATACATGTATGTTCAGTCAATTTCTTTATCTATTTTACGCTCACCTACTGAACAGACCGAAAGCATAGTGTCGTCTACAGGGTTGTCGTTAGAAGTTTTATTATTGGTTTAACAAATTATTTAACAAACACAGTCTTTTCGATTTATTACAATATTCATTTTTAGGATGTTCTTGAGTAAGTTACAGTTTATAATCGTCACATTGAATGTTAAACGTCTTTAAATTCAATTTCAATAAACTTACCGCACGAAGTGATAGGGATGTTAAACGTCTTCAGATTCAATAGCATCATTTATAAACGGATAAATTTGCAGCATGGACCAGACACTTGGAGATCCCCTTCTTTGTTTAAAATGTTAAACGTCTTCAAATTCAATAGCATCATCTTAAACTAGATAAATTTACAGCATGGACCAGACATGCACGTTTCGGGTACTCAACCCTCGTCAGTGATCCTCAATCTAAACAATGAAATATGGCCAAAGAGGGTGAAAATTATTATGTACCGAAAGATGTAGCAGGATGGGCGGGATATGATGCTACAGGACCCAAGTTTTAGAAATTTCAAGAATTTTAGTCACAGAAAATTTCAAATGCGTTGAAGAGACAGACGATCAACCGAAGTTGATCGTACTTGGCTACATGTGCCCTCGGGGACTCCTGTTTTCTTATGTTCTATGAGCTTAAGTTTTCACCCTGTCGTCGGCGTCCATACTAGTGTGTGAACGTGTATCTCTATTTTATGTGCTAGTAAGGCCAGACTTGTACAGATGATGGGACTTTATGAGTAGATCACAACTCTACGTTCAAATGTAGGTCATGATTTATATTTTTGGCTTGAATGCACATGTTAGGAAGGTTTTGGTATCAATGTTAAGAAGTTTTATTTCTTTAATTAAATTGCTAGAAATGCCAAACTTGCACAGACTATGCGTCTTTATGAGTAGATCACAAAATCTACGTTCAAATGTAGGTCATCTTCTTTATTTTCTGCTTGAGTGCACTTATTGGGAAGATTTGGGTATCCATAGTATACTTCCCTTTTCTGTTTGTTAAGTTGTCAGCATTTTCGTTGGTCCTCAATAGGACAGATTCTCAAGTTAAAATCTGTAATCTTTGACTACTCCCTGTTACTGCCATGATAAAATGCCGCCATGATGAAATGCTGCCATGATGTAAACTTTATAATCTTTGATTACATTATGTTTCATACTGTCCTGAGATTGGTCTTCCATGGAAAAAGGGGCTTCTTTTCGTACATCTTCAGAAACTTTGTACAGTTAAGATTACATTGTTTTGTTTTACCATAGTGATAATTATCGTTCTTCTACAGAAAAAATTGATTTGTATTTATAACGATTGCTTTCTTTTCCAGGAAAGAAGGATAGGTAAGATAATATATCAACTTATTGGCGTTACTTGTACCATTGCGTCTCTTTCTGTGCGTGTCGTCTTTTACAGTTGGGTTTTTTTTTGGGGGGGGGGGGGGGTGCTGTTCGTGCTGCAATTAGTTGTTGTTGGAGATCCCCTCTTTTCTTTTATTGAAAAATTGCAGTATGTAGGTGAACAGAAAACCGCAAGTTTTTTCCTTTATAGTTGATTAAAGATGTACCCAGCAATTATTCATATTTAGTCTCAAAGTCGAGAAGGCAGGACAAAACCATTATAATTTCCATTGGAACCGCCACAAAACCCGGAATAAGTGAAGTGAGACCAAGTACCCGGGGAAAGTTTAAGTAAAATGCAGTGTCTGTCATTGCAGCTCCTCTTATGTTTGCTGACGTTGTTTATTTCAATGGATGAGATCTGGTTAGGTTATGAAAAAAAAAACTATTATGAATACTACTCCTTTACTAATGCACAGAACGTATGAGAAATCAAATGCTTAAAAAGTAAACACCAATAAATAAGTGTTTCAAATTTCTCTAGCTATCAAAACCTTGAATGTTTATCGCTTTTTGAATGATTAATTTAATTTCATAATAGCAACTATTTTTCAGTTATACAAGCTGTATATGTAATTCGAGACGCTACATGTACATTTCTTATTTTGAAAATGATTTCATTTTCTTAATTACAGAAAAGGGACGAATAAAACAGAAAGCACCAAAACATTAGATGGGAACAAAATGGTCAATCATATTTATGAAAACTCTAACACAAAGAATGCACCAGGAAAGATCAGGCAAGGGAAAGGTAATGATACAATTTAGACGAAACTCATTACGATGCTACAAGCTTTTTCATTGTAATTAGCAAAATCCTTCATCTAGCTGTGTAATCAGCATTAAGTGAAATTTTCTGTTTAGTAGATTGTATTTTACTCCTATTGTATATTTTCTGTATCACTCCGCTAAAGTTCTATTTATAATTCTTATGTTTCCCTTATATTTCTGTTATCAAAATGTCTTGAAATCTCTAAAACGTGGGTCCTGAAGCATCATATCCCACCCATCCTGCTACGCCTTTCGGTAAATTTTTGTACATAATAATTTTCACGCTCTTTAACAATATTACATTGTTATATTGAGGATCACTGACGAGGGTTAAATACCCGAAACGTGCATGTCTGGTCCATGCTGAAAATTTATCTGCTCTTAAATGATGCTATTGAATTTGAAGAAGTTTAACATTTGAACCACTTGGCGAGTGTCACTGCTGGTGGACCAGGAGTTCCCGAGGGCACATGTAGCCAAGTTCGATCATCTTCGGTTGATCGTCTGTCTCTTCAACGCATTCGAAAAATTCTGTTATCAAAATGTCTTGAAATTTCTAAAATAAGGGTCCTGTAGCATCATATCCCACCCATCCTGCTACGCCTTTCGGTAATTTTTTTGTACATAATAATTTTCACACTCTTTGGCAATATCACATTGTTTAGATTAAGGATCACTGACGAGGGTTAAATACCCGAAACGCGCATGTCTGGTCCATGCTGAAAATTTATCTGCTCTGAAATGATGCTATTGAATTTGAAGAAGTTTAACATTTGAACCACTTCGTGAGTGTCACTAGTACTGCTGGTGGACCAGGAGTTCCCGAGGGCACATGTAGCCAAGTTCGATCAACTTCGGTTGATCGTCTGTCTCTTCAACGCATTCGAAAATATCTGTTATCAAAATGTCTTGAAATTTCTAAAACGTGGGTCCTGTAGCATCATACCCCACCCATCCTGCTACGTCTTACGAAGACGTTTAACATTGACATATCAATCTGATCAAGACAATTTGTAAGAAATTATACTTTCGGATTTTAAAACGTCTAAGCGACTCCTTGCAATTACCATTAGAATTTCAAGTTAAATTATATATCTTTTCCAGCAGTCCTTCCAGTTGTTTATGAGAACACGGTATCCAGAGAAGAAGTACAGAGAAAGGCTAAGGAATAAAATCAAGATAGTTTGCAGGAAACGAATGCCGCTTCTTTTCAAATGTTACCAGAGAAAGATTAAAGTGTTGTCACTTTCTTAAAACAATAATTACATTTCCTTAAGGTCATGTCTGAAATAATGATATGAGACTAACATGGAAAACGTTTCGCTCTTCATATCTTCGTTATTTGGATTGCCCCCCTTTCAGCCTCCAACATCACCGATGAGACGTAACTTGTTGAAATGTGCAAAAGATGCCATGAAATTATTTTCTGTAAAGATTTTTTTTTCAAATTTACATTGGTTTGTCATTCGTTTCTCGATATTGTTTGGCCTTGTTTGTGGTCCTTTGAAGTGGTTGTTTCGTTGTGTAAGTCTGGTTTTTCATTTGTTGTTTTTGCCTAGTTTATAATCCATTTTATATGGTTGTTTAGTTGTGTACGTCTGTTTGTTAATGTGGTGGATTTGTCTCGTTGTGTACGTCTGGTTGTTCATGTGGTGTTTTTGCCTAGTTTATAGTCTTTTTATACGGTTGTTTCATTGTGTAGGCCTGTTTTTTGTGTCGCCTGCGAAGCAAAGCGACACTTAGGGATCACTTTGTCCGTTGTCCGTCTGTCCGTCCGTCAGTCCGTCCGTCCGTCCGCCAGTCAGTCCGTCTGTCTGTCTGTCACACTTTGGGTGTCACAGCCCATAACTTTTGACCTACTTTTCAAAAATAATAAGATTGCTTATATCTTTTGAATGGTAAGGGATAGGGCTTTGATATTTCACACCTGTATTCCTTGTGACTAACCCTTTGTAAACATACCATAATTTTTGACCTTGTGACCTTGACCTAGATATATGACCTACTTTTCAAAAAAAGTTAAAATTTGCTATATCTTTTGAATGGTTAGTGAAAGGGCTTTGATATTTCACATGTGTATTGATTGTAACAAGACCTTTCTACACATACCATAATTTTGACCTAGTGACCTTGACCTATATATTTGACCTACTTTAACAAAAAATTAAGATTGTATATATCTTTTGATTGGTAAGGGATAAGGCTTTGAAATTTCACTTGTGTATTCCTTGTAACAAGACCTTTCTGCACATACCATGATTTTTGACCTTGTGACCTTGACATAGATATTTGACCAATTTTTCAAAAAAAGTTGGGATTCGCTATATCTTTTGATAGGTTAGTGATAGGTCTTTGATATTTCACATGTGTATTCTTTGTGACAAGACTTTTTTAAACATAACATAATTTTTTTACCTAGTGACCTTGACCTACATATTTGACCTTTTTTCTAAGGATTGCGTATATCTTTTGATTGCTAAGTGATATAAGGCTTTAATACTTCACACATATATTTCTTATGTTGTGACCTTTGTTTTGTTACCTAAGTATTTAGGTAGTGACCTTGACCTAGTTGATTGACACTATTTTCTGAAAATTTGAGATTGACCATATCTTTCAATTGGTAAATAAGAGGTCTGATATTTCACATATGAATTTCATTAGACAAGACTTTTATAGTGATACCAGTAATTTTGAACCATGTGATTTACCTCCTAGAATAGGCCGCTTCGCAGGCGACACAAGCATTCCTTGGATTGCTATTTTTTCATATGGTGCTTTTGTCTCTCTTCTAATACAAATGTATTCTGCCGTAATCACCGCACATTCGTCATGTTTGGTATATCCAAACTTATCCTTTTGTTTTTAATATATTATCTGACCAGAGTGTATTGAAAAATTAAACTCAAATACATGGAAATTAACATGCCTAATTTTATATTGTTTCAAATTTGTCATATTTATAGCCTTTTGAATCGATAAATGTAAAATCCGTACTTTTAACCTTCCTACAATATTTATGCCTAAGTAACGGGTGTTGCTAGCAAACAGGAGATGCTTACTCTTCCCGGGCACCTGATCTCATCTTCATTGAGGATTCTATTTTGCTTCTTTGCAGAATGTTTAATTTGATCGTATTATTTGAATCTCCATTGAAGTTTTTGTGGAATCGAATTTCATTGTAGGTGGCGCAGTGATAATCAATTTGTGCGTCACCGTACATGTGTAATTGGCTATAAATTTAATTATAATGTCAGTTTGTCCAATTTTTCTATTCTCGTGAGTTCTGTTGTGTATTTTTCCGTCAATCTTTCTATTGTTTTGTTTGGAATGTGGTTTCGGCTTTTGTGTTTGACTTTCATTTTGTGTTTGACTTTCATTTTGTGTTTGACTTTCATTTTGTGTTTGACTTTCATTCACTCATACGAGTATATTTAAAACATCTATAGACCCTTTCACATTATCTGCGGTACTGAATTTGAAGGCCAGTTCCGGGGGACAAACAATAGATTGCGCATGCACCAGTGACGTAATTCGATTGTTCCAAGATGTTTTCCGCGGAACAAACGAAACATGATTTCGCGCTTAACGTCCTAGAACAATCAAATGACGTCACCGGTGCATGCGCAATCTACTCATTGTCCCCAGAAACTGGCATTCAATTTTAGTACCGCAGATAATGTGAAAGGGTCTATAAGCTATATTGCCAAAAATTCATTGTGAAAAGCATATTAAGCCAATTACTGATGTAAGACAACATAATATTTACTGATTGAATATGAGTTTATTCTAATAAAGAAAGATTATAACTATTTAAAAGTGGTTTCTTTTAAACAAAGATTATAACTATTTTAAAAGATGTGGTTTCTTTTTGCAGAGTGATTTTTGAGGAATCCTTCTCAAAGATTTTTTTTCCCATTTAATTATGCGCCGAGTAATTTATCGGGTCGCTTCATAATGTATTCATAATAATTTCCTACAGGAGCTTTACATTGGATCTTCTCAGGAAATGTCTGTTTATCTATTGTTATCCCTCTTCTTAGATTTGTCTCATCAATTGGTTCAACCCGTACTGAGTCACGTGATCCCATTCCGGGGTCTTCTGGGAAGTAGTTGAAAGGTGATAAAAAGAAACTGAGGTCATGACCTGGCGTGTGTGTTGACGGCAAATCCTCTGTATGCGGAATATGATATAAACCCATTGTCACCCAAGCCACCAAGTCCTGAAATAATAATTGTTAATTGTCAAAGATCTATCAAACTTATAAACCTTTTTCTGAGCAAAATGTCTTACGCTGAGCAGGTTATCTTAGAGCATGTGGCGTGTAATGGCTTTTTTATTCACAACATTCTGTGTAATACGGGAATGATAGAACTCTATACCTTCTCGAAGAAAATTTTAAACGAATTTATAATGCACCAGACTTGTGTTTTGAATAATAAATCCTCATCAGTGATTCTTTCAGCCAAAGTACGTGATTTTCAGGAACCGCCAAAATTTATTTCAGTAGCGCTCCCTAGTTTTACTTTTTGAATTTAAATTTGTGCATTTATTTTACACAGAGTGTACAGTTCCTGATGTCCTGTAGGGTCGATTCGGTAGCATATTCAAATAAAATCTATGTTTAAAATAGCATTGGAGGGATGGTGCTATGATGTTAACCTCCTTTGATTTCGATGATGTTTTTAGATAAAATATTCCGAAACAGCAATAAATAAACACTAAACCGCTAAAGGCGGATAGGTCGAATTGCGAAGTGTTTGTGTTAGATAACGTATACTTTTTTGCGCAGACAGAAAGGTAAAAGGTCATTTATAGTATTGCTCAATGAAAAATAAATAACTAAGGTCATGAGGATTCTATATGTGAAATATCAAAGCCCTACACCTTATTGTTCAAAAGTAGGTCAGAGGTCAATGTCGAGTTCATTTGGTCAAAAGTCATGATATCAAATGAAAGATCTGGTCATGAGGAATCTACATGTGAAATATCAAAATCCTATCTCTTATAGTTCAAAAGTAGGTCAAAGGTCATGATATCAAATAAAAGGTCTGGTCATAAAAACTCTGCATGTGAAATATCAAAGCCACCGCCTCTATAGTTCATGAAATATAGCCCAGATTTATTATTTTTAAAAGTAGGTCAATCTCCAAGGTCAAAGTCACAAGGTCAAAACTTTTGGTATGCATGGTTAGGTCTTGTAACAAGAAATAAATGCATGAAATATAAAAGCCCTATCATTTACCATTCAAAAGCTATGGCCAAGGTTAAAGTTTTTCAAACGTATGTCAAACTTCAAGGTCAATGTCACTAGGTCAAATTTTGTTGCTGTGTTTGATTTTGTCTCACCATGGTCTATCACCATATCAAGTTTCAAGTTGCCTCTCCAAGCAGTTTTCTCTCAACGGACTTAAACGCAACACTTTAACCAAAATGTTGACGCAATGACGGACGGACAGACAGACGGACTTCGTCATTTCATAGACCGGATTTTGCTTTGCAATTCGGCCAAATATTTACGATGTCTTAATTAGCTAGCCTCGACGAAATTGAGCGAGCTATGCAACCCCGGCCACCCAGTTAAGAAGTTTGGGATAGCTCAATATTGGACAAAGCACTGATGCTACAGTAACCAAATTTGCACGAGTGACTTATTTTGGGATGCTGAAGTAAACATTTGCATTAGATGCTGCATCTGCACCTTTTCCCACTTGAGTGATTTGGTTAAGAAATATGGGATAGCTCAGTATGTTACAAAGTGCTGATGCTACAGTAACCAAACTAACCAAACTTGCAAAAGTGATTCATCTTGGGATGCTGAGCTGGACCCAAGCATTGGATGCCGCATCTCATTTCCTTTTCTCAAATTGAAGGTTTTTTTAAAAGCTTATATCGTACAAAGTATACGTTTTGCATGGACATATCTTGCATTTTGGATGTATCTGCTATTGAATTTGAAGACGTTTAACATTTGGTCAAATTTCATCAAATGACTTTGATCTATTTTTTCCGCTTGAACGATTTGCTTATAAAAGCCAATATTGAGTAAAGTGTAGGTGCCATATATACCAAACGAGCATAATTGATGTATTTTTGATCAAACTTTTATAAAATATGTTAAATTGAAATGTTGTTGTTATGATAACAAGCTACCACGAGATGAGCTTCGCAATCTATGATTTCCTATGTTTTCTATATGCATGTATTTAGAAACTTGAAATAAACTTGAAATCATTGGACTGCCTATGAAAAGCACTTTGGCTGGAGGCATCACTGATGAGAATTTGATATTCTAAACACGTGTCTGTTGCATGAAAATTGGTTTAAAATTTTCTAGAGTTGGAACCCCTCCGTATTATTAATATGTATCATATCAAGAATATTCCATCAATAACAATATTTCTTTACATTCTATCATGGCATAAGTAAGTTAGATGGACCATACAACACGTGTCTGATACGTTGAAATTGGTTTGAAATTTTCTTTAAGAAGGTAAAAGAGTTGGGACACCTCCGTATTGTTATTATAATTACATATTCCTTTTGAAGTGTGGAACAGTTAAACTTGTTCCCCGTGACTGGATGTTTAGGGCAAAATATTTACTTCTTTCCAGCTCTGTCGTGTTTTTAGCACTTAATTAATTTGACATCATATATTATTTTCCTATTTCGGAAACTCATCATTTCATCCACAAAATATTAAAATTAAAGATTAAGATATATCTTAGCACAATCCCTCCAATTCTATTTTGGACATAGATTTTATTTAACTATGCTAATAAATCGACCCTACGAGAAAATTGGAGCCACGCACTCTTTGCAAAATGTTTAAATTCAAAAACTTCAAACTACAGGGCACTACTGAAATGAATTTTGGCTGTGTCTAAAATGATTTTGTCTGGAAGAATCACTGATGCGGATTTACTAACTGAAACGTGTCTGGAGCATTAAAATTTGTTTTAAATTTTCTTCAAGAAGGTAAAAATTTGGAACACTTCCGTATTATGTAAAGAACATTTACTGTACCTTATCAACAATATTTTCGTTATCCGAGTAGAAACGTCTGAAGTCAACGACCGGATTGTCGGAGCCCACAATGGCGTATATTGATGAACTGGACGCTTCTAATTCCTTTCTTTTTGTGACAGCCATCTGGTATCTCATCCATGCAGCTGATGCTTCGTTTCCTATGTTCTCGGGTAGTAATGATTTAGACATACCTTTATTATCAAGACGATATGCCAGGTTATTGCCTTGTGGTGACTTGATGTTCTGATTATAGAATAAGTGGTACTTGGGTTTATTGAAATCAAACCTTAGAAGAGCTTCTAACTCGGTCCTTTTTAGGTTATGTCTTATTTTATTCTGGTACCAGACGTCAAATGGTTGACTTGACGAGGGATGGGTCCTTTTATCCAGAACAACATCCAGTGTCTCATATCTATTATGTTGTCCGTTAATGTCTATATCTACTTTGAAGTTGAAAACGTGGTGATGGATATTTCCTACCAATTTATCGTTTATTCTGAATCCGTACTTATTTCGATTGTTCTTTGTGAAGAGAGATGGAAGGATGTAGCCAGTGGGTACCATCTTCGTCTGCAAGACACCATTTTGGTGGAAGATAAAATCTACAGTATACTCATAGTTAGTAATTGTAGAAACGGACCGTAGAATCAGAACATTGCTTGGAGCTCCTTCAAAGAACACGCCCAAGTCCCTCAATCTAGACACGTGCTTTCGGAGAAAGTCTCCAGTGCTTTGTTCGAACACGCAAAACGCATTTTTGAGTGTTTTTGGCTTTATTGAATTTGCGGCAACAACGTGACTATCGATAAATGTTGCACCAATAGGACAATCAACACCTGGCACCATTCCACCTGAACTTACTCCGATGAGAAATGTTGAATCAAAAAGATTAGCGTATTGATGTTGTGGCTCAGCCCCGGAATAAAAAACAATGACTTCTTGAAGAGACAGTTCATACACGATTAAGTTATTAAGATATTTCACGTTATAAATACGTGGACCATAATTAGGCGATAACCGAAAATTGAACTCCCAGTTCATATACTTGACACGCTGCTGTTGAACGCAGTATCGTTTTCCCTCCGGCTCAATCTGCCTTGGAGGACTTATGGGTATTTCTGGAAACAAATGTCCTCTTCTCTCCATTTTCGAGAATAAGAATTTATTTTCGGGAAGGAATGGTACTCTAAGTCTAGGAAACGTCGGGTCTCTGAAGTGCATTGCAAGTTCATGCAACGAATTGAAATACATATTGTTGAAATAAACCCTTTCTATCGCGTACATATTGGGGTCTTCATTCAAAAGTACTGCAAAATCCACGGGATGTAAACTTAAAAACTCCACGGCTTGATGCATCCAATACCAATATTTCCTTGATCCGGGAATTTTAGTAACTGTTGGTCCTAATGCAGATACGAAGAAGAAGCGGAGACATCTGTCGCCACAGTCAACTGTCCGTCCACCGAACATCTCTTCCATAAAAGGTCGGAGGACTCTGTCTATCTCTTTAGCTATGAAGTCTGTAGTTTGTGCGAACTCTATAGTAGAGAAGGGTCGTAAATGATACGGTATGGTGCGATATAGGCGCAGGTTCGATGGCCATTGTAAAGGGAATACGATGTATTCTTGTACCACTCGGGGAAATATGTCTCCTCGGAAAATGGTTACAACAGCAGCTCGTGGTGGTTTGAAAATGGGTGCTTTAGAATATAGGAACTGAAGAACCTCGTGTTTAGGAGGGAGGTGTAGTTCCATTCCAAATATAAAGCTTGTGCTAGAATTGGCAATATCGGGATGCACAAGCCGTAGGTGCGACTGTCTGTATAGATAGTTCTGAACTGCCTTGATTTCCTTTGTTGTCAAATCGTGAAAGACTGGAGGATCAACAGGCTCTGATAGATCGAATGGGCAAAGAAGGGAATCCACATTGCATTCTTGACCTCCTTGTACAGTATTAATTGATGTTAACAAGATGCCACATCCAAGCCAAATGATCACGTGGATGATGCCCATTTTACTAGAGCAAGAAACGAAACTTCACTGCTTATCCCTGAAAAATGATAGAGTAGTCACTCTTAAATTATTAATCAGCGATTACTTCTAAATGAAAAAAAATATTTACAGTTACAAAAAACTCAGAAAAAAATATTTATTGCTCAATACAGCAAAGGATTGGCGACGAGTCATGACAACTTAAAGACCGTCTCTCATATTTGGTTATTTTGATTAATAACAATATCCAGAAAATAGATGTAAATCGAAGAATGCTAATATTAATAGACTTTTTTCACCGTGACGAACTTCGCACTTCGCACTTTAATGTCATAAGTGGATTGCCAAAAAAAAAAAAAACGTGCCAGTAGTACAGGAAGTCCAATATGCTGATTCCATTGAGTATTCTTATCAAAATGTAGATTACTCCGCTTATGAGTTATACGTGAACGGCAGCTACGGCACTGATTCTTCAATGTTCGAAGTGCGAATTACGAAATGCGAACCGGAAGTCCGTCACGATGAAAAATGTCTAATATGATTCTCACTCTCACTCCCATATCGGGAGTTCGCTTTTTATGTTGTGGATATTTTTTGTTTGTTTGCTTTGGTTCCTGTTTTATCCTGATTTTGTATGCCTTCGGTTTCTGATTTTCGGAATTATCGATTTTGTGCTGTATACAGGGATATGATCATTATCCATATTTGTCATCTAAAAAGTGAAATTTCGAATATCTGTCGTACATCCATAAACATCAAGGTTGATAGCTCTGCTAGTTGATTGTCTAATTTCCTAGCTTATCGTTCGCCTAGTTTCACAGTGTTTTGGCACTTGAATTGAAATATTTTTGAAAAATTTCCGTCATATTTTTTTTTATTTATGAAACAAATTGGATAGCATCATTTAAGAACAGATAAATTTGCAGCATGGACCAGACATGCACGTTTCGCGTTACTTAACCCTCGTCAATGATCATCAATCTAAAGAATGTAATATGGCCAAAGACTGTGAAATTTATTATGTCCAAAAATGTTCCGAAAGGTATTTGAGAATATTTTAACGGTCCAAATTTGACAAAGCACCTTCAACAGCCCAAATTACAAAATACCGGCAGAAAAAAAACCCATAAAAGTTTCATCTTGCAAAAAAAAAATGATTATGAAAAAAGTAGAAAAAGACTGGTCCCTGGGGATCGAATCCAATAGTTGATTTTCCAATAGATTAATAAGGCGGGCAGACACCAGACATCACAAAATTTGGCGATAGTTTTATTGTGACGTCAAAATAGAAAGTATGACAACACATCAAGGTGCTTCAAGACAGTGCGATCAGATGTGACGTCACAATTGAAAATTTTGCCAAATGATGTGATGTCTGGTGTCTGCACATATAAAATCAAGGTTTAAAACGGTCATATATATTCTCTGGAAAATAGACTATTTACAACAATATTTTTAAAGGGCATTAGCTATCACCTCGGTTCCAATATACTTTAAATTTAAGTGAATATCACTTCATATGCACCTCGCAAAAATCAAAAGCTGCTTTATTTTTGTTTATATATTCACTATTTCATTAATAAATATTATTTCTTTCTTGATTCTAGATTTGCCGCCTACAGTTTTAATTCTTTATTTTGGCCCTCCCATTAAATAGTAAAACACGGAATATGAAAGACTATATATAATGAGGCCATTGTAATTTTAAAAATAGTGTATGTTCGCGAGAGGGTACCTTTTAAGGTAAATGCTCAGAAAAAAAAACACGCAACCTTGATTTTTCATAAAAAAAAATATCCAAATGTTCATTTCAAATCAAGCTGCATCCCTTTAAAGAATATTAAATACCAAATAATGCCTTTACAAACATCAATATCAGGGAATGTTGGTAAAGGCATTATTTGGTATTTGGTGATTTTTCTTTTTTAAAAAGTCAGAATTGCCCATCTCACTTATAAAATTTTCCCCTTCCCTTTCAAAATTCAGTTATATTAATGGAGGGGTTACCAACATTCAAAATTCAGTTATATTAATGGAGGGGTTACCAACATTCAAAATTCAGTTATATTAATGGAGGAGTTACCAACATTCAAAATTCAGTTATATTAATTGAGGGGTTACCAACATTCAAAATTCAGTTATATTAATGGAGGGGTTACCAACATTCAAAATTCAGTTATATTAATGGAGGGGTTACCAACATTCAAAATTCAGTTATATTAATGGAGGGTTTTTGTGAATTTTTGCCTGGAGGGAGGGTATCTCTCAGAAAAAGTCTCGGACGTGAAACGAAATATTAAATTACTATGGCCTGATAACATCAATAATTGAGTGAAAGTCAAAAATAAACTTAAGGCAAAAACAAAATACAAAACCTTAAGAACGCGGAGCAAAATACGAAATTTATTATAGATGCCGCCACTCAAATGAATCAGTGCGGCGGCGCAGTGGTGTAGCTGCCACGTATGATTGTATGCTATGGAGCCCACTTTTCTTCCAGGAAGTCTGAATTTAGTACTTATCTTTTCTCTGAAGTCTCTTTTTCTCGAACTACCTGAGTCAAACCTTCCATTCGCAGTAGTCCTTTTTCCTTGCCATGGAAATGCTCTCAGCTTGAGACCCTTTGTATCATGAAAAGCACCCATTTTAATTTTGCCGTAGCTACACTATTGCAGCGTATGTACTATAAAATGGATCACGGGGGGGAGCGTTTCCAGAATTTACAATCCATTTTATCAGCTATAATGATTTTCCCCGTAGTCTTTATATACTACACAGAGACGATCTTGTCTTATGTGTGGTATAATATAGAAACCGCGGGAAATCTGATTAAATGGAAAGAGGACAGGGGGTGAACTTACATGTATTTCATGGTAACGGCTCCCTGCAAATGGAACATAAAATATTAAATAAATTTTTGTTGTACTATGGTCATATTATGACACTGAAACTAGGTCGTCGTACATTTTACTTACCCTTTGTAGTATTTTAATTTGAAAATTTTTCCAAAGCTCACAACATACATGTATAACCATTATATTGAAGCTCCAAAGTGTCAGAAATGCAAAATTATTCCGTTAAATACGACATTTGCTAAGAACAATTATGATGGATAAGACTTTGTGATTGATAACAAAATTTTACAAAAAGACGATGCAAATTCATCTTTTTGAGTTCATACACTCTGTTAGATTTGACATCACATTTACTGTAAAGTTTTTTTTAAACAATTCGTTGGAGAAATTTCCGAACTGCATTACTCCCGTTTAAGTGCTTTCTATAATTTTTCATCGTTTTATTACCTCCGAGCCAGTCATTTATTTTCACCATGTTCTCATGCGTATCGCTCTTTTTCTTTTCTCCTGAGTTTATAATCCCCTGCTGTTACTGTTAGGGATTTCCTCAGGTCAGAATTGCTGGTGATTTCTTGCCTGGATACCCTTTTTTATGCCCCCGGAATCAAAGATTCGGGGGCATATAGTTTTTGGCCTGTCCGTCTGTTCGTCTGTCTGTCTGCTTGTCCGAAAAACTTTAACATTGGGCATAACTTTTGAATGGTAAATGATAGGGCTTTCATATTTGACATGTGTAATCCTTGTTACAAGACCTTTCCATTGATACCAAAATTTTTGACCTCATGACCTTTACCTTTGAACTATTTTTCAAAAACTTTAACCTTGGCCATAAATTTTGAATGGTAAGTGATAGGGCTTTCATATTTCATATGTGTATTCCTTGTGACAAGACCTTTACAATGATACCAAAATTTTTGACCTCGTGACCTTGACCTTGGAGTTTGACCTACTTTTCAAAAACTTTAGTATGAGGCATAACTTTTGAATGGTAAGTGATAGGGCTTTCATGTTTCACATGTGTATTTCTTGTGACAAGACCTTTCCAATGATACCAAAGTTTTTGACCTCGTGACCTTGACCTTTGACCTACTTTTCAAAAACTTTAACATTGGTATAACTTTTGAATGGTAAGTGATAGGGCTTTCATATTTCACATGTGTATTCCTTGTGACAAGACCTTTCTAACGATACCAAAATTTTTGACTTCATGACCTGGACCTTGACCTTTGACCTACTTTACAACAACTTTTTCGTCATTTTTGAATGGTGAAGTGACAGGGCTTTAAAATTTCAAAAAAATTGAAAGTTATAGTTAACGAAATTTCGTCAGCTATAGCTTTCAAAATTTTTGAAAGCTAAACGCTGACGAAAATTTCGTTAACTATAGCTTTCAAAATTTTTGAAAGCTAATCGCTGACGAAAATTTCGTTAACTATAGCTTTCAAAATTTTTGAAAACTTTTCTCGTAAGCTATTTTGTGTCGAGAAAACCAAGATGGCCGAAATCAAAGCAATCATCTTCATAATTTGCTTGATGAAAGATTATTAATTATGATGTTTATTCAGATTAAATTATGAAAATATATATTCCTGGATTAAATAAGATATTGTATCTTGTTTATTTTTATAAGTTTATTTGAAGATTCCGTGTTTCCCAGATCGGAGTGTTCCCCATACACCTTAAAATAACATTATGTTAATTGGGGTTGAATCGGGCCATCAAAAGGGTATGCTTTGCACTAATTAGTTACCTGAATTTACCTGTATTTGTATTACCTGTAAAGGTATTCCATCTTTAAGTTTATATATGAACAACTTCCATTTCATCTTAAGTCTAAATGTATATATACCAGATAATTTACATCTGACCGGCCAATTTCTGACTAAATGAGGGGAATTTATATCCAGTGAAACCCTGGCTTCTCTGTGACTGTCCGAAGCTTTGAAAGATATTTCACAATCGGTGAATTTTTAAAGTGCCACGCCGATAAAGAGATGGCGTCTTTCATTCCCTATATTGTGCAGAGGAATTCGCCCGAGGCGTGCTGCAGCCATTGCAAAAACAATATGGCACCCGAGCGTTCAAAAAGCTATCAAAATTTTCGTCAGCGATAGCTTTCAAAACTGTCGTCAGCGATAGCTTTCAAAATTTTCGTCAGCGATTGCTTTCAAAATTTTCGTCAGCGATTGCTTTCAAAATTTCGTCAGCGATTTCTTTCAAATATTTTGAAAGCTCCGAAATGACGAAAATTTGAAAGCTCATAGCTTTCAAATTTTTCGTTAACTAAGATTAGTTAACGAAATTTTCGTCAGCGATTTTTCGAAAGCTTTTTAGAGCTTTCAAAATTTCGTCATCTCAGTAGCTGTCAAAAAATCGCTGACGAATAGTTAATGAAACTTTCGAATTTAGCTTTCAAAATTTCGTCATCTCGGTGTTAAACTTTCGACGACGATTTTTCGAAAGCTTTTTAGAGCTTTCAAAATTTCGTCATCTCAGTAGCTGTCAAAAAATCGCTGACGAATAGTTAATGAAACTTTCGAATTTAGCTTTCAAAATTTCGTCATCTCGGCGTTAAACTTTCGACTGGTCGGGCGGTACTTTCTGCAATAATTTACGATGTACACGTTTAACCATGAATTTTCAGCTTTTTCTAATGCTGTTGGTCTCTGTCGAAAGAGCGATATTTTTTTCACAATCATAAGGCCATTTCTTTGTTATTTTCTGTTTTGGTCCTCATACTGGTAGATTTTGAGTACAAAGTCATAACAAACAAAATTAAAATCACATCTTTTGCAAATAAGATGTGTTTGCTATAAAAATTCAAGAGAAATTGTTCAATTTTCATATTTTATGTAAAAATGTATAAGTTCTGCAATGATATAAGACATTGCATTATCTATCATTCTTTTGTTTACTAAACTCTGTTAATAATCACATGAAACAAGTTTCTGTAAGATTTTACATAGACACATAATATGGAATTGCAAATTTGTTTTATATGCTTGTTTGTTTTTCTCCCTGGCTGGCTGGTAGCTTTACCAATTACATGAGGACGCAAAACTGTAAATAAACAAGAAATGGCCTAAACCTAATACAATTATGCAGTATGTACCTTAAAAAAAACCTTAAAACTTGTTAGATATATGTCGTAAACGTGAGGCTTCTTCAGGAGATCAAATATAGTAAACAAATCTATTTACAATGTAGTCGCAATAATGAGCGTTATGCTTCACATTTTTGAAAAGCCATCGGTGAAAAGTTTATGTCCACGCATTTCATGACAATGGCTTCCTGTAAAATGGAACATAAATTATTAAATAGTGTCGTGCTATGGTCATATTATGGCATTGGAACTAGGTCATTTACTTACCCTTTGGGGTATTTCAATTTAAAAAAGGAAAATATATTTTCCAAAACTCACAACATATAACCATTATATTGAAGCTCCAAAGTGTCAGAAATGCAAAATTATTCCGTTAAATACGACATTTGCTTAGAAAATTATGATGGATAAGACATTGTGATTGATAGCAGAATTTTACAAAAAGACGATGCATATTCATCTTTTTGAGTAAATACACTCTGTTTGATTTGACTTCACATTTAGTGTAAAGTTTGTTTTTTAACAATTCTTAGGAGAAATTTTCGAACTGCATTACTTCCGTTTAAACGATAGTGCTTTCTATAATTTTTCATCGTTTATATTACCTCCGAGCCAGTCATTTATTTTCACCATGTATTTTTAACATTTTTTTTTCTCATGCGCATCACTCTTTTTCTTTTCTCTTGAGATTATATTCCGCTGTTGTCACTGTTAGGGATTTCCTCATGTCAGAATCGCTGGTAATGTTTTGCCTAGATACCATTTTTTTTTTCTTTTTAGAATATTGTTCAGATTATTAAACAAATATGGTTTTGGGAGAAGAAAATTTTATGATTACATTTTATCACCTCTTAGAAAATAATTTTTCTTTACTTCCCGTAGGGTCCAATGTGAATTATGGTTCAAATTACAAAGTTCTCGGTTTTATCATGAAACGACGAATTATATTTTGTTTGTATATCAGGTTTAACATAATCTGTAAGTATATAGAAATGAAAATATTGTAAAAGTTGTTATTTTGGAAATAACAACATCTGAGACATGAGGGACGTTCTACATTAAATGGCTAATTACTTATTGGATGGCTGTGTTATAGAATAATGTTAGGACAGCATATGTCATCGTTTTGTGTGTACATGGAATACCAACCCTCTGCAATAAACGGCTGTTAAGATAAGGGTCTGATTTAGCCCTGAAATCACTCGATTATTTGTCATGCACTGTCTTTCCAATTTAGATAAAAGTTGGTCAAGATAAAAATACAAAGTATCATACGATTCCTATTAGGTATTTTATTCAAATAAATTTGTTGAAAGATGTTGTGATAACGGGTTGAAAAGGTACAACATGTAAGGATTCAGATGACGGAAAACGTCAAATATCGAGCGAAAATGCACAAAAAATGCATTATTTTACACATTTTTTACTTATGCTTCTGTTACCCTTTTATGTCAAAATTCTACAATTACTAATTACTTATTGGATGGCCGTGTTATAGAATTATGCTAGGACAGCATGTCATCGTCTTGTGTGTATATGGAATACAAACTCTCTGCAATAAACGATGTACACGTATAACCATGAATTTTCAGCTTTACTAATGCTGTTGGTCTCTGTTGAAAGAGCGATATTTTTTCACACTCATACGGCCATTTCTTTGATTTTTTCTGTTTTGGTCCTCACGCTGGTAGGCTTTGAGCCCAAAGTCATAAACAAAATTAAAATCATATCTTATGCAAATAAGATGTGTTTTCTATAAAAATTAAAGAAAAATTGTTCAATTTTCATATTTTATGTAAGAATGTAAAAGTTCTGCAATGAAATAAGACATTGCATTATCTATCATTCTTCTGTTTACTAAACTCTGTTAATAATCACATGAAACAAGTTTCTGTAATATTTTACATAGACACATAATATGGAATTGCAACTTTGTTTTATATGCTTGTTTGTTTTTCTCCCTGGCTGTCTGGAAGCTTTAACAATTACATGAGGACACAAAACAGCATATAAACAAGAAATGGCCTAAACCTAATACAATTATGCAGTATGTAATTTAAAAAAAAACCTTAAAACTTGTTAGATAGATGTTGTAAACGTGAGGCTTCTTCAGGAGAACAAATATAATAAACAAATCTATTTACAATGTAGTCACAATAATGAGCGTTATGCTTCACATTTTTGAAAAGCCATCGGTGAAAAGTTTATGTCCACGCATTTCATGACAATATGGCTCCCTGTAAAATGGAACATAAATTATTAAATAGTGTCGTGCTATGGTCATATTATGGCAATGAAACTAGGTCGTTTACTTACCCTTTGGAGTTTTCTTATTTAAAAAAAAAAACAAAAACAAAACTCATGCCATATACATGTATACTCATTATATTGAAGCTCCAAAGTGTCAGAAATGCAAAATTATTCCGTTAAATTCCACATTTGATTTGAAAATTAAGAAATATTATGATAGATAAGACTTTGTGATTGATAACAGAATTTAAAAAAAAAAGACGATGCAAATGAATCTTTTTAGGTTAATACACTCTGTATGATTTAACATCACATGCGTTTATATGCCATTTAGTGTAAAGTTTATTTTATAACAATTCTTTGGAGAATTTTTACTCCCGTTAAACGATAAGTGCTTTCTATAATTTTTCATCGTTTTATTTCGTCCAAACCAGTCATTTATTTTCACCATGTATTTTAAATCTTAATTTTGTTTTCATGCGCATCACTCTTTTTCTTTTCTCCTGAGATTATCTTAAGCTGTTGTCACTGTTGGGGATCTCCTCCTTATATTTGTGTCGTCTTGTGAGAGTGTATTCTGCTGTTGTCACTATTGGGGATCTCCTCCTTATCTTTGTATCGTCTTGTGAGAGTGTATTCCGCTGTTGTCACTGTTGGGGATATCCTCCTTATATTTGTGTCGTCTTGTGAGAGTGTATTCTGCTGTTGTCACTATTGCGCATCTCCTCCTTATCTTTGTGTCGTCTTGTGAGAGTGTATTCTGCTGTTGTCACTATTGCGGATCTCCTCCTTATCTTTGTGTCGTCTTGTGAGAGTGTATTCTGCTGTTGTCACTATTGGGGATCTCCTCCTTATCTTTGTATCGTCTTGTGAGAGTGTATTCCGCTGTTGTCACTGTTGGGGATATCCTCCTTATATTTGTGTCGTCTTGTGAGAGTGTATTCCGCTGTTGTCACTGTTGGGGATCTCCTCCTTATCTTTGTGTCGTATTGTGAGAGTGTATTCTGCTGTTGTCACTGTTGGGGATATCCTCCTTATCTTTGTGTCGTCTTGTGAGAGTGTATTCTGCTGTTTTCACTGTTTGGGATATCCTCCTTATCGTTGTGTCATCTTGTGAGAGTGTATTCTGCTGTTGTCACTGTTAGGGATATCCTCCTTATCTTTGTGTCGTCTGATGAGATTGTATTCCGCTGTGGCATTGTTGGGGATCTCCTCCTTATCTTTGTCTCGCCTTGTGGGTGTGTATTCCGCTGTTGTCACTGTTGGGGATATCCTCCTTATCTTTGTGTTGTCTGATGAGAGTGTATTTCCCTGTTGTCACTGTTGGGGATATCCTCCTTATCTTTGTGTCGTCTTGTGAGAGTGTATTCTGCTGTTTTCACTGTTTGGGATATCCTCCTTATCGTTGTGTCGTCTTGTGAGAGTGTATTCTGCTGTTGTCACAGTTGGGGATCTTCTCCTCATCTTTGTGTCATCTTGTGAGAGTGTATTCTGCTGCTGTCACTGTTGGGGATATCCTCCTCATCTTTGTGTCGTCTGATGAGAGTGTATTCCGCTGTGGTATTGTTGGGGATATCCTCCTTATCTTTGTCTCTTTTATGTGAGAGTATAATTTGCTGTTGTCACTGTTGGGGATCTCCTCCTTATACTTGTGTCGTATTGTGCGAGTGTATTTTGCTGTTGTCACTGTTGGGGAACTCCTCCTTATGTTTGTGTCTTCTTGTGAGATATTATTCTGCTGTTGTCACTGTTGGGGATCTCCTCTTTATCGTTGTGTCGTCTTGTGACAGTGTATTATGCTGTTGTCACTGTTGGGGATCTCCTCCTTATCTTTGTGTCGTCTTGTGAGAGATTATTCTGCTGTTGTCACTGTTGAGGATCTCCTCGTTATGTTTGTGTCGTCTTGTGAGAGTGTATTCTGCTGTTGTCACTGTTGAGGATCTCCTCCATGTATTTGTGTCGTCTTTTGAGAGTGTAGTCCGCTGTTGTCACTGTTGGAGATCTCCTCCTTATCTTTGTGTCGTCTTGTGAGAGTGTATTCCTCTGTTGTCACTGTTGGGATCTTCTCCTTATATTTGTGTCGTCTTGTTAGAGAGTGTTCTGCTATTGTCACTGTTCGGGATCTCCTCCTTATCTTTGTGTCGTCTTGTGAGAGTGTATTGCTCTGTTGTCGCTGTTGGTGATCTCTTTATCGTTGTGTCGTCTTGTGAGAGTGTATTCCTCTGTTGTCACTGTTTTGGATCTCCTCCTTATATTTCTGTCGTCTTGTTAGAGATTGTTCTGCTATTGTCACTGTTGGTGATCTCCTCCTTATCGTTGTGTCGTCTTGTGAGAGTGTATTCTGTTGTTGTCACTGTAGGGGATCTCCTCTTTAACTTTGTGTCGTTTTGTGAGAATGAAGTCCGCTGTTGTCACTGTTGGGGATTTCCTCCTTATCTTTTTGTCGTTTTGTGAGAGTGTAGTCCGCTCTTGTCACTGTTGGGGATTTCCTCCTTATCTTTGTGTCGTCTTGTGAGAGTGTTTTCTGCTGTTTTCACTGTTGGAGATCTCCTCCTTATATTTGTGTCGTCTTGTGAGAGTGTATTCTGCTGTTGTCACTGTTGGAGATCTCCTCCTTATCTTTGTGTCGTCTTGTGAGAGTGTATTCTGCTGTTGTCACTGTTGAGGATCTCCTCCATGTATTTGTGTCGTCTTGTGAGAGTGTAGTCCGCTGTTGTCACTGTTGGAGATCTCCTCCTTATCTTTGTGTCGTCTTGTGAGAGTGTATTCCTCTGTTATCACTGTTGGGGATCTCCTCCTTATATTTGTGTCGTCTTGTTAGAGAGTGTTCTGCTATTGTCACTGTTGGGGATCTCCTCCTTATCTTTGTGTCGTCTTATGAGAGTGTATTGCTCTGTTGTCACTGTTGGTGATATCCTCCTTATCGTTGTGTCGTCTTGTGAGAGTGTATTCTGCTGTTGTCACAGTTGGGGATCTCCTCCTCATCTTTGTGTCATCTTGTGAGAGTTTATTCTGCTGTTGTCACTGTTGAGGATCTCCTCCTTATACTTGTGTCATCTTGTGAGAGTGTATTCTGCTGTTGTCACTGTTGGGGATATCCTCCTTATCTTTGTGTCGTCTGATGAGAGTGTATTCCGCTGTGGCATTGTTGGGGATCTCTTCCTTATCTTTGTCTCGTCTTGTGAGAGTGTATTTTGCTGTTGTCACTGTTGAGGATCTCCTTGTTATGTTTGTGTCGTCTTGTGAGAGTGTTTTCTGCTGTTGTCACAGTTGGGGATCTCCTCCTCATCTTTGTGTCATCTTATGAGAGTGTATTCTGCTGTTGTCACTGTTGGGGATATCCTCCTTATCTTTGTGTCGTCTGATGAGAGTGTATTCCTTTGTTGTCACTGTTTTGGATCTCCTCCTTATCTTTGTCTCGCCTTGTGGGTGTGTATTCCGCTGTTGTCACTGTTGGGTATATCCTCCTTATCTTTGTGTCGTCTGATGAGAGTGTATTTCCCTGTTGTCACTGTTGGGGATATCCTCCTTATCTTTGTGTCTTCTTGTGAGAGTGTATTTTGCTGTTGTCACTGTTGGGGATCTCCTCCTTATACTTGTGTCGTATTGTGAGAGTGTATTTTGCTGTTGTCACTGTTGGGGAACTCCTCCTTATGTTTGTGTCGTCTTTTGAGATATTATTCTGCTGTTGTCACTGTTGGGGATCTCCTCCTTATGTTTGTGTCGTCTTGTGAGAGTGTATTTTGCTGTTGTCACTGTTGGGGATCTCCTCCTTATACTTGTGTCGTATTGTGAGAGTGTATTTTGCTGTTGTCACTGTTGGGGAACTCCTCCTTATGTTTGTGTCGTCTTTTGAGATATTATTCTGCTGTTGTCACTGTTGGGGATCTCCTCCTTATCTTTGTGTCGTCTTGTGAGAGTGTATTTTGCTGTTGTCACTGTTGGAGATCTCCTCCTTATCTTTGTGTCGTCTTGTGAGAGTGTATTTTGCTGTTGTCACTGTTGAGGATCTCCTCGTTATGTTTGTGTTGTCTTGTGAGAGTGTATTCTGCTGTTTTCACTGTTAAGGATCTCCTCCATGTATTTGTGTCGTCTTGTGAGAGTGTAGTCCGCTGTTGTCACTGTTGGAGATCTCCTCCTTATCTTTGTGTCGTCTTGTGAGAGTATATTCCTCTGTTGTCACTGTTGGGGATCTCCTCCTTATATTTGTGTCGTCTTGTTAGAGAGTGTTCTGCTATTGTCACTGTTGGGGATCTCCTCCTTATCTTTGTGTCGTCTTGTGAGAGTGTATTGCTCTGTTGTCACTGTTGGTGATCTCCTCGTTATAATTGTGTCGTCTTGTGAGAGTGTATTTTGCTGTTGTCACTGTTGAGGATCTCCTCGTTATGTTTGTGTTGTCTTGTGAGAATGTATTCTGCTGTTGTCACTGTTGAGGATCTCCTCCATGTATTTGTGTCGTCTTCTGAGAGTGTAGTCCGCTGTTGTCACTGTTGGAGATCTCCTCCTTATCTTTGTGTCGTCTGATGAGAGTGTATTCCTTTGTTGTCACTGTTTTGGATCTCCTCCTTATATTTCTGTCGTCTTGTTAGAGAGTGTTCTGCTATTGTCACTGTTGGTGATCTCCTCCTTATCGTTGTGTCGTCTTGTGAGAGTGTATTCTGCTGTTGTCACTGTTTTGGATCTCCTCCTTATATTTGTGTCGTCTTGTTAGAGAGTGTTCTGCTATTGTCACTGTTGGTGATCTCCTCCTTATCGTTGTGTCGTCTTGTGAGAGTGTATTCTGTTCTTGTCACTGTAGGGGATTTCCTCTTTAACTTTGTGTCGTTTTGTGAGAATGAAGTCCGCTGTTGTTACTGTTGGGGATTTCCTCCTTATCTTTGTGTTGTTTTGTAAGAGTGTAGTCCGCTGTTGTCACTGTTGGAGATTTCCTCCTTATCTTTGTGTCGTCTTGTGAGAGTGTATTCTGCTGTTGTCACTGTTGGAAATCTCCTCCTTATCTTTGTGTCGTCTTGTGAGAGTGTATTCTGCTGTTGTCACTGTTTGAGGTCTCCTCTTTATCTTTGTGTCGTCTTGTGAGAGTGTATTCTGCTGTTGTCACAGTTGGGGATCTCCTCCTTATCTTTGTGTCATCTTGTGAGAGTGTATTCTGCTGTTGTCACTGTTGGGGATATCCTCCTTATCTTTGTGTCGTCTGATGAGAGTGTATTCCGCTGTGGCATTGTTGGGGATCTCCTCCTTATCTTTGTCTCGCCTTGTGGGTGTGTATTCCGCTGTTGTCACTGTTGGGGATATCCTCCTTATCTTTGTGTCGTCTGATGAGAGTGTATTTCCCTGTTGTCACTGTTGGGGATTTCCTCCTTATCTTTGTGTTGTTTTGTAAGAGTGTAGTCCGCTGTTGTCACTGTTGGAGATTTCCTCCTTATCTTTGTGTCGTCTTGTGAGAGTGTATTCTGCTGTTGTCACTGTTGGAGATCTCCTCCTTATCTTTGTGTCATCTTGTGAGAGTTTATTCTGCTGTTGTCACTGTTGAGGATCTCCTCCTTATACTTGTGTCATCTTGTGAGAGTGTATTCTGCTGTTGTCACTGTTGGGGATATCCTCCTTATCTTTGTGTCGTCTGATGAGAGTGTATTCCGCTGTGGCATTGTTGGGGATCTCTTCCTTATCTTTGTCTCGTCTTGTGAGAGTGTATTTTGCTGTTGTCACTGTTGAGGATCTCCTCGTTATGTTTGTGTCGTCTTGTGAGAGTGTTTTCTGCTGTTGTCACAGTTGGGGATCTCCTCCTCATCTTTGTGTCATCTTATGAGAGTGTATTCTGCTGTTGTCACTGTTGGGGTTATCCTCCTTATCTTTGTGTCGTCTGATGAGAGTGTATTCCGCTGTGGCATTGTTGGGGATCTCCTCCTTATCTTTGTCTCGCCTTGTGGGTGTGTATTCCGCTGTTGTCACTGTTGGGTATATCCTCCTTATCTTTGTGTCGTCTGATGAGAGTGTATTTCCCTGTTGTCACTGTTGGGGATATCCTCCTTATCTTTGTGTCTTCTTGTGAGAGTGTATTTTGCTGTTGTCACTGTTGGGGATCTCCTCCTTATACTTGTGTCGTATTGTGAGAGTGTATTTTGCTGTTGTCACTGTTGGGGAACTCCTCCTTATGTTTGTGTCGTCTTTTGAGATATTATTCTGCTGTTGTCACTGTTGGGGATCTCCTCCTTATGTTTGTGTCGTCTTGTGAGAGTGTATTTTGCTGTTGTCACTGTTGGGGATCTCCTCCTTATACTTGTGTCGTATTGTGAGAGTGTATTTTGCTGTTGTCACTGTTGGGGAACTCCTCCTTATGTTTGTGTCGTCTTTTGAGATATTATTCTGCTGTTGTCACTGTTGGGGATCTCCTCCTTATCTTTGTGTCGTCTTGTGAGAGTGTATTTTGCTGTTGTCACTGTTGGAGATCTCCTCCTTATCTTTGTGTCGTCTTGTGAGAGTGTATTTTGCTGTTGTCACTGTTGAGGATCTCCTCGTTATGTTTGTGTTGTCTTGTGAGAGTGTATTCTGCTGTTTTCACTGTTAAGGATCTCCTCCATGTATTTGTGTCGTCTTGTGAGAGTGTAGTCCGCTGTTGTCACTGTTGGAGATCTCCTCCTTATCTTTGTGTCGTCTTGTGAGAGTATATTCCTCTGTTGTCACTGTTGGGGATCTCCTCCTTATATTTGTGTCGTCTTGTTAGAGAGTGTTCTGCTATTGTCACTGTTGGGGATCTCCTCCTTATCTTTGTGTCGTCTTGTGAGAGTGTATTGCTCTGTTGTCACTGTTGGTGATCTCCTCGTTATAATTGTGTCGTCTTGTGAGAGTGTATTTTGCTGTTGTCACTGTTGAGGATCTCCTCGTTATGTTTGTGTTGTCTTGTGAGAATGTATTCTGCTGTTGTCACTGTTGAGGATCTCCTCCATGTATTTGTGTCGTCTTGTGAGAGTGTAGTCCGCTGTTGTCACTGTTGGAGATCTCCTCCTTATCTTTGTGTCGTCTGATGAGAGTGTATTCCTTTGTTGTCACTGTTTTGGATCTCCTCCTTATATTTCTGTCGTCTTGTTAGAGAGTGTTCTGCTATTGTCACTGTTGGTGATCTCCTCCTTATCGTTGTGTCGTCTTGTGAGAGTGTATTCTGCTGTTGTCACTGTTTTGGATCTCCTCCTTATATTTGTGTCGTCTTGTTAGAGAGTGTTCTGCTATTGTCACTGTTGGTGATCTCCTCCTTATCGTTGTGTCGTCTTGTGAGAGTGTATTCTGTTGTTGTCACTGTAGGGGATTTCCTCTTTAACTTTGTGTCGTTTTGTGAGAATGAAGTCCGCTGTTGTTACTGTTGGGGATTTCCTCCTTATCTTTGTGTTGTTTTGTAAGAGTGTAGTCCGCTGTTGTCACTGTTGGAGATTTCCTCCTTATCTTTGTGTCGTCTTGTGAGAGTGTATTCTGCTGTTGTCACTGTTGGAGATCTCCTCCTTATCTTTGTGTCGTCTTGTGAGAGTGTATTCTGCTGTTGTCACTGTTTGAGGTCTCCTCTTTATCTTTGTGTCGTCTTGTGAGAGTGTATTCTGCTGTTGTCACAGTTGGGGATCTCCTCCTTATCTTTGTGTCATCTTGTGAGAGTGTATTCTGCTGTTGTCACTGTTGGGGATATCCTCCTTATCTTTGTGTCGTCTGATGAGAGTGTATTCCGCTGTGGCATTGTTGGGGATCTCCTCCTTATCTTTGTCTCGCCTTGTGGGTGTGTATTCCGCTGTTGTCACTGTTGGGGATATCCTCCTTATCTTTGTGTCGTCTGATGAGAGTGTATTTCCCTGTTGTCACTGTTGGGGATATCCTCCTTATCTTTGTGTCTTCTTGTGAGAGTGTATTTTGCTGTTGTCACTGTTGGGGATCTCCTCCTTATACTTGTGTCGTATTGTGAGAGTGTATTTTGCTGTTGTCACTGTTGGGGAACTCCTCCTTATGTTTGTGTCGTCTTTTGAGATATTATTCTGCTGTTGTCACTGTTGGGGATCTCCTCCTTATGTTTGTGTCGTCTTGTGAGAGTGTATTTTGCTGTTGTCACTGTTGGGGATCTCCTCCTTATACCTGTGTCGTATTGTGAGAGTGTATTTTGCTGTTGTCACTGTTGGGGAACTCCTCCTTATGTTTGTGTCGTCTTTTGAGATATTATTCTGCTGTTGTCACTGTTGGGGATCTCCTCCTTATCTTTGTGTCGTCTTGTGAGAGTGTATTTTGCTGTTGTCACTGTTAAAGATCTCCTCGTTATGTTTGTGTTGTCTTGTGAGAGTGTATTCTGCTGTTTTCACTGTTAAGGATCTCCTCCATGTATTTGTGTCGTCTTGTGAGAGTGTAGTCCGCTGTTGTCACTGTTGGAGATCTCCTCCTTATCTTTGTGTCGTCTTGTGAGAGTATATTCCTCTGTTGTCACTGTTGGGGATCTCCTCCTTATATTTGTGTCGTCTTGTTAGAGAGTGTTCTGCTATTGTCACTGTTGGGGATCTCCTCCTTATCTTTGTGTCGTCTTGTGAGAGTGTATTGCTCTGTTGTCACTGTTGGTGATCTCCTCGTTATGTTTGTGTCGTCTTGTGAGAGTGTATTTTGCTGTTGTCACTGTTGAGGATCTCCTCGTTATGTTTGTGTTGTCTTGTGAGAATGTATTCTGCTGTTGTCACTGTTGAGGATCTCCTCCATGTATTTGTGTCGTCTTGTGAGAGTGTAGTCCGCTGTTGTCACTGTTGGAGATCTCCTCCTTATCTTTGTGTCGTCTGATGAGAGTGTATTCCTTTGTTGTCACTGTTTTGGATCTCCTCCTTATATTTCTGTCGTCTTGTTAGAGAGTGTTCTGCTATTGTCACTGTTGGTGATCTCCTCCTTATCGTTGTGTCGTGTTGTGAGAGTGTATTCTGCTGTTGTCACTGTTTTGGATCTCCTCCTTATATTTGTGTCGTCTTGTTAGAGAGTGTTCTGCTATTGTCACTGTTGGTGATCTCCTCCTTATCGTTGTGTCGTCTTGTGAGAGTGTATTCTGTTGTTGTCACTGTAGGGGATTTCCTCTTTAACTTTGTGTCGTTTTGTGAGAATGAAGTCCGCTGTTGTTACTGTTGGGGATTTCCTCCTTATCTTTGTGTTGTTTTGTAAGAGTGTAGTCCGCTGTTGTCACTGTTGGAGATTTCCTCCTTATCTTTGTGTCGTCTTGTGAGAGTGTATTCTGCTGTTGTCACTGTTGGAGATCTCCTCCTTATCTTTGTGTCGTCTTGTGAGAGTGTATTCTGCTGTTGTCACTGTTTGAGGTCTCCTCTTTATCTTTGTGTCGTCTTGTGAGAGTGTATTCTGCTGTTGTCACTGTTGGGATCTCCTCCTTATCTTTGTGTCGTCTTGTGAGAGTGTATTCTGCTGTTGTCACTGTTGAGGATCTCTTCCTTATCTTTGTGTCGTCTTGTGAGAGTGTATTCTGCTGTTTTTACTGTTGAGGATCTCCTCCTTATACTTGTGTCGTCTTGTGAGAGTTTATTCAGCTGTTGTCACTGTTAGGGATCTCCTCCTTGTCTTTGTCTTGTCTTTTGAGAGTGTATTCCGCTGTTTTGATTGTTGGGATATCCCTATCTTTGTTTTGTTTTTTTAAAGAATTTTTATGCCTATTGATTGTATTTTTCTCGTAGCTACGAAAAACTTTTCTCGTAACTTCGAGAATTTTCTTTTTTCGTAAAGTTACGAGAAACTTTATGCGAAACTACGAGAAACTTTTCCCGTAATTACGAGATAGTAAAAAAATATATAACATAGCACGAACTGACTTCCGTAGTACATAAGAATTTTTACGGATCCAAATTGCATTTAGTTATGCTAAATATAGTTTAAAATCAAGACAAATCACTTCTTATTAAGATATTTATGATATCAATTACATAAGAAATGACACCTGTATACTCTATATTACCAATAAACCTAGTGAGAATAACCTTTCGCACACATTTTCATTCAGGTAGAACGTTTTGACAATTTAGTTTTAGCATAGAGATCCTGTCCTGTATATGACAAATATGGATAATGACCATATCCCTGTATACAGCACAAAATCGATAATTCAGAAAATCAGAAACCGAAGGCATACAAAATCATTATACATTGACCATATTAAATTGAAATATCTATGCGCAATAATGATAAAGAATTGACTGTTCAATTTCGACAGCTTATTGGAGTATGAACTTAGGTTTGTCGCAGCACGAATTATTGTGTAAAACCGTGAATTTTTAAGAAATGCAGGCCAGAATATTTATTTTCTGCGACCAAGACGGTCAGATTATTTATTTTCAACATTTTCTGGTTCAGAATATTTATTTCCAAAATCTGTCATCCCCCTGGCCTTTCTGGAATCTGGGACGTTTCGCCCTGTGACGTTTCGCCCCGAGACGCTTCGCTCCGATTTCTTAATAGAAAATAGGTTAGTTTTACTGTTTGTACATATTCATATATTTTATCTGATATATCTGATCGATGAATTATACTGAAATAGTATCATTTCAAGAAAAACAGCTCAAAATGTTTGGGACACTTTCATTACTTTTGATTAAGTATTTGTAGGCGAAATATCCGAAACTAAGTGCCAATGAAACATTTCACATCATTATAGTTTTTTGTTTCTTTTGCTTTTAAAGATTTTGGATAAATTCTTTTTCATTCGTGTATGAAAATATATCTGCAACAAGAGGCGCACAATTAGTACCCATAGAGATCCCAACAACCTGCTTGTAGAGATTCTCACCAAATCTTACATAAATGTTGTCCAAGAGGAAGGACAAGGCTCTTCACAGGTTACTACGTGTCCATGATTTGTATTTTGTAGCGGAAAAGATACCCTTTGATTCAGATGTACAAATATAAGTTTTCCCCTCTCGATTAAAGCACCATTTAATGAGTTTGGACAATTGAACATTAATCTTGTCGTGAGGAAGCGTGGTGTATATATTTGAAAATTCGTATGAATAAATCGTATTGGCATGAGAATTTCTAGATTTCCTTTGCCAATCACATCTTCTGAATTTTTCATAGACCAAAATAAATTTACATCATTCCTGTTTAGAACATCTTCACAATATTTTGCTACGTGTTCCTTTACCGCCGTGAGTGCTGACATCAGATTTCTAGACAAAATTGTAGTTGAGCAGTTGCTAGAATTAGCAATGTATCTAAATTTGCAATGAGATTTGTGCAGTTTTGGTATGCAGTATATTGTAGGAAGATCCAATTTAGAAATAGGGATGTTGAATGAAGAAATTTCACTGTTATGTTTGCTCAAAATGTTTGGGACACTTTCATTGCTTTTGATATAAGTATTTGTAGACGAAAGTTCCGAAACTAAAGTTGATATATAGTAACGTTTTCAAATAAATATTAATAGTTCTAACCTCTTCATTAACAATTTTGATATTTAGCTATAAAAATTGTGTTTCTGAATTTGTAACGTTTGCATTGTTTGGAGTCAATTCTTGTGGATACATAACATTTTCATACTTTTCAAAAACAGGACTTTCAATAGTAAGAATACCATCTAGGTACCTAGAAGTACCAAAAGAAACATTTGAAATCATCATGTTTTCTATGCTTTTGAACATTTTTGATAAGTTCTTTTTCATACGCATAAAAATAAATCTGCAATGCAACCAACAGCAACATAATCATTTGAAAACGTTCCTACATATCAACTTTAGTTTCGGAACTTTCGTCTGCAAATACATATATAAAAAACAATAAAAGTGCCCCTTACAATTTGAGCAAATATAACGTACGGTGAAATTTCTAATTCAACATCCCTATTTCTAAATTGGATCCTCCTACAATATAATTCATACCAAAACTGCACAAGCCTCCTTACAAGTTTAGATACATTGCTAATTCTAGCAACTGCTCAACTACAATTTTAACTAGAAGTCTGACGTCTGCACTCACAGTGATATAGGAATGACAAATATGGATAATGACCATATCCCTGTATACAGCAAAAAATCGATAATTGAGAAAATCAGAAACCGAAGGCATACAAAATCAGGATAAAACAGGGACCAAAGCAAACAAACCTCCACCACATGAAAAGAAGCGGACTCCCGATATGAGAGTGAGACCAGGTGCCCAGGAAGAATAAGCATCTCCTGCTTGCATGCAACACCCGCCGCTTCAATTCGGTAGAACTGTCACATCCGGTTACTTCCATTTCGGAAAACACAGAGTACAATCTTTGGTTGGATGGTTCAAATGGTCTATGACAGAATATCATCCACTATTCTGGAGAGTGATACATCATAGTGTATGACGAGTTCCCCATATCGACCGTAGAACTTCCTCAGTGACGATGTTAGTCGGTCACAAACATATCCCTGACTGAGAAGCTTATCTGAAAGACGCCTAGCTCTCAGAACAAAATCCGTATATTGGTACTTGCTCTGTCAAAGCGTATCAACTGAGATATGAACACGCCATAAGCAGGCGATGAAGGGATGTTGCTACTCAGAAAAGGAAAGTTTGTAATGCTGAAATTGAAGTCGTGACGTTTGTCATAGAGTGAGGTGTTCGTGTGACCATCAGTGTCGTAGGACAACATTATGTCCAAATAGGATACTGAATTATTTGTCTCTGTAGTTTCTTTGACTTCAAGCTCCGAAGGATAGATACTGCTCAGGTAATCCGCGAAATTTGGATTATTGATGGACAACACATCGTCTATGTATCTGTAAGTGAAGTTGAAGTCAGAAGCTAAGTATCTTTTCCCTTTAGAGACCAAAGATTGAATGAAAAATATTATGAAACTGTTCTAAACAGGAATTATGTAATCTTCTTTTGGTCTTTTAAAAATTCAGGGGATGTGATTGACAAAATGAAATCTACAAATTTTAAAGCCAATACGATTTCTTCGTATGAATTTTGAGTTCTAATATGCACTCCTCACGGCATAATTAATTATCAATTGTCCAAACTCATAAAATGGCGTTTTAATCGAGAGGGGAAATCTTATATTTGTACATCTGATGATCAAAAGGTTTCTTTTCCGCTGCAGAATACAATACTACAAATCATGGACATGTAGTGTCCTTTGTATTGCCTTTTCCTTTCTCTTGGACAACAATTATGTAAGATTTGGTGATAATCTCTTCAAGTAGGTTGTAGGGATCCCTATGGCTACTAATTGTACGCCTCTTGCTCGTCACAAATGAGTTAAAGAAGATCCTGACGATAATCTCAACAGCTCTCGCAATAGAGCACCAAATTGAGCTTCGACGGACCCCTAGCAAGCTAGAGGTTGGACCAGGTGCCCGGGAGGAGTAAGCATCCCCTGTTGGCTAGCCGCACCCGCCGTCGATGTTCACGCACGAAAATGAAAAGAATATATAAAATGCATGCGCTGTCTGAGGCCACGTCTATATAGAAAGTGCTATGGCGACAATGTCAGGGAAAAATATTCAAAACACTTACTGTCAAAACCCTCGCGGGGAACTTTTTTACGAACACCACACGGCTAAGGGCATAAGTGTGACACAAATGAGTTAAAGAAGATCCTGACGATAATCTCAACAGCACTCACAATAGAGCACCAAATTGAGCATTGACAGACCCCTAGCAAGCTAGAGGTTGGACCAGGTGCCCGGGGGGAGTAAGAATCCCCTGTTGGCTAGCCGCACCCGCCGTCGATGTTCACGCACGAAAATGAAAAGAATATATAAAATGCATGCGCTGTCTGAGGCCACGTCTATATAGAAAGTGCTATGGCGACAATGTCAGGGGAAAATATTCAAAACACTTACTGTCAAACAAGTTTTATTAGTCGAAATGCAAAGAAATTAAACGGGCTACCCTTGTGTTTGACAACATATCATTCTTGGCTACATCTTAGAATACCGTTTTATGTGCTATATTTCTTATGTATATAACCGACTTTCATAGATTAAAAATAAAAATAACATGGGCTTATTATTAATGATCTTCGGGGTTTAGAAGCATACATTGGATATTTGATATTATGAAATATTTAAAATAAGCAAGGGTATATTTCTATATTGTATTATTTCTTCGAATATTTTTTTAAGGAGGTGAATAGTTGGAGCACTTCAATTATATGATGAAAACAAAGTATCAGCTATCTATATCTGTGATTTTAGTTATCTATATCTGTGATTTTAGCTATCTATATCTGTGTTTTTAGTTATCTATATCTGTGATTTTAGTTATCTATATCTGTGATTTTAGCTGTCTATATCTGTGATTTTAGTTATCTATATCTGTGATTTTAGCTATCTATATCTGTGATTTTAGCTATCTATACCTGTGATTTTAGTTATCTATACCTGTGATTTTAGTTATCAATATCTGTGATTTTAGTTATCTATATCTGTGATTTTAGCTATCTATACCTGTGATTTTAGTTATCTATACCTGTGATTTTAGTTATCAATATCTGTGATTTTAGTTATCTATATCTGTGATTTTAGTTATCAATATCTGTGATTTTAGTTATCTATATCTGTGATTTTAGTTATCTATATCTGTGATTTTAGCTATCTATATCTGTGATTTTAGTTATCTATATCTGTGATTTTAGTTATCTATATCTGTGATTTTAGCTGTCTATATCTGTGATTTTAGTTATCTATATCTGTGATTTTAGCTATCTATATCTGTGATTTTAGCTATCTATACCTGTGATTTTAGTTATCTATACCTGTGATTTTAGTTATCAATATCTGTGATTTTAGTTATCTATATCTGTGATTTTAGCTATCTATACCTGTGATTTTAGTTATCTATACCTGTGATTTTAGTTATCAATATCTGTGATTTTAGTTATCTATATCTGTGATTTTAGTTATCAATATCTGTGATTTTAGTTATCTATATCTGTGATTTTAGCTATCTATATCTGTGATTTTAGTTATCTATATCTATGATTTTAGCTATCTATATATGTGATTTCAGTTATCTATATCTGTGATTTTAGCTATCTATATCTGCGATTTTTCTTACCTACATCGTATATCTGTGATTTTAGCTATCTATATCTGTAATTTAAGCTATCTATATCTGTGATTTTAGCTATCTATATCTGTGATTTTAGCTATCTATATCTGTGATTTTAGCTAACTATATCTGTTGTTTTAGCTCATATCTATATCTGTGATTTAAGATATCACTGTCTGTGATTTTAGCTATCTATATCTGTGATTTTAGCTATCTACTAGTATACCTGTGGTTTTAGCTATCTATATCTGTGATTTTAGCTATCTATATCTGTGGTTTAAGCTATCTATATCTGTGATTTTAGCTATCTATATCTGTGGTTTTAACTATGTATATCTGTGATTTTAGATATCTATATTTGTGATTTTAGCTACTTGTAGCTGTGGTTTTAACTGCATATGTATATAAATTTGTGATTTTAGTTATCTTTGTCTGTGATTTTAGCTATCTATATCTGCGATTTTAGCTATCTATATCTGTGGTTCTAGCTATCTATATCTGCGATTTTAGCTACTTGTATCTGTGGTTTTAACTATGTATATCTGTGGTTTTAATTATCTATATCTGTGATTTTAGCTACTTGTATCTGTGGTTTTAACTATGTATATCTACGATTTAAACTATCTATATCTGTGGTTCTTGATACTTGAATTTATGGTTTTAACTATGTATATCTACGATTTAAGCTATCTATATCTGTGATTTTAGCTACTTGTATCTGTGGTTTAAGTATGTATATCTACGATTTTACCTATCTATATCTGTGATTTTAGCTACTTGTATCTGTGGTTTTAACAATGTATATCTGTGATTTTTGCAATCTATATCTGTGATTTTAGCTACTTGTATCTGTGGTTTTAATTATGTATATCTGTGATTTTAGATATATGTCCTTTGCCGTGTGGAGCTCGTAAAAAAGTTCCCCGCGAGGGGTTTGACAGTAAGTGTTTTGAATGTCTTTCCCTGACATGGTCGCCATAGCACTTTCTACATAGACACAACCCAGGGCAGTGCATAATTTTAGATATTGTTTTCAAATTCGTGCGTGGACGTCGATGGCAGGTGCGGCTAGCCAACAGGGGATGCTTACCCCTCCCGGGCACCTGATCCCACCTCTAGCTAGCTAGGGGTCCGTCGATGGTCAACTTTGTGCTCTGTTGTGAGTGCTGTTGAGATTGTTGTCAGGATCTTCTTTAACTCATTTAGCTATCTATATATGTCATTTTAGCTATTTAAATCTGTGATTTAAGCATGTTTAGCTCTCTATGTCTTTGATTTTAGCTATCTATATATCTGCGATTTAAGCTATCTATATCTTTGATTTTAGCTATGTATATCTGTGATTTTAGCTATCTATATCTGTGATTTTAGCTATCTATGTCTGTGAATTTAGTTATCTATATCTGAGATTTTAGCTATCTATATCTGTGATTTTAGCTATGTTTATCTGTGATTTTAGCTATCTATATCTGTGATTTTAGCCACTTGTATCTGTGGTTTTATCTATGTATATCTACGATTTTAGCTATCTATATCTGTGATTTTAGCTACTTGTATCTGTGGTTTTAAGTATGTATATTTACGATTTTAGCTATCTATATCTGTGATTTTAGCTTCTTGTATCTGTGGTTTTAACTATGTATATCTGTGATTTTAGCTATCTATATCTGTGATTTTAGCTACTTGTATCTGTGGTTTTAAGTATGTATATTTACGATTTTAGCTATCTATATCTGTGATTTTAGCTTCTTGTATCTGTGGTTTTAACTATGTATATCTGTGATTTTAGCTATCTATATCTGTGATTTTAGCTATCTATCTCTGTGATTTTAGCTATCTATATCTGTGGTTTTAGCTATCTATATCTGTGATTTTAGCTACTTGTATCTGTGGTTTTAATTATGTATATCTGTGATTTTAGCTATCTATATCTGTGATTTTAGCTATCTATATCTGTGATTTTAGCTATCTATATCTGTGGTTTTAGCTACATGTATCTGTGGTTTTAACTATGTATATCTACGATTTTAGCTATCTATATCTGTGATTTTAGTTATCTATATCTGAGATTTTAGCTATCTATATCTGTGATTTTAGCTACTTGTAGCTGTGGTTTAAACTTATATGTATATCTACGATTTTAGCTATCTATATCTGTGATTTTAGTTATCTATATCTGTGGTTCTAGCTATCTATATCTGTGATTTTAGCTTCTTGTATCTGTGGTTTTAACTATGTATATCTTTGATTTTAGCTATCTATGTCTGTGATTTGAGTTATCTATACCTTTGATTTCAGCTTACTATATCTTACAGTCATCGACTTGTAATGTCGGCATCATTATAACATTACGACTTGTATCCAAATTTTCTCACATTTAACTTCAGAAATGGGAAAAAATCATGTTTCTGTCATCTTTATCTTTTATGTTCTTTTGTCCCTGCAAAGTACCGCATGATAACCGTCTGTACATTCGAAGTATCCATGCCTCACATTATGTAAGATGTCTCTCAAGACTGCCCCATGTATTTACCTTGTTACAAAACGGGTTGTTTTTATTTCAAAAATACTATAGCCATGTATTTAAACAAGGACATTTTCTTGTAAATAACAAACAACTTAGAGTATGTCGGCGCGGACGACCCATGGTCCTTAAAGTGAGCCTTGGACCAGCTACCTTACAGTCACTGGCCCGACACCCTAACCACTAGACCATGGGGCATGTTCCAAATATAGCAAGTAAGCTGCATGCATGAACTCAACTTGGCCTCTGTGAGCGTTATCCATTATTATACATAATGGTTGGCTCCGGCAGATTGTTAAATAATTTGGTGTTTTATTATCTTTAACATTGATTAATATCCTAGGAGAGTGCTTCTAGAATTAATGTTCATATGTTGAACTGTATATACATGTACATGTATTAGGTATAAAGAGCACAAACGGGGTAAATAACAACCATGTTCACTATTCAGTTAATGCCGGATCCATCTAATAAAGGGCGAATGTACGTCACTTGAAAAAAAAGAAGATACACACAGTCCAAAAAGGTGATATATACATGTATATAGATAAGCAGACAACAATAGTTTTTCTTATTTTATTTGTAATTGCTTAACAAATTGTTTAAGTTTTAAGTAGCGTTTATATTTTATTCTTATTGGCTCATAACTAACAATGATAACAAGTTACTTTAAATTTGTAATAACTTGACAAGAAAATCAGTAAAAAAATTAATATTTCAATATCAAAGCAATGAATACAGTGAAAAATTTGCTGCAAATGAGCGCACGAAAAAACATAAATTCTTGGAGATATCGTAATAAAAGATAACTATATATACATTATGCAATTTCATTTTTTCATTAACAATTATATCAGATAATAAAAAGTTCTCTTCATCCTTCATTGACAAGGTTAAAATATAGAAGCTGTGCCAGCCATCCATCCCTTTTTCACAAATTTCTATCTACTCACAAACTGCATGCTTGTTTTCTGTTCAGTTAACTGAAGGAATGTCACTGTACAACAAAGCAATTTTGCTGGCAGACTTTGATCTTATGATGTCAAAATCAAATGACCCTTCCGACTGCGGGGAAAAAATGCAAAATTTTGTGACGTCACAATACTTTTACCTCGGACAAACTAGCTTCAAACCTCGGTCAAACATCGAAATTGCATTGTAACGTTCGTCATGGAATTTCTCAATTTTTTCCAGCATTCAGAAGGGTCAATTGGCCCTGAGATACAGAATTTATGATGCACCATTAATATAATGAAGAGGTCCACTAGCAGGTGCAATGACTTGGACATTTGGCAATCCCTCAATTCCGATCAAATTGATTATAAATTCAATATTAAGGTACTCGTCTTCATTTGCAATTGAAGCTGACCTTCCCTCTAATTTTTCAAAGTGTAAATTTCTTGAGCAGCTAAACTTTTAATGCAATTGACATGTAAGTTTGATTCATCTAATCAAACGAAATATAATAGGAATATTCGACCATAAGAAAACAAATTTACCATGTTCCACAGAGGTTTTAGGTACCAAGGAGGTAAAATCATTTTTTCAGAAAGGATCTGAGACACCCCCCCCCCTTCCCTAATTTTAACCTTTTACCAAACCTCTTTTCTTTTGCTTATTGGTAGACCCTCCAAAATTAACCGTCATGGTGTCTTGAAGAAAAGGACGATATTTACTGACATGTTAGATATTACATGTAATAGAAGCACAGTGCATGTATTTACAAGGTATCTATAATACAAAATAAAAAACACAACAAAACAAATTCTGACCACTTATACACAGCCAATTGTGCATCATATGAAATTTACGTGAAATTTACATGATCTTTACATGAAAGTTCACATGACATTTATGTGAAACTAGCACGAATATGAAATTTACATGAAAAATGTTTACAGGAAATTGACATAAAGTTTCTGACATGAATGTCATGCAAGTTCAATTTCATATGAAGGTCATATAGAAAAATTCATGTGAAATTCATGTGAAGTTAAATTTATGTGAATTCATGTGAAATATTTTTCGCATTAATCATGTTAATCTTTTGTGAAATTTTTATAAATTTCATATGAACTTTCATGTTAAATTCACATGATGCTCATTTCATGAATTAATTTTATGTGAGGCACAATTGACCCTTCCGAACAAGGGAAATAAATTGAGAAATTCTGTGACGTCACAATGCAATTTCGATGTTTGACCGAGGTTCGAAGCTTCTTTGTCCGAGGTTAAAGCATTGTGATGTCACAACATTTTGCATTTTTTTCCCATATTTGGAAGGGTCAATTGGCTGTGTAAAAGATGAAAATGGCAACAAGAATAGCGGTTGTAAACGTCAATAATGAATATTTCATGATCAGGATCATATTACATACATACTAGTAAAGGATAAGTAATGAGGTATCTAATATACATTAAATTTTATACATGCATAACATTCTAAACCCAACCTTAACAATTAAAATCCATCAATGCACATGTGATATAGCTGAATGTATATACTACATTATATCTAAATTTGTACCATAAGTTTTATGGAAATTTCTTTGTACATGTATATCAATATCACTTACTGAAGTAAAGTATTAGTCAATGATATTTTTGCTGAAGTAAATATGTAAAATAAGTTATCAGGAATCCAATACAAAATTTTCTTTCATTTTTCATGTAGCTAGATTAAGGTATCCATCGTAATTCATTAAATTTCAAACATTAAAAATAGAGCTTCTATTCAACTCTGTATCCTCTTACATACTGTACCAGTTATTATTCAAAATCAGAAGTTGATATATATATATATACCAACCATTGACTATAAAACACTTATATATAAATGTCTTAATTTAAGTTTTGTTACAGATATGCAGCACACACCAATCGCATTTAACATGAATGTAATGAGCGTAAGCCATTGATGAAATGCACTTGCTGTCTGTTGCATACCCAAAACAAATTATGACATTTATTCTACTAGTATGTAATTATATGCATCATCATTGTCAGTTTCATTTTTATTTTTTGAAATCGCCAATTTCCATGTAAAAAGAATTACATTAAAATAAGATCATAGCAAGTTTTGTCTGCAAGTTAGAACAGCTACCATGGCATATCTTTCTAATGGTATATCTTGCTACAGAGCTAATGGATTGTGACGATACAATGTTTTCATACAAAAATGCAACACATTTCATTTCAAGAGTTTCATCTCAATGAACTACAATGGTTGTGTATACATGTACATACATGTATAAACTATTGAGATATACCAAATGTCAACGATATAATTTGAACTTCAGTTAGATCTCTATCTGCACAATCTACATCATTCTAACAAACATACATTCCAATAAGGCCAAATTTCATTGGCTATTTACTCATTAGTTACGACCGCAAAACATTCACATACTGGCAACTTAAACACTGCCAGTATCACATTTTCGTCTTACAGTATATCCAAGAAAATAAAAATTGCATAATAAGAACCAGGGAATAACTAACTCCTCACAAGAAAAACATACATTATTTGCAACAGTACCGTAAAATAAGAACTTACTATCTAAAACATACTGTTAAGAGCTAGTCATTCCCTGATTACAAAGATCACAGACTGCTTTGCTGCACCCATTCATACAACAGCACAAATGTACAAAAAATCATACAACAGCACAAATGTACAAAAATCATAAAATTTTCCATCAGCATCGGAAAGTTTCTCTCCACTGAAAAAAAAAAAAGAATAAATTTAAGTTTCCCTTTCAATTTTCAGTGTTGATACATGACTAATTGTAATTAGTGCATCACATGATAAATCCTTGGAATTCAATTGGTTGAACAGGTGGGGACTATGAGAGAATATTGCCAAGCGACCAGGCACTATTGCTTTTTGCTTTACAGAGCTGCGTTGCTTGGAAAGTAACATACATGCTTTTGGTGTTGCCACTTCCTTGTAAATATCTGAAAATCTAAGTCTGCATGTCCTTTCATAATTGATATAGAGGTCATGTGATGCACTAAACTTATTAATACTCGTTTGTGCGAGTACTATTCTCTCATCGTGCTGCTTTTGGAAGGTTTATGCATGTAGTGCCCTCACTGATGCTCAGGCACTATTCCTTCCAAAAGCTACACTATGAGAGAATAGTACGCAAACAATGGGCATTAATACAGGCATTAATATGGGCATTAAAATGTCAAATGGCAATGTTTTCATAAGTTACTTGGCTACATGTACATAATGTACATGTAAATAAAGTCATCATTAATTACATTACAGTTCTTTTTGTATGATGATTGACATGAATTACAATAATGATGCAAATCATATTTATAATATCATATTTTAATCTAGGGCTACCGTTAACAAGAAATACATATATTTTTTGGCATAATTATCATTCAAAAGCTGATCTTTGCAACGTTAATTGCATTTGATGAAAGTTGTTCTTGCCGTTTCCGGTATTTTATCATTGTTCATTGGAATATGGACAAGCATTTCCAAAGATCAATTCACCAATCAAAATGCATAAATTAATGTGAACATGCAAATTTGGAGATTAATAATGATACGGTTTATATTCATATTTTCCATTCCATTTAAAAATTTGTTCAAGGGAAAAATGAAAAATCATGCATGCTAACTATTGCATAAATTTGACACTAGAAAGCTTATGGTTTCAAAAAGGATAAGTAAACTTACCAACTCTCTCGTGGCAATCTCTTCTGGAAGTTCCTTACAGTTATTTTCTGCATTACTGTCCGCACCGCTCCGAACTAAAATACGTAATAATTTCATCTTTTCCTTTCGCTTCATATTGACGCCTGCGGCAATATGTAGTGGAGTATCGCCACCTCTTGTAATGGCTTGCAATCTATCGTGAATGAACGCTTGTTTGGTAGAGTCCTCCGCGTCTAAAAATAACTTAATCAGGTCGATGTCCCTGGTCTCTATAGCCAGCATGACCGGAGTCTTACTTGTCGTTTCTTCCTGTAAAAAAAATCAATAAAGAATATTCTATACTTGTGCAATATGACAGAAGTAATATGCTTTCATAAATGAAAATTTGCAATAAATGTGTTTTAACATCTCATACAAACTTGATCCCTAAGACCAGACTCTTTCCTAAAAGATTTATTCCATGCTTTATGACTTTCTTTCAGATATCTTAGCGTGCTCAACCACACTCAACCCATTCCTCTCAAAATATGCCGATCTTCAAATTTTTTGCCACTTAATTTACATGACGGCTCCGAATACACCTCATAAGGCTTATCTACTGTAAAGTTTATCAAGCAGTTTAGAAACATTACATATTTAAACATTTTCTACTTCCGTAAATTCAAGAACCAAATGAATAAAATTATGAGTCAAACTGTATGAATCTACCAAAAATTCAGAACCTTAGATGAATATCATAGAAGTGTTCGATAACAGTGTTGTCGCCTGTAGCATGTTTGACCTCAAATAAATAACCTTGACAACATTTTACATTGAGTCTCATTACATTTAACCATTCCTGTTTGATAGAAGATTGCATATTAAACAGGCTGTTGTCCTTTCATATACATGCACACAGCCAAATGTGCCTCACATGAAATTCATATGAAATGAGCATCATGTAAAGTTCATGTAAGTTTCACATGAATTTCATGTAAGGCACAATTAGCTGTGTATTGTTGCCAGCAGACAGTCAGGTAGATGGACAGACAGACACACAGACACTGGACATAGTGATCTCTAGATGTCGCCTTTGCCTTATAGGCACCATAATATTAAAGCCATCATTCATAATTACTGGTCACTCACCACTATATCAGTGTCTGCACCTTTATCCAGTAACATTTTGACGGTTTTAAAGCAGCTCTGCGTGTTGTTGTTGATTTTAACCCTATGGCATTTCAATGCAATGTGAAGAGGCGTAAGTACTGCAATAGAAATTATTTACTACAAAAGTGAATTGGCATATTCATGAAATACATGTACATGCACTATTCATTTTCCTTATTCACCATGCAGAAGTGAAATGGCATATATACACAAGTCATTCTACTTACTGGTGCATATACATGTAGTTTTAAGATATCCATGCATCACTGCCCACAAAATAATATAGACAGAGTGTTCAAAAATCTGAGCATGCCAGTGAAATCAGTGATGCATATCATAAAACTTACAATTATTTTATGTATCATGCCCACAGAAACACAGACAGAATACTCAACTAACGTATTAATGAAATCAATCGCTGGTAATTTCTTTCCTGGTTTTCTTTCTGCATGGACAATGATTCACGGATCCACACATGCTAGTGTTGAGTTATGTATTTGGAATTCACATTCACTGAGACTGATAGGTTCTATCACGATCTACTGAGTGAGACATAAAAATTTACACAAGTGACGGAAATTTCATCTCTTCCCAAGTGGAGCGTAGCGGAACATGGAAAAGATGAAAATTTTCTGTCATGAGTGTAAATTTTTATGACTCACTCAGTAGAAAGTGAAAGAATCTATTTCTTCTTCCATGAAACATAAGAAAACATAGGTAATCACAGATTACGAAGCTCACCTCATGACAGCAAAATTCAATTCAAACATATTTCTTAGTACATGTATATTGGCTTTTAAAGGCAAAACCACTCAAGCAGAAAAAGTAGGTCAAGGTCATTTTATGAAAGTTTGATCAAAGATACATCCAATATGCAAGTTTGGTACATGTAGCAGTTATACTTTGCTCAATATTGGCTTTATAGAGCAAAATCACTCAAGCAGAAAAAGTAGGTCAAGGTCATTTTTTGAAAGATTGATCAAAGATACATCCAATATGCAAGTTTGGTACATGTATCACTTATACTTTGCTCAATATTGGCTTTTAAAGGCAAAATCACTCAAGCGGAAAAAGTAGGTCGAGGTAATTTTATGAAAGTTTGATCAAAGATAGATCTAATATCCAAGTTTGGAACATCTAGCACTTATACTTTGCTCAATATTGGCTTTTAAAGGCAAAATCACTCAAGCCGAAAAAGTAGGTCAAGGTCATTTTATGAAAGTTTGATCAAAGATACATCCAATATGCAAGTTTGGAACATCTAGCACTTATACTTTGCTCAATATTGGCTTTTAAAGGCAAAATCACTCAAGTGGAAAAAGTAGGTCAAGGTCATTTTATGAAAGATTGATCAAAGATACATCCAATATGCAAGTTTGGTACATGTATCACTTATACTTTGCTCAATATTGGCTTTTAAAGGCAAAATCACTCAAGCGGAAAAAGTAGGTCAAGGTCATTTTATGAAAGTTTGATCAAAGATACATCTAATATGCAAGTTTGGAACACCTCACACTTATACTTTGCTCAATATTGGCTTTTAAAGGCAAAATCACTCAAGCCGAAAAAGTAGGTCAAGGTCATTTTATGAAAGTTTGATCAAAGATACATCCAATATGCAAGTTTGGTACATGTAGCACTTATACTTTGCTCAATATTGGCTTTTAAAAGCGAGATCACTCAAGTGGAAAAAGTAGGTCAGATGCTGCATCCGATGCATGGGTCCATCTCGGCATCCAAAGATGAATCACTTGTGCAAGTTTGGTTACTGTAGCATTAGTACTTTGTCAGATACTGAGCTACCCCAAACTTCTTATCCAAATCACTCATGCGGAAAATGTAGGTCAGATGCTGCATCCGATGCATGGGTTCACCTCAGCATCCAAAGATGAATCACTTGTGCAAGTTTGGTTACTGTAGCATCAGCTCTTTTTCAGATACTGAGCTACCCCAAACTTCTTAACCAAGTCACTCAAGCGGAAAATGTAGGTCAGATGCTGCATCCGATGCATGGGTTCACCTCAGCATCCAAAGATGAATCACTTGTGCAAGTTTGGTTACTGTAGCATCAGTACTTTGTCAGATACTGAGCTACCTAGTGTTGGGCAATCGGAAACTAAATCATAATCGATAATCGGAAATAATCGGAAGAGTATAATCGATTATTAATCGATTATAATCGAAAAATTCGAATAATTCCTATCTTTTTAATTTTCCATCCATAATTATTTGAAATTAGGACCAAATAATTAAATTTGAGTGTTCTACTTTGTGTATATCATCTTAAAGTGTTTATTTTATACCTTTACATTGCTTCTACAAGGTTATGAACATCACTGATGAGACAAATTAATTTTCATATGACTATATGCCATGATACACCCCCCCCCCCCCCCGATGACATTTCTTTTTTATGTATTATATATTGATAAATGTTTGATATAAATGCAATTGTTAAAGTAAATTTGACTGATATAATATTATGAAAAATTACTTGATGCAAGAAAAGTTAGAACGTAGTCAACGAAACGCCTGGGTTAAATAGGGTTCGGGGCAGAGGAAATTAGGAAATTCGGTGTTGGAACCACAATATCAATTCAATTATGTAAGTAATCCAGGGAGGAATATTAGTTTTTAAAGGTGTTATTGTTATGTTTGTCCTCGGGAGGGTCATGTAATCTGCACTTGCATCTGTCAATAACTTTCGCATTGTACGATTTCTAAAACCATAATACCGAAACGGACAGAAACATACGGAAAATTCGGAAATCGGCGATGTCGGCGACAATCGAGATTGATTTTCAACATCGATTAGTAACATCGCTGGCCATTCAGCGACCGACAATCGATTGTCGGCGATAATCGTTACATCACTAGAGCTACCCCAAACTTCTTAACCAAGTCACTCAAGCGGAAAATGTAGGTCAGATGCTGCATCCGATGCATGGGTTCACCTCAGCATCCAAAGATGAATCACTTGTGCAAGTTTGGTTACTGTAGCATCAGTACTTTGTCAGATACTGAGCTACCCAAAACTTCTTAACCAAGTCACTCAAGCGGAAAATGTAGGTCAGATGCTGCATACGATGCATGGGTTCACCTCAGCATCCAAAGATGAATCACTTGTGCCAGTTTGGTTACTGTAGCATTAGTACTTTGTCAGATACTGAGCTACCCCAAACTTCTTAACCAAGTCACTCAAGCGGAAAATGTAGGTCAGATGCTACATCCGATGCATGGGTTCACCTCAGCATTTAAAGATGAATCACTTGTGCAAGTTTGGTTACTGTAGCATTAGTACTTTGTCAGATACTGAGCTACCCCAAACTTCTTAACCGGACGCGGACGCGGACGCGGACGCGTGGGGTTATAGCATAAGCTCACTCAACTTCGTTGAGGTGAGCTAAAAAGTGAATTCAAACCACGTTTCATGCCATCCAACGCCATGTTTTCTGACGACATTACTGTGACGTCACAATAAGATTCTCTTTTATCATTGGTCAATTGGAGCCTTTGAGACAATTTATGTGTCTCACATAGGCTGTCTCACAGGGTACAAGCAAAACTGGAGAAGAAAAAATTTTGTGGTATGAAGCAGACTGTGAAAGTTGCAAAGGGGAATACATCGAGAACATACCTATCAACTTTGAAATCTTAAAAAGAGGGAGATCTCCCTCCTTAGCACTTGAAAAAAGAGGGAGATTTCAAGTGCGCCCATTTTGCTACATTTTTAATAAATCCTTAGATTTTGCACCAAACCAATTTTCAAATAATTTCGTTGTGCTGACAATTCAATGCAAAACATTTATAAACAATGAAACATGTATCAATAGTTTATTGCATTCTATACATCTTTTCTTGCACTTCTCATGAAATGCTCTGAATGTCACTATCTATTCCTCTTTGGTAAGCATGGGTGATTGGGCCAAAAAGAGGGAGATTTTGGTCTCCCTCAAGGAGGAATATGCCAAGAAGGGAAATGAGGTCAAAAAGAGGGAGTCTCCCTCCAAAAAAGAGAAAGAGTTGACAGGTATGACTGCAAATGATTCAACATATACTGAGTATACCTTAAATAGCCTGTGACATCAGTGATGCATATAAAACACTTACAATCACTTTCACTGGTCTGATCTATATTGGTTCTCTCACAGCCAAGCAGAATCTGCAGGAGTTGTAGTCCTTGATCTCCCATTTCTGCCACTAGGTGGAGTGGTGATCTCAAGTCATATTCGTCCATTATAGTGAGAACCTAGAGATAAAATCAAAATCATTAGAGAACGATTTTTACTATTTTCGACAATCTATAATTATCAAAATAGTAAATCTGTTGACTACTTTAAATGTACAAATGTGTACCTTAATGAGAATACCCCGCATTTCCTCAGATTGAGACTGTCATTACTCAAATCTGCTGAAATATGCACATTTTCATGATTCAAGACAATTAAGTACAGTTATTTATATAACTCAGGCAGGGGGCTATTCATGATGGAAAAAACCCCACAAGTTTTGCAATTGAATTGTTATAGTTACTGTAAGAAACTCACAAAAATACCTATAACGAATTCATTGAAAGTGAAGTAGTTGTATCATAGATTTGCAACTACATGCTGAAAAATGGAATTGTTCTCAAGTAATTGTGGACCAAGGTAAGAATGAAAAATTAGCGGTGATACGATTTCTGTATCTATCATGAGTTCCTTTCAAAGAAATATAAAATATGAATCACAAAGCGTTATTTTCCTTTCACTCCATCCTTATTTCCATATCATGATAGTTTGAGCATGCTGAGTGTAAAACAATCAGGGATTTTTCAGGGTATTTTACTTTGGGTCCAGGGTTCGTTAAAATTGGGGAAAATCGCGGGGTTTCAATGAAATTGGGAATTTCCAACAGTTTAATTGATTCGTAATGGAATAAATCATTACACAGAGATATAACTCCTTCTTATTAAAAGTGTCTTCAATAAAAGAAACAAAGCCATCTACATGTATACTTTAGATTGTGCTTCAAAGGACATCAACTTCTAGGATCTGGAACAGGCATCTGCTCAGAGTCAGAGGAGCTACCTTTGATCATGATCAATCAGGATTGAGATTCAAAGTCAGTGTTTGACAGGGGACATATTCCCACCATCCAAGTCGCCCCCATTCTGTTTACTGAACATGAACTACTTTCTGTTGTTTCTTTTATAGTCACTATCCAAAATTTTATTTTGAAAAACGTATCTATCCTCTACAAAGAAGAGGAGAAACTCCCTTTTGTAATTTTTTGGTGTCAGATTTGCTTTTGTGAGACGACATGGTCCTGGGGTTCCCAATACTGGAGATGCAATTTGATGACTAAAACGTAAACCTATACCGGATATAAGAATTATGACCAGTTTACATATTGATCGTTAATGTCATATTTCTGCTAGGTATTTCAGCCCTCATTATTTTACTCTTTATTAAAGAACACTTTAACAAAAAGCTAAGAGGTTCAAATTGGGAAATTTGAATCATAAATTGGGAAAATACAGGTCATTTTGGCGTTGGGAATAGTTCTGATAATCGGACCCAAAAACGGACTTGAAAAATCCCTGACAATCCACAATTGTTATGAAGTAAATGAAAATTGTATGATGAAATTTTATTTTTGATATGGGATGGATTCGCAAAATACAAATTAAATTAATGTAAATCTGTAGGCGTTTTAGTCAAACGCAAAAATAAATTCACACAAAAATTTCCAGATTTGTAGAAATTTTAATGTGAATTCCCCATTGCCCACACTACAGATAATTTGTTACATATCCAAGTGGTATAGTAATTAAGGGATGAACCACACTTTATATGGTCTGTACCCACCTTTCCTTGGATGTTTGGATTAGCACCGTATTCCAGTAAGGTTTGGACAATCACTGGTTTACAATCCATCACTGCTAGGAACAATGGTGTCTGAAATATTTATTACATAAAGTTACATGTATGTCAATAATAAGCCTAAATAGACCACTTGCCGAAATTCATAATCATTATGGCTGACAAAAGGACAAAAAATGTCCGAGGTAGGCAATTTTTGCACAATTTTTCATTGTTACATCACCATGGCATTAGGTCTTTTAACAGTGACATCATAATGAAAGTTTGACCTGGACATTTTCAGTTTTCGAACAAGATCGGAAAACGGTCCATTGATCAGACTTGTCTTATATTGTTCATAAACTTCACAGATAAAACATGTAGAATAGTTGTTTTTGTTTCATTAAAGAAATTCATATCTCAAAACATTCAGGTATTTCAGTTGTAGTATGTCTTTAACAGGGAAGATACATATAAATATCTCACAAAAATCTACTTATTTTAATGCCCGGATAGTGCAACACTGCAAGCCTTTATCATTTTCAAGGTTATTCAAACAGGAGTAATTTTTCTATAATTGTATTCACTACAACAAAAATAATGGTTACCAAGGAGAGTTTGCTTGTAACTAACAACACACAGAACATTCTCAAAGTTCAAGGTCAAGGTCACTAGGTCATACCTCATGGTATCAAAGCCCTAGTCAGGAGGAATTTGTATGTGAAATTTCAAAGCCACAATCCATTATAGTTCATGAGATAGAGCGCAGATTAAATTTTCTTTTTTTAAGTAGGTCAAAGGTCAAGATCACTGGATCAAAAGTCATGGTACATGTATCAAATGAAAGCTCGATCTGGTCATGAAGAATTTACAAATGAAAAATAAAAGCCATAAGTCTTATATACATGTAGCCCAGGTTAAAGATTTGTAAGTAGGTGAAAGGTCAAGGTCACTAGGTCAAAATTCATGGTATGGAAAGAAAGCTCTGGTCATGAGGAATTTACATAAGAAATATAAACCCATATCCCTTATACATGTACTTCATGAGATATAGCCCAATTCAAGACTTTCTACGTAGGTCAAAGGTCAAGGTTGCTTGGTCACAAGGTAACAAAAGATAATTCTGGTCATTTTCTGACATCTGAAAAAGACATCATAGACGTTATGTATTAGTCTGGAAATTAATCTCTCTTTAAATTTCTTTAGATTACATTTACATACCCTGAGTAACTGATTTTGTTCGTTAATTATTCTCTCCAGTACATTGTTATCTTCTAACTTTAAACAGTTCAGTACATCCTCGATGACCTCTGGGCTGGCGTTGGCTATTATTAGGCTGTGAAGAATACTAGAGAAAAACAAAAATACATTTATAAAGATGGTATGGCTAGATAACAATGCTTCATTTTTTAGAAATATCATTTGATTTACCATATGTCTGATAATGGTCATACCGTACAACAATTATATTTAGCACTCAACTTATTTAAGCATCTTTACATGGATATTGTATGAATATCTTGTGATTAATATAACTAGTATGTACTAACTTGTCCTCGTCAATGTCTTTATCGTACATCGGGTCGGTGGCAGCAAGTTTTGGTGGAGACGGCTTACACTCCTCCCTCCAATCACTCTCCGTCCTTTTCCTTGAACATTTTTCCGCAGGCTCAGATTTCCGCGACTCTTCCACTTCTCGAACTTTCTGCGATGAACATACTGTACTCGAATTTGGAAAAGTCTCCACGTTAAAATCTCCAAAAAGATTCAAGTTATCACTACAATCCGGGTATGCCGTATTTAAATGTGGTGGAGAGTGTTTAACAGCTTTAATGGCCTCCTCGATATCTCTGAGCATTAGGTCTTGCTCAGATTCCGGAGCTTGCTCAACTTCATTGAGTTGTAAGTTTGAAAGTGGAGACCATGTTTCCTTGGAGATGGGTGAAAACTGGTCCTTTACCGAGAGGAAAGGATCATGGGTACTAATGAAATGACAGTCATTGCCAGCAAAGTCTGTCTCCAAATCTTTTAAAATGAAAAATTAAATAAATACATGTGTACTATATCATAGAAAGTCAGGGAAACATTCTGTTGCAGAATTGCTCAGAGCATTATATGTCAGTAATTTGACAGCAATTTTATACAAAAATGTTCTATTGCATTCATTTGATTGGTTGACATTTTTTTAAATTTGAATTTTGAAGAATCTGATTGGCTAAGGAAATAAATACACACATACCTGATTGGCTGAGATCATCGTCTCGTCCATCTATTCCATCTATCACATCAAAACCTTTATCTTGTTGCCGTTGTGTGAACGCGGATTTTTTTTGCTGCCTTCCCTGTGTATAAGAAGTGTTCCTCCGTTGATTTCGTTGATTTCTGTAATATTCAAACAACCTTTGCTGCTCTTTCATTAGTTGGGGTAGACGATTTTCTTGTTTTGCCTTTGTCCAATACCGGCAACTATCATTTTGTCCTGGGGCAAAGCTATCAGACTGAGTGTAGTTCCATTTTGGAAAATGTAGGTCATGCAGACCTGGTTCATATTTTAATGAGGTCGTTTTTGGGCGATGAGACGGAATGAAGGATATAGGACGATTTGGGGTCTCGCTGGTAGGATAGGGTCCTCTTCTCATAAAACCATCCTGAAAAAAAAAATTGAAAATTGGCATTGATTGAAAAATTGTCCCCCCTCCCAAAAATACTTTAAAATCTTAAATTTTGCACTAAATTTATTTCAAGGAAATCTGACCATTTTAACTCTTTAGCTACCTCACAAAATTCAGCTTGTTGTATTGTGTACTTTTACGCAAAATCAAAATGATACTGTTAGCCAGTACATAATATAATATGCATATCTAAATGTATGTATGCCACGATCAGTAAGCATTTGGAAACAATTAATTGTCAAGCCATTGAGGTGCCATTTAAACTAAAAAGTTCTTTATTCCAAAATGCTTTTGGAGTTTCTCCTTATTCTCATTTTAAACAATTCGACCAGAAAATAATTATTTACTCAACAAAAATGTATTACATCCTAAACTTCTCATCTAATTGCTAATAATTTAATTATTTCCGTAGTGTCTGTATAACGCCTATACAAACGTACAGAGAGAAATTTTATCTATAGCTGTAATGACAATGTCGCCTATTATGACGTCACTAACGACGAGCGCCGCTACGTTAAGCCTGCTCAAATATCACGTCGCAAGTTTTGAACTTGAGAAAATCAACTATGCTAAAATGACGTCTATTGCAAAATAAACTAGACAATTAAATAGTGATTTAATTAAATTATAAGAAATGACTGTAATAATTTTTCTGTCTATCGATGTATAGACAAAAACCGATGCACAAACAAAATATAATCCGCTTCGCGGATTATATAGTTTGTGCATCGGTTTTTGTCTATACATCGATAGACAGAGAATTATATCAGTCATTTCTTAAATGCATAGAATGGAAGCATAGAATTGCCAACATTCTGAAACCCGTTTAATCAAATCAACTTTTGAAACTTGAGTAGTTTATATTATTTGCATGTGCCTACCTTAGGACCTTTACTGATCAAATCACTGGAATAGTCTTTCTCCTGTTTTACAGCAGGTTTCTCTGAGCCTATTTTTAGACTATCCAATAGACTGATAATATCATCTGTGCTGCGGGACTCATCCTCGCTCTCACTTCCTGTACTGTCCCGATGCATTGTGGGATGTCTTGTCTTTGAAACTGGTGTAACAGTCATACCTACAAAGTAAAGCAAAAATATAATTCTGCTTTACTCATGCAATAGACGATTCTCACATTTTCGCAGTGGGCCTGCATTTTATGCACGCCATTAGACCCGACATCACAATATTTGACGGCATTTTGTACTTGGACGTTGTAACTGATTTATGATGTCAGAGTGAGAAATAACGTCAAATGTTGTATTGTCGGGTCTTGGAACGTATAAAATGCTAGTCAAGCCGTAATATGAAAATAGTCTATTTTAACTTTCACGATGTAATAACAATCAGGGACAGATCTACTTTTCCACCTTAACAATGATATGCTATTATTCTGGCATTACTCTGGTCCCAATATGAAACATGCGCCCAAGATATTTCAGCAATAGTTAATATAATGTTTTTGGCTTTACTCTGGCACTAGTGCCACTAATTACCGGCAGTCATGACTGCCGGTATACTGTAATCAATCGTAACATACTTGCACGGATAAAATAACTCTTGGCAATATGATTGGTGGACAACTACAAAATATGCAAATATTCGTCAAGGTTATTCTGAATCTGTGCATAAGATGCTTCCATCAGGTCGGCTAAAGAGTCTAGATGACTTGACAAATGAAAGTCATATCGTATCAGTGCATTTTCTTCCGAAAGATGCATCGAAAAGTCTTTGTGCCGATACGTCCTACAACAAATCACAGATCCTCGGAAATTTCCGTACCTTGACTCGGAAATAAAAACGGAAAAGCCTGGAAATGTGCGATTGGTCTAACAAGAATAAAAATCGTTTATTCCATTTTTTCCTTACTAGAATTTTACAACATTTAATGTCAGCTAACTGCCGGCAAGCTTTTTGTAAAAGCTAATACTTGTGGTAGTGTCTGGCAACAGTTTCCAGCACTATTCTGGCATCATTGGAGTTAAGTGCCAGAGTAGTGCCATTCATGTGTCACATCTAGCCTGCAGTATTGTGGCACTAACCTTCTGGCACACTGATTGCAGCACTAGTGCCACACTATTGCGTCAATTAAAGTGCTGCAATAGTGTGGTGCTTTTTAATCTCTGTAGGCACCATATTTATTAGGTATATATGATGGACTGATATTCATTAGATCGTTTCTAATATATTGTTGCTTGTACTGGTTGAGCAGATATTTCCGAATTGAAGGTATTTCCGAACGATTCGCTAGTTCAGTTACTTAGAGTTACTTTTTCACAATTTTGGTGATACAGACGTCTAGATATTCAGAAAAATAACTGACATGCAAAAGGAAATCTCAGAATAACTTAATTTAGTATATTTTTAGCGTTTGACACTTTCTCCTGCTATTTGTAACTTTCGTCTGATTGGGAGCTGGGGAAAGCGACGTCATTGTGTTATGAACATATCTTGACCTAGTTTCGTAGTCATCTATATTCCAAAAATCTATTCTTTTCAACTGATCGATAAAAACCTGCATTGAAAGGGGCCCAGAGTAGGATATTCACCAAAAAGTGTATAAATTTCATGTGTTAGAATACCAAATTATCAATGGAAATAAGTTAGAAATAAACGTACCTCTGACATCATGGTTCAGAAAGTCACTTTAAATATAAATTTTGTAAAAGTTCTATGATATTTGTTGACATAGAATTCTTCAATAAGGATAAAAGGATAAAATAAGAAAGTTTTGAAACATTTGATCCATATCTAATCCCAGGATAGACTAACATACAAATCGTTTGGAAATACCTAAAATAGTAACTTGCTTAAAATGGCCGTTTAAGGGGAACATTCACTCTCTTTCACACTGAGATTCATAAAATCATCTCTTGGGACCTAAACATATAAGAGAGAACCAATGACGTGATGTTGCTAGGAAAGCATGTGACGTCTTGCGGATAAACAAACTTAGCATAACGTCATGACGTAGCAACTGTAAACAGTACAGGTAATTCAAAATGGCGACTACACATTTTCATAACGGGATGAGATTGGAGTAAAAAGACTTTTTACCATTAAGTCTATGGAAAAGTTTACATTAACATCTTCTGGATTTGAGGTATTCTGGGTGATTTAGTAATGCATAGCTTTTGAAATGACACATCTACATACATGTGAACCTTTTGCCTCCACAAATCTGGAGGATTTTCAATTTTCATCTGGAGATTTGGCCTCTCAACTGGAGGTTTTTAATTTTTCATCTGGAGGATTTATCGGTCATCGGCTTACCGTTATTTTAGGTGAAATGAGGGAAAATCTACAAATGAATGTAAATGTATTATGATTTAACATTTGTTTTCTTTCTTTTCATCACTTTCTACTTTGCTGGTATGTTAGGCATGCCTTTTTAGAAAGAGCAACAATTTGTGATGACTAAAAACAAGAATCTTTATCATGTTTATAATATAATTGTTTATCTTTAAAATAGTGAACAAAATCATTGGAGTTTCATACGATAATTAAGTTTCCTCTAATGTCCCAGTGCTTTCTCAATGGGACTATGACCCCTTCCACTTGGACTTCAATGGATTATTCTCAATAACAATGGGCCATCTTTCTTCACAAAAATGATCAATTTTAAAAAGCTTTGCATACAATGTATGTACATGTACCGGTATAATACTTCAGCACATTTTTTTCAGTCGTGAAATTCCCTGGCCATTGCAAATAGTTTTGGTACCGGCACAGAATATTTTCTTAAAATATCACAGAACAGCAAAGACCAAACTTGCAGCCACCTATTCTGCATTTTTCGTGTCCACGTATAGGAAGCTTCATTTTCATCGTCGCTGATATTAGGAAAGGGGGGGGGGGGGGGCTCAATACATCAGGACAGCATGGCTGCAATTGATGTTTCTGTATCAATTTGTACCCATTGACTGACCACTTAAAATGACATGATAATTTTACGGACGAATGCATACACAAGAGTGGACGTTGGAGATTTAAATCTCAGGCGCAGAACGAGGATAAAAAGAATGTCGGAGAAAAATCAATATTGTATCATAATAGAAAAGAACCTTTCGGGTGAGCGGATCAACGTGTTACTGCTACTGGTACTAAATCTAATGTTACAACGTGAATTTATACGAGAACAAAACGTTTAGATTTAAAAACCGAAAATGGACACCGTATACTATAGAATAACGTGCACCAGGGCGCAGCGCGTTGCCGATTTAGTTGGCCGTTTTTGATCGGAATGGGACTATGTCGCAAGGCCTTCCCAATCCCTGTCCAACTGATATTTCTTTCCGTTATATTTCCTCTTTCCCTTTTACGAGAATTATTACCAGACGGTGTCCTACAACACACCCTCGACGACATTCTTATGTACTGGGTATTACGTCCCCGGGGGCAGACGAGTACCCATGACGGTGTAGAGAACTCCGCTCTAATTACATTGTTTGTCCAGCAATATACCTGTCACCTGTATAATTAGCACTAATTAATTTGTTTGGAAATCCGATTGTCTGCTCACTACAGACGGTTAATCATATAACGTATTAATACACAACTGGGGATTTTGCATTTCATCTGGAGATATCTGGAGGGTTTTCGTTTTCGCCGGGAGAATTTCGTTTTGTCGGGAGGAATCGGGAGGACTATTTCAGATCGGGAGGATCCTCGTTTCGTCGGGAGATTTCGTCCTCCCGCCGGGAGGTTCACATGTATGCATCTATTTGTCACTTTTCTTGACACTTATGGGGGTCGCCATTTTGTTAACGCTGCAGGGAACAGAATTAGTAACGTGCTCTCTCGACAAAACGTGCTTGATTAAATGTTGGAATCTACTTTTTGTTGTAATTTTTTATTATTGATATGTACAAAAGACATCAGATAAAGGAGAAAACGTAAAACAATTGTAAGTATTTCAAGGAGGGACTAGTTAGGGCCGGAAGTAGGGTGAGCCCGTTGCAGAGATACTTCTTGTCATCAAGGAACGTAACTCTGCATGGGAGATTGGGGAATATTAAAATACCCTCAAATCAACATTTATAGGTTGATTTTTAAAATTATTTTTACATAGGCAATTGAATGAAGGGTGAAGCATTATTTGTTCCGAGTTTCATGATGATTGGACGTATAGTCTTCCAGCCGAGTTACTGACGACAAAAAGCATAAAATCTGCTCAACCAGTACCTGTGTAACAAAAGAACAACAAACATGTCAATATTCTCGTCTATAATTGGCGATTAATAAAGGTGCCAATAATTTTACCCTGCCGATAATGGTCAACTGCGCTCTATTTACATATGAAATATTGCATGTAAAATGACAAGTTCTATTTATAGATTTACGGAATTCCCCTTTTTTTAGCAAGCAGTCTAGCTACGCATTACACAGCAAATTAAAAAATCCTATCAATAAGCAATCCCTTGGACTATGTACATGATGTAGAAGTGATGTAAATAATTTCACAGCCCAATATTTCTACAGTAGTACTACTAACGACTACGACTTCTGTACCTAAGCCATCGTAAAATAAATTCCCCCCGATTTTCCATTCGTGTGACCTACTTTCGAATTCTGATACCATATTGTCGATCAATCCATATTCCGCCTGTTCCCTGGGCTCTTGATCGGACCTCAGAATCTTAAACTGGTCAGGCCTCATGGTGAAATGTCCTTCTGCTGACCCTCCTTTCTTACATCTCGATAAAAACGACAAAACTTAACAAAAAGATGGACTTTCCTTAACGTGACCAATGTCTGTCAATATGGCGACAAGTGTGGTAAAACCCAGAGTGTTCCGCGTGTAAAGGGGAATTCCCAAATTATTCCAAAGTTGGGGGGGGGGGGGGTCCTGACAAAGTACAAGCAATAACAACAACAAAAAAAAAAAACAAAACAAAACAAAACAAAATATAAAAGAAGGAATTAAAAGAAATTAAATAAGGATCCTGGGATAAGGGGTTGCCTCATGTTCATTAGAACTGCTGATATTTCTTGAAACAAGGACTTATCACAGGCACCTAGGAAGAAAATCTTCAATTCCCCTTTTTCTTTAGAAGATAAACGGGCATTTAAGATGGGGTTTTAGTTTTTCTTTCTAGGAATCTGGTTTCTGTGGGACTTATAAGTCCTTGATTGAAATATTAGTAATATACACATCGTACAAATTAGTTCACCCAGGTAGTATATAAATTTGCTATTTCAAATCTATGACCTTTGACATTGAAGATCAACAGGGATCTTAATTCCTCTTGCCAAAAGGAATAAATACAGTGGCGGATCCAGCGCCCCCTTTGCCGGGGGGTGGGGGTCAAAGGATTTTTACTGAAAATGGGCCAATATATACCAGTTTTTGAAAAATTTTAGGCCAGTGCCGGGGGGCGGACTCCCCCTTCGCACCCCCCTGAATTCGCCACTGAAATATTAAGTGTATGAATTTTTGACTCTGTGTATACGGCACTTTGATTTTAACTTTTTTCCAATCTGTGACTTTGACCTATGATCTTAAGCATCAATGCGGCTTTTTCTCCTATCATGAGCAAAATGTGTATGAAGTTTGGAAAAGATCCAATCAAAACTACTGTACCCTCCAGGCTGTATACTATACAAGGATTTTAGCCATTTCCAAATTGTTATCTTCCATGTCCTTTGACCTATATAATTCGAAAATCGATAGGGTGTTTCTTCTTGCCATGAAGAATCCAATCAAAATTGTGCCATCTAGGCTGTATTCAAAGATTTTAGCCATTTCCAATATGTAACCTTGACATTTGACCTATGACCATGAAAAGCAAAGAAGTTCTTTCTCTTACCATGAAGAATAAGTGTATGAATAAGTCATGAAGAATAATGGAGTTCTTCCTCTTGCCACGAGAAATAAGTGTATGAAGTTTGGTCAAGATCCAATGAAAACTGTGCCATCTAGAATTTTAGCCATTTCCTATCTGTGACCTTGACCTTTGACCTTGAAAATCAATAGGGTTCCTCCTCTTGCCACGAGAACGAGTGTATGAAGTTTGGTCAAGATTCAACAAAACTGTGACCTCTAGGCATACAAACATTTTAGCCATTTTCTATCTTTGACCTTGACCTTTGACCTATGACTTCGAAGATCAATAGGGATCTTTCTCTTGCCATGAAGAATAAGTGAATGAGGTTTCGTCAAGTTCCAATAAAAACTGTGTCCCCTATGCTGTATTCTAGGATTTTAGCCATTTCCAATCTGTGACCTTGACCTTTGATCTTGAACATCGATAGGCTTCTTCCTCTTGCCATACGGAATACCTGTATGAAGTTTGGTCAAGATCTGATCAAAACTGTGTCCTCTGAGCTATAAACAAAAGTGTGACGTACGCACTCACACACGAACCCTCGCACACACTCACTTAATTACGCGCGAACGACGGCTATACTCCTGCATCTATATGTTGTGAGGGGATAATAGATGTTATAGAATAAGATAATACATTTTTTACTTCCCTGGTTCACTTTTGGACAGACAGGTGACTCATCATTCTTCATCAGATTTCATGTACAGATCCTCATGATATGTTCCCTCGAAATAATTATATTTTTTACGCGGTCCTTTACGACCACCGACAGGAAAATAAATGTGCCGTCTAGGCTGTATACAAGGAAAATCAATGAGGTTCATTCTCTAGTCTCAAGCAAAAAGTGTATGAAGTTTGGTAAGATTAAATCAAAGGCGCCATCTAAGCAAGGATTTTGACCATTTTAAATCTGAGACCTTGACCTTTGACCTTGATAATCGTTAGGAGAAAGAAGGGGAATTCCATCAACACTAGCTTGCAGCACACACAGCGAAACACCCAATGCAAAAAACACAGAGCAGACACCCACCGAAATAGACACAAAAGGAGCACCAACATATGCAACAGCAACATGTGACACAAAAGACAACACATAAACCATCGAGACCAATGGGCAACCGTTGCCGACCTTTGACGACCATCTGCCACTCAGTTAGCAGAAGGTGTGGTTATACGGATAACGTGCGCACAGCCCTCCCACTTTTATTCCCAGAGGTCTCGAAGTACGCTCAATTGTGCTGTAAAATAATTTCCTCACGGTAAGATTAACAAACAAACAGACAGCATGACACAGGGACCCAAGAAACACACAAATGGAATTGTAAATGGATATAAAAACTGAAGGCGTACGAAATACAGTCCGTGCTCTGCCGGCTGTAGAGAGCTCATGTAGAGTCCGACTGAATTTCAGAGAGGACAGGTGGTCCTGTCGTCACAGTCAGAGAGCAAATCGTAAGAATGCCCTGGTACAAGGCTGTATATTGGTCCAGTACCATCCAAGTGTCTGTCTGGTGACAGAAGGATCATATCCACGGTATAAAAGGCGTAAACTTAATGATTCTTACACATTATCGATAGTAAATCTGTCTACCTTTGATTCTTCTTATTTTGATAATTATGTCACCATAAAATGCAGGTTGTGAAACAACAAAGTGATATACTAGCTCTGTTGTTTGTATAGATCCAAATTTCAAAAGAAGTTGACTATAATTTTTGTAAAATTTCCATAAAGTCTTACTAGTCTGTGAAAGCGACAGCCCTGATCTTAAAGTTTCTTCTGACATGGTCACCATAGCACTTTCCACTTTCCATATAGACATAACCTCAGACAGAGCATGTATTTTATGTATTGATTTCATTTTCGTGCATGAATATCGACGGCGGGTGCGGCTAGCCAACAAGGGATGCTTACTCCTCCCGGGCACATAGTCCAACCTCTATAGCTTGCTAGGGGTCTGTCGATGCTCGATTTGGTGCTCTATGTTGAGTGCTGTTGAGATTATTGTCAGGATCATCTTTAACTCATTTGTTTCACACTTATGCCCTTTGCTGTGTGGAGCTCGTAAAAAGATCCCAGCGAGGGGTTTGACAGTAAATAAGTATTTTGAATAATTTCCCCTGACATGGTATATATATTGTTTTCATTTGTGTGCATGAACATCGACAGCAGGTGCGGCTAGCCAAACAGGGGTTGCTTATTCCTTCCGGGCACGTGGTCCAACCTTCTGTAACATCATATCCCATCCATCCTGCTTCGGCATTCGGTACAGTTTTGAACATAATAAATTTCACAATCTTCGGCCATATAACATTGTTTAGATTGAGAATCACAGACGAGGGTAAAGTACCCAAAACGTGCATACCTGGTCCATGCTGCAAATTTATCTGTTCTAAATGATGCTTTTGAATTTGAAAACGTTTAATATTTGTACCACTTAATTGGTGAGTGAAACTGCTTGTTGACCAGGATACCCCGAGAGCACATGTAGCCAAGTTCGTTCAACTTCGGTTGATCGTTTATTCAATGCATTCGAAAATATCTGTTATGCTATTGAATTTGAAAACGTTCAGTATTTGCTAGGGGTCCTTGAATGGTCAATTTGGTGTTCTATTGTGAGTGCACTTGAGATTGTCGTCAGGATCTTCTTCTTCTCATATCATGTCACGGTTATGCCCTTTGCCGTATGGAGCTCGTAAAAATGTTCCCCGCGAGTGGTTGACAGTAAGTGTTTTAAATATCTTCCCTGACATGATCGCCATAGAACTTTCCACTTAGACATTACCTCAGACAGTGCATGCATTTCATATATTGTTTTCATTTCCGTATGTCAACATTGATGGCGGGTGCGACTAGCCAACAGGGGATGCTTACTCCTCCCGGGCACCTGGTCCCACCTAAAGCATGCTAGGTGTTCGTCGATGCTCAATTTGGTGCTCTATTGTCAGTGCTCTTGAGATTGTCGTCAGGATCTTCATTATCTCATTGTAAATATATCTTATTCTGTGCGTTTCTTTTTTGTCTATTTTTGAGGCGCCGTTTTCTGTAAATTACTTTTTTCTCTTCAGAAGATCTTCACCTCTTCTGACTGGTAGAAATTCATCAATGAGCGCTACTGTGAAAGTATAATGTAATGTGATAGAATTTCATCTTTATTAATAAAGTTTCTTTTACCACGGATCACACACACACAAAACGATAGAAAAGCGGACATGACGTAAATCTAGTTTACTCCACTACAAACCATATGTTGATTGGCCGAGAGAAAATCAGTTCCCAATATTCGTATTGTTCAGGGAATACTCTCTGCGACGCCCTAGCTTGTTGTCAATATTTCAGATGTAGATATTGACTCATAAAAGGGTGTTGCATGCAAGCAGGAGACGCTGACTCTCCCCGGCACCTGGTTTCACTTCGGAATATTGGTTATTCCGGGGTGCGCAACTGTTCTAATGGAAATTCTAATAATTTTGCCCCAAGTTACTTTCTCGGCTTTGAGACAGTGTAACCGATGAACACTTCTTCGACGTAAATATACAACAAATGAACACGTAAAAACGTAAACAATTAACGAATAACATGAATAATATTCCTATATATTTATTCAAAATGTGAAAAGGAACATCAGAAAAATAGATTGATGGCATAGCATAGTTTCACGATTCCATAAATAATACATATGATAAATATTACAAAGAAAATAGTCACTGCACGTATATATATATATAAAATATACATTATTAATCAAACGAGAGATGTGAAATTTTGAGAATACAATTAATCGTAATTTCATCTTAATTAAACTACAAAATGGGGGGTTAACAAAAAAGCTTCCCAAACTGAACCTTTAAACTGATAGTTTCAATCATATAGATTTCAAAAATATGATAAAATTGCTTTATTGCAATTACAAAGTAAAGATATATCACATAGATAGAGTACAACTGGAAAATCTACTAACTAGTAATTTTATGTCTTTGGTGCATCTCTGTGACATGACTTTTGTAGCCTTGGATTTCCATCGGGGGGGGGGGGGGCGGACAGGAGGGTACATCTCCCCCCCCCCCCCATCCCCTTACCTCCCCTTCCCGCCCCTCCTTTTCACCCTTCCCTTACCTCCCCATTCCTCCCTCCTTCTCCCCTCCCTCCCCCCCCCTTTTTCCCCTTCCCTCCCTCCCTCCTCCCTCCCCCTCTCAAAGGCTTATGGAAATGGATAATAGGGGCTGCATTACCGGGACGATATTTAAAATGACGTAAAACCAACAAGACAACGTTACAATGACCACATCCGGGTTACTAGTATTAATAATGACCTAGCCTGAACAAGCAGAGCATGGACTGTATTCAGAATGTTCAATGCTTTTCAAATCTGTTTACAAATTTTTGGAACAAAAGAGGTCGTAATTTATGCCAAGGTATCTGATGTACAATAGGGCATTTTTCATGCCTGGCTAGGTACTATAAACAGTAAATTTTCTGAAGGTAATAATGTGTCCACATCTCGGAAATACTAATATTAGGATTAGAAAAACAAAGGAGATTAACTAATGAAACTTACTTTTTATATATTTTTCTATATAACGTTTGCAAAATACATTAGTTGAACAGCAATCCCCCCCTCCGATTTTCAAGCCCCGTGAGTCTTAATTATATCTGTTCTCAGGGAATCATTACCTTTCAGAAAATAGATAGTTTATAGAGCCTTACCAGGCAAATAATTTACCATACTTTACAATGAAAATCTAAAATCACTATTTTGTACAACGGATATATGTGCATTCGTTGTACATCTTTCAAGATCCCTGCGTTTATTAATATATTGGAGTTGCCTGCAGGGTTACATACGGATAACAACACCATATACATGTTGTAATGTAGCAGAAGGCAAAACAGCACCATTTGCGCATTGGTTTCCTTTCGATCATTTCTGTTGCCACTAGAATCAGATGAGCCTTCTTCTGTCATGTCTTTGTCCATTTGGTGTAGATATTCACATGTGATTCATTGTCTTTCATTATTTGTCGATGGGGCCTGTTTTGTTTGAAATTTATTTATCATATAGGATTGTGTTGCAAGTAAACAGGAGACGCTGACTCTTCCCGGGTACTGTCCTATGACAAATTTGAAATATTAAAAATATTTAAATTTGCTTAATGACTACTGACGTACTTATTCAACAAGTTAACAAAGCTAACATCCTGAGAAGTAGACTTAACAAGTTTGAAAACTCCATTCAAAGTTTGGTCTCTGGGAAAATCACCCCTCATCTAATTTCCAGGTCTACCTTGCTATCTATAATTCAGCAAATCACTAAAACTCTCAGAAAATCTTACAACTTACACATACTGATCCTTCATACTACTTCTCACATGGGAAATTTGTATATGCACGTAATTTCTCATCTATTTATCTAACAGTGAAATTTCCCTTAACAGCTCACAAACGTCCTCTTACTTTGTACAAGGTGATCTCCTTACCTGTTCCTCTGAAGGAAAACTCCAGTTCTGCTATGCATGCAACTCAACTCTTATCCCTACCTGACTATTTTGCCATTACTAAACACCATGATCACTTCATTCCCATAGCAGCCACTGATTTAGTGAATTGTGTTCATGACACAGAGATTTTGTGTGACATGAATTTGCCATTGACACCCATCACCATACCTGACTGTACCATGGCTCTCTTTTCAAACAACAGGGATCAAATTAAGAAATATTGTGATTTTCGTTATGTACCAAATTTAGTTAAGTCTAACATTATAGAATTATCACCCACTTCAGTTTTAGTGTACAACATTAAGAATTTAGTGTTGAATTGTCCTAGTGAGCAGAAAGTAATACCAGGATGTCATTTTTGTGTTATTCATGTACCATGTAGATGTTCATTGTCTTCTGATACTTTATTTTTCTCACCAAGATTAGTTAATTGTTACAACAGCTCCAGTACAATGACCAGAGTTCATCCAGTAAACTTAGCTTTGTTACAGGAATTTTTTGACGAAAGCAAACTAAATTCTATTTTTGGCGATACAACTTTTCCTACACCAATTAACCTTACAATTCCAGAGTTCCAAATGTTTAACCATTCATTTTCAAATATTGTTGCTAATGATCAGAAAATGCACCTTAGTTTAAAACGTATAGCTAAAGCCACCAGAGAAGACCAGAAAGTTTTCAAGTCATTAGCTGAACCAATTTTAGACGGTCAGATTAAGCTTGAACCTTCTTGGCCTAGTAATACAGATATCATTGCTTTAGTTTCATTATCTGTTGCAGCCTTATGTATGGTTGTTTTAGCCATTTTGATTTTTAAGATTAGAAAATTATCTGTAGCATTATTAGTGTTACAACAGGTACAACATGCTAAAACTCAGACTGTTCCCTCTTTCATTTATAATGCTGTGAGACCTACTACCACTGAGTCATCTTCAGTTTTAAACTTTCTCCAAGAAGACATTTCTTGGTCTCACTTGTCTGTAATTATTGGCATAGTAGTCATTGTCATTTTAGTGTTGATTTTAGCCTTACTGTATAAATCTAAATCTAAGAAGTGCACCTCGATCACATTAGAGTTAACCTCAGGAGGTACTTGTGTCATGATACCTGTCATGGAGTTGTCAATGTGTCCTTCCTATTATGACATTCCTGCACCAATAATAAGAGGCTTGTCTCTTACCTCATTTCCAGGAATGAAGTTAATGGCATCATGGTCACCATTCACAGTAACTGATGTTCGTACCAAAACTAGTTTTGTGGTACCGAATACAATTACTTTGAATGTTTTCAATTATGTCAAAACTAAGAAAATTTTAAATCAACCTTACAGTGCATATTTCCATGTTGTGCACCATGACATTGCCTGGTCGTTAAAACACGAAAAAAGGGAAAACTCTATTGGGAATTAAATGAAAAAAAATTATGATCATATAATCAGCATTTGTATTTCCTGCATACAGACCATTTGTCTTTTCCATTCTTTGTACAATTTTTTTTCTTTCCATGTTTGTGTTTTTTTTTATACAAGGGTGAACAGAACAAATATTATGTGGACATGAACATTTTCAATTGTGTGATGAACTGTATATAGACTGCCCAAACTGTGTATATATATTTGTTTAAAATTTTACTATGAAATTGCATAATTCAAGGATATATAAAATGATCTGATATGTGTAACTGGATGTAATTTACTCATTTCATTATTTGTAACCCTATTTTTGCATGTCTGAATTTGTCGGGTGCTACCCCAGTTTGTTATTTTTAATGAAAGAGAGTTATATTATTTTCAGTTCGAGCTTTCGGGTCGAAAGCTAATTATGTCAGGGAGGAAGTAGTCATTCAGCAAATTTAAATATTTTTAATATTTCAAATTTGTCATAGGACAGTTACATATAATGAAATACAAATTATCATTTGTTTCGATGTTTAGTAATTGACTTAGAATTCAGATAAAATGAACCAAAAAAAAAAATGTATTTTATCATGTACACTGCTTTGAGAAAAGAACTTGTCACATATTTCTAGTATGCAAATTATTTATTGAATTTTAATTTGTTATGATTTTCAAAATTACTTGGTTCAAAAGATTTTGTTTAAAATTTATCAAAATTTTAATTTGGGCAAATTCAGAAACTAAAATATTACAATGTCATGTTTAGTATCAAACTATTCAGATTTTTGAGTTCTTTTCATTTGTGAAAAGTTAAATTTCAAAAGTTCAAAATTAAAGAAATTATTTATATTTTTTTAATTTTAAGTTTTCTTTTAATAGTCAGATAAGTAAGCGATTATTCTTGTAAATACGTAGACTAGTTAATTTTTGTATTTGATTACTTTAGGGCAATAGAGGTGTCCTTAAGAACTTTGTTGTTTGCCCGTGTCGGATTAAGACTTTTGTTAAGGAAATTAATTGTAAATTACTATCTAAACTTCATTGCTCAATCTTGACACACGAGTTCCGTCTTATGTCCAGAGGGAGCGTCCCTAGTAGACAAAGGAGATCAGGGCGTGGCCTCGTCTGTCAAGATTTAGTAAAATTGATTTTTAGGACACTTTTGGAAAAGGTCAATAGGTCAAAGTTTTAATAATTAAATTTCATTGGTCAATTCCTGGAAAAACCGCGTCCCAAGTCGGAAGGGGGGTTGCGCGAACGCGTTCCTCACTTCAACATTGGGACACAACGAATAAAGATCAAAAACTTGTTAGTAATTGGATTTTACTTCGTTATTTCCAGGGAAAACACGATTCGTGAATCCCCCTGCAACACCCAAACGCCCAGTGTTGACAGTCAAGATAGCTTATTCCCCAAATCAAGGTCAAAGTCAGAGAATATCCCTAAGTCTGAAAAACTCTGGGATAGTACCTTGAGTCACTACGGAATGTTGTTCATTCTGGTATTCGCAACTGTTCTAATGGAAATTCTAATGATTTTGCCCTACCTTCTTGACTTTGAGACTGAATAAGTGATAGGTACCTCTTTGATGTTCATTGCGTCTCTTTTCCGTCTCGTGCTGTACTCGTCTTTTGTGTTTTTGCATCGGGTGTTTTGGTGTTTTGCTGTTGATGCTGCAACGGGGTCTTGTTGGAGATCTCCTCCCTTTTTTTTGTAGTGGTGCGGGTATATTCGAAAACCCTTTCAGTATTCAAAATGTTATCCTAATGAATTATTTCAACATAAAAGAAACATTGTATGAAGGAACAGATATATAATAATGATTGATGCCCGATGTATAAGGCGAGGAACATGAGAAATTATACACAATGACTGTTAAATTTAAATTTAAACTTTATTTATTTTACAACATTTAACAAACAAGGTACACAGACTTGTATTAATGACTATCACGTTTGCTCAGATATTGGCGTGAGGGGGTCCTTGAGCGGGAGGAAATCGGAGTACCCGGGGAAAACCTCCTAGAACTAGGTGGGCGACCGCCAAATACCCTGCCACATAAGAACCCTTTGCCGAACCAAGATTCATCCCGGGACCTTAGAGCGCTAACCCGTCCTTTACATGACTGATACTGGTCCCTTTCCAGGCTGCTCTTTTGTCATTTTACGCACAATTTTTCTTTCAAGTGATTCCTAACCTTTTCACTACTAACGAGAAACAAGATCACATCCATTGGGGCAAATAGATCATGCATAATGATTGACAAGATATCAACGAATTCATTTTTCTCAATAATACCTTGAACCCCGCCTGTTTGAATGGAAAATCCTTGAACAATCGAAATGACGAAGATGACCAGATTGGGAATTTCCATTAGAACGACACCGGATATTACAAAACAAGAGATTTTATTTAGCAGAAGCATCCGGTTACTATTTTCCCGGACAAGTACCTTTGGACCATCGAAGGAACTGATCTGTCGATGCCGCATCATCCAAAGTTTCCTCAGCAGTATGACATCCAAGATTCCTAAACATACGGTGCAAACTAAAACGATAAATACTTCAATCATAAGATTTGTATTGTTCGGGGTTGACGTAGATTCATTCTCCCTAGATACAAGAAATGCATTTTGTAATGAGCAAGATGGGTAAATTTCCAATTTGCGGTTATTCCTCATGTCACCTATGGCTAATTCTTTTGGCATGTCTAAAGATCTGTAATTTAGAGTTAAGATTACCAATGAAGTCAAGATAATAATGGATGAACAGTAAATTATGTTTCTGGCTTTTGAGAACCACATTTTGGTTTGGAAAGGGTGGTACACACTGCAGCAGCGGTTTATCGCTAACAGAATATTCAAATTGATGGAAATCACGTGGGTCACTTTCATCATTGTGTCATACAGAAACGAATATATGAGGCACCAAGGGTACAACATAGGTGCGGCGACATTGAAGTACATAGTAAACACCAGGTGTAGTGGAACAAGTAGTATCCTGGGTATACACTTAATGAGGGAACATAGTACAAATATATTAATAATAAATGAACTGATTTTAAGCTTTTTTATCATATATGCTGTCAGTGATATAACCAGAATGTACATCATGCCAACTGTTGGGTGAATATAGGACATATAGAATAAATCTATGTCCGACAGGAAGGTTTCCAATCGGAATAAACTAATATCTTTACGTTCTCCTTCAGCCATTTTTTCAAAGAATTTCGCTATCCATTCCATTGAATGTGCATTGCCATTCTCTTGGAAGGTTGTCATTTTCCTGAAAATAAAAAAAACATTTATTTTTCAGCAAAATTAATATCAGAGAGTGAAAATAAAACATAAGATAAATCCAAAATACAAAAATAACAAATAATACACAAAGAAAAATTAGTTATTGAAATGCGCATGTGGTGCACTACATAGTTTTTAATAGAACAAATAGTTCAATGTAAACGTCTTCAAATTGAATAGCATCATTTAAGAACAGATAGATTGGCAATATGGACCAGACATGCACGTTTCGGGTACTTAACCCTCGTTAGTGATCCTCAAATCTAAACAATGTAATATGCCAAAAAAGTGTGAAAGTTACTATGTCGAAAAAGCGTACCGAAAGACGTAGCAGGATGAGTGGGATATGATGCTACAGGACCCACGTTTTAGAAATTTCAAGAAATTTTGATAACAGAAATTTTAGAATGCGTTGAAGAAACGATCAACCGAAATTAATCGAACTGACAATACAAAATCTTAAAAATAAGTAGATCTCCAACACTGATGACATAGTATCAAAAACCAGGGTATTCAAACAAACTATGTTGAATACCCTCAAATGTTAGAGAAACTATCCTTCAATAAAGGAGCACGGTCTTAAGCAGTGCACGTTTGCAGTGACGTATACCGGCGAAGAAGTACCCGTTGTAGTTCAGGAATCCAAGAAAGGAGGGGATCTCCAAGAAAGGAGGGGATCTCAAGAAAGGAGGGGATCTCGAAGAAAGGAGGGGATCTCAAGAAAGGAGGGGATCTCAAGAAAGGAGGGGATCTCCAAGAAAGGAGGGGATCTCCAAGAAAGGAGGGGATCTCAAGAAAGGAGGGGATCTCCAAGAAAGGAGGGGATCTCCAAGAAAGGAGGGGATCTCAAGAAAGGAGGGGATCTCCAAGAAAGGAGGGGATCTCAAGAAAGGAGGGGATCTCGAAGAAAGGAGGGGATCTCAAGAAAGGAGGGGATCTCAAGAAAGGAAGTGATCTCAAGAAAGGAGGGGATCTCCAAGAAAGGAGGGGATCTCCAAGAAAGGAGGGGATCTCAAGAAAGGGGGGGATCTCCAAGAAAGGAGGGGATCTCAAGAAAGGAGGGGATCTCCAAGAAAGGAGGGGATCTCCTAGAAAGGAGGGGATCTCAAGAAAGAAGGGGATCTCAAGAAGGAGGGGATCTCCAAGAAAGGAGGGGATCTCCAAGAAAGGAGGGGATCTCAAGAAAGGAGGGGATCTCCAAGAAAGGAGGGGATCTCAAGAAAGGAGGGGATCTCCAAGAAAGGAGGGGATCTCCAAGAAAGGAGGGGATCTCAAGAAAGGAGGGGATCTCCAAGAAAGGAGGGGATCTCCAAGAAAGGAGGGGATCTCCAAGAAAGGAGGGGATCTCAAGAAAGGAGGGGATCTCCAAGAAAGGAGGGGATCTCAAGAAAGGAGGGGATCTCCAAGAAAGGAGGGGATCTCAAGAAAGGGGGGATCTCCAAGAAAGGAGGTGATCTCAAGAAAGGAGGGGATCTCCAAGAAAGGAGGGGATCTCCAAGAAAGGAGGTGATCTCAAGAAAGGAGGGGATCTCAAGAAAGGAGGGGATCTCCAAGAAAGGAGGGGATCTCCAAGAAAGGAGGGGATCTCCAAGAAAGGAGGGGATCTCCAAGAAAGGAGGGGATCTCAAGAAAGGAGGGGATCTCCAAGAAAGGAGGGGATCTCCAAGAAAGGAAGGGATGTCAAGAAAGGAGGGGATCTCCAAGAAAGGAGGGGATCTCCAAGAAAGGAGGGGATCTCCAAGAAAGGAGGGGATATCAAGAAAGGAGGGGATATCAAGAAAGGAGGGGATATCCAAGAAAGGAGGGGATCTCAAGATAGGAGGGGATCTCCAAGAAAGGAGGGGATCTCCAAGAAAGGAGGGGATCTCAAGAAAGGAGGGGATCTCCAAGAAAGGAGGGGATCTCCAAGAAAGGAGGGGATCTCCAAGAAAGGAGGGGATCTCCAAGAAAGGAAGGGATCTCAAGAAAGGAGGGGATCTCCAAGAAAGGAGGGGATCTCAAGAAAGGAGGGGATCTCCAAGAAAGGAGGGGATCTCCAAGAAAGAAGGGGATCTCAAGAAAGGAGGGGATCTCCAAGAAAGGAGGGGATCTCCAAGAAAGGAGGGGATCTTCAAGAAAGGAGGGGATCTCAAGAAAGGAGGGGATCTCAAGAAAGGAGGGAATCTCCAAGAAAGGAGGGGATCTCCAAGAAAGGAGGGGATCTCCAAGAAAGGAGGGGATCTCCAAGGAAGGAGGGGATCTCAAGAAAGGAGGGGATCTCCAAGAAAGGAGGGGATCTCAAGAAAGGAGGGGATCTCCAGGAAAGGAGGGGATCTCCAAGAAAGGAGGGATCTCAAGAAAGGAGGGGATCTCTAAGAAAGGAGGGGATCTCCAAGAAAGGAGGGGATCTCAAGAAAGGAGGGGATCTCCAAGAAAGGAGGGGATCTCAAGAAAGGAGGGGATCTCAAGAAAGGAGGGGATCTCCAAGAAAGGAGGGGATCTCAAGAAAGGAGGGGATCTCCAAGAAAGGAGGGGATCTCCAAGAAAGGAGGGGATCTCAAGAAAGGAGGGGATCTCAAGAAAGGAGAGGATCTCCAAGAAAGGAGGGGATCTCCAAGAAAGGAGGGGATCTCAAGAAAGGAGGGGATCCCCAAGAAAGGAGGGGATCTCCAAGAAAGGAGGGGATCTCAAGAAAGGAGGGGATCTCAAGAAAGGAGGGGATCTCAAGAAAGGAGGGGATCTCCAACAATACTAGGTTGCAGCACCCACAGGAAAATCCTAAAACACCCATGCAAAAAACACAGAACAGACACCCACAGAAAGAGACGCAAAAGGGACAAGGAACACCAACTCACAACATAGAAACATGAAACATAAAAGACTACACATAAACCAACGAGACCAATGGGAAACATGGCAAAACTCTGTAAGTCTCCATTAACAAGGCAATCGCAAACTTGAATGGAGGCAGGACCAAGTGCTCGGGAAGAGTAAGCAGCCTCTGATTGTATGCATCACCCGCAGCGAATACCACATAGAAACGTGTCAAAGCAGGGGATCAAACATGCACTAAAACTACAATATGGGTAACCATATTGCTTCTCCTCAAAATGATTGATTTACTTCTGAATAACTTAATGTTCGGGAATATGCACAATCTAGAAAGAGGGATAACTTGAAACTAAATCGATAGATCTATCAGAACACGGGGTGAAATAGATTCCCTTATATAAAAGAAACATTGTATGCGTTACTATTTAGCAAAATTCATCAACTGAAATTAAAATGAAAAAATATTATTGATCGAAGGATCAATGATACCCAAGCCCGGCTTAATTCACAATATAGATTTAATCACCTTATAGAAGTCAAGCTATATATAAGAAATGAATTTATTTCCTGTGAGGGTACGTTTTCCTTTTTAAATGTCAAAAAAAGTTTCAAGGGGTAACTCTGCACATGATTGAACAGCGCATTATCAATTTTCGATGTAAACGCTATATTGAATAAATGAATTGGTTATCTGTAACGGCTTTCCTTTAAATGTTCGGAAACCACAAAATTATGAATTTTTCTTTTAAAGTTTAAAGGAGCTAACTCTGAACATAAATGAGCGCTGTGACCCATATTCGAACTCGAGCTGTGTTTCTTAATGTAAAAGCTAAATCGAAGAAATGAATTGATTATCTGTAAGGGTTTTTTTTAAATGTCTGGAAACCACAAAATATTGCAATATTCTTAGTTCCAAGGGGTATTACTCTGTACGTAATTGAGCGACATGACACATATTCGAACCTGAACTGTATTTCTTGTTGTAAACGCTATATATATATATGACAAATGTGGATAATGACCATATCCCTGTATACAACACAAAACCGATATCCAAGAAATGATCGAACGGTTTTTCTTTAAATGTCCGGAAACCATTAAACGATGATTTTTTTCTAAGTTTCATGGGGCATAACTCTGCACGTAATTGAGCGACAAAACCAATAAACTAAATCTTGATGAGAAAGCTATATCCAAGAAAAACTTGAAGTCAAAGAAACTACAGAAAGAAATAATTCAGCATCCTATTTGGACATAATGTTGTCCTACGACACTGATGGTCACATGAACACCTCACTCTATGACAAACGTGACGACTTCAATTTCAGCATTACAAACTTTCCTTTTCTGAGTAGCAACATCCCTTCATCGCCTGCTTATGGCGTGTTCATATCTCAGTTGATTCGCTATGCCAGAGCAAGTACCAAATATATGGATTTTGTTCTGAGAGCTAGGCGTCTTTCAGATAAACTTCTCAGTCAGGGATATGTTTGTGACCGACTAACATCGTCACTGAGGAAGTTCTACGGTCGATACGGGGAACTCGTCATTCACTATGATGTCCCACTCTCCAGAATGGTGGATGATATTCTGTCATAGACCATTTGAACCATCCAACCAAAGATTGTACATATGTCTTCCGAAATGGAAGTTACTGGATGTGACAGTTCTACCGAAGCGGCGGGTGTTGCATGCAAGCAGGAGATGCTTACTCTTCCTGGGCACCTGGTCTCACTCCCATATCGGGAGTTCGCTTCTTTTCATATGGTAGAGGTTTTTGTTTTTGTTTGCTTTGGTTCCTGTTTTGTCCTGATTTTGTATGCCTTCGGTTTCTGATTTTTGAATTATCGATTTTGTGCTGTATACAGGGATATGGTCACTATCCATATTTGTCATTGCTTATCTGTAACTTTTTTTTCCTTTATATTCTGGAAACTTCATGTGGGATGGATGGACGCACACACGGACATATGCATAACTATATATCCCGCCATCTTCTGGCGGGGGTATAAAAATGAATCTAGGGGGCGCCACTAAAGCATTTGGCTGTGTCTGAAGATCGCTTATATTCACATTTTATTAAGGATGCTCAATAATCGTTTAACGTCATCATACTGTCAATACTGCTTGGAATAGTACCAAGTGCGGTTTCGGTCTTCAAACTCCCCTAATTCACTTTGATTTTGGATTTCGACAAAATTGGTATCGATTGAACCAGAAAATTATCATCTACAATCTGAGTGTTAAAAATATATAGTCAAATGTATCTTTAAATCTATATTATACAAAAATATCCTGTAAAAGAGTCATCCCGACTACCGCCGTAAACGTATTGTTTTATAATGTCATCACCGGAAATTCAACCGCTTGTTGCTTGGGAACAAAATGAATTAGGTAAATTTTTGAAAGTCAATGCTCAAACAGGATTTTCTTTTTTGAGATTTCAGCGATATCATAGATAAGATATTTGAAGTTTAGTTTCTCTAAAAAAAATTGTTAAAAGAATTTTTCTTCAATTTTGTCAACTTTCGCACTTTGCAGCGAGATGTTATAGTTTCCCTATTTAAAAACTTTGAGCGAGTGAATTTTAGTTGTAACCCTGCTTTGTTCATAGATATATCCATTTCACAGATAAGTGTACGCATTATCGAGAACGAGGGAGGTGAATGACGTCCACTTATTGACCTTGAACGTCAAAATGTTTAAAAACGCTTCCGTTTACTTTTTTATCCATATTTCCGTATCTCCGACACCCGGCGATTTATAACCACCATCGTTGTACTTTGAAAAAAAACCCACATATTTTACATTGTTAACGCCTTTTAAAATATAGCTATATCTGGAAATTTCATCTTCTGTGTTCTGTGCCCTCTTCTTTAAACATTATTAGAACACTACCCCTCCCTTTTTTTATAATCGGTACTATGACAACCAAGTTTTTTTAATCAGGATGAACGAAAACATGTACTTTTTATATTTCTTTTTGAAGAACAGAGTTTGTAATTGAGAAATATGTAAAAGAAAGTAACTTCTGACAAAGACTTCTTATCACTTTGACGACACATAAGGGTACTGGGTACTTTTTTTTTAGATTTTCATTTTGGGTGGGGGTGCACATAATGCACTTTTTGGGAACAGTTTTAGCTATTCCACTCTATGAAAGCATTATCTATATAGTAATAGACATATTTGATTATATCCTGGTAAAAATAATCACAAGAATGGTTTCAATGAGGAATTATTATCCCTATATCATGTATTTATCTATCAAAATTCATTGTTTTTACGACAGATCTCGGAATTGGTATACCCATGTATTCAGAGGACCACTAGTCAATCAAATGAACGATAATATGTTATCTTAATTACATATAGAAATCCTCAGATATAAATGTCAAATAAACAGAATAATTTCTTTTGCTCTGACAAAGAATTCTTGGATTATTGAGCCACCTTAAGTACCACTGATGAGGATTTACTATCCGAAACACGCCAGTACTTGGTGCATTAGAATTGGTTTGAAATTTTCTTCAAGGAGCTACAGAGTCGGAATACTATTTATTATGTATTGTTATTATACGTAAAGACAAGTGCTACAAGATTTAGGAAATGCACACAAACGTAGCTAAGGAATTTTTTCTTTAGGTTTTAAGGTAACAATTTGCTAAATTTTAATTATGATATTGATTAATTTATTCTTGAAAAGTACAGCTGACCCAAACAAAGAAAAAAATGTTAATAATATAAACGTATCGGAAAACATTAGACAATAACAGAATTGAACAGGTTTCCATGGCGCTGTTGTGACGGGTGTTGCATGCAATCAGGAGACGCTGACTCTCCCCGGGCACCTGGTCTCTTTTCGGAATGTCGTTCATTCCGGTGTTCGCAACCTTTCCGATGGGAATTCTCATGATTTGGCCTTGCCTTCTCGACTTTGAGACTGAATAACTGTTAGGTACTTCTTTAATGATTATAAGACGTGTTTATATTTTTAAAAATTTTATAAAGGCTCAACTTTTCAGGTTTGATTACTTTTGTATTGAAACTAAAACTTTGGATACAAACTCTTTAAACATACGCACGTAAGGCGAGATTTATATATCAAAGTGAGGAGAAAAAGTATCGATAATCAATCTACGTATCATTTTCAATCACGTCGGCTTTTATATTTGTTTTTGTAATAAACTGTTAAAAATATTGATATCACAATTGAAACTGTCAGAAAATCGAGGATTTTTTTTTCGAAAAAGTGTTGAAAAGAAACTGACACTTTAACACTTTATTCTTATATTTTCTGTCACGATTTCACATTTAAGATGTAAATTTGAAATATCTAATTTCTCTAAATATTGCTATTAAACTTTATACGCATATTTTGTGCCATATTTCTTATTTTGAAAATTACAATTTGATTAATGCGTCGTAACAAGAATCTTTAACAAAAATATCCAAAACATCATATCATTCGATTACACTGAGGTTGCCACATTAATTACTCTCCTAAGTCCGGCCTAAGTCGACACCGGTTGCCAATTTGTCTTGTTGGTTGATGTGTAGTCCTTTGTGTTTGATGTTTCTGTGTTGTGCGTTGACGTTCCTTGTCCCTTATGCGTCTCTTTCTGTGCTTGTCTGCTCTGTGTTTTTGCATTGGGTGTCTGGGGGTTTTGCTGTGGGTGCTGCAACCTCAACCTGGTGTTATTGGAGATCCCCTTCTTTGTTGCATTATATATGTTGCTTAATGCAATATTAGAATATCTTTAAACTGTACGTGTACTACCATTAGCACGGTAACGCGTTTAAAGCGCAACCTACAAAGTATTCCGTACTTGCACTTGACTATGGAGATTGTTCATCAGAGATAGTTGTCTTTCGTTGTAGTCTTCGTTTGTTTGTCCTGTTTTTCTTTTCTCGTAAAAAAGCAGTCCTTTGTGTTTGATGTTTCTGAAAAATGTTTTCAAGGATTTAAAAAGGATTTTAAATTCTAAAGGATAATTATAAGCCTTTTGATTGTGATTTTTGGATTCTGATTTCGGGTTCGATGTTTGAATTTCATTCATATAATATTTTCATATTTGCCTATCATCATACAAGGACAAAACTCTCTGATATTCAATTTAGAATTGAACATGATCTTTTTTTCAAACCAATTTATGTATTTTTAAATGAATTCGCTTTATCATCATTTTCTTCTTCCTTAAGTGTATCGCCACTGAAGTATTATTGCAGGACGAACATCCTATCTACAGATGGGATAAAAACAGGAGAAAAATTGGAAGGAACGTTAGTATGATGGTGTGGAGCTTGGAAGTTGTACACGCTCTCTTCTACAATGACCCGGGTAGGTTGTTCCACAGTCTGATGGTTTGTGTGAAGCACAAGTTACGGTACACGCTTTACCTTGCATGTGGGACCAGGCACTTAATGGAATACCAAGGGTGTTGCACAGTGATGTCTGCTGTAGGTATGAGGCAGTGGGTATGTCAACCATCTTTTCTTTTGATTTTTTTTAATATTTCCACACCATTCTTTTTTTTTTTTTGGTGATTGTGACAATGCAAAGTGGTGATACACCGTTGAACTGCAGGCCCCATCGGCTTGAGTTCGCATTATCCTTGTAAACCGACCACCAATGATAATTAAATTACAGACAAAACAGTGGAGCTAACTCAAAGCAGAAAATCGGATAGCAACATCATGCCATAGTACAGCGCGTGTATTCAACAGCGCCACCCACAATAAAGTCCGTTCTTGCACGGAACTCTGAAGAATGTTACTTATTTATATAATAACTGTCTTTTGGAATGTGATTATACTGTGATTACCTACAATGGATCCATTGTAGGTTATCACAGTATAATCACATTCCAAAAGAATAACCACAGTGTAAATTCTATACAAATGAATGGGCATATGTAAATATATAACATTATCCTTTGCGTTTCTACGGTAGTGTGCTATTCAATGATCTCCACACAGTCACTATGTGAAACCAAATTGAATGACGGATGGCGACATTCTTCTGAACTTATGCGTGGCAGCACCATTCAAAATGGTGCAGATTAATACAAACAAGTTAAATAAAGAAAGAAATGCTGTCATCGTATCGAATTTCGGATAATATAGAACCCGCAAATATATTTTATATAAAAAGGTTAAGACATATTTCAATATAGACAGTTTCATATGTAGGATTCCACATCTCTCGGATAAATAGAGTGAAATAAGTCCTTTCTTGAATTCCCATGATTGTTTCGGTCTCCATGCGTTAATACATTTAATAGTTCTCTCATGCTCACAGTTCCATTCTCGCATTTACACCTTTATTGGCTCGCACGGAAACTCCAATGCATAACCGTATACAGTTCTTTTCTGGTTGACGGAAGTTCCAGTACAACCAAGAATCACGCCCGGTAAGTCCGAGGCGGACCTTATAACGTTTGTCACATCTCGCGTTCACTCTCGTTCTCTGTCTCACTCCCTCACACTTCCTTTCTCTCTTACTTATACCTCCCTCTCTCATAATTAGACATTCTAATTACACATTCATTCTCACAATATGCATAAAACATGAAAATTAAACAAGATAGAAAATACAAACAACAACCTGAGGCAATGGAACAAAGATTTTCAAAAGAGAAGAGTATCGAATAGTTGATTTACAAGCAATTAGTTTGATCAATGAAATAAGAATTTTTCCTCAAGTCTGATTATAACAATTTGCAAAAGCATAATGACTTCGGGCTTCATATGAAAACTAGTTGATAGCGTATACAAAAATCGGATATTTATAATCATAAATCACGAATAATTGTGAAGAACAATAAACTGGACGTTTCAAGATTTACGTGCCAAATCATACACTACAACAGTTTGAACCGATATCTAGATTGTTTTCTCTGCTGATCGATTGTTTCGTCCGCGGGGATTATCGTTCGCCTTGTTTTGCAGTGTTTCGGCTCTTGACTTGAGATATATAAATTATTATGTCCAAAAATGTTCCGAAAACGAAGCAGGATGGGTGGGATATGATGCTACTGGACCCAGGTTTTGGAAATTTCACGATTTTTTGATAACAGAAATTTTCGAATGCGTTGAAGAGACAGACCATCAACCGAAGTTGATCGAACTTGGCTACATTTGCCCTCGGGGACTCCTGGTCCACCAGCAGCGTCTTCCAATTCAACAGCATCATTCAATTAAGAAATGACTGTCTTACTTTTGGTGTTCATGGGTGTATAAGTCTTGTACGTGCAAATTCCATACTCTCGGAAAGTTTGCACGTGTCCAACCAGAATTATACACTCATGAACACCAAAAGTAAGATAGTCACTACATATATTTACATTTGTTCCAATTATTGGTCATTTTTATTTGCATGCACATCGCACATTTTACCTGTAACAGCGTCAAATGTATTTTAACGTTGGTAAATTCTCCCTAAATGCAAAACTTGAACGTGACGTCACAATAGCAACCCAAGTTATTGGAATATAATTCTAGTTGCATAATATGAACAGATAAATTTACAGCATGGACATAAAGAAATATGTGCATGTTACATGTCTTCAAATTCAATAGCATAATTTTAGAACAGATTAATTTGAAGCATGGACCAGATATGCACGTTTCTGGTACTTAACCCTCTTCAGTGATCCTCAATCTTAAAAATGCAATATGACCAAAAAGAGTGAAAGTTATTATGTCCAGAAATGTTTCGAAAGACTTAGCAGGATGGTATATGATGAAATTTTGATAACCGAAGCTATCGAATTTGGCTATATGTGCCCTCTGGGATTCCTGGTCCAGCAGTGACAATCACCAAGTGGTACAAATGTTAAACGTCATGCTATTTTATAGAAAGAATAGGTAATTAAAATAAAATACCTACCGAATGTAATTGATCCAAAATTCTTTTCTTTTTTCAATTGGATGTGCTTTCTTTGTAATAAAGTCAGGCTGTGTTGAAATGACCTTTTGTAGAAGTTCTCTCTATATAGGTATATATTGAGGAAATAACACATACGTAATAATATCACATTATTTGATAAAATTATCGATATCAAAATATAAAGGGCGTGGAAACTGGATCTTAATAATCTTTTTTATCCTCACGAAAAAATGTTGAAAAGAAATCAGACACTTCATACTTCTATCTTTTATTTTCAACCACAATCTAGAAATTTAAAAGAATAAATTATTTTAATGTCGCCATTTTGTTTTTAAAAAGCATGCATACTTAGTTAGTATCCGACGTGGAATATTTCGTATACAGTAAAGAAGAACTTGAAAAATGCTTCATGACAGGGGCCTTTGACAAAAATATGTTTCCAAAATCAAACTTTAAGACCAAGTGCAATATTAACAGAAAGATACACAAAACAAATTTAGATATGTGTTTAGTTTAATCTTTGTTGTTTAATATGATGTCGTGACTGATGTTTGTTGGACGTTGTCTCTGTGTTTCCGAGATTGGTTGTTTACGTTTTATGCTGGTGGTACTACAACCGAGTCTTTTAAAATTTCCCTCCTATTTTGCATTATTGTGGTGTGATCAGTTGATGATTTTCTTCTTTGAGATCTCTTCAATATCCATTCACATTAATGTTCACATTTTGATATGATACTGACGTACAGCAAAACATAAGAGATAAAGAAGATCCTGACGACAATCTCAAGATCACTCACAATAGAGCACCAACTCACGGGACATTTAAAAAGACATTTAAAACACTTACTGTCAAACCACTCACGGGGAATTTTTTTCAGACGCACAAGAAATAATCAATGATTAACCAAACTATCCATTAAACAATGTAATCACATACACGAAAACATCATACAAGGACAAAACTCTCTGATATTCAATTTAGAATTGAACATGATCTTTTTTTCAAACCAATGTATGTATTTTTAAATGAATTCGCTTCATCATCACCATCTTCTTCCATAAGTGTATCGCCACTGAAGTATTATTGCAGGACGAACATCCTATCTACAGATGGGCTAAAAACAGGAGAAAAATTGGAAGCAACGTTAGTATGATGGTGTGGAGCTTGGAAGCTGTACACGCTCTCTTCTACAATGACCCGGGTAGGTTGTTCCACAGTCTGATGGTTTGTGTGAAGTACAAGTTACGGTACACGCTTTACCTTGCATGTGGGACCAGGAACTTAATGGAATACCAAGGGTGTCGCACAGTGATGTCTGCTGTAGGTATGAGGCAGTGGGTATGTCAACCATCTTTTCTTTTGATTTTTTTAATATTTCCACACCATTCTTTTTTTTTGGTGATTGTGACAATGCGAAGTGGTGATACACCGTTGAACTGCAGGCCCCATTGGCTTGAGTTCGCATTATCCTTGTAAACCGACCACCAATGATAATTAAATTACAGACAAAACAATGGAGCTAACTCAAAGCAGAAAATCGGATAGCAACATCATGCCATAGTACAGCGCGTGTATTCAACAGCGCCATCCACAATAAAGTCCGTTCTTGCACGGAACTCTGAAGAATGTTACTTATTTATATAATAACTGTCTTTTGGAATGTGATTATACTGTGATAACCTACAATGGATCCATTGTAGGTTATCACAGTATAATCACATTCCAAAAGAATAACCACAGTGTAAATTCTATACAAATGAATGGGCATATGTAAATATATAACATTATCCTTTGCGTTTCTGTGGTGGTGTGCTTATTCAATGATCTCCACACAGTCACTATGTGAAACCAAATTGAATGATGGATGGCGACATTCTTCTAAACTTATGCGTGGCAGCACCATTCAAAATGGCGCAGATTAATACAAGCAAGTTAAATAAAGAAAGAAATGCTGTCATCGTATCGAATTTCGGATAATATAGAACCCGCAAATTTATTCTATTTAAAAAGGTTAAGACATATCTCAATATAGACAGTTTCTTATGTAGGATTTCACCTCTCTCGGATAAATAGAGTGAAATAAGTCCTTTCTTGAATTCCCATAATTTATTCGGTCTCCATGCGTTAATACATTTAATAGTTCTCTCATGCTCACAGTTCCATTCTCGCATTTACACTTTTATTGGCTCGCACGGAAACTCCAATGCATAACCGTATACAGTTCTTTTCTGGTTGACGGAAGTTCCAGTACAACCTAGAATCACGCCCGGTAAGTCCGAGGCGGACCTTATAACGTTTATCACATCTCGCGTTCACTCTCGTTCTCTGTCTCACTCCCTCACACTTCCTGTTTCTCTTACTTATACCTCTCTCTCTCATAATCAGACATTCTAATTACACATTCATTCTCACAATATGCATAAAACATGAAAATTAAACAAGATAGAAAATACAAAGAACAACCTTAGGCAATGGAACAAGGATTTTCAAAAGAGAAGAGTATCGAATAGTTGATTTACAAGCAATTAGTTTGATCAATGAAATAAGAATTTGTCCTCAAGTCTGATATTATAACAATTTGCAAAAGCATAATGACTTCGGGCTTCATATGAAAACTAGTTGATAACGTAAACCAAAATCGGATATTTATAATCATAAATCACGAATAATTGTGAAGAACAATAAACTGAACGTTTCAAGATTTACGTGCCAAATCATACACTATGTACAACAGTTTGAACCGATATCTAGATTGTTTTCTCTGCTGATCGATTGTTCCGTCCGCGGGGATTATCGTTCGCCTTGTTTCGCAGTGTTTCGGCTCTTGACTTGAAATATATAAATTATTATGTCCAAAAATGTACCGAAAACGAAGCAGGATGGGTGAGATATGATGCTACAGGACCCAGGTTTTGGAAATTTCACGATTTTTTGATAACAGAAATTTTCGAATGCGTTGAAGAGACAGACCATCAACCGAAGTTGATCGAACTTGGCTACATTTGCCCTCGGGGACTCCTGGTCCACCAGCAGCGTCTTCAAATTCAACAGCATCATTTAATTAAGAAATGACTGTCTTACTTTTGGTGTTCATGGGTGTATAAGTCTTGTTGTTCACGTGCAAATTCCATATTCTCGGAAAGTTTGCACGTGTCCAACCAGAATTATACACCCATGAACACCAAAAGTAAGACAGTCATTACATATATTTACATTTGTTCCAATTATTGGTCATTTTTATTTGCATGCACATCGCACATTTTGCCTGTAACAGCGTCAAATGTATTTTAACGTTAGTCAATTCTCCCTACATGCAAAACTTGAACGTGACGTCACAATAGCAACCCATGTTATTGGAATATAATTCTAGTTGCATAATATGAACAGATGAATTTACAGCATGGCAATAAAGAAATATGTACATGTTACACGTCTTCAAATTCAATAGCATCATTTTAGAACAGATCAATTTGAAGCATGGACCTATATGCACGTTTCTGGTACTTAACCCTCGTCAGTGATCCTCAATCTTAAAAATGCAATATGACCAAAAAGAGTGAAAGTTATTATGTCCAGAAATGTTTCGAAAGACGTAGCAGGATGGTATATGATGAAATTTTGATAACCGAAGCTATCGAATTTGGCTATATGTGCCCTCTGGGATTCCTGGTCCAGCAGTGACAATCACCAAGTGGTACAAATGTTAAACGTCATGCTATTTTATAGAAAGAATAGGTAATTAAAATAAAATACCTACCGAATGTAATTGATCCCAAATTCTTTTCTTTTTTCAATTGGATGTGCTTTCTTTGTAATAAAGTCAGGCTGTGTTGAAATGACCTTTTGTAGAAGTTCTCTCTATATAGGTATATATTGAGGAAATAACACATACGTAATAATATCACATTATTTGATAAAATTATCGATATCAAAATATAAAGGCGTCGAAACTGGATCTTAATTATCTTTTTTATCCTCACGAAAAAATGTTGAAAAGAAATCAGACACTTCATATTTCTATCATATATTTTCAACCACGATCTAGAACTTTAAAAGAATAAATTATTTTAATGTCGCCATTTTGTTTTAAAAAAGCATGCATACTTAGTTAGTATCCGACGTGGAATATTTCGTATGCAGTAAAGAAGAACTTGAAAAATGCTTCATGACAGGGGCCTTTGACAAAAATATGTTTCCAAAATCAAACTTTAAGATCAAGTGCAATATTAACAGAACGATACACAAAACAAATTTAAATATGTGTTTAGTTTAATCTTTGTTGTTTATTGTCGTGTCGTGATTGATGTTTGTTGGACGTTGTCTCTGTGTTTTCGAGTTTGGTTGTTTACGTTTTATGCTGGTTGTACTACAACCGAGTCTTTTAAGATTTCCCTCCTATTTTGCATTATTGTGGTGTGATCAGTTGATGATTTTCTTGTTTGAGATCTCTTCAATATCCATTCACATTAATGTTCACATTTTGATATGATACTGACATACAGCAAAACATAAGAGATAAAGAAGATCCTGACGACAATCTCAAGATCACTCACAATAGAGCACCAAACTGAGCATCAACGGACCCCCAGCAAGGTAGAAGTGGGATCAGGTGCCCGGGAGGAGTAAACATCCCCTGTTTGGCTAGCCGCACCCGCCGTCGTTATCCACGCACGAAAATGAAAACAATATATTAAAATTATGCACTGTCTGAAGTTATGTCTATATAGAAAGTGCTATGACAACAATGTCTGGGAAAGACATTTAAAACACTTACTGTCAAACCACTCGCGGGGAATTTTTTTAAGACGCACAAGAAATAATCAATGATTAACCAAACTATCCATTAAACAATGTCATCACATACACCAAAAAAAAAAATAATAAAACCATGGCTGAGGAAGACCCCGACTGTCGATCTATACAGGTTTCCGTTTATGTTAGAGTACAGTCACAACTCATTACAACGAAATGACTTTTCTACATCTATGTCATTGTCACACTCAAAAGGATAATCATATGATGGACCAAAGAATATTGTACCGAAATCATATCTGATTTTCAATAATACGTATCTATGAATTCAGATTTAGACATTATGGCTTTAGACGAAGACATCGTTTAATAAGTGCAAATACTATTTCTATATGGAAGAGTTAAAGAAGATCCTGACGATAATCTCAACAGCACTCACAATAGAGCAGAAAATTAAACATCGACGAACCTCTAGCAAGCTAGAGGTGGGACCAGGTGTCCGGGAGGAGTGAGCATCCCCTGTTGGCTAGCCGCACCCGCCGTCGATGTTTACGAAGCATGGAAATGAAAATATATAAAATTCATGCACTGTCTGACGTTATGTCTATATAGAAAGTGCTATGGCGACAATGTCAGGGAAGTATATTCAAAACACTTACTGTCAAACCCCTCGCGGGGAACTTTTTTACGAGCTCCACACGGCAAAGGGCATAAGTGTGACACAAATGAGTTAAAGAAGATCCTGACGATAATCTCAACAGCACTCACAATAGAGCAGAAAATTAAACATCGACGAACCTGGAAGAAACTTTAAAAAGTTGTTTTTTTTTTCTTTAAATAAATAGAATCCTAGATGGGCAAATAATTACTTTGTAGAGATATTTAACCCTCCAGAATAACTCTCATTTCGTCATTTCTATAGACATCTGCTTAGTGTTCTTTTTCCTGTCTTTTTAGCACTGAAATGATGCTAATGAATTTGAAGACGTTAAACATCTGTAACACCTACACACTCTAAGATCAGTACCCTAAAGGTGCAATTCTGTTCCATGCTACAAATTTATCTGTTCTTTAATGATGCTATTGAAGTACAAAACAAAAATGCACGAAAATACTCAGATTCTACAGTGAAAAAAGAGACGGAACAACTTGATCATGAGGACTCATTTATACGTATATCTATCAAGGTCGTTGTTCAGATGCCGAAAATGGTGATGTAACAACCACTGTTTAAAAGTGATCAACGCATGCGTCCATATAACGCACTTTGGAAAAAACCTGTTAATGTATGAACGTAAATACTGTATAAATACCTACAACAGCAAATCAAAATCAGGGAAAACAGGCATAAAGACAAGGCAAATTTTTCGCCCTTTTTGCGCAATTTTGAGCAATTTTAACCACAAATAACTTTGAAGGCAGGGGTAATAGAGTCTTTTGTTTTGTTGAAATGTAAAAATTAAGGAAAAATGGATGGGGAAAAATCATTTTCCTCAAATTCGCCATTAAAGTTGGTTGCTATGGCAACTTTTGATGTGAAACCCCAACAATATTACTCTTTTTTGGGGTCTGTACTTGATTACACTATAATTTACAAAAGTAAATTTCTATGAATTATCAGCATAGATACTTTCCTTTTTTCTTACAACCTTTTTTTTCAAGGTCATTGACTTCAAGGTCAAGGTCATTTCAACTTCAATGCTAAAATTTCACTGAAATCTGCAATTTTCCCAATTTTTTGTGTCATTTTTTATTTGCGTTTTTATGGTAATGGTGAATGGGGTAATTGTTTATTAAGTTTAAATGTATAAGAAGAGAAAAACGCACAAATTACATGAATGACCTTGAAATGTTTTTAAGGTCAATTCTTATTGATATGTCTATTTCTGACACACACATTAAGTTTTCTATGCATAGTTAATTCAAAGCAGTTAGAAATTGAGCAAAAATATACTCCATGTAGTGTAATGTAGAACGAAATGTTGCCATAGTAACCGTTTTTGATGTTATTTTAAATTTCTGTTAAAATGAGAAATTTCTCCACTCTTATTTTTTTCATTTTTTAAAGTCTAAGGGTGATACGTTTTAGATGAAATGCACCCAAACTCATGCCAATGTCCTTTATCGAAATTCTTTAAAATCGGTGACATGCCACGCCACGGTCCTATGGAAATTTTTGGTCCTTACAGAGAATAAGTATTAGAATATAAAAATCAAAAAGTCACAAGGCGAGAAAATAACACTTACGTCCTTACTCTGTACACGTAAATTGTAAATGCAAGGTTGTTGTACGAACAACCTGTGAAAACATGTTCAGTTGTGACAGATCAAAACGTTTTTCACAATTTTAATCTCATCACATCACATTTTCTAATGATAAGGGCTTTTGGGGACATCTACGCTTTTCTTATTCAGATACTTTTGTAATATATATTGCATCAGAATAAAATGGCGTTTTACTTTGAAAACTATTTCCTCTGATTACATATTCCGGAAAAATTTTGATCAAGATTGGTTCTTTTAGTACCTTTCGACCAAAGTACATGTACTTTGTTCTCTAATGTACGATATCAAAACAGCATCTACAATGCATTTTGACGTTTTGGATAGTTCTGAATGATGCAAAGGTGGACAAATTATGAAAAGAAGATATGAGTGAAGATATAGTTTAAAGACAAAATTATCGGAGTCAAACAACTGTTGTTATGCGTCCTTTATCATTTTACTTCCTCATAATGTATATGTGGTTGTGTACAATTTAAAAGGTATGTGTAATGTGTGTAATCTCTCTTAGGGAGCAACCATTTTATTTTTATGGGGGGGGGGGGGGCAGGAAGACTTTTGCCGGCCGGAAATTTTTTTTCGGCCATTTTAAGAGCCGGAAAATTTTTTTCACCGGCCCTTTGGGCCGGATTATTTTTTTTAATAATTTTCCGATGTTGAAAATTACTCTAAAGTTTAAATAATTCAGCGTGATTTTTCAGCCATATTAAACATCAAACACACAATGAGTTCATCTCTTGCCAGCAGATCACTTCATTTTAATTTCTTGAATGGCATACGGTGCCTATAATCTGTTTACTAAAATGATACTCAACGGAGACAGGCTATATCAGGTGCTAATGCCTTTTGAATTTTATTTATTCACTCCAAATTGCGTAAAGTTTGTTCTATTTTTATATACTTTGTTTATGATACACAAAAAAGTGTTTATTTGGCAGTGGAAAGGTTGGAAGAGAGAGGGGAGGGGCAATTTCATGATCCGGAAATTTTTTTTCGCCGGCCCTTTGGGCCGGAAAATTTTTTTCCCTAAAATTTCGATCCCCCCCCCCCCATAAAAATCAAATGGTTGCTCCCTTACAAGTCATTGTTGTCGATAAAACTTAACAGTGCATTTAATTGCTTTGAGGAAATAACAAAGACAATACGACAATGTCTTCCACTTCTGTAGGTATTTCAGTATGTACACCAGAGTAAGACCAAATGCCTGTGCGTCGAGATCGATCGATACTTTAAATCTTATTTAGTAACAGTACAATATCACGTGATATGCAAATAATCTCTGTCATTGAAATTCCCTTCGATTCTTGCTAGGTTAACACTAAGCTTCGTTCGCAACGATGTCTATGATTCGACAGAACCCCAGAAAACGTGATGTCGAGAGAGCGTAGGGTTGAATCGTGAGAATACGTGCTGCAATCCTAATGGTCGTAGGAAACCACAGGGATCGTGGCAAAATTTTCGATTATCAAATAAATGGCTACGATTGTCCCCATTTCTCCTTACATCGTCATGAGAGAGATTAATTGAGCGTAGTTTTCGTAATTGAACGTACGAGTAGTAGAGCGTGACAGACCTTGACAAAGGGTAGCAGAGCGTAACGTCAAATAAAAGGAGATCTTGATCAACCTAGAAAGAAAAGGAAATGATCTCCATCATAACGCTTTGCACTGGCCCAGCGGAACAAACCAACAATAAAGCGACGAATAAATTACATCAGACAAAACTACAACCCACAACAGGAAACAGTAATATGCACTAGAACATCATACAAAACAAACAAAAACAGTGGAACAGACTTACACAAACATCAAATTATTGTCAACACATAAATGGAAGGAAACCGATGTGCACCTTGCGCCGTCTTCGGACGGTCATCTGCTATATAAGCAAATGGTGTGGTTATGTGATAATGTCACACAACTCTCCCACTTATCCGGATACACAGAGGTCTCCATAGACACACAGGTGCTGTATAAACATTACACTTCTCATTGTAAGGTGACATAACAAACAAGATAACTTAAAGTAGCGGCCTCAGTTTATGTAAATACTTATAAACGAATATTCTGTGGCACGTGTGTAACAGTCCGTGCTCTGATGGCTGCAAAATGCTCAAAATCTATCACCCGAGAAGTCTGACCAACTTTCAGATAGGACAGAATATCTGGACCGAGTCTTCTCTGACAAGATTATGTCATGGATTCCCATCGTCACGGTTGGTCAGTGTGAAACTTTGGCAAAACTGTAGATGGGTCAAGTACAATGTTAAATTCTTCAAATTCAATGGCATCATTTAAGGGCAGATGAATTTGAAGCATGGGCCAGACATGTACGTTTCGGGTAATTAACCCTCGTCAGTTATCCTCCATCTGAACAATGTGATATTGCCAAAGAGTGTGAAAGTTATTATGTCCAAAACTTACCGAAAAACGTAGCAGGATGGGTTGGATATGATGCTACAGGACCCACGTTTTAGAAATTTCAAGAAATTTTGGTAATAGAAATTATCGAATGCGTTGAAGAAATGATCAACCGAAGTTGATCGAACTTGGCTACATGTGCCCTCGGGGACTCCTGGCCCACAAGCAGTGACACTCACCAAGTGGTACAAATATTAGCAAATATCTTCAAAGTCAATAGCATCATTTAAGAACAGATAAATTTGCAGCGTGGACCAGACACCTTTCGGGTACTTTACCAAAAACGTGAGCGTCAATCTAAACAATATAATAATGTGAATAAGCTTTAGCGTATAGATCTGATGAGTTGAGAGATGTAAATGCTGTATGATGGCAATCGATGAACATCGCCATCAAGACAAGGAAATTTAATTATGTTGAAGCCAAAGGCTTACCTTTTGTCCTTTCTCCATTATTGATATCGTGATCAAAAAATGATAAATAAATGAATCGAAAATGAAAACAAAATTATCAGAAATTGGATAGAATCCTTCTGTTAAAACAATGCAATTGATAATTTTGAAGATTTTGAACATTTACAAATCAACTTTTGATAAACACCATGATTAAGAAGCTTTATTCTAACCATTTGTTTTTAATATAAAAGTGGACATACCGCTTGTTTTCCGATCATGATATAATATCTGTCTTTTGTTTTTATGCATATTTTTGAATTAAAACAGTTTAAACTAACCATTTGTTAGATGTATGTCACTGATAACGAGGAAACTTTATGTTCGTTTAACATGTCATCTCAGAAGACATATTCCCTCCCTCTTTTAACGTATAAAAGACATATTGATGGATGAATACGCAAGAAGAACGTTTATTGAAACTTGCACATAAACAAACCAACCATCGGATCACCACAAATCGAAGAGCACATACAAACTTGTGAGCAGCCCTTTACTAAGGATCACATTTATATGTACCGGTATCAACATTGCATCATATGCTAAATAATTTAAATATTATCAATAATTTTCGAATCAATATGAGGGGTTTTAAAATTGTGATTGATAGACGGTCATTTATAACATAATCGAGAACCAACATTCCTTAGATTTAAAGAATATGTCTACAAATAAAAAAGAATAAAATACTTCAAGAGAGTGATTTCAGGTACATATGAGGAGTAAGCATTCCATGCTTGTTATATAAAAGTGTAAGTGATTCACAAGTAGGTACAATATAAAAAACAGAAATATCGGTAAGGGATGTCGATTTAAAGTTTTCTTTGGACAATTTTTGCAAAACAAAAATTAATAACTCGGTATCTGGCACTAACAATTGAGACGAACAATATCATCGGGACTTATGATTTTAAATAATCTTAGATACCAATCTATTCTTCAGACTAATACATTAATATGTGTTTACATTTTTATTGATTAGTTATAAAAAAATGTCTCTTCGAAACAAGTAAAAGAAGGAATGTCCATCTGGAAACAGAAACGCATTTTACAGGGATGCCTCTTTACCCGATAAAAACCGCCACATCCGGGATTTTAAAAGAAGGTCGGTAAACAAACTCCTAAAACTTGCCGTCTTTTTTATATTATGTTTTCAAGAAATGTACGACTGATAATTGAAAAAAAATGAGAATTGAAAAAAAGATAAGTACGCCAAAGCATCTAACGTTTTACTACTTATGAAAAAAATAATCGGTTAAGTCGAACGATTAAGTAAAATTGCGAATTTTGTGTGATATCTTCTTTATGAAATAAAAATGTAGACAATATAAAAATCTATCGAATATCGCGTTCTGAATATATTAATCTGACGACAGCCGCAAATGATAACATTATTTTACTACTGATTATCTTATAACTCGATTGTATGAGATACTTATTTGGCCAAAATATATGACAATAAAACACTGGACACCTATTACATCACAAACATTTGGCATTATTCAGAAAAATTAATTCCGATAATCAGTTGAAAGATGTTTGATGGCGTTTTAGATGTTCATAAATTCAAATCTTTAAAATTTGTATTCTCAAAATATTGTAGATATTTTCCTGTTTCTAGTGATTTTCTTACATAAAAATCATGTTTTCCCCAAAACACCACCTTCGCACCTGACTCAATTCTTACGACACCTTGCATTTGAAAGACAGGTAATTAAATTTTCATTACATGTATAAATTAGACGTGTACCTTGAATGTCAATCAAAATGAAATTTTCATATCCTTGGTCACCGTGCTAACGGTCTGCGGCTTTCCAATAAGCTCCGTCAAGGTTTCCACGATGCAATCTACAATAGTGATACGGAAATGTTCCAACTCTTTACCTTCTTGAAGAAAATTTCAAAGCAATATTTATGCACCAGACACGTGTTTCGGATAATAAAATTTCATCAGTTATGCTTTCAGCCAACGTGATTTTCAGACACATTCAAAATTAATCTCAGTAGAGCCCTTTGGCTTTATAATATATATATATAAATCTGTGCATTTTTTTTTCAAGAGAGTATGCGGCTCCAAATTTCCTGTAAAATCGATTCAGTAGCAATGTTGAATAAAATCGAGGACCAAAATAGCATTGGAGGGATGGTGCTCGGATGTAAATCTCCGTCAATTTCGATGTTTTTTTTTTTATTATTTATTTATTTATTCATTATTGGGGTTTTTTTATGAAGTGACAAGTTTCCGAAATAGCAAAATGGTATGATTTTGAATTGATAAAGGACCAAAACAAAGCTCCCATATCGGGGGTTCGCTTTTTTTCATATCGTGGATGGTTTTGTTTGTTTGCTTTGGTTCCTATTTTATCCTGATCTTTTATGCCTTCGGTTTCTGATTTTCTGAATTATCGATTTTGTGCTATATACAGGGATATGGTCATTATCCATATTTGTCATTCTTTTAGGCGACAGAGCTGGAATTAATACACTTCAAACATCAAGCCACGGGGAACGAGTTTAAGTGTTTATAATAATTATACGGAAATGTTCCAACTCTTTACCTTCTTGAAGAAAATTTCAAACCAATGTTTATGCATCAGACACGTGTTTCGGATAATAAAATCTTCATCTAAAACTAGGTCAACGTACGACAAGAATTTCACGCATATTGATATTTTGTAAAATGCGGACATATTTATGGCTGCATTTTGTTAAGATTTACATAATTGTGTTTTTTGAAACTGATAATATAACATGTCTTGTCATGTAATTCTTTTTTTTTTTTTTGGTCAATTAATGTGATACATGATTTAATGTTTTAATAAAAAAAAAACAAAAAACTAAAAGATAAAATCTTCATCAGTTATGATTTCAGCCAAAGTGATTTTCAGACAAATTCAAAATTAATTTCAGTAGAGCCCTATGGCTTTATTAGTCCCCTACCGGCCTAAATAATTTTTTATATGTGATTGCATCTTGGTGTTATACAGCTTAAGTTTGAGTTTGGTTTTTGATTGACTATTTCTACAAGAGTTATGTCCCTTGGACTTAGCAAATTTTATGAAATTCTCTGTTTTCCTGACTTTTCTTCCATGGTATTGCAGATATTGAAATCATTTTGGTATGTGAATATATCTCATTGTTATACAAATCAAGTTTGTGTTTCAGTTTGATTGACCCATATCTACAGGATTTATGGCCCCTGGACTTAGTAAAGCAAATTTTATGAACATCTCAGTTTCCAGTCTTTTCATGCCTGTTGTTGTAGATATTGAGCTGATTTCTGGTATGCAGATACATTATAGTATGATAAAGAATAAATTGAAGTTTGGTGTGATTTATTTGTTCTTACAGAAGGTATGGCCTCATAGCAAATTTCATTAAATTTTCCTGCTTTCCAGACCTTTTCTACACATATTGAACTTATTTTGATGTTGGATTCATCTTTTGGTGTAAGTACAGGTCAAGGCAGAATTGAAGGAAATTGATTTATGCCGATAGGGGACTTATATCGCTTGCGATTCATAAATTTATTTTATATATATTAAAATTTGTGCAATTTTTTTCCAGAGAGGCTCCAAATTTCCTGTAAAGTGATTCAGTAGCAACGTTAAATAAAATCGAGTACCAAAATAGCTTTGGAGTGATGGCACTCAGGCGTAAATCTCCATTAATTTCAATGTTTTGTTTTTGTTTTTTGTTTGTTTGTTTGTTTGTTTGTTTGGTTTTTTTTTTTTTTTTTTATTTTAATATTGACAATTATCAGTGTGCGCAACAGGCCATTCATTATACTTATTGAATAAATCAAGTCCACTCACAAAATTCAACACATCACATTTGCTGCGTTCTGTGATATTTCATCTATTATATTAATGATTTTGCCTTAATTTTAGATTGTGGTTGCTTGATTTTGATTTGCAAAATAAGCTGGGCAGTGGTATTCTTTCGACCTTAGTTTACCATGGGGAAAAAAATTTGTTTGATTTTACGATTTGCATCGTTTCATTTTATCACTACATAAAGGAGAAATTTCTTATCTTTTTTTATAATATATTTCAATTGTTGTTTTACTTTTTTTCACATCTCAATTTCAGAATGGATCTTTCAGCCTGTAGAACAGTAGGCGACGTTCATACTAAATTAATGACATACCTTTGTTCAGAGTATTTCAATGAAAGAGATTGCATAAAAGAATACAATAGATTCAAACTGAATTGTGCAAAATATTTTAAAACACTTGCTGAGAAGAACCTTTCGAAAGCTTCAGATCTATGGGAAAAACTTGAAGAAAAAGGGTGTCTACTTGCCGGAGAATATGAGACCCTTCGTGAATTAACGAAGGACGTTCATGCAGGCATTGAAGAATTGATTCATGAAGCAGAGATGAAGATGCAATCCTTGCAAAGTACAGGTAAGTCAAAAGAGCATGCTATGAACAAAGCATGCATTGATGTTTCTTAATATATCCATCATCGATCAGACTTAAGATAAAAACCAATTTTCGTATCATGATTTCCATCTTTGTTGCTAGGACTACACAGCCAATTGTGCCTCATATGAAATTCATGTGAAATTTACATAAACGTTACATAAGATTTCACATGAAATTTATGTGAAACGAGCACGAACATGATATTTATGTGAAACGAGAACGAATATGAAATTTACAAGAATTTTTTTACATGAAATTCATGTGAAGTTTCTGACAAACATTTTATGTGAATTCAATTTCGCATGGTGGTCACAAAGAAAAATTCATTCAAAATTCATGTGAAGTAAATTTATGTGAAATTCATGTGAAAAAATATTTAACATGATGCCCATTTCATATGAATTTCATGTGAGGCACAATTGGCTGAGTACTGTTTTCATGTTGGCCGGAGAGTCTGAAAGGGTTGTAAGCATGTGGTACTTCGTTTACTACTGGCGTGGAGGATGGTCATCCTAGGTCGTCGTCGATTGACCATTGTTCTCGATGGTTATTGTGTGGTCTTTTGTGTTTGCTTATTTATTGTTCTGTTTGGTGTTCTGATCCGTCGCTTGATTCATTCTAATTTTCATTCTCTAACTTGATTGTGTTGTAGTGTGTTCTATGCAATACTCTTTTTCACCTTTGTTTCATAAATTCATCATGGCATTTTTAAGGTCGCCTAGTATCAAATTAAACCCTTGGCTGTTCCTTGTCTCCTGCTGTATGTGTCTTCTCTGTGTTTTCACTTGGGGTGTTTTGTGGTTTTGCTGTTGATGCTGCAACCGAATCTTGTTGGAGATCCCCTTCTTTCTTTATCGGTTCTGTAACTTCGCATTGGGGTGTTTCGCTATTTTGCTGTTGGTGCTTCCAAAGATCTTGTTGGAAATCCCTTTCCCTTTCTTTCTTTAACTGGATTCCAAATATGTCAATGTATTTTCATATGTTTACTTAAGAGAATATATGGAGTATATCTATCTATATATGTGGCACATGGTCCCACCTCTAGCTTGCTAGAGGTCCGTCGATGGTCAATTCGGTGCTCTTTTGTGAGTGCTGTTGAGATTATCGTCAGGATCTTCTTTAACTCTATCATATTTACAGACAGGAACACAACTTCTCAACAACAGCTCACGAATCTAGCAGCAAAGAAAAGAAAATATTCAGGAGATGACATCAATACTCATAATGAAGGTATATTTATTTTATATCTATGATATCGCCTGTCTTAGCAAGAGCTTTTATAGTAGTTATCTATCAATTCGCCTTTGAAGAGCAATAGAATTATCTCTTAATGTTAGGGAAATGATTGTTAGGCATCCCATCTTAAAACGTTAAATAAATGTGGAATGATGGAAATATTTTAAATAAGAACTGGAGTTAAGTTGCTATTTCAACTATCAATTATACAGAAGTATTCCAAGTCTTTACCCTCTTTTCAAACCAATTTTAATGCACAAGCCACGTGTTTCTCATAGTATATCCTCATCAGTGATGCTTCTAGCCAAAATGATTTTCAGACAGCCAAAATTCATTTCAGTGGTGCCCTCTGGTTTAATTTTTCTATTTTAAATTTCTGCAATTATTTGCAGAGAGTATGCGGCTCCAAATTTCTTGTAGGGTCGATTCAGTAGCAGAGTTAAATAAAACCGTTGACCGAAATAGCATTGGAGGGATGGTGCTCAGATTTCACCTCCTTTATGAAGTTATATTATAAGTTCAAAATAGCACTGGAGGGATGGTGCTCAGGTGTAAATCTCCTTTAATTTCGATAATATTTTTTGGATGAAATGACAAGTTTCCAAAAAAGGAAAATTATATTATATGTGATGTTTAATATATAAAGGGCCAAAAGAAAGCTTCTTTCAGTAGACAGAGCTGGAAAGAAGTAATTATTACATTTCAAATATTAAGTCACGGGGAACGAGCTCCACACTGCAACAAGAAATGATTTTTACAATAATAATACGAAAGTGTTTCAACTCTTTACCGTCTTGAAGAAAATTTCAAACCAATTTTAATGCACCAGACACGTGTTCCAGACAAAAAATCCTCCCCTGCTTACCGTGAACAAAGCATACCGTAACTCCTTTCAAATTTCGATACATTGCTAGTTTTAGCAACTGCTCAACTACAATTTTGTCTAGAAATCTGACCGTCAGCACTCATGGCGATATAGGAAGACGTAGCAAAATATTGTGAAACTGTTCTAAACAGGAATAATATAAACTTATTTTGGTCTATTAAAGATTCAAGCCGATAGGATTTCCTCATACGACTTTTTGAATATGTACACCACACTTCCTCACGAAAAAAAAAATGAGTTATCGATTGTCCAAACTCATTAAATGGTGCTTTGATCGAGAGGGGAAAACTTTCGTTTGTAAATCTAAGGGTTTCTTTTCCGCGGGTCCCTGTAAAGTGCGAAACGAAACAAAAACGAAACGAAACGAAACGAAACAAATCGAAACGAAACGAAACAAATCGAAACGAAACGAAACAAAACAAAACGAAACGAAACAGATCGAAACGCAACGAAACAAAACATAAATCTTAAAGAACTTGAGAAAAATTGATGTAAATGCATAGAACTAGCACGGATGTCAATATCTGCATATAGCATATATTATTGCCTTCAACCATAAGTTCTTGCAGCTGGAGGGTTTTTAAAGGGTCAAAAGTTGACGATCAAAACATAATATATACGGTATATAACACAATTGCATTTTAAAAGGATTAGAGGAGAATGAATGGGATGAATAACCTCGTCATAGGCGGGAAAAATTTTATTTAGCAGGGAGGAGTCTAGTACAGAGGAAACGGAACTGTTCCGTTATGTGTATTTGAAAACTTTATCAGAAAAATGAGAACAAATACTTGGGTGGGGGGGGGGGCACATTTCGTTTGAAAAAGGATAAGATTTTTTTCCTGAAATGTCCCCTCCAAGTTTTATGATCTCATTACGGTGACATAGCGTGGTTTTCTATCCCCTCCCCTTTATTCCTCTTAAATACATGAATGGCATTTGACGTTTACTTTTTGTAATTGTAAACTTTGGCACTTTCAAGAACCCCTCTTGGTACTAGTTACAAATGTAGAACTCTTGGATTAAGGCAATATTACATGCTGATCTTGTCATTAAATATTCGTTCTCGGCGAGGCGATTTTTGCTCTTTTTCTCATATTCTTTAAGTTTTATGTTTTGTTTCGTTTCGTTTCGATCTGTTTCGTTTCGTATCGTTTCGATCTGTTTTGTTTCGATGTGTTTCGTTTTTGTTTCGTTTCGCACTTTACAGGGACCCCTTTTCCGCCACAGAATACAAATCATACAAATGATGGGCATGTAGTGACCTGTGTATTGCTTTGTCCTTCCTTTTTATTTTCATTTATGAAAGATTTGGTTAGAATCTCCACAAACAGGTTGTAGTGATCCCTATGACTACTAATTGTGCGCCTCTTGTTGCAGATTTTTATGTGCGTATGAAAAACAACTTATCTAAAATCTTCAAAAGCAAAAAAACATGATAATTTGAAATGTTCCATTGGTACTTCTAGGTACCTGGATGATATTCATACTATCGACATTCTGATTTTGAAAAGTATAAAATGTTATTTTTCCACAAAAAAAAACTATACAAGGCAAACGTTACAAACACAGAAACACTATTTGTAGACCTAAATATCAAAGTTGTTAATGGGGAGATTCATACGAGTGTGTTTAACAAAAGAGATGATCTTGGATTTAACATAGTAAAGAAAAGGGGTGATCCCCCGCATGACCACCCTGCACCCACCCAGCGAAACAAACCCACAAGAAAGTGACACGCAAATGTCATCAGACAAAACCAAAAACCACAAAAATACACGACAATAATCACTAGAACATCATACAAGAAATCGAAACAGACGTACAGAAACATCAAGCATTATTGACAATACATAAAAGAAAGAAGACCAATGGAAAGAAGACCAATGTGCACCCGCCGCCGATTTTGGACGGCCATCTGCTATTAGTAAATGGTGTGATTATCCGGATTACATGCACACAACCCTCCCACTTATCCAGATACACAGAGGTCTTCATTGACGCACAATAGTTGTATAACATGAAACTTCTTACTGTTATGTGACGTCACAAACAAGACAGTTAAACGCAGCCGCCTTTTGTAACAAAGATTATTCGTTAAAGGATCTAAAACTGCTATGAAATGCGTATAACACTCAGTGCTCTGCTAGCTAAAGCGAGCTCAAGATAAATCACCCGAGAAGTCTGACCAACTACAGATAGGACAGAGAATCGGGGCCCAGTCTTCTCTGGCGAGATTTGAACAAGGCCCGTCATGGAGTCCCGTCGTCATGGTGGTAAATTTTCCCTGGCTTATAACGGTGATTTTCCTAGATTACCGTCATACGGTATCTACATTTCACAACTCATCTGGTATGCTAGAGCAGTTACTGATGTTTTGGATTTTCATAGTAAAAATTTATAAGTTACACAGAAACTTTTAGGTCAAGGTTTTCGCCTTCATTAACTAGTACAGACTTTCTTGAAATTTAATAAAAATTATTGTCAACTTTTTTCGAAAGTCGGATCCATACAAGCAACAGAGTATATTACTTTGGTATTTCATAACCTACATTTCATGGTGACATAATTAACAAAATATGAAGGATCAAATGTAAACAGACTTACCATCGAAATTGTGTTAGGATTATCAAACGCCTTTTATACCATGGATATTATTCTTCTGTCACCAGACGGACAATTTGCTTCAATCAATCAGTAATATATCAAATACGTGTATATTATATTGCAATATGAAGGAAAATCATCCACCAATAAAAAAGATATTGTGATATATTTTGAATTTGCCATAGTTGGCAATGGAAAATGTCTGCATCAGATTTTCCTATGGTAAACATATCAAGTGTCTCTACACATGACTTTCACATTCAATAAGATGAAATTGGTTCAAATCTAAAGAACATCTATCCTTAAACTGAATAAACAGTATATGTCCTTAATTCATCATAGAGGGTAGGTTGTGAAAGTCCCTAAGAAACATACTTGACATTGACAAAAACTTGACTTGACATAATTGATATAATTTAGATAGACGAAACATAGTTATATGTTTCAACTCAATTCTATTTATATAGAAAACACCTTTTTATTCATTTTGATGTTTTACTCATTTTTTAACTAATGTGTTTACTGTGCTCTTATATTGCTTCACACCACCGAAAAGACCATTTTCCGATTTTGTTAGAAAGCACAAAAAGTCCGAGTCAACATCTTTTGGTGTTGTTTTTCATTATGACGTCACAATTAAAAGAAGCAATTCCATAGTAACGTAACAATGAAAAGGCGCGTTTAAATTGCCTACCTCGGACAATTATCGTCATTATGTCAGCCATTATGAATTTCGGCAAGTGGCCTATTGGCTAGTGTTTCCGAAGTGTGTGGGCGATGGAAATAACTTTTTATTACATTCCTTGGCATTTTTTTTACTGTTTTGACAAATCAGGCTAAATTATATAAAAAGTGTATATGGGTCATTATAAAAAAAATGTCAAAATTTGAATCGAATCATATCGAAAAAATAATTAGACTAAGTTGACTTGAATTTCCATTAATTAGAGTAACATATCTCTTCCCTTTTAGATATTAATGTAACAGTTGTGCTCGATAGAAAATCAATATTTTTTATATTTATTGAAACAACCATATATACGGAGAAGTTTTGTTGTCAGTGATGTTGCCACCACGAATCATGAAAATTTTCTAATATTGCTTCAAGATATGAAAATCAAATGTCGCAAGATCCAATGTTCTTAAAAAAATACACGCTGGATGCATGTAATGCAGACCAAGCGTTTGTCTGAGCTCCCGGCACATGCTGGGCAGCTGCGTTTATAAGCATACCAGTCACGATTAAAGATTGTATCATTGGTTCTGTGGCACGAGGGGAAGAATTTTTTCAAAATGCGAATTCTACATACAAGTATTTTGAAAAAGTACTCTGAATTTTGCGGATGACCTTTAAGTTAGTACAATCTATTTCTGTGAAGAAATTTGTGAAAGAGATAATTAACTCTCCCATGTTATATTTATTTTGACGACAATGGAAACCTCTTGGACAATGAGGTTACCTTTTACGCTATTTAATTGGCTTATTTATCTTTGTGTATTATTATTTACTGTATTGTATTAAAATGTGTCCCTTCACTTTTACAGAGCCCGAGCTGGAAGTCAAATGTTTTTTAAAGACACAAATCGAACGGAAAAACGTCGACATAGATCACCAGTATATTCAAACAATCGCATTTGAGTGTTTGGCTCTAATTTTGGATGACTACGACCCAATATGTGCTAGAAGCAATGTATGTGTTACTGAGTTTCATAAAAATTATAGACTAATGCAGAAATATACTTTTAAACTAGTGGAACGACATAAGACACTATTTCATGAAATAGAGGAAAGGGGAATACAATTAGGAAGATCTTACGCATTGAACTTTCTTAAAATATTCGCGGAAAATTTCGTCAAAGGAAAATTTAAAGAGTTCTGTGAACAAGACGCAGATTTTTTATTTGTGTCTTTGACAGAATCGGCGAAGGATGTCAAAGACCTTCTTGCGGGATTCGATGGTAATACTGAACGTTTAAAAAACGGATCAGTCATATGGTGTATTGTGTTCAACACAGTTGTCGGACTCGATAGATTCTGGAAATACTTCTTACATGGAGAACTTCAGAGATTCTTGGAAGATCTGATGAATAAAAAGGAATTACTATCTTTATTAGGAGCCAAGAAAATCTGTATAGCTGTAGATATTTCACAGGAGGAGTATTTACGCTATCGCCAGTATCTGGGTATGTTTTATTTTAGCCTATATGAGCATTTCTGTTTTAACAACAATAATAATGTGCAGTAGGTATAGATTTGTTTCCTTATCAAGCATGAACATATCGAAATAAACTACAACATCAGAAATATGATAAAGTATTAATACATTCCAATTTTATAATTTCATCTTATTTTATTTCTGATGTTGTAGTTCATTTCGATATGTTCATGCTTTATGTAACAAAAAACATATCAAGGCACATATTCTTTTCACATCATTCTTTAGAATAATGTTAAACATCTTAAAATTCAATAGCATCATTTAAAAACAGATAAATTTGCAGCACGGACAAGACATGCACGTTCCGGGTACTAAACCCTCATCAGTGATCCTCAATAGAAACAATGTATGGCAAAAGAGTGTGATATTTTTTATGTCCAAAAATGCCACAAAAGACGTACTAGCAGGACAGTTTGGATATTTTGATAACAAAAAGTTTCGAATGCGTTGAAGAAACAGTCAACCGAAGTTGACCGTTTCTTCAACGTAGAACATGTCTTATAACAAATTGAACATACTTATATCACCTCATTTTAAGCGATATCTACATTTTGATGCAAGATCAAAAGAATTTCCAGTAATTCTTCCGGAAACTACATTCAATTAAGGAATGAGTGTCTTATTTTTTGCGTTCATGGCTTCGCGGTTCACGAGATTTGCGTCTGTCGAACCAGAGTGTAGAAGCCATGAACGCAATAAATAAGATACTCATTCCTTATATTTACATTCAGAAACATTCAGATGTAAAACATATTTGAAAACATCCTCGAAATTTTAAACAAATTGAGCGAAAATTAAAATCTAAATGTTTCACGTGTGACAATTCTCCCGACCAGGAAGGGCAAGAAATACTCCACTGCAACGGACCAAAATTTACGCTTTGATATTAAAAATTACCGAATAATCTTAATTTTTAAAAATGTTTTCACGATGAGTCTTATTTTTTTGTAAACAATTTGTTCAAAGAGAATAAGGCCTTATTTATGATAAGAAAAGTCGGTGCTGCATAAATTCAATTCAGTAGCGCCATCTACATTCAAGTACACTTGAACTCTGTGGAAGTTCACATTTAAAAATGGACCGTTACAACGTTTTCACAATGTTGTAAATATTTGCTAAAGCCTTTTTATGATGAATTTTAACTTATTATAAACAATTGAAAGAGAATAAAGCCTTATTTATAATATCAGAGTAGCCAGCGCTGCATAAATTCATTTCGGTAGCGCCATCTACATTGAAGTACACATGAACTCTGTGGAAACTGTTAATTTAAACGTACATAGAGTTACCATACATATTTCAATCGTCTCATTCCCCGTACACATGTTGAAAATCTTCTCCTGATCGCAAAGTCAGCATCAATATGTCCCGCCCACTGTTTGAATTTCTTGCGCACACGTTATGTGATTGGGACCAATCTGTGTTCATCGTAAAATGAACGTCAAAATTGAATAGGCGCTTGACATAGGAAATCAACTTGCATTTTAAATATGATTAAAACATTTTAAATGCCGTGTATTAAAGACTGGGATACGTAGTGCCTAAATTTAGCTGTCGTGTAGAGAACAGAGCGTTATGTTGTTATCTGGATTTTATGCAACCCTCCCACTAAATTGATAATCTAGCGGTCTCGATGATAACAATAATGTTTCGTCAACTTAAAGCATTGAGGATGCTATCGAACACAACAATTGTGTGTTCTTCGAGACCACTGTACCCGGGCAAGTTAAATGGTTGTACGAATCAATCCGGATAACCACACCATTTGCTACTTATATGGCAGTTTGCTCTACTTAGTCGGCAATTGTTACCCATAGGTCTCGTGTTTATTTTTCAGTTTTTAGGGTGGTTCATCTTTGTGTTTGGATTTCATTGCCACCTTTTTTGTCTCAAGTTGTGCTTGTCCTCAATGTGTTTTTCGCATTTGGAGATTTTTTACGCCTCCTTGTTCTGAGATTCGGGGACGTAAAAGTTTTGGCGTGTCCGTTTGTCTGTGGCTCTGTTTGTTTGTTTATCTGTTTGTCTGTTTGACCGCAAAAACTTTAACCTTGGCAATAATATTTGATTGGTAAATAATAGGGCTTTCATATTTCACACGGGTATTTCATGTGACAAGACCTTACCTCCCCTCCTTTGTCTTACTTTGAATAACAACATATCCCAGTTAACACATGCATGTTTTAAAAAAATGTCAAAAATATTTCAGTAAATAATATAGAAACGTATGACTTGTATTTTGTATGGTTCCAGAAATATCAATAAAACATTTTTTGGAAACATTTCATTTTGGGTTACACTACATAGTATCCGCAGTGTCGCATTTGGAATTTGGCTAGGGATGATTTTTTAAATAGGGGTCAGATGGGGTCCAGCTTCATTATGTGAGCTTTATAATTGAAATAACAATGATTTTTGATATTTGGAAGAATTAATTAGCTTGTTGTCTTGAGAAAAGCCCATTATTTCCATTGTATACCTCATATGTATAGTATGACCGGATGTGAAAGTAAGAGGTCATGTGACTAGCCATGGGCAAAGATATGAGTGCTGTATTTTAGGTAAGAAAACTTTGACGTCATATTTCTCGAATTGCATCAGGTGAAAATTCAAATAAATTGCACATATTATAGAATAAGAAATACACAACAAATAGACATACAATTTATTAAGAAAATCATTTGAGAAGGATGTCAAATTTGAGTCACTTTGAGGGGTCATGCCCCATTTCCATGTCATCTTCTAATGTACTGCTATAACTTTCAGCAGCATGTCTGACTGACATGATTTGTTCAGATGAAATCAAGAATTATAGAAGTAATCAGCAATAAGAGTACTTTTTATTGATATGTAGCTTTATATTGTATGAGCAATATAAAATTATTAATATAACGTTAACTATTGCATGCCTTTCATTCAAAACGCTCAATTTTCAATGGCTAATACTGTGTAGTGCAACCTTGTTCAGCACTCATAAATGTTGACATGGTCGCCATAGAACTTTCTATTTAGACATCACCTCAGACAGTGCATGTATTTCACATATTGGTTTCACTTTCGTGCATGAAAATCGACGGCGGGTGTGGCCAGCCAAACAGGGAATGCTTACTCCTCCCGGGCACCGGGTCCCATCTGTAGCTTGCTAGGGGTCCGTCGATGCTCATTGTTGTGCTCTATTGTGAGTGCTGTTGAGATTATCGTCAGGATCTTCTTCAACTCATTGGTAAAACGTTTTAAAACATTTTATACGGCTGCACAGTGTTTTGAAAATGTTCTCGGAACATTCTGCCAGAAATGTTTCAACAGAAACCTGTTTGAAACCATTCGAAAATGTTTGTGTTACCTTGGATATATAACCTTGTTACGTTGACCTTTTGAAAAATAAAACTTTTTCCATAACTTCTGAATGGAAAGTTTCATATTTCTCAAGATACCTTATGTGACAAGACTTTTCCATGGATACCAAAAAAATGAACATTGTGACCTTGACCTTGGAGTGTGAACTATTTTAAAAAAAATAACAATTTGCCATAACTTTTGAATAGTAAGTGATAGGGCTTTCATATTGTACAATTGTCATGTGTATTGGAGTTTGACTTGCTATAAAGAAACAAAATTAACCTTGGTCATAACTGGTTGAGCCGTGGTCTAATGGTAAAGATGGGCCAGTGACCGAAAGGTTGCTAATTCGAGCCTCACTAGGACCACGGGTCAGTCGACATATACTCATTCATGTTCTGTGTTACATTCGAAAAATGTCCTTGTGGGTGTAGTGTATACATATCTGCGGAGTTTAAATAAGAAAATAAAACAAACTTGGCCATATCTTTAGAAATTGGTAAGTGACGGGGCTGTCATATATCACTTGTGTATTTCTAGTGGCAAGAAATTCCCATTGGTACAAGATATTACCTTTTTTCATTTGCCACGACTTTTGGGTTCGATCTAGATTCAAGCTTATAATCTGACAAAGATGTTGATGGTGACATTCCTGTTTCATAAACACATGTTTTGTTTGTTTTCTTTGCTTTGTTTTGTTTTTAGCTCACCTGAGCGAAGCTCAAGTGAGCTACTGAGCGAGCTATTGTTGTCTGTTGTCGCTCGGCGTAATTTTTAGCTCACCTGAGCCAAAGGCTCAAGTGAGCTATTGTCATAGTGTGGTGTCCGGCGTACGTCGTCCGTCCGTCCGTCGTAAACTTTTAACATTTTCAACTTCTTCTCAAGAACGGCTGAAGGGATTTTGATGAAACTTGGTATGCATGAAGTACTAAAGGTCCTCTACCAAGTTTGTTCATTTCGGCTTGATCCCTTCAGGGGTGGATCCAGGGCGGGGTCAAATAGGCCCCAGAGGGTACCCCTCTTCAAAAATCTTCTTCTCCAGTTCCACTGAATGGATTGAAAAACTAATTGTATCTAAGTGATCTAGAAGGATGTACAATTCAAGTTTGTTCATTTCGTTAAAATCCAATAACTAATTTTTGACGCGTTTTTGACGTCTTTTTCGACATTGCATTTTTAATGCAAAAATTGATATTTCTCATAATATTTTCTTTCTGATTGAAAAATTCTGCTCCAGTTTAGTTTAATTTAGCCATTTTTAAGCAAAGGAATGCTTTAGTGAAAGAATTTTGCTGAAAAATTTATTTTTGAATTTTTTATGATTTTTTTAATACTGTAAAAAAGGAAGGGGGGTGGTCATTTTCATCATTTTTGGCATTTTATGGTTCTTCCCATGAATGATTGTTTTAACATTTATCATATTTATTGTAAGGAATGTAACAGTGAAAGAATTTTTTCAATATCTTGACTTATAGATTTTTAATGATTTCTTCAATACTGTAAATAGGCATGTTTTCTGTGTCAATTAGTCCCAAGGTAGCGAGTTCAAATCCCGGCTGGGCCTTAAATTTTTTTTTCTTATTTCATTTTTCATCCATATTTTAAGCTTTGAATGCCATTTTTATCTTACCTGAATAATTTTAATGCCATTTTTGCCACTTTTTGAACTTTGGAATTTTTTATGAAGTTTGGCATTTTCTCCATATTAATTTCCCTTGAGTTCACATTGATATTTTGAAACCTATATCCTAGGTAAAATTAAATTAATGAATGCTTGTGTGATAGCATTTTTGATTAACAACATGTACAATTTGAATTTATGATAATTCTTGTATTCTATAGAGTATAAAAAAGGGGGGGGGTTCAAAATTTCTGTAACAACATCTGCTGACAGATTTTTTTTTCTATTAGGTGATATAATAAGAACTGGACAAAATAATATTTTTTTTCTAATTGACTGTATATTAATGAACTAATCAGAGTAAATACTAATCTTTCTTTCATTTACTCCATCTAACAGTGGTTTTCTTCACTTAATATTTCTTAAGGATGACATCCTATCTGATGCCTCTTTAGGTTGTCCATCCTTTCCCCGAAAGAGAGAGATGTTAGGGTGCTCTTATTATTTTTCTTTAACTATTTCTTTTAATAACTTAGTAAATATATGATCTTCTGCACTCATTTATTGCATGTTTGTCAGATTAAGTTACTCAATTCTTTTATATACATTATTTGCTATAACTTTTTTTTTGATTTTTTTTTTTTTATATTTTAATCTAGATATGCTGTGCGTGCACATAGACCCAAGGATTATGGGTTCAAATTCAGGCACTGGCATCCCAATTTTTTTTTCATTTTTTGCATTTTGCAAGCTTTTTAAGCACTTTTAAATCATCTGAATACAAAAAAACCTTCTTTTTTCTTTTTCCATTTTCATTTTCTCTATTTTTCACACTCATTTATTGCATTTTACTTTTTTGGAATTTTTATGATATTTTTTTAATTATTTATGGCATATGGACCAAAAAATTTTGACTATGGCTCTGGCATGGATATCAGGTGAGCGTTGTGCCCCCCTGGGGCTCTTGTTTTTACATTTCGACATCTCCTCTGTAACCGCTGCACAGAATTTCACGAAACCTTACAGGAAGCAAGTACTCAAGGTCCTCTACCAAGTTTGTGTTTTTCATGCCGATCGGTCAACAAATATGGCCGCCGAGGGCTCTGATTGGCTGATGCATTTTTATACTTCTCCTCACCAACTGCTGCACAAAATTTCAGGAAACTTTACAGGAAGCAGGCTCGAAAGGTCCTCTACCAAGTTTGTGTTTTTCGTGCCGATCCGTCTACAAATATGGTCGCCGAGGGCTCTGATTGGCTGACGCATTGTCAACTTCTCCTCTGCAACCGCTACTCAAAATTTCATTAAACTTTATAGGAAGCAAGTACTAAAGGTCCTCTACCAAATTTGTGTTTTTCGTGCCTACCGGTCAACAAATATGGCCGCCGAGGGCTCTGATTAGCTGAAGCATTTTCGACTTCTCCTCTGCAACCACTGCATTATAAACTTTGACAAAACCTTGCAGGAAGCAAGTACTCGAGGTCCACGACCAAGTATGTGTTTTTCGTACCAATCGGTCAACAAATATGGCCGCCAAGGGCTCTGATTGGCTGACGCATTTTCGACTTCTCCTTTGCAACCGCTACACAGAATTTCAGGAAACTTTACAGGAAGCAAGTTCTTAAGGTCTTCTACCAAGTTTGTGTTTTTCATGCCGATCGGTCAACAAATATGGCCGCCGAGGGCTCTGATTGGCTGACACATTTTCGAATTCTCCTCTGCAACCGCTGCACAGAATTTGACGAACATTTACAGGAAGCGAGTTCTAAAGGTCCTTTACCAAGTTTGTGTTTTTGTGCCGATCAGTCAACAAATATGGCCGCCAAGGGCTCTGATTGGATGACGCATTTTCGACTTCTCCTCTGCAATGGCTGCACAGTGTTTCGCAAAAGCTTACTGGAAGCAAGTACTCATTACCGGCAGTCATGACTGCCGGTATACTGTAATCAATTGTGACATACTTGCACGGATAAAATAACTCTTGGCAATATGTTTGGTGGACAATTACAAAATATGCAAATATTCGTCAAGATTATTCAGAATCTGTGCATAAGATACTTTCATCAGGTCGGCTCAAGAGTCTAGATGACTTGACAAATGAAAGTCATATCGTATCAGTGCATTTTCATCCGAAAGATGCATCGAAAAGTCTTTGTACCGATACGTCCTACAACAATCACAGATCCTCGGAAATTTCCGTAGCTTGAATCGGAAATAAAAACGGAAAAGCCCGGAAATGTGCGATTGGTCAACAAGAAAAAAAATCGTTTATTCCAATTTTTTCTTACTAGTATTTTACAAGCTAACTGCCGGCAAGCTTTTTGTAAAAGCTAATACTTGTGATCCTCTACAAATTGTAATGGATTTTTGTCGATTGGCTTTCAAGTTTTTGTTTTTGTTTTTATTCTGTTTTTGTAGTAGTTGCTGCAACCAAATCCTATTGGAGATTCCCTCCTTTCTTACATTTGATATATTTTGAACTTAACTCTCAAGCATCTTTAGGAGTATACATTATGAAATGCTTCATTAAGCTCCATATATTCATTTGCAAAATTAAAACCATTTTCCATATTCAATATTTATTCATATTTTCAGGAAACAGGGAAAGGAATTCAGAAGTAGAAAATGAAAAGATTGACGAAAAGCTCAATGCAATAGATTATATACGTAGAGGTGGAAAACCACAGACAAAATCTCAACATGAAATTGGGGAACGCAGTCATAGGTATATTTTCGAAAGATATACATGTAAACGTCTTCAAATTAAATAGCATCATTTAAGAACAGAAAAATTGGCAACGTGGACCAGACATGCACGTTTCGGGTACTTAACCCTCATCGGTGATCCTAAATTTCATGAACATGTTATCTTATACTACATGTAATTAATTTTTTTTAGAAAGGAAAGGATATCTAGCATGACCACCCTGCACTAATCCAGCGTAACAAACCCACAAGAAAGCGACAGATAAATGACTTAAGACAAAACTACAACACGTAACAGGAAACAATCTGCACTAGAATATCATACAAAAGAGACAAAAAAAGTCGAAACATACAAAAGAGACAAAAACAGTCGAAACAGACTACATTAAGAACATTTATCAAACAGAATACATGCAACATTCAAAATCTTATTAAATTACTCTTTTTTTATTCATCATTTCATTTGATTTGTATTACAGTCCTGAAGTTGAAGATGTAGATGAGGATGAGCCTGTTTCGTATGAACGATTGTGCTCGCTCATCTTCTTCGAGTGCCCAAAGCTTCTTCGAAAGATAATTTCGCAATGCTACATTTTACGAGGAATTCCTGACTTTATTACATTTTTGGAACAAAAGAAGCATAAATTCTTCCATTTAGTGAATACCAAATGTTGCTGTGGAAACAATAGCAGTTTTACTCCCATTTCAACATCTCAGTTCAATCTTCTGTTCTTGAGAACATCATTCAGAAATCCACATGGACACACTGGGGCATGTCCATGTCAATATAGAGTAGTCTACGGAGTTGATATTAACATTATGGATATCACAATGTGCTGCATCGTTCTAGAGTATGTGTGTCCCAAATTTGCATTGACCGAAATCCATCCTATCCTGCATGCTCTAAGCAATATTTTTCTAGCAGAAAGTTACCCACTTCATGAAAATTACATGAAGACGGCATGGAAAAACGTTAGGACTGCAATGCTGAAACTCGCCTTAGGTGTTTCATCTCAAGTGTATACAAACACAAGAACATCACTGAGATCATTTAAAAGCAGAAATTTCAATCTCAAAGATTTTCTTCCTTTGAGAAATATCAATAATTCCATTTTGAAACATTTAAAAGAAGTCCCTTTAAAAGTATGCGATGATATTACAAACCTCGACATGGAAGAAAGACAGATTCAAGGTAAAACACAAATATTAGATCAAGAGTCTCCATGCTCTACAAACGAATGCTTAGAAAAGGCTGATCGAGAATATGGGAAATCACGTGATCGCACAAATGGATCAAATTTGTCAGATTTTGAAATTCAACTGGAGCCTGAGGATGGTGCTTCTGATATTTTTCAAGATCTCATAAAAGGTAAAGATAATCAACACTGCATAAATAGATCTAAGATTTTGTTAAAATATTTTCATATCTATGCTTATATAACTTTTCAATAGTGAAAACCTATATACGCAAGCCTTGGTAAATAAGACTTCGAAATACCATACTCATGCTACATTTCAGAAATGTGCAAATCAACAACATTTATGCCGGACCGTCGAGGTAGTCTTATTGCCAAACGATTGTCAAACGATTGACGAATTAAAGAAACCGTATGGTCACGGTGGCGACTTTTAATAGAAATGAGGAAAATGATAGCGGAACATCTCCTCAAACAGTTCAGAAGTTTGCCCGTCTCGTTTTTTTGGCCATAAACGTCCTTTTTTGACCTATTTTAACATTTGCGTCTTTTTAGAGAATACCACATCATAATTTTACATACCTCTGCATGCATGAAATTTCAAAAAAACCATATAAACCCTTATTTTTCGGGATTCCTATAGGTTGTGTATGAATTAAAGCCTATTTTGAGAAATTCTGATGAAATAAACAGTTCTAAGGAGAGTTTTTTTTTATCATAAATACGAGTTAAGAGGGTCGACAGTTGCACAATTTTTTCCAAGTATAAAGCTATCTAAAGCAGTCAAACCAACATGTACCCGAATTAGTTTTTTAGCAAAATGCTGTTTCTATAAAAAGAACAATAATCTATGCAACAAATCAACATCTTAACCCAAAAACATTGAGTTTAACTCGGAGCTCGAATTTCTAATTATCTCACTTTTATAAAGTATAATGAAAATTTCAAGGAGTATTATTTTTTTCTGAAATAATGTAACAAACTGAGCTTATCCATGTCGGTTTCAAATATTGCATGATATGAAAATAGAATTATCTCCCTGTAGTCGCAACCCTAACCTTAAATGTCGTACACAAAAAAAATACTTTAGCATATACTTATTATTAATGACCTCTATATCGAGTAGAGGGCGCAACCTCGGTATCCTTGAACAAGACAAATAACCCAAATCATCTAAATATGTGGACAAAACGTTAAAACGGAACATTTTGTAACTTCCATTGTATGTTAGGTAGAGTACCGGTGAAATGTTATACGTCTTCAAATGCAATAGCATCATTTAAGCACAAATAAATTTGCAGCATGGACCAGACATGCACGTTTCGGGTACTTAACCCTAGTCAGTGATTCTCAATCTAAACAATGTAATATGGCCAAAAGGTGTGAAAATTATTATGTCCTAAAATGTATCGAAAGACGTAGCAAGATGGGTGGGATATGATGCTACAGGAAAGCATATATATAGCACTTTATTTGATGTGAGATGGGCATTTGTGCGGGCGTCAATAATTTGTTTCCGGACGATAATTGAAATATGATAAATGCTATTGCAGTGAAATTTTATACACTTACTTAGAATGGGTCAAGCATGACCACTGTTCAATTTGGGGTCAAACGGTCATAAAGGATATTAAACGTCTTCAAATTCAATTCTGATTCTGATTACCATATTTAATTGATTGATACCATTGATTCTTCAAATTCAATTCTGACTCTGATTACCATATTGAAGCCTCTTTTTTATATTATTCGTAACACATTTCTTTAAAAAATGGGAACAGGAGATACAAATACCTTGTCCTAGGGCTGGAGGATACTTATTTCGTTTTTAATTGATTCAAGCAAAAAGTATACCGTAGGTGATATCATCCGGATGCTTGAGATTTTGTTTGACAACATTTTTGTGGTGTTTGGAGGAACCGTATTCCAGCAAATAGTTGGCATCCCCATGGGTACAAATTGCGCCCCACTGCTTGAGGACTTATTTTCATATCCGTACGAAGATGACTTCATCCAGACCTTGCTCTCGACTAGGCGAAAATACCTCGCATCTCACCTCAATCTTACCTTCAGATACATAGATGACGTGTTAACCATCAATAATCCTAACTTTAATTATCATCTACATGAAATATATCCCCATGAACTAGTGATCAAAGAAACAACCGAGAGCGACAAATCAGCTTCGAACTTGGATATACATGTACTTCTATCTTTTGACGAAAACGACCATTTTACCACCTCTCTATATGACAAACGCGATTATTTCAGCTTCCACATAACCAACTTTCCTTTCGTGAGTAGTAACATTCCGTCTTCTCCTGCTTAATTATGGCGGGGTTTTTTTCTCATCTGATACGGTACGCCAGGACATGGTCCAAATATGAAGATTTTATCGTAAGAGCTAGACGGCTTGCAAGTAAGCTACTTGTTTAGGGTTATATTGCATTGTGAGTGCTGTTGAGATTATCGTCAGGATCTTCTTTAACTCTAATATATTTACAGACAGGAACACAACTTCTCAACAACAGCTCACGAATCTATCAGCGAAGAAAAGAAAATATTCAGAAGATGACATTAATATTCATAATGAAGGTATATATATTTTATATCTATGATATCGCCTGTCTTAGCAGGGTCTTTTATAGTAGGTATCTATGAATTCACCTTTAAAGAGCAATAGAATAATCTCTTAATGTAAGGAAAATGATTGTTAGGCATCCCATCTGAAAACGTTAAATAAATGTGGAATGATGGAAAATGTTTTAAATAAGAACTGGAGTTGAGTTGCTATTTCAATGATCAATTATACGGAAGTGTTCCAAGTCTTTATCCTCTTGAGGAAAATTTCAAACCAATTCTAATGCACGTGTTTCTGATAGTAAATCCTCATCAGTGATGCTTCTACCCAAAGTGATTTTTCAGACACAGCCCAAATTCATTTCAGTAGTGCCCTCTGGTTTAATTTTTTTATTTTAAATTTGTGCAGTTATTTGCAGAGAGTGTGCGGCTCCAAATTTCTTGTAGGGTCGATTCAGTAGCAGAGTTAAATAAAACCGTTAACCGAAATAGCATTGGAGGGATGGTGCTCAGATTTCACCTCCTTTGTGAAATGTCAAGTTCAAAATAGCATTGGAGGGATGGTACTCAGGTGTAAATCTCCTTTGATTTCGATAATTTTTTTTGGATGAAATGACAAGTTTCCGAAAAAGCAAAATTATATTATATATGATTTTCAATATATAAAGGGCCAAAAGAAAGCTTCTTTCAGGAGACAGAGCTGGAAATAATTAATTATTACATTTCAAATATTAAGTCACGAGGAACGAGCTCCACACCGTCTTGAAGAAATTTCAAACCAATTTTAATGCACCAGACACGTGTTCCAGACACGAAATTCTCCCCTGCTTACTGTGAACAAAGCATACCAAAACTCCTTACAAATTTCGATACATTGCTAGTTTTAGCAACTGCTCAACTACAACTTTGTCTAGAAATCTGACGTCTTACACTCATAGCGATAAAGGAAGACGTAGCAAAATATTGTGAAACAGTTCTAAACAGGAATAATATAAACTTAATTTGGTCTATTAAAGATTCAAGCCAATACGATTTCCTCATACGACTTTTTAAATATGCACACCACACTTCCTCACGAAAAATGTGTTATCGATTGTCCAAACTCATTAAATGGTGCTTTGACCGTGAGGGGAAAACTTTCATTTGTACATCTGAATCTAAGGGTTTCTTTTCCGCCACATAATACAAATCATACAAATGATGGACATCTAGTGACCTTTGTATTGCTTTGTCCTTCCTCTTTATTTTCATTTATGTAAGATTTGGTTAGAATCTCCACAAGCAGGTTGTAGGGATCCCTATGACTACTAATTGTGCGCCTCTTGTTGCAGATTTATATATGCGTATGAAAAAGAATTTATCCAAAATCTTCAAAAGCAACGAAAACATGATGATTTGAAATGTTCCATTGGTATTTCTATGTACCTGTATGATATTCTTACTATCGCAATTTTGATTTTGAAAAGTATAAAAATGTTATTTTTCCACAAAAAAACTATACAAGGCAAACGTTACAAACACAGAAACACAATTTGTAGACCTAAATATCAAAATTGTTAATGGGGAGATTCATACGAGTGTGTTTAACAAAAGAGATGCTTTTGGATTTAACATAGTAAAGAAAATGGGATGATCCCCCGCATGACCACCCTGCACCCACCGAGCGAAACAAACCCAAAAGAGAGTGACATGCAAATGTCATCAGACAAAACCAAAAACCACAAAAATACGCGACAATAATCACAAGAACATCATAAAAGAAATTGAAGCAGACGTACAGAAACATCAAGCATTAATGACAATACATAAAAGAAAGAAGACCAATGTGCACCCGGCACCGACTTTTGACGGTCACCTGCTATAAGCAAATGGTGTGATTATCCGGATTACATGCGCACAACCTCCCACTTATCCAGATACACAGAGGTCTCAATAGACGCACAATAGTTGTATAAATATAAAACTTTATACTGTAAGGTGACGTCAAAACATGATGATGTGAAATGCTTCACTGGTACTTCTAGGTACCTGGATGATATTCTTACTATCGATAATCCTGTTTTTGAAAAGTATAAAGATGTTATTTATCCACAAGAATTGACTCTAAACAAGGCAAACTTTACAGACACTGAAACACCATTTTTGGACCTAAATATCAAAATTGTCAATGGAGAAATTCATACAAGTGTATATGACAAACGAGATGATTTTGGATTCAACATAGTAAATTTTCCCTGGCTTGACGGTGATGTCCCTAGATTACCGTCATACGGTATCTACATTTCACAGCTCATCCGATATGCTAGAGCATGTACTGATGTTTTGGATTTTCATAATAGAAATCTACAAATTACAAAGAAACTTTTAGGTCAAGGTTTTCGCTTTCACAAACTAGTAGACTTTCTGGAAATTTTACAAAAATTATGATCAACTTCTTTTGAAATTCGGACCCATACAAGCGACGGAGTATATTACTTTGGGTATTTCACAACCTGCATTTTATGGTGACATAATTAACAAAATAAGAAGGATCAAAGGTAGACAGCATATGTATCGAAAATGCGTCAGAGTCATCAAACGCCTTTTATACCGTGGATATGATCCTAATGTCACCAGACGGACACTAAGCCTGGTACTTGACCAATATACAGTCTTGTACGAGCGCATTCTTAAGACTTGCACTCTGACTGACTGTGAAGACGGGACTCCATGACGGACCCTGTCCAAACCTCTTTAGAGAAGACAGGGCCCCGACCACCTGTCCTCTCTGAATATCAGTCGGACTCCTCGGGTGATAACATATATGAGCTCGCTACAGCCGGCAGAGCACGGACTGTATTACGCACGTCCTCTTTTTATATCCATTTACATATTCATCTGTGTTGCTTGGACCCCTGTGTTTTACGGTCTTGTTTGTGTGTGGTCACCTAACAGTGAGGAGGTTGTTTAACACCATAATTGTGCGTTCTTCGAGACCTCTGGGAAATCGGAATAGTGGGAGGGTTGTGCGCACGTAATCCAGGATAACCACACCGTCTGCTATTTACGTGGCAGATGGCCGTCCTAAGTCGGCACCGGTTGCCCATTGGTCTCGTTGGTTTATGTGTAGTCTTTTATGTTTCATGTTTCTATGTTGTGAGTTGGTGTTCCTTGTCCCTTTTGCGTCTCTTTCTGTGGGTATCTGTTCTGTGTTTTTTGCATGGGTGTTTTGGGATTTTGCTGTGGGTGCTGCAACCTAGTGTTGTTGGAGATCCCCTCCTTTCTTTCACAAACAAGACAGTTAAACGCAGCGGCCTTTTTTAAACACAAATTCTATGTGAAAGGATATAGAAATTCTATGGCATGCGTATAACAGTATGTGCTCTGCTGGATGAAGCAAGCTCAAGATCATTCACCCGAGAAGTCTGACCAACTCGCAAATAGGACAGAGAATCAGGACCCAGTCATCTCTGGCGAGATTTAAACAAGGCCTCTCACTCCCACATCGGGAGTTCGCTTCTTTTCATATGGTGGAGGTTTTTGTTTGTTTGCTTTGGTTCCTGTTTTATCCTGATTTTGTATGCCTTCGGTTTCTGATTTTCTGAATTATCGATTTTGTGCTGTATACAAGGATATGGTCATTATCCATATTTGTCATGTAGTCCCGTCGTCACGGCTTATAACGGTGATTTTCCTAGATTACCGTCATGTGGTATCTACATTTCACAACTCATCCGGTATATGCTTGAGCAGTTACTGATGTTTTGGATTTTCATAGTAAAAATTTATAAATTACGAAGAAACTTTCGCCTTCATTAACTAGTAAAGACTTTCTGGAAATTTTATAAAAAGTTTTGTCAACTTCTTTTGAAATTCGGATCCATACGAGCAACAGAGCATATTACTTTGGATATTTCACAACCCACATTTTATGGTGACATAATTAATAAAATATGAAAGATCAAATGTAGACAGAATTACCGTCGAAATTGTGTTAGGATTCTCAAACGCCTTTTATACCGTGGATATATTCCTTCTCTCACCCGACGGATATTTGACTTGGTACTGGACGAATCTATAGCTTTGTACCAGAGCATTCTTAAGAATTGCACTCTGACTTACTGTGACGACAGGAATCCATGACGGGCCCTGTCCAAACCTCTTTAGGGAAGACAGGGCCCCGACCACCTGTCCTCTCTGACTCTCAGTCGGACGACTCGGATAACATGGATGAGCTCGCTACAACCGGCAGAGCACGGATTGTATTTCGTGAGTCATCTGTTTTATATCCAACTGCATATTCATATTTGTGTTTCTTGGGGCCCCTGCGTCATGCTGTCTATTTATATGGTCATCTTACAGTGAGGAGGTTATCTTACACCACTATTGTGCGTTCTTCGAGACATCTTGCTAATCGGAAAACTAGGAGGTTTGTGCGCATGTAATCATGATAAGCACACCATCTGCTACTGGTGTGGCAGATGGCCGTCCTTAGTCGGCACCGATTGGTCATTGGTCTCGTTGATTTATGAGTAGTCATTTGTGTTTGATATTTTTATGTGATTTTGGTGTTCATTTGCTCGCCATAACACTTTCTGTATAGACATAACCTCAGAAAGTGCATGTTTGTAGATATTATATTCATTTTAGTGCGTGAACATCGACGGCGGGTGCGACTAGCCAAACAGGGGATACTCACTACTCCCGGGCACCTGGTCCCATCTCTAGCTTGCTAGGGGTCTGTAGATGCTATATTTGGTGCTATATTGTGAGTGCTGTTGAGATTGTCGTCAGGATCTTCTATATCTCATTTGTTCCTTTTTTGTATCATTCTGTGTGTGTTTGCTCTGTGTTTTGCATTGGGTGTTTTGGGGTTTTGCTGTAGGTGCTGCAACCGGATGTTGTTGACTTGTTGTTCTTACTGTTATTTCATAGGGGTGTAAGAATTTATTGATATATCGATATATTTAGATATTTCATAAATTCTCATCATATCGCGATACGAAGTGATCATAGAAATATTTCGCTCTCTTATACATTTTCAATCTCCCACGCATGCGCCCGACTTCAGTTCCACTTTTCTTCACTTTGAAATCTACCTCGCTTACTGTTTGTTTGCAAGATTCTTGCAGCTTGGAACTGAGGCTTCATATTTGTAAATTAAGTATTGCAAGTATATACCAGCAGGTTTGACTACATTTATGAGGTATACAGTGTACATGTAATGCTTTTCTTTCGATGCATTACGATGCAGTATCAGGGATTCTTTCTTCATTCGTACGTTGCCAACACAATCAACTGAGCGAGAAGTATCCAGTAAAAATACAAATTCTAGCTATAAATCGAAACCTATCGTCTTTAGACATGGGTCTTGTATAAATTTTCCTACATCAAGAAAAGAATCGTTCCTTCATTGCCCATTTTACAATACGAATGGTCTAAATTATGGCAGGGTGTGGACATGGATTGCCCCATCTTTTGCTTCTATTGGCATTTGAGTTCTTTTGTCTTCAATTCTTTTTTCAATGCGCTGGCTCGTCTGCCTCCCCCATTGTAAATTGGTAAACGCAGACTGCTACGTAGAAGGAAAAACCTATAACGGTTCAAGTAGGGACCAACCTAAATCAGTTTAATTGAAAACAAGAGACTCACTGAAATGAATTAAAACAATAGCAATCAAAAGAATTCAATTACGTATATCTGTTTCTTTAAAGCAAATGACATTGACAATGTAAAAATGTTAATCAGAAAAAAATAAATATAAGATGAAGAACATGATTTTACATGAACAAAGATAAAAATGAAAAGAAAAATATTCTGAAATTTGACGTGTTGTCCATTAATAATCCGATCTTTAAGGATCATCTTAATCAAATATATCCTCACAAACTAGAGATCAAAGAAACAAACGAGAGCGACAGATCCACTTCACACTTGAACATTTCCATCTTTCGACGCAAACGGCCATTTGTCCACCTCACTGTTGATAAGCGTAATTATTTCAGCGTCTACATACTACTTACTAACTTCCCTTTTCATGAAAAGCAACATTCCGTCTTCTCGTGCTTATGGCGTTTTTATTTCTCAGCTTATATGGTACGCCAGGGCATGTTCAAAATATGAAATGAAGAGCCAGATAGCTTGCAAGTAAGATGCTTGTTCAGGGTTATATTACACCGTGGCTTAAATCACAATGGAGGAAGTTAATCAAAGCATATCAGATCCCCTTTCCAGGATGACAGATGACATTCTGGATAGCGACTGAATGGCTATCATCATTATCATCACAAGAAATATTAACATCAATATGTAGATCGAGACAATCACCGAATTTGACAATTTTTCATCGAGCTGTTGCGACGGGTGTTGCATGCAATCAGGAGACACCGCAACCGTCCAATGTAAATTCTAATGATTTTGCCTTGTTTTCTCGACTTTGAAATTGAATGACTGATATATACTTCTTTTCTTATTATTGCAATACAGCTGATGAAATATCGCAATATACTGCGATACACTTTTAGCGTATCGTTTCACCTCTAATATTTAATTATGTAAATATTGGAGAATGCACATCATGAAAAAAAGTTGAACTCTATTGGGGCAATCGAGATTCCAGTGACTTGATACGACCGTTGGTTTAGATGCGTCTTCAACTTCCTTGACGCTACAGTGAACGACAACGTCATTTTATGAGCAAGATTTTAACTGGAACATCGCATGTGTTCAGCTCTAGATTTTGTAAACCCCTTATTATACACATGATACAAGTCAAAATTTCCAAATTTTACTCGTTCCCCGTGGCCTTATGTTTGTCAAGTGTATTAATTACTTCTTTCCAGCTCTGTCACCAGAAAGAAGCTTTGCTTTGGCCTTTTATCAATGAGACATAAAATATTTTTTTTTTCTATTTCGGACACTAGCCACTTCACCGATAAATATCGTCGAAATTAAAGGAGTTTAACATCTTAGCACCATCCCTCCAATGCTATTTTGAACATAGATTTTATTTGGATATGCTACTGAATCGACCCTACAGGAAATATGGAGCCACGCACTCTCTGTAATGTAAATGTAAAAATCTAACTTCAAAAAATTAAAGAGGGCGCTACTGAAACTATTTATGGTGGCGCCGCCGAAAGCATCACAGATGAGAATTTAATATTCGAAACACGTGTCTGGTGCATGTAAATTGATTTGGAATTTTCTTCAAGAAGGTAGAGAGTTGGAACCCTTCGACATTATTAATATAGACACTTATTTTACGTTGCAGTGTGGAGCAGTTTAAATCGTTCCCCGTGGCCTGATGTTTGTCAAGTGTATTAATTACTTCTTTCCAGCTCTGTCACCTGAAAGAAGCTTTGTTTTGGCCTTTTATCAATTAGACATAAAATATATTTTTTTCTATCTCGGACACTAGCCATTTCACCGATAAATATCATCGAAATTAAAGGAGTTTAACATCTTAGCACCATCCCTCCAATGCTATTTTGAACATAGATTATATTTGGATATGCTACTGAATCGACCCTACAGGAAATATGGAGCCACGCACTCTCTGTAATGTAAATGTAAAAATCTAACTTCAAAAAATTAAAGAGGGCGCTACTGAAACTATTTATGGTGGCGCCGCCGAAAGCATCACTGATTAGAATTTAATATTCGAAACACGTGTCTGGTGCATGTAAATTGATTTTGAATTTTCTTCAAGAAGGTAGAGAGTTGGAAACCTTCGACATTTTGAATATTATGAAAGGTAGAAATAAATTATTTTGTATTTACAGTTCTGAAAATAACGAATGTTCCTCAATGTAAGGCAAAAGGTGATCATCCTGTGACGTGTATCTTCAAATTCCACAGCATATTAGCAAAAAAAAATGGTCTGCTTCCGGTTTTAAAGAAAACTTTGTCTTTTGTGAGAAAAGTGAAGTTCTTATGGTTATCGTACGATTCTTTTTCGATTTTTTAAAATATTGTTGTTGGATAATTTGGTTTCGTCGTTAAACGCTCACACGGTCGAGTTACACTTCCTGTATCATTGATATACCATTTCAGATTTTTTATGTCGAAACATTTCCTGCTAATGCTTTATGCCATTTTTTCCTGTACTATGCCACTTTTTATGTTTACTAAGCCTACAATATGATTTTCGCTCCATAAAAGCTAATTTAACATACCGCTCGTACGAGTTATGTACACGCTGCCGTTTAACAGCATATTCGTTGAGTTTTAGACCAGTCGAGCTTATGCGATACCCCGTCGTCTGTCCGTCTGTCCATCTGTCTGTCCGTAAACAATTCTTGTGCTCGCAACTCCTCTGAAACTATAAGAGATACAAATGTAACTCTTTTTGCATTACACTTGGTCTGTGGTCTAGTTGTGCACCTGACATTTTGTTTGAGCCCCTGACCCACAGGGTCCTAGAAAATGGGTGTGGTCATTTTCTATATTATAACTCTATGTAATCTTGTGCTCACAACTCCTCTGACACTATAGATGATGGAGACTTAATTCTTTTTGCAATATGATGGGTCTGTGGTCTTGTTGTGCACCTGATATTTTGTTTGAGCCCCTGACCCCCAGGGTCCTAGAAAATGGGCGTGGTCATTTTCTCCTATATAACTCCTATGTAATCTTCTGCTCACAACTCCTCTGACACTATAAATGATTGAGGCTTAATTCTTTTTGCAATTTGATGGATTTGTGATCTAGTTGTGCACCTGATATTTTGTTTGAGCTTCTGACTGCCACGGTCCTAGAAAATGGGCGTAGTCATTTTATACTACATAACTCTCTGTAATCTTGTGCTCTCAACTCCTCTGACTGCCAGGGTCTTAGAAAAAGGTAGTGGTCATTTTCTCCTATATCACTCTATGTAATCTTGTGCTCACAACTCCTCTGACACTATAAATGATGGAGACTTAATTCTTGTTGCAATATGATGGGTCTGTGGTCTAGTTGTGCACCTGATATTTTGTTTGAGCCCCTTACTGCCAGGGTCTTAGAAAAAGGGTGTGGTCATTTTCTCCTATATCACTCTATGTAATCTGTGCTCACAACTCCTCTGACACTATAAATGATGGAGACTTAATTTTTTTGCAATATGATGGGTCTGTGGTCTAGTTGTGCACCTGATATTTTGCTTGAGCCCCTTAATGCCAGGGTCTAAGAAAAAGGGTGTGGTCATTTTCTCCTATATAACTCTATGTAATCTTGTGCTCACAACTCTTCTGACACTACAAATGATGGAGACTTAATTCTTGTTGCAATATGATGGGTCTGTGGTCTAGTTGTGCACTTGACTTTTTTTTCACCCCTGACCCCCAGGGTCCTAGAAAATGGGTGTGGTCATTTTCTCCTATATCACTCTATGTAATCTTGTGCTCACAACTCCTCTGATACTATAAATGATGGAGACTTAAATCTTTTTGAAATATAATGGATCTGTGGTCTAGTTGTGCACCTGATATTTTGTTTGAGCATCTTACTACCAAGGTCTTAGAAAAGGATGTGGTCATTTTCTCCTATATAACTCTAAGTAATCTTGTGCTCGCAACTTCTTTAACACTATAAATGATGGAGACTTAATTCTTTTTGTATGAGCCCCTGACCCCCAGGGTCTTAGAAAATGGGTGTGGTCATTTTCTCGTATATAGTGCTCTCAACTCTTCTAAAGCTATTAATGATGGAAACTAAGTTGTTTATGCAATATAATGGATCTGTAGTCCTATTATGTCATTGATAGTTCATTTGAGCTAGCAGCCCCTGACCCCTAGGATCTTGGAAAATGGGTATGGCATTTTTTGAAATCCTTTATCTCGGATATTAAAAATTATATGAGTGATATTCTAGTTGCAGTCTAATGGATATATTATTTCGTTGCGCTACTTAAAATTTGTTAGAGACTGCCTGCTCGCTATGGTATTTGGTTTAAAATAAAATGGAAATTCTTATTTATGTATATGTGTCTTATTCACTTGTCAATGAATGAATTAAGCAAAACAACCAGGAGAGCTACAGTCTCATCAGATACTTCTGGTTACCTATATAACTCTATGTAATCTTGTGCTCGCAACTCCTCTGACACTATAAATGATAGAGACTTAATTCTTTCTGCAATATAATGGGTCTGTGGTCTAGTTGTGCACCTGATATTTTGTTTGAGCCCCTGACCCCAAGGGTCTTAGAAAAAGGGTGTGGTCATTTTCACCTATATAACTCTGTGTAATCTTGTGCTCGCAATTCCTCTTGCACTATAAATAATGGATTCTTAATTCTTTTTGCAATATGATGGGTCTATGATCTAGTTGTGCACCTGATATTTTGTTTGAGCCCCTGACCCCCAGGGTCTTAGAAAATGGGTGTGGTCATTTTCACCTATATAACTCTATGTAATCTTGTGCCAAAACTCCTCTGACACTATAAATGATGGAGTCTTAATAATTTGTGCAATATGATTGGTCTGTGGTCTAGTCATGCACCTGATATTTTGTTTGAGCCCCTGACCACCAAGGTCTCAGAAAATGGGTGTGGTCATTTTCTCCTATGTAACTTTTTGTAATTTTGTGCTTGCAACTCCTCTGACACTAAAAATAATGGGGACTCAATTCTTTTTGCAATATGATTGGTCTATGGTCTTGTTGTGCACCTGATATTTTGTTTAAGTCCCTGACTCCCTAGGGTATTAGAAAATAGGTGTGGTCATTTTCTCCTATATTATTGTGCTCTCAACTCTTAAAGCTATTAATTATGTAGAATTGATTCTTCATGCAACATTATTGATTTGTAGTCTTTTTGTGTCATTGATAGTTCATTTGAGCTATCAGTCCCTGGCCCCTAGGATCTTAGAAAATGGGTATGGCATTCTTTTTTGAAATACCTTGTCTCAGATATTATGAATTGTATGAGTGATATTCTAGTTTAGTTGCAGTCTAATGGATATATTATTTTGTTGATCATTGCTACTTATAGTTAGAGTGCATGCTTCCTATGGTCTTTGGTTTAAAAACAATGAAAATTCATCTTTTAAAACAAAGCAACCAGGAGAGCTATAGTCTCGTCAGAGACTTCTGGTATTTTTGTATGCATTCTATTTCTGTTTATTTTTGCCCTTCTGTCTACCCTCATAGCTTTGATCTAGACTAAAGCCCTTCGATCTTCATAGCTGCCACAAAAATTCCTATATATATATATATATATAATATAATTCAAGGACACAGTCAATTACACTTCTTCAAACCACGTTTCAGACTAAACTTGTTGCCCTAGAGACAAAGGTGCTATGGATTATCAAGGCAAGGTCAAGGTCACAGCACATAAATAGTCATATATTGTACTGACACTTTCAGTATTTTTCATTGATGTTTCATGGGACATAACTCTCATGTATATTAGCCTCATGATAAATTCTTAAGGATGCTTTCTCATGAGATCTCAAAATCGAAACAATCAAACTTTTTTCTAGCCATTATATTTCATTAGTGCATCACATGATAAATCCTCGGAATTTCATTGGTCAATATTGATTTTGCTTAAAGCAAGTGCCTCAGCAAGTATTATGGCATAATGAACAATGGATGAATGTAAATAGCAATAAGTGAAGTGGGGGTATTAAAGTACAAATATTCCCCCAAAAGCAACACTATAAGAGAATAGTACCCACACAAACGGGCATTAAAAGGTAAATAGTACTTGACCTGACAAGTAATTAAACATATAAAAAAAAAACACTATAACAGAATCGTACCCACACAAACGGGCATTAATAGGTAAATAGTACTTGACCTGACAAGTAATAAAACATATAAAAGATACCAAGATGTGGACTTTATGTTAGATGACAAATATGGATAATGACCATATCCCTGTCTACAGTACAAAATCGATAATTCAGAAAATCAGAAACCGAAGGCATACAAAATCAGGATAAACAGGAACCAAAGCAAACAAAAACAAAAACCTCCACCATATGAAAAGAAGCGAACTCCCGATATGAGAGTGAGATCAGGTGCCCAGGAAGAGTAAGCATCTCCTGCTTGCATGCAACACCCGTCGCTTTAATTCGGTAGAACTGTCACATCCGGTTACTTCCATTTTGGATGATATAGAGTCCAATCTTTGGTTGGATGGTTCAAATGGTCTATGACAGAATATCATCCACCATTCTGGATAGTGGTACATCATAGTGTATGACGAGTTCCCCATATCGACCGTAGAACTTCCTCAGTGACGATGTAAGTCGGTCACAAACATATCCCTGACTGAGAAGCTTATCTGAAAGACGCCTAGCTCTCAGAACAAAATCCGTATATTTGGTACTTGCTCTGGCATAGCGTATCAACTGAGATATGAACACGCCATAAGCAGGCGATGAAGGGATGTTGCTACTCAGAAAAGGAAAGTTCGTAATGCTGAAATTGAAGTCGTCACGTTTGTCATAGAGTGAAGTGTTCATGTGACCATCAGTGTCGTAGGACAACATTATGTCCAAATAGGATGCTAATTATTTGTCTCTGTAGTTTCTTTGACTTCAAGCTCCGAAGGATAGATACTGCTCAGGTAATCCGCGAATTTTGGATTATTGATGGACAACACATCGTCTATGTATCTGTAAGTGAAGTTGAAGTCAGAAGCTAAGTATCTTTTCCCTTCAGAGACCAAAGATTGAATGAATTCAGCTTCGTACGAGTAAAGGAAAATGTCGGCAAGGAGTGGGGCACAATTGCTCCCCATTGGAATTCCGACAATTTGCTGGAAGACCTTTCCTCCAAACACCACAAAAATGTTGTCGATCAGAAAGTTTAACATCTGAATAATGTCTGTTTCAGTGTACTTATTTTCAGAATCTGACTTTTCTTTTACAAAGTAGGTTTTGTCATAGTTAACAACATTAAATTTGTATTTGCGATTACCGTTCCTACTTGTAAACGCATTACTTATAATTTTTGCGAGTCTTTCTTTCAATTTAGAATGTGGAATTGTAGTGTAAAGTGTCGAAAAATCAAAGGCTTTGATCGAATGGACTCTACTAAAATGAGTGGATTTCAGATGTTCTAAAAGTTCCTTCGAATTCTTTAAAATCCACATCAAACATTCAAAGAGTCAAATTTGTCTGATAGAGTTGAAAATTTCCCTAGAGATATAATATACATGTATGTTTCTTTGACACGATGAATCTTGACTGTAGAGAGTGTAAATACAAGTTAAGTTCTATTTTCTAATTTGAACAAGGTTGTTAAGCAAAAACAAAACTTTAAATGTTTATACTTAAGAAAATAACAAATATATATGCAAACAACTCCATATAACCATGCTATTGAATTAGATGCAATGAAAGAAAAAACACAGAAAGGGTTACTGTACTGTACATGTACCTATTTTAGCGGGATTCATATTTTAGGGGGGTTAGCGCTGCCAAGACTGCGCTAATTCAAGAATAAGTTAAATCATGAATCTCTTATGTGGATCAGTGTGGAAAGTAAGTCAAAGCGCTAATTCATGATCACGCTAATGTGTCAATTTACCCAATTCTGCTAAAATTTGCTTGCGCTAAAATAAGTACACATACAGTATTTTATACTACTGAAGAAACATGCATAGTCACGATATAAAATTGATTATCCAAGGATAGTTTAAGTTTTTTAAAAGTTAAAAGTTTGGTGGAAGGTAATTAAACACAAAGCATTCTTTTTGAAAATGTAAAATGTCATTTTACAAACTTTGTTTGATATGAAGAAGATGTAATAATGAATATGATTATTTTGCTACATTGTTTCAGATGAAGAGATAGATATTGGTCCCACTGATAAAATGACGGAAGACAGAAGAAATAAATTGTTTGAGAGAGGTGTGAATTACGACAAAAAAGGGAAGAGGGAAGCTGCACTTAAGTGTTACATGGGATGTCTAAAAGGCTTACAGCGCGATACAAGATTTCCTCTACTCCCTGTATGCCTCAGAAATGTAGGTTTATTGGTGTTAGTCATTTTGACAGCTTTTACTCCCCAGTGATGTATACATACCAGCAAACCTCATCTTCGTATGAAAACATATATATTTACAAAATCATAATTAAAGGAACTGTTAAGCAGGTACAGCCAATAGCTTACTTGAGTAGAAATTATTTGACTTAGTGTCACTGGACATGAGTTGTAAAAAATCTATTTGCTGGTCAAATGGGGGATGGGAAAAGCATATACCACTAAGTTCTATTTTCATGATTACTGATTGAGTATGTCGAATGATACTGTATTATTCTTTTACGTTTCAGATTGCAGATATATTTTACCAAACAGAGGAATGTATCCTTTTGTATTAAGCCTAACTTTGTACGTAAATATGAAGCCAATTTTTTTACGATATCCATATATGACAAATTAACAACAAAATGAACAAATTTATTTGTTAACAACTAAAGAAGTGTCAAGATCAAGAGATAAACAAAACCTTTGTACATGTTGTAAAGCCAGTCTGTGTTATCAGTTCTACAAGAAAATTTATATATTATGTACAGCAAAACTGGTGTAGAGGGTAGGAAATAAATAATTTATTGTTTTCTGAAGTTTGAACCTTGACTTAATATCAGATGATAAAGCTATCCATTTTGTACAAGCAGAGAAAGTTTACTATGAGAGTGCACTTATAGACACTGAGGGCATACAGAAAAAAATAGGTATGTGGTCACATATATACATATATGTACAGAATACAACAGTCTACATGACTCTACTTTCTGCCAACTTTGTTGAAGCAAAGATAGCTTTGAGCTGGAGGCCACCTTTTGAAGTTTTCTTTTTTAGCTGTCCAGAATGTGTCTGAAAAATCTTATTACTGTATGTTTTTAGAAAGACTTACTGATATACATGCATGTATTTTATTCTCTATGATCAACCGACTTTTAGCCTATAAAGCAATATGACAAACATGGATGTCAATGATTTAAAATTTCCCAGTACATCATAATAATGTATACTCCCTTTATCTTTAACAAGAGGATATAAAGAAAACGAAGAATTTGACGTCGGAGGTGACAGAGGAAACGATTAAAGCTGACGAGTTTGAGGAGTTGGCTAGAGCACTGCTCGATAAAAAACAGTAAGTGGAATATCCTTACTGTTGCCATTCTCTACATTTACCAATAATTGACCCTCCCACAAAGTCCGACAAATTACGTCATTTGATTGTTTGTAATTTAATGCTACAAAAGAATTTTTCGTTCATTTCAGAATTCATGAATGAAATAACCTCATTTGTTAACCTTTATGGTAGGGTAAATAATATTGGACAAAGCTTTTGTCAAGATTAAAAGTCAATTATAGAAATGTAGGCTACTTAAATGTTTTGGAGAGGATTATGCTAATCTCAGTTTGATTTTCCTTTCAGACCTAGAATGGCACTTGAGTATGCAGGGAAGGTAAGTAAAAGATGAAACCATCACTTCATTTCAAAGAATATATGTAATTCAGTTCATAAACACCTGTTTTTATGCAGTAGAATGTCGTACAAAAACAATTTATTTTTTGCACGGCTAAGGGTAAAAATTGTAGACTCCTCCTTTAATTTTCTCTTTATTCAAATAGAAGTTTTGTTTTGTATCATTGATGAGTGTGTATACTTATTACCATTACCTATGTTACCAAGGCAATAAAGATCAGACGGCAGGTGTTAGGAGACAACCATGAGGTGACAAAGCGGAGTTTGGATTTCTTTGCTACGGTGTACACCGAGGCTGGTCAGGAGCAGTACCAAGGTCTGTGTTAATGATGATCAGTTTTTAATGGTAACTGTATGTGTACTTATTTTAGCGAAACTAATTTTAGTGGAAACAGAGCAGAATTGGGTAAATTGACATATTAGCGTCATCATGAATAGTACTTTGACTTACTTTCCACATTAATCTACATGTAAAAGATGTTCATGATTTAGCATATTCTTGCATTAGCGCAGTGTAAGCAGCGCTAACCCTGCTAAAATATTAATCCTGCTAAAATAAGCACACATACGAGGGTTGTTCGATAAATTCGTAGACAGGTTTAATTAAACTTTTTTTCATTATCGCCATAAATTTTGTTCATATACTAATTTATACCACTTGGTGAGTGTCACTGCTGGTGGACCAGGAGTCCCCGAGGGCACATGTAGCCAAGTTCGATCAATTTCGGTTGATCGTTTCTTCAACGCAATCTAAATTTCTGTTATCAAAATTTCTTGAAATTTCTAAAAAGTGGGTCCTGTAGCATCATATCCCACCCATCCTGCTACGTCTTTCGGTACCCTTTTTCGACATAGTAACTTTCATACTTTTTGGCATATTACATTGTTTAGATTAAGGATTTAGGATCACTGATGAGGGTTAAGTACCCGAAACGTGCATGTCTGGTCCACGTTGCCAATTTATTTGTTCTTAAATGATGCTATTCAATTTGAAGACGTTTACATTTATACCACTTGGTGAGTGTCACTGCTGGTGGACCAGGAGTCCCCGAGGGCACATGTAGCCAAGTTCGATCAATTTCGGTTGATCGTTTCTTCAACGCAATCTAAATTTCTGTTATCAAAATTTCTTGAAATTTCTAAAAAGTGGGTCCTGTAGCATCATATCCCACCCATCCTGCTACGTCTTTCGGTACCCTTTTTCGACATAGTAACTTTCATACGTTTTGGCATATTACATTGTTTAGATTAAGGATTTAGGATCACTGATGAGGGTTAAGTACCCGAAACGTGCATGTCTGGTCCACGTTGCCAATTTATTTGTTCTTAAATGATGCTATTCAATTTGAAGACGTTTACATTTATACCACTTGGTGAGTGTCACTGCTGGTGGACCAGGAGTCCCCGAGGGCACATGTAGCCAAGTTCGATCAATTTCGGTTGATCATTTCTTCAACGCAATCTAAATTTCTGTTATCAAAATTTCTTGAAATTTCTAAAAAGTGGGTCCTGTAGCATCATATCCCACCCATCCTGCTACGTCTTTCGGTACCCTTTTTCGACATAGTAACTTTCATACTTTTTGGCATATTACATTGTTTAGATTAAGGATTTAGGATCACTGATGAGGGTTAAGTACCCGAAACGTGCATGTCTGGTCCACGTTGCCAATTTATTTGTTCTTAAATGATGCTATTCAATTTGAAGACGTTTACAATTATTCCTTAAGATTGCATATTCTTATTGTTCAAAATTTAAAGCAATCAGTCAATTACGAAAGAAGTACGGTATTTTTATTTAGGAGTGACTTCGAAAAGCGGCGCAGTAAATGACGTCCAAAACGACGTCACGCAAATTACGGAGTATTTATCATTTTTCTCCTTTTGTTCTGTCTGTAACTTTGAAATCATATTGGGGCATATGTCGTTTATTGTATGTCAATCGGTTCAAACAGAGATCATACAGATTAAATTAGGCAATCATGGGCTCAAATTATTCCTATTTTATATGTTCCAGAAGACGTATTACTATTTCATTTCAGAACGTATGGATCATTCAGTTTTGTTTTCTCAGGTCGTCCAAACCATTCTCTTTGAATGATTTTTAATCAAGTTATCTCATTCGTTGCAAATTATAGGCATATTGACGTGCGCTCGAAACATTTTCTTGCATTCCATAGCCATATGTATCATCTGTAATGTCTTTTGTGGAGTCTGTTACTGCTTGAATAAAAGATCAATGGTTTCACGTTGTTCAAAATTGAAGGAAGACGTCATTATTTCCACGCATACTTCGTGGTGGCGCTTCTTGTAACAGTGATATCTAAATACACTATTTTTACTGTACTACCAAATGTTGTACGTCCACTTTTGGCAGGAATGTTCAGATAGAATCAAATGTTGATCAGATTCATGGTCTTTCATGTAAGTAACTCTAGGTGTACTAAATGTTAAAGAATTTGACATGTAAAGTTTGTATGTCTTTGAAATTACATTTGCACTTTTAATATGGTGTTTAAACATCAAAGGCATCATGAAATGTCAAACAGAAAGCTGATGACAATTTCTTTCCCTTGTGAATATTTATTTCATGTTTTGACAATTTTAATGGAAAAAATTTGTTTGGCCTCTGTACAATTTTAGGTTTAGAGGAAGTGTCAAAGACCTTCATTGTAATTTATTGAATTTACATGTGCATGTATAGAAATATCCAATGCCATTGAAGTACATGTATAGTACAGACATGCAAAGTACATGTATTATTGATGACCCTTTCACTTTGTGTAATTTTCATATCAAGATGAATATATAACAAGATATATTTGATTTACAGACAGCCTAAACAAGTACAGTCATCAGGCGTCCGTGGACGATTCAGTACTAAGCTCAGACGGAGAGCCGTCCCCGAAACCTATCCTACGTAACAGAAAGTCTGGGTCAGGTAAGAGGTTGTGTGTACCGTATAACCAGAAATTTTTGCGATATACTAATTTTCGCTATTTTTGCGAGTGGAATAGAATCACGAAAAATTATTCTCGCGAAAAATAGTGTTTGATAAGGTATAACATGAAATGGCTTATTAGTTATTATATAGTTATTAGTAATTATTTTTATTATTGTACATGTGTCATTCTTACTTTCTAAAAGTAAACGTGAAGAGAAGTACATGTATGTTGAATGTATCCTTGTGATCGAACTAACTAAAACTTCGATAATGAAAGGTACAAAACAGTAACATCATATGAACATCTTTGTTTGTAATTTAGGAATCGCGAAAAATTGTACTCGCAAAAATAAAGACGCCATATTTTACCATAAAATCCTGAAATTTGATACTCATGAAATTTTCTGGTTATACGGTATGTGATAATTGATTGTTATGCTTTAGTGCTAGTTGGTGTGTACAAAACATTTGGTTATGCGAAAATATCTTTCAAAGATCATCACAAAAAAAGTAAACACAATTCTTAAGTGATGAATATTCAGCAGAATTATTGAAATGCTATCTTCAAATAAATGTAGAAACATTTTGTTCAGAAGATCAAATGGTAGGAATGACTAAAAAATTTACATGCATTATGCATGATCTGAAATATTTACATTTACATACAATCTCACAGCATGTACAATATTGTATTGTATTTCCATGCCCCTGCCATGCAATGCTTCAGTTTGTAACAATATACGTGTATTGCATGATATCGGTGAAAGGGGGTTTCCTTTGATAACATACTTTATTAAAGGACAGTACATGTATTAACATTCCTACAGACCCTTTCATTCTAATTTCTGTTCAGTTCACTTTTGTCTATTCATAGAACAATTTTACCCACCAGAAAATCAAATATCATTCCGCTCCATGTAGTAGCATACATCATCAAGAATGACGTCATTTGATTGATCATCCTACAAAGAGACAAAAGTTAACCGAACGGACATTAGCGTGAAAGGGTCTAAATGACATAGCGTGAAAGGGTCTATATGACATAGCCTCTGTCTGAATACAGAAAGGTTTAGTTCAAGAACTCCAATCTTACAGATGACTAGAAAATTGACAAATAACTGTAAATGGTATCAAAATACTACATGTACGTAATGCTGTAGTACAACATAATACATAATGATACTCTTTATTTCTCATATAGAAGGAAGTATAAAGAAGCAAGTAAGCTTTGACGAGGCTCAGCTACAAAACGTTGAAAAACAAGAAAGAGGTAATTTCCAAAATTTTTATTTGTATAAAAAATGATATGTAAAAAGCTAAGAAATCATCCCATCAGCCACTGCATTGTATCTTACAGGTTTATGATACAGTTTTTTTTTCATAATTTCTGAAATTTCATAGTTTAGAATTGATTTTGATTTTTAGCTCTACTGGTCTATGACCAGTCGAGCTTATGCGATCGCCCTGTGTCCGGCGTCCGTCCGTCCGTCTGTCCGTTAAACATTTCTTGTGGTTTCCAGTCCTCTGAAACTGTTGGTGATGGAAAGTTTATTCTTTTTGCAACATGGTTGGTCTATGGTCTAGTTGTGAACCTGATATTTTGTTTGAGCCCCTGACCCCCAGGGTCTTAGAAAATGGGTGTGGTCATTTTCTCCTATATAACTATGTAATCTTGTGGTCACCATTTCTCAGAAAGTATAAATGATAGAAAGTTAAATCTTTTTGCAATATTAAAGGTTGATGATCTAGTTGTGCACCTGATATTTCATCTGACCCCCTGACCCCTTGGCACTTATGAAATGGGTGTGGTCATTTTCTCCTATATAACTGCGTAATCTTGTGGTCACCATTTCTCAGAAAGTATAAATGATAGAAAGTTAAATCTTTTTGCAATATTAAAGGTCTATGATGTAGTTGTGCACCTGATATTTCATCTGACCCTCTGACCCCTGGGGTCTTAGGAAAAGGGTGTGGTCATTTTCTTCTATGTAACTCTATGCAATCTTGTGGTCATTATTTCTCAGAAAGTATAAATGATAGAAAGTTAAATCTTTTTGCAATATTAAAGGTCTATGATCTAGTAAATTGTGCACCTGATATTTCATCTACGCCCCTGACCCCCGGGGTCTTAGGAAATGGGTGTGGTCATTTTCTCCTCGTGTGAACCTTAATGTAATCTTGTGGTCACCATTTCTCAGAAAGTATAAACAATAGAAAGTTAATTCTTTTTGCTATATTATATGTCTATGATTGAGTTGAGCACAAGATATTTTGTTAGAGCCCCTGACCCCCGGGGTTTTAGAAAATGGGTGTGGTCATTTCCTCTTATGTAACCCTATGTAATCTTGAGGTCACCATTTCTCAGAAAGTGTAAATGTGGTTATGTTTGTGACCGACTAACATCGTCACTGAGGAAGTTCTACGGTCGATATGGGGAACTCGTCATACACTATGATGTTCCACTCTCAAGAATGGTGGATGATATTCTGTCATAGACCATTTGAACCATCCAACCAAAGATTGTACTCTATATCTTCCAAAATGGAAGTAACCGGATATGACAGTTCTACCGAATTGAAGCGACGGGTGTTGCATGCAAGCAGGAGATGCTTACTCTTCCTGGGCACCTGGTCTCACTCCCATATCGGGAGTTCGCTTCTTTTCATATGGTGGAGGTTTTTGTTTGTTTGCTTTGGTTCCTGTTTTGTCCTGATTTTGTATGCCTTCGGTTTCTGATTTTTGAATTATCGATTTTGTGCTGTATACAGGGATATGGTCATTATCCATATTTGTCATCAACCAGATGTGGATTTTAAAGACTTCGAAGGAACTTTTAGAACATCTGAAATCCACTCAATTTAGTAGAGTCCATTCGATCAAAGCCTTTGATTTTTCGACACTTTACACTACAATTCCACATTCTAAATTGAAAGAAAGACTCGCAAAAAATATAAGTAACGCGTTTACAAGTAAGAACGATAATCGCAAATACAAATTTATTGTTGTTAACTATGACAAAACCTACTTTGTAAAAGAAAAGTCAGATTCTGAAAATAAGTACACTGAAACAGACATTATTCAGATGTTGAACTTTCTGATCGACAACATTTTTGTGGTGTTTGGAGGAAAGGTCTTCCAGCAAATTGTCGGAATTCCAATGGGGACCAATTGTGCCCCACTCCTTGTCGACATTTTCCTTTACTCGTACGAAGCTGAATTCATTCAATCTTTGGTCTCTGAAGGGAAAAGATACTTAGCTTCTGACTTCAATAATGTCGAAGGGTTCCAACTCTCTACCTTCTTGAAAGAAAATTCCAAATCAATTTACATGCACCAGACACGTGTTTCGAATATTAAATTCTCATCAGTGATGCTTTGGGCGGCGCCACCATAAATAGTTTCAGTAGCGCCCTCTTTAATCTTTAGAAGTTAGATTTTTACATTTACATTACAGAGAGCGCGCGGCTCCAAATTTCCTGTAGGGTCGATTCAGTAGCATATCCAAATAAAATCTTTGTTCAAAATAGCATTGGAGGGATGGTGCTAAGATGTTAAACTCCTTTAATATCGATGATATTTATCGGTGAAATGGCTAGTATCCGAAATAGCAAAAAAATATATTTTATGTCTCATTGATAAAAGGCCAAAACAAAGCTTCTTTCAGGTGACAGAGCTGGAAAGAAGTAATTAATACACTTGACAAACATCAGGCAACGGGGACGATTTTAACTGCTCCACACTGCAACGTGAAATAAGTGTCTATATTAATAATGTCGAAGGGTTCCAACTCTCTACCTTCTTGAAGAAAATTCCAAATCAATTTACATGCACCAGACACGTGTTTCGAATATTAAATTCTCATCAGTGATGCTTCACTTACAGATACATAGACGATGTGTTGTCCATCAATAATCCAAAATTCGCGGATTACCTGAGCAGTATCTATCCTTCGGAGCTTGAAGTCAAAGAAACTACAGAGACAAATAATTCAGCATCCTATTTGGTCATAATGTTGTCCTACGACACTGATGGTCACATGAACACCTCACTCTATGACAAACGTGATGACTTCAATTTCAGCATTACGAACTTTCCTTTTCTGAGTAGCAACATCCCTTCATCGCCTGCTTATGGCTTTTGCTTATGGGATATGTTTGTGACCGACTAACATCGTCACTGAGGAAGTTCTACGGTCGATATGGGGAATTCGTCATACACTATGATGTCCCACTATCCAGAATGGTGGATGATATTCTGTCATAGACCATTTGAACCATCCAACCAAAGATTGTACTCTATATCTTCCAAAATGGAAGTAACCGGATGTGACAGTTCTACCGAATTGAAGCGACGGGTGTTGCATGCAAGCAGGAGATGCTTACTCTTCCTGGGCACCTGGTCTCACTCTCATATCGGGAGTTCGCTTCTTTTCATATGGTTGAGGTTTTTGTTTTTGTTTGCTTTGGTTCCTGTTTTATCCTGATTTTGTATGCCTTCGGTTTCTGATTTTCTGAATTATCGATTTTGTACTGTAGACAGGGATATGGTCATTATCCATATTTGTCATGATAGAAAGTTAATTTTTTTGCAATGTGCAAGGTCTATGAGTTAGTTGTGTACCTGAAGTTTTGTTTGATCACCTTACCCCAGGGTCTTAGACATTGGGTGTGGTCACTTTCTTCTACAAACTACAGCTTCTCTAAGGTACGGCCGTACCGTTCTGGCAGATTCTCTCATGTTATTTCTACTCACCAATACCTCGTCCATAAGTGTTTGTTCCTGTCCCCCTGAATTCGAAGCTAGCGGTGGTGGCGGTCGAGGCCTTGTGATATATAACTCAATGTAATCTTATGGTCACAATTTCTAAGAAAGTTTAAATAATAGAAAGTTAATTCTTTTTTATTAAGCGAATAGCTCTAAGCGATCACGTGAATTTTTTCACGCTAGAGGGCCCCAAATCCGTACATGTATAATTTGAAAGACGAACCAATCAAATCACAGGGTTTTCAGCATCGTGACGTCTTTTAAAAATCTTCCAATCTTCTTCTGTCGGAGAAAGTGAAGGGCCGATGCTGCTTCTTTGTATAAGCGATGTAACTCTGTTTACTTTAGAATCAAGCTGTTTTGATAAGTAGAAGCGCATGTTATAAACATGTAAACAAGAAAAATAGAACAATGTACATGCGTGGATACATGTTTATTTCATTAATGAGGGAGGGGCCAAAGCATTACGGGTCGTTGACGAGGAAGGTATAATTATGTACCGGTATACGATGTACCTAATACTAAACGAAGATACGTTTCATAACTAAGTATAAGTAGCTGCACTGATCCAATCCCCTGTCCTTTTTATGTTGGACCGAAAATTGAACATCTGAACAGGCATTTATACATACGGAAGTTCCTGATGTGAAGAAAGAAAGAGCGTGAGAGAGAGGCGGATACAACTATATATATAGTCATCGTAAACTATTTTTACGAGAGACGTCTTGTTGTAGACCGAGAACAGGCCAAACTTTTATTCTTGAGTTGGAATACCAACTCAAGAATAAAATTTTGGCCTGTTCTCGGTCTAGTCTTGTTGTTTACTGTTTTAGAAAATCCGACGTTAATAAAATAAAAATTGAGAAAAACTTGCCGACTCGCGCCGCTCGCCGCTTCGTAAAATAAAACTGTTCTCAAAGATTACTGAATTTAGACACTATTTATTATTCTTTATTCGTTAAATTTTCAGCTTGTTACCCCCGCCACTTTTCATATCATTTTCAGAAAGTAAATGTAAAATACAAAGATGTTTAGAATAATTTTCGTTGTATGCACCGTCCCGTTTCCCCTTTCTAAATTTCGATCTAAGTCTAGAAGATACGTACATTTTGTATTAGTTGCTTATATATAAAAAAGATCTTTCTCAAATAAATCCTTCCAACGAGCAAACTTTAATAGATAATAATTACGACTACGGTACCCCATGTCATGCGTAGACTTTTAAAATTAACATATATATATAGGCATTGATACAACGAGAATACGTATACATGTAAGATTGTAAATGAAGAAGAATGTACCAAGAACGTACAAACTTAATGAAAAATTAGACATTGAATGCATTTCAATTTTTTTTTCTCAGAAATTGAACGTAAGACACTACCAGTACAAGATTCTCTCTCTCTCTCTCTCTCTCTCTCTCTCTCTCTCTCTCTCTCTCTCACATCTGTCTTCATTATATGTCATACCAGGTCTGTAAGTATTTCTACATAGGACTCCATGAAAGCCTCTAGCTGGGTAAACTCCTTTAATTAATTGACCGATGCACTTCTGTATGATATGAAAAACTCTAATAACACGAAGAAACCAGAAACCGGAAGCTTTTTTAAATGAAATGCAATTTATTTTGATATTCGATCTTTTAAAAAATTCAAGGAATATTTTTTTTCATTTGATCTTTATAGAATTCAAGGAATATTAATCGAAGATATTTGTTAGAGATTGTCTCAGATTGCTCGACAACCAACTCCCCTCTTCCACTATACTTACCTTCCCTGACCCCTTGGTAAACCCTCTGGGTCGACCACTAGTATTGGTGCTTTTGAATATGATAATTCGAGGACGGTCATCTTTTAATTCTAATGACATAATTATGGATTATCATTTCATAATTACTCTATACTTGTTGCAAGTTGCATAAACTTGTCTACGAAGGAAAGTTTGATGACATACAGCATAAATGATACAATGTCATATTTGATATTTAGCTATTCGCTCTCAGTACCTTCAGTGCTTTGATATATTATAGAGCTATGATCAAGCTGTACACAAGATATTTTGTTTGAACCTCCTGACCCCAGGGTCTTCGAAAATGGGTGTGATCATTTTATCCTATATAACTCAATATGATTTTGTGGACACTATTTCTCAGAAAGTTTAAATGATAGAAAGTTAATTATTTTTGCAATATGAAAGATTTATGATTTAGTTGTGCAACTGATATTTATCTGAGTCCCCGACCTCCAGGGTCTGAGGAAATGGATGTGGTCATTTTCAGCTATATACATGTATATTACTTACTGTTATTTTGTGATCATCTTTTCTCAGAAAGTATAAAGGATACAAAGTCTATTCTTTTTGCAACATGATGGGTCTTTGGTCTAGTTGTCTACATATACCTGATGTTTTGTGTGAGATTCAGACCCCAAGAGTCTTGGAAAGTGGGTGTGGTCATTTTCTCCTATATGTATTATATATATTATGCATTCTTTTGAAAACCATTTCTCAGAGTGCATAATTGATTAAGTATAAATTCTTTTTTCATAATACATATGTAAAGGGTTTGTGGTTTGATTATCCACTTCATAATTAGCTTTAGCCCCTGACCTCCAGGTTCTTGGAAAATGGATGTGGTCATTTTTTAGTATAAAACTATGTAATCTTCTGAACACCATTTACTTAGAAAGTATGACTGATAAAAAGATTTTTGCATTATGTTCAGACTTATGCTTAATGTTACGCTTGCGCGTCTAATATACTTTTTTAGCCCCTTACCAATGGGTCTAAGAAAATGGTTGTGTTATTTAGTAATTCATTTTACTAAACAACCAGGAGAGCTTCAGTCTCGTCAGAGACTTCTAGTTTTCTGATGGAACATAGTACAAACAATTCTTTAAGTGGTATTTTGATGTACTTTTTACGACAAAATACACGAAATTCAATAAAAAAAAAAAGCTCGTCATGGTCCGTTTCCATCGCAGCTACGTTAAGGCACTCCTCAGAAATGACGTCTTCAAATATGGCGCGAAATGACGTCAACCTCAGATTTTGACGTCATCAACGCGGAGTCCATTGTCGTTTGCAAATTTTGATACTCTTTATTGTCATTTATGATCGAGTTAGATCTTTATACATGATTGAATTTTTTGCTGAATATGTTATAACTTTTATCTATAGTAAAAATACTTGAATGGCATAACGTGCTATACAAATATTTGATGAAAATGCTTGCCTAGCAACCACGTGCGGATGTTACTCAAAGTCTTAGAAAAGCTTGAAGGCCTTATGGATTCTTTTTTAAAATAGATGATTCGTTTTTTTTAAACTGACGTTAAACTAACTGAGGATACAGCCTTTCAATCTAAACAAAGTGAAAGCAAGGAAATAGTAATGATAAGATCATAATAAATTCTCTATATGATATTATATATTATTTTCTATAGGCCAAATTTAAAGACGGGAGAGAAAATACTACCGACGACAACTTGAAAAAAAGGCTTAAAAATTAAAATGCTGGAAGTTACTAAGTAAGGTGGCGTGTGTAACATTCAGATTGGACTTTGTCGACTATAAATAATTGTACGACATGCATTTTCTTCGTGGTATTCTTTTAGATTGTAATTAGAATGAAAAAAAAACAGATATAAAATTTTCACGTCTCCCTGTTTGTTTTTTTTTCTCTCTCTCTCTTAGACCACGTAAATTGAATATCATAAGCTAAAATAAAAATTATAATTTATATGTTAGTAACGAAATGTTACAGAATTAATCATCTCTTTCCTGATATCACATATTTTATCTGTACTGTACAAAGCTCTTTTAACAAGTACAAGCATATACGATATACGGAAGCAATGCCTATTGATATCATGGTGCCTCTCACTGAGTTAACAATTAAAAAAAAGCAAGAACTTCGTAAAAATTTTGAAAAATAAAATATTCTTTCTGCCAGGATCGAACTCGCGATCATGGATTTTGCAGTCCTGCGTCATCGCCACTACGCCACCGCACCGTTGCGTCAGAAAGATGAAATTGTAAAATACATTTCACTAATTGCCAAAGATTTAATCTTTTCAGTTTTTGTGTCGCCTGCGAAGCATAGCGACACTTAGGGATCACTTTGTCCGTTGTCCGTCTGTCCGTCCGTCCGTCCGTCCGTCTGTCTGTCTGTCACACTTTGGGTGTAACAGCCCATAACTTTTGATTGGTAAGTGATAGGGCTTTGATATTTCACATGTGTATTCCTTGTGACAAGACCGTGCTACACATACCATAATTTTTGACCTAGTGACCTTGACCTACATATTTGACCTACTTTTCAAAAAAATTAAGAATTGATATATCTTTTGATTGGTAGGTGATAGGGCTGTGATATTTCACATGTGCAATCCTTGTGGCAAGACCTTTCTATACATAACATTATTTTTGACCTTGTGACCTTGACCTAGATATTTGACATACTTTTGAAAAAAGATAAGATTCGCTATATCTTTTGATTGGTGAGTGATAGGGCTTTGATATTTCACAAATGTATTCCTTGTGACAAGACCTTCCTACACATACTATAATTTTTGACCTAGTGACCTTGACCTACTTATTTGACCTACTTTTCAAAAAAATTAAGAATGGATATATCTTTTGATTGGTAGGTGATAGGGCTTTGATATTTCACATGTGCAATCCTTGTGGCAAGACCTTTCTATACATAACATTATTTTTGACCTTGTGACCTTGACCTAGATATTTGACCTACTTTTGAAAAAAAGATAAGATTCGCTATATCTTTTGATTGGTGAGTGATAGGGCTTTGATATTTCACATATGTATTCCTTGTGACAAGACCTTCCCACAGATACAATAATTTTTGACCTAGTGACCTTGACCTACATATTTGACCTACTTTTTAAAAAAAATTAAGAATGGATATATCTTTTGATTGGTAAGTGTTGGGACTTTGATATTTCATATGTGCAATCCTTGTGGCAATACTTTTCTACACATACCATAATTTTTGACCTTGTGACCTTGACCTAGATATTTGACCTACTTTTGAAAAAAGATAAGATTCGCTATATCTTTTGATTGGTAAGTGATAGGGCTTCGATATTTCACATGTGTATTCCTTCCGAAAAGACCTTTCTTCACAGACTATTAAATTTGATCTTTTGACCTTGATCTAGATATTTGACCTACTTTTCAAGAAAAGTAAAATTGGCTATATCTTTTGATTGGTAGGTGATAGGGCTTTGATATTTCACATGTATTTTCCTTGTAACAATGCCATTCTACACATACCATTATTTTTTTACCTTTTGACCTTGACCTACATATTTGACGTACTTTTCAAAAAAAAATAAGAATGGATATATCTTTTGATTGGTAAGTGATAGGGCTTTGGTATTTCACATGTGTATTCCTTGTGACAAGACCTTTCTACACAGACCATAAAATTTGACCTTTTGACCTTGATCTAGATATTTGACCTAGACCTACTTTTCAAGAATTTTGATCCACTTTCTAGAATAATAATCAAGCCGCTTCGCAGGCGACACAAGCATTCCTTGGATTGCTATTTTTTTATTGAAATACGATGAAATTTTTCTCAATTAATCAACATAGTATTTATTTCATCTTCTCAGGTAAACATTTGTGGTTAAAGGCCACAAAACTATGAGAACGAAATCGGCGAAGTCGACCTTGATTGTTATAAACTACGAGTTGCTTCCCTTCGCTAGTCACATATACGTTTGAAAAAGATATCGTCGTAGGGTGATGGTATAAAATTGCATGGCGCAGGCTGAAATTACAATGCTATGTGTTGGGGTCGCGTTAAACTAGTCCGATAGATGGTTGTCCTCCATGATATAAGTGGGCACTTTGTCGATTCTATCTATGACTATTTAAAATATATGACAATACTGGGAGTTTAGTGCTGCTCTAGTCATTTTTTAGATAAAAATCGTCTTTTATTCCAAAAATATAAAAAAGAAGAAAAGTGCGCACCTGAAATCATAAATGGCAATACCTACAAGGTATTTTGGTAGAAAGCATAGGACTGTAACTGCAGGAATGGCGTTGCGCCAGTTCGTTTTTTACAATTCATTGTTTGCATGTTATAAATAGTTGTCACGTGACTTGTGATGTGGCACATGACATCACTATTGGCTGAATGTGTAGTACAAGCTTAGTGTTAAACACTGATAACAAATACATAAAGAAATTTTATTGGAGGATGTCCTTTTTTCATTATTGAAAATGACTTTTAAAAATGTCACTAATATTGCAACGTAAAAACGAGGAGTGCCTTAACGTAGCTGCGATTTCAACAAATTCCATTTTCTTTATTTTAAAGTGGTAACTCATAAACAATTATCATAAAAATCGTTTAAAGTCCACAATAACGAAAATTCATATCTGTAGAATGGTAAGTTAGAAATTTTGACAAGTATCTATCGATACACGTAATAGCAAAATATCATTATTTCTCTTTCTTTCTCTTATTGAATAAGGGAATGTATCTCAAACCGGACTCCATTACAGCAACCACAACAAAATCCAAACATTCAAATGCGACTTCGGTCTTTTCGAAATACAGAGTTACTTCCCATTTGTGCAGGTATCTGACGTCAACGCATTGTGACGGCATCAAAATCTATGGAAACCAGCATGAAATTCAGGGAAATAGGGTTACATATATGACGTTTTCAAAGGAATTTAATGACGTCACAATGCTTTTACGTCAGATACCTGCACAAATCGAACTGAAGACTATAAAATCGAAAAGACGGAATACACATAGATGACGTAAAAAGGAACAAAGAACACCATAGAAATATGAAACACAAAATACCACACATACATAAACGACATCAATGGGCAACGGTGCCAACTAAGGACGGCAATCTACCACTTTATCCGCATATTGTCCGCATATTGTCTGGTTTCCCAAATTACATGCCGAAAATTAAACCCTCCTACTCATCCGCGTTCGAAGCTGCATCGAAGAACAAATAATTGTTTTGTGTGTAAGTCTCAATTATTTCCTACTGCAATGAATTTTGGTGGCTAATGAAAAGCACTTTGGCTGGAAGCATCACTGATCATGATTAAATGGTGCAAAATTAATTGGTTTGAATTTTTTCTTCAAGAAGCTATAGAGCTGTTACCCTACCATATTACTAATGTAAACACTTAATTATTTCCAGTTGCAGTGTGGGGCAGTTAAACTCGTTCCCAGCGACATGCATATTTATACTCCCGCCATATAATGGTTGGGGTATATAGTGATGCACTTGTCCGTGCGTCCGTCCGTCCCACCTGTGGTTTCCGGACATTTAAAGGAAAACTATTACAGATAATCAACTCATTTCTTGCATAAAACTTTTACACCAAGAAATACAAGTCAAGTTCGAATATGGGTCTTGTCCCTCAATTTTGTACACAGTTATGCCCCTTGAAACTCAGAAAAATTCAAAATTTGGTGGTTTCCGGACATTTAAAGGTAAGCCGTTAAAGATAATCAATTCATTTCTTACATATAGCTTTTACACCAAGAAGTACAGGTCAAGTTCGAATATTGGTCATGTCCCTCAATTTTGTGCAGAGTTATGCCCCTTGAAACCTGGAAAAATTCACAATTTTGTGGTTTCCATACATTAAAAGGAAAACTGATACAAATAATCAATTCATTTCTTGCATATACCTTTTACACTAAGAAATACAGGTCGACTTCAAATATAAGTCATGCATATCAATTACGTGCCCCTTGAAACTTTGAAAAATTCACAATTTTGCGGTTTCTGAACATTAGAAGGACAACTGTTTCAAACAATAAATTCATTTGTTGAATGTAGCTATAATACCAAAAATTACAGGTTAGGTTTGAATATGGCTTATTTTATGCAGAGTTGGGTCCCTTCAAATTAAGAAAAAAATCAATATTTTGTGCTTGTCTGACATTTAAATCAAAACTGTGACAGGGAAGATATTTATTTCTTAGATATAGCTTTACATTGAGAAATACAGGTCAAGTTCAAATAAAAGGTCGTGTTTCTCAATTTTATGTTGAATTGTGTCCCTTCAAACGTTTTATACACTGCTTATATGTAAAGTATGCCGGGCCGGGGTGTCATTGATCCTTAGATCAACAATAAATTTCATTTTCAAGTGTATTAATTCCTTCTTTCCAGCTCTGTCGCATGAAAGCTGTTTTGGAACTTTACCAAAACCGGGAATACGTGCGCACAAGCCTCCCACTTTTCCAATTACCCAGAGGTCTCGAAAAAACGCACAACGGTGGTATAAAATAACCTCCTCATTGTAAGACGAACATACAAACAGATAGCATGACGCATTGATCGAAGAAGCACTCAGACTTAACGTTACGCGGTTTTACACAATTTGCGATGCGACAAACCAAACTTCATACTCCAATAAACTGTCAAAATTGAACAGTCAATTCTTATATAATTAACAAAATAAGAAGGATCAAAGGTAGACAGAATTACCATCGAAATTGTTATAGAATCATCAAACGCCTTTTATACCGTGAATATAATCCATCTGTCACCTTGTACCAGCGCATTCTTAAGAATTGAACTCTAGCTGACTGTTACGACAGGACTCCATGACGGGTCCTCTCCAATCCTCTTTAGAGAAGACGGACCCGACAATCTGTCCTCTCTGAATCTCAGTCGGACTCCTCGGGTGTTCACATGGATGTGCTCGTTACAGCCGGAAGATCACGGACTGTATTTCGTATGCCTTCTGTTTTTTACATCCATTTACAAATCAGTCTGAGTGCTTCTTCGATCAATGCGTCATGCTATCTGTTTGTATGTTCGTCTTACAATGAGGAAAGGAGGGGATCTCCAACAACACTAGGTTATTTTACACCACCGTTGTGCGTTTTTTCGAGACCTCTGGGTAATTGGAAAAGTGGGAGGCTTGTGCGCACGTATTCCCGATAACAACACCGTCTGCTACTTGCGTGACAGATGGTCGTCCAAAGTCGGTACCGGCTGCCCATCGCTCTCGTTGGTTTATGTGTTGTCTTTTGTGTTTCATGTTTCTATGGTGTGAGTTGGTGTTTCTTCAGGATCTTCTTTAACTTATTTGTCCTTTTTGCGTCTCTTTCTGTGGGTGTCTGCTCTGTGTTTTTGCATTAGGTGTTTAAGAGTTTTGCTGCGGGTGCTGCATTTGGGTGTTTCGAGTGTTTTACGCCCCCGTATACGTACTTGGAGATTCGGGGACTTTTAGTTTTTAGCGTGTGTTTTTCTGTTTATTTGTTAGTCTGTTTGACCACAACCGTGGTAATAACATTTAATTGGTTATTAATAGGGTTTTCATATTTCACATTGGTATTCATTGTGACAAGACCTTTGCATGAATAACAACATGACGTTGACCTTGGAGTATAATCTCCTTTTGAAGAAAAAAAAACAACTTTGGCCAAAACTTTTGAATGGAAAATTATAGGGTTTTCATATTTCACAAGATAAATTTATGTGATAAGATCTTTCCATCGATACAGAAAAATTGGACCTTGTTATCTTGACCTTGGAGTTTGAAAAAAAAATATTTTGCCATAAATTTTGAATAGTAAGTGATAGGGCTTTCATCTTTTACATATGTATTGAATTTTTACCTGCTTTTGAAAAAAAAAACAGTGACCGAAAGATTGATGATTCGAGCCTCACTAGGACCATGGGTCGGTCGACATATACTCTCTTTAATGTTTTGTGAAATATACGGATAATGTCCTTGTGGGTGTAGTGTATTTATGCCTGTGGTTTTTAAAAAAGAAAATAAAATCTTGGCCATAACTGTAAAAATTGGTAAGTGATAGGGGTGTCATATATCATTAATTTTCTTCAAGAAGACATAGAGTTAGAACACTTCCGTATTACTAGTATAAACACTTCTTTCCTATTGCAGTTTGGGGCAGTTAAACTTGTTCCCCGTGACTCTATGTTTTTAAGTGTATTAATTACTTCCTTTTCCAGTTCTGTTGCCTGAAAGAAGCTTTTGCTTTGGCCTTTTATCAATTTGGCATCATTTATATTATTTTGCAATTTTGGAAACTTGTCATTTGATCCAAAATATCAAAGTATAACGAAGACGATATCATCCGGATGCTTGAGATTTTAATTGACATTTTTGTTGTGTTTAGAGGAACCGCAGATAGTCGGAATCCCCATGGGTACCAAGTACGTCCCACTGCTTGCGGACTTCTGTTTTGCAATCCGGCCAAAAATGATTCCACAATTGAAACTAAACTTGAACATTTTTAGCTTACCTTTAAGTCATTATTTTTCTTTAAATTTCAAAAACAGAATATTACCAAATTCGTGTATTTTGTAAATTCACGCTTTCTACTGCATGCTGCGAATTTCGATTTCTTTTTTCCCTAAATCCTCCCTCTGGAAAAAAAAAATCTGGAGCTTCCTAATACCAATTCTCTGTTAGGACCAAAATTGGCTGGCCACGGCATGTCATGGATTTTGCTAATTTTTTTTTCAAATGGTACCTTTGGTGCATTGACAAGGAAAATGACCTTTTTGGGACAATGAAATTGACGGTTACCATGGAAACGAGGTCAAACTATGTTTAGCTCTCACACGACTGTGGAGTAAGCAATATTTTGACAATGTGTTGCCATGGAAACCACTTTAATAGCTGAACAACCTAGACAAATGTGACTCTTTAAAACTTCTACTCTAAGAAAATCTGTTAATTTTAAAGAGATATCTTATATAACACCTACAACTGTAAATCAAAAACAGTGAAAAAGCAGGCATAAAGACGAGGCAAATTGTTCGCCCTTTTTAGTGCAATTTTGAGCATTTTTAACCACAAACACTTCAGAAGGCAGGCGTGCTAGAATCTTTTGTTGAAATGAAATAAATATCATCTGATACACAAAATTAGGAAGAAAAGTCGATGGGGAGAATAATCATTCTCCTAAAATTTGCCACTAAAGTTGATTGCTATGGCAACTTTTGATGTGAAACCCCAAACATATCACTGTTTTATAAGGGTTTGTGCTAGATTACGCTATGATATACAATAGTAAATTTCTATGAATTATCAGCACATATAATTTCCTTTTTACTACGACCATAATTTTTTTTCAAGGTCATTGACTTCAAGGTCAAGGACATTTCAATTTCAATGCTAAAATGTCACTGAAATTTACAATTTTCAGATTATGTTGTGTCAGTTTTTTATTTGTGTTTTTATGGTAATGATGAATGGGGTAAATGTTTATAAAGTTTAAATGTATAAAAGCCAATATCTGATTTCAAATCTTCTCTAATATGTGTTTGAAATCGGAGGGCTATTTTCGTGCTTTCTTGCAACATAAATTTGATTAACTTCAGAAATCGAAATGGCCATATAGCAGTTTTTTTCGGAGGAAAATCTACTATAACATGAGGGAAAGTCTACTATATAGCAGCATTTTCCCCGGGGAAAGAACTACTATATAGTACATTAAAATACAAACACTCAAATACACAAATGTTCGGCCTCTTGGCCTTTATCAAGTGTAAAAAAGGTCTTGATTTTGCAATAAACGCCAGAGAAGCAAGTATGGATTTTACCTAGAATTGTGATAGATCGTTGTTTTTTACTCTTGATAAAGGTCAAGGGGCCTAAAAATTTGTGTATTTGAATGTTTGTGTTTTTATTTGTTATCGTCCCTTCCCTCTGGAAGAAATATTTCAATCTACTACCATTTAGTAGATTTTCCAGGGGGGGGGGGGTTGCACTACATAGTCATTTTGTCCAGGGGGAAGATGTCTAGGAGGAAAGACTTTTATATAACACCTTATTGTTCATTGATATTAATAATAGTATAGGGATTTTATGGTATTCAAGAACAATTATTGATATTTTGCCTTAAAAATTGGTGTGTGTGAGGGTGTGTGTGTGAGGGTGAGGGTGTGTGTGAGGGTGTTTGTGTTTTCTTTCTTTGCTATTTTTCGAAAAGGGAAAAGGTACGTAAAACAAAATATTTAATAACTACAGCCCCGACCAGTCGAAAGTTTAATATTCGCTTTCAATTCGTAAACGAATTGAAAGTTTTTTGAAAGCTTAGCTTTCAAAATTTCGTCAGCGATTGCTTTCAAAATTTTGAATACTCAAGCGATTTTTCGTTAACTAATTTTCGTCAGCGATTCCATAGCTTTCAAAATTTTCGTCAGCGATAGCTTTCAATAATTTTGAAAGCTATAGTTAACGAATTTTCGTCAGCGATTAGCTTTCAAAAAAATTGAAAGCTATAGTTGATGAAATTTCGTCAGCTATAGCTTTTAAAATTTTTGAAAGCTAATCGCTGACGAAAATTTCGTTAACTATAGCTTTCAAAATGTTTGAAAGCTAATCGCTAACGAAAATTTCGTAAACTAGCCTTCAAAATTTTTGAAAGCTTTTCTCGTAAGCTATTTTGTATCGAGAAAACCAAGATGGCCGAAATCAAAGCAATCATCTTCATAATTTGCTTGATGAAATAGTATTAATTATGATGTTTATTCAGATTAAATTATGACAATATAAATTCCTGGATTAAATTAAATATTGTATCTTGTTTATTTTTATAAGTTTATTTGAAGATTCCGTGCTTCCCAGATCGGTGTGTTCCCCATACACCTACTTGGTTAAAATAACATTATGTTAATTTGGGGTGAATGGGGCCATTATAAGGATATGCTCATGTGAATCGGTGAATTTTTAAAGTGGCACGCTGATAAAGAGACGGCTCCTTCTGTGCAGTGGAATTCGCCCGAGGCGTGCTGCAGCCATTGCAAAAACAATATGGCACCCGAGCGTTAAAAAAGCTTTCAAAATTTTCGTCAGCGATAGCTTTCAAAATTTTCGTCAGCGATTGCTTTCAAAATTTTCGTCAGCGATTGCTTTCAAAATTTCGTCAGCGATTGCTTTCAAATATTTTGAAAGCTCCGAGATGACGAAAATTTGGAAGCTCATAGCTTTCAAATTTTTCGTCAACTAAGATTAGTTAACGATATTTTCGTCAGCAATTTTTCGAAAGCTTGTAGAGCTTTCAAAATTTCGTCATCTCAGTAGCTTTCAAAAAATCTCTTACGAATCGTTAACGAAACTTTCGAATTAAGATTTCAAAATTTCGTCATCTCGGCGTTAAACTTTTGACTGGTCGGGGCTGTATGGCCTTATACATGTAATCGGGCACATTCCTTGCAAAATGGAATAATACATTACAGAAAATGTCCGACTTGCTTCGCTTGCTACATTTCGAATTAAAACTCTGACAGCTTTTAATAAAATATTGTTGATTTCTTGGATTAACACGGAAATTAGAAACGATGTCTACTTCATTCCTTAAGAATGTTGATATCAATTTCAGGATAGAATAAAAACAAAACTAAACAAGGGGTCCAATGGGGTCACATTGCTCAACTGAGGTCACCAGGGGGAAGAGATTACTTTCTTTGAGATTTGGTGAAATTCCGTACAGCGGTTGGGATGGGAAGGTGAAAATGTGATTGATCCCAAGATGGCCATCTTGGATTTCGATCGGGTCGAAAACACAAACTTAAGTACTTGTCTCCTGTAAGGTTTGGTGGAATAATAAGCAGCGATTATGAAGGTTTAGTCGAAAATATAAACATAGAAGCTAACGACGGACGAATTATAGACAAAGGACAAAGAGCGGTGACCAATTACATAACTTCATGTGAGCTAATCAGAATAATTGTGACCATATTTTGGCGTTATCTATTCATACTTAAATAAATATCTGTGTACTGATCCTAGAAAAGATGTCGAAATTATGTAACAAAAAATATTTTTAATTATAATGAATATTAAGAAAAAATCAATAATTATGTAAGGTTGTTCAAAATGAACAATATGAGCGGATTTAGAGGGGAGGGGCTGGATGTCCGTTGGTTTGGAACACCCCTCCCCCGAGATATTTCAAGTTGGGGTCCAACATTTGCATATTTCAACAAAAGAATTGGGTATTTAATATTTTTCTAGAATTTGGATTGCTACGCTCGCCAATACTATAGACACTTTACACATGAGGTTCGAAATGAGGCTTTTATCTTCAATTTTGAATCATTATTTGGCTCCCATGAAGATTCAATATCTGAAACATGCTGTGTGACGTGAAGAAGTTCCAAAGCTTCGTTCCCTGTACTCAAAATTATACATAAAAATGGAATTTTCACCACTATTTCTGGTTATATAATATAATACAATTCAGAACATGAAAGTATAAGATGAGACCTTGTATGTAGAAACAGTTGAAATGCCCCTTTTCCATTTAATCATTCTGCAAAAGGTATAGGTTTTCAAAAAAGCATTCTGTATTCGAGTTTTATTAGATTAAAACATTGAGAAAATGAAACATTCTGTGATACTTGTACGAGGGCTGATTGATATGTTGTGAGCCTCGTATTCATGGATTTGAATTTTATCAGACATTTTGCAATATTTTTCTACATAATCTCCTTCAGTGTCTAAACACTTTTGCCAACAATGCTTAAGGGCCTCAATACCGCTTATAAGCCATCTACTGCAAGTATGACGTCATCATCGTACTGAAAGTGGGTGCCAGAAATAGCTACTTTCAGTTTTGGGAATAGATGAAGTCTGATGAGCTTTCCGCTGCGCTTAATTTTAATATTTTCATAAAATATGTCAGAAGTGAAGAATAGTATGTGCCATTTATTGTCCTTTTTGGAGATAATCTATCGGCAGAATACCTTCTGCATCCCAGAAAACTGAGGCTAACAACATATCAATCAGCCCTCGTATATCACCCTCTAATTTAGTAAAAAAATCCGGCTAGCCAATTTAAAGAATCAAAACTTGTTAAGTTTCCTTAATATCCTACCAAAGCTATCTTAACAAACGAAATTATACTAAGGCATTAGAAATCCATGTAAATGGTGAATATGAAAGTCGGGAAGGGGGGAGGGGGGGTGCAGGTCATACTTTTCTCCAACTAGATTTTTATACCGATAAAAATCCAAATGAGCTGCTTAAGTTTCATTACTTTAGTTTGGACCCCCTCTGAGGTAAATACTAGATCCGCTCCTGAAATGTATTGGGAATAGTGGTTAAATTAATTAAAAGATAAACAAATAGGAGAAATATTTGGGGTGCATTTAGAAGGCGTACAAACTCACAAAAAATAAATGTATGAATAGCAAGCGATTTAAGTCCCCTACTGGCATTAATCCATGTCCTTCAACTCTGCCTTGACCTGTACTAACACCAAAAGATGAATCCAACATCAAAATATGTGTTTTAGGAAAAGGTCTGAAAAACAGGAAAATTTACTGAAATTTGCAATGAGGCCATACCTTTTGTAAGAACAAATAAATCAAACCCAAATTCAACTTATTCTTTATCAGACTATAAATTGTATCTGCATACAAAAATCAGCTGAATATCTACAACAACAGGCATGAAAAGACTGGAAACTGAGAAGTTCATGAAATTTGATAAGTCCAGAGGCCATAACTCTTATAGAAATGGGTCGATCAAATTGAAACATGAACTTGATTTGTATCACACTGAGATATATTCGCATACCAAAAAATGATTTCAATATCTCCAATATCATGAAGAAAAGTCCGGAAAACTGAGAATTTCATGAAATTTGCGAAGTCCAAGGACCATAACTCTTGTAAAAAAAAAGGTTAATCGGAACCAAACTCGAACTTGATCTGTATAACACAAGATAAGATGTAATCACAGATAATAAATTATTTCAATATCTACAACAACAGCCGAGAAAAGTCTGGAAAACTGAGAATTTCATGAAATTTGCTAAGTCCAGGGTCCATAGCTCTTGTTAAAAAAAGTTAATCGGAACCAAAATCATCAACTCACATACCAAAAATGAGATCAATATCTGCAACGACAGCGTAAAAAAGTATGGAAAACTAAAGTGTGACGGACAGACAGACACACGGGGTGGAAACTATCAGTCCCATCCGGCGAGCCGGTAGGGGACTAATAACAAAATAAACAAACATCAACCAAACATCATTCTGATTACTCAGATATAATTAGTTTTTCAATCCATTTAGATTTTTCAAAGGTGGATAGCTTCCGTTGTCTATATTTATCCGTTTATAAATGATGCTATTGAATTTGAAGACGTTTAACATTTGCCCCACCCAGGATCCAACCCTGAAGGAAATTCAAGTTATAGGGTTGAAAAAAGCAACCTTAGTAGAGAGCAATAAGATATTTTTTCATATATTTTCATAAACATCCTCCAACTTATGAAAAATTTACGGATAGATATGATGATACGATATGATCTCCTTTCCCTCAACCATGACGGATAATTATAGAAATGATTATTTTGACCAAGAAACATCGTTTTGTATCAAAGAATATCATCATGGGGTATCACGTGATAAACAAATGATATGTTCCACGGGAATCCCCTTTGATTGAACCGAGTAAATATTGTCTAAATCTACTTTATATGATTTTATTTTAGGCCTATCATATGATCATTATCATAAATTATATGATGGTAATTTATTCTGGTCAAGAAAATACGTATATTTGGAGAACACTTAAACAGAAAATTTTGTATCTTCCGTGCACCATATCACAACATGTGGCGAGCATTGAAAAATTTCTGTTTAAGTGTTCTCCAAATATATACGACAAGACCTTTCCATGGATACCAAAAGTGTTTACCTTGTGACCTTGACCTTGGACTTTGACCTTCTTTTGAAAAAAAAATAACCTTGGCCATTACTTTTGAATGGTAAGTGATAGGGCTTTCATATTTCACATGTGTATTTCTTGTGACAAGACCTTTCCATGGATACCAAACATTTTACCTTGTGACTTTGACCTTGGAGTTTGAACTACTTTCTAAAAACTTTAACCTTGGCCATAACTTCCGAATGGTAAGTGATAGGGCTTTCATAATTCGCATATGTTTTCTTTGTGGCAAGAAATTTTCATGGATACCAAAATTATTTACCTCTTAAACTTGACCTTCGTGTTTGACCTTATTTCGCAAATTTAAACTTTAGCCATAACCTTTGAATGGTAATTGATATGGCCTTTATATTTCACATATGAGATCTTTGCGGCAAGAGTTTTCCATGATACCGAATTTGACCTTGTGACCTTGCCCTCAAAATGTGAAACTACTTTTCAGTGTTTTTTATGTCAAACATGCCAACGGGGGCATTCGTGCTTCACAAAAACATGTCTTATTTTTGTGATGCCAATGGGCTTCCGTAGGTCTGTCCATATATGTATAATGTATTATAATACTTTTAGAAATTTTGGTGTTACCGAACAATGGGGAATAAACGGAAACGAATTTTTTCGTCACTCGCCATGTGGGAGACCATGTTGATGACATTTGGTTGCCCACAGGTCAATTTCAGTCGCCAATACGAGTGGGCGAGTGGGAATTCTACCCCCTGGATATATGTATATATAAGATTTCGACTTCAAACTTCATATAGGCTTGTTTGTTTCCTTGGATACGGCCATTTTAAATTAAAATAAATTAATCAACATTTTCCAATAAAACCTTAAAGACTCCTACTTTGATGTTACATAGATTTTTCATTCCTAACTTCATAAGAGGTTTTATTTCAAACGCTTAAAACAGTCAGAAACATGAAGAAATTTTGTGTAAATTGATGTTGTTTCCATAGTAACCACACGAATGTTTGTCAAGTTTTCATCACTATCAATTCTATTAATTGAATAATTTCTTATGGAATGAAAATAATTATTATAACAACGTTTTGATTTTTAAATCGACATTTTAAAAAATAGGTGCCATGGTAACGTTTACCCCACTTATTTTATTCAAGTTTTTGAAAGAGTGCATTGTATGTTACAACCAGACGTTTTCACATTTTAGCAGTAGGGGAATCTTTAAACTTTATTTATCAAACTCAGAATGTCCAATTTATCAACATTTCAAACCCATTGAAACGGTCACTATGGAAATTTAGGACCTTAGTAAAATTAGATGAAATTGCTTTTTATTAGCTCACCTGAGCCATAGGCTCAAGTGAGCTATTGTCATAGTGTTGCGTCCGGCGTCCGTCGTCCGTCGTCGTCGTCGTCGTCGTCGTCGTCCGTCGTCGTCCGTCGTCGTCGTAAACTTTTCACATTTCAAACTTCTCCAGAACGGCTGAAGGGATTTTGATAAAACTTGGTAGGTATGAAGTACTCATGGTCCCCTACAAGTGTTGTTGTTTTTCGTCCGGATCTGTCAACAGGTGGCGCCACCACAGCCAAAAGTAGGTCACGGGGGGTACCCTCCTTTGACAAACTTCTTCTTCAGAACCGAAGCATGTATCGACAAACCGAAAGCATCAGGATGATCTAGAGAGATGTCTTAAGAAGTGTTGTTATTTTTGGTTCCACTTCGAAGTCAAATTTTTGACGCGTTTTTGACGTCTTTTCGGACTTTGTCAGAAATGCACATTTTTGCACTATTTCTTTAAATAACTCAATAAGTGTATGATTTTACACACTCATTTACTACATATTTATCATATTTAACTTACTTAATGCTTCGATATGTATTTTATGCTTAAAATTTATTTTTTTGATTTTTTATGAATTTTTTTCTTATGTAAAAAGGAAGGGGGGGGGGTGATTTTCATACATTTTCTGCTTCTTTTCTATAACCACTCTTCAGATTGTCATGACAATTTGTAGGTATGAGGTACTCATGCATGGTACCCTACAAGTGAAAGAATTTTGTCAAGATATCCACTTTTGGATTTTTAAGGAATATTTTTTTAAGATTGTACATAGGTATAATGTATGTTTTCCATGCCAAATGGACCCATGGGGAGTAGCTTCAAACCCCGGCGGGACCCCAACAATTTTTTTTTCCTTTTTCAGTTTTTTTTTCTCTTTCTATTTTTATATTAATCGCTAGAAATGAAACTGTGAAAGAATTTTGTCAAAATATCAACTTTTAGATTTTTAATGATTTTTTAAATAAGACAAGCTATAGCTAGTTTGGCTTTGTGTACTTATTTTCATACTTCGAATTAACTTGGCCACATACACTATCAAATATACTCTGAATTTATTTTTAAGATGTTGACTTTTTGTGTCGCCTGCGAAGCACAGCGACACTTAGGGATCACTTTGTCCGTTGTTCGTCTGTCCGTCCATCCGTCTGTCCGTCTGTCTGTCACACCCCATAACTTTTGATTGGTAAGTGATAGGGCTTTGATATTTCACATGTGTATTTCTTGTGACAAGACCTTTATACACATATCATAATTTTTGACCTTGTGACCTTGACCTAGATATTTGACCTACTTTTCTAAAAATCTAATATTGGCTATATCTCTTGATTGATTAGTGATAGGACTTTGATATTTCACATGTGTATTCCTTGTAATTAGACCTTTCTATACATATAATGTTTGACCTTGTGACCTTGATCTAGATATTTGACCTACTTTTCTAAAAATCTAATATTGGCAATATCTCTTGATTGGCAAGTGATAGGGCTTTGATATTTCACATGTGTAATCTTTGTGACAAGACCTTTCTACGCAAACCATATTTTTTGACCTCGTAACCTTGACCTAGATATTTGACCTACTTTCCAAAAAATCTAACATTGGCTATATCTTTTGATTGGTAAGTGATAGGGCTTTGATATTTCACATGTGTATTTCTTGTGACAAGCCCTTTTTTCACATACTATATTTTTTAACCTTATGACCTTGACCTAGATATTTGACCTATTTTTTAAAAAAAACCAAGATTGGCTATATCTATTGATTGGCAAGTGATAGGGCTTTGATATTTCTCTTGTGTATTCCTTTTGACAATACCTTTCTACACATACCATGATTTTGACCTCATGACCTTGACCTAGATATTTGACCTACTTTTCAAAAAAATTAAGATTTGCTATATCTTTTGATTGGTAAGTGATAGAGCTTTGATATTTCATATGTGTATTCCTTCTTGTGACAAGGCCTTTCTACACATATCATAACTTTTGACCTCACGACCAAGACCTAGATAATTGACCTACTTTTCAAAAAATCTTAGATTGGCTATTTCTTTTGATTGCTGAGTGATAGGCTTTGATATTTCACATATGCATTCCATGTGACAAGACCTTTCTTCACATACCATCATTTTTAGCTCACCTCGACGAAGTTGAATGAGCTTATGCTATAACCCCACGCATCCGTGTCCGCGTCCGCGTCCGGTTAAGAAGTTTGGGGTAGCTCAGTATCTGACAAAGTACTAATGCTACAGTAACCAAACTGGCACAAGTGATTCATTTTTGGATGCTGAGGTGAACCCATGCATCGTATGCAGCATCTGACCTACATTTTCCGCTTGAGTGACTTGGTTAAGAAGTTTGGGGTAGCTCAGTATCTGACAAAGTACTGATGCTACAGTAACCAAACTTGCACAAGTGATTCATTTTTGGATGCTGAGGTAAACCCATGCATCGGATGCAGCATCTGACCTACATTTTCCGCTTGAGTGACTTGGTTAAGAAGTTTGGGGTAGCTCAGTATCTGACAAAGTACTGATGCTACAGTAACCAAACTTGCACAAGTGATTCATTTTTGGATGCTGAGGTAAACCCATGCATCGGATGCAGCATCTGACCTACATTTTCCGCTTGAGTGACTTGGTTAAGAAGTTTGGGGTAGCTCAGTATCTGACAAAGTACTGATGCTACAGTAACCAAACTTGCACTAGTGATTCATCTTTGGATGCTGAGGTGAACCCATGCATTGGATGCAGCATCTGACCTACATTTTCCGCTTGAGTGATTTGGATAAGAAGGTTGGGATAGCTCAGTATCTGACAAAGTACTAATGCTACAGTAACCAAACTTGCACAAGTGATTCATCTTTGGATGCCGAGATGGACCCATGCATCGGATGCAGCATCTGACCTACTTTTTCCATTTGAGTGATTTCGCTTTTAAAAGCCAATATGAGCAGAGTATAAGTGCTACATGTACCAAACTTGCATATTGGATGTATCTTTGATCAAACTTTCATGTAATGACCTTGACCTACTTTTTCCGCTTGAGTGATTTTGCCTTTAAAAGCCAATATTGAGCAAAGTATAAGTGCTAGATGTTCCAAACTTGCATATTAGATGTATCTTTGATCAAACTTTCATAAAATAACCTTGATCTACTTTTTCCGCTTGAGTGATTTTGCCTTTAAAAGCCAATATTGAGCAAAGTATAAGTGATTCATGTACCAAACTTGCATATTGGATGTATCTTTGATCAAACTTTCATGTAATGACCTTGACCTACTTTTTCCGCTTGAGTGATTTTGCCTTTAAAAGCCAATATTGAGCAAAGTATAAGTGCTAGATGTTCCAAACTTGCATATTAGATGTATCTTTGATCAAACTTTCATAAAATAACCTTGATCTACTTTTTCCGCTTGAGTGATTTTGCCTTTAAAAGCCAATATTGAGCAAAGTATAAGTGATTCATGTACCAAACTTGCATATTGGATGTATCTTCGATCAATCTTTCATAAAATGACCTTGACCTACTTTTTCCGCTTGAGTGATTTTGCTCTATAAAGCCAATATTGAGCAAAGTATAACTGCTACATGTACCAAACTTGCATATTGGATGTATCTTTGATCAAACTTTCATAAAATGACCTTGACCTTCTTTTTCTGCTTGAGTGGTTTTGCCTTTGAAAGCCAATATACATGTGCTAAGAAATATGTTTGAATTGAATTTTGCTGTCACGAGGTGAGCTTCGTAATCTGTGATTACCTATGTTTTACCTCGTGCACTTGCCCTATATATTTGACCTACTTTTCAACAAATCTATGATTTGCTATATCTTTTGAGTGGTAAGTGATATGGCTTTGATATTTCACATTTGTATTCCTTATGAAAAGACCTTTCTAAACATTCCATAATTTTTAACCTAGTGACCTTGCCCTTGATATTTGATCTAATTTCAATAAAAAAAAAATCCGCTATGCAGGCGACACAAGCATTCCTTGGATTGCTTTTTTTTCATACATGCATATTTCAGAACAATTTCCCTATTTAATGATTATTTTCTCTGTCTTATTTCTGTATCTATAGTAAACATAGTTGCCATATATCTTGTGTTACAGATTTGATTGGTTCAATACCTCCTTGCCCCTCTAGTAGGGGTAACTACTGGAAATAAAAAGGTGCACACTAAAAATTTTGACTGACTTGAAATGCCCGGAAGTCTGTAAAATTGGTCTTTTTTGATTGCGAATCTTTGGCACGCATAAAAATGTAAAGAAAAAAGGGGGGGGGGTCATGCATGTCCTTTTTTCGCAAATTTCACTTTTTTTACAGGAACTCTGCGTCCTCATCGAAAATGTTCCGAATTTTGCATATTTTCAAACCTATCTGTAGATTGCATAAAAGACAAGATCAAGTTTGAAGTTAAATTTATGACGACTATTGATTCAATATGCTAAAAATACATTTCCAAGCGCCGCATTTCAGCATATTTACCGAAAATAATTTGTCAAAGTGGCTTCACTGGGTCATGAGGTTTGATACACCGTACGCTGCTGTTTGGAAAATAAATTGGCTCAATTTCTGCACAACTCACTTGAATTAATATTGTCCGCTAACAACTTGTCTGTGTTAATTGGATTAACACGATTTTGACTGTACGTTACATGTATTAAGATGAAATCAATACTATTCAAAAGCTCTCATTCATAGATTTCTGTATAATTTAATATGAATAAAGGCAAAACCGAAAAGTCTTTGTTTTTTATGCTTCCGGAATCAAAGATACGGGGGCATATAGTTTTTGGCCTGTCCGTCTGTCTGTTTGTCCGAAAAACTTTACATTGGGCATAACTTTTGAATTTAAGATGATAGAGCTTTCATATTTCACATGTGTATTCCTTGTGACAATACCTTTCCATTGATACCAAAATTTTGACCTCGTGACCTTGACCTTTGACCTACTTTTCAAAAACTTTAACATTGGGCATAACTTTTGAATGGTTAGTGATAGGGCTTTCATATTGTACATGTGTATTCTTTGTGACAAGATCTTTCCATTGATACCAACATTACTCTGTCCCTGACCTCTCACATACTTAACAGAAAATGGTGTTTTTACCAACAAAGATGCCACCGCGGGGCATTCGTGTTTCATTCGTGCAAAACTTGTAGCATCCTAATAACAGACACTTCATTCTCAAGTAATCTCACAAAACAAACATTTAACACGCATAGTTTTGAAAACCTTAACTGCATGACATCTAATGTTGTGTACGGAATAGAGTGCTCACTTTGTGGATTGATTTATGTGGGCGAAACCAAAGGCCAGCTCCGAAAAAGAATGTCAGGACACCGGTCAAAAATAAATAATAAAGGAAGTCAACTCCTTTACCGACATTTTGACCAGGCGGATCATTCTGTTTTATCGATGAGAGTCAGAATCCTGGAGAAAATATATCACCCCACAAACAATCCCAATTTGAGCACACCTCTCCGTCGCAACAGAGAAGAGTTCTGGATAAAAAATCTTAACACTGCAGCGCCCTATGGGTGCAACGATAACATCAGCACTATAGGAAACTTAACAAGTCCCGGTTGTCAATCGGTAAATGTGACTAGCTTATTCAACAGATCACAAAGAAGACCTCGAAGTCATGGCATTCGAAAATATAATAGGCCTGAGATACATAGTTTCTCCTTCGATGACTTGGTTCCATTTTTGAATGAGCCTCTAGGCCTGCATTATATTCGTACCAAATTATACTCTGTTCCTTTACGGAAGTTACACGAAATCTACGATTATACGAAGGATCTCTCATATACCGATACACGTTCCCCAGAATACAGACTACAAGGAGTCATCTTGGACATTTCTACTTTTCGTTTATTTCAAGCAGTTAGATCAGATAAATCAGAGGAGAAAACAAACCGCCCTTTCATTAAAGTAAGATTTGCAAACAAAGGTATTGATAACTTGAATCTTGGTCAAATTTTGAATCACAAAACTGTCACAGAAAAAATCCCACCATATTTCAAAAGAAAAGAAACTCCTTGTATTTCCTATAGCTACACACCAACAGTTGCATCTAAAATTTACAATTACAAACGATTCCTGCAGTGTATTGATTTAAGTAATCCCTCACTACATCCACTTCCCTGCGAATGTTCTTCATCGGATTTCAACTACTCTCCTTGTGGACACGTTATTACTGGTGACCTTAGTATAGTCAAGAACGACAAGTTGGGAGAATTGTTAAAAAAGGGTCCCAAATACAGAGAAAGTATGTCCTTTACATGGAACCAAAATGTCAAAATTATTATGGACTCTTGTGAGGAATATGCAAGACGTTGGGCAAAGAAAGAGGATGTACAGCTCGACACCCTTTCCGAATGGATAAAATCAATCAGAGGGTTACTTTTATCTAGAATTAACCGATTAAAATCAACTGTGAACACCAGATTCGTGTCTATATTTAAAGACCCTGATGTTATCACAGAACTTACCTACCTCCAAGAACATTATGTTACACACCAGCGGACAAAGCCTCAAATAATTACACATTTACTTGCAAAAAGTACTATTTTGACAGTCTAGTTAAAGAGCTGGGTTTAAATTCGACACCTGGAAATCCCACTTACACCCCAACAAACCTTTCTGCCTCTGAAATAATAGATAACCACAAATCAGCTCTTGCTTCCTTTGGCTTCGACACTACCAATTTAGATTTAGATTTACCATACTTATACTGCATACCTAAAATGCATAAGAATCCGTACAAACAACGTTTCATCGCTGGTTCCTCAAAATGTTCTACCAAATCTGTATCGATCTTACTCACCAAAGTTTTATCTGAAATCAAATCTGGGCTACAAAAATATTGTTCGACAGTATATTCTCGCAGTGGTATCAACCAGATGTGGATTTTAAAGAATTCGAAGGAACTTTTAGAACATCTGAAATCCACTCATTTTAGTAGAGTCCATTCGATCAAAGCCTTTGATTTTTCGACACTTTACACTACAATTCCACATTCTAAATTGAAAGAAAGACTCGCAAAAATTATAAGTAATGCGTTTACAAGTAAGAACGGTAATCGCAAATACAAATTTATTGTTGTTAACTATGGCAAAACCTACTTTGTAAAAGAAAAGTCAGATTCTGAAAATAAGTACACTGAAACAGACATTATTCAGATGTTAAACTTTCTGATCGACAACATTTTTGTGGTGTTTGGAGGAAAGGTCTTCCAGCAAATTGTCGGAATTCCAATGGGGACCAATTGTGCCCCACTCCTTGCCGACATTTTCCTTTACTCGTACGAAGCTGAATTCATTCAATCTTTGGTCTCTGAAGGGAAAAGATACTTAGCTTCTGACTTCAACTTCACTTACAGATACATAGACGATGTGTTGTCCATCAATAATCCAAAATTCGCGGATTACCTGAGCAGTATCTATCCTTCGGAGCTTGAAGTCAAAGAAACTACAGAGACAAATAATTCAGCATCCTATTTGGACATAATGTTGTCCTACGACACTGATGGTCACATGAACACCTCACTCTATGACAAACGTGACGACTTCAATTTCAGCATTACGAACTTTCCTTTTCTGAGTAGCAACATCCCTTCATCGCCTGCTTATTTCGTGTTCATATCTCAGTTGATACGCTATGCCAGAGCAAGTACCAAATATACGGATTTTCTTCTGAGAGCTAGGCGTCTTTCAGATAAGCTTCTCAGTCAGGGATATGTTTGTGACCGACTAACATCGTCACTGAGGAAGTTCTACGGTCGATATGGGGGACTCGTCATACACTATGATGTCCCACTATCCCGAATGGTGGATGATATTCTGTCATAGACCATTTGAACCATCCAACCAAAGATTGTACTCTATATCTTCCAAAATGGAAGTAACCGGATGTGACAGTTCTACCGAATTGAAGCGACGGGTGTTGCATGCAAGCAGGAGATGCTTACTCTTCCTGGGCACCTGGTCTCACTCTCATATCGGGAGTTCGCTTCTTTTCATATGGTGGAGGTTTTTGTTTTTGTTTGCTTTGGTTCCTGTTTTATCCTGATTTTGTATGCCTTCGGTTTCTGATTTTCTGAATTATCGATTTTGTACTGTAGACAGGGATATGGTCATTATCCATATTTGTCACAAACACACTCAGTCAGGCTTTATTATTTTCTGGCATACTAGCTATTAATAATGAAAGATTTGGTGTTCAATTTTAAATAAACTTAATTTATGAAATCATTTCATTGTTTTATTCTGTTTCTGTTGCACATTAATGTGGAATTTTACAAAATGATTTTATTTTTGATGTTGCATAATCAAACTATACTAGCTGGGCATATGACTTTGGATCGCATAATCCATCTTTTCAAATCAGTAAAAAAGTTGTTGTTTTGAAATGTGACTATTTTCTCTTGTTTGTACTTTTAACGGTTGTCTGAAAAAAAAAACTTGTCTGCATCCGGCAAAAATCTTGTTAGAAAGGTTGTGGGCTAAAATCCTGGTACTGTCACTATCAGTATTCAATGTCAGTATGTCAATTAGAGCGCGCATGGGTATCAGGTGAGCGTTGTGCCCCTTGGGGCTCTTGTTTAACTCAAAGCAATTGATAAACTGAAAATTAAAGCTAACATAATAAAAAATGTTGCTATAATGAGCATTATTTATTTATGGTAACCATATTTATTAAGAAAATCTTAAAAGATTACAAATATGGTTAAGTACATGTATCTTATAGCCTTTATTTTTTAATTTCATAACGATTGAAATTATGAACCATTTGTATGAGACACAGTAAGGCTTTAAAATTGTTTAATTTTCAAACTTTGGTATCTTGTGAGCTGATTACCATGGCAACCAAGTCACTTGGCAACGATATGTTGATGGCTTTTATGCCTTGCTTTTATCCTTGTCAATATGTGAAATTTCATGAAAATCGGAGAACATGCGTTTCCAATAAAAAAAAAAAGAAAGAAAAAAAGGTGCCTACAGAGAATTGGTGTTAATGCATTTGATGCGAATTCCACATATTCTATACCAAGTTCATATGCGAATTCAGGATTTCTTTACAGGAGGGGGGGATTGAAGACTTTTTATTACAGAAAATGGTAAAATGGTCATTGAATATCCCACATGTTAACCTGTGAGCGTCAATAAATATTTGAGAATGGAAGATTACAATGTCTGAATTCAGTCTATGCAGGAAATCGAAGAGTATTTCAATATATTATATATCGAGCAGAGCAACTCTGATTTTCTTGGTATATGAGGGAAAAACGTAATAGATAAATAAGTTAATATTTCTTCAAATATTCTTTTCTACACTTCTCCCTGACTCCCACTTAATAGATATTTTATCATATTATAGAACAAGAATATAAGGTCGAATTTAATTAGCTGTTGCGCGAGTCATTATTTAAGAAATAACAACTAGCTAGCCGTGGTTTATTGTCCAGTAATTCCACGAGTCGCATGATCCAATCAAATTATTATAATTTGATTGGTTCATGCGACGAGTGGAACTACTAGACGATGAATCACGGCTAGCTAGTTGTTATTTCTATTCTAATATAGCACGAGAATGGGCGGAGCTTAGCGCACTGGAAGTTTGTTGAAGATTTTACACCAGGCGAGTTCTATGGTACATATAGGGAGAAAACTTCAAGTCATATTAGACTTTCCGATAATGACCGCTGTCGGAAGATAATATAATTATTTGGTGTGCTATTATTCCCGATTTCAGAACTTACGATGAAAACCAAGATTATCATTTTGTTAACGCTAGTAAAATAGCACGTTTGAATGTTGTAGTCTTTATCAAAAATAGAATATTCCTATTGCTTTGAATCATCATTTTAATGATATAGAGTGATATGTGTCGCTATAAAATATAACAAATAAGTACTTGGCCTCGGTCATTATGTCATTATAGTAACCCGATCAGATCTGTAATATCAACCTCGGCGTTCGGCCTCGGTCGATATTACAACTACAATCGGGTCATTATAATGACATAATGACCTCGACCATGTCCATATTTGTAAAATATCAAACAGCCCATCCCCTTAAGAGTATCAATCGGTGTTACCATATATAGAAGGAAACAAGTCTCGCTCTTGTCCTTGATGACGAATTTTAAGATTGATCCTCTTACATTATACTACTACAATGCCCCTCCCCTAAATTATATGTGTTATTTATGGTGAGTTTACGTGGGGTACGATGTCAATAAAAACGGAGAATTACAAAATATTATACCACTCCTCGTAAAATCTAACGATCAGCTACTCATTATTTTCTAGATGTGGAGCCTGACGTCAACATATTAAGAGAAAAACTGATTGAGAGGAATAACGAGGAGACACGAGAGATCCCCCTGTCACCGGTAGCAACTGACGGTGACACGTTACCTATAGAACACCTGTTCTCGTCAGTTGTTATCAGGGAGGATGTAAAGGAGAACCGTAAGGGGAAGAAGTCAGCACAGAGTGAGGAACAGCAAGAAGGAAAAGAAGTGAAAAGTCCCGAGGATATGCTGACTAAAAACGGTAAGCCGGTCCCCCGTGTGTTTATGTTAGGGAAAGCCGCTCACGGCAAGACAACGTACTGCAAGTGGTTTCTGAAAACGTGGTGCAATACTCAACAGCCTGGTATGAGTGGCAGACCGCTAAACAAATGGGAAAACGCTCTCAGTCAGTTTGATTTCGTCTTCTATATACCATTATGTCATGTAGATCCGTCACGAGCTGACGTCATAGATATGATTTGTCAGGACATTCTAGGATCTGACACCGTGCTTCGTACAACAGCCAAACACGTGTTATCTAGTGATAAATACCGATGTTTTATAATGATTGACGGCTTAGACGAGTGGAAGCCCGATCAGTCCGTCATAGATCGTCTCAAGTATAAAGGAATGCCTAACATAGATAACATGTCAAACTGTGTTATCTTCACCACCATGCGGCCGTGGAAATTTTCTGAAGTCCAGGGAGTACAGAACGACGATAGAGTGATTGAAATACAGGGACTGGACGACGCAGGTATCGAAACTGTGATAGAAAAAGTACTTGTTCATTACTTTGAAATGAAACCAGGTACTGCTGAATATAAGGCAAAATGTAAAGAAATCAAAAGTCAATTGAAAAACGAAACTGTAAAATCCTTTATACAAATTCCTTCATTAGCTGTAGTATGTGTACATATATGGTATGAGGGGGAACAGATAGGGGACAGTATGACCAGTTTCTATATATATATGGTCAATATGCTGATACAAAGAGCACATCTTAAACACGATACTCAAAAACTGAGTTTCGAATCAATCCACGTTAGTGTACCAAAACTACTGTCTACAAAGAGAAATATCAAAAATTATTCAAATGTACTGTTAAAACTGGGAAAAGTAGCATATGAAGGTCTTTTGTCGAAAGAAATGAAGTTAGTATTTCAGAGAGATGACTTGGAGACAGAAATAGGTGAGAGAGAATTACAGTTTGCCCTTGATGTAGGTTTGATCAGTCAGAGAGATGTACATAGCGTTATGGAGGAAAAGGTAAGTGTTCATTTCTTCCTCAAATCTGTACAGGAATTCCTGGCTGCTATTTACATCGTCACCCACAAAGAGGTGAGTGATTTATTCTGTAAACATCTGTGTGATATCAAGGTTGTAATGGAGTTATCTAATGTTATAATGTTTATATGTGGCATGTGTCCATACCTGGGTAGTGTTATATCACAGCGTGTTGTAAGTGTAACAGACAGTGACACAGAGATATGTAAATACAGAGAGTCACCTGATGGACGTAACAGTACAGTGGAGGAACTGTACAGACTACAGATTAGTTGGCACAGGGAGTTAGAGTACGGACAGACAGACAGCCCAGTGACTGACAGCCCAGTGACATTTCATATAGCAGATGTTTATCTGTGGGACAGTGACTTAGAGACAGTGAGGGCGACTAGGGAACTCCTGTCTTATCACCAATTAGACGTAAGGTCACTGTACTTATTCCGTGTAGCCACAGACGGAGAGCGTGGCATAACTGACACAATAGTCAATTACTTACTAAGTAATCAACACCAAACAAGGTCACTGACCATGATTCATATTGATGGCCAGAACACAGCTAGATCTGTTGACACGATCATTGGACCATCACTGAGGACATTAGATTTATCTCATGTTCAGATAGCTGACACTAACACAGTACCTAGACCTATACTGTGTGAATGTAAATTGCTACAGAAGTTATGTCTGGAGGGCATTATACTTGGTGACAGGGACATAGGGCTAACGCCAAATATGACAATGTTACAGGAGGTAAGATTGCGGGAAGTAAATATGACATCATCAGGGTGGGGTAGGTGGCTACAGTCTGTTGTTGACATCCACCATCAGTTTGACGTTGAACTGTATGACACTAATATAGACAGACATACTGTGTCTACTATACACTCCTCACCATATCTATCTGTAACACAGGATGGTCTGAAGTTAATGTTTACCAGAGTATTGCCACCGACATAGGATACACGGTAAACATTGTTCTAATTTCAATCAGACACGTTTAATGTGTAAGTTTAAATCGATTCCTTTGTACACGACATATCTAAAAGATTAGTTTCTTGTTCTGTTTCATTTTAAAGATACAGTGTCCCTGAAAATAAATCTTATTGAAAACGTAAAATTTATTCCAAAGGGTCTACAAAGAGGAAAAAAGGAGCCATAAAAAGTTTTATTTGAAAATATGCAGTAACGACCCTAATGTTGTCGATTTTTTTGATAATTAAATATCCATATACCTCCATTGTAAAAACTCAATACATTGTAGGTGGCGCAAGTGAAATGAATTAGAGCTGCGCACCCCAAATTCAAAATTACGTTTTTAAAGGTCTATAAATGCGAATGCATGCGTTAGATTCGCCTGAAAATTTGAATTTATACAAATGAGAATGTATACCTTCATATGAAAAGAAAGATTTTGCATTCCAAAATTTTGTAAAATTAATTAATTTTCAGGGACACCGTACCTTTAAATGAAATATTTTAAACTGGCAGTCATTATCCTTAGCGCGGATTGTATGGTTTATAACATTCAAATTCTCCTATATATGCGCTGATTCATCTCTCAAAAGGTAAGTTATTCAATACGTCTGTCTTATATAAGATATAATCTATATAACAAACGCAAACTCCATAGAGGAGTAAGGGAAAAAAGATTAGTGTTTATTCTAAAGGACATGTAGATTTATCTAAGTTAGGCACGGTCCATTTGATATTCTGGGGGGGGGGGGGGGGGGCTTGGGTTTTTTTCGAAAAAAATAATTTTGCTCTCAATTTTGTTGAAAAAAAATAAATTTGCTTATGGTGTGACAGAAAAAAATTATCTTGCTCTTACAATTAATCAGAATTCGAAGGATTACCATAAAATTTTGCTAAAATTCTTGAAAATTTTCCGGCTTGCTTCGCTTGCCGCAGTTTTCAGTTTGTATCACAAATTTTTGGCTCGCTTCGCTCGCCATAGTTTTCTATCAAAACATTATTTACTAATGGCAAAGTCCATATATTTGAAGTTATTTAAAGTTATACATGTATGTGAATGGAAAAAAGCTTCCTTAAAAGCAATATATTATCAAATTATCCATATTTATGTATTGCTATTAATACATGTTGTATGTATCCCATAGAGTCTAATTTTATGTTCTTGTAAGCTTGGAAGGAGATCTTCAGTTATTCACCAATTTACAATTTTACATTGAAAAGTTTGTCTAGGAGACCTTCCCCTCAGACCCTCTTATACATGTGACATACATGTATCTTATATAAAATATTGAGAATTGTATAATGTAAAAAAAATATTTTATCTCTCTGTTTAAAAGTAAATTGAATACTTGCATGAAAATAAACTAATATATTAATATTCAGAGTTTTGAGTAAAAATATAATTTCTATTGATAAAACACAAACATTCTTAATAGGCGCATTTATTTAAAAAATTTCCTTGCTCCACCTTTGCAAGAAAAAAATAATTTTGACCCGGTCCGGGGCGAAAAAAATAATCTTGCTCCGACAAAAAACCCAAGCCCCCCCCCCCAAGAATATCAAATGGACCGTGCCTTAAGGCGTGCTATTTTTCCTAGTTATACCAAGCAATTGACCCTTCCGATTGCGGGAAAAAAATGAAAAAAAATTTCGTGACGTCACAATGCTTTTACCTCCGACAAACATGCTTCGGACCTCGGTCAAACATCGAAATTGCATTGTGACGTCATGGAATTTCTCAAATATTTCCTGTTGTTCGAAGGGTCAATTATTTCAGAGTAATTAAAGATCTGTTATTTTCGAGCACCATATTTGTACATTGCGTAACGTTATGTAATGTTTTGTATGGTCTTGGTTTTTTTCCACGTTTAAGAATTTTCAGAAAACCGAGAAACGGACATTTTATGTTACCTGAAAACTAAAGAATTCAACGCAATATGTATGTAACATTGGACATTTATTAGCATATGACAATTGAGGGGTTTAGAGAAGGGGGGGATAAATCATAGAAGATATATTGGTGAGCCGAATCTAAAAGCTTTTAAAACGTTGTAAAAAGTGACATCATCTGTTATTCGAGGCGATATTAGGTATCAGCTCTTGAAGGGCATACAGTGTGTGTCTTGTATGTCTATAAGTAGAGAGGTGGGGATCTCCAACAAGGAGATAAGGGCGATATTAAGCTTTGATTTGTATTTTATATGATATTCCTAGGACTAGATCTATATTTCAATTTAATTGAAACATATATATCAGTATATATCAATACGTTATATGTATGATTTGGCTAGTTGATTATATTCACATTGATAATGCTACATTTCATCTTATTGTATATATACATTCCTGTTTTGTATTTGTTATTTGGGTTTTCATTGTTTCATACAGATTTATGTATATGTTGTATGTTATAATAAACATCAAAGATGTACCTAACCGTTCTTCAGTCTCAAAGTCGTGAAGGCAAGGAAAAATCGTGAGAATTCCCATCGAAACGGTTGCGAACCCCGCAATGAACATTCCGAATGTTAAACGTCTTCAAAATCAATAGCATCATTTAAGACCTGATAAATTTACAGCATGGACCAGACATGCACGTTTTGGGTTCTAAACCCTCTTCAGTGATCCTCAGTCTAAACAATGTAAAATGGCCAAAAAGTATGAAAATTATTATGTCCAAATTGTACCAAAAGACGTAACAAAATGGGTGGGATATTATGCTACAGGACCCACGTTTTAGAAATTTCAAGAAATTTTGTAACAGAAACTTTCAAACATGTTAAAGAGACATGTAACTTGGCTACATGTGCCCTCGGGGACTCTTGGTCCACCAGCAATGACACTCGCCAAGTAGTTCAAAAGTTTAACGAAGTGTATAATTTATAACTGATAGGTACTTCTTGTAGTTGTTTACATTTCCATTGCTAATAATACACTAAATCTTATTGTATTTTTTTAGATGTGTATTTTCATTATTTTATACAGATCGAATGAAATATGTACCAATATGTTATATGTATTATTAAGTTAGTTGTTTATATTCCCATTGCAAATGCTACATTTAATCTTATTGTATATAAACTTTCCTGTTTTGTCTTTTTAATTTGTGTCCGTCGATGCTCAATTTGGTGCTCTAATGTGAGTGCTGTTGAGATTATCGTCAGAATCATCTTTAACTCATTCATTATTTTAATGTTATCATTGTCATGTCAATTCTTTATCTAAACCATCTTTGTAAACAAATTTCGTATTATGATTTATGTGGCTAGTTGATAATGTCCTCTTATACTTTTGTACATGGGTTAAAGAAGATCCTGACGGTAATCTCAACAGCACTCACAATAGAGCACCAAAATGGAGCATTGACGGACCCCCAGCAAGCTAGAGGTGGGACCAGGTGCCCGGGAGAAGTAAGCATCCCCTGTTGGCCAGCCGCTCCCGCCGCCCACGCACGAAAATGAAAACATATTAAATACATGCACTGTCTATGGTTCTGTCTATATAGAAAGTGATATGGCGACAATGTCAGGGAAAATATTCGAAACACTTACTGTCAAACCCCTACATGTAACAGTAGGTTCTTATAGGCATTTTACAAGTTGGCGTACTTCGTACTTTGCACTGCCTACTAAGCAATTTTAGGGAACATATAAAAGATATAAGATCATATTAGAAAAGGAAACCTGAACACGTTGTGGACGAAAAACAGTGGACAAATTAAATGTCATTGAATATGAAAACAAATAAATTCTAAACAGGGTTCTAGATTCATTGGGATGCCATCAACAATTAACTCTTTGATAAATATCCGGGAAGCTAATGTCAGAACCCTAGTGTCGGCGTCGTCACTGTGATAAATATCCGGGAAGCTAATGTCAGAACCCTAGTGTCGGCGTCGTCGGTTGTTGGTACAAAACGTATAATGCTTTAATGCGGCTAGCCAACATGGGATGCTTACTCCTCCTGGACACCACGTCCCATCTCTAGCTTACTAGGGGTCCGTCGATGCTCAATTTTGTGCTCTATTGTGAGTGTTGTCGAGATTGTAGTCAGGACCTCCTTTTACTCACTTATACATGGGCTATATCCTTTTGAACCTTTACTATTTTTACTTTTATTTCTCATGGCGAGCGATGTTCTTTTCTGACTTGTTTTACTCTATATGTCAAGTTTTCTTTCTCTTCATTTCAAAAAATCATTTTAAGGAGATACTTAGCACTTGGACGCAAAGTCAATTTATCTCAAAATTCTGTCCTTGATTCTACGAACTTTTCTTTGATTCGGTGATTTTTTCATCGTTTATATCCCGATGGCGTCATATGATTAACAGTACCATTCTGTTTCCTGATGGCGTCATATTATTAATAGTACCATTCTGGTTCCTGATGGCGTCATTTAATTAACGGTACCATTCTGGTTCCTGATGGCGTCATATAATTAACGGTACCATTCTGGTTCCTGATAGCATCATATAATTAACAGTACCATTCTGATTACTGATGGCGTCATATAATTAACAGTACCATTCTGGTTCCTGAAGGCGTCAAATAATTAACAGTACCATTTTGGTTCCTGAAGGCGTCATATTATTAACAGTACCATCCTGGTTCCTGATAGCGTCATATAATTAACAGTACCATTCTGGTTCCTGGTGGCGTCATATAATTAACAGTACCATTCTGATTCTCACAAGGCGTTCGGAAACTAATCTCAATTTGACTTTTCAACATCTTTTTTAATAAATTGCATATACATATTGAAAAGATGAGAAGAGTTATGTTCCAGTCAAAGGCGGAACACAGGAATAAAAGATGACATTTTTGTGTAATAAATGTAAAGTATGAGTCAATTTAATATAATATATAGTTTTAAATTATTTTATCGAGCAGGCTTTTGATGATGATTCAAATACATATATTTTTTATGATTATTATGCTATGTCATTATGTAGTTATTGCTGTCATAATACTTAATACTAATCACTATTATACAAGGTTATCATTTGAATGAGCTTTAGTTCAAATATTTATTAATTTTGTTGCAAGAACGATGTGGTAAACTGCTTATATTCCCTTATCTTTGTTAATTAAGAGTTCATGTTTCACGTATCTGTCCATTTCTTTGTACGATAATGTTGTACAACGAGTTATCTGTGTCTTCAGGCCGTTGTAATTTTTAATTCTGTTTAGTGTCCATCCTTATCTTAAAAATTGAAAACACATGAAAAACGAAACGCACTTTTTTCGATAAGCAGCATAAATTAAAAGAGATAATTAGAGAATGATGATTGTTTTATATTGTGCCAATAAGATTACAAAATTAATATACTTAAAGACCTATCTTTTTAAGATATACGTTTTCGTAGATACTAATTGAATTGAAGTTTAAAGGAGACCGGAATTATGGCGTTTTTTCGATTTTTTCCAAAGAAAATGACAATTAACTGATCAAAGTATGATTAAGATTTTCTTCACGTGTTTAACACTGTATTTTTCCATAATTTTCGAAAAATTTGCAATAAGCGCGAGTGATATGCCCCTAGTGAAATCAAAAGATTTCATTGGACTGATATGTGACGTATATGAATTATTCGATAATTGGTTTTATGAATGAGTTACGTATTAAAATCGTGATTTACTCAAGGTAGACTTGCTTGGATAAGCGAAATGTGTAGTATACAATTACTCATGCATACAACTGTCATTTTTATATACGAACATTAATCGGACATTTTTAGAAAATAACACGCTTTAACCTTCATATTTAGATAATTCTTATATTGCAAACGCAAACCCCTGCATCATATGTATCGACTTATTCTTTGACAAACAAAAAAGTCTATAAGTAATCTTTAAGGAGTAATTAACCAACTGCATGCTTGTTTGTTTACATTTTTGCCTTCGGTTTATATGACGTCGATCACGGATAGTTGCGAAGATCACCGTGGTCGATGTGAAATAACTGAGCCTTTTCCCATCTATTTTACGCTGAATCTGATCGATTTCTTTAAAGAGAAGAATAGTTTTTGATTCAAAATATTGAATGTATTTGAAAAAATGAAAACTGAAAAAGCATATTTCCCTTCCACTTTAAAGTCTCAAGTTGTTTAATCTGGATTTATTCCCAAAACATGCGAAGCATAAGCAGCACGTTGTAATGACATAATCGCAATGTTATCTATGTTCACGACATCACCTAATGATTATTTTTTTTCAAATATATATATGATCGTGTTACATTATGTAAATAAACGCTCCTGGCGTAAGAATACATACGCTTCAGAAAGATGCCGCGACGGCAAATTGATTCTTCAGTGACATTAATTTGAACCTCACATTTTCATCGCGAAAAACGCAATTTCACAAAGCAAGAAGGATACCAACAATGGTGGTGCATATATATAGAATCGATGTGATAATTTGTGTTTTTAACAGGTTTGCAAAAATAGCAAATTCATTTATACGCTATCGCACATTACATATCAATTTAATGTACTTACCATGACACTTATTCTGTAAATGTCTCACTATTATGCACTTTTATGAAATCGTTTTTAAGGCATATGCGTTGTTATTATAGACAGTAAGATAAAAGCTTTACAGTATGTGTTTAAGTATACGTAATGCGAAAATAATTTGAGACAGTTTAGTGTGATCTTTGACAATTCGATGATGATTTTTATTGAACTTCTATCTTGATTTCTAAAATTGTTAATAAATGGATAGAGACATTCCGAAGTAAACGTGTTCCTGTTTTTGATTATCTGATTGCTTGACAAATTTCAAGGAAACCTCGCAGGATGCAAATTATAAAGGTCCTCTTCACAATCAATTCTATATTCATGAGTCGTTTCATCATACATTAAGTTGACATGTGTCTATTGACTAATGCATGTTAAACTTCTCTACCGACTCCAAAAGTCATGCAAAATTCACGAAGCCTTGTAGGAAGCAAGTATTATAGGTGATCTCAAAATCTTAATGATTTTCCCAGCAGACCTGTCAACAAAACATGGCTGCCGAGAGCTAAGATTAACTGGCATTTATCTCAGATATCTCGGTTTAAAGAACAGCATGTTATTGGTCCCAAAGAACTTGAATCTGCCAGATTTCAAGTGTGTAAGGTCACCGTACATCCTGACTGATCAGAGTCCAAACTTTTTGGCAAAATGTCCATATGTTGTAAAACAGAAATAAATGTATCTTATAGATGGCACCTGAACACAAAGGAAAACGTAAGTAATTCGGTAGAACACCTTTTATTTTACATTTTATGGAACCTTATTCATTTTGTAAAGTTAAGTATTTTGGGAAAAGCCATTCAGACTGATCACATGTATCCTGATAACAGTCATACAAACTGTGTACATGTATCCTGATAACTGCCATACTGACTATACACATGTATCCTGATAACAGTCATACAGACTGTACACATGTATCCTGATAACAGTCATACAGACTGTACACATGTATCCTTATAACAGGCATACAGACTATACATATGTATCCTGATAACAATCATACAGACTGTACACATGTATCCTTATAACAGGCATACAGACTATACATATGTATCCTGATAACAGTCATACAGACTGTACACATGTATCCTGATAACAATCATACAGACTGTACACATGTATCCTTATAACAGGCATACAGACTATACATATGTATCCTGATAACAGCCATTCAGACTGTACACATGTATCCTTATAACAGGCATACAGACTATACATATGTATCCTGATAACAGCCATACAGACTGTACACATGTATCCTGATAACAGCCATCCAATCTGTACAAATGTATCCTGATAACAGCCAAACAGACTGTACACATGTATCCTACAGACTGTACACATGTATCCTAATAACAACCATACAGACTGTACACATGTATCCTGATAACAGCCATTCAGACTGTACACATGTATCCTGATAACAGCCATTCAGACTGTACACATGTATCCTGATAACAGCCATTCAGACTGTACACATGTATCCTGATAACAGCCATTCAGACTGTACACATGTATCCTGATAACAGCCATTCAGACTGTACACATGAATCCTGATAACAGTCATACAGAATGTACACATGTATCCTGATAACAGCCATTCAGACTGTATACATGAATCCTGATAACAGCCATTCAGACTGTACACATGTATCCTGGAAACAGACATACATATTGTACACACGTATCCTGATAACAGTCATACAGAATGTACACATATATCCTGATAACAGCCATACAGACTGTACACATGTATCCTGATAACAGCCATCCAATCTGTACAAATGTATCCTGATAACAGCCAAACAGACTGTACACATGTATCCTACAGACTGTACGCATGTATCCTAATAACAACCATACAGACTGTACACATGTATCCTGATAACAGCCATTCAGACTGTACACATGTATCCTGATAACAGCCATTCAGACTGTACACATGTATCCTGATAACAGCCATTCAGACTGTACACATGTATCCTGATAACAGCCATCCAATCTGTACAAATGTATCCTGATAACAGCCAAACAGACTGTACACATGTATCCTACAGACTGTACACATGTATCCTAATAACAACCATACAGACTGTACACATGTATCCTGATAACAGCCATTCAGACTGTACACATGTATCCTGATAACAGCCATTCAGACTGTACACATGTATCCTGATAACAGCCATTCAGACTGTACACATGTATCCTGATAACAGTCATACAGAATGTACACATGTATCCTGATAACAGCCATTCAGACTGTACACATGTATCCTGATAACAGTCATACAGAATGTACACATGTATCCTGATAACAGTCATACAGAATGTACACATGTATCCTGATAACAGCCATTCAGACTGTATACATGAATCCTGATAACAGCCATTCAGACTGTACACATGTATCCTGGAAACAGACATACATATTGTACACACGTATCCTGATAACAGTCATACAGAATGTACACATGTATCCTGATAACAGCCATACAGACTGTACACATGTATCCTGGAAACAGACATACATATTGTACACACGTATCCTGATAACAACCATACAGACTGTACACATGTATCCTGATAACAGCCATACAGACTGTACACATGTATCCTGATAACAGTCATACAGACTGTACACATGTATCCTGATAACAATCATACAGACTGTACACATGTATCCTGATAACAGCCATACAGACTGTACACATGTATCCTGATAACAACCATACAGACTGTACACATGTATCCTGATAACAACCATACAGACTGTTCACATGTATCCTGATAACAGTCATACAGACTGTACACATGTATCCTGATAACAACCATACAGACTGTACACATGTATCCTGATATCAGTCATACAGACTGTACACATGTATCCTGATAACAACCATACAGACTGTACACATGAATCCTGATAACAGCCATTCAGACTGTACACATGAATCCTGATAACAGCCATTCAGACTATACACATGTATCCTGATAACAATCATACAAACTGTACACATGTACCCTGATAACAATCATACATACTGTACACATGAATCCTGATAACAATCATACAGACTATACACATGTATCCTGATAACAATCATACATACTGTACACATGTATCCTGATAACAGCCATTCAGACTATACACATGTATCCTGATAACAATCATACAGACTATACACATGTATCCTGATAACAATCATACATACTGTACACATGAATCCTGATAACAGCCATTCAGACTGTACACATGAATCCTGATAACAGCCATTCAGACTGTACACATGTATCCTGATAACAATCATACATACTGTACACATGTATCCTGATAACAGCCATTCAGACTATACACATGTATCCTGATAACAATCATACAGACTATACACATGTATCCTGATAACAATCATACATACTGTACACATGTATCCTGATAACAATCATACATACTGTACACATGTATCCTGATAACAGTCATACAGACTATACACATGTACCATGATAACAATCATACATACTGTACACATGAATCCTGATAACAGCCATTCAGACTGTACACATGTATCCTGATAACAATCATACAGACTATACACATGTACCATGGTAACAATCATACAAACTGTACACATGCATTCGGATAACAGTCATACAGACTGTATACATGCATCCTGATAACATCACTACAGGCTGTACACATGTATCCTGATAGCAGCCTTACAGACTGTACACATGTATACTGATAACAGCCATACAGACTGTACACATAAATTGTGATAAAAGCAGTATCTAGCATTGTATGATTTATCCATGTATATTCATTACAGCATAAGTCGTGATCTGTATACGTCACATATATATCATGCAGTAACAGTAATAATCCAAAGGCGCTAAGTCGTCCCACACCAAGAAGAGAGTAATTTTCTCTCCAGTAGAATGATTTATGTTTAAGGCCGTCCTTGACGATGTGTATATAATTTATCAAGTAGTAAAAGAATCTTCAAAGCAGCAGATCGGAATGATCCTTTCGGTAAAACTATATTATATAATTTTCTCAGTGTTGAAATCAGAGTGTTCCGACTCGTTACCTTCTTTAACAAATTGATATTTGTTTGAAATTGTCTTCTTTAATGCATCGAACACAATATTTTTCTCGGATAAGTAATCCCCATAGATATTTCACATTACGAACCTTTTTTGATGTTGCTGAAATACAATCTTGTTGATCCCTTCCTTTCTTTTATATCGGACCAAAATAATATTTTTAATTAATAAAGTACAATATTTCCAAAATAGCTGCTTGTCAGTATACGTTGAATGATAAGTGAATTCAGAATCGAATCAAAAAATTACAAAAGGAATCGGAAAACAGACGGCAAATAACACAGCTTAATCAATCCATGTATCTTCCTATTGAAAACAATATGGAAGCGTTCCAACTCTTTATTACCTTCTTAAAGAAAATCTCAAATCATTTTTGGTTCAGAATTTCCTTATCAGCGGTACCCTAATTACCAGTGATTTTAACACACAGCCAAATTATCATGGACTCTTGTGAGGAATATGCAAGACGTTGGGCAAAGAAAGAGGATGTACAGCTCGACACCCTTTCCGAATGGATAAAATCCATCAGAGGGTTACTTTTATCTAGAATTAACCGATTAAAATCAACTGTGAACACCAGATTCGAGTCTATATTTAAAGACCCTGATGTTATCACAGAGCTTACCTACCTCCAAGAACATTATGTCATCACACCAGCGGACAAAGCCTCAAATAATTACAAATTTACTTGCAAAAAGTACTATTTCGACAGTCTAATTAAAGAGTTGCGTTTAAATTCGACACCTGGAAATCCCACTTATATGGAGGGTAGAAAGAGTCATAATCCAAACTTAGTATTCTTATTCTATTATAATATTTTAAATGTCAATTGTTAATATTCTTATTCTATTTTTATCTTTTTATTTCAATTCTTATTGTTCTGCCCTTTCATTTCTACAATTCCATTACTACATTCTTATTTCTAAATTTTTGTATTCAATTCCAATTTCAATTTTCTTATTCTTTAACTTTTTAGTTTTTATCTTTTCTCTTATTCACATTATTTCGAAATCAAATTTATATTTTCTGTTATAATATTTTAATTTTGATATTCTGTTTCTTACATTCTGATATTGTAATTCTAAAACTCTGACTTCTATATTCTAACTTTTTAACTCTAGTTTCTTAATTTTATTGCATGGATTAATTAGTATAGCTCTTACTTGTATTACAAAATGTACATACATGTGTATTACTTATGATAAATCAAAACTTCAATTGAAGTGTGTACCAAATACAAGATAATCAATGTAAGAATTTTGACCCATTTAACCCTGTTGCATTTTTACGAAATTATGACACCAGGGGGCGTTTGCCTTTGTACAGTCTATGTGATGAAAAACTGAATGCTCCCTTGTGCTTGTGAAAGATGTCCACGTGTGGTTTTTTTGGTTTTTTTTTTTTTTTTTTTTTTGGGTTAAACGTATAAATGTGCATTCTTTTTGTTATAATAGATAAAAAAGATCGGTAAAATATTTAGTATTATAAAGTATAGATATTATAATGTATGTATATGTAGCCTTCGCAGCCGTACCTAGATCTAGTACACGGACGCGGACTCAGCATTTATGATGTGATATTCAATTGTTTGAATTGAAACTCTCATTCAAAGTTGAAGCGGAAAATTAAGTACTGACTATGCTGCTATCATAACCAAAAATAATATTCTTGTCCTTTACTAATTTCTAACATGTAATGGTTTTCAACCACATGTTGGAAATTAGTAAAGGACATTATAAATGTACTTGTACTTCTCAAAAGTTGAATCTGTGTATGAAATACGAAAGCCCTATCACTAATACTTACAGAGGAATTTGCTTTCAGAATATCTGTTTTTAGGTCCTAGTTCAAGGTCAAGGCTATGTGTTAATTGATATTAAAATGCATCCGTACGAGTAAAGGTAAATATCGGCAAGGAGTGGGGCACAATTGGTCCCCATTGGGATTCCGACAATTTGCTGGAATACCTTTCCTCCAAACACCACAAAAATGTTGTCGATCAAAAAGTTTAACATCTGAATAACATCTGTTTCAGTGTACTTATTTTCAGAATCGGACTTTTCTTTTACAAAGTAGGTTTTGTCATAGTTCACAACAATAAATTTGTATTTGCGATTACCGTTCTAACTTGTAAACGCATTACTTATAATTTTTGCGAGTCTTTCTTTCAATTTAGAAAGTGGAATTGAAGTGTAAATTGTCGAAAAATCGGAGGCTTCGATCGAATGAACTTTACTAAAATGAGTGGATTTCAGATGTTCTAAAAGTTCCTTCTAATTCTTTAAAATCCACATCTGGTTGATACAACTGCGAGAATATACTGTTGAGCAATACTTTTGTAGCCCAGATTTGATTTCAGATAAAACTTTGGTGAGTAAGATCGATACAGATTTGGTAGAACATTTTGAGGAACTAGCGATGAAACGTTGTGTGTACGGATTCTTATGCATTTTAGGTATGCAGTATAAGTATGGTAAATCTAAATCTAAATTGTTAGTTTGGAAGCCAAAGGAAGCAAGTTTAATTCTTTGTTTTCAGTTCCAGTTCCAATATTTTTATTCTTTTACTATTAATATTTTTTAGTTTTATCTTATCTCTTATTCATTATTTCGAAATCCAATTCTGATTTTCTAAATCTTAATTCTAATATTTTAATATTCTATTTCTAACATTCTGACATTGTAATTCTAAAATTCTAACTTCTATATTAAACGTCTTCAAAATCAATAGCATCATTTAAGACCTGATAAATTTACAGCATGGACCAGACATGCACGTTTCGGGTACTAATCCCTCTTCAGTGATCCTCAGTCTAAACAATGTAAAATGGCCAAAAAGTATGAAAATTATTATGCCCAAAAATGTACCAAAAGACGTAACAAAATGGGTGGGATATTATGCTACAGGACCCACGTTTTAGAAATTTCAAGAAATATTGTAACAGAAACTTTCAAACAGGATATCAACGCATACGATGAAAAACTAACCGAATCAAAGAAAGTTCGTAGAATCAAGGACAGAATTTTGAGATAAATTGATTTTGCGTCCAAGTGCTAAGTATCTCCTTAAAATGATTTTTTGAAATGAAGAGAAAGAAAACTTGACATATAGAGTAAAACAAGTCAGAAGAGAACATCGCTCGCCATGAGAAATAAAAGTAAAAATAGTAAAGGTTAAAAAGGATATAGCCCATGTTTAAGTGAGTAAAAGGAGGTTCTGACTACAATGACTAGCCGCATTAAAGCATTATACTTTTTGTACCAACAACCGACGACGCCGATACTAGGGTTCTGACATTAGCTTCCCGGATATTTATCACAGTGACGACGCCGACACTAGGATTCTGACATTAGCTTCCCAGATATTTATCACAGCTCTCTAATCGACATTTTACATGTTTGCGGACTTCGCATTTCCACTTCAAACATTGCTTTCTGAAGGGACTGTTTCACAAGAGTAAATTGTTGATGGCATCCCAATGAATCTAGAACCCTGTTTAGAATTTATTTGTTTTCATATTTAATGACATTTAATTTGTCCACTGTTTTTCGTCCACAACGTGTTCAGATTTCCTTTTCTAATATGATCTTATTTCTTTAATATGTTCCCTAAAATTGCTAAGCAGGCATTGCAAAGTCCGAAGTACGCCAACTTGTAAAATGCCTATTAGAACCTACTGTTACATGTAGGGGTTCGAGAGTAAGTGTTTTGAATATTTTTCCCTGACATTGTCGCCATATCACTTTCTATATAGACAGAACCATAGACAGTGCATGTATTAAATATGTTTTTATTTTCGTGCGTGGGCGGCGGGAGCGGCTGGCCAACAGGGGATGCTTACTCCTCCCGGGCACCTGGTCCCACCTCTAGCTTGCTGGGGGTCCGTCGATGCTCCAGTTTGGTGCTCTATTGTGAGTGCTGTTGAGATTATCGTCAGGATCTTCTTTAACTCATGTACAAAAGTATAAGGGGACATTATCATTAGCCACATAATTCATAATACGAAATTTGTTTACAAAGCTGGTTACGATAAAGAATTGACATGACAATAATAACAGTAAAATAATGATGACACAAATTAAAAAATACAAAACAGGAAAGTTTATATACAATAAGTTTAAATACATATAACATATTGCTACATATTTCATTCGATCTGTATAAAATAATGAAAATACACATCTTAAAAAATACAATAAGATACAACCAAAAATAATATTCTTGTCCTTTACTAATTTCTAACATGTAATGGTTTTCAACCACATGTTGGAAATTAGTAAAGGACATTATAAATGTACTTGTACTTCTCAAAAGTTGAATCTGTGTATGAAATACGAAAGCCCTATCACTAATACTTACAGAGGAATTTGCTTTCAGAATATCTGTTTTTAGGTCCTAGTTCAAGGTCAAGGCTATGTGTTAATTGATATTAAAATGCATCCGTACGAGTAAAGGTAAATATCGGCAAGGAGTGGGGCACAATTGGTCCCCATTGGGATTCCGACAATTTGCTGGAATACCTTTCCTCCAAACACCACAAAAATGTTGTCGATCAAAAAGTTTAACATCTGAATAACATCTGTTTCAGTGTACTTATTTTCAGAATCGGACTTTTCTTTTACAAAGTAGGTTTTGTCATAGTTCACAACAATAAATTTGTATTTGCGATTACCGTTCTTACTTGTAAACGCATTACTTATAATTTTTGCGAGTCTTTCTTTCAATTTAGAAAGTGGAATTGAAGTGTAAATTGTCGAAAAATCAGAGGCTTCGATCGAATGAACTTTACTAAAATGAGTGGATTTCAGATGTTCTAAAAGTTCCTTCTAATTCTTTAAAATCCACATCTGGTTGATACAACTGCGAGAATATACTGTTGAGCAATACTTTTGTAGCCCAGATTTGATTTCAGATAAAACTTTGGTGAGTAAGATCGATACAGATTTGGTAGAACATTTTGAGGAACTAGCGATGAAACGTTGTGTGTACGGATTCTTATGCATTTTAGGTATGCAGTATAAGTATGGTAAATCTAAATCTAAATTGTTAGTTTGGAAGCCAAAGGAAGCAAGTTTAATTCTTTGTTTTCAGTTCCAGTTCCAATATTTTTATTCTTTTACTATTAATATTTTTTAGTTTTATCTTATCTCTTATTCATTATTTCGAAATCCAATTCTGATTTTCTAAATCTTAATTCTAATATTTTAATATTCTATTTCTAACATTCTGACATTGTAATTCTAAAATTCTAACTTCTATATTAAACGTCTTCAAAATCAATAGCATCATTTAAGACCTGATAAATTTACAGCATGGACCAGACATGCACGTTTCGGGTACTAATCCCTCTTCAGTGATCCTCAGTCTAAACAATGTAAAATGGCCAAAAAGTATGAAAATTATTATGCCCAAAAATGTACCAAAAGACGTAACAAAATGGGTGGGATATTATGCTACAGGACCCACGTTTTAGAAATTTCAAGAAATATTGTAACAGAAACTTTCAAACAGGATATCAACGCATACGATGAAAAACTAACCGAATCAAAGAAAGTTCGTAGAATCAAGGACAGAATTTTGAGATAAATTGATTTTGCGTCCAAGTGCTAAGTATCTCCTTAAAATGATTTTTTGAAATGAAGAGAAAGAAAACTTGACATATAGAGTAAAACAAGTCAGAAGAGAACATCGCTCGCCATGAGAAATAAAAGTAAAAATAGTAAAGGTTAAAAAGGATATAGCCCATGTTTAAGTGAGTAAAAGGAGGTTCTGACTACAATGACTAGCCGCATTAAAGCATTATACTTTTTGTACCAACAACCGACGACGCCGATACTAGGGTTCTGACATTAGCTTCCCGGATATTTATCACAGTGACGACGCCGACACTAGGATTCTGACATTAGCTTCCCGGATATTTATCACAGCTCTCTAATCGACATTTTACATGTTTGCGGACTTCGCATTTCCACTTCAAACATTGCTTTCTGAAGGGACTGTTTCACAAGAGTAAATTGTTGATGGCATCCCAATGAATCTAGAACCCTGTTTAGAATTTATTTGTTTTCATATTTAATGACATTTAATTTGTCCACTGTTTTTCGTCCACAACGTGTTCAGATTTCCTTTTCTAATATGATCTTATTTCTTTAATATGTTCCCTAAAATTGCTAAGCAGGCAGTGCAAAGTCCGAAGTACGCCAACTTGTAAAATGCCTATTAGAACCTACTGTTACATGTAGGGGTTTGAGAGTAAGTGTTTTGAATATTTTTCCCTGACATTGTCGCCATATCACTTTCTATATAGACAGAACCATAGACAGTGCATGTAGTAAATAGGTTTTTATTTTCGTGCGTGGGCGGCGGGAGCGGCTGGCCAACAGGGGATGCTTACTCCTCCCGGGCACCTGGTCCCACCTCTAGCTTGCTGGGGGTCCGTCGATGCTCCAGTTTGGTGCTCTATTGTGAGTGCTGTTGAGATTATCGTCAGGATCTTCTTTAACTCATGTACAAAAGTATAAGGGGACATTATCATTAGCCACATAATTCATAATACGAAATTTGTTTACAAAGCTGGTTACGATAAAGAATTGACATGACAATAATAACAGTAAAATAATGATGACACAAATTAAAAAATACAAAACAGGAAAGTTTATATACAATAAGTTTAAATACATATAACATATTGCTACATATTTCATTCGATCTGTATAAAATAATGAAAATACACATCTTAAAAAATACAATAAGATACAACCAAAAATAATATTCTTGTCCTTTACTAATTTCTAACATGTAATGGTTTTCAACCACATGTTGGAAATTAGTAAAGGACATTATAAATGTACTTGTACTTCTCAAAAGTTGAATCTGTGTATGAAATACGAAAGCCCTATCACTAATACTTACAGAGGAATTTGCTTTCAGAATATCTGTTTTTAGGTCCTAGTTCAAGGTCAAGGCTATGTGTTAATTGATATTAAAATGCATCCGTACGAGTAAAGGTAAATATCGGCAAGGAGTGGGGCACAATTGGTCCCCATTGGGATTCCGACAATTTGCTGGAATACCTTTCCTCCAAACACCACAAAAATGTTGTCGATCAAAAAGTTTAACATCTGAATAACATCTGTTTCAGTGTACTTATTTTCAGAATCGGACTTTTCTTTTACAAAGTAGGTTTTGTCATAGTTCACAACAATAAATTTGTATTTGCGATTACCGTTCTTACTTGTAAACGCATTACTTATAATTTTTGCGAGTCTTTCTTTCAATTTAGAAAGTGGAATTGAAGTGTAAATTGTCGAAAAATCAGAGGCTTCGATCGAATGAACTTTACTAAAATGAGTGGATTTCAGATGTTCTAAAAGTTCCTTCTAATTCTTTAAAATCCACATCTGGTTGATACAACTGCGAGAATATACTGTTGAGCAATACTTTTGTAGCCCAGATTTGATTTCAGATAAAACTTTGGTGAGTAAGATCGATACAGATTTGGTAGAACATTTTGAGGAACTAGCGATGAAACGTTGTGTGTACGGATTCTTATGCATTTTAGGTATGCAGTATAAGTATGGTAAATCTAAATCTAAATTGTTAGTTTGGAAGCCAAAGGAAGCAAGTTTAATTCTTTGTTTTCAGTTCCAGTTCCAATATTTTTATTCTTTTACTATTAATATTTTTTAGTTTTATCTTATCTCTTATTCATTATTTCGAAATCCAATTCTGATTTTCTAAATCTTAATTCTAATATTTTAATATTCTATTTCTAACATTCTGACATTGTAATTCTAAAATTCTAACTTCTATATTAAACGTCTTCAAAATCAATAGCATCATTTAAGACCTGATAAATTTACAGCATGGACCAGACATGCACGTTTCGGGTACTAATCCCTCTTCAGTGATCCTCAGTCTAAACAATGTAAAATGGCCAAAAAGTATGAAAATTATTATGCCCAAAAATGTACCAAAAGACGTAACAAAATGGGTGGGATATTATGCTACAGGACCCACGTTTTAGAAATTTCAAGAAATATTGTAACAGAAACTTTCAAACAGGATATCAACGCATACGATGAAAAACTAACCGAATCAAAGAAAGTTCGTAGAATCAAGGACAGAATTTTGAGATAAATTGATTTTGCGTCCAAGTGCTAAGTATCTCCTTAAAATGATTTTTTGAAATGAAGAGAAAGAAAACTTGACATATAGAGTAAAACAAGTCAGAAGAGAACATCGCTCGCCATGAGAAATAAAAGTAAAAATAGTAAAGGTTAAAAAGGATATAGCCCATGTTTAAGTGAGTAAAAGGAGGTTCTGACTACAATGACTAGCCGCATTAAAGCATTATACTTTTTGTACCAACAACCGACGACGCCGATACTAGGGTTCTGACATTAGCTTCCCGGATATTTATCACAGTGACGACGCCGACACTAGGATTCTGACATTAGCTTCCCGGATATTTATCACAGCTCTCTAATCGACATTTTACATGTTTGCGGACTTCGCATTTCCACTTCAAACATTGCTTTCTGAAGGGACTGTTTCACAAGAGTAAATTGTTGATGGCATCCCAATGAATCTAGAACCCTGTTTAGAATTTATTTGTTTTCATATTTAATGACATTTAATTTGTCCACTGTTTTTCGTCCACAACGTGTTCAGATTTCCTTTTCTAATATGATCTTATTTCTTCAATATGTTCCCTAAAATTGCTAAGCAGGCAGTGCAAAGTCCGAAGTACGCCAACTTGTAAAATGCCTATTAGAACCTACTGTTACATGTAGGGGTTTGAGAGTAAGTGTTTTGAATATTTTTCCCTGACATTGTCGCCATATCACTTTCTATATAGACAGAACCATAGACAGTGCATGTATTAAATATGTTTTTATTTTCGTGCGTGGGCGGCGGGAGCGGCTGGCCAACAGGGGATGCTTACTCCTCCCGGGCACCTGGTCCCACCTCTAGCTTGCTTGGGGTCCGTCGATGCTCCAGTTTGGTGCTCTATTGTGAGTGCTGTTGAGATTATCGTCAGGATCTTCTTTAACTCATGTACAAAAGTATAAGGGGACATTATCATTAGCCACATAATTCATAATACGAAATTTGTTTACAAAGCTGGTTACGATAAAGAATTGACATGACAATAATAACAGTAAAATAATGATGACACAAATTAAAAAATACAAAACAGGAAAGTTTATATACAATAAGTTTAAATACATATAACATATTGCTACATATTTCATTCGATCTGTATAAAATAATGAAAATACACATCTTAAAAAATACAATAAGATACAACCAAAAATAATATTCTTGTCCTTTACTAATTTCTAACATGTAATGGTTTTCAACCACATGTTGGAAATTAGTAAAGGACATTATAAATGTACTTGTACTTCTCAAAAGTTGAATCTGTGTATGAAATACGAAAGCCCTATCACTAATACTTACAGAGGAATTTGCTTTCAGAATATCTGTTTTTAGGTCCTAGTTCAAGGTCAAGGCTATGTGTTAATTGATATTAAAATGCATCCGTACGAGTAAAGGTAAATATCGGCAAGGAGTGGGGCACAATTGGTCCCCATTGGGATTCCGACAATTTGCTGGAATACCTTTCCTCCAAACACCACAAAAATGTTGTCGATCAAAAAGTTTAACATCTGAATAACATCTGTTTCAGTGTACTTATTTTCAGAATCGGACTTTTCTTTTACAAAGTAGGTTTTGTCATAGTTCACAACAATAAATTTGTATTTGCGATTACCGTTCTTACTTGTAAACGCATTACTTATAATTTTTGCGAGTCTTTCTTTCAATTTAGAAAGTGGAATTGAAGTGTAAATTGTCGAAAAATCAGAGGCTTCGATCGAATGAACTTTACTAAAATGAGTGGATTTCAGATGTTCTAAAAGTTCCTTCTAATTCTTTAAAATCCACATCTGGTTGATACAACTGCGAGAATATACTGTTGAGCAATACTTTTGTAGCCCAGATTTGATTTCAGATAAAACTTTGGTGAGTAAGATCGATACAGATTTGGTAGAACATTTTGAGGAACTAGCGATGAAACGTTGTGTGTACGGATTCTTATGCATTTTAGGTATGCAGTATAAGTATGGTAAATCTAAATCTAAATTGTTAGTTTGGAAGCCAAAGGAAGCAAGTTTAATTCTTTGTTTTCAGTTCCAGTTCCAATATTTTTATTCTTTTACTATTAATATTTTTTAGTTTTATCTTATCTCTTATTCATTATTTCGAAATCCAATTCTGATTTTCTAAATCTTAATTCTAATATTTTAATATTCTATTTCTAACATTCTGACATTGTAATTCTAAAATTCTAACTTCTATATTAAACGTCTTCAAAATCAATAGCATCATTTAAGACCTGATAAATTTACAGCATGGACCAGACATGCACGTTTCGGGTACTAATCCCTCTTCAGTGATCCTCAGTCTAAACAATGTAAAATGGCCAAAAAGTATGAAAATTATTATGCCCAAAAATGTACCAAAAGACGTAACAAAATGGGTGGGATATTATGCTACAGGACCCACGTTTTAGAAATTTCAAGAAATATTGTAACAGAAACTTTCAAACAGGATATCAACGCATACGATGAAAAACTAACCGAATCAAAGAAAGTTCGTAGAATCAAGGACAGAATTTTGAGATAAATTGATTTTGCGTCCAAGTGCTAAGTATCTCCTTAAAATGATTTTTTGAAATGAAGAGAAAGAAAACTTGACATATAGAGTAAAACAAGTCAGAAGAGAACATCGCTCGCCATGAGAAATAAAAGTAAAAATAGTAAAGGTTAAAAAGGATATAGCCCATGTTTAAGTGAGTAAAAGGAGGTTCTGACTACAATGACTAGCCGCATTAAAGCATTATACTTTTTGTACCAACAACCGACGACGCCGATACTAGGGTTCTGACATTAGCTTCCCGGATATTTATCACAGTGACGACGCCGACACTAGGATTCTGACATTAGCTTCCCGGATATTTATCACAGCTCTCTAATCGACATTTTACATGTTTGCGGACTTCGCATTTCCACTTCAAACATTGCTTTCTGAAGGGACTGTTTCACAAGAGTAAATTGTTGATGGCATCCCAATGAATCTAGAACCCTGTTTAGAATTTATTTGTTTTCATATTTAATGACATTTAATTTGTCCACTGTTTTTCGTCCACAACGTGTTCAGATTTCCTTTTCTAATATGATCTTATTTCTTTAATATGTTCCCTAAAATTGTTAAGCAGGCAGTGCAAAGTCCGAAGTACGCCAACTTGTAAAATGCCTATTAGAACCTACTGTTACATGTAGGGGTTTGAGAGTAAGTGTTTTGAATATTTTTCCCTGACATTGTCGCCATATCACTTTCTATATAGACAGAACCATAGACAGTGCATGTATTAAATATGTTTTTATTTTCGTGCGTGGGCGGCGGGAGCGGCTGGCCAACAGGGGATGCTTACTCCTCCCGGGCACCTGGTCCCACCTCTAGCTTGCTGGGGGTCCGTCGATGCTCCAGTTTGGTGCTCTATTGTGAGTGCTGTTAAGATTATCGTCAGGATCTTCTTTAACTCATGTACAAAAGTATAAGGGGACATTATCATTAGCCACATAATTCATAATACGAAATTTGTTTACAAAGCTGGTTACGATAAAGAATTGACATGACAATAATAACAGTAAAATAATGATGACACAAATTAAAAAATACAAAACAGGAAAGTTTATATACAAAAAGATTAAATACATATAACATATTGCTACATATTTCATTCGATCTGTATAAAATAATGAAAATACACATCTTAAAAAATACAATAAGATTTAGTGTATTATTAGCAATGGAAATGTAAACAACTACAAGAAGTACCTATCAATTATAAATTATACACTTCGTTAAACTTTTGAACTACTTGGCGAGTGTCATTGCTGGTGGACCAAGAGTCCCCGAGGGCACATGTAGCCAAGTTACATGTCTCTTTAGCATGTTTGAAAGTTTCTGTTACAAAATTTCTTGAAATTTCTAAAACGTGGGTCCTGTAGCATAATATCCCATCCAGTTTGTTACGTCTTTTAGTACATTTTTGGATATAATAATTTTCATACTTTTTGGCCATTTACATTGTTTAGACTGAGGATCACTGAAGAGGGTTTAGTACCCGAAACGTGCATGTCTGGTCCATGCTGTAAATTTATCAGGTCTTAAATGATGCTATTGATTTTGAAGACGTTTAACATTCGGAATGTTCATTCCGGGGTTCGCAACCGTTTCGATGGGAATTCTCACGATTTTGCCTTGCCTTCTCGACTTTGAGACTGAATAACGGTTATTTACGTCTTTGATGTTTATTATTACATACAACATATACCTAAATCTGTATGAAATAATGAAAACCCAAATACAAATACAAAACAGGAATGTTCATATACAATAAGATTAAATGTAGCATTATCAATGTGAATATAAACAAATAGCTAAATCATACATATAACGTACTGATATATACTGATATATATGTTTCAATTAAATTGAAATATAGATCTAGTCCTAGGAATATCATATAAAATACAAACCAAAGCTTAATATCGCCCTTATCTCCTTGTTGGAGATCCCCACCTCTCTACTTATAGACAAACAAGACACACATTGTATGCCTTTCAAGAGCTGATACCTAATATCGCCTCGAATAACAGATGATGTCACTTTTTACAACGTTTTAAAAGCTTTTAGATTTGGCTCACTATTATATCTTCTATGATTTACCCCCCCCCCCTTCTCCAAACCCCTCAATTGTCATATGCTAATAAATGTCCAATGTTACATACATATTGCGTTGAATTCTTTAGTTTTCAGGTAACATAAAATGTCCGTTTCTCGGTTTTCTGAAAATTCTTAAACGTGGAAAAAAAACCAAGACCATACAAAACATTACATAACGTTACGCAATGTACAGATATGGTGCTCGAAAATAACAGATATTAATTTACTCTGAAATAATTGACCCTTCGAACAACAGGAAATATTTGAGAAATTCCATGACGTCACAATGCAATTTCGATGTTTGACCGAGGTTCGAAGCTTGTTTGTCGGAGGTAAAAGCATTGTGACGTCACGAAATTTTTCATTTTTTTTTCCCGCAATCGGAAGGGTCAATTGCTTGGAATAAATAGGAAAAATAGCACGCCTTAACTTAGATAAATCTACATGTCCTTTAGAATAAACACTTATCTTTGTTCCCTTGCTCCTCTATGGAGTTTGCATTTGTTATATAGATTATATCTATTATAAGACAGACGTATTGAATAACTTACCTTTTGAGAGATGAATCAGCGCATATATAGGAGAATTTGAATGTTATAAACCATACAATCCGCGCTAAGGATAATGACTGCCAGTTTAGAATATTTCATTTAAAGGTACCATGTCCCTGAAAATTAATTAATTTTACAAAATTTTGGAATGCAAAATCTTTCTTTTCATATCGATATGAAGGAATACATTCTCATTTGTATAAATTCAAATGTCAGGCGAATCTAACGCATGTATTCGCATTTATAGACCTTTAAAAACGTAATTTTGAATTTGGGGTGCGAAGCTCTAATTCATTTCACTTGCGCCTCCTACAATGTATTGAGTTTTTACAATGGAGGTATATGGATATTTAATAGCAATTCTCTGTAAGGACCAAAATCGTTCGGCACGGCATGTCATGGATTTTGATGATTTTCGGTATGATGGGTATATATTAAATACTGACCATGATTATAACACTTTTAAGCCAATGTGACCTCTGGTTGCCATGGTAACGAGGTCATTTATAACACTTTTGGGACCATGAAATAAGCCAGCTCCGGAGACTTCGTTCCCATGGATACCACTGTACCAGCTTGTTCACCTTAATATTATCTATTCTTCCTTACTTCCATTCTTACTTAGTACACTTAGAAATGTGATATTTATTACAGGAAGCGTATTGTATTAAGCCAAAATAAGTCAAAATGAAGCGAAAAATAGAGGTGAAAATAAGGGCCAATTTAGTGTGTTTTTGACCATTTTCAATCTTAAATATCACAAAAGGCACCAATAGGAGACTAGTGATTTTCATCAATGGAAATGTATGTTTATTGACAAATAAAATGAACGAAAAATTGGAGTGGGTATTTAAGAGTTTTACCTAAATTCTTTCGTCAAAGACCGTTGCCATGGCAACATTAGACCTTTTTGCTTGTTTCATATTATTTTTGAAATTTATTTTATTCCTCTTTAGAGTTACATAAGATTGTCAAAATGTATGCATGTATGAATATGACTTATATCTTTTACATAAGAACAATTAAAATGTTCAAGGTCATTGGCTTGATGTTCAAGGACATTTATACTTTGAGACTCAAATTTTGCATAAACTATTGATTTTCTAATTTTTTTGTTACCGATTTTAGTGATTTTTTATTTAAATATTTTCATAGGTCATATATATTATGAAAGCACATGAATATAAGAAAGACAAATCTTAGAATTTATTGAATTGTAGCAATTCAATAGGAAATATTTTACCGTCAAAAACAAAGAAAAATACAGATTTCGTCCCTTTTTTATCAAAATACTCACCAAGAATTTAGATATTCGAAGATGTGAAGAAACGTAATCAATAGTTCTAAGAAATAAGTGAAACATTTATCATTTTATGGCAAATAACTGTTAAGTTCAATATTTCAAGGTTTCTAAAATATTGACACCTTCATTTTATGAAAAATCAGGATTTTTCGTCAAATCTGGTCACTTAAAGTAGAATGACCTTGAAAATTCAGTGGGTGACCTTGAAATATTTTCAAGGTCATTTTTATATCAAAACGCCTCTGATAGATGTATGCATGAACTTCTGTTCCAATATCATGCGTAGATAGTTTGATAGAGGTTGTGTTTAAATTCATCGTATTGAAACCTCTCAGCCGATTGTTGCCATAGCAACTAAATTTGATCCTGCTTTGCATATTAAAGGGCAAATCAGCCCAATTAATTTTTTATATTCATGTAGAATTCAAAGATGATACTAATTGGATAACTAGAATTTTGACTTCAAAAATTGGTGCTTTTATGAAATTTTCAACCTTGTAAAACAGTAAAAACATGCTAAAAAGGGTCTTTTAGTGCCCAAAACAAAGCCTTTTGATACCCTGTTTTGGCCCAATTTTTCATCTTGTATACATAAGGCATCCGAGATGAATGTAAAAAACTTTACAAATATGCATAATAATAAGGATTAAAAGAAAACAATCAAAGCAATTTAAGATTTAAAATGTACCTGTTTCCATGGTAACGAAGCCTACAAATATGCCTTGTCCTATAGATTTTCCCGATTTTTGAAACTTCAGACATGGTTACCATGGCAACGACAACCTTTTTGAAAAAACTGGGGTTGATTTTCATACTAGTACTTCATATTGAACTTCTTTACCAAAAATCTCAAAAATCCATGACATGCCGTGCCAAAATGTTTTGAAATTCTTTGGTTCTTACAGAGAATTGCTGTTAATTATCAAAAAAATCGACAATATTAGGGTCGTTACTGCATATTTTCAAATAAAACTTTTTATGGCTCCTTTTTTCCTCTTTGTAGACCCTTTGGAATAAATTTTACGTTTTCACTAAAATTTATTTCCAGGGACACTGTATCTTTAAAATGAAACAGAAGAAGAAACTAATCTTTTAGATATGTCGTGTACAAAGGAATCTATTTCAACTTACATATTAAACGTGTCCGATTGAAATTGGAACAATGTTTACCGTGTGTCCTATGTCGGGGGCCATACTCTGGTAAATATTAACTTCAGACCATTCTGTGTTACAGATACACAGTATGTCTGTCTATATTAGTGTCATACAGTTCAACGTCAAACTGATGGTGGATATCAACAACAGACTGTAGCCACCTACCCCACCCTGATGATGTCATATTTACTTCCCGCAATCTTACCTCCTGTAACATTGTCTATTTGGCGTTAGCCCTATGTCCCTGTCACCAAGTATAATGCCCTCCAGACATAACTTCTGTAGCAATTTACAGTCACACAGTATAGGTCTAGGTACTGTGTTAGTGTCGGCTATCTGAACATGAGATAAATCTAATGTCCTCAGTGATGGTCCAATGATCGTGTCAACAGATCTAGCTGTGTTCTGGCCATCAATATGAATTATGGTCAGTGACCTTGTTTGGTGTTGATTACTTAGTAAGTCATTGACTATTGTGTCACTTATGCCACGCTCTCCGTCTGTTGCTACACGGAATAAGTACAGTGACCTTACGTCTAATTGGTGATAAGACAGGAGTTCCCTAGTCACCCTCACTGTCTCTAAGTCACTGTCACACAGATAAACATCTGCTATATGAAATGTCACTAGGCTGTCAGTCACTGGGCTGTCTGTCTGTCCGTACTCTAACTCCCTGTGCCAACTAATCTGTAGTTTGCACAGTTCCTCCACTGTACTGTTACGTCCATCAGGTGACTCTCTGTATTTACAGATCTCTGTGTCACTGTCTGTTACACTTACAACACGCTGTGGTTTAACACTACCCAGGTACGGACACATGCCACATATAAATATTATAACATTAGATAACTCCATTACAACCTTGATATCACACAGATGTTTACAGAATAAATCACTCACCTCTTTGTGGGTGACGATGTAAATAGCAGCCAGTAATTCCTGTACAGATTTGTGGAAGAAATGAACACTTACCTTTTCCTCCATAACGCTATGTACATCTCTCTGACTGATCAAACCTACATCAAGGGCAAACTGTAATTCTCTCTCACCTATTTCTGTTTCAAAGTGATCTCTCTGAAATACTAACTTCATTTCTTTCGACAAAAGACCTTTATATGATATCTTTCCCCGTTAAATTGTAATAGCGCATTAATGTAATGTTTGATATTTCTCTTTGTAGACAGTAGTTTTGGTACACTAAGTTAAACATGGATTGATTCAAAACTCAATTTTTGAGTATCGTGTTTAAGATGTGCTCTTTGTATCAGCATATTGACCATATCTATATAGAAACTGGTCATACTGTCCCCTATCTGTTCCCCCTCATACCATATCTGTACACATACTACAGCTAATAAAGGAATTTTTATAAAGGATTTTACAGTTTCGTTTTTCAGTTGACTTTTGATTTCTTTACATTTTGCCTTATATTCAGCAGTACCTGGTTTCATTTCAAAATAATGTACAAGTACTTTTTCTATCACAGCTTCGATACCTGCGTCGTCCATGCAGTCCCTGTATTTCAATCACTCTATCGTCGTTCTGTACTCCCATGACTTCAGAAAATTTCCACGGCCGCATGGTGGTGAAGATAACACAGTTTGACATGTTATCTATGTTAGGCATTCCTTTATACTTGATACGATCTATGACGGACTGATCGGGCTTCCACTCGTATAAGCCGTCAATCATTATAAAACATCGGTATTTATCACTAGATAACACGTGTTTGGCTGTTGTACGAAGCACGGTGTCAGATCCTAGAATGTCCTGACAAATCATATCTATGACGTCAGCTCGTGACGGATCTACTTGACGTAATGGTATATAGAAGACGAAATCAAACTGACTGAGAGCTTTTTCCCATTCGTTTAGCGGTCTGCCACTCATACCAGGCTGTTGAGTATTGCACCACGTTTTCAGAAACCACTTGCAGTACGTTGTCTTGCCGTGAGCGGCTTTCCCTAACATAAACACACGGGGGACCGGCTTACCGTTTTTAGTCAGCATATCCTCGGGACTTTTCACTTCTTTTCTTTCTTGCTGTTCCTCACTCTGTGCTGACTTTTTTTTCCCTTACGGTTCTCCGTTACATCCTCCCTGATAACAACTGACGAGAACAGGTGTTCTATAGGTAATGTGTCACCGTCAGTTGCTACCGGTGACAGTGGGATCTCTCGTGTCTCCTCATTATTCCTCTCAATCAGTTTTTCTCTTAATATGTTGACGTCAGGCTCCACATCTAGAAAATAATGAGTAGCTGATCGTTAGATTTTACGAGGAGTGGTATAATATTTTGTAATTCCCCGTTTTTATTGACATCGTACCCCAAATAAACTCACCATAAAATAACACATATAATTTAGGGGAGGGGCATTGTAGTAGTATAATGTAAGAGGATCAATCTTAAAATTCGTCATCAAGGACAAGAGCGAGACTTGTTTCCTTCTATATATGGTAACATCGATTGATCCTCTTAAGGGGATGGGTTGTTTGATATTTCACAAATATGGACATGGTCGAGGTCATTATGTCATTATAATGACCCGATTAAAGTTGTAATATCAACCGAGGCCGAACGCCGAGGTTGATATTACAGATCTCATCGGGTCATTATAATGATATAATGACCGAGGCCAAGTCCTTATTTGTTATATTTTATAGCGACACATAGCACTCTATATCATTAAAATGATGATTCAAAGCAATAGGATATTCTATTTTTGATAAAGAATACAACATTCAAACGTGCTATTTTACTAGCGTTAACAAAATAATAATCTTGGTTTTCATCGTAAGTACTGAAATCGGGAATAATAGCACACCAAATCATTATATTATCTTCCGACAGCGGTCATTATCGGAAAGTCTAATATGACTTGAAGTTTTCTCCCTATATGTACCATAGAACTCGCCTGGTGTAAAATATCCAACAAACTTCAAGTGCGCTAAGCTCTGCCCATTTTCGTGCTATATTAGAATAGAAATAACAACTAGCTACCCGTGATTCATCGTCTAGTAATTCAACTCGTCGCATGAACCAATCAAATTATAATAATTTGATTGGATCATGCGACTCGTGGAATTACTGGACAATAAACCACGGCTAGCTAGTTGATATTTCTTAATTAATGACTCGCGCAACAGCCAATCAGATTCGACCTTATATTCTGGTTCTATATTCTGGTTGATAAAATATCTATTAAGTGGGAGTCAGGGAGAAGTGTAGAAAAGAATATTTGAAGAAATATTAACTTATTTATCTATTACGTTCTTCCCTCATATACCAAGAAAATCAGAGTTGCTCTGCTCGATATATAATATATTGAAATTCTCTTCGATTTCCTGCATAGACTGAATTCAGACATTGTAATCTTCCATTCTCAAATATTTATTGACGCATACCGGCTAACATGAGGGATATTTAAAGACCATTTTACCATTTTCTGTAATAAAAAGTTTTCAACCCCCCCCCCCCCTTCCTGTAAAGAAATCCTGAATTCGCATATGAACTTGGTGTAGAATATGTGGAATTCGCATCAAATGCATTAACACCAATTCTCTGTAGGCAACTTTTTTCTTTTTCTTTTTCTTTTCTTTTTTTTTTTTTTTTTTGGAAACGCATGTTCTCCGATTTTCATGAAATTTCACATATTGATAAGGATAAAAGCAAGGCATAAAAGCCATCAACATATCGTTGCCAAGTGACTTGGTTGCCATGGTAACCAGCTCACAACATACCAAAGTATGAAAATTAAACAATTTTAAAGCCTTACTGTGTCTCATACAAATGGTTCATAATTTCAATCGTTATGAAATTAAAAAATAAAGGCTATAAGATACATGTACTTAACCATATTTGTAATCTTTTCAGATTTTCTTTATAAATATGGTTACCATAAATAAATAATGCTCATTATAGCAACATGTTTTATTATGTTAGATTTAATTTTAAGTTTATCAATTGCTTTGAGTTAAATAAAAAAGCAATTTCATCTAATTTTACTAAGGTCCTAAATTTCCATAGTGACCGTTTCAATGGGTTTGAAATGTTGATAAATTGGACATTCTGAGTTTGATAAATAAAGTTTAAAGATTCCCCTACTGCTAAAATGTGAAAACGTCTGATTGTAACATACAATGCACTCTTTCAAAAACTTGAATAAAATAAGTGGGGTAAACGTTACCATGGCAACCATTTTTAAAATGTCGATTTAAAAATCAAAACGTTGTTATAATAATTATTTTCATTCCATAAGAAATTATTCAATTAATAGAATTGATGTTGATGAAAACTTGACAAACATTTGTGTGGTTACTATAGAAACAACATCAATTTACACAAAATTTCGTCATGTTTCTGACTGTTTTAAGCGTTTGAAATAAAACCTCATATGAAGTTAGGAATGAATCTATGTAACATCAAAGTAGGAGTCTTTAAGGTTTTATTGGAAAATGTTGATTAATTTATTTTAATTTAAAATGGCCGTATCCAAGGAAACAAACAAGCCTATATGAAGTTTGAAGTCGAAATCTTATATATACATATATAAAAATTTACGAGGAGTGGTAAAATTCCCACTCGCCCACTCGTATTGGCGACTGAAATTGTCCTGTGGGCAACCAAAAGCCATCAACATGGTCTCCCACATGGCGAGTGACGAAAAAATTCGTTTCCGTTTATTCCCCATTGTTCGGTAACACCAAAATTTCTAAAAGTATTATAATACATTATACATATATGGACAGACCTACGGAAGCCCATTGGCATCACAAAAATAAGACATGTTTTTGTGAAGCACGAATGCCCCCGTTGGCATGTTTGACAGTAAAAACACTGAAAAGTAGTTTCACATTTTGAGGGCAAGGTCACAAGGTCAAATTTGGTATCATGGAAAACTATTGCCGCAAAGATCTCATATGTTAAATATAAAAGCCATATCAATTACCATTCAAAAGTTATTGCTAAAGTTTAAATTTGCGAAATAAGGTCAAACACCAAGGTCAAGTTCAAGAGGTAAATAATTTTGGTAGCCATGAAAATTTCTTGCCACAAAGAAAACATATGCGAATTATGAAAGCCCTATCATTTACAATTCAGAAGTTATGGCCAAGGTTAAAGTCACAAGGTAAAATGTTTGGTATCCATGGAAAGGTCTTGTCACAAGAAATACACATGTGAAATATGAAAGCCCTATCATTTACCATTCAAAAGCAATGGCCAAGGTTAATTTTTTTTTTCAAAAATAGCTCAAACTCAAAGGTCAAGGTCACAAGGTAAACATTTTTGGTATCCATGGAAAGGTCTTGTCGTATATATTTGGAGAACACAGAAATTTTTCAATGCTCGCCACATGTTGTGATATGGTGCACGGACAGATACAAAATTTTCTGTTTAAGTGTTCTCCAAATATACGTCTTTTTTTACCAGAATAAATTACCATCATATAATTTATGATAATGACCATATGATAGGCCTTAAATAAAATCATATAAAGTAGATTTAGACAATATTTACTCGGTTCAATCAAAGGGGATTCCCGTGGAACATATCATTTGTTTATCACGTGATACCCCACGATGATATTCTTTGATACAAAACGATGTTTCTTGGTCAAAATAAGCATTTCTATAACTATCCGTCATGGTTGAGGGAAAGGGGATCATATCGTATCATCATATCTATCCGTAAATTTCAATAATTTGGGGATGTTTATGAAAATATATGAAAAAATATCTTATTGCTCTCTACTAAGGTTGCTATTTTCAACCCGATAACTTGAATTTCCTTCAGGGGTGGATCCTGGGTGGGGCAAAATTTATGTTAAACGTCTTCAAATTCAATAGCATCATTTGTAAACGGATAAATATAGACATCGAAGGCTATCCACCTTTGAAAAATCTGCATGGATTGAAAAACTAATTATATCTGAGTAATCAGAATGATGTTTGTTTGATGTTTGTTTATTTTGTTATTAGTGCCCTACCGGCTCGCCGGATGGGACTGATAGTTTCCATCCCGTGTGTCTGTCTGTCCGTCACACTTTAGTTTTCCATACTTTTGTATGCTGTCGTTGCAGATATTGATCTCATTTTTGGTATGTGAGTTGATGAGTTTGGTTCCGATTAACCTTTTTTTACAAGAGGTATGGACCCTGGACTTAGCAAATTTAATAAAATTCTCAGTTTTCCGGACTTTTCTCGGCTGTTGTTGTAGATATTGAAATAATTTATTTTCTGTGATTGTATCTTATCTTGTGTTATACAGATCAAGTTCGCGTTTGGTTCCGATTGACCTTTTCTTTACAAGAGTTATGGTCCTTGGATTTCGCAAATTTCATGAAATTCTCAGTTTTCCGGACTTTTCTTCCATGATATTGCAGATATTGAAATCATTTTTGGTATGTGAATATATCTCAGTGTGATACAAATCAAGTTCATGTTTCAATTTGATTGATCCATTTCTACAAGAGTTATGGCCTCTGGACTTATCAAATTTCATGAACTTCTCAGTTTACAGTCTTTTCATGCCTGTTGTTGTACACAGCCAATTGTGCCTCACATGAAATTCATATGAAATTTACATGAAATTTACGTAAAAGTTCACATGAAATTTATGTGAAATGAGCACGAACATGAAATTTACATGAAATTTTTCACATGAAATTCATGTGAAGTTTCTGACATGAATTGCATGTAAAGTCAATTTTGCATGAAGGTCACAAAGAAAAATTCATGTTAAATTCATGTGAATTTTTTTTCACATGAATTTTATGTAAAATTCATATGAAATTCACATCATGAACTTTCATGTGAAATTTACATGATGCTTATTTCATATAAATTTCATGTGAGGCACAATTAGCTGTGTAGATATTCAGCTGATTTTTGTATGCAGATACAATTTATAGTCTGATAAAGAATAAGTTGAATTTGGGTTTGATTTATTTGTTCTTACAAAAGGTATGGCCTCATTGCAAATTTCAGTAAATTTTCCTGTTTTCCAGACCTTTTCCTAAAACACATATTTTGATGTTGGATTCATCTTTTGGTGTTAGTACAGGTCAAGGCAGAGTTGAATGCCATTCATAAATTTATTTTTTGTGAGTTTGTACGCCTTTTAAATGCACCCCAAATATTTCTCCTATTTTTTATCTTTTAATTGATTTAACCACTACCCCCAATTCATTTCAGGTGCGGATCTAGTATTTACCTCATAGGGGGTCCAAACTAAAGTAATGAAACTTAAGCAGCTCATTTGGATTTTTATCGGTATAAAAATCTAGTTGGAAAAAACTATGACCTGCACCCCCCCCCCCCCCTTTCCCGACTTTCATATTCACCATTTACAGGGATTTCTAATGCCTTAGTATAATTTCGTTTGTTCAGATAGCTTTGGTAGGATATTAGGGAAACTTAACAACTTTTGATTCTTTAAATTGGCTAGCCGGATTTTTTTTACTAAATTAGATGGTGATATACGAGGGCTGATTGATATGTTGTTAGCCTCAGTTTTCTGGGATGCAGAAGGTATTCTGCCGATAGATTATCTCCAAAAAAGACAATAAATGGCACATACTATTCTTCACTTCTGACACATTTAAGGGAAAATATTAAAATTAAGCGCCGCGGAAAGCTCATCAGACTTCATCTATTCCCAAAACTGAAAGTAGCTATTTCTGGCACCCACTTTCAGTGCGATGATGACGTCATACTTGCAGTATATGGCTTATAAGGGGTATTGAGGCCCTTAAGCATTGTTGGCAAAAGTGATTAGACACTGAAGGAGATTATATAGAAAAGTATTGCAAAATGTCTGATAAAATTCAAACCCATCAATACGAGGCTCACAACATATCAATCAGCCCTCGTACAAGTATCACAGAATGTTTCATTTACTCAATGTTTTAATCTAATAAAACTCGAATACAGAATGCTTTTTTGAAGACCTATACCTTTTGCAGAATGAAAAAATAGAAAAGGGGCGTTTCAACTGTTTCTACATACAAGGTCTCATCTTATACTTTCATGTTCTAAAATGTATTATATTATATAACCAGTAATAGTGGTGAAAATTCCATTTTTATGTATAATTTTGGTTACAGTGAACGAAGCTTTGGAACCTTTTCACGTCACACAGCATGTTTCAGATATTAAATCTTCATGGGAGCCAAATAATGATTCAAAATTGAAGACAAAAGCCTCAATTCGAACCTCATGTATAAATGTCTATAGTATTGGCGAGCGTAGCAATCCAAATTCTAGAAAAATATGAAATACCCAATTCTTTTGTTGAAATATGCAAATGTTGGACCCCAACTTGAAATATCTCGGGGGGAGGGGTGTTCCAAACCAACGGACATCCAGCCCCTCCCCTCTAAATCCGCTCATGTTGTTCATTTTGAACAACCTTACATAATTATTGATTTTTTTCTTAATATTCATTATAATCAAAAATTCTTTTTGTAACATAATTTCGACATCTTTTCTAGGATCAGTACATAGATATTTATTTAAGTATGAATAGATAACGCCAAAATATGGTCGCAATTATTCTGATTAGCTCACATGAAGTTATGTAATTGGTCACCGCTCTTTGTCCGTTGTCTATAATTCGTCCGTCGTTAGCTTTTATGTTTATATTTTCGACTAAACCTCCATAATCGCTGCTTATTATTCCACCAAACCTTACAGGAGACAAGTACTTAAATTTGTGTTTTCGACCCGATCGAAATCCAAGATGCCCATCTTGGGATCAATCACATTTTCACCTTCCCATCCCAACCGCTGTACGGAATTTCACCAAATCTCAAAGAAAGTAATCTCTTCCCCCTGGTGACCTCAGTTGAGCAATGTGACCCCATTGGACCCCTTGTTTAGTTTTGTTTTTATTCTATTCTGAAATTGATATCAACATTCTTAAGGAATGAAGTAGACATCGTTTCTAATTTCCGTGTTAATCCAAGAAATCAATATTTTATTAAAAGCTGTCAGAGTTTTAAATCGAAATGTAGCAAGCGAAGCAAGTCGGACATTTTCTGTAATGTATTATTCCATTTTGCAAGGAATGTGCCCGATTACATGTATAAGGCCATACAGCCCCGACCAGTCAAAAGTTTAACGCCGAGATGACGAAATTATGAAAGCTTAATTCGAAAGTTTCGTTAACTATTCGTCAGAGATTTTTTGAAAGCCACTGAGATGACGAAATTTGAAAGCTCTAAAAAGCTTTCGAAAAATCGCTGACGAAAATTTCGTTAACTAGTCTTAGTTAACGAAAAATTTGAAAGCTATGAGCTTACAAATTTTCGTCATCTCGGAGCTTTCAAAATATTTGAAAGCAATCGCTGACGAAATTTTGAAAGCAATCGCTGACGAAAAGTTTGAAAGCAATCGCTGACGAAAATTTTGAAAGCAATCGCTGACGAAAAGTTTGAAAGCAATCGCTGACGAAAATTTTGAAAGCTATCGCTGACGAAAATTTTGAAAGCTATCGCTGACGAAAATTTTGAAAGCTTTTTGAACGCTCGGGTGCCATATTGTTTTTGCAATGGCTGCAGCAAGCCTCGGGAGAATTCCTCTGCACAGAAGGAGCCGTCTATTTATCGGCGTGGCAATTCACCTATTCACACGAGCATACCCTTTTGATGGCCCCATTCACCCCCAATTAACATAATGTTATTTTAACCAAGTAGGTGTATGGGGAACACACCGATCTGGGAAACACGGAATCTTCAAATAAACTTATAAAAATAAACAAGATACAATGTTTAATTTAATCCAGGAATATATATTTTCATAATTTAATCTGAATATTATTAAACATCATAATTAATACTATTTCATCAAGCAAATTATGAAGATGATTGCTTTGATTTCGGCCATTTTGGTTTTCTCGATACAAAATAGCTTACGAGAAAAGCTTTCAAAAATTTTGATGGCTAGTTAACGAAATTTTCGTCAGCGATTAGCTTTCAAAAATTTTGAAAGCTATAGTTAACGGAATTTTCGTCAGCGATTAGCTTTCAAAAATTTTGAAAGCTATTGCTGACGAAATTTCATTAACTATAGCTTTCAATTTTTTTGAAAGCTAATCGCTGACGAAAATTCGTTAACTATAGCTTTCAAAATTATTGAAAGCTATCGCTGACGAAAATTTTGAAAGCTAGGGAATCGCTGACGAAAATTAGTTAACGAAAAATCGCTTGAGTATTCAAAATTTTGAAAGCAATCGCTGACGAAATTTTGAAAGCTAAGCTTTCAAAAAGCTTTCAATTCGTTTACGAATTGAAAGCGAATATTAAATTTTCGACTGGTCGGGGCTGTAGTTATTATATATTTTGTTTTACGTACCTTTTCCCTTTTCGAAGAATTGCAAAGAAAGAAAACACACACACACCCTCACACACACACACACCCTCACACACATACCCTCACCCTCACACACACACATACACAAATGCATTTTTAAGGCAAAATATCAGTAATTGTTCTTGAATACCATAAAATCCCTATACTATTATAAATATCAATGAACAATAAGGTGTTATATAAAAGTCTTTCCTCCTAGCCATCTTTCCCCTGGACAAAATGACTATATAGTGCCCCACCCCCTGGAAAATCTACTAAATGGTAATAGATTGAAATATTTCTTCCAGAGGGAAGGGACGATAACAAATAAAAACACAAACATTCAAATACACAAATTTTTAGGCCCCTTGGCCTTTATCAAGAGTAAAAAACAACGATCTATAACAATTCTAAGTAAAATCCATCCTTGCTTCTCTGGCGTTCATTGCAAAATCAAGACCTTTTTTACACTTGATAAAGGCCAAGGGGCCGAAAATTTGTGTATTTGAGTGTTTGTATTTTAATTAACTATACAGTAGTTCTTTCACCGGGGAAAATGCTGCTATATAGTAGACTTTCCCTCATGTTATAGTAGATTTTCCTCCGAAAAAAAAACTGCTATATGGCCATTTTGATTTCTGAAGTTTATCAAATTTATGTTGCAAGAAAGCACGAAAATAGTCTTCCGATTTCAAACACAGCATTACTTTAGAGAAGATTTGAAATCAGATATTGGCTTTTATACATTTAAACTTTATAAACATTTACCCCCATTCATCATTACCATAAAAACACAAATAAAAAACTGACACAACATGATCTGAAAATTGTAAATTTCAGTGACATTTTAGCATTGAAATTGAAATGTCCTTGACCTTGAAGTCAATGACCTTGAAAAAAAAATTATGGTTGTTAGTAAAAAGGAAATTATATGTGCTGATAATTCATAGAAATTTACTATTGTAAATCATAGCGTAATCTAGCACAAACCCTTATAAAACAGTGATATGTTTGGGGTTTCACATCAAAAGTTGCCATAGCAATCAACTTTAGTGGCAAATTTTAGGAGAATGATTATTCTCCCCCATCGACTTTTCTTCCTAATTTTGTTAATCAGATGATATTTATTTTATTTCAACAAAACAAAAGATTCTAGCACGCCTGCCTTCTGAATTGTTTGTAGTTAAAAATGCTCAAAATTGCACTAAAAAGGGCGAACAATTTGCCTCGTCTTTATGCCTGCTTTTTCACAGTTTTTGATTTGCAGTTGTAGGTGTTATAGAAGAAATATCTTTAAAATTAACAGATTTTCTTAGAGTAGAAGTTTTAAAGAGTCACATTTGTCTAGGTTGTTCAGCTATTAAAGTGGTTTTCATGGCAACACATTGTCAAAATATAGCTTACTCCACAGTCTTGTGAGAGCTAAACATAGTTTGACCTCGTTTCCATGGTAACCGTCAATTTCGATGGTAATTCTGTCTACCTTTGATCCTTCTTATTTTGTTAATTATATAAGAATTGACTGTTCAATTTTGACAGTTTATTGGAGTATGAACTTTGGTTTGTCGCATCGCAAATTGTGTAAAACCGCGTAGCGTAGCGTAGCGAATGTCACCATAAAATTAAAACACTGCAATTAAAATTGTTTTGAATATAGTTCCCGGAAGCTGTTCTGGAAGTCCTTTTCATCTTTTTTTTCAAAATGTAGATATCGCTTCAAGTGAGGTGATATAAGTATTTTTAGTCAAAAGAATGATGTGAAAAGAATATGTGCCTATAAAGCATGAACATATCGATATATACTACAACATCAGAAATATAATTAATAAATGCACTCAAATTATATAGTCTCGTCCAATGAACGTGATGAATCTTTAAAAGGATTTAAGTAAATCGAGTGAAAATGGTAGGTTTAGTATTAAGGAAACAAATCTATACATATTGTACATTATTATCGTTGTTAAAACAGAAATGCTCATATAGGCTAAAATAAAACATACTCAGAAACTGGCGATAGCGTAAATACCCCTCCTTAGAAATTTCTACAGCTATACAGATTTTCTTTGCTCCCAATAAAGAAAGCAATTCCTTTTTATTCATGAGATCTTCCAAGAATCTCTGAAGTTCTCCATGAAAGAAGTATTTCCAGAATCTATCGAGTCCGACAACTGTGTTGAACACAATGCTCCATATGACTGATCCGGTTCTCAAACTTTCAGTAGTACTAGTACTTAGCATCGCAGTGCGTCATCAAGTTCTTGATATCATTGACTGATTGTATCAGAGAGGCAAACAAACGATCTGACTTTTGCTCACAGAACTCTTTAAATTTTCCGAGGACGAAATGTTCAACGAAAATTTCAAGATAGCTTAAAGCTAACGATCTTGCTACTTCTTTTCTACTTCCCTCTATTCTACCAAATAATGTATAATATTCCTCTACAAGACTTAGTCTAGAAGTAGTGCTCACCATAAAAGGGTAGCTTTCATGGAACTCATCTACACCAACGTTGCCTCTTGCTCGTATTGATCTGCAGTCACGTAAAATATACTCCAAACACTTATTTGCTATAGATTCAATGGGATATCCTTCATCATTGTTTTCGTCTTCGATTTGCGTCTTTAAAAAGCAAATTACTTAAGCTTGGGCTCTGTAAAAGTGAAGTAACATATAGTCAGTCATTATACACATAGTGTTTTAAAACAATGATGTTGCAGGAAAACAACTTGACTGTCAAAGAGATACCAATTGTCGTCAAAATATCACTTAATGATCTCAGTAATCTCTTTCACCCCTTGTTCATGCAGGTATTTGTGCTAAGGTAATCCGAAATTTCAGAGCACTTCATCAAAATACTTCTATGTAGAATTAGCCTTTCGTCAAACTCCTCCCCTGCTGCAGCAGTACCAATGATGTAATTATTTATCGTATCCAACATGCTAATAAAAGATGTGCCCAGCATGTCAAATGCTTTGTCTGCATTATAGACAAAAATGTATAAATGAGCGTTTAACATAGGGTTTTTTACATCATTTTTCTTGAGTTGTCAAAATACATGCACATGATTCCCACAAGTACCATAAATGGAGAATCTGGTAAAAAGTTTCCTCCATCGGCCAAACATTTCGGTGATGTGATGCAATATAAGAGCACAGTAATTTCGTTACATAAAAAATATCTAAAACGTGTTTTCCCTATTTATAATTGTACTGAGTTGAAATATAAAAATAGATTAAAATATGTCTCATCTACATAAATTACATTAAATATTGCTTCTTTCCCGCTCTTTCGCATGATAGAATGACAAATATGGATAATGACTGAATCCCTGTTTACAGCACAAAATCGATAATTCAAAAAATCAGAAACCGAAGGCATACAAAATCAGGATAAAACAGGAACCAAAGCAAACAAACAAAAACCTCCACCATATGAAAAGAAGCGAACTCCCGATATGAGGGTGAGACCAGGTGCCCAGGAAGAGTAAGCATCTCCTGCTTGCATGCAACACCCGTCGCTTCAATTCGGTAGAACTGTCACATCCGGTTACTTCCATTTTGGAAGATATAGAGTACAATCTTTGGTTGGATGGTTCAAATGGTCTATGACAGAATATCATCCACCAATCTGGAGAGTGGGACATCATAGTGTATGACGAGATTCCTATATCGACCGTAGAACTTCCTCAGTGACGATATTAGTCGGTCACAAACATATCATTGACTGAGAAGCTTATCTGAAAGACGCCTAACTCTCAGAACAAAATTCGTATATTTGGTACTTGCTCTGGCATAGCGTATCAACTGAGATATGAACACGCCATAAGCAGGCGATGAAGGGATGTTGCTACTCAGAAAAGGAAAGTTTGTAATGCTGAAATTTAATTCGTCACGTTTGTCATAGAGTGAGGTGTTCATGTGACCATCAGTGTCGTAGGACAACATTATGTCCAAATAGGATGCTGAATTATTTGTCTCTGTAGTTTCTTTGACTTCAAGCTCCGAAGGATAGATACTGCTCAGGTAATCCGCGAATTTTGGATTATTGATGGACAACGCATCGTCTATGTATCTGTAAGTGAAGTTGAAGTCAGAAGTCAAGTATCTTTTCCCTTCAGAGACCAAAGATTGAATGAATTCAGCTTCGTACGAGTAAAGGAAAATGTCGGCAAGGAGTGGGGCACAATTACTCTCGCTACGTGCAACGTCGTCTGCTTTGCAACGACGTCAAATGATTGACAAATGTATGCATCCTTTATTTTCAATAAATATTTCATCGGAATATCTTTATTTTTTGTATACAAGTGAGAATAAATTAACTCGAATGATTTTCCGTCACTCTGAATTTTAAAACTGGCAACAAGAACTTAGACTCAAAGTTAGCCAAACGATCAGGCAGAAGTAGCCTCTCTCGTTGGGCGGCACTTCCTGAACGCACCCAGGAACATATCCGCTCAACGAGTAACCTGGAGTGGGAGGGCTGTCCGCACGTTATGCGGATAACCATTTACTACTAATGTGGCAGATGACAGTCAAAAGTTTGCACCGATTGCCCATTGGTCGGTTTATGTATATATATGGAGCTCGTGAAAAAGTTCCCCGCGAGAGGTTTGACAGTAAATGTTTCAAATGTCTTTCCCTGACATGGTCGCCATAGCATTTTCTATGAAGAATAACCTCTGACAGTGCATAATTTGTTGATATTGTTTTCATTTTCGTGCGTGAACATCGACGGCGGATGCGGCTAGCCAAACAGGGGATGCTTACTCCTCCCGGACCCACCTCAAGCTTGCTAGGCGTCCGTCGATGCGTAATTTGGTGCTCTGTTGTGAGTGCTGTTGAGATTGTTGTCGGGATCTTCTTTATCGAGGGTTAGTCTTTTTTCAAATATGTTCTTTGTCCCTTTATGTCTCTTACTTTGTGTATTCTCTTTGCTTTCATTTGGGATGTTTTGATGGTTTGCTGTTGGTACTGCTACCGTGTCTATTCGGTGACTCTCTCCTTTCTTATTATGAAAGGCTTCTTAAGAGAAGCAGTGATTCTATTTGTCTCTTGGTAAATTGGGTTTGATTTCTTCAAAGGGTACCTTCCACCTCCATGAATACCGTACTTTAATAAACAAACAGAATGTTTAAGTTGTTTGTATTATCTGTTGTGGAAAAGTAAGGGTTATTCTACTGTCTCCGAGGGCGTAGCCCGAGGAGCAGTTGAATAACCCACTTGTTGCAGGCAATTGTTAGACCATCAAACAATGATCACGAATAATTGGATAATTTTTCATTGCTAGCGAAAGAAAACTACTCATGGTAGTCAGTCAACGACTCAGTTAATCATTCAATCATTACTTCAATCATTAATCTTATCATTGCTTCACAAGGAAAATTATTGCACCGTATGGAAAGGTGTTTATTAAGAAATAACAACTAGCTAGCCGTGGTTTATTGTCCAGTAATTCCATGAGTCGCATGAACCAATCAAATTATCACCGAGCCGCGAAGACAAGACATCTCAACAAGAGAAATATTTCCCAGAATACAGACTACAAGGTGTCATATGGACATTTCTTATTTTCGTTTGTTTCAAGCAATAAGATAAAACTGTCACAGAAAAGATTCCACCATATTTCAAAAGAAAAGAAACTCCTCGTTTTTCCTATAGCTACACACCAACAGTTGCATCTAATTTACAAAAGTTTCCTGCAGTGTATTGATTTAAGTAATCCCTCACTACATTCTTCATCGGGCTTCAACAACTCGATCTCCTTGTGGACACGTTGTTACTGGTGACCTTAGTATAGTCTAGAACGACAAGTTAAGAGAATTAAAAAGGGTTCCGAATACAAAGTAAATCCTTTACATGGAACCAAAATTTAAAAAATATCATGGACTCGTGTGAGGAATATGCAAGACTTTGGGCAAAGAAAGAGGATGTACAGCTCGACGCCCTTTTCGAATGGATAAAATCCATTAGAATGTTATTTTATAATTCAAACGCCTTTTATACCGAGGATATGATTCTTCTGTCACCAGACGGACACTTGGCTTGGTATTGGACCAATCTACAGAATTGCACTCTGACTGACTGTGACAACAGGACTCCATGACGGGCCCTGTCCAAACCTCTTGAGAGAAGACAGTGCCTTGTCCACCTGTCCTCTCTGAATCTAAGTCGGACTCCTCGGGTGTTCACATGCATGAGCTCGCTACAGCCGGCAGAGCATGGAGTGTATTTCGTATGCCTTATGTTTTTATATCCATTTACAATTCCATCTGTGTGTTTCGTGGGCCCCTGCGTCATGCTGTCTGTTTGTATGATCATCTTACAGTGAGGAGGCGGTTATTTTACACCACAATTGTGCGTTCTTCGAGACCTCTGGGTAATCGGAAAAGTGGGAGGGTTGTGCGCACGTAATCCGGATAACCACATCTTCTGCTACTTGCGTAACAGATGGCCGTCCAAAGTTGGCACCGGTTGCCCATCGGTCTCGTTGGTTTATGTGTTGTCTTTTGTGTTGCATATTTCTATCTTGTCCCTTTTGTATCTATTTCTTCGCTAAACGTATTTCAGTTATATTGTACATCTAATTTCTTCACCGAATTTAGTCAGGGTGGCGCTGCTTACAATCATTTTTGGTAATTTTCTCGTTCTTGGTTCTCATATCGTTGCCAATGAGCGAAAATCCCACCTTAGTTTTTAATGATTGCGAATAGGGAAATTAAAACAAGCTCTAAGCTTCCTTTTGGCCCTACTTACTTGGTTATCTTGCATTAGATATGTAGAATCGGGGCTTGAAGTCAAAGAAACTACAGAGACAAATCATTCAGCATCCTATTTGGACATAATGCTGTCCTACGACACTGATTGTCACATGAACACCTCACTCTGACAAACGTGATGACTTCAATTTCAGCATCACAAACTTTCCTTTTCTGAATAGCAACATCCCTTCATCGCCTGCTTATGTCATGTTTATATCTCAGTTGATACACTATGCCAGAGCAAGTACCAAATATACAGATTTTATTCTGAGAGCTAGGCGTCTTTCAGATAAGCTTCTCAGTCAGGGATAAGTTTGTGACCGACTGACATCGTCACTGAGGAAGTTCTACGGTCGATATAGGGAACTCGTCATACACTATGATGTCCCACTCTCCGGAATGGTGGATGATATTCTGTCATAGACCATTTGTACCATCCAACCAAAGATTACTTTATATATTCCAAATTGGAAGTAACCGAATGTGACAAAGCGACTGGTGTTGCATGCAAGCAGGAGATGCTTACTCTTCCTGGGCACCTGGTCTCACTCCCATATCGGGAGTTCGCTTCTTTTCATGTGGTGTATGTTTTTGTTTGTTTGCTTTGGTTCCTGTTTTAACCTGATTTTGTATGCCTTCGGTTTGTGATTTTCTGAATTATCGATTTTGTGCTGTATATTCCTTATTTTCGAAAAACAGAGTTACTTCCCGTTTGGGACGGTATCTGACGTAGGCAAATTGTGACGTTATCAAATTCCTTGGAAACGATTCAAAACTCTGGGAAATGATATAAAATCGGCTTTATCATACCATTTTCATGACGTCAAAATAGTTTTACTTCAGATACCGTCTGAAATGGGAGATGATTCTGTTTTCCGCAAAGACTCAATAATGATATGGTCATTATCCATATTTGTCATCCTTCGTGTAATATTTTTTATGATTATCTTTAGACTTTGCAAACTAGCACGTCGTGTTTTAACAGCGCCACCTATAGTGAATTCCGCACTTGCCTATGACTCTGCAAATTATACTCGTTAGATTAAGTTTTCCTTTATGTTTCTATCCAGCTGTGTATTTTCATGGTCAGTTCGTCCAATTATTCATTGGCTTGAAAAAAATTATGTTTTACAAGAGTTTGAAGGTCTTTCGATTGTGATTTTTGGGAATCTGATTGCGGCCTTTGTGTTTGACTTTCATTAACTGATGATAACTATGCTGAAGAAATTTGATTCAAAGAAGATTTTACTTTATTTCACTATGATTGAATATATAGATTACGTGCTATTATCAATCAAATCATCTCAAAATAATAGTGGACAATAGGCCGTTGTCTACATTATTAAAGGATAAATGTGTGTTTGAACAATCCAACCCCCCCCCCCCACCACCAAATATTGCATATTCAATGACACATTACTTTTTCTGTGCAGCTAAGGCGAAGCGTATTGCTAACAAGTAGAAGATCTCTTTGGGCACCTGATCTCATCTCCATTGGGGTTTCAGTTTCCAGTTTTATTCCACACCACTCAAAAACAGACTCGCCGATATAATGTGTGGCACTTTTCTTTCACAAAATGGGAACAGGAAATACAAATACCTTGTCATAGGGCGCAAGCACACTTATTTTGTGATGGACCTCTAATTTAGACAAGAAGTATTCCGAAGACGATATAATCCGGTTGCTTGAGTATTTTCTTTGACAGGACATGTTCCAAATATGACGATTTCATCATGAGAGCCGGACAGCTTGCAAGTAAGCTTCTTGTTCAGAGTTTTATTATACATCGGCTGAAATCATCATTGAGGTCTTATAAAAGCATATGAGATCCTTCTTTCAAGAATGATCAGTGACATTCTGTATTGCGATTGAACGGCTGTCATCATCACCATACAAGACATATTTACCTAATACGTACATCAATCGATACATCGAGACAATCACTGAATTTGACAAGTTTTCATGGAGCAGTAGTGAAACAGGAGACGCTGACTCTCCCCGAGCATTTTCCGAGGTTCGCAACTGTTCCAATGGAAATTCTAATGATTTTGCCTTTGAGACTCTAATACCTGATGGGTTAATTTCTTCTATATTGATTGCAAAGCATGATTACCCATCCTTATATTTGTAATTGTAATTGACTGTTGAAATTATTGATATTCAAAAATAAAAGTGTATCTTAAAATAAACAAGATTTTTTTTTCGAAAGCTTTATTAAAGAAAATAGAAAAACAGGTAAAAGTATGGAAGGTGAGACATGAATGAACAAAAGATTTAAAGAGAAATGTAAAAACTTGCTAATACACAGTTTAGCATATCATGTATTATGCAAAAAACCTCTAGCATTGGAATTGCCTTCTATTAAACAGGGTAAATACTGTCTAAATCTGCTTTATTTAAATATTTTAGGCCTTTGATATGAGCATCATCATCTCTCAATATACCTCGATTCTAGATCACAGTAGATTGCCATCATATTAATGATAATGATGCTCATATCATAGGGCTAAATAGTGTCATATAAAGTAGATTTAGACAGTATTTACCCTGTTTAATCAAAGGCAATTCCCATGCAATAGATTAAATGCACATCATGTGATATATTGCTATTGTGTAATACATCTCTAGAGGAATCAAAGCTTCATTGATAATGCATATACTAATCATTTCCCTGAGGGGAATGTCTCATGTGAATAAACTTAAATAAAATCTTACAGGATATGTCTGTAAAAGAAAATGATTGGATTTCTGATTAAATATTCTTCGGTAAAAAATTTAATTTGAAATATTCAAAGGAAAAATGAAAATTGAGCATTATTTTAACATCTCCTTGCTTTCAAACTTGTAACCATGAACTTTAGATTCAAAGGCAAACTTTAAATCAGGGTATGAAAAATTTATTTTACAGAGTTAAAATTTGATTTGCAATTTTGATTTTTTGATTACAATAAAAAGGTGTAAAAATGGTGAATTCTTCTTTAAGTCTTAGATGAGGATAAATGGCTTATTAATGGAGCTGTCCATTCATATAAAAAAAATTGTTTCTAAACAAGTATATCTGGACGGACGATTTCTTAAATACAATGATTGTGCTACAAAACAGTGGAGGTTAAATGTGTATAATACGTACAGTATCTTCTTTGAAACATTGATATTAAACCCCCCCCCCAAAAAAAAACTATTTTTGTGCAAAAGTTTAATAATGACTTTCCTTAACAAATTTTTTTTAATTGATATTAAAATTATGAAAATTTTACAAGAAATTGGTTTGGATAACAATGTTGATTATGAAAATTTCATAAAAAATTTATTTGAATAAATATTTAAAATATGAAATCATGTAACAATTTTAAGGCATTGAGTAGGAGCTATTCTGCATTAACTTTAAGGAAACCAAAGTTCAAAAAATGACAAAAGTTCCAAAATAAAAAGATGCATTCAGGTTCTATTAATTTGTCAAACTGAGGACATATCTGTTAAAAAAATGTATTTGTATCATATATTTGGAGGGATATAAAATCATACGAAATACTGAAGATATTCTATGATTGTACAAAAAAGGAATACAAATCATATGTAAGTATAAAATCACAGCTAGACATTATCACAATTGTGTAAAACTGATTTCTTAAAATTTCAAAATCAAATTACTAGAAATCTTAACTTTTTTTTACATTGTACCTTTTAACAAATTCATCAAAAATCAAGAAATGAAATCATAATCTTCGAACAGTTCTTTTTTCTTTTAAAGAGATGTGCAAGTACATGTTTACAAAACATAAAATCTTGCCAACCAGGTACAAGTCAAATACTAAATAAGGCACTATCAATGAAAATAGTCCAATGGTAATCTAAAATACATTGATTCGAAGGCCTGAAACCCCACTTACAATGAAAATAGTCCAATGGTAATCTAAAATACATTGATTCGAAGGCCTGAAACCCCACTTCGATGCATGACTATCAATAGATATCTGCAATTTATTTCCAAAATTTATATGCATTGATTTGAAGGCCTGAAACCCCACTTACAATGAAAATAGTCCAATGGTAATCTAAAATACATTGATTTGAAGGCATGAAACCCCATTGAAAGGGTTATCAATATATCTGCAATTTATTTCCAAAATTTATTTGCATGTTATGCTTAACAGTTGAAGGGTATGTAATACAAAGTGAAAATTAAAACATAGGAATGGTTTAAACAAAAGCAAACAGCAGCTGGTAACAAAATGTAATTCTCTAACAAAGATAATGACAATGTAACAGATGCTTGAAAGTCTCTTATAAACAAAAATAGAAAAATATATAACTTGTATATATAAAGCCATTAAGATAAACAGATCAAGATAACAAAAACATAGTTTTACATGTAAATATACAACAAGAAGTTATTATATATACATATCACAGTTCATATCGGTGGAGTAGAAAAAAATTGGTAAAATAACAAAAACGGAGCAATACTCCCCCCTTACTTTCAAAATTGGGGGAAGTATATAAACTAACAATCCTGCCATAAAATCCTTGAGTTATAATGATTTCATAACTCGCTACACAAATATTTGATTCTGAGACTTCATGTTAAGGTTGTGGCTACAAGTTTAAAGACAACAGTTTCAAACAAAACTGAATCATTACATATTAATGGAGCCTGGTTACATAGAAGGAATTCGGTCAAATTTGCAATTTTTCCCTTTGCTTAGATCACTGACCTCAGCTACAAATGATGATATTGCAATTTTACAAAACTTTTCGTCCTGAAATAATTTAAAAAGAAATTGTTGGAGAAATGTTTCACCATAAAAAATCATATTAACAGCCCCAACCTTAGTCAATCTCATATCAAAATTTTCATTACAATTACATATTACTCATATTAAAATTTTCATTACAATTTAAATATTAAAATTTTTCATTTACAAAAAAAATTTTGTTCCTCATTTGAAAAAAAAATCAGATTTAAAGATATTGAATGAACATATTAACAGCCCCAACCTAAGTCAATCTCATATTGAAATTTTCTTTACTTATTTCTTAACAAGAAAAATTTCGTTCCTCATTTGAAAAAAAAAAAGATTTAAAGATAGATATTGAGGATTTCATGGTCTTTCATCTATGTCAATAATTAAGCGGTCATTTGTGTCCATTGCTCAGGCCATTGGTCATCTTAGTGGCTGCAGGGGCTACAGACAGAGCTACCCCTCCACTGTGATTAGACTTGATGCTCATAAATGTCTTCTCCCGGAACAAAATATCATCGATTTCAGATCGGCTGCCAAATACAGAGTTGACATCGTAGGTTTTGGTACGTGGCTTCACTTTACACTTCCATGCCACAAATACCATGACAATGATCAGAATCACCACGGAGACGATTACCACGGCGATGATAACAGCCAATGGGAACTTGTTTTCTTCAGCAGTAGAGACTGAGGACTGGAAATGAAAGCAAACTTTATTTAATTTTGAATTCAAAATTCAAAGCTTTATTACACTGTAGGGAATTAAAGACATTGACTGACAGAAAGACAGACAGGTACATGTAAATGTATATAAGTCAAGTTAACAAAGACTTGCTTTTCAATCCATTAACCACAAATGGTGCACAAATAAGCTGGTTTGTGCATTGGTTATTTAATTTCAACATATAAATAAACAAAAATAATAATTAAGTCATTTTTCTTATCATTTGAAAATTACAACCATGATTCGATCGACTGACATATACCACAAACTAAAGTAATTTTAATTTGCTTAATGCATAAAGCTTAACAAAGCGTCATTCTACCAAAACACACTTCTCGCACATTAACTTTACAATGCTTTCTACCTACCCTGGAACCACAGCTTGTACCGTAGAAAGTGTCGCCATCTACAAGTAGGTAGCCGGACAGTTGTAATGTATGGGTGTTAAATGTAAAGCTGGTTTGTTGATCGATCGTTCCGCACACGGAATAAATTGTCGTATTCACCTCTGTTGTATTGCCTTCCATGTTATAAGTCACTATGATGCTTCCTGAAAATTTACCAGATATTATAAAGTATTGAGCTTTTAATTTATCTTCGAAGAGTAGACAAAAGTCTGTCGTCACATCATTTGACAATATTTTGACTATGAGGACTAAGCTAAGACTTTGGTTATGTTGATCATAATTGTGCATTATAATGCATGGTTTACTAATGTCACCATTGAAAAAAGTTGTTAAATGGTTTCATCTAGCGCTAATATTGGACCTTTAATTGTTCTCGAAAAACAATTACATGAAAATGGTTCATTCAGAACTTCAAAATGGTTTTTGCTAATTGAAATTCGAGTTCGGAGATATCATTATAAATATTGTACCTTCAGATGCAGCGACTCCTGATATCACCACACTAGGGTATGTCTGAGTCAGGTAACAACCCATAAAGGCACGGAAATTCAAGACGTTACTTCCAACAATGGTACCATAGTCTGCGTCAAACCTCATCGTAACGGCTCGGCTTTCTGCGTGCGTCATTCCTCTGTGCTGTACAGGCATCACCTCCACCAGTTCATCATACGTTATACTGTACTCCGGAGTACTCTCGCCTGTTGTAATAGTGAAGCGGAGTACAAACATTCCTGGCTGTGTTAGACGTAAGGCATTATACACGGCTTTACCGGATGACGGACTAAACGTGGACTGGGTGGTGCCCTCTAGTGTCGCATTACAAGTATCTTCCATTGGTGCTAGTGTCACACTGACACTCCAAACATGGTTCTATTGAAGACATAAATAAACTTGTCAACAAGATGGTATTTGTATACAAATTATGGAAAAAAATATTATTTTCAGGCAAAATCAAATGAATTGCAGATTCAGTATGATTATTTAACTAGATTTCAAGGAAGCTCAGTCATATCAACTTTCATCAAAATAATGATATGATTTCATCCTTAAATTGGCTCTCTTTATGTTTGAAAATAAAGAAATTGGAGACATTATCATATTGATTTAATCATTTCTAATTTATTTTGAATTCAAAGTAGAACCCAGCACACACCCTCCAGGCAATGTCCTCTATTACTGCGTTGGTTACAGAATCTACTAAATTCAGCTCAATCCTGACGTTCTCTCCATGGTACATACTGCTGTCCTTGTATGAGAGACCTCCTCTGATTGGTCGACCTATCGAATAATTATATCTACTTTTCAACTGATTGTATCATTATCACGAAAATAACCCCGCATGAAAATTACAACCAGTATAAAAGATTAAAGGTAATACTCCAGATTTTGCCAAAATTACCCCAAGGCGTACAGTACTACTGTTGCAATCGCCATTTTTCGAAAATTATCCCAAGCAAAAATAACCACATTTACAGTACTTGAAATGGTATAAACATGTTCTGAACTTTTGCCTGAATGAAGAAAATTTTAAAGTTCTGGGGAAAAAATTCAGTATATTAAACCTTGATGTCAACTTACTCGGAATGGTAAAGGCATCGGAAGCTATGGTAAAATTCTCTCCCTCCACGGGATCTGTAATCTGGAAGTCGATGATATAGCCAACACCTTGGTATGTTATTAAAAGGTCAGTGTAATTAGCCCAGCCATCCACGATCGTTACTGTGGTGTTGCCTAGCAACTGAGCCGCAGCATTTCCTGTTCCGCTTCTCAGAGTTGCAGTAAGCTGCCAAGGAGAGCCATTTCTTACTCTGTTTCCCTGTAATGAACGAAAAATTTTGTTCAAATTCATTTTATATGAATAATACCATTGTTTTCTATGGAAAGACAAAATTTGAGTATATAGTTTTTCTATAGGTATTCATTTATGCCCTATTTGTCCCAAAAAAATTTTACTTGGAAAAAATTAAGATATTTTTTTTTCCATTAAAAATTGGAAAATTTGATACTCGCTAAAAATTATGATTAAACAGTATGAGTTCTTGAACTTGACTAATACTTACATTCCTGTCCACTACCATGACCTTGGGCTGAGTTTGTAACATTGTGTTTTCATGTAACGGTACGAGGGGCGGGTTGAACTGCAGACCAGATACTTGAACAACCACAGTGTATTGGGTATTGTCTTGAGCTGCCTGCAAACAACAACACAAAATAATTCATATCGTGATATTTCAAGTTGATTCGATTATATACTGTATGTACCATGCCATTTCATAATTTTTTGGTATGAGACATGTCATACAGCAAAATAGAGCATTATCATTCAATTTGGATAAAGCAATGAATACCTATAGACCCTCTCACAAAAAAATTCACTCAGATTACTTTTGTCTTTTTATGTGACATTTTATCCAATCAAGACGATTGAATGAAGTCACACCGCTCTAAACAATGGCATTCATTGTTAATTGCACCACGATGTCATTTCATTGTTTTGAGTGGATAAAATACATGTAGCATACAAAGTCAGACAAAAATGAACTTAGCAAACCTTATTGTGAAAGGGTCTATTATGATGTCACAATAATAATGGCAACGTTGGCACATTATTTTAACGTAATATCAACGACGTCCAAATTTTAACATGTGGATGTTACATTATTTCAATAACAAGACTATTTGATTTGATACATGTAGCATGATCATCAATAGTCCTTTTTCCAGATAAAAGATATGAACGTTCCTAACCTTGATTTAATTTATACACACAGACACCAGACATCACATCATTTGGCATAATTTTTCATTGCGACGTCACATCTGATCACACCGTCTTGAATCATCGTCATGTGTTGTCATGCCTTTTATTTTGACGTCACAATGAAAATATGGTGAAATTTTGTGATGTCTGGTGTTTGACTGTCTCAGTTTATTGGAAAATCATCTGTTTACCTGTACCCAAGCGGGATCATCAGGGGGAGGGAGAGCTGGTGCCACAGAGATGATTGTATCGGAGGACGCGTTGATGATATCTGTATAGTTACCAAGCTGGATCTCAATCTGTATTTTCTCTAGTAGTGAGTTCAACTCGCTGTACGTGAAACCGTTAGCTGTGGTGTCGTTTATACCTGAAACAAAGGTCAAGGTCATCACTAATAGCAACACCTTAAACATTTAATAATTTTTGGTTATCAATGAAAGTTGAAAGATTTATGAGATTAAACCACTATATCATCACTAGAGACGATTTTTTTTCCGTTCAAACAATTGCAAAGTTATCAACATCTACATTTAGATAAAACAGACAACATAAATGTTTTGTTTCTATTGAAAAGTCTCCTAGCAAAGTAAACAATAATACAATACAAAAAATGTTTAGAAACATACTGAGTGGTATAAAGTTGTATATGAATTTAAATTTGTCAATAAATAGTTCCGTCTTTAATTACCATTTCTTACATTTTTCTTTTAATCTGGCAAAATATACAAATTTGAAGCAGCAGCCCTAAAGTGACAAATTATACAGCCCCCCCCCCTTTCCCCTGGGAATTTTATTCAAGAGTCAATAATTAATCTTTCCCATCATATATGTACATTTATAATGACTTTTCTATAGCGGCAGTTAGTATTCTTACCTGGTTCAGGGTTGTCTCCCACTTCCACAATAGCTCCTACAATAACAACAGACCCAGTGTCTCGTTTCCTACGCCTACCAGACGCTGAGTTATCAGGTACAATGTCAGCAAAGCGAACTTTACTGAATGGTACATTCAAGAATGACGCCAAATTCTGTATCATTTGCTGTCCGTAAAACTCGTCAAGTGTCATAGGCGGGAACTGATGTGATACCACTATAGTTGGGCGCATTTTGAGTGTGCAAGGGTTAGGTCCCTTTAATACGAATGAAAATACACTGGCGTTTCTATTATAGTAGTTTGCCCCTCTTACATCATTGACACTTGGTTTGTAGAAGTTCCTGTTTCCGTTTGGGGGTGGATCCATAATTAGTTTTTGAACTCCGTCTGGTGATTCCCATCGTCCGTTCTTTGGTAATACATAGGCGCCATCACAGTAGAGGTCGAGGGTATTTTGCTTCATGAAAAACATAGAAATTACCACAGCCTCATTTGGGTCACTGTTCAGAAGGAAAAAGCGGGTTTGCTGAGGATTTGTGCTGCTCAAATGTATCAGATATTCTTTACCTGCAAAAGAAATCCATTCAAACTGTATCAAAACAAACAGAATGGAAGAAAAAAGTTTGTGTTTTTCAACTGCATCGTCTATAGACATATTACTGTTTTTTACCCTAAATAAATGACATTGATCTACAAAAAAAATTAAAATTGCCGCAAAAACAAAAGGAAAAGCATCAGTTCTATTTTTAAAGCATTGACATAATTTTCACAAATTTTGGCCATATATCATTGTTTAGATTGAGGATCACTGACGAGGGTTAAGTACCCGAAACATGCATGTCTGTTCCATGCTGTAAATTTATCTGCTCTAAAATGATGCTAATGAATATGAAGACGTTAAACATCACCTATAGACTAAATATATGGCCTTGACCTAGATGTAGACCTTGCAAAGTATTTGGTTTAGAGTCTCATCAGGTTTAAATCACAATATCAAAATGTAGCAAATATATACGTTAATATATGCATCACCTATCGACTCAATACTGTTCTTGACCCTCAATATGTGACCTTGATCTCGAGATTGACCTTTGACCTCACTCAGTTTTGAGTCTCATCAGGCTTTACCATCCATGTAAGCCTAATGGTAAGGTACATATACAAGATGCATCTCAAGGAAATATACCACTTGCCAAAATCCATAATGGCTGACAAAATTACGAAAAATGTCCGAGGCAGGCAACCTTCCCGCACTTTTTCATTGTTTTGTCTCAATAGAACTGCCTCTTTTAACAGTGACATCATAATGAAAAACAACGCCAAAAGATGATGACTCGGACATTTTGATTTTTTAATCAAGATCGGAAAATGGTCTATTGAATAGTCATATACAACTTATTGTATCTATCAGACAGACAGAAGACCTTAGACAAACCAATTCCTGTAAGTGGCCAGGCAACATAAAAGTAAGATACTTTCAAATCGTTTAATTTTCATCTTACTACATACACCTAAAGTTCACAGAGCTCCTCCTATCTTAAGGTTGCAACAATATCATCCTTTCATACAATCGATGCAGAGAATTCCATAATTCTAAATTTGAAAATAATACACTTGTTGCATTATGAACAGTTGATGATATGGCCTTGACTTCTAGCCTTTTGACCTAAAAATCTAATCACATCACGTTGTAAAAAATTCTGGCTCTATGACTAGGAATCTTCTGCCATGAACAAATTTTGTCTTATCAAATGTACAAAAGAAGTACATGTACGTTTTTGACTCTGTTGTGCCTTTTTATCATAAAGAGTTATTTCCCTTTGGTATTGTATCCGACAAGGACTGTTTGTCACGTCATCAAATTATTTCGCAACCAGAATAAAAGTAAGAAATGCATGGGTGCAGGACATTTCGGTACAAGGACGTTTCGGTACATAGAAAAGAGTTGTTTCAGTACTTGGTACAAAGATGTTTCGGTACATGATTGAGGTCGTTTCAGTACATATTTTTGTTTTTGTACATTACCTATAATTATTGACTGATAAGAGAGGATATTAATTATCAATATGTTGTTTACTACCTTAGTAACACCCCCCCCCCCCCTCCAAAAAAAAAATCATATCCCAAAAAGTTTGAGTGGAAAAGCGTGATTGTTTAACTCGAATTCCAAAATATTATACAGCTTATGTTCTTATCATCAATTTGTCTTTGAAGTCCGATCCATCAAAGAATACTTCTTAAACATTATTTCATAAGAAGAGCAATTTATAAAATAATGAGACATATTACAACAATTTCTAATGTTGCAAAGAAACTTATTAAAACAAAAACCGAACACAAACTTCAATCATCACCCAACAAAAAAAAATTGTGTACCGAAACGTCTTTTTGTTGTAAAGAACGTCTTTTACATTGTACCGAAACATCTCTTCTTGTACCGAAACTTCTTTCTATTGTACCGAAATGTCCTTGCACCGAAACGTCCAGCATTCGAATGCATAACCACCTTTCTACAAGAATTTCATTCCATCATAAAAGGTTAAGTCAGATAACATGCCAAAGGGAAGCAACTCTGTTTATCAAAATGTTGGAATATGATTCTATTTATACAATGTTGTATTACCAATAGCCACAAGGATAGGGAAGGTTGACAGTCTCCTGCGACATGCGTAGCCGGAGCACCATCCGTGATCCTGAGGGCCGTTAACCAGATCGAGATAACCATCACTGAGGATTGCGATCGGCGACAGTCTACGGGATTCCGTGTCCTCGTCAAGACTCTCCAGGACTAACATACGATACGTAAGATCGTGAACTTCATATGCCTGCCAGTCGTTATTCAGTTGTGCTCCGCTGTTACGAACAATTCCTAAAAATAGAAGATACAATATACTAGAAAAATTATATACAACATAGTGATGGGAAAGTTTTTTAAAGTAGGTTAAAGATCAAGGTCACTAGGTCAAAACTCATGGTCCCAAATGAAAGGTCTGGTCATGAGGCCTAATCTACATGTTGAATATCAAAGCCCTACCATTGATGGTTCAAAAGATATAACCAAGATTTTAACTTATTAGTTTGCAACCCCCCCCCCCCCCCCCCCCCCCACTTTCATTCCATATGATATCTCGAAAATGTGACGTAATTGAAAAAAAAAACCCATAATATATTTGATATAACTTATGAATCACTTCACCTATACAAAATTTGAAGGCGTTTCAGGGAGAAATAGATTTTATATGAATTTTTTTAGTGTTTTCCTTAAAAATAGTTGCCAGAGTCACCTAATGCTCGACTGCATAGCATAATATCTCTCATGACAGCCAATTTATTTAAACTCCCTTTCTCAGGCAACAACATATATCAAGTCACATAAAAAATTTAAAGTTATAAATTAAAATAAGTTTATGGTGAACCAATGGTGAAGCAAAATCACTGAAGAGGAAAAAGTAGGTCATGGTCATATTTCAATAGGCAAACCCAAGATGCATCCAATATGCAAGTCTGGTGCATGCAGCACTTATACTTTTCTCAATATTGGCTTTTAAAGGTAAAATAATTCAAGCGGAAAAAGTAGGTCAAGGTCATTTTATGAAAGTTTGATCAAAGATACATCCAATATGCAAGTTTGGTACATGTAGCACTTATACTTTGCTCAATATTGGCTTTTAAAGGTAAAATCATTCAAGCGAAAAAAAGTGGGTCTATGTCAAGGTCATTTTATGAAAGTTTGATCAAAGATTCATCCAATATGCAAATTTGGTACATGTAGCACTTATACTTTGCTCAATATTGGCTTTTAAGAGGGTATGAGCGTGAACAAATCAAACGTAAACCGTATCGATGTCGTAAAGAAAACAAAATCTGAAAACTTATTGAACTAATGGTTGAATATACCTCTAGATTAAAGAGCAATGCATTTCGAATGACGATCAATATATATCCTTGTTTAAATCTAAAATACGCTTCTATCACGACATCGTTTTACCCTTGGCATATAATTTACGTCATCAACAGGAGTTTATTTGACGTCATACTGAATTATGACGTTGTAATATTTTTCCGCGAATTATCATGAAAGCGCTTTGTGCTTGTTCTTTAGAATCCTGTAAATTCAGTTCGCCTTATATTATTTCAAGCCATGACAACTTTACGGAGCGGAATAATTTGATTGCGATTGAATTGAGTAACAGTATTATACTTCAAATTTATTCTTGCATAAAAAAGACATAAATAAATTCAAAAGAATAATTATATTTAATAGTTCAAGTTGACGATGCGGCGTTACTGACCACGCAATTTACATCAAATATTGAAAACGTGTAAAAGTTAATATATCTTGAAAGTACTTTTCTTTCATTTACAAAACGTATGTGTTATAATGATTTAGTCAGAATTTATATCACGAGGCCTATTGATTAGTAGTTGTAATCATGGTAATAAGTGAGCATGACGACCGACTGTCAAATCATTAAAAGGACCAAAGATCACGTACATCATGTACATGTACGTTGTAAAATGAATGGATCCGAAGGACTCCGTAAACACACTTCCCATTGTACGCCCTGTTGAAATGGGAATTATTCTGTTTCAATTTTACTAATCTATGATATAACGACATTCATTGAAGAGAGCATGTGCAGGAAATCAATGCGGAAGACAGGGTGTGCGTTTACTACCTTTCCTATCATACCGACCCCCCCCCCCCCCCCTCTTCTAATCCCAGCACTTAGTAAAATGAAACTAGAAATGTGCCTCAGCTAACTTTAGATAAATTGTTTCAAAGCAAACTTATCAAGAGATTAAGAGATTCTTCGTATCGTTGTTCAACTAAAGTTGCTTCATTTTATTTTCAAATCTGGTACAATATGTACGAATGTCAAAACTAAATGTACATGTATAAATAGATACGTGTAGATGCCGCAAAATCAATTTTGAGAGAAATGAGATACAGAAGAAGCATACAGATAGGAATCTAGAACATCCATTTTTTCTCATTCACTGAGATTAACAGTACACAATATCGCCGAGCATTACCTAAAGTGAGCGTCACGATAAGCGCTACGCCACGTTACGTTGTCGGTGCTTAAAAGCGCAAAGTGTTGGGAAAATGAATAAGAAATTGATCAGAATATGACTCAAACTTTTAGTCTGAAGTCCAGATTATAAGAAATCTCAGATAAAATTTATAGATATATAACATCTTTCCATTTTCAATCATAAACAACGGATTTATCATATCCAGAGGCCTGGTCAGAGGAATTCTAAGCTAAATATCTTTAAAACGGCTACACTCTTTTTTCTATGAATTATTTTTTTATCTTTAGCATGTATCACTAGATGATAAAAGAAACATTTTATCAAAATTCTATTATGCCAACAACTTCGAAAATTTATGTTTTTAAACTTTTCATACAATTTTTACTGTTAAAAATGGGATGAAATAAATGTCCTTCTCCAGCATGGTTACCATGGCAACAAAAATATTTTTTCCGAAAATGATAAATTTACTTCATTTGCTACGTCAATGGATAAAAATTTACTTCGTACTGTGTTATGTTGATTTTTAAAATAAAGTCAAAGTTGGGACATAGTTTTAGAAAAAAATGTGCAGAGTTACCTCCCTTTTTTGTCGGTATATAGGGGACAAACGGCTACACTCTTTTTTTCATGAAATATTGCAATCGATGAAGGAAGGGATATTCTTTTATATGTAGACAATTATTTTCAATTTCTATTATTCCCTGAAAATGCGGTTCACACTCATACCTCCTTAAAGGCAAAATCATTCAAGCTGAAAAAGGTAGGTCAAGGTCATTTTTTGATAGTTTGATCAAAGATACATCAAATATGTAAGTTTGGTACATGTAGCACTTATACTTTGCTCAATATTGGCTTTTAAAGACTTTATTGCTATCTTAACATTTACCTTATCATCTCAACATTTGCCTTATCATTTGAAATAATTTTAAAAATCCCAACCCCAGGGGCTATATCCTCATCTGGATATATTAAATGATGTATAATTAAACATTTGCAACAAAAAAACCCAACAGAATATGAATATAGGAAAGGTAAATGTGTAATCTTAACATTTACCTTATCATCTAGTTCGGACAACGCCAACGCCGACGCCGGGGGTATTGCAATAGCTCTTTTGCACTAAAGTGCAGTCGAGCTAAAAATTGAAAAAAGTATATGTCAAAGATCAATGACAAGGTCAAAAGGCGAAAAAATTTGGTATCAAAAGATGCCTCATCTCAAGATACATAGACATGCAAAATATGAAAGCCGCAACATTATTACTTTAAACCTACCTTGATTTGGAGCAAGTGTTCTGTATGGAATTCTAGTACCGTCTAAAGCCGTTGCCATGGTTTTTGGTATTCGGAAATCTCCCAGACCTCTAGGACCATTGACATTGAACTCAAATTCTGATTCTGAAATAATTGAACCGATGCTCCCCAAGAAAGTGCCGTCTAAATCTTCAATCAAACACTTCAAAAGCCCATCGCACTGCATATCAAAGCAATCTGTGGGGTTTATTTTCCTAAAAACAAATCAAGAAATCATTAATTAAGATATTAATTATAATTGCAAATGAAATAAAATATGTTAGTAAATAACATAATATGCTGGTAAGAAATTGTTTAACAAACTTCACAGTACAATTCATTGAAAAGATTTGGAAGGATAATGGAATAACGATCAACAATCATTTTTTTTTTGTGTTAAACAATTATATACTGGTACTAGACGATTCAAGAGCAGATATGTGGCTTGTCCCATGTTTGACCGATTATATCAACTTTACCTTGAGGGCAACCTTGACCCTTTATATTAGCTTTACCTTGAGGGTAACCTTGACCCTTTATATTAACTTTACCTTGAGGGCAACCTTGACCCTTTATATTAACTTTACCTTGAGGGCAACCTTGACCTTCATATTAGCTTAACCTTGAGGGCAACCTTGACCCTTTATATTAACTTTACCTTGAGAGTAACCTTGACCCTTATATTAGGTTAACCTTGAGGACAACCTTGACCCTTTATATTAACTTTACCTTTAGGGCAACCTTGACCTTTTATATTACCTTTACCTTGAGGGCAACCTTGACCTTTTATTTTAGCTTAACCTTGAGGGCAACCTTGACCCTTTATATTAGGTTTACCTTGAGGACAACCTTGACCCTTAATATTAACTTTACCTTTAGGGCAACCTTGACCCTTTATATTACCTTTACCTTGAGGGCAACCTTGACCCTTTATATCAACTTTACCTTGAGGGCAACCTTGACCCTTTATATTAGCTTAACCTTGAGGGCAACCTTGACCCTTTATATCAACTTTACCTTGAGGGTAACCTTGACCCTTTATATAAGGTTTACCTTGAGGGCAACCTTGACCCTTTATATTAACTTTACCTTTAGGGCAACCTTGACCCTTTATATTACCTTTACCTTGAGGGCAACCTTGACCCTTTATATCAACTTTACCTTGAGGGCAACCTTGACCCTTTATATTAGCTTTACCTTGAGGGCAACCTTGACCCTTTATATTAGCTTTAACTTGAAGACAACCTTGACCCTTTATATTAGCTTTACCTTGAGGACAACCTTGACCCTTTATATCAACTTTACCTTGAGGGCAACCTTGACCCTTTATATCAACTTTACCTTGAGGGCAACCTTGACCCTTTATATTAGCTTTACCTTGAGGGCAACCTTGACCCTTTATATTAGCTTTAACTTGAAGGCAACCTTGACCCTTTATATTAACTTTACCTTGAGGGCAACCTTGACCCTTTATATCAACTTTACCTTGAGGGCAACCTTGACCTTCATATAAGCTTAACCTTGAGGGCAACCTTGACCCTTTATTTAAGGTTTACATTGAGGGCAACCTTGACCCTTTATATTAGCTTTACCTTCAGGGTAACCTTGACCCTTTATATTAGGTTTACCTTGAGGGCAACCTTGACCCTAATTGCGTTTTGAGTCTCATCCCTGTAAGTTTGATGAAGTTACAATGTTTATTTAGAAGAAAGTCATAGTAATTATATAAAAGTGTGACCACAGACAGGTGGACAGACAGACTGAAGGACAGCAAGACACACAGATTGATAAAGTAATCCCTATACGCCACCCTTGTGTTGCATAAAAATTGATGTTCTTTAAATGTTCATCACATGACACTTGACTTTCGAATCCTGAATTCATTCTAATTTTGCATATAACAACTTAGGATCATTAAAAGGAGTACGTACGCTACGTTGGCTCTTGCATTTCTATATTTATATCTATCGTCTACGGAAGATGCAAATGTGATATTTCTGACTCTCATTGGGTGAATACCATCGTCATTGTTGTTATTGGGGGCCAGAGCTATGTTGGTTCCTGCTCCACACTTGTCGTTAAACTTGGAAAATGTCACGTCTGAAAGGAAAAATATGAACAATGCTTTTAAAAATGTAAATAAAAATACATGTAAATGTAAATCGAATACTTTCATACAAGTGAGGGACGCCATTGAAATTGGGCAGAGTCAAGGCTGGCATTAAGGAATGTGCATTATTCACAAATTTTATATGGTGTATGAAGTTGGGGCTTACATACTGATATACAATTTTTGTTGTTATTGTTTTGTGAAGCAAGAAGACTTTCAAAGATCTTGTATCAAGTTATTTATTATCCAAGTTCATCAAGTGGAGTTCAGTTTCAAAAGCAGAGGAAATCATGTCTTTTAAAAAGTATTTTACATCGAATTAAATGGCCAACTTAAAGATGTTTTTTCCCAAGAAACTTATGGGGCAATGACAAAAACAATCAGGATCAATCCCTTATTCAGTATTTCATTTTAATAATTCTGACAGATGTCCATGTAAGTATGGAACCTAATAATTACCTTCCATTTTGGAAAGTCCAGCAATGGCTTGGTATGACAGAATTCCGCACAGCGGTTTTTCTGGAGCGTTATTTGAAGAAGACATGAAGGACGTCATGACGACTCCAATATAGCGGGAGGTATCACATTTTTGACCTCCGTTTTTATTACTGATCATTATATTCGGATCTTTGCTATCCACAACATCCGTAGTGCAGTCGAAAGAATCGGAACGTCCAACGAAAAACGAATCATGAATCAGGGAGTCTTTGTTTTCAAACAGATGAGCTACAGCCGGTGGTGAATGAATAAACGTGAAAACGCCAACTCCGTTATCAGCAGATTTTATTCCTGATATTCTCATACTTGGCTTTCCGTTTACGTACAAACCGTAGTTGGCATTTTTCCAAACTTCAAAGTTGGAGTAACGGACACAGGTACCTGTTCAAATTTAATAGATAAGTATTACAAAACCATTTTCCTATATTGTTGATATTCATGTATCAATTCTGTCAATTCACAATACAGAGTCAAAGCAGATATCTGATGTCAAGTTTTTGTGATGTCATTAAATTCTGTGGATACCAGCACAAACCTAAGGAAAATAGGGTCACAAATATGACGTTTTCAAAGGAATTTAATGACGTCACAATGCTTTTATGTCAGATATAACAGTTCAAAAAATGTTGGTTGTTTTCAAGCCATTTTTCAAAATTTATAATTAGACTTGAACGAAGGTCCAAAGATAAAATTGAAAATTAAGGAAACATCAAAGATATCACATAACATCTCTAAAATCAAAAATCTTTGATCTTAACATGGCACTTTGACACTATAAATGAGTATAACATGTTTAGAGTATATTGTCTAAAGTCCAAGACTAAGCCATACCTGATAAAGGACTTGTCTGCGGTAAAATAGACAATCCCATAAGTCCCGAATGAGCCGCGTTATCTCTATAAGGATTGGCTGACACTGTGTCACATGACTCTGGAGGAACATGGAATCCTACTCGCTCGTAACCGGCCGCGTGATTTCCTTCCAGGACGAGACCCGTTGTGAAAAAGAAGCTGAAAGCTCCGTTGTATCGTATATTTAGTATTTCAAACCTGTCCTGATATGACCCCTCAAATTGGACGTGCGCACACAGATTTCTCCTTACTTGTGTATTGTGGGAGTTGGACTGCATACCTGTAAAAGTAAATAAATCCATTGATACACTGTACAAGCAGGTTGTAGGGATTCCTATGTGTACAGATTGTGCAACTCTATAGTAATTTAAATGTATATTTTTCAGTTTCATTTTTTTTTTCTTAATACAATGAAAGCATTCACAATGCTATGAAACGTTTCAAATAACATATCTGCATGATTCAAATTTTAGAAATTCATATAATATTAAGAAGCTTAGTACATGTTTATACATGTAACTTACAGAACCATACAGTTCCGTGAATTACGTTATCTTCTATCGGCAGATTATCTGTACTGTATGCTCCGATGGCAGGCGAGAATCCGTGATGGAAGGCGCTCTTCTTTACATACGATGGTCTAACGTTACTGACGGCACCCAAGTCGGACCAAGCTACCGAAAAACGGGGATCGTAACTCTCAACCCAACCCTCCTGACCAGTACGGTAGAATTCTGTGTTGCTGATTCGGGCATATCCTATACAATAAATACGACAAATATACATTATTCATGAAGTATACATGTATGTAACTTGGATGATGCATCATTGTCTAGAATGACACATTATTTGTTATGACTAAGATGGCGATCAGAAATTATTTTCTTCATATTAGCTTGAAAATCCAGAAGATAATAAAAAAAATATGCAGAAATTTAAATAATATTTCTTTTTCTAAATGACAGAAATCATGTTTGAATTTCATCTGATCCTACTTTATATTTGCTTGTATACAGCGAATTTTATATTCATTAATCTATCGTTATTTTACTCCAAGATGACTTTAAAAAGATCTGAAAAGTCACAGCCTCAAATAAATTAAATTAAATACCGAAATAATTTTGAAAAAGAAAAAATCATTTGCTAAAAAAAAGAAAAAATGATGATTTTTGGAAATTCCCAGGGGTCATGACCTCCCCAACCCAAACCAGTCTAGATCCACGTTGATTTAACTTACCGATATAAGTAGTAGATCCCTGAGAAGTTCTGCCGACAATTATTCTGGCCCCGAATGATTCCTGTTCCATTCCATTATAAGCTTCTCCAATGACCTTGACATTTCGGGTCAGTAGTCCGACCTCAGCCTTCATCTCTAATGTCCATCCATCTGCCTGTTCCGTGTGAGCTGTTACCATAGCAACAAAAAATATCCATGAAAATACAGTATTTATGAAATTTCATAGAATTTTGAAAACATTGAGGATTGAATTATCATATACATGTAAGAGCACGAAGAAATTTAGAGAAAGCCAAAAACTCAGATCAACAAATTTAGGTCCGCTGTTTCTTTGTTACAATGACCATTCACTCATTCAATGACTCAGATCAACAAATTTAGGTCCGCTATTTCTTTGTTACAATGACCTTTCACTTGATTACAGATTAACGAGATTTGCGTTTCTTACTAGAAACACTCTCTATTGAAAATATATTCACAGCATGAAACATACGTTAGGAGAATCGTTATTAGCTTTTCAGTCAAAATAATTTTGTTTCAAATCATCTTGGAGTAAAATGATGAATAAAATTATAATTACTCCTTTAGATGAAGAATTTACTATAAATACAGTTTATTTTAATAAAAAAAAACTTACATATATGTCTATGGCTTAATGCCCTATCCAAGGTCAAGGTCAACTTGTCACCAGAGACACTTTGTATGGTACGGATCTCAGTTTCTGTGATGTTAAAGCTTGTGGTTGCTATGACAACCTGTGATCCTGTTGACCAATCAACTGCTTGGCTCAAGGTCACTGTAGTATCTCCAACACTAGCTGGGGAGGCTAAAGTTGTCCAGTAGCGACCTACATCTATTCCATGAAGGTCAAGGCCTCCAAAAACAGCTAATAAAGAAAAATAAAAGCGAAAGATATAAAGAAAACCTTTTATTGTTAAGGAAGCTCTGACATCAAATTTTTGAGATTATTGAAAATAAAGAGAAAATTTTTATCATGTCATTCAAAAATCACAAATTTTAAGCAACTCCTCACTTTCAATTATTTTCAAAAATAAATTTTATCTCTCTTTTGTTGAACTTATAAATGATTGCAAATTCATACATATCTGAACCTTGTTATATTTAAAAAAAAAATCTTACCAATGACCTTTGACCCAATAACAGGACCAGTAGTATGGGGATATTCTGGCGTTGAATGACTTCCACGCAGGACTATGTTAGCGGTAGACAAGAACGGTTCCTCGGGAAAACCGACGACCAACCGACCACCAAGTATAATAATGTAGGTACAATTCAGTGTGAAATCCCGGGCTCCGTTATTACTGTCCAGCTCTAAGCCGCCTTTAAGTATGAGGGTACCTAACCACGGTAGGTCTGTGTCAGCCACTACCCAGGTACCTGCAATTAAATATAAAATATTTAAATAAAATCCAAATATAACCCTTAAATTCGAAGTAGAATTAACCTAAAATGACCAATGATAGACCCCTCACCCCTACCCTTGGTTTGTTTATATATATTTTTTTTTTCGACAGATCCATCCATGAAGAGACATTAAATTGTTCACATTATCATATTACTGTTATACAAGGTCAGCTTTCAATTTCAAGGTCAAATGCTCTGGTATGAAAATGTAGTACTTCGTACGTTGATTATTTCGAGATACATGAACAGTCTTACATGTACCTTAAGAGACCACATTGGAAAGTTAGAAAAATTGTCTCTATAGACAGTTGGACATAATTTAACGAATAAAAAAAATCGTAAAATAAAATTATAATTTTGTGACAACTAACTAGACTGAGCACAACACTTATGCAGCTAGAAACCTCAGGCACCACATGAAGCAAACCTTTTGAAATGCATTTCTCACAGACTTATAAAATCAACCCACAAATAAGAACACTGCTAAGTCCCAAAATTTTCTAACCTCCTTCATTGAAGATTTCCGATCACATTGTAATACATTTATACATATTACACATATTAATGACGTCACGCTTCCGGTTCAACAAGATGGTCTTTTTCTCTTCTCTGAAAGATTTTAATCTCAAATTTGTTCCCGACTGTTATGAATCGGAAGCAGAGAGGAACACAACACGTCAAAATGGATCAGAGAGGCAATGCCTATGAAGATCTCGAGGACAAGTAAGACAAGTAAGATAACAGTATGCTGTAAATGTAGTCATTTTCACTGGGGGATAATTTCATGATTATAACATGAAGAGGCTACTCCTGGGAGAAATACTGGCGATATAAATGTCACTGCCTTTGAAAGAATGCAGCAGGTTTATATTCCCCAGGAAAAAGTTTTCACAAAGTCCCTCGATTCATAAAATACACAAAAAATTCCCACCATACAATCAAAGCACTAAAGGTACTGAGTGCGAATAGCCAGAATAATATCACTTACAATGTATGACAAAATATTGTGTTTTCAAAGTTATATTTGTTCCTGAATGCCTTCGTAGATAGAACTAAAATGCAAATGCATAATGTCGTAATGAATTGAAAGATGATGTCTGACAGTGAACATGAAAATTAAATAACATCACATTAAATCTACCCCTCCCCCCTAAAAAATACAACAATCCAATATGACTATCGATTGATGATTCCATATACAAGGAAAGAAGATCTAATTTGATCCCCACTCTCTCTTTAACCTTTCATGTTCAATGTTAGGTGTGTGCTAAGAATTTGAAGAAAAATTCACTTATTTTTTAGTATATAAAAACATGATACATCCTAAATGGGAATGTTTTGATCTTTTATTTTTCATAATTGTTAATATAATATTTCATGATGGAAGTTCCTTATTTTTCTGTCGTATACAGATTTTATTTTATGAAGAGGGGCAAAATAAGCCTACTTGAAGTTAGTTTTACGTTTCAATGATTCAACTTAATATCTTTATCGATAGCACCGTTTCATTTATATATTGTCCACTAAAACAGATAATCACCTGGTAATGGAAAGGGGTTTCCAACACACTGTGTTCACCTCAGTACATACAGATGCAATTTTTCATTAGGTTATGCATGTACATAACACGACAGCTTGATTCATATAGATATAATTCATTGATTCAGACAGTGATCAGACTTTATACCGATCATGATGCTGACGCAGTCCCAAGGTACATGTAAACAGAGTAACATCGTTTATACATACTCAGTAGACGGGGCTCCCATGAGTGAAGAAATCAGACAATCGCTATGTGCTATTCGCACAAAAAATTCCATGTTTACTGCTTCAAGAGAATCAACTCTAAAATTCAAACTAAATGTGTCAGAAAAACAGGAAATTGTACGAGGCGCCCTTTATAAACGTCATTTATTATTTGTACCTTCCTCTATCGTAACATTATCTCCATCTTGTGGCAGTCCGTAAGTACCGTCCGCAGTGCTGACGCTCGTGACAACTCCGTTACTTTCCTCCCACGTTGTAGTGGCAGACCATAACTGGAACGGATCCGGACGTTCATCCACCGGAGGTACAGTGTTAGGGTCGGGTGGGGGCGTGCAATCTTTGTAGAAACATTTGTATGCCTTGAAGTTCATGTTGACGTTATTTGGACTTCCGGCCACAGGTGGCGATCCACGCTTCTTACGTCTCTTATTTGACCCACCACAAACTGTGAAAGATACAAGTAAAGTGTAGTTAATTGATAAGTACTGAAATGGATTGACAATAGTAGTTTGTGCATAAACAAAGTTTCATCAAAATATGTTCAGCAGTTCTGAGGAAGTGTTAGTAAATCAGGAAAGTTTAAGACGGATTAACAATGGATGAACCAAATTACAGAACAAGGACGCAGGGCACGAGTGCTCTATGAAAATACCTCACAAGAGCCTCACTGAGCTCAATATTGGTAACTTGGTAAACTGACCTACAACTACGTTATACTTGGAAAAAACCTCAGCGGATCAACGAAAGAAAAACGTTTAATATTTACTCACTTGTAAACGATATCTGTGAGTTAGCATAGTCCCAGGTCCAGTCTCCGGTACTACAGCTTGTAGCAGGATCGAGCGTGGTCTCTGACACATTTATATGATTTGTGCCGTCCACGATGAACCTGTCCGGTTTTTGAAGAGAGTTTTGTGTAAATACAATGTAGTCTCCCTGAAATAAAGAACATGTGAAAATGCTACATGATGCACAAATAGAATGATATATAAACATACACTTTGTATCATCATGTTCCGATACATTTTTGTACTTTAAGATTTCTTTATCAACCTTATTTGCGGAGATTTTAGTTTTCAAAAGAAAGCAAAGATATGGAATTAGTAATACATATAAAGTACGTATACTTACGTCATCATATTCGTAATGCACTCCTGTGTAACTGATATTGGTGATCTGATCCGCATTCTCAAATTCTAGTGAGGTCGTTAGGCCATCAACATTTACCGTATGCCAGCCATATTGATGGGAGACAGACTTCTTCTTGTACGGCATAGTCTGGTTACCATACTGGGTCCTTAGTATTATATCCTTATAGAGTAAGGCATCGGGTGAGATGTTGTTAAATGCAAAACGATGGAATTTTCGACTGCTGGGACATATGCATGCAGGCATTCCAGGATTGTTTGCTCCAATTATTTTGAAATCTGGGAAGGCAACACAATCGGGAGGTAGAGTATTACTGCAGGTTATGACAGTTTTTCCGACATGTTGTGCTTTGGTTGCATCAGTGCCGATAAGCGTTCCGTCCCTGTCCTTGATTTGACCTTCAAATGTCCACTCATAGAAGCCTTTATTAGGGGCATTGACAAACCTTAACTCTTGCGTTGCAACATTATAACCTCCACAATTTTCTGCACATGTCCCTGCTATGCGGGCCCAACCCATTCCAGCACAATTATTCTCGTTAAAATTGATGAAGGTGACTTTTTTGGCTACGATACCCGTTCCATATCCCCATACCAGACCGCGTCGAGTGCATCCCTGTTCTACTCGCGTGAGCGACGTAGCATGACCAACAATCATAGTGTTGTTGATCAATAGTCCGTCATCTGAATAATCGTCACCGTCTATTTTTATCTTCACCTCCCAACCTGCATCTCTATTATTCACCAGGTAGGAGTCCTGAAGCTGCAATGCCCCAGTATTTACAAACTCCACTCCCTTGTCACAATTATATACAAATATGTTCTTGAAAATGGCTGGTGAGGGTACCGTAGACGAACACGAGCTGCCGACCTTCGGTGTGTACGTCTCAAAAACCCACAGTCCAAACCATCCTTGAGAATGCACAGTGTTATTAAAGAAAGGACCTAACTCAACTTTACGTGGGCAAATTGTAGTAGTGGCAGACGGTCCGTCAGGATGTTCGTGCATTCGATACCACCAGCCAAAGTGGGTACCGCCTGCTACAGCATTATGCATGTAGGTATTATTAGGATTCGTTGCCCAGAATGCCGCAGGTGTTATGTCATCGTTGAGTAAGCTAGTACTCATATGGACAAATATGGCCAGGTTGTATATGAAAATGTTCCCCGTTTCAATACCGTCTTCCAAAAATATGGCCCCACCTCTTACATCAAAGATGACGATGCGTTCTACCAGAACATTATGTGTTCCGTGGATATTAACAGCACGGTTAAATGTGCTATGGATACCGACTCCCCGTACATATGATCCACTCATGTCTCCGTTAAGATGGAAATGAATGGGATATCTGCCCAATCGGAAAGCTTGACCTGCGTGTCTGACCTCTATGAATTCTATATGCGCCACAGCTAACTGCTCGTCTGGTCTCGGTGCGTGTATAAGAATGTGCGCTCCAAACTCATCACTGCCGGTGTCTTCCCCGAATTTGCCCAGGAAGCAGGTCTGTGTCTTAAACTCACCTACAAAGGGCAGAATTATATACCAGTAAATAACTTTTCTTTAAAGGTATTAGGGGTATAATGGAAAAGCTAGAAATATGTTCTCCAAAATTTTACTTAAATTTAGATATTTGATTTTTTTTTTATGTTTCATTCAACTCTCCATGAAATTGTATAGTCCCAAACATTACCGAAGTCGTGCGTCTTCTGCCAACTTCCTTGTACATGTATTTACTTTTTCTATTATCAAAACAATTGGAAGTAGAGTATTATACCTCTAATGGCGTATCAAAATGCCACGGAAGCTTAATCACATTTTTTTCATACATTATTGATGTGCATGTTTCATGTGGCAAAGCACTTCACATATAATAAATTGGCCATGAAACCCATGTTAGTACTGAAATACTATCATATACATGTATAAGATCACATGACAGGATGGAAACCCCACTGATTTTTAATGTCAGAGATCAAAGGTCAAGAGTCAAGGTCACAGACAAGTGTACTTATACAAGTTATATATAAGTACACTTGTCTGTGACCTGGACTCTTGACCTTTGATCTCTGCCCTTTTAAAAAATCAGTGGGGTTTCCATCCTGTCATGTGATCTTTTGTGTCAAGTTCCTATTGCTAAACTTAAGGTATCCATTGTACAAATAAATACCAAGTGTATTATATAGTTAGAATCATGGCATACTTTTACCTAAATATACCTAATAAAACATAAAAAATGGTTTGTATCGTCAAAGGTCAACATTCCATCCGTCGCTCAAGCCACGGAAACTATCGAGACCCTGCAAAAGATTACCGAGATAATTCTAACACTGTTTAAATGGATGAGACGTCCGCGAGATCTCCATTTGTACATTGGATACGTTAAGTCTATCTCCTGCTTGCAAAGTCAAGATTGACACATATATAGTAAATCAATAGGATGACAGAAAAGTTGCCCAAGTTTTGAACAATGGTTTAGGTAGGTGACTAAATGCAAAAATCAGAATGGACATGCTGCATGCACTGTACTTGCAATCTTGCATATTCTAAAGGAAATTTCAGATTTGTCTGTTCCGATTTTCTTCATTACCTGAGTAAAAGCCATTCTAAAAGAAAGATTTGTCTGTTCCAATTTTCTTCATTACCTGAGTCAAAGCCATCCGGACATGCTTCAATATTTTCTGCCCATTGCTTGTCGTCATCACCAATGACCTTGACATTATGGGTCAAAAGTCCCACTTCTGCTCTAAAATCCAAAGTCGTCCCATCAAAAGTTTCCGAAACTCCGAGATGTTCATAGGTCAGAGCATCTACACAAGTGATCGTCTTTTTGTCATTGGCGATACTTTTTATCGTGCATTTCTCGTTCTCGCCCTGAGAGTGTCGATGGCTTGTGGTTGCTATGGCGACTTCGTCTCCTACTTGCCATGTGACTTCGTCCTGTAGGACTATCGTATCAGAGCCGGCTGTTACAGTAGAGGCCAGACGAGTCCATGTGATGGGAACAAATTTACCTGCAAAAATCATGTAAAAATTTATTTCTAAATACAAAACAAAAACTAAACAGACGATTACAAACTATTATATATTGATAGCCTTGTTGAGAAAAGTTAGTGGTTTCTTGCTTTTTATTACATTGTACAGTATAAAAACAAGGCTATCGACATGAAGTAAGGGTACAAATCAAATTAAATGTAGCTAGTTTAAAACGTAACTACTTCTTTCCATCCAGATTCATTATTAAACTTCTATTGGGACATAAATTTCACTTCTTTATAAGCAAGAGACATGTAATGTCATTGAAATGAAAAAGATATTTTAGATTTAACCATAAAAAAGAGCATTTATCGTCAAAGTTACCGTGGAGTTCCAGGCGTCCTTCTCGTATTCCCAGATTTTTAACTCCATATATGGGAAGCTCTTTGGAACGTGCATTACCATAAAGCTTTACCACAGCTTGATGCTCAAAAGGCTTCTCTTCTGTCCCGATCTGAAAAAGGAAGATTTTGCAACCAAAGTCGGTAGAATACAATGATGTCAAACTTACTGTCCTGTTCACTAAATCCAGAGCACCCTGTTTTGGCCATTTATTCTGTCGTCTGAAGAACTTTGCTATAAATAATTGTTTCCGAGAATTGACCTCCTTTAGTCGTAACTGTAAATTAATCTCAACTTACCCTATCAGTTGCCTTTAAACCGCAAAATGAAAAATAAAAATGTCTACCGGAAATTCCCATGTTAATTTCAGGCCGCCATATTGTTCTCCGTGTCAACAATAGTAAACAGTGACGTCAAAGCCTCCGACGTCACGCATTTTCAGCGATTTTACTATAGAAAATCCCTGAAGACTTTTTATTTTCCGTCCAATTTCTAACTTATCAGACGCACGGCCAAAACAATGGTATTTTCTGTTACAACTAAAGGAGGACTAAAAAATTGAATATTTTTGGAAGATGACATTATCATATTTTAGAGAAAACCGGGAAAACAGGGTGCTCTGGAATTGGTGAACAGGACAGTAGGGAAAGAACATGCAGGAGGAAACATGTTAAGTACTTTGCACAACAACAAGTTAGGACAGACAGATGGACAAACAGATGGACGGACTTACCTGGAACAGTCCTCCGTCAGTCACCAGAATATGCTCTGCTCGAAGTGTGATATCTTTATCATCAAATATCAGTTCCCCACCTTTAACTAGGATCATTTTGAGTTTGGGCGTGTCCATGTCCAGAAGTACTGATTGGTTGGCTTCTATAACAACCAGGTCACCCTCCACAGGTAGTGGATTATTACCCCACGTGGATTGAGACGACCATACATCCACATAGTGGAAATCAGCTTTCGTCTGTAACAAAACATGATCGTGGATTAAGTACAAGTACCATTGATACACTATGTGGAATGAGAAGACCATACATCCATGTAATGGAAATCCACATTTGTCGGGAACAAACATGTTGATTGGCCTTGGATTCAATACATGTAGCTTTGGTAAACTATTTAACAATGAGACATGATTCTACTAAATAAATCAACATCAAAATAAATGTTTAATATACATCTAGTATGTTACAACACGACGGACAGACAGACAGACAAACAGGCAGACAAAGTAATTTACATGTTTATAGTGCTGGGGACGAACTTATATGTTTATTTCCTTCACTGACCTGATCTGCTATACCATTGCTGTTTCTTTCCAGTCTGACCTTTGACCTTGTAGCCACGCCTACTGCTCCGGTGTCACAGGTCACTTGATGATTGGTTGCCGTGACAACAGCACAGGGAACATCAGCCACACTGACAGACAGATCTCCTGGCGTGTTTCTGTGAGGAACAAATTAAGATATAAATACTGAACGAGTACTTGTTTCAACACAATTAGTTCTGCAATAAAAAACTTCACAGACTCACATGTATTAGCCTTAATCATGAATAAGCACAATATTAACCTATTTTCTGCTATAATCAGTCACATCTATAGAGTTTAATAATTTTGCGTAATTTTAAATGAGCGCAATCTTAACAGTGTTTAATGTACCATAACATGAATCCCACTTAAAAATTCTGACAAAAATTACTTTAGGGCACAATTTGACTTATCTTGTTAAGGTATTTGAATAGACAAATTTCTTCTTCCACTATCTTGTGAATCATTCCATTAGATGTGCTTTAAATTTTTTTGGTTCATTTTGATTTTCTTAATTCATTTCTTAACCTACAAAGCCTTTTCTGAAATTACCCAAATCCTGATCCATCGATTGTGAGTCGCGTTCCACCAGCAGTCGATCCTCTAGATGGCACCACTGCAGTGATGCTTGGTGTGAGGGCAGCACTGTACGTATATGAGTTCGCTAGCGTAATATTGACACCGTCATTGGAGATCACAACATCGCAGGGCAGGGTTGTCGAGACAGCCTCTATAATACATATCTATCGGTAGTAAAATACAGACAGAAAAAATAATGTATGGAATTAAATTCAAGATCAGATATGATTCCAATGATAAACAAAAAAATCTGAAGAGGATACGTCAAAAATAACAATTTTCACAAAGGGAGATCCTACAAGACGGAATTCTTGGACCACATTCAAGTTTTCTGGTAATCTGGGATGCAGAATTCCATTTTTAAGCATAAATAAAAAAATGTGTTTGTGAAACAGGAATGCCCCCATCGGCATCTTTGTCAGTAAAACAGCTGTAATGTAGGTCATACTATTAGGAGAAGGTCAAAAGGTCAATTTTTGTACCAATGGAAAGGTCAAGCAATCAGGAATACACATGTAAAATATGAAAGCTCTATCACTTACCATTCAAGAGTTATGGCCAAGGCTCAAGTTTTACAATAGTAGGTCAAACTCCAAGGTCAAGGTCAGAAAATCACAAATTTTGGTATCAATGTATGTGAAACATGAATGCACTATCACTTACCAATCATAAGTTATGGCCAAGGTTAAAGATTTTCAAACTCCAAGGTCAAGGTCCCAAGGTCAAAAGTTTTGGTATCCATGGATAGGTTTGTAATAAGGAAAACACTTGTGAAATATGGAAGCCATATTACTTACCAATCAAAAGATATGGCCAAGGTTAAAGTTTTTCATAAGTATGTCAAACTCCAAGGTCAAGGTTACAAGGTTGAAAGTATTTGTAACCATCATGTCTGCAATCTATTTACTTAAAAGAGGGATAAGGACATAGAAGTAGATTTGTTAATAATAAATTTCATTTTTAACGTTTCTCAGAGCATATTTACCTATGATAAAAATAGACTTACGTTCTGCAGCAGGTACATAACAAACATGCTGCGATGTGGTCGTTGTATCGTCTCTAACACACAACTGGCCGCACACCTCCACTTTAGTGCTGCCATCTAGACCAGATCCTGCTACAGTGACCTTTTGACCTCCAGACGTACTTCCTGAAATTGTGTAAAAGTACATTGAAGGTCTTCATTTTAAGGGCAAGTGGAGAAAATTAAAGGTAATACCAAGCGTGTGTAACAAAAACTGATACAGTACAAAAACCAGAAATTGAGGGAAATAGAATTTCTAACAAACAATTTGTTAATGGTGTGAAATCATATGAGAATTCGCTATAATAGTACATGTATACCTCGACTGGGTGTGATTCCACTGGCAGTGAGTTCATACTCAAACTGCTTGTCGTTATTACTGAGTCTTCTCTCCGTCACGTTAACAAGAACGTCATGGTCACCTATCATGTTAGCTAATGCAGTATACACTATAGTATTAATTACCTTGACTTAATCCACTGGCAGCAAGTTCATACTTGAACTGCGGGTCGTTATTACTGATTCCTCTCTCCGTCACGTTAACGAGTATATCATGGTCACCTATCGTGTTAGCTCATGCAGTATACACTACAGTATTAATTTCCTTGACTAGGTGTGATTCCACTAGCAACGAGTTCATATGCAAACTGTCGGTCGTTATTACCGAGTTCTTTCCCCGTCACGTTAACGAGTACCTCATGGTCATCTACCGTGTTAGCCAATGCAGTATACACTATAGTATTAATTACCTTGACTGGGTGTGATTCCACTAGCAGCGAGTTCATACTGGAACTGCTTATCATTATTACTGAGTCCTTTCCCTGCTTTGTTAAGGAGTACGTCATGATCACCTACCGTGTTAGCCAATGCAGTATACACTATAGTATTAATTACCTTGACTGGGTGTATTTCCACTAGCAGCCAGTTCATACTCGAACTGCTTGTCATTATTACTGAGTCCTTTCCCTGTCACATTAACGAGTACATCATGGTCACCTATCGTGTTAGCTCATGCAGTATACACTATAGTATTAATTACCTTGACTGGGTGTGATTCCACTGGCAGCGAGTTCATACTTGAACTGCTTGTTGTTATTACTGTGTCCTTTCCCCGTCACATTAACAAGTACATCATGGTCACCTACCGTGTTAGCTCATGCAGTATACAATATAGTATTAATTACCTTGACTCGGAGTGATTCCACTGGCAGCGAGTTCATACTTGAACTGCTTGTTGTTATTACTGAGTCCTTTCCCCGTCACATTAACGAGTACATCATGGTCACCTATCGTGTTAGCTCATGCAGTATACACTATAGTATTAATTACCTTGACTGGGTGTGATTCCACTGGCAGCGAGTTCATACTTGAACTGCTTGTTGTTATTACTGTGTCCTTTCCCTGTCACATTAACGAGTACATCATGGTCACCTATCGTGTTAGCTCATGCAGTATACACTATAGTATTAATTACCTTGACTCGGTGTGATTCCACTTGCAGCAAGTTCATACTCGAACTGTTTGTTGTTATTACTGTGTCCTTTCCCCGTCACGTTAACGAGTACATCATGGTCACCTATCGTGTTAGCTCATGCAGTATACACTATAGTATTAATTACCTTGACTCGGTGTGATTCCACTTGCAGCAAGTTCATACTCGAACTGTTTGTTGTTATTACTGTGTCCTTTCCCCGTCACGTTAACGAGTACGTCATGGTCACCTATCGTGTTAGCTCCGGCAATACAAGTTATTGATGTTGAGGAAGGTGTCCCGTGTACAATACATGGTACAGATCCTGAGAAAATAATAACAAATATTGGAGTATTCTGAATTGACAAAATATGCAAATGCAAAGACAGACCTACATAGGTTTATCTCATAAATACCCATCTCCACCAATATCTTTAGAATAACTGTCTTTTGGAATGTGATTATACTGTGATAACCTACAATGGATCCAGGAATTATGTTCCATAATGCGTGTTAGCTCCCATCTTTATTGTCAAATCACCGCTAACTTGTTTGTTTTTTGGGCTAAAATCATGACGTCACAATAGCATAAACAATCGAAACAATAGCATCACATGATATGTGATACAGCTGTCACGTGATATGTGATACAGATGTAGCTCACATAGCTGTATTTCATGGGCCTACTCTGTAACACATATGTGGGTATGAGAGAAAATTGCATCACACAAAAACATTTATTTTTTTAAATCATGCAAATAAAAGCAAAAGGGGAAGAAATTATGTCTTCATTTTTAAAATTCATCTTGCCTTATGTCTCAGTTATCAAAATAACACAACTACTCACCTATATATACATTATTATCACTGGCCGTTGTACTGAAGCCCGTCCCTGTTATAGCCACAGTTGTCCCCCCTGATCCCTTGACGGGGCTCACTACTGTAACACTAGGTGTCGCTGTAGCTGTGTAGTTATAATCCTGCTGGGGATATGCCTGACCACTAGATGTCACCACCAGATTAACAGCGCCCTCTACGTGAGCTTTTGTGATGCATTTCACCATTGAAAGGCTTGTCATGGTAACAGGGCAGTCAGTACCATCGATGCTGACAGTTGTTGCACTATCAATAAAACCGTTACCGGTAACAACGACCTCTGTACCTCCATTAGTGCTGCCCTCTGCTGGTGATACATCTGTAATGACCTTTTGACCTTGAACTGATAGTGCTCCTGATACAGCGCCATATTGTTTTATTGTTGCCATGACAACATTATTTCCTGCAGGTACGTTGGTGATACTGCATTCAATACTTGTATCGGTTACATCGGACACAGTACATGTTTCCCCGCCAACCGTTACCTTGACATCAGCATTCTGAGTTGCTTCTCCAAACTTGGATCCAGATATTGTCAGTGTAGTGGCAGCACCAGTCAAGGTCGTTGGATCTACAAGGGTCATTGTCGGGGTAACAGCAGAACTGAGAGTGAACAAGCAAGCCGGGTTGCAAGTTGCAGGGACCATTGTACCTACAGTAGATCTTACACTGACAGCTATAGTTTTGACCCCTGCTCCAGCCATTGGTGTTTTTATAACCAGCTGTTCATACGACACATTGGTGACCTCTGCAGTGAATCCACCAACAGTGACACTTATGTCAGATATGTCACCTTGGAAACCTGTTCCGGTCAAGGTCACCAAAGTTCCCCCTGACAACGACCCCTGATTCGGGGTCACACTCGTTACAACAGGCTCCAAGGCAAAAGCTCGAAGTAGCGGATTTCTTATGTTGATATGTCCGTATCCAAGGTTGTGAATCCGTAATGATACTTCGTTTAAAATTCCGATGGAGGGTGACATCTGTGGATCGATCTTACAGACAATAGACGTGGCAGTTGACGATTGTATGTTACACTTAGCGTCACCAAAGTAAACTTCATTCCTACACTTGGTCGTCTGGAAGCCAGAGCCTGTGACAGTTATCAAGGTCTCTGTGGTTCCTTTGTTAGGGGTAATGGAGGTCACCTTGGGTGTACTACATGTGTATAGGTTAAAGTTGAAATTCGAGGAACTGCCACTAGAAGGTTCTGCATCACTACAGCCGGAAACTTTACCAGTGAATCCTGTACATGGTCCGCTGTCAGAGGGAGCATTCACCCCTACAAAATCAAATCACTTGTGAAAAAGGTTCTGATTTGGAGGGAGCATACATCCCTATATAATCAAAGTAAATGTCAAAAAATAACTATAATTGGAGAGAGCACTCACCCCTACCAAATCTTATTCCTGTCTATGTGCGTGTGAAAAAGGTCACTAAGTTATAACAGATAGCAAGAAAATATTTGTAAATCATCGACCTTTGAGTAGCAGTTTGTATATTGTATCAGCCATCAGTAAACTGCAGCATGGCAATGAACTATGATACTGTATAAGTAGAATCAATCGTTGGTAATTTTTTTGCAGTTTATAAAAGTAAACATTTTCTTTTGCGGTTTATTAAAGTAAACATTTTCTTTTGCGGTTTATTAAAGTAAACATTTTCTTTTGTGGTTTATTAAAGTAAACATTTTCTTTTGCGGTAAACATTTTCTTTTGCGGTTTATTAAAGTAAACATTTTCTTTTGCGGTTTATTAAAGTAAACATTTTCTTTTGCGGTTTATTAAAGTAAACATTTTCTTTTGTGGTTTATTAAAGTAAACATTTTCTTTTGCGGTAAACATTTTCTTTTGCGGTTTATTAAAGTAAACATTTTCTTTTGCGGTTTATAAAGTAAACATTTTTTTGCGGTTTATTAAAGTAAACATTTTTTTTTTGCAGTTTATTAGAGTATTAAAGTAAACATTTTCTTTTGCGGTTTATTAGAGTAAACATTTTTTTTTGCGGTTTATTAAAGTAAACATTTTTTTTTTGCAGTTTATTAGAGTAAACATTTTTTTTTTGCAGTTTATTAAAGTAAACATTTTCTTTTGCGGTTTATTAAAGTAAACATTTTCTTTTGCGGTTTATTAGAGTAAACATTTTCTTTTGCGGTTTATTAAAGTAAACATTTTCACATGGACAATGATTCGTGGATTAACTCAAGTTCTTTTATTTATTCCTTTTGGTATTTACATTCACTTAGACAAACTTTCGCGTTAAGCGGCCGACTGTGAAAGTAGCGACGGTTAATACACAGTGAATGATTCTACGTATAGAGTATAACAGGTGTCTTCTGCTGCTATTATTGTATAATGAATTTGTAAACACTTTTGTTTTACCTGAATTGACATCATACACTGCCTCATAATCTCCGACTCTCAGCGTGACATTAACCGCAGATGACGATCTATCTACGACATTAATACGCATCATGAACATCGTGGTTCGGTATTTATCTATATAGCCGCTGGAGACACAGATCTCGCCTGTCTGTACCATTCTCTGTACATATCTCCCTGTAAATAATGCATTTTAGATGGATCGTCATTATCACTTTAATATAACTTGTATACTTTATCTTAGTACAGTTAAAACTCCCATAACGATAAACATACATGTACATTGTACTTGATATCTCTGTAATAAACAAAAAAGAAGTACCTAACAGCTATTCAGTCTCAAAGTCGAGAAGGCAAAGCAAAATCGTAAGAATTCCCATCGAAACAGTTGCAAACCTCGGAATGAACAACATTCCGAAGTGAGACCAGGTGCCAGGGAGAGTCAGGGTCTCCTGATTGCATACAACATCCATCGCAACAGCTCCATGGAAACTTGTCAAATTCGGTGATTGTCTCGATGTACATTTTGATGTACAGATCAGGTAAGTATGTCTTGTTTGGTGATGACTACAGCCATTCAATCGCAATGTAAAATGTCACTGATCATTCTGGAAAGGGGGATCTGATATGCTTTTATAATATCCCCATAGAAACCAAAGAACTTCCGCAATGATGATTTCAGCCATTGTGTGACATGTAAAAATATTTACATGCATGCAACATACATGTAAATATTTTAGATGGGTTGTCATTACTTAAAGTACAATATACATATACTGTATGTTTTCTTATTTTAGCGCAACCAAATATTAGTGGAAACAGACCAATATAAGGTGAACTGAAATAGTTGCATTCATTTGTGTAATTGAGAATTATTTACCTGTTTTGACGCCCTCTCCGCTGCTGAATCCACCACTGACTAATGTGGTCATATCAGTACAGAGTACCTGTTCTACTTTCGGTTCCATTCCCTCGACAAAATTAGGGTACGTCCATGACCATTCTACTATGTCTCCAACTTCTACGTTCTCAAGGTTCTCGGGTTTCCATGCAAATCCTTCAAAGAACTCTACAGAAATTCAAATAACTTTGTGTTACATTTGACAGATGCCATAATAAATCGCTTTCAAAATTCTTCACTTCTCGTCTGAACCATTACTTTTATATTCCAAGGTCTTAAATATGATTGCATTGTTCTGTGATGGAAAAATGAAGTTGATCACTTACAGAATATGTAAATTTCATTGATATTTTTAGAAATTGTTAATCTTAAACTGCGCAAAAATTTTATGTAGAAGCACCCACATAAACAAGTTAACAAACATACCATAATGAAACCCTGTGTTATCTACCCTGTGGACTTTTCCCGTATCTGCCACCTTACAAATGATTTGATTGGCTGTAGCATCCTCCACATGACAGTCATGTGACCCGACTTTGACCATGGTGCTATTCTTATCCGTGGAAAACCCCTCTCCTGTCAAGGTGAGACGGGTACCCCCATGTATTGAGCCTCTCGTTGGATTGACATTTTGTAATTTCAAGTTGTAAATTATCGTGGGTACTGAGTTATCACTGAAATATAAGGAATTTCTCTCAAAATTGTAATTGCTAATTCAATTTTCTGACAGATCTTCATTGAGATACAGCAATGTTCTGTTTCCGGGTAACTGGAAAAATACAATATAACTTTCGCATGTCATTGAATTTTTACATCATATGTACATGTACTATCATAAGTTTTCCATCAAAACCATGGAGCTGCCAATCCTGTCATACAAAATATAGTAATTTAGGCGACAGAAATTTAATTCTTAGTTTTACGGATCCGCCGACCCTAATTTTTGCACAATTGGAAAAAAAAAATAAAATGAACTGACTGTACATTTTTTTTTCTTCTGCTCATCCCAATTACTGGTTATTACTTTACATTCTCACTTAATCCCGCAAGTGTTTTAGAGAATGCGGCTTGGAAAACATGATAAAAAAGCTAAACTAAGATAGTGATCGTGGCACAAAACATGAAATGTTGAAACTTACTGGTTTTTTTTATAATTTTTATTCCCTCCTCCTACCCTATTTTGAAAAAATAAAATCCGTAAAACTAAAATTTAAATTTCTGTGGCCTTAAAATGATCTGAAAGATTGTCCATTGATAAGAAAAAAAGCTTTTAAAAGTCTGATTTTTTACACTGGATCAAAACAAATAAAACTTCACAATGGTCAAAATATTAAAGTAAGAACTTCAGGATATCAAATACACTATTTCAAATCAAACATTATAAGACAAGTGTAAAGACAGAAGATTGGATTCCTTCATTGTTCTAAAACAATTTAATCCCAGATCCGTCTCTGACAACTGGACATTTGGGAATTTTGAACTCTTATGTCATCTCACCTTTTCACTGCCCATCCAGAACTTCCAAGAAGCCTTACTGTGCAGGTGGCTGGAGCATGGGCAGGGAGGGTGGCAGTGACCTGATTTGGCATTTGTGTTGCCATAGTAACTACCTCATCACAAATCATAAGACTGGTGGCGTCATCTAGTCCTGTCCCACTTATTGTTAAAGTGTCACCACCTGTAAGAAAAGATATATTATATCTGTAAAGAGAGGGAGAGCACCAGGATAGAGAGACAGAAATAACTAATAGGCCACTTGCCGAAATTCATAATAGCTGAAAAAACAACGAAAAATTGTCCGAGGTAGGCAATTTTTGCTCACTTTTTCATTGTTAGGTCACAATGGTATTGCGTCATTCAACAGAGACGTCATAATACATGTATAAAACAACGTCAAAAGATGATGACTGGGACATTTGAGCTTTCTGACAAGATCGGAAAATCGTCTATTACATGCTTTCATGAAATCAAGGGACAATAACAAGGAGGTAAATCCTTGTCTATTGATCTGATAAAAGTGAACAATTTTTTAAATATTAAAAGGTAAAATTCAGCAAAATATGAATAACAACTTTGAAAATGACAACTTGGAAAGTAATCTAATCCTTTTTAGAAGTTGATTCATAAATCAAAAGATCATCAATCTAGATATCATCCATGAATTAAATAAAACATTTTTTTCAAGTAAAGTTGAAATGCACTCTTCCCCTCCTAAATTAAAAATTTCAACAGGAATAACATACTTTTGTTACCATAGAAACATAATATTAACCAATGAAATAACAAGATACAAAAGATGAATATAAACATACCTGCTACAGAAGTAACAGTGGGTGACACTGAGCTTATTTGCATACTTTGAGCCGCATAGACAAAATTGTATGTTTGGGTGGAGTCTGTATTATCACCATGGGTAATCTTTAACGTATGTGTACCAACACTCTGTAAAAGAAACAACACAAGATCAGCTTAGCTAGTGAAATTTATCTAAACAGATGTAGGAGTATTACAAAATTGCAGCCAAGTGTACTGCATATGTATTTCAGTTGGCACACCCAAACTTGAGCAGAAACAGGGCAAAGTAGGCAAACTGGCATATTAGTGAAATCATGTCAGTTAGCACATTAAAAATGTTTTACATTGTATTCTATGAGAGTTATACGATTAAGTGTAGTATTAAAGTAGTCCAGTTTTAAAGGAATAAAATACATGTATGTCTTGGGAGGGGGGGAGTTACTCCCAATTTCAACTGCCTGAAACTAAAGGAGGCCACAAACCTTATAAAAATTGACATCCATCAACAGATGGTTTGATGGGACCAGTGTAACCCCTGAACTTGAAAATGGAAAAATTGAGTGTTGAAATAGTGTGGCTTGAGGGAAGATTTAAGGTATGCAAACCAATTGTAGAATACAGTCATGCACATGCAGTGAGATTGTGTAATATCTAGTGATGAGCTATCAGACAAATTTTACTATCGATTATCGGGACTATGGAATTTTTAAAACTCATGATTAAAACCCGTGATATACCATTGAGGCAGCAGCCTTTTTAACATATACATACACTTCAAATGTATAGAAATACAAATTTTTATAGGAAAATTAACAATTTGATTTGTTTTTCTTGACCATTATTATATCAATGCAGCTTGATGTTATTTTGATTGTTTTTCAATTTTGAGTTGTAACTAATTTTATCTCTGAGCGACAATCGATTGTCAATTTTACAATCAATTATTGAAAATTGAAGGGGTTTCAGCGATCGACTATCGACAGTCTGCTTAAACTTTTGTCACATCACTAGTAATATCTATTATTGAAAACTCACATTGGCAGGAGCCAGACATTTGATCTGTGTCGATGTTTGGTCTTTAATCATGCAGGTTGCGGTGCCAATTTTGACAACATCTGAGTTTGAAAATCCGTAACCAGAAAGTGTGACCTCACAACCTCCTGAAGTACAACCAAGTCATTTCATTGGTCAAATTATGAAAAACAACATTGTAAATCGAAAACATTTGAATTCAATTTTTATTCTGCTTGATGAGGGTATGTGATATGAGATGAAGGATCAAATCTATGTTTGTTCTGTGAATTCTAAAGTTGTACACTGGAGGACATTTTTTTGAATCGATAATCGTTATATAATCGGAAAGGGTAAACCGAACAATTATCGATTTTAATCGAAAAACAGAATGTAAAAAAATGCAACACAATAGACAGACTGGCATTTTCTTTATGCTTAATATTAAGAAACATTCTAACAAAAAGCAAACAAATCGTTCGCTGGCTTTATCATCTTTACAGGCAAAACAACATATAAATATAACTTTGAAAATAAGGAGAAGAAATACCCCAAGCATGATATATTCGTTTCAATGATAATCTAGAAAAATTGAAATCCATAATCGGAATCGGAAGTATTTTGGTGATCTTTAACTCTTGGAACAATGGTAGGAAATTTACGTTACCATGCAACTTTATAATGTCTTATGTCAGATACCGTCATAATGGGAAAAACTTCGTATTCTGAAAAGCTTCCATATGAGCAATGTTCATACATGTACATAAATTTTGCTGAATTCAAAGCCTACCTCCAACACCACATGTAAGTGGGGCAGCAGCGGTAATGGAGAACTGGTAGGTAAATTTGACGCCATCATTGATATTTTGTGCTGCTCCTTTCCCCTCCACGGTCACCTGTACTGGGTAAGCTCCCCTTGGCCCATCCCCGACATCACATACTAATTGGGTAGTTGTTGACGATGCCTTAGTGGTACAGGTGGCACCACCTATCATGACTTTATTTTTAGAATGGTCGCTTTGGAAACCAGTTCCATCAATGGTCACTTCTGTAGTTCCAGATATTCCTGAAAAAATGTAAATATGCATAAATGTTACAACATATCCAACCACATATGATATACATGTACATGAATAAACGTCATAAATTACAAATGCATACTTGTCAACTTTGAAATCTTAAAAAGAGTAAGATCTCCCTACTTGGCACTTGAAAAAGAGGGAGATAGTGCTTGAATTCAATTCATTTTGCTACATTTTTAATGAATTGTGACATTTTGCGCAAAGCTATATTTGTAATAATTTCATTGTGCTGTACTAACTATTAAACATGTTATGATCGATGTTTTATTGCATTCGTTAATACTTTTCTTGCATTTTGTCATGCAATTTCTCATGAAATATTCTGAATATTGCTATTTAGAATTATTCTTCTACCGTAACGGTAAATATGCCAAAAGAGGGAGAAAGAGGGTGATTGGGCCAAAAAGAGGGAGATTTTGGTTTCCATTTCAGGCAGAAAGGCCAAGAAGGGAGATGAGGTCAAAAAGAGGGAGCATCCCTCCAAAAGAGGGAGAGTTGATAGGTAAGCAAATCATCGGTATAATTTTTCACAAAATGCATTTTCCTTATAATTATTGACACATGTGATCATCACTTGTAAGCATTCATTTTGAATTTGAATTTTAAAATTGCATGGTTATGATGACGTAAATAAATAGTGGTGTTAGTGCATTACTCGCAGATTTTAAAAATTTTCAGCATTTATTCTTTTTATATATCTCTCAATGTCTCCACGTTGTTCTATACCATTCCGTCAAAGTCTACTCTTGATCACAACCCTGCTAAATTAAGGAACCTTGTCGGCACCGTGGTCTAGTGGTAAAGGTGTCAGGCCAGTGACCAAAAGGTTGCTGGTTCGAACCTCACTTGTACCACAGGTCAGCTGACATATATACATGTATATAGATAAGATAAGATAAGATAGATATATGTATATATATTTACATGCTACAAACATAGGTAATCACAGATTACAAAGCTCACCTCGTGACAGCAAAATTCAATTCAAACATATTTCTTAGTACATGTATATTGGCTTTTAAAGGCAAAACCACTCAAGCAGAAAAAGTAGGTCAAGGTCATTTTATGAAAGTTTGATCAAAGATACATCCAATATGCAAGTTTGTTACATGTAGCAGTTATACTTTGCTCAATATTGGCTTTATAGAGCAAAATCACTCAAGCGGAAAAAGTAGGTCAAGATCATTTTATGAAAGATTGATCAAAGATACATCCAATATGCAAGTTTGGTACATGTATCACTTATACTTTGCTCAATATTGGCTTTTAAAGGCAAAATCACTCAAGCGGAAAAAGTAGGTCGAGGTCATTTTATGAAAGATTGATCAAAGATACATCCAATATGCAAGTTTGGTACATGTATCACTTATACTTTGCTCAATATTGGCTTTTAAAGGTAAAATCACTCAAGCGGAAAAAGTAGGTCAAGGTCATTTTATGAAAGTTTGATCAAAGATACATCCAATATGCAAGTTTGGTACATGTATCACTTATACTTTGCTCAATATTGGCTTTTAAAGGCAAAATCACTCAAGCGGAAAAAGTAGGTCAAGGTCATTTTATGAAAGTTTGATCAAAGATACATCTAATATGCAAGTTTGGAACATCTAGCACTTATACTTTGCTCAATATTGGCTTTTAAAGGCAAAATCACTCAAGCGGAAAAAGTAGGTCAAGGTCATTTTATGAAAGTTTGATCAAAGATACATCCAATATGCAAGTTTGGTGCATGTAGCACTTATACTTTGCTCAATATTGGCTTTTAAAAGCGAAATCACTCAAGTGGAAAAAGTAGGTCAGATGCTGCATCCGATGCATGGGTCCATCTCGGCATCCAAAGATGAATCACTTGTGCAAGTTTGGTTACTGTAGCATTAGTACTTTGTCAGATACTGAGCTACCCCAAACTTCTTATCCAAATCACTCAAGCGTAAAATGTAGGTCAGATGCTGCATACGGTGCATGGGTTCACCTCAGCATCCAAAGATGAATCACTTATGCAAGTTTGGTTACTGTAGCATCAGTACTTTGTCAGATACTGAGCTACCCCAAACTTCTTAACCAAGTCACTCAAGCGGAAAATGTAGGTCAGATGCTGCATCCGATGCATGGGTTCACCTCAGCATCCAAAGATGAATCACTTGTGCAAGTTTGGTTACTGTAGCATCAGTACTTTGTCAGATACTGAGCTACCCCAAACTTTTTAACCAAGTCACTCAAGCGGAAAATGTAGGTCAGATGCTGCATCCGATGCATGGGTTCACCTCAGCATCCAAAGATGAATCACTTGTGCCAGTTTGGTTACTGTAGCATTAGTACTTTGTCAGATACTTAGCTACCCCAAACTTCTTAACCAAGTCACTCAAGCGGAAAATGTAGGTCAGATGCTGCATCCCATGCATGGGTTCACCTCAGCATCCAAAGATGAATCACTTGTGCAAGTTTGGTTACTGTAGCATCAGTACTTTGTCAGATACTGAGCTACCCCAAACTTCTTAACCAAGTCACTCAAGCGGAAAATGTAGGTCAGATGCTGCATACGATGCATGGGTTCACCTCAGCATCCAAAGATGAATCACTTGTGCCAGTTTGGTTACTGTAGCATTAGTACTTTGTCAGATACTGAGCTACCCCAAACTTCTTAACCAAGTCACTCAAGCAGAAAATGTAGGTCAGATGCTGCATCCGATGCATGGGTTCACCTCAGCATCCAAAGATGAATCTCTTGTGCCAGTTTGGTTACTGTAGCATTAGTACTTTGTCAGATACTGAGCTACCCCAAACTTCTTAACCGGACGCGGACGCGGACACGGACGCGGACACGGACGCGGACGCGGACGCGGACGAGGACGCGGACGCGGACGCGTGGGGTTATAGCATAAGCTCACTCAACTTCGTCGAGGTGAGCTAAAAAATGTCCTTGCCTATGTTATGTTTACATGTTTGTGGGTTTTTTTTTAAAGAAAAGAAACTTTGGAGAAGAGAATTAAACAATTACCCGTTGTAGGTGTTATATCGGTAATATTTGGTGTTGACCCCTCCGTCCATTGATAGGTACAAGTTCCAGAGCATATTGAGGGAACATCGTTTATTTTAACGTTCACTTGCGGATTGTCGTAGATCAATCGCAGCATGTCACCTTGGATAGGGTCAAACCATACGCTGCCGTCAGTAACTTCCTCTGTTTCTATCGTAACGCCGGTACCTTGTAACTGGCTGGTTACCTATAATTAGAATATTATTTGGGTTAAAACTTAGACAGAAAATTATTGGACCTACTTTTTAGATAACTCTGAATTAGATGACCTGTAATTATGTTTTAAATACTGTATTACAATGTCCTGAACTGTGTTGTGTGTATGTACATGTAACAATGGTCACTGAAAATAAGGCGACAAAAATTAAATTTTTAGTTTTACGGATTTTATTTTTTCAAAATAGGGTCGGAGGAGGGAATAAAATTAAAATAAAAATCAGTAAATTTCAACATTTCATGTTTTGTGCCACGATCACGATCTTAATTCAGCTTGCTTTCGACACTGCATTCTCTCAAACACTTGCACGATAAAGATTATATGAGAATGTAAAGTAATAACCAGTAATTTGGATGAACGGAAAAAAATATATACAATCAGTTCATTATATTTTTTTTCCAATTGTGGTAAAATTGGGGTCGGCGGATCGGTAAAACTAAGAATTAAATTTCTGTCGCCTTAGAAAAAAACTACAGACGTATAAGCATAATTCATTATACACGAATTCTAAAATAAATCATTCACTTCACCTGAATTTTGTCCTGGTCACCAGTGTTTGACAGGAATGCCACGCTGTATTTGATTTCATCATCACATTTACCGTGTTTATAGACGTAAACATCTCCCATCTCAGGAATGGACCGTAGGTGATTTCTGAATTCCTCTGCCGTACTAGTAACGGAAATTCCTATAAAACAAATAACGTTCATCATAACATCGTGTACACATACATGTATAATGATTACCACAAACTAAAAACCGTACACTTGTACATGTAAATGAGGTGCATTGCCAAGAATTCTTTCTAAGGCGACAGAAATTTAATTTTTAGTTTTACGGATTTTATTTTTTCAAAATAGAGTAGGAGGAGGAAATAAATATAAAATAAAAATCAATCAGCTTCAACATTTCATGTTTTGTGCCATGATCACGATCTTTGAATTCAGTGTGTTTATCGTGTTTTCAAAGCCACTTTCTCTAAAGACTTGTACGATAAAGATTAAGTGAGAATGAAAAGATAAAACCTATAATTTGGATGAGCGGAAGAAAAATTGTACAATCAGTTCATTTTATTTTTTTCCAAATTGTGGTAAAATTAGGGTCTGCGGATCCGTAAAACTAAGAATTAAATTTCTTTCGCCTAAGCAAGATCAGCTATTTAAACAATTGAAATTCAAAAAATAGTTATACAAAGTACTGCGTTTTGTAAGACATTGTCCAATCTACCGTAAACGTGATAATTTTCACTGGATGGAAATTTTGCTATTTATTTTTTTTTTTTAAACATCAAGGAGTCACACTTGGGGGAAATATTTGCAAGTACACGTCTCTGCCTTTACATGAATGCAGTAGGGTTATTTTCGTTGAGGAAAATTTTTAATAAAGTCCATTAAATACACGAAAATTACCCACAACGAACGTGACCTTGACCTTGAAGGCAACCGTGACCCTCATGTGGTATGAACTCTCATCAGACAGAACGACTGAAATAAAGACACTGGAAAAGAAGTACTACATTTATCATATACTCTAATTTACATAATTGTGTATAAGCTTTTCCATTGGCCAAAACGCGGACACATGCAGTGCAATATATCGTCCTATTGAACTGCTTCCGGTCATATTGACGCGTATGGCAGTTGACAGCAAACAAGGTGTTTCTGATATGACCGAGCATAATATTTGGCAGCATTTTTTAGATGAAAAAGAATTAATAAAAAATCAAATCAAATGTTTTTCAGAAAAATGTCTCCCCCCTCCCTCTAAGTTACTTTGACCTTGGGCCAAGATGATGTGAAACCTTTGAGTCATGGGCAACATCATACTAAAACATGAAAGTGATTCATTGTATTGTTTGAGGTAAAGCCCAAACATGATTAGCATATACAATTTCATTATAAGCATATTTAGTGAAATTGACTTTGTTCACATGACCTTGGATATAGGTGATCTGAAAAATACATTGTATGGATCATGAGCAACAAAAAACTGAATTAGTGATTGGATACACGATTCAAAATATAAAGCCTAAACATGATAAGCATAACAATTTCAGCCTGGACATGATTAGCATATACAATTTCATTACCAAAGTAAGAAGTGACCTTAATCATGTGAACTTGGGACAATGTGATAAGAAACATTTAGTCCTGAGAAACAACGTATTGAAATATGAAAACAATTGTAAGAAGGGTTCAGGAGATATAGCCCAGACAAGATTAGTACGTACAATTTCATTAAAAAGAACTAAATGATCTTGACCTTGGGCACATGACCTTGGGTCAAGATGATAAGAAACCTTCCAATTCTGAGCAACAGCATTCTAAAGTATCAGAGTGATCCAATATACGATTCCACAGATATAGCCCAGACTCAATAGCATTTACAATTTCATTAAAAAAGGTAAAACTTGACCTTGACCTTAGTCATATGACTTTGGATCAAGGTGGTGTGAAACCTTCGGGTCATCAGCACCATCATACTAAAATATGAAATGATCTGATCACAGTTCAAAAAATTTAAGCCTGGACATAATACACGTAACAAATACAATGTCATTTAAAATACAAGTATACTAATTGACCTTGACCTTTGTCACATGATCTTGAGTCAACGTGATGTGAAACCTTCGGGTCATAAGCAACAAAATACTAAAATATAAAGCGACCGTGCAAACGGTTCAAGAGATATAGCCCGAACAGGAATGCATGTACAATTTCATTAAAATTGTACTACATGACCTTGACCTGTGTCACATGACCATTGGTCAAGGTGATGCTAAACCTTCGGGCCATAAGCAACAACATACTAAAATATGAAAGTGATCCGGCAAAAGGTTCAAGAGAGCTAGCCCAGACAATAATGTATGCATAATTTCATAAAAAATGCACTAAGTGACCTTGACCTTGGTCACATGACCTTGGGTCAAGGTGATGTGAAATCTTTGGGTCATAAGCAACAACATACTAAAATATGAAAGTGATCTGGCAAACGGTTCAAGAGATATAGCCAGGACAGGAATGTATTCATAATTTCTTTAAAAATGCACTAAGTGACCTTGACCTTGATCACATGACCTTGGGTCAAGGTGCTGTGAAACCTTCAGGTCATAAGCAACAACATACTAAAATATGAAAGTGATCCGGCAAACAGTTCAAGAGATCTAGCCCGAACAGGAATGTATGCATAATTTCATTAAAAATGCACTAAGTGACCTTGGTCACATGACCTTGGGTCAAGGTGATGTGAAATCTTTGGGTCATAAGCAACAACATACTGAAATATGAAAGTGATCCGGCAAACTGTTCAAGAGATATAGCCCGAACAGGAATGTATTCATAATTTCTTTAAAAATGCACTAAGTGACCTTGACCTTGGTCACATGACCTCGGGTCAAGGTGATGTGAAACCTTCGGGTCATAAGCAACAACATACTAAAATATGAAAGTGATCCGACAAACGGTTCAAGAGATCTAGCCCGGACAGGAATGGATGCATTATTTCATTAAAAATGCACTAAGTGGCCTTGACCTTGGTCACATGACCTTGGGTCAAGGTGATATGAAACCTTCGGGTCATAAGCAACAACATAATAAAATATGAAAGTGATCGGACAAACGGCTCAGGAGATATAGGCTGGACACGATGTGTGACAGACGGACAGACAGACAGACAGACGACGAAGGCAAAACCAATATGTCTCCTCCCCGTTGGGGGGGGGGAGACATAATGAGGCGTAAAACATAACTTAATACAAATTGTTTTATCCAAAAATGAATCAGTCAAAAATGAATCAGTGAAAGCATGCAATTCTAGAAATGCAAAATCTAAGTTACCATTTTCTTTTGTAATTTTCATGTACATATGATGAAACATTTTAAGCACAATCATCATATCGACCTCATCACTGTGCAGTAATTGTATAGTATATGCTGATATTCTTTTTTCAACAGTTTCTTGTAGTTTCATGCAAAGGTGACCTAAGCAATGGGTGTTCCATGCAAGCAGGAGATGCTTACTCTTCCTGGGCACCTGGTCTCACTCTCATATCGGGAGTCCGCTTCTTTTCATATGGTGGAGGTATTTGTTTGTTTGCTTTGGTTCCTGTTTTACCCTGATTTTGTATGCCTTCGGTTAATGATTTTCTGTATTATCAATTTTATACATGGTCAACTGACCCTTCCGAAAGCGGGAAAAATTTGAGAAATTCCATGACGTCACAATGCATTTTTGATGTTTGACCGAGGTTCGAAGCTTGTTTGTCCGAGGTAAACACATGGTAAAAGCATTGTGACGTCACGAAATTTTGCATTTTTTCCCGCAATCGGAAGGGTCAATTATCCATATTTGTCACTGTAGCCAAATACAGGCAAACAAATAGGTAGAAACACAGACATAACATACTGAATACTACACACTTACCAGACTTTTGCTTGTTAGCAAACGAAACTGTAAAGGATCCGGTAATAGCACAGGAGGCAAGCTGTGGACGCTGGACTTGGACAGACATTCCTGCTAGCAACTGTAGGTATTCAATTAAAGAAATGAGCAACTTCTTATTATAAGTGGTTGTAAACATGGAAATTTTCTCGTGGGGGTAATTTTCACGTTTTTCAAGAATTCACTAACTTCGCAAAAATTTCCCCCATGCGAAAATATCCCTTATGCATTCTTACAAAGGCAGAGATATTTTTACATATTGCGAATATTTCCCCCTACATGTAACCTCTGTGATTTTAAAATCTTGAAAATTCCCCCCAGCGATAATAACTACGTTTACAGTATATGTGCATGCAAATACATGAAAAAAGAAATGCCTCATGTTTTGACTGGCAAAGCTTAAAGCTGCATGCAACTAATTCGCAAGATCGCAACTACAGCGCGTGCAGTATGTCCGGTCTGATTTGCATTTAGTCACCTACCTAGACCATTGATCAAAACTTGGGCAACTTTTCTGCCCAAGTAAATTGATGATGTCATAACAATGGAGAGCAATCAAAGAAAGTGTAAAAACATTCATATAATCTTGGTTAGAATGTATTTGCGATCTTCTGTAACGCAAGTTAGAAATAGATCTTGCAGTTGTTTTTGAATAATTATGGAGGGAAAGGGGTAGGGCAATGAAATCCCTAAATCATCCCTGCATATATTTTCTTCAAAATTAAATCAGGGATGGGGTAATTAAAAATGTAATTGTAATTAATTACAATTAATTACATTTTTTCAAGTAATTGAATGTAATGTGTAATTGAAGATTTTTTCAATTACATGTAAGTGTAATTTAATTAATTACAAGGCAAAAACTGCATGTAATTCCAATTACATTTCAATTACTTTTCAATTACATTTGCAACCTTGTCCTTTTAGAAATTTTGAAAGCAGATTTCTTTCATACTACAAATTATCTGTGAAAAAAATTAACATGTTGTGTAATCAATTATCATTGAGGTTAGCCACAGGTAATCATAATTGTTAAATAAACAGTTTTACTTGAATGACCATAAAGCCTAGTGTGACCTATAGTTATCAAAACAAAATCTGGTTATGTGGTTCTGTCCTAATTAACTTGTTTGTTACTTCAGCAAGGATCTCATGTATGATAGTGCATTTTTACCTGTTAGTCCAAAATAGAAAGAATGCATTAAAAATTTGTCAAAGGTCACTGTTTGGAAATGTTATTTGATCCAAATGTAACAAAGTTCAGTCGGGAAGACTCACTTACCAAAGACAAATACAAAATGGCTAGTATTTTTTTGTATTTTTAAGTGCCAAAAAATTCTGTGGGAAATTTCAAGGCAAAATGTGTGCATTGCATAAATGGTTTCTCAGGGAAATGGACAGTAAAATGAATATTGTCCTGCACTTTTTTGCATTTTGTCAGAGACTTGAAATGACTATTCGGCATTGTTACAAAATGATATGCCGGCATTGTAAGAAAAATGATATGCTAAAAATAAATTCACTAAATGAAATGTAATGTGTAATTTAATTAATTACATTTGCAATGTAATTGTAATTTAATTAATTACATTGCAAAAAATGGCAAAGTAATGTGTAATTTAATTAATTACATTGCCAAAAAATACAATGTAATGTGTAATTTAATTAATTACATTTCAATGTAATTGACCCCATCCCTGAATTAAATTCAATTAATATATCACATAAACAGTGACCAATGTTTCCCGCTTTTATAGCTTTTATATGGAAAAATATCTCCAAAACACTAGAAAACGTTTTTTTACCGCACTTTTTTCCAACATATGTAACATCCACTATACCATTATCATATAGCCAGTTTTTTTAGTTAGGCTATACCATTATCATATAGCCAGTTTTTTGAGTTAGGACGTATAAATTTCGTTGAAATTTGGCTTCAATTGGGAGCGGTGTTATTCCCACGTCTGACCTGTCTGCGCCATATTGATTCACGCTCGACGTCATCAAATGATGATACAGTACTTGAAAATGAGTCTTTAGTAGAGAATTTCGATGTGGCAATGTACATGCGTCAAGAAACATAAATTTTTATGAGAAGTAGAAATAATGATTATCTTTCATTTGCAATTTTTTATGTTTATCAACGCTTTTGGCGAATGCTAATTTTCATGAAACATGTAGGTTTTGCAGCAATAAAATTGTTGATTAAGGCATTTTCAAAGAACTTAGTTACAAGTACTTACACATGTATAAATGCATTGCTTACAAAATCTCAACTCATAAATAAGTAAAGAACCTTACAAAGTATCAAATCACAGATAAATATTCAATGAATTCGAAAGTTAAAATATAGGGCAGATTCAGGGGTTTCGTGGCCCTACCCCTTTGTTAAAATTAGGAAGCCAACAAGATTTTTTCCACTAACATTTTAAAATCAAGTTTCTGATTCAAATGAAAGGCATCCTTTATTTGTAAATATTTCAGAATCATCAAAATAACATTGTAAGAACATGCAAATAACGATACAATTTTCTTTCAAATGTTTGTACAACTTGATCATACTTTTTAAAATACAATCTTTACTGTACAAAATTTACAGAAGTTTTACCTGGCCGTCAAAGGTTGAAAATGCCGGAAGCCAACAGCCACAATCCACTGGTGTAAGCTCTACTTCGAAAACAGGGTTACCATTCTCAACAAACTTGTTTACAGACACTGAGTCGATCAGGAAGTTGTTGGCCTTTGCGGGGGCCAAACGTAGATCATTTACATCATCTAGAAACATATATGGGAAAAGTTGAACTAAAATAACCAATGTGAATTTTAGTTGTTTAATCAAATAACTTTGGTAAACAATGTACACACTCAGTTAAAAAAAAAAATTCATACTCTGATTCGTACCTGCATTTCTTTGAAAAAGATAAAGGAGTTTGCGCGTTAACCCATTCTGCTACATTTTTGATGAATCCCGACATTTTGTGCAGAACCAATTTTCAAATAATTTCATTGTGCTGACATTTCAATTCAAAAACATTTACAAACTATGAAACATGTATCAGTGATTTATTGCATTCTATACATCTTTTCTTACATTTTGTCATTTTCTCATAAAATATGCTCTGAATGTCCCTAGTTAGAGTAAAGAGGGAGAAAGAAGGTGATTGGGCCAAAAAGCGGGTCTCCCCCAGTAAGAAATAAAGGCCAGAAGGGAGATGAGGTCAAAAAGAGAGAGTCTCCCTTCAAAAGAGGGAGAGTTGACAGGTATGATTCATCTGAAAAATATCATATTTTGTCATACACTGAACCCGTAATGCAAACCTAATTCAAATTAAAGTAATGCGCGTCAAATCTGATGCAAATTCAATCTAACGGGCATTCGTCAGAACAGGGCATAGAAGAATCTTCCTTACCTGGGTCATCGACTGATTGTTGCCTGCCGATATAGACCTCATCTATAAATAGATCACCATCTCCTTCTTTTATGAGTTGAATGCGCTTCAATAAAAAGCTATTTCCGCCCACTCGATAGTTTTTAAGGGCCGTTAACATGTCAAAACAAACATATACCCAGTTGAAGGCTGTCTGCCCTGAACCTCTGAGAAGTTGAAGAGAAAAGAAGGAATATTAAATTACATAACTGCAGCCTGTTTCACAAAAATACTTACGAACAATTTCAGGAATTTTTGTAACTTCTGATTACTTTGCACTTCTTATAAACTAAAAATTCACAATGTTTTGATTCTGAATTTATGCTTAGTATGTAAAATGATATGAGAGAGCACAATACAATGTATAATCTAAATAATATTTAAAAGCATTTATCTGATGACAAAAGTAACGAAAATTCCCGAAATTTTCCGTAAGAACATTTGTGAAACTGGGCATTTAATCACATCGTAATAAGTTTATTTCAGAGAGTATTTCAAAAGGGAGGTAACTCTGTATATTGAAAAGACAAAATTGTAATACGATGTATTTATTCATAGGTTTATAAATCATCAGAAATAAAGAAATGAATCTGATATTTTTTCTCTTGATGCAGGTATCACCTGAAAAATTGACAAAAAACTTTTGCATCAACGCGCATTGATGCAGTTTTCTGTCCAATTTTTCAGGCGATACCTGCATCAACAGAAAAAATATCAGATTCATTTCTTATCATTTAATTATCATCTATTTATGGAAAACAAACTGGATCTAAAAACAATCAATCACCGCACTATATTTCTTAAGTCGGAGGGTTTCGCAGTGATATGTCTGCCAAAACAAGTAATGGCAGCTGCCATGATTCAAACAGCGAACGATCGTCTCTCTATATCTTTGGAATAAGGACCAGTTTGAGCAAATTCTACATGCACAGTTAATTTTTGAGTAAGTAGAAATGAAATGGTACCCTCCAAGTGATAAGCAAACATCAACGAATTGTATTTTCAGCAACGAGTTCATTCGTGTTTGAGGGAACCCCCGGTTCTAAAAATAGCGCTTTAAATAGACTTCCGTGAAAAATTGTGTTGATCGATGTATCAACAAAATTTCTCAGCCAATCAGAATCTTCGTTTCTTGAAAATGACAATGGAAATTAAATGATTGTAATTTGAATAATCATACATGTACATGTAGATTATTTTAAGTCTAAATCTTAAAATCATTCCAAGGAATGCATGTGTCGCCTGCGAAACATAGCGACACTCAGGAATCATTTTTGATTGTGGCGTGACAGACAGACGGACATCAGAAAAAGTTACCCCTAAGAGTAACTATGCTTTGCAGGCGACACAAAAACACTAAACGTCAACGACACAAAAACACTAGACGTCAACGACACAAAAACACTAGACGTCAACGACACAAAAACACTAGACGTCAACGACACAAAAACACTAGACGTCAACTTTATTCAAACAAATTTTAGTATGTCTTTTGACTAAATCATACAAATATGAACAAAATATTTCTCTTCTATATTACTTTAAAGGCCGGGTTTCTCAACCGAGTGGTCATAAATATGCATACCTGAGTGACGTACGCTTGGTAGTCGCGACATAATTGTTTTGATGATAGCGGCTTTCACTCTAGTGATATTCCTAGAGTCACTGGCGGTGTGCAACATCAGAGACATACCGACAGGTTAACTTGATTATGCTTAAAGGAGATACCCTAGTATCATCTGTTTTAAGCTGTCAGTCAAAATTGAGAAGGGGTATAGGGGATTAAATGGGCCAATCAAATCGCAATTAAAGATGTTTTAAAACCCTACATCGGTCAGTGAGAAAATGATAGAAAATTTACCCGACTTCTCTTACAGTCCCCATCTGGCCTTTATAGTCCTATTATAAATTGGAAAAAAAATCTATGCGTTATATTTCTCTTTGTTCTGATATATGTAAGTAGCTAGCATATATCTAATAATAATAATTACCCGTTAAATGGAAAGCTGAACTGGGCATACTCTGGACCTGTAGGTACACTCTCAGCAGATGTGTAGGAATAGTACAGATATATATAATTTGTAACCAAACCATGGTAGGCAAAGCAAACCTGAATAAAAGAAATGTTGTAAAATATTCTAAAGTACGAACAGTTATAAAATGTACCATAATTTCATGCGCAATGAATTTGAAATTTGTGGAGTGAATGCAATTCCTTTAAAAATCAAAGCACTGAAGGTACTGAGTGCGAATAGCCAGAATATGTATCACTTATAATGTATGAAAAAATATTGTGTTTTCAAAGTTATATTTGTTCCTGAACATCTTCCTAGGCCAGTTTATGGACGTATAAAGACAGAACTAAAATGTAAATCCATAATTGTTATCGTAATGAACTGAAAGATGATGACTGACATTGAACATGAAAATTAAAAAACATCAGAAAATCATTTTTTTTTTTTACATTAAATCTAACCCCCCCCCCCCCCCATGACTATCGATTGATGATACCATGTACAAGGAAAGAAGAAGATACTTATTTTCTCATTTGATCCCCACTCTTTCTTTAACCTTTAATGTTTAATGTTAGGTGTATGCTAAGAATATGAAGGAAAACTCACTTAATTATTAGTATATAAAACATGATACATCCTAAACAGGAATGTTTTGATCTTTTATTTTTCATAATTATTAATATCATATTTCATAGTTCCTAATTTTTCCGTATACAGATTTTATTTTGTGAAGCAGTGCACAATAAGCCTATACTACTTGAAGTTAGTTTTACGTTTCAATGATTCAACTTAATATCTTTATCGATGGCACCATTTCATTCATTTCATTTATATATTCTCCACTAAAACGGGTAATGGAAAGGGGTTTCCAACACACAGCCTGTGTTCATCAAAATACATACAGATGCAATTTTTCATTAGGCCATTCATGTACATTACACGACAGCTCGATTCACATAGATAATTCATTGATTCAGACAGTGATCAGACTTTATACCGATCATGACGATGAGGCAGTCCCAAGGTACATGTAAACATAGTAACATCGTTTATACATACTCAGTAGACGGGGCACCCCTGAGTGAAGAAATCAGGCAATCGCAATGTGCTATTTGCACAAAAATTGCCTTTAAAAATCTGAGGCTTATCAATGAAAATGCTCCAAAATCCTATAAGCATTAGATTTTGTAGTGTAAACACAATGCGGATTCAATGCTCATTAAATATAATCATTGCAAAAAAAAAATCTAATGCAAATTCATTTAAAAAGGTTATTATAATCTGTGAAAGGACAAAGCATGTACCATTTGATAAGGAGGAGACAGCACTTACAGTAAGAGAAAATAACTCTTCAAACAAGAGGCCCATTGGGGCTATATCGCCCATCCGAGTTGCAGACGAAGGACTAAAAGTGGCCAAAATGATTCTAAAGGTAGGCAGGTCTGCATCTCTTACAATCGGGAGAAAATAATTCTTACCGTATTCAAGGTAGATCCAAGAAGAAGGCCCCCTGCATCATCTCTGTACAGAAATCCGGGATTCTTCACCATTTTACTCCCGCAAAATGCTTCCATCTCCGTGTAGATCATACCTCCCTCGACAGGATTAATAGGATTTGTCTCAAAGTCGTAGTGTAGAGTCTTGGCAGGGTTGTTATTCAAAGATTTATGGCAGCGTGTTTTGAACATGGAGTTTAGTGCATCTTGTACCTGGAAAAAAAAAGAATTAAGTATCTCTAAGATTTATATTATTATTTGCCCCTTTCATGCATTAATCTGTTAGGAAATCCTTTATGTTATATATATTTCATTCGCCAAGTCTTTAATTCACCCTCATGACAATTAACGAAAAGGGCAAATTTGATCATTTGAATACATTAGGATCAACTCATTAAGATGCATATTCTTGCAAATTTAGCCTTCCTAGCACTTTAAATAAAGAAATAAAATTTCTTAACATTGATACCTGAATCTTCCTAACATGTGCAATCAAGCGGAAAATATAGGCCCTGACTTACATTTGAACGTATATTTGTGATATTCTCATTAAGATACATCATCTGTGCAAGTCTAGCCTTCCTAGCACTTATAATAGAGATATAAAACTTCTTAAAATTGATACCAAAATCTTCTTAACATGTGCACTCAAGGGGAAAATGTAGGTCATGACTTACATTTGAATATAGATTTGTGATCTACTCATAATGATGCATCATCTGTGCAAATTTGGCCTTCCAAGCACTTAAGGGGGTCCAGAACAGTATCCGAAAGAACCCCATCGGAAAGCTCTGGATTAATTATGACGTCACAGTAGAAATGGCGACATTGGCGCGTTTTTTGCAAGAATGTCAGGATTAGGTAACGTTGAAATAAGGGGGAGGGGGTAACAAAATCACTATAACTTAAAAACTGACGGTCAAATTTCATTAGGAATTTATCGGTGTTTCACTTGACATATGAAGAAGATAATATCAAGTTTTTACGGAAAATAAATGATAGGGTTTCAGATAAACGGACTTTATTATTAGATATTATCAACTCGAAGACGTCTTGAAAATAGGCATAAATTTATCTCCTTTCGATAATTTTTCTTTTAAAAGTCTAAGTGATCATTTATAATTCTATAAATATCCGATTGCCCATATCACATCTAAATGAAAAATACAGAACTTGTTAATATTCTGCCTCTACAGACGATTTGTAACTGTTTTTCATTACCTAAAGTGTGTTAATTTTAACATCACATTTACGGTCCTTTCTGGGGCTTTCAATGGGTATATATGTACGTTCATAGCTTCAAAACCAACGGTAAAAAATTGATGAAACTTTACATGCATAAAAAGTATGTTTCAATAATTAACATTTCCAATTTTTAGGTAAATTAAATGATAGGATCAAATTTAAATCTGGCTGTCCTGGACCTCCTTAAGATAAAGAAATAATTAAAAACTTTTTAACATTGATACCCAAATCCTCCTTACATGTGCACTCAAGAAGAAAATATAGGTCATGACTTACATTTGAGCATAGATTTGTGATCTACTCATAACAATGCATCATCTGTACAAATTTGGCCTTCCAAGCACTTAAAATAAAGAAATAAAACTTCTTAACATACTAGAGTGGACGCCAATGCAGACACAGAAGCCGACAACAGGGTGATAGCATAGGTTAACCTCCCTCTCTTTGACTTTGTGAGGTGAATTAAACATAGGGTAATAAAGATTATATAGCTCGCCTATACAGGTTTTTGTCAGAAACCAGGTTAAAGTTTTTGAAAAGTAGGTCAAAGTCAAAGGTCAAGGTCACTAGGTCAAAGGTCATGGTCTCAAATGAAAGGTCTTGTCACAAGGTATCTACATGTGAAATATCAAAGCCCTACCCCTTATAGTTCAAGAGATATAGCCCAGGTTAAAGTTTTGTCTACGGACAACGATAACCACGACGCCGAGGCTATGGCATTAGCTCCGGACTTTTTCGTCCCGGCGAGCTAAAAATGAAAAAAAAAATTCTAAAGGCTCTCAGTCAATAAAAAATTTGGTGCATTATTTAACAAACCTCTTGAGCACTTGCTGTTATAGGAATCATAGGAGAGGGTTTATTGTCCATGCTCAGTACCACAAACTCTCCACTAGGTGTCCCCATTGTTCGTCGAGTGACACTTATCTCCAATATCTGACTTGGACTGCTACCAGTGTAATTCTTAAACGTCAGCAGAGGAAACTCTCCTTCAAAGTTTAAGATTTGTTCAAATTTACGTCATTGATTCGGATCATAAATGTATCAGTCTTCAAATTACTGTAAAATCATAAATTTTCGTTGGGGATTTAATTTCGTTATTTTTGTGGGTGGTTGAAAACAACGAAAATTAAATCCATGACGAAAACTTGCTTTGACTTTGATAGATATACATGTAAATATGTAATTGAGATTCTATTGACCTTGTCGTACATTATAGACAGACGTTGTTCTCACTTTTGTTGTCAGCTGTTATCCCTTTATTTTTTAAATGTTCATTTACATGAATTTATTTGCCCTTAGAAATCTTGAATGCGTAGTATAAACAGCCGGATATATCGGTCCAGGTAGAAATCTTTTAATAAAAGTCTGCATACTTATATTGCATGGACCCGGTATTAGAATCGTTACACTTAGAAATAAATCAACTATAATCTATTGTCCATTAGCCATGAAGCCAAACTTTCTAATTACGGTCAAAGCCAAACAAACAATTTAAAGGTCAAACACGTGATTACTTGTTAATACCAACAATACATAAACAAGAGCCCCAGGGGGGCACAACGCTCACCTGATATCCATGCACACTCTGAACATACTGACATTGAATAATGTTAGAGCCAGAGCCATAGTCAGAATTTTTTGGTCCATATGCCATAAATAATTAAAAAAAATATCATAAAAATTCCAAAAAAGTAAAATGCAATAAATGAGTGTTGAAAAAGGGAGAAAATGAAAATGGAAAAAGAAAAAAGAAGGTTTTTTTTTGTATTCAGATGATTTAAAAGTGCTTAAAAAGCTTGCAAAATGCAAAAAATGAAAAAAAAAATTGGGATGCCAGTGCCTGAATTTGAATCCACAATCCTTGGGTCTATGTGCACGCACAGCATATCTAGATTAAAATATAAAAAAAAAAAATTCAAAAAATAAAGTTATAGCAAATAATGTATATAAAAGAATTGAGTAACTTAATCTGACAAACATGCAATAAATGAGTGCAGAAGATCATATATTTACTAAGTTATTAAAAGAAATAGTTAAAGAAAAATAATAAGAGCACCCTAACATCTCTCTCTTTCGGGGAAAGGATGGACAACCTAAAGAGGCATCAGATAGGATGTCATCCTTAAGAAATATTAAGTGCAGAAAACCACTGTTAGATGGAGTAAATGAAAGAAAGATTAGTATTTACTCTGATTAGTTCATTAATATACAAGCCAATTAGAAAAAAAATATTATTTTGTCCAGTTCTTATTATATCATCTAACAGAAAAAAAAATCTGTCAGCAGATATTGTTACAGAAATTTTGACCCCCCCCCCCCCCCCTTTTTATACTCTATAGAATACAAGAATTATTATAAATTCAAATTGTACATGTTGTTAATCAAAAATGCTATCACACAAGCATTCATTAATTTAATTTTACCTAGGATATAGGTTTCAAAATATCAATATGAACTCAAGGGAAATTTATATGGAGAAAATGCCAAACTTCATAAAAAATTCCAAAGTTCAAAAAGTGGCAAAAATGGCATTAAAATTATTCAGGTAAGTTAAAAATAGCATTCAAAGCTTAAAATATGGATGAAAAATGAAAAATAAAGAAAAACATTTTTTAAGGCCCAGCCGGGATTTGAACTCGCTGCCTTGGGACTCATTGACAAAGAAAACATGCCTATTTACAGTATTAAAGAAATCATTAACCAGACTTGTCAGAATGACAACATAGCTCGCCGGTGGCATTCATATGTAAATTGCAACAACAACAATAAACAAGGTCAAGGTCACTAGGTCAAAATTTATGGTACGGCATGAAAGGTCTTATCACAAGGAATGCACATGTGAAATATCAAAGCCCTATCACCTACCAATCAAAAAATATGGCCAAGGTTAAAGTTTTTCAAAAGTAGGTCAATCTCCAAGGTCAAGGTCACAAGGTCAAAAATTTTGGTATCCATGGAAAGGTCTTGTCACAAGGAATACACATGTGAAATATCAAAGCCCTATCACTTACCATTCAAAAAATATGGCCAAGGTTAAAGTTTTTCAAAAGTAGGTCAATCTCCAAGGTCAAGGTCACAAGGTCAAAAATTTTGGTATCCATGGAAAGGTCTTGTCACAAGGAATACACATGTGAAATATCAAAGCCCTATCACTTACCATTCAAAAAATATGGCCAAGGTTAAAGTTTTTCAAAAGTAGGTCAATCTCCAAGGTCAAGGTCACAAGGTCAAAAATTTTGGTATCCATGGAAAGGTCTTGTCACAAGGAATGCACATGTGAAATATGAAAGCCCAATCTGTATTGGTTTAAAAGTTATAAGCAAGGTTAAAGTTTTTGTGCACGCGCACGCCGACGCCAACGCCGACGCCAACGCCAACGCCAACGCCGACACCGGGGGTATGACAATAGCTCTCCGGACATTCGTCCCGGCGAGCTAAAAATCTAAAAGTCAAGATATTGAGAAAATTCTTTCACTGTTACATTCCTTACAATAAATATGATAAATGTTAAAACAATCATTCATGGGAAGAACCATAAAATGCCAAAAATGATGAAAATGACCATCCTCCCTTCCTTTTTTACAGTATTAAAACAAGAGGCCCAAGGGGGCCACATCGCTCACCTGAGGAGACTGTATGTATGTTTTCAATCAAAGTCAAGACCTGAAGGAAATTGCTTTTAGTGAAGCTTTGAGAATGACAAGGTGTACAAGTTAAATTACTTCCTGTAAAGTTTGGTGACACTCTGTGCAGTAGTTTAAGAGGATAAGTCAAAAATGTGTCATTCAAATAGAGCCTATAGAGGACATTTTGGATTTCCAATTGGCTCAAAAAACACAAACTTAGTAGAGGGCAATGAGTACTTGCGTCCTGTGAAGTTTCAAGAAATTCTGTGAAGCAGTTTCAGAGGAGAAGTTGAAAATGTGTCAGCCAATCAGAGCCTGTGGCGGCCATCTTGGATTTCGTATAGGCTCGAAAAACGCAAACTTGATAGAGGGTATGAGTACTTGCTTCCTGTGAAGTTTCATGAAATTCTGTGCAGCGGTTTCAGAGGAGAAGTCGAAAATTTGTCAGCCAATCAGAGCCTGTGGCGGCTATCTTGGATTTCTGATCAGCTCAAAAACACAAACTTGGTAGAGAGCAATCAGTACTTGCTTCCTGTGAAGGTTTGTGAAATTCTATGCAGTCGTTTAAGAGGAGAAGTCGAAAATGTGTCCGCCAATCAGAGCCTGTGGCGGCCATCTAGGATTTCCGATTGGCTCGAAAAACACAAACTTGGTAGAGGGCATTGAGTACTTGCTTCCTGTGAAGTTTCATGAAATTCTGTGCAGTGGTTATAGAAGAGAAGTCGAAAATGTGTCAGCCAATCAGAGCCTGTGGCAGCCACCTTGGATTTCCGATTGGCTCGAAAAACACGAGTTTGGTAGAGGGCATTGAGTACTTGCTTCCCGTGAAGTTTCATGAAATTCTGTGCAGCGGTTTCAGAGGAGAAGTCGAGAATGTGTCAGCCAATTAGAGCCTGTGGCGGCCATCTTGGATTTCCAATCGGCTCCAAAAACACAAACTTGGTAAAGGGCATTGAGTACTTGCTTCCTGTGAAGTTTCATGAAATTCTGTGCAGCGGTTTCAGAGGAGAAGTCAAAAATGTGTCAGCCAATCAGAGCCTGTGGCAGCCGTCTTGGATTTCTGATCAGCTCGAAAAACACAAACTTGGTAGAGGGCATTGAGTACTTGCTTCCTGTGAAGTTTCATGAAATTCTGTGCAGTGGTTTCAGAGGAGAAGTCGAGAATGTGTCAGCCAATTAGAGCCTGTGGCGGCCATCTTGGATTTCCAATCGGTTGCAAAAACACAAACTTGGTAGAGGGCATTGAGTACTTGCTTCCTGTGAAGTTTCATGAAATTCTGTGCAGCAATTTCGGAGGAGAAGTCAAAAATGTGTCAGCCAATCAGAGCCTGTGGCGGCCATCTTGGATTTCCGATCGGCTCGAAAAACACAAACTTGGTAGAGGGCATTGAGTACTTGCTTCCTGTAAAGTTTCATGAAATTCTGTGATGCAGTTTCAGAAGAGAAGTCGAAAATGTGTCAGCCAATCAAAGCCTGTGGCGGCCATCTTGGATGTTCGATCGGCTTGAAAAACACAAACTTGATAGAGGGCATTGAGTACTTGCTTCCTGTGAAGTTTCATGAAATTCTGTGCTGCGGTTGCAGAAAAGATATCGAAAATGTTAAAAGTTTACGTCGGACGGACGGACGATGGACGGACGATGGACGGACGACGCGCTATGACAATAGCTCACTTGAGCTTTGCTCAGGTGAGCTAAAAACAACAATACTTGTAGGGGACCATGATTACTTCATTCCTACCAAGTTTAACAAAAATCTGTTCAGCGGCTCTGGAGAAGAAGTTGAATATGTATGAAAATCATAACCCCCCCCCCCCCCCTCCTTCTTCTTGAGTAATCTAAGTAACCTGAGAGAGATAGTTATACAGAAGCTAAAGCAAAATAACAGTCCCCCTCCCCCTCCTTCCACTGTGTTATTGATAACTTTGATCTATTCTTACATTAATATTTTGAGCTGCTCTCAATATTGTAATTTCAAAGTTGTATATCTAAGTCTTCACAAGATAAATTTGAAAATACTTATTCATCTTTTTAAAATCATTTAGTTTACTTTTCCATACTTATTTAATAATTCAAAATATATAACATTCAAATGAATAGATAATCCAAAAATTTAAACCTCAAAAACATATATCAATATTAAAGAAAGACAACTCTTGCATACATGAACATGTACCAACTTATACGAAACTAAAGTTACCAGGGTACCAGAACTTGAACCCACAAGACTTGGGTCCATGTTCACAGTAAACATATCTATTCATGATTGAAAAAATACTCATTAAAATCTGTTCAGCAGTTCTGGAGAAGAAGTTGAATATGTATGAAAATCACACCCCCCCCCCTTTCCTTTTCACATAAGAAAAAAATTCATAAAAAATCAAAAAATTAAAATTTCAGTATAAAATAAATATCAAAGCATTTAGTAACTTAAATGTGATAAATGTGCAGTTAATGAATGTGTAAAATCATACACATATTGAGTTATTTAAAGAAATAGTGCAAAAATGTGCATTTCTGACAAAGTCCGAAACGACGTCAAAAACGCGTCAAAAATTTGACTTCCGAGTGGAACCAAAAATAACAACACTTCTTGAGACATCTCTCTAGATCATCCTGATTCTTTCGGTTTGTCTATACGTGCTTCTGTTCTGAAGAAGAAGTTTGTCAAAGGAGGGTACCCCCTGTGACCTACTTTTGCCTGTGGTGGCGCCACCTGTTGATGGATCCGGACGAAAAACAACAACACTTGTAGGGGACCATGAGTACTTCATTCCTACCAAGTTTCATGAAAATCTGTTCAGTGGTTTTGGAGAAGAAGTTGAATATGTATGAAAATCAACCCCCCCCCCCCCTTCCTATTCACATAAGAAAAAAATTAATAAAAAATCAAAAAAATTAAATTTTAGAATAAATTACTTATCAAAGCATTTAGTAACTTAAATATGATAAATATGAACTAAATGAATGTGTAAAATCATACACTTATTGAGTTATTTAAAGAAATAGTGCAAAAATGTGCATTTCTGACAAAGTCCGAAAAGACGTCAAAAACGCGTCAAAAATTTGACTTCCGAGTGGAACCAAAAATAACAACACTGCTTAAGACATCTCTCTAGATCATCCTGATGCTTTCGGTTTGTCGATACATGCTTCTGTTCTGAAGAAGAAGTTTGTCAAAGGAGGGTACCCCCTGTGACCTACTTTTGCCTGTGGTGGCGCCACCTGTTGATGGATCCGGACGAAAAACAACAACACTTGTAGGGGACCATGAGTACTTCATTCCTACCAAGTTTCATGAAAATCTGTTCAGTGGTTCTGGAGAAGAAGTCGAAAATGTTGAAAAGTTTACGACGGACGACGGACGACGGACGACGGACGGTGCGCTATGACAATAGCTCACTTGAGCTTTGCTCAGGTGAGCTAAAAATCATTAAAGATTCAAAAATAAACCTTTCAGCAAAATTCTTTCACTAAAGCATTCCTTTGCTTAAAAATGGCTAAATTAAACTAAACTGGAGCAGAATTTTTCAATAAGAAAGAAAATATTAAGAGAAATATCAATTTTTGCATTAAAAATGCAATGTCGAAAAAGACGTCAAAAACGCGTCAAAAATTAGTTATTGGATTTTAACGAAATGAACAAACTTGAATTGTACATCCTTCTAGATCACTTAGATACAATTAGTTTTTCAATCCATTCAGTGGAACTGGAGAAGAAGATTTTTGAAGAGGGGTACCCTCTGGGGCCTATTTGACCCCACCCTGGATCCACCCCTGAAGGGATCGAGCCGAAATGAACAAACTTGGTAGAGGACCTTTAGTACTTCATGCATACCAAGTTTCATCAAAATCTCTTCAGCCGTTCTTGAGAAGAAGTTGAAAATGTTAAAAGTTTACGACGGACGGACGACGGACGCCACACTATGACAATAGCTCACTTGAGCCTTTGGCTCAGGTGAGCTAAAAATGCATATCATCCGACAGCGCTCGGACAAGATATTAAATTAAAAAGAAATGAAGAAAGCCAGATTGTTTGAAAGGGTTAAAGTTCGGGTACCTAGCGAGTTTTATCCATTCTTACACAATATGAATTCGTTTTCAGATTAGATTTTAACTTTCCATATTTATATATATATTATATTTTATCATCGCTACGTATTCTATTATGTGAACGTAAACTCGGAAAAGAAATATTTTGATACAGATTATTTTCTGCCGATATTTCAATTCAAATTTGTGTAATTGGTTGGGTATTACCATCAACAATAGTAAGGGTCACATTGTCTGAGTAAAAGCAAAAATAAAAACACTATATGTCATTTTTACTTGCAATACGTACATCTACCGTCACATACAAGTTTTACAGATATACGGCGTTTGATTTCTTTTATCATATTCTTTTACTTTAAAATAGAAAAAAAAATTTTTTTTAAGTCAGAAATCAACGAAATTAAATGTCAACGAAAACGGTTTCAGCTCCAAAACAACGAAATTTTAAACCCATGAAAATATATGATTTAACAGTATATATTAAAATGAAAAGTTAAGTAAATTAACAATGAAGTTTAGACATTCATGTTGAATCCAGGATGAGTTATTTATTAGCACAACTGTACCTAAATGTTCTCAGGATCAGTTTTAAAAAAATTTAACGCTTCAGACTTGGACCTGATACAGACTTTTAACTCTGATTTAATGTTTTTTAAGTCTGATCTAAAGCTTTTAAGTCTGATTTAATACTTTTAAGTCTGATTTAATGCTTTTGACTCTGATTTAATGCTTTTGACTAAAAATAGTAAATTCAATCTAATGCAGAACTAGATATATTTCTGAGTAAAGTTTATACCTCGTTTAGAGACAAAGACGATATTGAGTATGGCTCCAGCACCTGTCGCTGGTGCACTAACTGTGACAACGAAGCTCTCACTCGAATGAACTATGGGTAATTCTTTCAAGGCATTCTGGATTTGAACACTGGTTGAAGTTGTGCTTAGCTTCTCTGAAAATAACAACAGAAGTTTGATATTATGTACTTGGTTTGTATCTATAAACCTCCCTCTTAATTTTATCTCACCAAGTGTGTAATCAAAATACTACTGATTGCAGTATTCTGTTTATATCTCTGTACTTTACACCATCATTAACGTATCCAATGTACAAATGAAAATCTCGCGGATGTCTCGTCCATTTAAACAGTGTTAAAATTATCTCGGTAATCCTCGGCAGTGTCTCGATAGTTTCCGTGGCTTGAGTGACAGTCGGCATGCTCACCTTTGATGATAGAAACCATTATTTAAGTTGTATTAGGTATATTTAGGTTAAAAATATACCATTATTCTAACTATATAGTACACTTGATATTTATTTGTACAACGGATACCTTAACACATTCTCTGTTTTAGACTGGATAACTTAATTGACTGAAAGCAGAATGTGAATTGAAACACTGTGCCCATTTCTGTAGTAGGTTCTTGTGGCATGAAATCAGCATTGTTGAGAGAGGAGTTGCTGTGGCCAAGATGTCGGTCCAGGCATTAATTCTGGATTGGAGGGTACCAGGTTTGATGCCAACACCCATTAGCATCGGTAAGATATTATATATATACATGTATATACATTTTCCACTCAAGAACCATAATGGCGAAAACGTTTTGGGAAATAAAGTATGAATCATTTCTGTCAATCTTTCTATATATATACATGTACATGTATATGTGTGGACAGTACACATACTCCTTATTAACCTAGTACATAGTGTAAATATGTTCCTACTATGCTTTAAAAGTTATTTTGTCAAAAGTTCTGCAAATCTTATGTTTACTATTGAAAATACAATATACGTGTATATACTGATTAAGTCACATGAATCGCTATCGATTCTCCTGGAGCTGTAGTCAGCGGCAGTATCGTCCAGATTGTCAACGTCCGGAAGGTTGTTATTCCCCTTACTTGTGGCGTTCCATCTTTTACTCTTATTCAATACTTTTCTAGTTTACATTGTACAATTACATTTCTTTAAAATGTACTTACTTGTGTAAACTCCATACAGCCCCAGTCTAAATTGAGCCGAGGTCCTCTCTCCGCTATCTTCAATGACGTTTACTACTTGAGTTTCACTCACTGCTGTGGCGGTCGAGGTAAACCCGTTTAGCGTGAGATTCTGTATGTCACGTAAAACTGAGGATTTGATCTTTACAATCTGGTTTTCCTGCTCAACCTGTCCTGTGCTGTGATTGGTCATTTTGGTACCATAGTAACGGGCCGCTATTTTTAGCTGAGCATGGACAATGTTTTCTCTATGCCAGGCTTCTAAGTAATAGCTATAATGAAATAATCAGAGTAAAGAACATGTATAATTACATGTTATACATTACCATTCTACTCAATTTACGAGTATTTCTGATTGAATCACGTAAAATCTAGAGCTTGAATTCTACAAGAAAAGGTGAAATATGATTTATGAACATACATGCATGTATAAGGGCTGGATATGATGATGATATGAATGTTAAACGTCTTCAAATTCAATAGCATCATTTAAGAACAGATAAATTTGCAGCATGGACCAGACATGCACGTTTCTGATACTTAACCCTCGTCAGTGATCCTCAATCTAAAAGATGTAATATGGTCAAAAAAGTTGAAGATATTATGTCAAAAAACTGTACCCAAAGATTCAGGATGGGTGGGATATGATACTACAGGACCCATTTTAAAAAAAATTCTAGAAATTCTGATAACAGAAATTTTCAAATGTGTTGAAGAAACAATCAACAGAAGTTGCTCGAACTTGGCTACATGTGCCCTCGGGGACTCTTGGTCTCATGTGCACGGTACCTGGTTTACTCCTGGGTGGAGAGAGTGCAACATAGTGTAAAGTAACTTTCCCAAGGTTACAATGGTTTTGCAATGATCGGCGACGGTGAGATTCGAACCCACGACCTATGGGTTTGTAGTCCACTGCACTAACCACAACACTACCAGCACTACCAATGTATCGATATAAAATATGATATAAATGAACATGCAGATGAAGTCTTACCCTTGTCCAGCCTGGAGGTTCCTTCTAGTAGATCCTTGTTCAGGATATGTAGTGTACTTATTCCCCGAGTTGTAAGGGGAACTAGCTATGGTTTCCTATAGAAAGGAAGTCATTATAAAATCTATTAACCCTTGTTCAGGATATGTAGTGTACTTATTACCCAAGTTGTAAGGGGAACTAGCTATGATTTCCTATGGAAATAAAGTCATTATAAAATATATTGACCCTTGTTCAGGATATGTTAAGTGTAGCTATATCCCTAGCAGTACATGTAAAAGGAACTAGCTATGATTTCCTACCGAAATGAAGTCATTATAAAATATATTGACCCTTGTTCAGGATAAGTAGTGTACTTATTCCCCGAGTTGTATGGGGAACTAGCTATGGTTTCCTATAGAAATGAAGTCATTATAAAATATATTGACCCTTGTTCAGGATACGTTAAGTGTAGCTATATTCCGAGCTGTAAGGGGAACTAGCTATGGTTTCCTATAGAAATGAAGTCATTATAAAATATATTGACCCTTGTTTAGGATATGTAGTGTACTTATTCCCCGAGTTGTAAGGGGAACTAGCTATGGTTTCCTATGGAAATGAAGTCATTATATAATATATTGACTCTCATGACAAAGTGTCATGGAAACAAAAGAAAAGCTGAGTCAATATGACTCATAAACTGACACTGACAACTGGACAGACTCAGGTAAATCATATTCTCATGTAATCTAAATATATTATGATGCAATGAAATAAGACAATTTACATATACACACGTATATACAATTTGGTTCAAGGGCAAAGATTTGACATTACATGTACATTTTGTATATAACCAGCTCAAAAAATTTAAAGGAGAAAATTTTCCAATGTAATATAATGGTACAAAGAATGAAATATTCTTTTGTAATATCAAGGCTATTTAAGATGGACCAATAGTCGGATGACGTCATCAATTATCCATTGTTTTATGTGAGTTTTATATGGTACTGTTGAGTATTTTCACGCTATTATTCATGGGGTACATAGAGGCAAAATGGCGAATATTTCCTGAAACTTGTCTATACTGATGAAGTTTTTGCTCTAAGTGAACAAAGATATTCAGTATAAAGTGAAAACTTGAATGTCATTTGTGTAAATATCAAGGAAATATTGAAAAGCTTCGAATTTTGATTTTTTATGGCATAAACCGTTAGAAATGTTACGTTCACTTATTGCTGTTTTTGGATCATTATGCTCATCAGACCATGGAATATATAAAAAACCTTGATTGAGATGAACTTTTGTTGTATATTTCTTCATTTAGGATACATTGATCAATTAAAGCAGTTTTAAATAGCTTTTGACCTGTAATCCCTTAAGTATTCGTCATCCTTAATCATGTTTAATTATGTGTAACAGTTCATCTGTTCGATACAGACACAGGTAAGTAAGAAATTACCACTAAATATGTCTAAATGCATTTCTTTTTTTGAAAACATAGAATAAGCAAATGCAAATATGTGAACAATGAAAGTAGATACATGTACCTTGCTTGACCCTTAAATTTTTTCAGCAGTGTATATATACAACTAGGTTCAATGACATGGATTTGACATTACATAATTGTTAATGTGGTTAGAAGGCAATGGTCAGGGTGATACATTAAAAAGATATAAGAAATTTAAACCCTGCAAAGGTCTAAAATACCTTTACCCATGTTCCCACTGTATAGTCCCAACCACACTTAAAGAGAAATAAAGAAATGTACATAATCATAGCGACACACCTTAAATTCAGGACTGCTTGTGTTGCTAAGCAACAGATGAGCACCATCATCACCTTGCACATGGAAGCTGTACTCTCCTGTCTTTGGAGGTACAAAGATGCCCTTGACCTTTGACACGTATCTGTCTTCCCCTCCCTCTTGCTCTTCGTAGAAATAAGCGCTATCGATTCTCCAGGAGCTGTAGTCAGCGGCAGTATCGTCCAGATTGTCGACGTCCGGAAGGTTGTTACTCCCCTTACTTGTGGCGTTCCATCTCTCCATCATTAATCCTCTGCTTCCTGTTACAGGGATAAACATACGTAAGTTTTTATTCTAAATATGGAAGTTCACAAATACCTCTAACAAAGATTATACCGAAGTTTTCCCGCACTCTTTGATTGTTCTCCATGGTCTTGACGTCATCAATTTACTTGCGCAGAAAAGTTGCTCAAAGTTCTGAACAATGGTTAAGATAAAATACATGTAACTTAATAATGAATCTAAAGTTATTGGGGTTTTTCTTCATTTATCTTCGTTTTTTTTTTTCCTTTTTAATTGTTCAACCTTATTATTCAGACAATTCACCATGACAGAGTTAACTTAATACATTTACTAGGATAAATAACCAATTGTCAATAGAAAACTGGTTCAATTGTCTCTTGCATGTTTGACGCAAAATATTGGTATGTTAACATGAAATTGAAGTTGACTTTGACCTTCATATGGTGTAGTGATTATACCAGTAATTTTGATGGAAATACATGTATAAGACAAGTCGAGAAAGCAATTGTAAAATGTATTAACTGAAATCACCAGACAGATGTACTGATAGACGGACAATTTTATCCTACACTACATGACAAATATTGCTATTCATAACATAGGGTAATCAAAGATCACACAGCTTGCCTATACAGGTTTTGTCAGAAACCAGTTTAGGTTTTTGAAAACTAGGTCAAAGTCCAAGGTCAAGGTCACTAGGTCAAAGGTCATGGTCTCAAATGAAAGGTCTCATCACAAGGTATCTATATGTGAAATATCAAAGCCCTACCCCTTATAGTTCAAAAGATATAGCCCAGGTTAAAGTTTTGTCTACGGAAAACAACAATGACGACGACGCCGAGGGTATGGCATTAGCTCTCTGGACTTTTTCGTCTCGGTGAGCTAAAAATTGTTCCATAACTTACCAGCAAATAGTTCAGGCAGCATATCAGGTTTGCGTACAGTTTTACACACAATCTGTGTATCTGTGATGGGGTACTGTACGTCACAGTTGGTACCTGTTAAAAATAGAAACAATTTTTATACTTTGAATGGGGAAATGACTATGATGGTTTTGATTTCATTTTAAAAGTTCACAGTTTTTCTTAACTTTTCTTTACACCCACCCCAACTCAGATGCACGATGCACATTTGAGACACCATGGCTAAACTGCCTACCTGCTATTGTGACTTTTGTCTTTGACTTTGTCTCTTCTTGATCGAAAAAGTTTCCAGTAATGGTTACCATGGTATCGCCCTCCAAGCTGCCTGTTGCCGGGGAAACGGAGGTTATTTCTGCATGTGTCTGGTAAGTCGCAATCTGATCGTTAGTGTACACATGAAGAATTTTACGGTCACGGTGTGCTCTAGAAAATACAACACAGACACCAGTTCAGACAGATTACTTGTAGGACTTTGTTATGGCAAGAACTAGTTTCATACAATCAAAGCTTTCTCTGTTCCCAAAATAAAAACTAATTTTCAAAAGTTTCAAGGCAAACTTCATATATCTTTATATCATATCTATTCTCTATGCACCTTGCACGTGAGCGCATTTTATGCGATATACCCGTAACAAAACACAAATTATGACATTTATTGTATATATACATGTATATATGCACAACCATTGTAATTCCCTGAGATGAAACTATTGAAAGGAACGTGCTTGTATTTCGCATGAAAACGCTAGTGACGTCACAATGCATAAGATATAAAGAAACATGCCGCGACGGCTGTTCCAACCTGCAAACTGAACCTGTGATGACATGAATATTAACGTCACCTTGTTACCTATAAAAACGCAATTTCAGAAAACAAGAATGAAACAGACAACTGTGGTGCATATATATAGAATAAATGTCATAATTTGTGTTTTGATACGGGTATGCAACACACAGCAGGTGTATTTATCCCATGAAATGCGCTAATGCGCATTACATGTACGATAAATGCACTTGCTGTGTGTTGCATACCCGTAACAAAACACAAATTAAGACACTTATTCTCTATATATATCATACATGTATATGTACCACAACAGGCAGTTTTATTCTTGTTTTCTGAAGTTGCGTTTTTCTAGGTAAAAAGGTGATGTTAAAGTTTAAATCACCACAGGTTCAGTTTGAAGGTTAATCAGCTGTTGGGGTATGTTTCTGTACTGTAGAACTTATGCATAATGACGTAACAAACATCTACATGCAAAATGCAACACGTTCTTCGATAGTTTCATCTCAGGAATTAAATTATATAATAAGTGTCTTATTTTGTGTGTTTATGCAGAAATAAATTACAATGGCTGATGCATTTATTTTGATATAATGTGCGTTAGCGCATTTTATCAAATAAATGCATCAGCCATTGTAATTTATTTCTGCATAAACACACAAAATTAGACACTTATTCTATATATATGCGCTTTCAAAGCAAAGAAATGGAACAAAGAAAGCTCCCAATTCTATTTTTAAAGCGAATCCGTCCACCAATGTGGAGGGGAGTTGATTTTAGAAAGGAACAGCGGGAGTGTCCCCATGGCAACGTCACGATTATTCAGTGTGACTTAAATGTCATAAATTAATGTATTGTGATATATCAAGTATTACAAATTAGAAATTTAACAACGGAATAATGACCAAATATGACAAAAAAAGTTATTTATTACTCTCTAGATGTTGACTGTTTGGAACTAATTTTGTTTGTGGAATGTATTCCCATTTCTTATGACGTTATGACGTCACACTGTCATTTATACGGAAATCAATAACAATCGTCCTGAAAGCTTTATCTCAGGCAATAACAGTGGCTGTGCATATATTTGCTTATATATGCATATATTCACACTGTCAGATGAATTTTGACATAATTCATTTGTAACCATTGCGATCATTTGAATGTCAAATGTATAGATTTTTGTGATATCAAACATAGCTAAACCACTGTAAAGGTCTATGATGTCACAATACACGGTTCTGGGGTTCAAGACAAAAGTCCTAGGGTGCGAGACAGAGCTGTCTCAGAACAGGTAAATCTGTGGATAAGTCTGTCTGGGGTGAGAGAAAGCACTTTCTCCCCCCAGTATTTACAGAGATGTTCTCGTAAAATGTGCAAAATGACAAATCGATCATTCACAGGAGGGTTGGATGATCAGCTACATGTGCGCATGTTAACTATGACATCATAAACAATTGACACACACCTCATCTCTTCAGTCTGGATAAAAACATGGCACAAACGCAATTGATTATTATTATTTTAGATGTTTTTCAGACAAAGGGAGAAAAATAATCGCCAGTCATGATCACTGAAAAGGAAATCCAACCCTTGTGTCTGGGATTTGCATTTGTCCATGACTTGGCAAGCCTCGTCGTGGTACAAGCAAATCCCGGACACTCAGAATAGATTTCCCTGTCAATGATCCTACCCGGTGATAGATTCTATTTATCACTTATAGGGGCCAAATGCATCCCCCACCCGGTGATAGATTCTATTAATCACTTATAGGGGCCAAATGCATCCCCTTATCCTTTATATATCTCATTTATATAAACAGAAAATAAGTGAATTCACTTGGCCCCTATGCTGTTACTAATCTTTCAAAAGTTATAATCAAAATTTAAAAATTTTTGATGACAGACAAGCAGAAAGAAAAGAAAAAAACAAATATATATATATCCCTAAAGCTTGAGTACAAGACAGTCAGTCAGTTAGACTTACACTAGACAAATTTTACTAACTCACCTCCCGTATTCTCCCTCCACGATATAGCTCACATTGCTATGACCTGCAAAACAAATTTAGAACCATTTTCAAACTGAAAGCGAACTTGCCACAAAGTAAAGAAACTTAAAGCATACAATGATCATCAAAATCATTCACTAGTACAAATATATGGTGTCAGAGTTCACCAATTAAGAACTACATGTAGTAATCAAAGGACTGAAGGTCCTGAGAGATACTTCTAGATCTATACAAAATTTATTGTCAGCAGATATTAAAATGTTGAATAATTTTATTGTAAGGCAATGATGATTTTTTTTTAACACAGGATGCATATGTGAAGCTTATAATATCATCTAACCTCAGTGTTGATATGAGAAAGACAACTCTAAAACTTTAATGCAATTTTTGAGTTATCTTTCCTAACATTGTCATAAACAAAGTAGTATATTACTACGCCACCATTGTGCTGTGAAAACAAGACATATAGTTGATACTGTGTGGTGCATTTATTCTATATGAAATTGAAACTGTTTTCAAGATGGAGAATATTCTTGTTCTTGCATTTTGTATGTGGTAGACAGCAAATTCCTGAACTAGACACAGCACTATATTTTGAGGTGCAAAGCGGCAGTATCTTAATTTGCATATTTTGAAGCAGTTACCATAACAGTAAGATACTTCCTGAAAGGAAGTATCTAAAAATGAACTTGTGAACATTATCTCACCTGTTACTGGCTTTCATATTTGAAATCATTTTACTATAAAGTACGTCATAGATCAAGTTTTTAATCTTGCCAACAAAATGCCCAAGAGTTCAGTACTTCAGGTATTTTAACATCACAATGCAATAATCAACTCACTGTTCACACGTTCTGTTTCTTACGATAAAATCATAGAACTAACCAACAAAATTGCCTTGGGTTTTGCACTTCATGTAACCATTATCACCTTTGTTGTTACTGTTAAGGGATAACTCTATACCATAGCTGGAAGAGATGGAGATTGAAATAAGATTCTTCTACTGTAAACGTGGAAATTTTCATGGAGGGTAATTATCACGATTTTGGCAATTGTATTGTTACCATGAAAAAAATCCCCTCGTGAGAATTACAACCAGTATTAGTGTTGTATAATCGGAAAAATTTCATAATCGATTATCGGTTTATAATCGGAGAGGATTTTAATCGATTATTTCTATTTAATCGGAAATAATTTTGTCTTGTTTTTACAGAAAGGAATATGACAAGTAATGAATAAACTTCACTAAATATTGTGCTAATGTACATAGCAAAATGTCTAGAAAGAACTCTAACCATAGAATGATGAAATCCTGTTTAGTAAATGAAATATCAAGATCACAGCAGTAACTATGTGATTGTAATAGTCAACAACTTTATACAGCAGATGCAGGGATAGGGGGGGGGGGGGGGGGGGGGGGGGGGGTTCCATACGACCCAAGAGTTAACTGAAGATTTTGCTCATTTAAGGAATCAAGCAATATCTTCGTGGAGTTTAGGCTAACAGTACTGTGAGATTCACTGACCTTGTCCTTCTTACAAAGCTCAGGAGTTCGGCATAAAAACTAAAAAGGGGTTTTTTTTCTAGACGAGTGGATATTGACGTATCGCAGGCCCGTATCGCATCTGACATTGAAGTTTTCTGTAAGAGTACTTGTCATTACTATTAAATTCAATGAGAATCCTTATTCCATTCATTGTATGCCTTAGAGAGTGTATCCTTTTCAAATCATTTACGCTACGCCCGGTACTTTAACTCTAGAAACGATTGTCGATCTACTTTCGTTTTGTTTGTACTTGTCGCACGCGAATTCGACCGAGAACTATGTCATTCTTTTCTACGTTGTATATTTCCGATTATAATCGATTCTTGAAAACATAATCGATTAATCGAAATCGAAGGGTATTAGCGATGATGTCGCCGATGTCGGCGATAATCGTTACAACACTAACCAGTATAATAAAATACAAAAGGAATACTCCCGATTTTACCGATATTACTCCCCAGTAATGAATTATAATGTGCTATATGCTTGGGATGATCCAATCTTCCTACATTTTGAGCACTTTGATTTTGAACTTGTGTTGGAACTAGAGTTTGACTCGGGTCGAATCTCAGATTGACAATTTAGAGTTCCTGGAGTCTGACCCTAGTTATTATGCGCAAGCTCCAACAACTAGCCCAAACTAGTAACAGTAAATATGATTGGTCCATTATATGCAGGGGAGGAAATTTATAACTGGAACAGCAGCTCTAATCCCGATAAAAATGCCTTTTATGTACTAGTATATATATCCAATAACTATAATCGTAAGTTACCATCAAGGGCAATAGGTTTAGATATTTGCTGATACTGAATAAAGGTTAAAGCAACATTTGATACAAGTTCTACTTTGCCATTAACTTTATTCTCAAAGGCCAACAATCAAAAGTGAAGTTTCTGATGGATTATCAATTCTAAAGACGTTTCAAAGATCAACAATTGAAAGAAGGCAAAGTTTGTCGCATGACTACTTCACAGTGGATTTTTTGTTCAGGTTTTTATGGAAGAACTTCAGAACCTACAAAATAATGTCTTTGTCAAGTCTTTACAATATCGCTGAGCAACAAAAAATAAATCTGAAGGGGATAGAATTATAACAGAATCTATCAACCCTTTGTACAGAGACTGGGAAATCCCACCAGAGTATAAAAAAATTGCAATCCACAATGAGGCTTGCCGAGTCGTGGATGTTGCAAATTTTTGATACAAGGGTTGGATTTCCCTGTCCCTGTACAAAGGGTTGATTAATTATTTTTCTCTCACCCATATATTTTCACATAATTCATGAATAAACATTGCTTGTTTTGATCTAAATGTTGCTCCGTGTGACGTCAAACACTACTAAACCTACGTAAATGTCTATATATGACATTACAAAAGGAGGGTTCAAGACAAAGATCCAGGGTTGAGAGACAGAGTTGTCTCAGAACGGGTAAATCTGTAGATATCTCTGTGTGGGGTGAGAGAAAACAAAATTAGATACCCTAAAAATCTTAATACTTAAGGCCAAATGTAGAGTTTTCGGTACTTTGGGAAGCGAAATTCCACTTTGAATCAGAAAAAATCATGTCTGTATTACATGTATATAGGACACAAACTTCAGTTTCTGATTGAACCTTAATCTTCGTCTACTGTACTCACTAAGTGTCACTTGACTTCAAAGCACATTCTTGTCCTGTAGCAGATACCCTGTTGACAAATAAAAAATTAAATTCTAAAATTCAATGTTCCTTGATTCTTTTTTTTTCTCAACATTACATCGAGCATTTTATTTTTAAATTAAATCAAATTGTTAATCTTCTATCCCAAATCAAATGGGAAAAATATCAAATTACAATATACATGTAAATGGAAAATACATGTTCATACACTTTTATATTTCCTAACTAACTTACATTTCCTAACTAACTTAATTAATGCCAGTAACATGATTTATATGTAAATATTATACAGCTAAAATTGCCAAACATATATGCATTAATTAAATGTATAAAAAAATCAAATGTATAAAAAAATTAAATGTGTAAAAGACATTAAATGTATAAAAAATATGTATTTTTCATAATTTTATATATGTTGCAAAATTCTATGTAAGACCCTCAACTCTTCATACCCACATACCTAAGAATTCTCTCCGTTCTTCCATTGGAACTTTCGGCCACTTGGCTGCCGTAACGATCTGTAAATAATTTGCCGTTTATTTTGATGATGGAACCCGGCAGACCAGCTGTCGGTTCTATTGAGGTAATAGTTGGTGTTCTTCCCCAGTGCGCCTGAAAATGTGAGAATGCTGAAATCTAATTTTCATCAAATTCTGATAACTGACCTGCGGAATTATCCGTAAGTTTATTCCACAGGTGAGTAACCCGGCCTCAGTGAAATGACATGCAAAACCAAAAGACTTGAGAGTGTTGTAGTAACATAAAAAGTCTTAATACATATCGTCACATCCTGCTACCACTTTGATACATTATAATAATAGAGTGCTTGAGAATTGTTTTAATTTTTTAAAAGAATTCTTTAATAAGCAACATATGAGCTTGTTTTGCTGTCTTTTTTTTTAATACCTAAACAATAAAGGCACTTGACACTTCACTTTTCAAATAACAGAAAAACTTAAAATTCTCTTAAATTTAAACTTGTTTAGTTTATCGCCTCAATCAGAATAGATTATTGTCAAAAGTGATTAAGAAACCAATTATTTACATTCTTTAATGATTCACTTCTTCACATTCTTCCACCTATCATCCCATCCATTAATTTGACCCATCCCCCCCCCCCCCCCCCCACCGTCTTTATCAATCAACACGCTAGATGGCAACTACAGCTTGTCGTTCTTATTTGCATTTAGTCACCATTGTTCAAAATTGATGACGTGGAGACAATGGAGAACAATCAAAAAGTGTGCCAAAATATCTGTATAGCCTTTAAGTATATAAGAAGTATTTGTTATTTTTCATATTATACTTACCCTAAATCTACAGTTAGAATCTGTAGCCCATCTACAATGATTCTCTATCGGCACATCTCGTCCGTCTACATTCACTCGTACATAATAATAATCTTCCACCATGTTCGCACTAAAAATAGAAATTAAATTACATTCGACAACAATGTAAACATGATAAACAAATTCTGCAGAGAAAAAAACAAACTCTTCTTATCAAGAAAAAAAATAGATTCACTGTTAAAAGAGCACAAGTGTTGCCTGCGGCAGCTTAATTCAACTTTGATGCCATCAATATTTTATACAAAGTACTATAGCCAACATAGATACAATATAATCAGTAATAAAAGTGAATACATACTATGAGTTATTATATTGCAATATGCCCAATAGTGAAGTTTTTCAAAAGTGTGTCAAAGTCCAAGGTCAAGATTACAAGGTCAAACATTTTAATATCAGCTTAAAGGTCTTGTCGCAAGGAACAGACATGAGAAACATTAGAGTCCTATCACCTACCATTCAAAGCGCATGCCCCATATGAAAACTTCAAAAGTAGGTCAAGGTGACCAGGTCAAAATCTTGGCATCAGCATACAGTTCTTGTCACAAATATGAAAGTCATATTATCTATCATTAGATTAGACATTATAAAATTATAGGTATGTCAAATATTATTTTTTTCAAAAGTAGGTCACAGTCCAAGGTCAAGGTCACTTGGCCAAATTTCTATGTATCAGCGTACAGGTCTTGTCGCAAGAAATGCACATGTGAAATATGAAAGTCCTATCACCTAACGTACCATTCAAATCCAATGCCAATTTTTTTTTTCAAAAGTAGGTCACAGCCCAAGGTCAAGGTAACTTGGTAAAAAATTTATTAATCAGCAAAAAAGTCTTGTCACAAGAAATGTACATGAGAAATATGAACGTCACATCACCTACCATTAAAGATTATACCCAATATTAAAATCTTTAAAAAGTAGGTCAAAGTCTAAGGTCAAGGTAAGCAGGTAAAAAATTTTGGTATGTGCAAAATTATGGTCATGTCATAACATGTACATCTGACATGTGAAATATCAACTTTCTACCACTTACAATTTACGAGTTCTGGCCTGTGACAGACAGACAGACAAACAACGGACAAAATGATTCTTAAGTGTTGCTATGCTTTGCAGGCTACACAATAGAAAATGTTATAAACAAAATTCTTTTTAATTCTGTTGAGTGGATACATGTATAGTTGTAGTCATAATTACATGCATGCATCCTACTCCAATAAAGTTAGGAAACCCTCATAATTCTAAAACAACTCAGTATGGCCAAAATGTTACCCACATTTTGTCCTTTAACTAATCATGGCCAGATCAAATTTCTATTGTTTTGTTCTCCAACGATTCCCAATTGTGCTCATTATAAATGATAGGTCATGTGACTCACGGTGTGTAACAGGTGATGATTCCCTCTGTAGTACTGTCCTTGTTGACGTTACACTCGTACGAGCGTTCATTTGACACGAGTTGTACTTTATTCCCCTCATTGTATGTATCCTCCGAAAACCCAACTCCCTCTATCACAATTCTCGTTTCTCCGGAGAGACTTCCTTGCTTTGGTTCTATCTTAGTAATTTGTGTGCCTGTTGAACAAAATGAGACATATCATATGTAAAATAATTCAAGCCCACAGAATTTTCCCTATTATGTATCAGATCATAAATTCTACTTACTTTTTGACTCGGGGATTAGAGGCCATACAAATTTATTATGAGTTCTTCAGGAATTTTAGGGGAAAAAATAGGGTACATTTGTATAAGTGAATTTTCTTTAATTTAAAACCTCCTTCATATTGCTTGAATAAAATAGAGCATGAGCCAAAAATCATTTTTTCTATTATCTATAGCAAACTTTTAATTGCTGTACAATATAAATCATTATTTACATGTATGTCTTCCACCAGCACAGAAAGTCAATTCTAACTCTTGCAAATCTTTCTAGAATGTTCCAATGAAAACTCAACTAAACTTGACCAATACAACATCTCAAAAACTTCTTTATCAAGTAAATTGTGGCCTTGACCTTTGCTGTAATGCAAGTGATATCCTTGGTTCATGGGCAAAAACACTGTGGAATATTCAAATCCTTCAATGCATTGAAAAGTTATTAAAAATAAAATATTGCCTGGGGTCAGAAGATTTTTAAACCTGCATGTACTGTGACCTTGACCTCTGACTCGTGACCTGTAGTCAAGGTCATAACACATCTTTTCCTCCAGGGAATTAATTATGTGACTTGTTATTTAAATCTGTGAGATCTGACTGAGGCAAAGAAAAGTTAAAGACACAGACAAATATTTCTCGCACACTGGATAGGCCGATTCCCCTTTTCAGCGGTGCTAGAGAATTCGAACCGGCACCCCTGATCCGACACTTTTGATTGTTCCTTTATGACGTCACAGACAACCTGACGTACGTTATTTCACGTGCACATACATTTAGCAACACGTTCAGTCATTCTGATGCGTAAAAAAAGATATGTTTCAATGTGCGAGAAAAGTAATCAAGCACCACATTTGAGTTCCGGATAGAAAAATATCAGTCTCGGGTGGGATGATCAACGTCCCAACCTCGGCTAACGCCTCGGTTGGGACTTGATCAATCCCACCCTCAACTGATATTTTTCTATCCGGAACTCAAAGTGGTGCTAGATTCTATTATTACAATCCACATGCACATGTATACAGTGACCTTGACCTTTTATAATTAAAGGTCATGACACATCCTTAATTGGGTCCTGTGCAATGAATCTATGAAACATTACTTCAATTGTGACGGTGTGACGGTTCGAGTATCGTGCCCGGTTAGCTCAGTCGGTAAGAGCGTCTGCCCTGTAAGCAGAAGGTCTCGGGTTCCATTCCCAGACCGGCCACATTTTCCGTTCTGCCTGTCACAGTTTTTGGTGCCGTGAGAGTGAACCTCATGAGTTGCTTGTTGTTTAGGGCAACTATGTGGGAGAACCAGGGATTTGTCTTTCTTTGTGAGGTTTCCGGTTAACAACTTTGGGAAACCTCAAAATTTGGCGGGGTGGAGTGTGACAGTTCGGGTATTGTGCCCGGTTAGCTCAGTCGGTAAGAGCATCTGCCCTGTAAGCAGAAGGTCTCGGGTTTGATTCACGTACCGGCCACATTTTCCATTCCGTCTGTCACACAATTAGGGAAAAATTATAGTTCGGAAAAGACTTTTCCCACATGGACGTACATTACTTTGTACATACTACATTGGAGCCAACAGTTGTACAAGCTGTAAAGCTTTCTATTAAAATAATGGTCTTTGAAGTTTGGAAATGGGCATGCAAAGACTTATGAAACTGATTCCAAAACTGACCACGCACATATTCAGAATTTTTCCAGAGGCCTCAGGCCAGGAGATGGGATGTTCCTGCCCGCAATCTTGAGGAAAATAAACAAATTTTACTGTATCAGCAATAAAGCATGTCTGAGGGTCTCTTTTAGCCCACTATTGATTTGCGGACAGTGACGGTAACATCTTTTTTCAATGGGTTAAAATGTAACAATTGTGAGAGTTTCAACTTTAAGCTATTTAATGACCAGATATGTAGTCTAACAAGAAACATGAACCTCATCTTTTGAGGTACAGCATTGAAGAACATATCAGTGGCAGATTTAGGGCAGTGCGGAGGTAGCGTCTGCTCCCCCCCCCCCCCCAATCCATCCCGGCACTGACCCAAAATTTTTAAAAACCCCTATATTTTGGTCCATTTTCAGTAAAAATCGGCCAAATTCGGCTCTTGACCCCCCCCCCCCCCCCCGGCAAAGGGGGCGCTGGATCCGCCACTGCATATTATCAGACCATGAATGCATGGTTACAAATGGACATAGTCCGACTTGCAGACCTGTGAGAAAAAAAAATTTGGAAAGTCGTCCTTTTTTTTTATAAATTCCAGTCTCTTCAAGCAAAAAATAACTCGCCCAGTCCTCCTCCCCCTAAAAAATCCCCTCCAGGCCTGGTTTCACCTCTGTGCGCATGACAAACTGTCGTCGAACAGAGGAAAATAGGAAGAGAAGAAGAGGTAAAACCAGGCTTAGAGGTGATTTTTAGGGGCAAGAGGACTGGATGAGTTATTTTTTGGTTGAAGAGACTGGAATTTATCAAAAAAAGGACGACTTGCCGAATTTTTTTTCGCACAGAAATTCTCAAGTTTTGCCTTATGCATAGCAGTCAGACCGAAGACGAAAAAACAGATAACACCGTCGTAGGTCTGTAAGTCGGACTAAAATGGACAGTACAGTTGGAATGGCAGAGAGACAGCACAATACTATAGATTTTAACTTTTTATCGAAATAGAGGGTTTTGGAAAATTTTGGGTCAGTACTGGGGGGGGCAGACCCTATGAACCCCCTGAATCCATCACAACCCAGGCCACAAGAGTGGGCACTGAACAAGTGTCACAGGCACATCACGCCACATGTAGCAACTGGGTATGAATAAGCCCGTATCACAGTCTTACCCAGTTGCTACAACAGTATGTCATATTATTAATATCACCTGATCACTGGTAAGTATATATCTACAGGAAAAAAAATAAAATTTGTTATCACTCGTGCATTATTTTCACGTTCATGTAACGCGTGGAGTTCAAAAACTCCCTTTTCATGCTTTTCTAAGCAGGAAAAGCCACTAAATCGAATATTCGCGGGAGATTGCTTGATCTGAGTAATTGTTAAAACCTATATCAGTTCTTGCTTTCCCGGTCTTTTTTTTTTTTTTTTTTTATCTCCAAAAAGAAGAGAAACGATGGTGTAGCTTAGTATAATCATGTATGCTTGTATGCTCAAACATACAGCAAAATTTTCACAAAAATGAAGAAAAAAGCAAATAAAGAACTAAGCGTCATATATAATATTTTCATAAAATACATACATATCAAAGTATGGGGTTGACAAGGGGTGTCTCTCCCCCTCCCGTGCCCCTTAAAAATTACACCCCCCCCCCCCTCTAACCCCCCCCCCTTCCCTCCCCGGGACCTCCCACAAAAACGCAAAAAGCAAAGAGCAAATAGCAAGTATAAATGCAAAGAGTTTTCAGTTGCGTTTTGCAATTTGCTTTTTGGTTTGGGTTTTTTTTTTTGGGGGGGGGGGGGTGCATTTTGCATTTGCATTTTGCTTAAATGAAAAATAAACTCACAATTATTTTAAAAAGAAGAAATTACTTCATTTGATAATCGCTTAATTCTGTTTCTGAAATTGAATTTAGAAAAAAAAAGGGGGGGGGGTCCTACGGTTCAGAAAATCTAGGTGACCTGAATTATCAGTACAATATACCCTCCCACTTGATCATGTTTAAAATTCACAAAAGCATTGTTCTTACTCCTTGTGAGGAGATGATATATAGCAACTGAGCCCAACTCAGTATATAGAAAGAAGAAGAAGCAAAGAGCAAAATGATAAGAGCAAAAAGCAAAGTGTTAAACGCAAAAAGTACGGAGCAAAATGCGAAAACCAAATCTTTTAGAGCAAAGCGCATGTTGGTTCAGGGTTTCCATAGAAAAGTAGGATCATACAGTCCTTCCAAATTTCTCTTTGTTTTCGGTAAAACAGTCTCCATACACAACCCTTCTTGCTTTTTTTTTCGGATCCAAAGATACACACACATAATTAACTCGCCCCTATTCCAGTTAACCCTTTTCAGATCCAAATGTGAGTTCAAATTCTAGTGACTTTATTCAAAATTTAAAATTTGCTCATTTTTAAGCTGTATATTTGCTAGACAGATATTGAGGTGGTGTGAGGGTTGGGGGTGGGGGCCAGAGGACAACGTTACTAGATTATACAAATAGGATCTCAAATGAATTTTCATTTCATATGATGTATTGTGAAACGAGTTGTGTGTTTTATATCCCCGAGCCAACGAGTTTCATAATACATCGTATGAAATGAAAACTCATGTTTCACATGATATTGCCTAAAAATGTGTATTTCTAACGTGAAATAAACGTTTCCGAGAACTACAGAGGCGAACCACGCCGTGATCTAGAAGTCGTCTGCTACGCCATGAGAAGTAGTTTCCCCATCGTATAGATATTTCGTACGTAAGAGAACAGTATTTCAATTTTGAATAGTATCGTAATGCAAGAATTAATTCAACAACAACAATTTCAATCATCGATACTGACTCCGTGTCTGAATTTAACATTTGACCGATATTTAAAAGGTCACATTTTTTAAAGTTTATGTGCTTAGGTTCCAAACTTGACCAATCGTATTCAAGCAGAGCGATATGTAACGTATTATCATATCATATATTTATGAAATGGCTTTATGAAACTGCATAAAGGGTGTATCATGTGATAAATATTTATACCAGATGACCTAGTTTTTCAAAGACGATTTCACATCTTTCAGCCAAATTTACATTTACGTGCTTGACGCACACAGAAAAAATTAAGTCACCCAGCATGATAAGTTTATCTATTGACGCCCACTTATTTTAATCCCCAAATTACATACCATAAAATTATTTTAACTCGTATATATGAAACCATCAAATTTGATTTTATGTGCAATTGAGAAGGAATTTAAATAGAACGGGTCGTTCTGATCATTTCAAAAACTCAGTTTGATGTGATAATTCACTTTATATATCATAATGTTACCTGACCTCATGGTATATTTGTTACGAAATTATTTCCGTTCATGATTAAAGAATTCTGTAACATGGCTCATAATTAAAATTAGAAGATTTGGATGCACCCCACCATTATTGGAATTTGTTTATATATGCTTTATTACACAGCTATAACACAGTTCATTATTAAAAAGAAATAACTGAAAATTAATATACTCTTTTTTTTTTAGCCTATATGTGCATGTGTCTTGATATCATCATCATCATCATCATCATCATCATCATCATCATCATCATCATCATTCTTCTTCTTCTTCTTCTTCTTCTCCTTATTCTTCTTCTTCTTCTTATTCTTCTTCTTTGTACGTACTTGATCTAACTTTTATATACAGGTAAATACTAGTACTATAGTATGTGAAATGTTTTAAATATACCAATTTGAGATTTTTTAATAGTTAATTTTCTCATAGTGTTGACACTGTTATCTAGATTTCTTTCTCTTTTTGAAGCATTCTGAAATTCGGCATATGAGTTATTGTCATATCGCGCCGTCCGTCCGTCGTCCGTCCATCCGGGGTAAACTTGTTACATTTTCGCCATCTCCTCTACAACCGCTGTTCAGAATTTCACGAAACCTTACAGGAAGCAAGTACTCAAGGTCCTCTACCAAGTTTGAGTTTTTCATGCCGATCGGTCAACAAATATGGCCGCCGAAGGCTCTGATTGGCTGACGCATTTTCGACTTCTCCTCTGCAACCTCTGCACAGAATATCACGAAATCTTACAGAAAGCAAGTACTTTTTCGTGCCGATCGGTCGACAACTGGCCGCCGATCGCGAGGGCTTTGATTGGCTGACGCATTTTCGACTTCTCTGCAACTGCAGCACAGAATTTGACGAAACGTTACAGGAAGCAAGTACTCAAGGTCCTCTTCCAAGTTTGTGTTTTTCGTGCCGATTGGTCAACAAATATGGCCGCCGAGGTCTCTGATAGGCTGACGCATTTTCGACTTCTCCTCTGAAATGGCTGCACAGTGTTTCGCAAAACCTTACAGGAAGCAAGTACTCATGATCCTCTACATATATGGTTTTTGTTTTTGTGCCGATTGGCTTACAGGGCCTACACCGAATTGTCCACTATCATTCTTTTGTTTGCAACTCAGGTGAGCGCTGTGATCCCCTTGGGCCTCTTGTTTTCAGGTTCCTTCGTCTTTAATTGCACTCTATTTTGATATCACCTTTTCCAGATTGAAATGACAGAAGCTTTAGCTGTCAACAATTAATAATTCAGTAAAAAGACTATACATCTATAAGAATTATTGATTTTTTCCAGGTTTCTTCGTCTTTAATTTCATTCTATTCTGATATCTTGTTTTCCAGATTGAAATGACAGTAGCTTAAGTTGTCAACAATTAATAATTCACTTCATCTTTAACAAATCAGATATTATTCTATAAATAATGCTTATTTTTAAGATCTGACGTTCAAAATGAACTACATTTGTTAATTTTAAAGTTCTGGTCATAAAAATTCAAAATTTAAAAGTTAATTATCCAATCAATTTACGTCAAACGTCCATAATTTTCTCAAGTTAAAGCGACTCCATAAATATTACAAGGTCCCATAGGTCAGATTTTAATTTCGATAGGAAAACGATTTATAAAACATTATTCGAAAGTGACGTGTTTTTATTCAAATAATTACAAAATGTCAAACATTAAATTTTCAATTTAATTCTTAATTTTCAAATTCCGATAGGATTGATGTCATGTTTATTTCTTTTGACTTTTTATTTATTTCATCTATTTTCTGCTTACTTTTACAATTTATGTAAAATATTATGTTTATAAAACATTTCCATAATTGTCTTGATCGTCATAACTTGTTCCATTTTTTGACCCAGTTTTCTAAGTTTCTTTGAGATCTCAAAATATTGTCATTTCTGGCATCTATTTCAAGACGTAATTTTCTTATTTTCGTGATGTCAATAAATCAAATTGTTTTGTTATTCAAACATTTTCTTTATGTAAATAACAATAGATTGAAATTGGATCTTACTTGATGCCAATATGACACATTTATTTTTGGGTCGTTAAGAGTTCAGCAAAAAAAATGATATCAAAAGTTTGAATACACTAAAGAACAAGTAGCAGGCGCGTAGCCAGACGTACATAAGTTCGCAGGTGCTTCCATGAACAACAAATAAAAAATTATAGACAAAAATGTGTACAGAGGGTCATTTCAAATGTAGAGAAATGCCCTGAAAATGTGTAAAATCCAATAGCTTCCGGGAAATTCGCCCAGGGAATCCCCATCAGAGCCGGGCCTCGTCCTGGGCCCATTTTGGGCCTCATGGCGGCTCCCGAATAACCTTGTCTGAAGAAGTTCCTTCCACTTGAAAAGTACTCTTGGTACGCGCCTGTGTAGGACACATATACATGCGCGGATCTAGGATTTGTTTTCTTCAAGTCGAGAAGGAGGGGGGGGGGGGGGTAATCAGAACGTAAGAAGAGGGCAGGGTGGGATTCGGCCTATGGTTTTGAAATTAAATGAGTATCAGCCATTCAGCAAATTTACAAAAAAAAAGGATGATGTCTCCTCACAGGACCTTATCCCCGACACAATTCTAGATTCTCGCGCTCGTCAAATATTTAAACTATAATATGTAGATATACTCTCGATTTGATTTTAAAATTTTCGGAGTTTCATAAAAACGCAATGAAGAGGTATTTAAGATAGATGTCCATTCTTTATAAATATGAGGCTCGTAGATGTCTATACGATTATATAAAAAACCAAATTTTTCATGATTTATATTTTTGTTAAGGCCCATAATGTGTAAAGTTAAAAATGAACATTATGCGAAGAAACTGAATATTTTCAGAATGATTTCTTTATATTTCTAATTTGTCTTCATTAAATTTGAACAGAAAGGATTACAGGTATATATTCCTTTCAAGTTCTATTTATGTAATTTGAGTTGAAATTCATATTTATAACGCAAGGACCACCCTCTTTTCCCTTCTTTAATCGTTAAATAAAATACTAAGAAGTTCATGGAGTAAACACACACGGGAAACGACTGGTACTCGCTCCAGAAACTTTTGACATTTGATTAATTTAAACAAAAATCCAATTTTGACATAGTATAAGATAATTGATATAGAAAAACTTTTATTTCGCGGTATCACCAACTAGAGTCTTTGTTTATCTAATATTTATTTCATTTACTTTACAATGTAGAAACACGGTGTCAATATTTGGTGATTAAATATTGAACTTGAAAAAATTAAAATAAAAACATGATTAAATATTCAACAATTGCATTTATAAGTGCTTGTATGCCATCGATTTATTGAACATTTATTTCATTTCATTTTTTGAAACACATATTATTACTGTACTTACACGTGATCAACCCCCTTTTTTAAACCCGCCTAACAAAAAACAATAAATAACACAGAGATAAATAAAAGGTAAAAAATTTCATTTTAAGAATTCGTGGCTGTAATTTTTTCTTGATTAAAAGCCATTTCTTGTTTATATTCTGTTTACGTCCTTTCGAAATTAATAAACCTACCACCCAAATTAAAATAGGACAAGAAAAATCGAACTTCCATTTGATATAGTACCAAATATTTTTTAAACCACTGAAATACATTGGTGTCAGTGCCGTTACTTTCCAGTAGGAGCGCCACGCGAAAATGTGATCCGTCTATGGATTTTATTGAAAGATATTACGCATTCATGACGACAAAGAGTCCCACTTGACAACGTCATAATTAAGTTAATGTACAAACAAAGCAGATGAACACATAATTATTTTTCGAATCTTCTGGAAAATAAAAAAGAAATCTTCCAAGCAAATTACTTTCTTCAACTTTGCCAAAGTCTCCGACATATTTTTTTGTTATCGGCTTTCATGAAAAAGTGGTACACTTTTTTGTGCAAGCATGGATCGGTATAAAACTAATATGAGATTGGTATTGAAGGTATTTTGAACAAATTTATCGAAAAAAACAGATGGCTGTATTTTTTTAAATCGAGAAAATTTTCCCGAAAGGTGCCCCTTTTTCAACGTAGTTCCCATGTGAAATATATTAACTTCTCTATAATTCATGGTGAAAATACATTTGATTTTAACTGAATCATTTATTTTATTTTATAATTTTCTTTTTTTTTTATGGTTTCAATGCTCAAGCCTATCTGCACGAGGACGCAAAAACAGAAAATCTCAAAGAAATGGCCTTATTTAGAAGAAAGAATCTATAACAAAATGAAATAAGAAATAAACTGTCTCATTGGAATCGGCTAAACAGGAATCTCAGGAAAAAAAAAATAAAAGACCGTTTGAACAGTGTCAGATAGACTGGAAAAGTATCTACATGTATATGTCAATTTTTCTATGTGCAAAACAACGTACACTCTCAGGAGTTTAAAGGTTTTATCATTGTACTTATGAGTAATGAATTTAATCACTTTATTGATAAATAATGATATCAATTTTATTACAATATCAGAGATATGATTTTATTCTCACTTTTCTCCACCCTTGTACAGTGCAAAAAAATCAGTCACATGACTTTTCAGGCCTGTACATGTTTTTGATTTTACATAAGCTATGACAAGTCCAATCGTGTTATAATTTCCATAAACATTGTCTCGATTTTTAACCTTTTCATCCAAATTTAGCTAACTCGAAAAAAGTCAAAAGCATTTTCATTTATATCAGCGGCACGTCGATTCTTTCATCTAAGGGATGAAGTGACAACATAATAGCCGAAATCGATAACGTAATTGGCGCATATCGTCAAACACGGATATTTTTTGTACTGCTGATGACTTGCAACTTAACAATAACAGAAGAAAAATTGACGATTTTATGAAACAGTTGACTTAATCTCATTTATTGCTGGCAGGAAATGGCGCGGAACCGAAATAAATTGACTGAGAGTAGATGAGGGTTCAAATATTAATTAGAGCTGTCTGTTTAGTGTCTCGTACGTAAAAAAATAATTTGACAGTATCGAATAACATACTCTTTGAACAACCTATCTGAATAACTAAGTCAAGTTCAAGCAAAGCAAAAACAAAACAAATACAAAAAGAGCAAATCAATTTTTTTTTAAAATGTACGAAGATTATTATAAAAAGGAAATGTGACGACATCTCTTGTCAAACATCATTATATTCTTTAACAAGAGGCCCAAGTGGACATTATCGCTCACACGAGTCCCTTAGCACTCGATGAATATTTGAAGAAAAAACAAACTAACAAAAACTTTGAGTAGTTATACAGATTTGGTGAAAGTCTGAGCAGTTAACGCTCTGATAGGAAAAGTAGTAAATTAATGAATCTAGAAGAGAGATATTACAGATAACCATGTATTGGTGGCCATCTTGATAGAAATTAAGAACTGACGTCCGTCAAGTTTTTGTAGATGACTTCTGCCATGAAGTTAATACTATAGTACTGCATAGAGTTGCAAAGCAGAAGTCAGCCAATTAGAGCCCAAGACGGCCATCTTGTTTTAGGGATTTTTTTTCTGACTGATATCCTGACCAAATCACAATTTTGGCAGAAGACCTTGTGTAATATTAACATGCGTTTCCTGTTAAGTTTCGTAAATATCTGTGACAACGACGAACGACGGATGCGGTGATGTGGCAATTGAGTTTATAGTATAAGCGCCGACATTGAAAGAAGGTGTATCCAAAACAAAAGTTCATCGAAATGAATACTTTAGGCTTTCAAAAGTCTACTTTGTTTTGTTTATAGCTAAGGATTTCAATGACTTTGAAATTTTTCTATGATGAATTATTAATTGTACAAGTTTTTCTCCGAAGGCCAATAAAAAGTGTTCTAAGATGACATACAAAGCTATCATAATAGTATAGAAAATCGATAACGGTTTATTTTGCATCAGCGACAGTTAATCAATGTTCCGGCGTTTGATGATACCTATGACAAATCTATTACATTGTTATCAGGTGATAAGTGGAAATATTAATTCGTTCTCTATGTTAAACACGAATAAAGAAAGATAAATTGTAAATTCACGTTGTAGTAGTACATATTGCAAGGCCGGACCCAGGAGAGGAAAGATACCGGGGAATCAGGGACTCATTCTCAATTTTGGGCGTGACTAATCCAGCAAATCAAAATAAAAAGAACCCCGCTCTTGAATAATCTTTTATTTTAATATGACTTGAGATTTTTCCCTATATGTGCAATAGAGCTCACTCGTGGTCTATTCTCGAATGCATTCATGGTCAGATAAGCCACGCCTACTCACGCGCATACTCTGAAATTGATTTTCTGAAGACCTGTCATTTTCTGAAAACTTCTGCAGCAATACACTGCTTATAAACAGAATAGCGTGGTTTATTGACCAGTCATTCCCCGAGACGCATGAACCAATCAAATTAACCACGGCTAGCTAGTTGTTATTTCTTAAAGATCTGTCCTTAATAAAATCGTGTATTTGCCTCAGCATGCTAAAAGCCTCTCTGTGACTTAATGCCATCTCCTCATAGTTCAGGCATTCCCAAAAATCCTGCATCCGCCCGTGTATTATACAATGACAAAAGAGAGAAAAAAAGTACGCGGCTCGGTGATAATTTGATCGGTTCATGCGACTCGTGGAATTCCTGGACAATAAACCACGGCTAACTAGTTGTTATTTCTTAAATAAAAATCTATACTTCCTCCCCCTTAAAAACGGAATTAGAGAGAACTCTAACATGCATATTATGTAAAAGCAACGGAGATAACTCTATCCGAATGTTAAAAAATATATAATTATATATTTTAAAAAAAATGATGATTTCTGCGTTGAAACGTAATTTCATAATTATTTACCATAGTCTTGAACATAAGTTTTAATGGATATTATATTTAGATTAAAAAAAAATCTATCTGTCAGAATTCAAGGACACAAATAGCCCTAGAACTTGGATGGTTGTTACATGTAACCATTTCTAACTGTGGCTATAGGGCAGAAATTAAGTTCCTGTTAGCGTTACAAGGAAGTTAAAAACATGGAGACTTCGTGATATTAATAAAAAGTGATAGTTTTTATGCTTTCTAACCCCGCAAAGTAGCTTTTTATTACGGCATCATTTAGATAGATTCCTTTCTGGAAATAATTTGATTTGCTTCCAAATGAGGATATTTACGTCATATTCCAATATTAAACTCATAATCTGATCTTATAAGCTTGTTTAAAAGCCTTTTTTCGTAACCCATCAGTCACATACCCCTGATTCTGTCTCATCACATCCTAACCTGAATCTGATAAGCATAGGGTTGATCCAAAAATAATGAGGTTTATTTACTATCCTAACTGTAAATCAAGAACCATAAAATTATGCCCACCTGTAAGATTCGATCCCTACCATAACGAATAAACACGCACAAATTTGATTTAAAAATCTTCTTTTTTTCTTTTTTTTTTTTTTTTTTGGCGCAACAATCTAGATCGATCACGCACGAATTCCTTAAATATAAGGTGTACATTTGCACTGTAGGTTCAATTCCCACTTTGTTTTTGTTGTTTAATTTTTTTTGTAACTAGCATCATGTGTATATATATACAAGAGGGGTGGACAGGGTGAAAGGGAGGGGAGGAGGGAGAAAGGGAGCGGGAGGGGAGGAAGGGGCAGGAAGCGGGAGAAAGGGGGCGGGAGAGGAGAATGAAAAGGAGGAAGAGAGGGAGGAGGTAAGGGGTGGGAGGGGAGAGAGGTATCCCCTGTCCCCCCCCCCCTCCCCCCCAGGATAATTTTTTCACAATTATTTCTCTTCTGATTTCATTTTTTCCCTTTTAAATTATAGATTGAAGATTAAAAATTTATTGATATTTTTTGTGTTAGGAATATATATAATTGATAGTTTATTATAGAGATCGTAGTCTCTTCACTCAGTGCGTCGGAATTTCATGGTGAAAGCACTCCTACCCGACCTTTCGTATGCTTTCTCGGTGCATTTTTTTTCTTAATCCACAAAGAGTGAAGAATGCACTAACATGTGCACCTTCATGTAAACAGCATGTCAATAAAGTACCTTAACAATATCAATGTGCGGATCTTGATTTTTTTTTTCAGGGATGGGTCAAATGAGCAAATCCTGAATTTGGTCCAGTTTTACGCAAAAAAAAAAAACCGAAAAAAGTATAAAGGAAAACGGGCATTTTCGAGAAATTAATTGCGCTACCCCCTGATGCCCATCGTAGCACCACCCGCCAAACCCCTCCTCCTTAGTCTTGATACGCACCTGATGTTTTTCACATCAACTCGAGAGAAAAACAAATCGTGACCTGCTCGTAGTTGATGAATAATTCAACCCTTTTTTTACGACCCTGGGTTAAAAACCTGGTATTTTGTATCGATATACTTCACGATGGGTGCCATAATTATATTTACATTGAATATCCATTTACCTGGATACAAATGCACTTAGTCATTTAAACAGGCACCTGTGATGCATTTTTTAAAATCATAGTCAAATTTCACAATATAAAGTGGCCTTTATACGTCAATCTTCTCTCTTCGTAGTTTGCAGCCAAAAGTACTTTCTGTAAACGCACCTGCTGCTGGTGGACTTTTACATTATGACGTCATAATTAATGATCCGTCAAACAATATCGTAACGGTCATTCCATTATGACGTCATAGTATATAAGTACGCCAATAGGTGCGATGTCCATCCCACAATATTGTGTCAGGGCCCTAAGTTTAATCTTACCTCAAAATTATTTTCGAAAACATATTTATGATCCTCTAAATTCTATATATTTCTAATATTTTTTTCAGCCAAGGAAATTAGATGCAAACCCATGCACTGAGTGTAGATTTTTTTTCAAGGAGGAAAGAAGAGGGTGTCCAGTCCGATCAGGAAGGGGTGCAACTTTCGGTCTGCAGTTTTGAGAGAATTACACAGAAAATTTGGAGGAAATAAACATTTCTAACATATACCACAGAGTCCGGCCTAACCAATGTTATGTATGAAATGAAGAGAAGAACTAAATAACCTGAAAATTCAGGGACATGGTTCCCCTTTGAAACTGGTCATTTTTCTTTATAGAGGGCGAGTGCTTATTGAGTGAGCATTCAAGTCTGTGTACCAGAGAACTAACGTGTATCTGGGTATATCCAGTTCCTGTCATTGCAAGAAATGATCAATTACGTAACATTTTGACGCACTTGCTCTTCTTAAAAATGTCAAAGAGCAGAACGGCTGTAGCAAGGCTAACGTGAAGCAGATCAAATACTTTGAAAATTACAAAGGCCACAACAAACTAAGTAAATGTTTTTCAAGAAACCGGAGTGAAATTATTTCTGATTCTGAAAACTTAAAAGACTTTTACACAAATTTTGGCAAGATGCAAGATAGCAATCGACAAATTGCAATGTGAAGGAGAACAGAAAAAAATATTTACGTGTTTCCCGTATGATTTTTGGAGTGATAATCAAAATTGTCAGTGACGTAGCATCCAAATGTTTTTCTCCCAAATTCCTGAAACTCCATGGCCAAAGCCCTATCTGAACACATCAATTGAATAGACCTTGACTGACTGATGCCCAACAGAGCAATGGGAATTTTTAAGAAAACGAATGAGGATAGCATACATGGTAGCTACGCCATTGTTTACTGATCTGCGTATTCCTGAAATTTCATCCTGTAGGATATCAATCGAATAAAAATATTTTGAAGAAATATATTTTGTTTTGCGAGAATGCTTTTATTTCACAGGTATTTTTGGAGGTTTGAATATTTTCGGATGTGGAATAACAATCGTTTTAAAAACCGTTCATATTTTTTGATTTCGGTAAGAATGGTGCGACGATGTCAAGGAACAAAAGTTAACTTGATATGGCCTCAATAATAATTTTTAAGATGGAAATTTTGATGAGCAAGTCACTGCACTCCCGACATCCATTAAATCAATGCTACTATTGATTTCTTCTAAACATTCTTTAAGATAGTCATCTAATCTAATTCGTTTGCAAAAGCTCTTTGTTCTTGCACACTATTTCACTTTTGTTTTCACATATGTTTGGCTTTGCTTTGTTTGAAATATGCAGTTTCAATTTCACACATTGCAAAATTCCTTTTGTTATAAATGTGCCGATTCAATGAGGGCAAAAAGATGACACGACGTAAATAGTCCCCAAGTTACGACAAGGGAAGTAATTAATGCTGTGAACACAGTTATCTAACGTTGTATTGAGTCTTTGCGGAATACAGAGTTTTTCCCCTTACAGACGGTATCTGACGTAAAACCATTGTGACGTCATAAAAATGGTATGGTAACGCCGATTTTGTACCGTCATTTCCCAGACTTTTAGGACTGTTTCCATCGAATTTGATGACGTCATAATCAGTCTACGTCATATACCGTCTCAAATGGGAAGTGACTCTGGTTTTCGAAAATAGCGAATAACATAGACGTATATCCAGAGGGATCGCCGACTTCTTTCGAGATTTTCTGGATTTTACCTTTACGCAACGAAAAATTTAGTTCCGAATGGAAAAGGATGTTACGTAATTCGCAGCGCCCCCACCGGGAGGCATAGAAAGTAAACAAGATGCAGGTGTTTGCATGGCGCCGTCATATGAAAATACCGAATGAAGGCAATATTTGATGCCATCTAGGGTGCCTCAGCTCAGTTATGAGTGTAAGTAGTACACGGGAGCATACCAACTATACAAAGGCAGGTTACTTTTGCTTTCAAAGTGATGAAACGATGAAAATTGTAGCATCTGAAGGTGCATTTGCAGGGTGGATCCAGAATATTTAGATAGCTAAGCTTGACTATTTACGACATTCCACATTGTCACGATTCATTTTTCTTTGTTATTATATATGGTTGTGAAATATAGGGATGGTAGATCAAGGAAAGGGGTTAGTAATTCAATCAGCCTTTGTGGAAGCAGGTGGGAAAAGAAAAGGGGGGGGGATTAGCATTGACTGTTATGGGCGATTTTGCTATCCACTCAGAAAAGAAAAAAAATATCCACTATTCATTTCAAACTAAAGACTTTGCTTATCCAGAACATTGCAGTTACTTTAAAGTGACAGCAAAAAAAAAAAAAAAAAAAAAAAAAAAAAAAAAAAAAAAAGGGGGGGTAAATTTAAATGATAAAATATCTAGGTTCTCCATCAAACTCTTGCCATCTTGAAGCTGATATTTGATATTAAAATTCAAGATGAGCTTAGCCAAGACTGATCATGGAATTCATTTTACTGTATCACAAATATTTTGGAATAAAGACTGTCCAAACTCTAAGAAAAAGAGGTGGAAAGGGGGTGGGATGTGTCAACTTTTTAGTGTGTGAGGTGTCCATGCAAAATTAATATTTTTTCTTCCTATTTAAAGTCTATGTCATATGCATGTTTTGAAACATATTATGATTTGTGTACTTATCTAAAAGAATCCGACACAAGGGGAAGTTGACATGGTAGAGTAGTCAAATATTTAAATATATTTTAGTGATTGCAAGTATATAAATTGGCTTGCAGATGGGTGTACACTAAGCATATGTTGTACATCATGTGACATGTAACATGTTGTAACTCTAAGGAGCCATTGTATTGTGGAATTATAGATATTCAATATATTAAATTTATATCCATGTTCACAGAAAATAGATAGAATCCCTCATTATCAATGTGGAACATTTGTTAATGTTTGATGATTCTAAGATGGTTGCTTGATGCAATGTATGTAAGCAAGATTTTTAAGCCTAAGTCCATAGTGATCTTGACCTTTGACTATTTAAATCGATAGGTTTCATCCTCTCCCTATATGGAACATTAGTAAAAGGTCTAGTCAAAAAATCAAGGTCAAGTTCAATAATTGAAATAAATCCTTAAAGTTGTAATGTAATATTTCATGTAGACTATATGCCTTTAAGGTCAATGTTAAATCTCCATAGGCAGTGATTGGGAAGGAAATTTTGTGAATGGGCCATTTTCCATGATTTCCCAAAATTTCAGTGGGGCATTTCTTATTAAAGCACTGAGACTTCAATGGGCCATTTTGCAAATGAATGGGACTATGGTGCATGGCCCCTGACCTTCCCAATCACCAGTCATAAAGACACATCATCTGTGCAAGTTTGGCCTTAATACATATAGCACTTAATATAAAGAAATAAAACTTCACACCACCAGTAGTGTGGATGCAGACGACAGGGTGATAGCATAAGCTCCCTCTCACTTCGCGAGGTGAGCTAAAAATGGTTAATTACTAATTTAATTAGTAATAATTACTACAGTAAACCAGTAGTTAAATTCAAAATCATATCTTAAAGGCCAAGACCAATACCTGAAATCAGGTCTGCTTGATGTATCTCCGTGCCATGTTTAAATACTAGTACATGACAATATAGTCAAATTCAAAAATTCACCTTCAAGGTCAAGATAAATGTCAAGGTCATTACCTGAAATCAAGGCATCTCATTATTTCTTATCTCTATGCAATTTTCAAATGTGACACATCATATACCATTGGTACAGTACTGCTTAATTCTAAGGTAAGTTTGTCTAGGTCAAACTTCAAGGTCAAGGACAATACATGCATTTTGATGCTCTCACTATGCTCAATCTCTATGCCAAGTATCAAGATTGTACCTCACCAACCTAAACATGGCAGCTAAACCAAATTGTTGACACAGACGGACATACAGACATCACCATTTCATAAGTCAGAATTTGCTTAGATCCAAAAAAAATCTTTTTGTGCGATTGACACTGTCAAGGGTTTGGCATTAGCTCTCATACCTGAGCAAGTTCAAATTAAGGTCAAGGTAACTTTGCAAATATTTGACATGTAGTAGACATAGTGGTAGAAGCTCATTCGTTTACAGCAAATGTATTTTGTCTATAAATGAACTAATATTATGAACATACACATCACATGCAATGATTCATTTTGAAATGTCAAATTGCAGTTGAATATTAGTTTTCAATTAATCATTGAGAAGGTACTTGTACTCAGTGGCGGATGCAGCATGGGGGGGGGGGGGCATAGAATTGGTGAGGGGTCTGGGAAATGCCTAGTTCCCAAGGGGGTCCAGGGCAAAGCCCTAGTAGAGGGACCAGGGGCATACATGTACTACTGCAGCCTAATAGTTTACTAAGTCTTCCGTTGTAACGACGGAAAACTTGTTGCAATTTTTTTGCCCCCCCCCCTTTGAATCTGCTGGTACTACTTTGTACAAATCCAGTAGTTCAGTCAAAATAGAAGTATATGTATACACTGACTCATTTGACATTTCTTGAACTCTTGTCACTTGAAATTCAGGAATGATAAATCAATATGGATTATTTGATATTTATTCATCACACTTGATTTCCATAAAGTATTCAATATACAGTAGCAAAATATGATTTTACAATTGATATTACTAAAAATCAAAATATTTGTCCTGTTCTTTGGAATGTAAATAGCTGGACACCACTATCAAGCATTTTTTCCACATATTTTCTAGGTACTAATCTTTAATGCCTCTCTGTATATCTTGAATTTCTGTTCAAAAAATAATACAATAATCACAGAAAATATGATATGAACTATTCAGATAAAACCAAATCAAAGCCTTAACCAAGTAAAACGTATATGAACATCACAATTAAATGAAACGATATACATATGAGCAAATTGATCGACAAAGATATGAATTTTATTGAAAACCAAGTAAGTATAAAATAATAAGTGACATTAGAAATGTAAATTTTAGTTCAGATCTCTCTGTTCTTATAGAGACAATAAATCTATATTCAATAATAAAACTTGAATTATTTCACAAAATAACTTTGATTTATATCCAAGGATAGCCCATTTAAGCTTTTACAAAGCTTATTTCCAAAGACACTCACTAGGACTTTTACAATATTTTTTTTTGAAGATGAATTAAAATGGAATATTTTCATACACTTGAATCTTTAAGACTTGACTTACCTGTGACTGCAATAACATTTTCCCTTGCAACCCCCCTCCAAATCAAATTTTCTGACTATTAATGCAAACAACTCATAACCCCCCCCCCCCCCCCCCCCCCCCGCATTTGCAGAGATATCTTTGTATGCAATAGTCGCTCAGAGTCAGAGCGAAATATTACTTATAGTCCTAATATTGAATTTCTAAGGGATATTTAACCAAATCAGCAAGTAACATGTCACACTACGTATATGAATACATAGCCATAGGCCTAGATCCAACTCGAAAAACATGTTTATACATCAAAATAATTTAAACTTAGGAATTGATAACTTCAAGAACTATGTAAACCATCATCTATTTGTTTAAACATAACCGGTGTTACTAATCTAATTTTAATAATATGTGAAAAATCGCTGACTTACCTTCACGGCGCTTCGTTGTTTTGGTACGTATATTGAAAGTGAAAGTACTTTCTATGCCTCCCGGTGGGGGCGCTGCGGACACGTGAACATATTGTGCTATTTTTAGAGTCGGCGATCCCTCTTGATATACGTCTCTGCGAATAAGTAGGGACGGAGGAGATGCCCGCCTGATATCTGTGTAGCAGGGGCGTAGCCAGAGCGTAATCTGTACAGCCGTGCGTATTGCCTTAATGACAGCTACGCCACTGCAAGTTTTAGACTTCAAACATTCAGCAGATAAGAAGATATTAGATCTACAGGGACACGTATTACGTATAATTGTTCATTAAATATTCCAGTCTTCGAAAAGAATCGACATGAAAGTCAGGTTCAGAATGGTCACTAGATGACCTTGACACTGGCCATGTGACCTTTAATAGATCAAGGGGATTTGGAACATTAAACTATGACAGTGATCATGCAAGTGACTCAAAAGTTTGCACGATTTATGACAGACAGACAGACAGACAGACAGAAGGACGGACAGACAGACGGACGCGAAGGTAAAACAATTATTATTATGTCTTCTTCCGTTTTGTTGGTTTTTTTTGGGGGGAGGGGGGGGGGTTGAATATAACATTTCACAAATCTATGCTTTATTCCGTATTGAAATCCCGCGACGCTTTAAATCAATCAAATCATCGATTAAAGATTCTACGGCTTAGTGATGCATTTGATTGGTTAATACGATTCGGAGGGGGGGGGGGGGGGGGGGGGGGAGGTAGACAATTATTAACAAATGATTGCGATTCCCTATTTCTTTCCAATCCCTTACAATTATTTCATATATCCCGACAGCGTTCATGCGTACTTACTAGTAAGTACTAGACTAGGATAATCAAGTAGAAACGGATGAAATTTAAAAATATTAAGAACGAAACGGACATGCAGGAATGTTCCGGATGTTGCAGTGGCTGCATGTCTTTATTGACCCCTTAGTGACACTACATGTTTAACATACGGAAATCTTCTAGCCCGAATTAGAATTTTACAAGTTGCTATGTTTCTAGTTGTTGTTGTTTTTTTATTCTGTACCAGAAGTTGAAGTTGTTTTTTTTTTCAGGGAGGGGGGCCTGCCGCCCAGAGAGAGAGAGGGCGGGGGGGTCAATGATTTGAAAAAAAAAATAAATAAAAATTGCGAAAATGAGCATTTCTTGTGAAGTCCTTGTCATTTAGAATACAACTTTATTTCATGCTTGTAGAATCAGCTTTATTTCATTGCATAAATTCAAGTAATTCAAGTTTCTAATTAATTGATTTTTTTTTCTCAGAGGAGGGGGGCTTTGATTTCAAAAGTCGAGGGCTAATAATTTTTATATCCATTCAGGATAACATGCAACCTCATATACAAATAACAGTCGATTTCTCTCATCAGTTTATTTATCATTTAATTTATCAAATCTTTAATGGATTTTGATATAAAACTTTTTAATACAATTTAGTAAAGTTCAACAGATTTAGCATTATAGTGTGATAATTAAAATCATTAGTATCAGTGTTATGTATAAGGAACATCTAACATGTACATTCAACAAAAGTAGTCGACTCAATAACTTGATGTTCAAAAAAAAAAAAAGATAAAAATTTTAACATAAAATTAAAATTCCTAATATCCTTTCCTCTTGGGATAACCGCACAACAACTTGGGTGACATTTGGTAATCATTGAAAAAAAATTCATTGAATCAAACAAAAAAATCTAAATTAAATTCTGAAAACAGAGCATCACAATTCTTTTTTTTATTTTTTTTTTTTTTACGCATCACAATTCATTAAAAAGACATCATCTTTATTACAGCATTATGTATAAGAAGCCGATTTTGTCGACATATACTCAATACACACTTCCGACTTCCGTCATAAAAGTTCTTTGTTATTTGTGAAGGAAGTTTGTTATAAATATGCTAAAATCAAAAACGTATTTATAACTTTTTAACAATTTTAAAATCAAATACCGCTTCGATTCGTGCTTTATGGAATCGTTTAAAATGCATTGGTAAAATTTTAAAATTAGATAAAAATTTCTAATAAGTTTTCCATTGTTATTGTGAACAATATATCTTATGTTCTTAGCTTTCAGGATTCAATATAAACCCATGAATTATGTATAAAACAGCCAACTCACCAGCCACCCGGGTCGATAGAAATGCCAGTGTGAAAAAACCTAACCAAATCCGGAACCTGTCCGTGATACCCCGTCCATCATCTCGGTCCATGTTCTTCGTCTTTCTCAATCAAATAACGCAACATTAGCTTTATATGGGTCTGGCCATAAAAATGATCAACTTATTTAAATATAAATACAAGATATTGATGAAGTGATGGATGGAATGAGTGATTTGAAATAGTTGGGAGGGATTTTTGTATTGCGCATGCGCCATTACGGCACAGTGACCGTGACGGATGCTGGGTTAGGTTAATATTCTCGCGTTGTATAACACATTTTCAGCTATTATTCGATTAAGACGGAGCTTTAACTGTTAAACTTGTTGATGATTTTAATTTCCTAAAATCATGTAAAACTGTGGTAACCGGACCTTAATTTAACTTCAAGAGGGTAATTAAATTTTTCCAAAATCTGAATTTAAGTGTGATTTTATCATTATTTTTCATCAACTTTATCAAGATCAAAGAGAATTTACGATACTGAATAATCTAAGCTTGAAATTGCTAAGTGTCTATCGAATTTACTCAAGTTAGGCATGTTAAGTACAGTCAAACTATGCGTGCCCTGCATGACATTAACGGTGACATTTTACATAGCCGCTAAACATACGAGACTGAGGACAGCTAAAATCTCCAACGAGACCACATGACGGCGACCTCGGCGGAACACACACCGTGCGCACGATTGCTACATATTTCTGAGTGAATAAACTTCCCCGATTTACACAAAGCCAATTCATATTAAGACCACTTTAAAACACATTTTTGAAAACGGTCTTCTGCCCAGCTCCATCTGAATGTGTGGGTTTTTGATGTTTTTTTAACTTTTTACTTTTATTTTATTTATTTATTTATTTTTTTGTTTTGTTTATTAAATTATTTAATTTAATTTAATTTTATTTATTTATTTATTTTTATTCATTTTTTTTTATTTATTTATTTACTTATTTATATATTTATTTTTATTTATTTATTAATTTTTTTTTGGGGGGGGGGGGGGGGTATTTTACGTTCTAAACGTTCACCAAGAGGGTTTTAATAATTTTTTTAATTTCTTCAATTCCGACTACAATAGCCACAAAAGCTTTACAGACAATTTTCTTCGAACTCTAAAAAAAAAAAAAAAAATTCGTGACATTCCAGAATTATTCATTTTGTAAAAACAGATTCTAAATTCCAAGACAAGACAAGACAATGTTTATTTACTAACTCAGGCACACAAAGGTGCTACAAGAGCAATAAATAATACAATTGCACCAAACGTTAAGGCAAACCTTGAAAAGGAAAAACGATTTTCAAGAATACTGGCACACCGACAAATATTGACAAAAAAATTACCCAAACGCACACGAAACAAAGATACATCGACATCGATCGGCATAGAAAGGTGGGAGACGATGTTGTATGTTTCAGAAAATGTTGTGCAATTTTTTTTAGAAATATGAAATTATATGGGGGGGATGGATGTAACCCCCTCCCGCCCCTTTCCTCCCACGTCCTGTCTCTTACCTCCCTCCCTTTCACACTCTGTCCTTCCCTCCCTCCCTCCTCCCTCGCCCCCCCCCCCCCCCCCCTTCCCCCTCGCCCCCCCCCCCCCTTCCCCCTCGCCCCCCCTTCCCCCTCGCCCCCCCCTTCCCCCTCGCCCCCCCCCCCCCTTCCCCCTCCCTTTCACCCTCTCATATATTAAAACGGATAAACAATACTAGCCTGTTTGCTAATATGTTATGGTAAAGATTCATAAAATATCATCCGTATTCGAGTAATTTGAATTTGAAACAGGCTTAGGCACATTTGATCAAATGGGAAGAAATTAAATGATCGTCATTAATTTTGTATTTTTCAATTTCGCGAAGAGAAATACTATTTTGCAAACGAACATATTATTTGTAAACATAGTAAACATAGAGGTGAATGGTCGTGCATGCACGTATTACCCTTTTTTCTATAATTGTAAAAAAGGGAAGTTTAAAAACAAGTTTTATGTTGACCTACACCCTCTCAACAAAGTGTGAAATTTGTAAACGTGTCCCTAATCAAATTTGTTGTCAATATATAATAAGCACGATGTTTGATGTATTCATAATCAACAATATTCATTGCGTACAATAAACATGATAAAGTAAAATTATCACATTGTCGGGAATATTCAAGTGTAGAGGAATTGACGAGCATCATGATATTATGGAACTTTGTAGATCGACGGACTGATTAGAGAATGGCACTCTACGACGGCCCCTACACGCAAAAACCTCGTTTAATTGTCATTTGATGAAATATAAATTATGTCCGCTTCTGTTGAGGTAGTCTGTCGTACTCCTCTATCATTTGAGCAAGCTTCGGTAAGCAAATCATATGATGCATTGCATTACAGCTATTCCAAATGTTATTAGTGTTAATGTAATATCCAAGACTAGAAAAATGTCCGTGGTTTTGATAAGATATTTGAGATTAAAAATACAGCTTTTGTGTAATTTTTACGAAAACCTTTATGAAAAAGTCTTTTTTCTCACTTTCTATTGATGAATACGCCACTACGCGTGTGCTATTTAAGTTACTTATTTTGGGAAAAAGCAAAGTACATGTAGATCTATAATGAGAATAATTACGTTTTTGATGTCGACCGCCACGAATTAAGACTCTACATACTGATAAAAATGTATAGGGAAACCTAATTATTCAATGTCACAAACAAGTAGGCTACTGGTTTACGTAATGGAATTTATTTCAATTCCTTGAATACGTGCTCGTAACTTATATGATATTTTAGTACTTGCCCAAATAAGAATGTCTAATTTATAGCCCTTTCGTCCAACATTTTGGGGTACAAAACTTTAAAATACACATTTTTATGTAATATAAGTCGATGAAGATATAAATTTTAATTATGGAAATAGATTTTTGAATGCTTAAAATTAATGACGAAATTTAAATATACAAATGTATATCAATACCTACGCACACGTTAAAAATATCTGGAAAAGGTTGAAATTAGAATTAAACCCTGAGATCAAAGTGAACAGATACATCATGGTCAAAATTAAAAATTATTTTTGCTTCTGTTAGTACTCAATTTGATAAATATGTTCATTCGCGTATAACGGAGCACTGAATCTTATCAATGTAAGGAAAATAGTGTGTATTTCCTTTCTTGTACATTTGGCATCGGTGATTAAAACACGACTGTCAAGAACACTGTTGAAGAGTACACAATATTAACTGATTGTACTTTTAAAACGAACAGTTTTTACTTTTGAACAGAACTAATTAATAAGAAAAAATTGAATCAGTTGATATGATGTTGTCAGGAAATCTAATCTAAAAGTATAGGGAGTCGGAAGATTTGGGGAGGGGCAAAAAGTCCATCAAACAGCAGTGGACGATCTGAATGCAAACGTTCATGGAGACAAGAGCGTTCTTTTTGACACAAAAACCTTTACCTTGGACATTGTCCTGCTAGAGAAAAAAAACCAAAAAACAAAACAAAAAACCAAAAAAAAAAAAAAAAAAAAAAAAAAAAAAAAAAAAAAAAAAAAAAAAAACCATACAATTTACAGATTATAGGATTTGATATGTTTCGCTAATTTGTACATTCATTGTGCAAAGTATCATGGCTTTGACCCATTACGGGAATGAGGGGGCTCTGGACATTGCAGCACGCCACCCACAGCCAAAAAAAAAAAAAAAAAAAAAAAATTCAAAATACCCAAACGTGAAAACGGAGAGTGGGTAAGCACAACAAGAGACAACAAAGGGACAACAAGAGACAACAAAGAGACAACAAAGGGACAAGAGACAACAAAGGGACAAGAGACAACAAAGGGACAACAAGAGACAACAAAGGGACAAGAGACAACAAAGAGACAACAAGAGACAACAAAGGGACAACAAGAGACAACAAAGGGACAAGAGACAACAAAGGGACAAGAGACAACAAAGGGACAAGAGACAACAAAGGGACAAGAGACAACAAAGGGACAACAAGAGACAACAAAGGGACAACAAGAGACAACAAAGGGACAACAAGAGACAACAAAGGGACAATAAGAGACAACAAAGGGACAAGAGACAACAAAGGGACAAGAGACAACAAAGGGACAAGAGACAACAAAGGGACAACAAGAGACAACAAAGGGACAACAAGAGACAACAAAGGGACAAGAGACAACAAAGGGACAACAAGAGACAACAAAGGGACAACAAGAGACAACAAAGGGACAAGAGACAACAAAGGGACAAGAGACAACAAAGGGACAAGAGACAACAAAGGGACAACAAGAGACAACAAAGGGACAACAAGAGACACCAAAGGGACAAGGGACAACAAGAGACAACAAGAGACAACAAAGGGACAACAAGAGACAACAAAGGGACAACAAGAGACAACAAAGGGACAAGAGACAACAAAGGGACAACAAGAGACAACAAGAGACAACAAAGGGACAAGGTGGACCAAACACAAAAGGAAACATCCAAACATTTTAACACGAAAGACTACACATAAACCAACGAGACCAATGGGCAACCATAGCCGACCCCAAGAAGCCCAGCTACCACGCCAGAACCAAATGATGTAGCCATCCGGATCACGCGCGAACAACCTCCCACCTGTCTCGAACTTGACTTTGAGTTCTTTTATATATGCTTTTGTCATTCCCTTACTCTCTATGATGGATTTATGCATATTGATGTCTCGAAAAATTCTTAAAAAGCGTTTTTATTGCTATTTCTAGAGTTCTTATTGACTAAAATTCTATAAAGGTATCATTATTGGGATTCTGTTGAAAAGATGGCCGGAATCACAAACTTAAGGGGAGCAGCATTATGTCAGCTTTTAAAATCAACGATATATGCACAATTTTCTATGAATCTTTAGCAGTGCTGAAAAATATCAAAAATCCCTTTCAGAGGAATTTTAGTTATTTTTAGTGAATAATATCTGAGTTTTATTTGTTGTATACTAATAGTTAAAAAATTGAGATAAACAAGTAAGGTCGTTTAGAGTTAACTTTGCAAAATTTAGAACAATAATCATACTTGACTTTTACCCGAGAACCTGGTCCAGTTTCTGTTATAATTGAAGTAGATGTGCATTAAGAGTTAATTAAACATTCAACATTCTATCAAGTTTTACTATTTCGTTTAAAATTTTGAAAAGTATCCAAATCTCAAGTTATGAAACAGGTAATTATTGTACTTTCTGACTATTTCTATTTAAGATGTACATTTTGAAATATGTTTTGCATAATTTAACGATTTAAGTAGGACAATTCTATATTGTACATATGACATTTAAAAGGATGTAATGTACGAAAAAATACATACATGAATAAATAATAATGCCATTAGATTTCTTTTATTTTGGTTCCCTTTAAACAGTTCTACATCGGTATACTAACAATTCTTGAAAGTCAATTAAACTTTCAGAGTGTTAAACACACGAAAGTGATTCTTTAAGCAAATACATCTTTATTAGTTTTATTTACATATATCAATTCGTTGCAAACTAGTGCAAACTTTAAGATTGACGTAAGTGTGATTTAGCCATTTTGGCTGGTGCAAATGACCGCGCTGAAGCATCTTCGATTTGGCGGATTAATCTTGACGTCTAAAAGAGGATAAGGATGACGCAAAATCTTCATTAAAAGTTTTGGTTTATTCCATTACAATCCATGGTTGACCAAGTACATATATAAGTATTGATAAACAAGTCAATCTTAAACCACGGTCGACCTCCTACTTTTCCCAGTTTCCTAATCTTGAATGCACTGAATGAGTTAAAGAAGATCCTGACGATAATCTCAATAGCACTCACAATAGAGCACCAAATTGAGCACCGACGGACCCCTAACAAGCTAGAAGTGGGACCAGGTGCCCGGGAGGAGTAAGCATCCCCTGTTGGCTAGCCGCACCCGCCGTCGATGTTCATTGGATTCATCCCGAATCAAGGAACTGCACCATCAAAGCGCCTCTCAAAACATGTCACATCTATACAGAATAAGAGGTTGGTAAAATACTTGGGCTTTTTGAAATCTTACACAGTGTCAAAGCTCAACTCTACAACAACATTACATAACCAGCATCTGTACCATGCACATTGCACAAAGTACCTCATCCACACAATCTCGGTTGATCTAGGAATTATAGTAAGCTGGGAATGGAGGTGTCCCATTTTGCTTGACCTGGTCACTCAAGGTCTGATCAAGATTCAATATCATACATTGCAGTAAGCATCCTCAGATGCATATAAAAATATAAAATGCTTGGGAAAGAGGCCCTGTTTCCCGTTTTTCTCGACCTGGTCACTCAAGCATGAATTATAGGTCAGATGCAGCATCTGTACCATACATTACACCAAATATCTCCAAATATATATCACTCACAAGTCTGGTTTATCTAGGATTTATAGTAGGCTGGAAATGTACTTGTCCAATTTTATTCAACCTGGTCGCTCAATTGTGAAATATGGGTCAAATGCAGCATCTGTACTACGTATTGCCTTTAAACATCATTAGATGTATCCCCCACACAAGTTTGGTATGACCAGCATCTGTACCATGCATTGCACTGGATATCTCCGGATATATCACTCATAAGTCTGGTTTATGTAGGATTTATTTAACGTGGTTGCTCAAGTGTGAAATATGGGTCAAATGCAGCATCTGTACTACGTATTGCCTTTAAACATCATTAGATGTATCGCCCACATAAGTTTGGTATGACCAGCATCTGTACCATGCATTGCAAAAATACCTCCAGATATACCACTCACAAGTCTGGTTTATGTAGGATTTATTTAACCTGGTCGCTCAAGCTTGAAATATGGGTCAAATGCAGCATCTGTACTACGTATTGCCTTTAAACATCATTAGATGTATCAGCCACACAAGTTAGGTATGACCAGCACCTGTACCATGCATTGCACCAAATATCTCCATATATATCACTCACAAGTCTGGTTTATGTAGGATTTATTTAACCTGGTCGCTCAAGCTTGAAATATGGGTCAAATGCAGCATCTGTACTATGTATTGCCTTTAAACATCATTAGATGTATCAGCCTCACAAGTTAGGTATGACCAGCACCTGTACCATGCATTGCACCAAATATCTCCATATATATCACTCACAAGTCTGGTTTATGTAGGATTTATTTAACCTGGTTGCTCAAGTGTGAAATATGGGTCAAATGCAGCATCTGTACTATGTATTGCCTTTAAACATCATTAAATGTATCGCCCAAACAAGTTTGGTATGACCAGCATCTGTACCATGCATTGCACTGATATATCACTAACAAGTTTGGTTAATGTAGAATTTATAGTAGCCTGGAAATGGACCTGTCCCATTTTCCTTATTCTGGTGTGAAATATGTGTCAGATGCAGCATCTGTACCATGCATTGCCTTCAAACATCCTCAGATTCATCACCAACACAAGTTTGTTTGATATATAGGCCTTATAATATAGGCTGGAAATGAAGGTGTGCCACTTTACTAAACCTGGTAACTTGAGTGTGAAATATGGGTCACCATATTACAGGTAAAGAGACTTAGTGAGCAATTTTGTCTCATCTATTTAATTATCACTGTCTTTCAATAAAAGAAAATGAATTCCAAAGCCTTTTGCAGCTTTTAACATTCACTCTCATCTTACCACTGCCAAATGTTAGTTTGTAATATTATGTAAATATTAGGTAAAGGCTACTTGACACAAAAATCACCAACAACTCTGTGCTATTTGGTTGGGTATTCTGAGTTGGTCACAGATGTCTGGCGAGAATCTGTTTGTTTCGCATGTGATATCATTTCAGAAATCTTACATTTTCTATTATTGGATTTTTAAGTATAAACACCTGGAGATTTTCAAAACGAGATCTTGAGAGACCAACCTGCAAGCAATATGTAAACTACAATATTGTGCATTCATTCCAAGAAACAAAGTGGAGGCATGGGAATTTCAAATCACCAATAGACAATTTTTACATTGCTGCAGTAGACCTGAATTCTATACAGGCCAAATGAGTTAAAGAAGATCCTGACAAAAATCTCAACAGCACTCCCAATTTGCACCAAACTGAGCATCAACGGACCCCTAGCAAGCTAGAGGTGGGACCAGGTGCCCGGGAGAAGTAAGCATCCCCTGTTGACTAGCCGCACCTGCTGTCGATGTTCATGCACAAAAATGATCACATAATATAAAAAGACCCGACATTACAGCATTTTACAAAATTTACAATTGTAACATCGAAACAGGTTCATGACGTTATCACAAAATATAATTTTAAAAGTCTTGGAGTGTCTAAAATGCAAGTCTAGCAGTAACATGAAAATGGTATATTTTACAGCTTTAGACAAAGTAAAATACAATTTGCTGATCATCTATTTATATCTTTCAGGGCCACTATATATGTAGTTCCATTGATCAGATGCAAATTACCATTTGGTAGATCTCAGTGCCTTGGGTACTTGCTTCCTGTTAGACTACTTTTCTTGAAAATTGTTACATGTAAATAGGGAAATATTTCATTTTGACTGATCAATTGATCTATCTATTTTTCAAAAAAAGGAAGGGGAAATTCTCTGCATGCAGATGTATATCTCAGGAAAAGTTATAGAAAATGTGAGTATTTTTCACCATACACGTTGATGACTGACAGATGAACAATGGAGAGTGCACTATGACTATAGCTCAAACAGCAGAGCTTTGCTCATACATGTAATTATGGTCATGGTCATTAAATAGGTACATGTACATGTAATAATTTTAAAGATAAAGCTTTCATGTTTCTTTATTTTATTGAGAAGAACAATATTTGACATTTTCAGAAACGTGAAGCTAACTGATTGACAGGTCTTACAGCTAAAAGTACATCTATATTTATTTGAATTAACTGCCTGACTAGGATATTGTGGAAGCAAATATTAATATTGCCCCTTGATATGTCAGAATAGTCCATTTTCAAGTTATCGGAAACCACCGTTAAAAACCTTGATTTTAAACATCTGTCTTAAGGACATCAAGTACCTTGGTAAACTTTTGAATTTTATGTTATGTTTTCTGCAGTGTGTGTGTGACTTCTCAAGAGGAAACCTTGTGAAAATATGTGATGTCCATAGTATAGCTTTCAAATGAAACACCTTGGACATTGTCTATTAAGACCTGATTTTGCAAGATCTGCAACTTGACACACTTATCATAAAAAGGTCAATTTTTTCTTCGCATTCTCTTACACTGTAAATTAGGGATTAACTAGCTTCTGACGTTATGTTTGCGGATGGTAAATGCTTTTACAGTCGTAAACTGAGTTTCTCTGGCGATGCGTTAGCGAAGCCAGAAAAACAGATGTTTGCACCGTAAAATCACTAGCATTTAACATCCGCAAACTTAACGTCAGTATCTAGTTATTCCCATTCTAATGCAATCTATATTATTGTGAATATAAGGCGAAATTTGACGTTAGGAACGTCCAAAGCCTAGTATGTTCTCGTTTTACAGCCGTAACTAAGGAGAAAACAACCAATGAAAATCGACGTTATAGCAATGTAACATTAGAATATGGAATTCATAGTTTATCACTGATTAATTGGATCATTCTATGATCTACATATTGTAAACGTGGAAATTTTCGTGTGTGGGTAATTTTCGTGTGTGGGTAATTTTCGTGTGTGGGTAATTTTCGTGTGTGGGTAATTTTCGTGTGGGGGTAATTTTCGTGTGTGGGTTATTTTCGTGTGTGGGTAATTTTCGTGTGTGGGTAATTTTCGTGTGTGGGTAATTTTCGTGTGTGGGTAATTTTCAAAAGTGTGGGTAATTTTCGTGTGTGGGTAATTTTCGTGTGTGGGTAATTTTCGTGTGTGGGTAATTTTCGTGTGGGGGTAATTTTCGTGTGTGGGTAATTTTCGTGTGTGGGTAATTTTCGTAATTTTCGTGTGGGGGTAATTTTCGTGTGTGGGTAATTTTCGTGTGTGGGTAATTTTCGTGTGTGGGTAATTTTCGTGTGTGGGTAATTTTCGTGTGGGGGTAATTTTCGTGTGTGGGTAATTTTCGTGTGTGGGTAATTTTTGTGTGTGGGTAATTTTCGTGTGGGGGTAATTTTCATGTGGGGGTAATTTTCGTGTGTGGGTAATTTTCGTGTGTGGGTAATTTTCGTGTGTGGGTAATTTTCGTGTGTGGGTAATTTTCGTGTGGGGGTAATTTTCGTGTGGGGGTAATTTTTGTGTGTGGGTAATTTTCATGTGTGGGTAATTTTCATGTGTGGGTAATTTTCGTGTGTGGGTAATTTTCGTGTGGGGGTAATTTTCGTGTGGGGGTAATTTTCGTGTGGGGGTAATTTTCGTGTGGGGGTAATTTTCGTGTGTGGGTAATTTTCGCTTATTTCAGGAATCAACGGACTTCACAAAATTTCCCTAAACGCGAAAAAATCCCCGCTACATTCTTACCAAGGTAATCCGAGTTCAATGATCCTTTGTCCCACTTTTTATATCAGACGGTCCAATATAAAAAGTGGGATAAAGGGTAAGTGAACTCGGATTCTTACCAAGGCAAAGGTGTTTATATCACGTATATTTCCCTGGATCGTAATGTCTGGATTTTAAAATAGCGAAATTTTCCCCCAGTGAAAATAACCACGTTTACAGTAACAAAGAATTATAATTTACTCAAAGGAAAAAATTCACACAAAAAGTACAGATACACACAAAAAAACCCCTTCATCCTCACAGACATTAAATTGCTCTCAATACATGTACATGTATATACTGATTCCTTTAAGCTTTCAGTACAATACATACATACATGTAAAATACAGTTTCAACTTATAAAGGTATATTATGTACCATATAAGCAGAATTTTCACGAGAATAATTTTGTAATTTGAAAGCAAAACAAGGTGTGTTTACATGTATATTCGCAAATACAAACGTTTCGCGATTCAAAATAAGATAAAGAGAATAAATATGGAAGGCATTGCATTATGTATCAATCCTTATATATATATTTTTCATGTTTTTCTATCATTGATTTCCGATACAATTCCATGTACATGTACCTAATAAAATTTTGTCGAAGTTAAATACGATCAAAAATACTGCACGTTCACTACCTTCAGATATCAACTGGACATATGAGTACTGAAAATACTTGGAGGTATGTTCTTTTGTGAAGATTTATTATTCACGATAGCAAAAATTAGTATTGATCAGTACCTTGCGAAAAATTCTGCTTATATGGAATATGCATTTCATAACAGGATATGCGATCATTGCTCAAAACATGTAAATGGAGATCGAAGCAATAATTTTAGTCAAACATCTTTGTAAGCTATAAAATCTGAGGAGAACAGCAAATTCATTTTCTTTCTAATGACATTCTTTTCTTCTGATCGCAATTGTTCATTTTTCAATTTATGACCAAGTTTTAAAAGGCAGTCCCTTACAAGTCATAATTGAAAATCACTAAATAGTTTTGATACGATCCCTATCAACAAGTGATGTCACCTGTGTGTCTGCGAGAAATGTGCCTTCTTCTGAGGAGAGCTCTGCTGGGCTTTGAACATGGTGGGTTGTCTCCCTTTGACTGTGATGGAGTGTCTGAACACGGCATTGGTAACAGCTACCACGACAGCAAACAATCTGAGGGGCGGACCAGAGCTGTAACCAAGAAAGCATAATAACGGCATACAATATTTTTTGATTTTTATTGGTTTTTTTTTACAATAAAATAAACTCGTTTGGAGTATTTGTTGCATTGGTTGTGCTTAATTACATACATGCACGTAATTCTTTTGAACATTTTAGACAGACAAGGATGTTACTTGATACAATAACGTAGAAATACTTACAAAACTTGTGACGTTTCATCAGCCTCATTGGCACTGATAATGAACAGCGGAAAAAGTAGTGCAAATATCCCTCCACTGTAATATAAAGATATGATTATTTAAAATTCATACGACAAGAAGACAGATCTACTGTCTGTACAGTTAGCTACAGAAAACACACAATTTAATAATTTTCTTCCTTTCAACTTTTAAAATTTTCCATAAATGCACACTTTTTAATTAATGATGATTCTCATAACTTTTTTTTTATACTAGTATAACTTTGACACTCATATGTGCAAGCAAGTCTAAATTATAGCCAGAAAACTTGATCTACATCAGGGATCACCCTAGCCCTGCAGAGTAATGAGATAAAAATCTCATTTGCTAAAAAGCAATGAGATTTTTTCGATTTCAATGAGATTTTGAATGAAAAAAATAGCAATCCAAGGAATGCTTGTGTCGCCTGCGAAGCGGTTTGATTATTATTCTAGAAAGTGGATCAAATTATTGGTATCAGTAGAAAAGTCTTGTCAAATGAAATTCATTTGAAATATCAGACCTCTTAATTACAAATTAAAAGTTATGGTTATTCTCAAATTTTCAGAACAGAGTGTCAATCATCTAGGTCAAGGTCACTACGTAAAAATTGGTAACAAAAAGGTCTCATCATAAGAAATATCAAAGACCTATCACCTACCAATTAAAAGATATACACAACCTTAGAAAAGAAGGTCAATAGCTAGGTCAAGGTCAAAAGGTAAAAAAATTATAGTATGTGTAGAATGGCATTGTTACAAGGAAAATACATGTGAAATATCAAAGCCCTATCACCTGCCAATCAAAAGATATATCCATTTTTAATTTTTTTGAAAAGTAGGTCAAATATGTAGATCAAGGTCAAAAGGTCAAATATTATGGTCTGTGTTGAAAGTCTTATCACAAGGAATACACATGTGAAATATCAAAGCCCTATAACTTACCAATCAAAAGATATATCCATTCAAAAAAATTTTTGAAAAGAAGGTCAAATATGAAGGTCAAGGTCAATAGGTCAAACATTATGGTATGTGTAGGAAGGTCTTGTCACAAGGAATACACATGTGAAATATCAAAGCCCTATCACTTACCAATCAAAAGATATAGTGAATCTTATCTTTTTTTCAAAAGTAGGTCAAATATCGAGGTCAAGGTCACAAGGTCAAAAATTATGGTATGTGTAGAAAGGTCTTGTCACTAGGATTGCACATGTGAAATATCAAAGTCCTAACACTTACCAATCAAAAGATATATCCATTTTTAATTTTTTTGAAAAGAAGGTCAAATATGTAGGTCAAGATCACTAGGTCAAAAATTATGGTATGTGTAGGAAGGTCTTGTCACAAGGAATACACATGTGAAATATCAAAGCCCTATCACTTACCAATCAAAAGTTATGGGCTGTGACACCCAAAGTGTGACAGACAGACAGACGGACGGACAGACGGACAACGGACAAAGTGATCCCTAAGTGTCGCTATGCTTTGCAGGCGACACAAAAAGGGAAATAGAAATCAAACTTCCGTTTCCCTTTATTTCCATGGACATCCAGCAACACATTATTTGAATGTGAGAATCGCCATTTTTTTTTCTTCAAATAAGATTAATTCTTTGTTTCTTATGCACCACTATAATTTGTCGCCGGCGAGACTTTTTTTAACAACATCAGAGAAAAATATCGGCCGTGCCTCATTAACAATCGCTGTTTAAATATGAAGTATCTATTCATTCAAAGGAAATTACATTGTCTTTGAATGTTTTTTTTTAATATTCCAACGGTTCATATCAAAGTATTTTGGCGCGTCGTGACAAGTCATTCATTTCATCATGTTTACGGAAACGTCTAATCTGCGAGTATGGGATCATTGGGGTGTACGTCAAGACTTTTAATTCACGCATTGTAAATATTTTAAAGGAATTTGTATAGCTTTTGTTCAAATTGACGATTTCAAGGACTTCTAAACTGTTTACAAGTCATTGAAGTACTGGCCACAAGCAGACACGTTTCGAGTAAAAATACATGTAATAGCCGGTCTACTCGCGTGTGCAATACTATATGAAAGTGTTTCAACTGTGTTTGTATGTAATTTTCTTTTCTGTTCATTTTCTTTGCAAACAAAAGTCAATATCGAGACTGCATTGTAATATTTCATACTCTATTGAATCTTTGGTATTATAATGACAAAAGAGGATGTACCGCTGACAACCGCTAGAAAAATGTAAAGTTATGGATAAAAAAAATACCCGCATACAAATGTCAATATGAGAAACGGGAATTTTAAGGGAAAGATTGGGTATGTATATATACAGAGTCGGCAATACCTGCCGAGTTTTCATAAATACATACCTGATGTCCCACACAGAATTCGAATAATCGGCTTAAAATTTTTTAAATTAAAGACGAAACTCTTGTTCTGTCGCATTGTATTAACTGAAGTGCGATTTTTGCAAAGGAGGTACGCGATTTTTTAGCGCGACAGAGCAGCAAAAACGCGACATTTGAGTAAAAAATGCGAGAATATCGCAAAATCGCGGCCTAGGGTGATCCCTGCTACATGTAGATGGGACATTTTAACATACATGTTTCACCAGTGATGATTTTTAAGTAAGCAAAAATATCAGATGTGACCTTAAAGAAGGCTAAAATATCATCAAATACAAAACTATGATATAAAGATCGATACAATCAGGAATAAAAGCATAAGAAATCCTTAAAATCACCACTGATTTTGATATAATTTTGACACTCATGTGTCTGCCGTGTGACCGTCCTTGGTTGGACTTTTACGTGTATGTTATGTGAGTGTAACATCATACAAAGATTACGAGACATTCCAAAGCACAGGTTTATCGTTAGAATACATGTAAGTCAATTTAATTTTGTACACCTAGCAAAATATTACTTATACACAAGAATCATTTACCAAAACTAAAGATCTTTCAAAAGTAAGGTGGTAAAGCCAGACGACAAGGGGTTAAATATTGGATTTTTCTTATGGCGAGATGATAAATCTGAGACGTATGACTGATAACTTATAAAAGGCCGATCGCGTTAAAAAGATCACGGTGGAATTCATTATAGTCAGAAAACTCATTCTAGAAAGAACATTTCCTACATTAATTTTGCTGCGTTATTTCTCAGATTTTATACATGTAATGTTAAGGGATGATGTACCTGATAATGACAGAAGGATGTAAAGTTGTTAGAACAGCCATTGGTAAGCCAAATCCTACGTAATACGGCCAAGTCGTCTCGATGCTCGTCAGTCTGGTATGGACCTCCTTACCTAAAAGAAATCATTCCGAGATGACGAGAAAGTTATATTTAGAATGTTACATTGGTTTGCTATGGTTTCACAATAAATGCAGTTTCTAATAATTACATGTATATTATCATATTTACATGTATAAGAGAAATCTATATTTAGAATCCTATACTGGTTGCAATGGTTTCAAGTGTAAAACTTTGCTGTCAATGACCAGCTTTCTTGGCAGATACTTCTAAGTACATGTATAATGTATCAGATAATTAATCCTTATCAAATCTAAATTCTTTATTGACCGCATGATGGTGTATATCATACAAATAAAAACATTAATCATTGATATCAATGGTACTTGATAATTTAAAAGTCCAAAAAACAAAATAATTTAGTGATGTGCCCTCGTGTCTATTTTTCAAAATTTCCATTTTTTTGCAGACGACATAATACTATAGATTTGCATACATACCCATATTGAACCATTTGTACTCAAATGCGTAGAGAGAGTAGAGTAAAGACATGTGTACTAATCCTACAATCCATCCAACGGCAGGAATGGGCAAGAAGCTGGCAAGGGTGCCCTGAAAAGGCATTTTCAAAATTTACATATATGAATATGGAATACTATATATAAATGAGACATCACTAATTTAGTTGGGTAAAGCGACATCACTAATTTAGCTGAAACATAAGTTCCTCTTAGAATCTTTAACTGATTTTATGTTCAACCACAGGAAGCAATTCTTCAGCTATAATTGTTTACACTTACAGTATTTTGACAATAAATTGACTTTACCTGAATCAGGAATAAAGCCTCTAGAAATACAGTAAATAGGAGGTCTGCTATGAGTAAGCTAATGTTGATATGCATCGGTCGACCTCGGGTTTTGATGTAGGCTGCGTCAGCTATGTCCTGAAATTAGGATTTTTATTATCACTTATTCGGTATACTTCATACTTGAAAACCAGAGTTACTTCCTGTGGGATGGTATCTGACGTAGATTTATTGTGACGTCAACAAATTCTATGAAAATGGTCCCAAAACTGGGGGAAATGACAGTACAAAATTTTTACGTCAGATACTGTCTCAAATGGGAAATAACTCTAAATTTATCTATTATTTTATTTTTAGCTGTCTTTATCAAAATACATTTTATGTTGCCATATAGGACCTGTTTATCCAACATTGCACCTATTAACACACTTATAATGTCATAATCAAGTGCTAAATCAAGGCACTGTTTGATGGTCCATTGCATAAGCAAGTTCAATGTCAGACATTTCGCAATACAGCAATTTTCCGCTCTCTTGTAAACGTGAATTAAGATAAAAAAGAAAATTCAACTTAAATGATTTGTGACATGTGGAGCTGAAAATGTGACCGGCCCCGGGGAGTCAAATCCGAGACCCTGTGAAAAATTACCAAGTTAGCATGGGCATGATACCCAAACCATCATACTTTCAACCCATAATTACCCTGACGCTTGTTACTTACTTGGAACCAGAAACAGTTGACGATTTTACTGATGACAAAGAGTGGTAGAATCCAGAGAGCTCCAAAAGTCCATGACAGAAGTGCGCTGATCCATGACCATATCACTCCACTATCCTCCTTACCTAGAAAAGATTTAACAAAAATATTCTTGTGGAATATTTATACCTTTCATAGGGCATAGCCGAGAAATAGCGTTATATTTTCAAAATGTAGTTCAAGGCCAAGGAAAGAAAGCATGGTAAAAAGATGCACATGCCAAATACTGTATCACCAGAAATTACTTGGTAAAAGGTTAAAGTTTTTAAAAATAGGTCAAACTTAAAGTTCGAGGTTACAAGATCACAAATTTTTGTATCCATAGAAACGTCTTGTCACAAGGAATACACATGAGCAATATGAAAGCCCTAGCCCTATCACACACCATTCCAAAGTTATGGCCAAGGTTAAAGTGTTTCAAAAGTAGGTACATTAAAAACTCCAAGGTCAAGGTCATAAGGTCAACAATTTTGGTATCCATAGAAAGGTCTTGCAAGAGAAATATGAAAGCCCTATGAAGTACCATCAAAAGTTATAGCAAAGGTGAAAGTTTTTTGCAGAAAAGCAGACAAACAGATGGACAGACAGACAGATGGATAGACAGATGGACAGACAGACCAAATACTATATGCCCCCAAATCTCCAATTATGGGGGGCATAAAAACCACACAGTTTGATATTTGCATAATATTCTCCTTTTACAGAATGAAAATATTTATCTAAATAGTACAGTTTCAATACATGTAGCTTGATTAATACATAGAACTTTCTTGAATCCTATCAGCCTTGTAGACTTGACATAATATATCATCATTCTGATTACACGAAAATTTAAAAAGAAGAAGAATATTAATTCCATTACGATGCGTGTGTATTTTCTATATTTGAACAAGGTTCAAATCTTGAAACATCACAAAATTTAGCACTTTGTTTCCCACTACTGGAAGTTTGCTCAATTAAACATACCAAAAATAAGTTCTGTAAGACTGTCCAGGCAAGGTAGTACCATGTAGTTAAATAGAACAATACTCAGCTGTAAAAAGAAAAGTTGTGTTATAGAGAGAACAATTATACCTCCAGCTGTACAAAATCAAGCTATAGCTAAGTGAAAGTGTTGAGATATTGTCATGAGATAGATTGGGCACCATGGCAGAGTATTTCCAGGGATTGTCTAAATTTTGTACAACTTTTTGATCCTTAAAATCTCTATGTATTTGAGCAGCACAATCTAATAAATTAAATATACCCCCACCATTATATGGCAGGGGTATAAAAATCTACAACCAGTTGAAAAACTTGCTGTACATTAGTCATTTACACAATATTTGTATTTAGTTGTGCCCGTTAGATCAGCTCAGAGATTTGAGAGCCTAACCTGGGTCCAAGTCCGGGCACTTCTTTGAATAAAATTGAATACCATTTAACTTTACCATTCCTTTCTTATTTTTAATTACCTTTTAATTTTCTTATATCTTTTTATGACAAGGCAGAGTTTTGATATAATATGAATTTTTATCAGACCAAACCAATTTTTATCGACAAATCCAATAAAACTGATACTTTTCTTCTTGAGATGACCAATTTGAAATTAATTTGAATAAAATGGGATTTTTGTTTTTTAAATTCTGTTTAATTAATGAAATCCCGATCTTTTTACATTTAGAATTTACAAGTATTCATTAGGCCTGGTATATGTTTCAGACATACAAAAAAGCAAAGAAAACGAGAGTGCAAAAACAATAATACCTCTAGATGTATGATAACAGGAAATTACAAGAAACTAAGGTCAGGGGTCAAGGTCACTATCCAGTATGATATTGACATTTTTCTTGGTATAGTTTGTAAGTTAGCATACATACCAAGTATATACCCCCATTCCATGTACAACACTGTACAATCCTATGTGTCACCTTTACTCTGCAAAGAAAACCATAGGGTACTGTAATCATACATGTACAATGTCAAGGTCACGATACAAATAGTACCAAGGTCATCTTTACAACTTATCCTAAAATTTGAAGTTATGTTCTTAACCCTGAACATACATTATCATTACCAAGATTATCCCATATATAAAACACCAAAGTTATCCTAAAAACTCGATGACCGTGGTCAATAGTAAACCAAAAACGAATCACTTCAAATTTTTGTCGCCAGATGAAAGATTGGAATTTTGTTCTGTTGTCTATTAGGTCTTATCAATAAACATGGTCTTTTTTATTCTTTTTTTTTTTGTGTCTTTGTATCGTTTTATTTAATTTCTATACTTATCTGTAGCTGGTTTTGGGGTCTGACCCTTGTCCCCTTTCTTCTCTGCACGTCGTCGTGCTAGCGTTGTTTTTGGCTCAGACTGCTTCGGTGATGTTTCTACTTCATTCTGATCAAGTTTGTAGACTTTGACTGTGCCTGAAATTTTTAAAAGGGAATTTAAAACTGAGGTTTTACGATATAACATACCAGATTTTTCTTCTGTAATAATATAACGCACAGCACACTTTCAAATGATATTGATAACATTCTGTAGATCTCTCTATCATATAGTTTTAATTTTAATAGACCTTCTTCATATTACCGCAAGACTTGCATTTTAGACACCCAATGACCAAAAACCACTTAATTTTGACGTTATTTCTAGTTGTGACCTCATAAATCAGATACGACGTCACTGTTAAAAGTTACGTCAAATCTTGTGATGTCGGGTCTTAGGATGCGTAAAATACAAGTCAACTGCGGTAATGTGAAAATCGTCAGTACATGTGATATATTCATAAAGCTACACTGTATGTGACACAGAAAACAGACTTTGTAGGTCACAGGGCCATTTCCTATACTTATTTTTACTGTGATGTCAACAAGATTCATAAACTCAAAATTTAATGTAGGCGAATCTCACGATAAAATATGTAATATTATCTTTGCCCCAGCCAAAAAAAAAAAAGGTTTTGTCGGTACATATAATTGTCTATTTTATTATGCATACTCCTGAAACATTCCTCATTTCTCATCCAGATATTCATATGCAAGATTTGTCTACAAATGTCCATCATTATCGTGATTATCACACACACATTTGAAATATTTAGAATATGATAACCAAAGGAGTGGAATTAATTGTCAGTAGAGCTTTGCATCATATTGCAAAATATGTGTTAAATTATTGCAGTATAATTTGCAGTACACTAATTAATCCACAATACAATTGTTCCTAATACAGGTGATCAGAATTTCATTTTATAAGAGTCTTAGAGACTGGTCATTTCCACTAGCATTTTTGACCAAAAATGTACTTTGTTTGACTGATTAGTAAGCTTATTTGTTTGGTTGCTAACTTAGTAACTAGCCCTACATGTATATAATATATGACCCCACGGCAAGACCAACTCCAAATAACATTAGGTCAAAGTCTTACTTTATATAGGACTCGCTGCTAACCAGATGCATTATACATATACCACAATTCATATAGACAAGTTTTCAGATTCCGTCGTCATCCCTCGACTGCTTACCGTGAATGCTGTCTCTGAATGATGACCTTGTATAAGATAGTAGCTGACATCCTTTATTGTACATTATACAATTATAATTTTTCATATCATTAACTTTCCAAGAATGCTGTCTCTGAATCCTTGTATAAGATATATATAGAAGCTGACATCCTTTATTGTACATTCATCATTTTACCATTATAATTTAGATTATAAACTTACCAAGAATACTATCTCTGAATCCTTGTATAAGATAGTAGCTGACATCCTTTATCGTAGAGGTCATCATTCAAGACATCTTTATCTAAACTGAAAAAGAAAAATTATTTCATCTTAAATCGAACACTTGAACAGTTGTTGAAATCTTTTAAATCATATAATAGTGCTTCCGTTAGAAGTTGAAGCACAAGCAAACTTGTCTCTTTTATTAATTCAGATTAAGTCATGGGTTGTGAGCAAGTTTAATACATGTACATGTAATACACATACTTTACTCAATATTAACTGATTAACGAAGTAGGTTAGTTTATGATGACTGGCAGGTACAGTACAGGTATCATTCCCGGATAGCTCAGTTTCAGTTGGTAAGAGCATCTGCCAAGATAGCAGATGGTCTCGGGTTCAATTCCTGATCCGGTCACATTTTTCCTCTTCTGTTACAAAAATGGCGCCCAACTAAATGACTCACGGTATGTTGAAGTCTCTGACTGGAATCTTACTTATGTGAGGTTTCCAAGGCATTTGGTAAAAACCTGAGAAATTGGTGGAGAGGAGTGTGGAATTTAAGAGTATTGTGCCAAGTCCAATTTCTGAAGTGATTTTCATGGACATTTGCTTCAGGGATTAATCTACAATTTGATCTAAATGGGTCCTCTGGATCCGATGAAAATTAGCCAATATGGGTCCCCAGCCAAAACAATGGGTCCCTGAGCAAAAATTAATGAGTACCAAGTACATGGTATTACTGTAAATTTTCATCGTCTTTTTTTGCAGTTTCTTCAGTTTGCGAATACATTTGAACATTTCCTAAACTAAATGAACTTAAATAAGTCAAATATAAGCCGTGATTGCATAATTATAATTGTAATTGATTGTTTATTTAGTAATGTTTTATCTTAAGCGAGACAATGTATAATAAGGGAGCAACCATTTGATTTCTAAGGGTGGGGGGGAGGAAGACTTTGCGAAAAAAAAAAATTCTGAATCGAGATTTTAGGGAAAATAAAAAAATTTAAAAAAAAATTTGGAATCATGAAATTGCCCCTCCCCCCTCTTCAGACCTTTCAAGAACATGTCACCCTAATTAGTAAATTTCAATTACCTTTTTTTGGGCAGTCAACCTACACAAGGTTTACTTGTAAATCATGCAATCAAGGTAACATCAAGACAAATTGTCTTAGTGTAAAGTGCGAGACAAAAAGAAAGATTTTTTCTCTCCACGCACTTTCACAAAAAGGCTTTGCCTCGATTCATATCAATACCACACTTTGACTCAGTTTCATGTAAACTCGAAATATGGTGAACGCATTATCCGCATAATACAAAAATGAAAATGATCGGAAATCAATGGGTCTTGGGTGGGGATGTAGCGATAAACTAGATCACAATATGATACGTATCAAGATGCAAGGCTCAACAGTGCTCCAAGTAGCATTCAAGATTTGGTTACCAAAAAGCGACCTTGCTTAAATTTCGGTCGCCATATCCAAAATTTGGTCGCAATAAGCAAACTTTTGGTCGCTATTTGTGTATAATTGACTTTCCAGAAACAAAAATCTGTATTTTCTCATAAATAACTTTTTAAGTCTATACAGGGAAAGCCTCGCTAGAAAACACTTTGACATAATCAGTTTAATCCCTGCATCGTCAGGACACACGCAAGCTATCTTTCCCCAGTACATGTAGCAAACAAAGTTCTAAAACGAAGAAAGAAAATTGTACTTGACGAAAGTCTTACATGTACTTACAAATCACAGACATTCTAAAGTGTATACGTGTATGAAGCCATTCATTATACGTTAAAAATAATTGCATTCATCGCTAAAAAGATAACTGGATTTAAGTGTTGCGCAAGGGTAGACGTTGCCGGGGTAGACGTTGCCGGGGTAAACAATTTGTTAATAAGTGTACAACATGTACCTATATGTGTCAGTAGTCTTCTTTTATTGATTTTAGAAAGGTACTTTACATTTTACTTCACGGAAGCAAATCTGTAATTCGTGTGCATCTGAAAGCTTTTTTTATTATCGTAAATCGAAGAACGGTCGAAAAAGAATGAACGTACATTTCTGAGAAAAAAGTTTCTAATTTAAAACTGACAAACACCCCTATTCAAACATTATGAAAATAATGTCCACGTAGTTTACGCCTATAGTACTTCTATATTAGATCGAAGGTTAGCAGTCAATTGCATATGACTGAGTAGTTTTTACCGACAAAATAACGGTTTCAACATCTTTTAAAGATATCACGTTCCCGCTCGTAGTCTCTCCTCGGCGATTGTTTATCTATTTTCATTTATTTACTATGTAAATAGCGAGAATTGGGGTTAAATTTTAATTCTTACACATAAGTACAAAACTTGTTTAACTCGGCGCCCGATTTTTTTTTATGGTCGCGATTTTGCAAGTTCATTTAAATTAAGGTCGCAAAACCAAATTTTCAGTCTCAAATGCGACCAATTTAGTCACAACTTGGAGCACTGCTCAAGATACGATACGATACGTATCACAATACACTTTTCTATCCAATCAAACACTCATATATTCCTTGAATCCAAAGAAAAGCTGAACATATTTGCATCAATTGAGTCTTAACAGCATAAAGAGGGTTCTCACAAATTACATGGTAATATACTATACTGGCTTTATACATCCAATGCGCATTATGATCAGTAAATTAACAGAAATTTTTTGTCTGTATTTGTTACAATGTACTTGATTTTGTTAAAAATTACTGTATCACTGTGTATCGTTTGAAGTGAAGATGTATCGTGATACATATCGTCAAGTTACTGTATCGCGATACGAGTTATATTTGTTATACGGTGGCCACTAGTCCTGGAAGATTTTTTTGCATCAGGGACGTAAAACACAGAGGTAGATTAACTCCTGACTGTACCGAGTGTAATTGTCTGCATTATTTTCAAAATCACCAATAGACCTTCTTCATAATTACTGCTAGACCTGTATTTTAGACACACCACTAATGACATCACAACTTTTGACGTAAATTCTAACAATAACGTCATAAATCTGCTAGGACGTCATAGTTAAAATTTATGTCAAATCTTGTGATGTCAGGTCTTAGGATGTGTAAAATGCGAGTCAACTGTGTTAAAAAGGAAATCGTATATATTTGAATTTGCCCAGCTGCCCCAAAACAGTTTGCGATCATTGTTCAATAAGGCATTTACATTCAAAAGATAATCCTGCAATATATTCAAATATCAATACTACTTTGATTGATTATTTGTCTTAAAGCAGAGAAGGATACCCTTTAGACAGTTAAACTCTGTTTTTGTACTTTCGTTTTCTTCTTGGCTCAATCACAACTTAATGCGCAGGTTTATTGCGCATGTCGCTTAAGTCAACAAAAATAATTAAATTAAAAAAAAAAATAAATAAATAAAAATGACATACTCAAGAATAAGAATACTCCTTCAAAATTTTCATGTCATTAAACACAGTAACTCAAACAAAATCAATCTTTATTGTACTATCATCCTTCCTCACTTCGGCCTCTTTTTCACGTGGGACTCAACGAGCATGGTGCGAAACTACTTCACTTGATTATTTTCTAATTTTCTAACTATTTAGTCTTAGAAACGAATACATTGATATCTTCTATGAATGAATACACTTATAATATAACTTCAAGAATTATCACTTTGCCCCAACTTGATGATATGGGATATTTTTTTTGTTTTTTTTTTTTTGAGATTTGTCGAATTTACTCTGACCACAACAAACATTCGAGGTATGGCTCCTGTATGATACTCTTTCGCTCTTAACACAATGAAGTTACCACATGACAGTATCACTTAATTGATAAATAGGGCGAAAGGAATTTGACTTGCCAGAATTCCCTTGTTTACTGGTCGGAAAGTAGTTATTGCCGAGTAGTAATGTAGTAAACTGGCGCTTGTACTAGACTGGGCGAGTGGGATGTCTCTTTGGCTCACACGGTAGAGCGTCCGACTTAACATCAGAAGGTTGCGAGTTCGCTCCCAGGTGGGGGTAGTCTCGTGTTTTCTGCAGTAATTAATGCCGTTTGCGCATTATCTTCTGTTATACTGATGACAGAGACTTGATTTTTTCAGCACTAATACTTCTTATATTTATCAAACTGTAATGAAATGTAAAATGAATCCATGCGATGAGAGCTTAGATTATCTTCCCCCGAGCTCCTTGGGGCGATGGCGGTGCACCTTGCTGTCTTCTCTCTCAGTCGTTGAAGAAATTTCAAAGTATTTTCAATAATTTTCATCACAACTGATTTGAAAAAGAACAGAGGAATCCGATGGTATAATTTTAGTTGGAATATTGTGGATATTAGACGAGAATGATCCCATGTGGCGATAATTGCTTCCAAACCTCTTCAAAGAGTTCTTAAAGGTAGCACATTTTATTTGCTTATGATACCAAAACCAGTCATCAGAATGTATTGAAAATTTAATGAAGTATAGGTTAAGGGATCTAGTTTGTATTGTCCAAATTTCATGTGCAAGTCTTGAAATTTAAAGGAAATAGAGCAAAAAATACTTTTAAAAATTGGCGATAATTGCTTCTCCATCAGAACTATTCATAGTTTTGAGAAGTTTTCCCTGAGCAACCTGCACGCCCATCCCAGGCATGATTTATGCGTGGGTAGAAAGTAGGTCAAACCACATTTCCTCGATACATTTTGGCTTCCATCTGTGATATTCGTTACTGAAAACAGAGAATGAGTCAATGACAGGTTCCATTCACCTTTTATATCTACTGCTTCAAATAGAATGCCTTTGTTGTGACATGTGTCCATGTAGGCAGATTGAAGAATGGCTTGCATCCTGGTCCCATTGCCAAACCTAGATCTTGCAAATTATTTCCAGGGATTTTTTTTGCCCCTTTTTGGGGCCGTTATTAGGCCCCATTCCCAATGAAAAATAGTATCTTTTTTCCCAATTGTGACTCTAAAATTTCCCAATTTCATTCAGATGGAATTATCAGCGAAAATACAGACAGGTCCAGGTGTAATCGGGAAAAAACAAAAAACACAGTGCAGAAAAAATCAGAATACGCAGTGTTTTTCAGGTGTTTTTACCTGAGCCATCCTAGAGCGACTTTACCTGTAGTAGGGTGTTATTGGGGATGTTTATTACCTGAGCTAATTAACAACTCCCCTCACCTATATAGGACATACAGATGTATTGTCACCTTTCTAAGGAAGAATTTTTATTGTTAAAAAGTAATTCATGCATTCAGTAGAAATTAAAAAAACAAACAAACAAAAAATCAAAAACAAAAAAACCAAGTTATCATTTTTGTTTCATATTTTGAACAAAAGCAAAAAAAAAAAGTTATCATTTATTTTTTCATATTTTGAATTTAAGTTATCCCAATTTTTATTATTTTATTATTCATATTTTTAAAAATTATATTCATATATTATTCGAATTAAAGTTATCCTTATTCATGATTTTCTAAATTAAATAAAAAGTGTATGGGTAAGTAGAAAATCATATACAATATGTATTTACAAACTTATCATTTTGATTTTATATATAAATTTCTTTAAAAGGAAGAAAAAACCATAGAGTAACTGGAAATAGAACAAAAATTTCATTCTTACATATACATATAAATCATTTTGATTTGTTTACAGTTTACCAATTTAACTATCTGACTATATACAGAAAGTTTATAGATCAGCTCCGTCTTTGCGTACGTGTTTGGTGCCTGGCGTCTTTCCTACGGACTTTAAAATTCTAGGTTTAAACATTTTTATTGAAAGAAATATTTGTGATTTATGTTCGGCCATGGACTCCGGCCTCCTAATTTTCAAAGAAGTCGGTATTTGAGCTCCTCTTGTTTCTCTAATTTATCATATTTATTTTATTTAGGCCTGGCCATATAAAATTCATTCATTGTTTCCCAGACACCACCACACGCTATAATTTTTCACCGACGAGACGTACGTTTTTATGAAAAAATCTGTCATGCCTAGTTTACGATCGCTGGTAAATTTCCGATCGCATGTTACTATCTATCTATCTATTTATCTAAGGAAATAACATTGTCCTGTAAATCCGTCCTTAAAATAAAAAATGTTCCAACGTACAATCAGCGCGCCGTGACAAGTCATTTTACGGCAACGTCTAATCTGCGAGTGTAAGGTGTACGATAGAATAGAATGCTTTCTTAAAGACTTTATTCACGCACTGTAAATAATATTCTAAGGAATTCTAAAGATATTGTTCACGTTGACGATTCAGCTCGAGCTATTGGCCACTTGTCGGTGAAAAGATGAAAATTACATGTAAAAGGCTCTGTTCGCGTGCGCAATACATTTTTATTTTCTTTTTATGAAAAGTTACTAATCACTTTTCTTTTCCGTCCTCTATTCTATTCGTTTTACTTTATCTTTATTTTTTTATTTTTTTATTCGTTGTACCCCAAATAAGTTGAAATTTAAAAATCAAGAGAGTGAATATTAAGAGAGACAGAGACAGAGGGGGGGGGGGGGTGAACTATACGGAATGCCATATCATCAAAATTGACAATAAAATATCCCCTATAGTAATGACTTATTCCATACCAAAAAAAAAAAAAAACCCACAGATATCCCCGACTCACAACACTGTCTACTGTATTATAATTCTTAAAACGGTAAATATCCCACCCATTGATTTTCTTTAAAAAAAAAAGGGGGGGGGGGGGTTCGTGCGGGCGCGGTAATGCGATTATATTTTACAGGTACGCAGGTACAGTAATCTTCTATCTTCTGGCAGAGGGGTTGACAATCAACTTGTTTTTCACACCTTTTTGGCTGACTGCGCAGAGTATAACGACTGTCCTTTGCTTTTGATCATTTTATATATGTCTTTAAAATTAATTAGAAAAAAAGCCCCCTACGGCATTGTCGGTAGGGGACTAACAAAAAAAAGGGGGGGGTTAGCTAAGTTTACAATTGCTTTTGAATAAGGGTGTTCAGGTCTACGTGCGGTAATGGAAATAATTTGGTAATCGCTGTTATCTATGTACTTTGAGAAAGACAACAAAATTAAACTATTAGGTCCTAAGAAGCGCCCCCCCCCCCCCCATCTTAGGACCTAATCGTTTAATTTTGTAGAGTCTTGTAG